>OX392453.1:0-1392337 GCA_947623535.1 Coelioxys conoideus | reverse complement strand
TAGTATTTCGATGGTTTAGGAGTTAGCAGACTCAGTGATTTGTGTATTGGAAAATTTGCGAATTTACCGATTCTAGGATTTTGCAATTTGGTTTATTTTAGGGTGTAGAAATTTGGCGATGTAACGATTTGAGAGGGATATGGGAATGAGGGATTTCGGAATGTATAGAATCGGGAAATTGGGAAGCCGAAATATAAGGAATTTAATTTTCAGGTAAATTTTGGAATCTAAGAATTTGAGAACACGAAGGTCTGGGGTTTTGGGATAAGAGATTGAAGTATATTACAAATATGTTTGCAAGTTTCAACATTTTTTAATTTGTGAAGATGAAGTTCTAGAACTTGGGGACATGAGAATGTACAATTTGCGAAAGTGGAGATTTGGGAATGTTGGGCTTTACGAATATCGTGATTTAGTAATATTGGAACTTCGGAATGTGGAGATTTGGGGAGGTGGGCATTTGGAGATGTGGGGATTTCGAAACTTAGCGATTTCGAAATGCAATGATTCGAGAATATGTTAGTACCAGCATAATCGACAGAAAAAGAAATTACGTTACATCAAGCTACGATTTTTCCAGTCCGTGAAAGACATGTCCTTGCACAGAGCAAGTCCGTCCAGGGTCGATGAAACGCGCCGCCCACCATGATGAAAGCGAGGTCGAGCAGTCCAGAAACAGGAAACGGGAAACGTGGTGGAAATTGAAAATGGGATGGAGGACGAAGCACCGGGATACAGATGGCGGGGCCGGATATAGGAATAGAGCTGCAAGTCTGCGGAAATTACGTGAGCCGTTTTCGTGCCCTATGTTTTCAACGACGTGCACACGGATTTCGCTGCTGCTAATAATTATTTTACGATGTAAGCACTGTTCGTTCAACTTGAATTTCACCCACTCCTTTGGTTTCTTCTGTTTCTCTGAATAAGTTCGTTGAAGAAAATTTAACTGCAAGCTGGTTAAGTAAGAATAACATAAACGTGAATACTTAGTGTATGTAAATTTTAACTCAACAAAAATGAAGTCTCTTAATAAGACTTAATATGGAGACTCACTCACACAACACTCACTCATTTACTGGTTCGATTGTTCGATCGCGATTCGATCGCGACCATAGCCAATTATAACTCGGGCCTACACTTCTGCCTCCGAGCGCGCGCGATTCTCGCGCTCTGATTGGTCGGTGTTTTTCGTTAATAATTTAAAAATGAAGCCCCGTACGACATTTTTGCAAATGAAACAGTTGTTCAGAATGACCCCAACTTCCTCCCATTTCCGGCTCCTTCAACACTTTTGGGACACTCTGTATATTATATTAAGTACTTACAGTATGTGTGTCCATACATAAATGTTGTGGAGCAGTGTTGAATGAATTATATTTTTTCGTTTTACAGTTATGTAAACAAAATATATGTATATTACCGTTAACAACAAAATAAGAGAAACCCGGTATCGCAATACTTATTCAGATACGACAATGAGGAAGAAACGATTTCAGAAGGTTATCCCTACGCCGTCAGGCAAAAAATAATATTTCATTCGTTTCCCTTCGGGCGCAAATCACGGGAAGAGGTTGTCGCGTTCCGTGGCAAGGACAAAAGAGAAGACGAAGAAGGCAACAATAAGTCGTGCACCCTGCGGCGGTTGGTACGTTACATATAGTAATCTAAGTTGTGTTTATGGCTGAATATATATGCATAGCAGTCGGATGGTGGCGCGAGGAACTCATTACCCTACGTCGAGGGGGTATTAGCATATTTAGAGCCGGCTCTCCCCAATCGTTACCGACACTCCACCTCTTATCAACCCCCCTCATCCCCCCAGCCCGCCGCACTATACCCTATACCCTAGACGGCAACCCTGTGCCCCACCCTATTTCCATTTCACCAACCCCTCCTCCCTTTCTACTGGCTGAAAGGTGAACCCTGGTGCATCCAATTTTGCGCGCCGACGAGAAAGCGGTTTTATGTTTCGATGGAAAGCTAAGCGTCTCGTCTTTCCAGGAAAATCGCTTTCGGACGGTGTTCAGCGTTTCATACCGAACAGATTTCGCTTTTTTTGCAAAAATAGATTATTTTTAGCTGACTATTTTATTTGAAAAAATCAGTCATTTTCGGGTTTTCATGCTTGGGTGAAATTTAGGATGACAATTTGCATGTCATTCACATATGGGTGACATACGAATTTCTGTACAGAGTTAATAGCTATGTTATTGAAAATTTTTTCAATTTTCTAACTGGCAATGCTCGCATTAGGTACTTGGAATTATGGAAAATAAATATAAGAAAGTATATGTGAAAATATTTTAGATTCGTTAAAAACGAAAATATTATTTAATGTAATTTTCAATCGCTTCCATGTGGCAGACAACGTCAAAGTTCAGTACTTAGTAAGGTTAGAGAAGAAATATTGCATTATTTGGATTTTAATTTGGGAAGATTTATATGGCAGGTCGAAAATTTGTGTTTTTCGATGTTCACTCTTGGGGAACTGAGTTTCAAGATTTTTAGAAGTTCAGTTTTCGAATTTCAAAGTTCACAACTACGCAATTTCTACATGGATATAGAAACTCTCAAGTTTTTTAATTTTCGAGGATTCAAGTTTTATCTTAGTTGTCATTTATTTCAGGTAAAAAGAGCAAGGTCCTTGTAACATTTTTCTAAACAAGATTAAAATCATCGACGAAAAACGTAACGTGAAAATTAATTTTATTACTTTTTCATATTAGCGTGATCACAAATTACGTTTTGGTTATATTGAAGTAAAAAATGAAATTATATAAATCATATAAATATAATTTTTAAATGGTAATATATAAATATGAGTTACGTTAAAAAATGTAACGTAAAAATTAATTTTTTTATTATGTCTTCATATTTGCATGGTCGCTCCAATCATATTTTGATTATATTATATTAATACATTAAATTATATAAATAATATAAATATACATGAGTTAAGTACAGTAATACAAATATAATTTATAAATATAAATATACATATAATTTTTAAATATAATATATATAAATAAAATTTGTATTACTATTTGTTTTTATATTATTTTTATAATTTTACCCCAGTGAAAAGATTGTCATATAAATATGGCTACGATCCAATTTCAGATACCGTTGCTGGATAAAACGCCGAACAAGATGATGTTCATATTCGTCGTCGGTCCCGGAGATAAAATTTGTATCCAGAAGAGTATGCAGGAATAAAAAAAGTCGGACGACGATGGAAGAAGCAGGACGGAGCTGGCTAAGTAATTAAGGAAGCTGATCCTCGGAGACAATTTAGCTTAATGAGAGTCAGCCAGTTCCACCCCAGCTATCTGCAGAGCCCCGGTGATCCACCACCCACACCAGACACCATTTTCCTCTCGTCGCTTGGTTTTCCCTCTGTTTCCTCGTTTTCCCCCCTCCACTTCCCTCGTCCTTCCACGTTTCCCGTCCATCTTGGAAGTAAAACGTCTACTTTCCAGACGTCCGCCCCTTTTCCCCGTTTTTTTTTTTCCGGCTTGTATCTCGCCTCACGATCCAGCCAAGAATTTAGATAAGGATTTTATACGAGCACGCTCGATTATTCTGCCCCCACCACGTGCACCACGCTGTTTCAACGTCGGATTTCATAGAATTCTTCTCGCAGGGACCGAATGGAACTGTAAATTGGCCGGAGCCGCTTTTCGCGATATTGTTGCCGGAATTCCACGGAAACAAGATTTAGGGGCGAACGTGATAAATTTATACTGCCCTCTCGACACGATTCTATTTTGACGCTGACTTCGGTCGAACTCATCCACTTCGTTTCGAAGGGCATGGCGTTACAAATTGCCCGCAGGAGGAATCTACGAAATTGTAGTACTATTGCTGTGGTATTATTTTTGCGGTGTTTTTTGTAGTATTAGTTAAAACGATATTGTTATTATTTTTGTAGTATTCGTTGCAGTTTCAGTTAAAATGGTACTATTGTTAAGTAGTTCTATAGCGTTCATTGTAATATTAGTCAAACGGTATTACTGTTGTTTCTAAGTACTTATATTACTTGCTGCAGTATTAGTTGAAATTTCTGTAGTATTAATTGAACGTCCTATGTGTAGTATCAGTTAAAATGTCCATAGTATTAATTACAGTATTAGTTATAGTATAAGTTATAGTTTCTGTTGAATTAGTTATTCTACTAGTTAAGATTACTAGCATTAATCACAGTATTAGTTAAAATATCCTTAGTATAAATTACAGTATTAAAATTTGTTCAGTATTATTTGTAGTATAAGTTGTGGGAAATGTGGAGATCTGAGAATGTGGGGAATTAGGGATGCGGTAATTGGGAAATGTGGGGAATGGAGAATGTGGGGAATTGATGACGTTGTGAATTGGGAATGGCGCGGATTTTAGAATGTGGGAATTTGTCAAGGTGGATTTGGAAGTGCGGGGAATTTGAAAAATGGAGATTTGGAAATGTCAGAATTTTAGAATTTGGGGAATGTGAGGAATTGATAATGTGTGGATTTGGGACTGTGCGAATTTGAAAATGTGAGTATTTGAACATGTATGTACTTAAGTAGGTCTTTGTACAATAGGAAATTCGAAAATGTTAGAAATCATAATTTAAAATTTCTAAAGTATAAATTATAGTATAAGTTCTGTTAAATTAGTACACTATCAGCAAAGATTTCTAGCATTAATTACAGTATTAATTAAAGTTTCTATAATGTCAGATAAGGTATTAGTAAAAATTTCTATAATGCTAATTATAGTACAACTAACAATTTCTATGGCATCGCTTAAAATTTCTATAATATTACAGGTTAGATGTACCAACATTATTACCTCCTCCGCGCTCATTGTTCCGAAGCTTGCATCGAATATTCTAATAACTTAAGGCAAATTTATAATGGATCACGTGGATCGTTTGAAAGCACGCCATCGCTGTCTCAAAGTCTAGATACACTTACAACTGGTTTAGCATATAAGCTGTACACGCAGACACACGCAAATCATTTCCGCCCACACAAAGCTGGCTATTATAAAAAGCGTATTGTATCGCGATACGCGTCGGCGTTTGCAATGGAGAAGAACGCTATGCCAGACGGAATATCTCGAGATGAAGGAGAGCCGTGTTAAATAAAAGCGAGCTGTCGAAACGAGGTCGTTTTAAATTTAGTGCTTTTAAGGCCCTCGTAACGATACTCCTTCGAAATGGTAATCGAAAAACGAACTATACGCTTATTTTCTTGAAATTTTAACTCTTGAATTGACTCACCAGCGATAATATTGAATTATAAGCAATACTTTCTTCTAACTTTATTTCGTCAAATTATATTAGACTTTTTGTGTTCCGGTATCAACACTTGTTTGCTTAAATCAATGAGCAGCAACTTTATGCCGAAAACATTAATGGAGAACTTATGTACGAATTTTCGTTAAACTTCAAACTCTAACTTTGTGTACTATTAATTTCATTTAATACAACTTTTAAATCATTGAACTAAATCAGTTATTTCATGTTGCAGAATCAATCAATGTTTGCTGTGATTAACGAGTAGACATTTTATATTGAAAACATTAATGGATAATTGATGTAAGAATTTTTGTTAAGCTTCAAACTTTAACTTGATGTGCCATAAGTCTCATTTGATGGAACTTTTAAGTCATCGAATTATACCAAACATTTTGTGTTGCAGAATCAATCATTATTTGCTATAATTAAACAGTAGCCATTTTGTATTGAAAATATTACTGGAGAACTTATGTAAGAATTTTCGTTAATCTTCAAAGTCTAACTTTGTGTACTATTAATTCTATTTAATGGAACTTTTAAGTCATCGAATTATACCAGACATTTTATGTTGCAGGATCAATCAATGTTTGTTATTATTGCCGAGCAACCATTTTGTTATGAAAACATGAATGGAGAACTTATGTAAGAATTTTCGTTAAAACTCAAACATTAAATTCGTGTGCCATAAGTATTATTTCATACAAGTTTTAAGTCATCGAATTATACCAGACATTTTATGTTGCAGGATCAATCAATGTTTGTTATCATTGCCGAGCAACCATTTTGTTATGAAAACATGAATGGAGAACTTATGTAAGAATTTTCGTTAAAACTCACACATTAAATTCGTGTGCCATAAGTATTATTTCATACAAGTTTTAAGTCATCGAATTATACCAGACATTTTATGTTGCAGGATCAATCAATGTTTATTGTCATTGACGAGCAGCCACTTTGTGATGAAAACATGAATGGAGAACTTATGTAAGAATTTTCGTTAAGTTTCAAGCTTTAAATTAGTATATCGTAAGTATCATTTTATGATACTTTTAAGTCATCAAATAATCTCAGACTTTCCACTATACAAGTATGTAACGATTCTATCAACAACTCATATTTATATCAACAATGCTTTTATCCAAATCTTACTTGAAAGATATTAACCAATCGTTATTGTTAACTAATTGATCGTAAAATAACGTAACTGAAATAATAATTGAAAGTGACAGTGAATAGTTTGAAATCGAAGTAGATCGTACAAAATGGTCTCGCAAACGCTCCCTTACAATGTTTTTTTTCTTCCTCGTTCGCGAATAAACAGGATTCTCGAATAGTCCGGCAGCAAGCTTTTTATACGTGAGATTCATTGCATCAGTCCGTAGGAAAGTCTGCGTTTACATACCGGGAATTCGTGTTTAGATCGCTACATTTGCTGTTCAGCTGTACCGCTCGCGAAAGTTTACTCGATCGTAGTCGAAAGATCAGAGAAAACGCTGTTAGTTCAAGGATTGTTTAAAACATCGGATGCCACGCCCTCTGTATCCTGTACAATTCTTCGCTAATTAATTATTAATAGCCTGCCAGAAACATATATCGAAATTGTTGCAACTGAACAACACGAACTACGATTTCTTAATTTTGAACTTGTCACAACTTATCTATAGACATCTTTTCTTTTAAGTAAGATCGCTGTTACTAAAACAGATATAAACAGATATAAACTGATCTAATCGCCTTTATAAAATAATATTAATGAATTGTTGACTGAATTGTTAATGTCTCGGTCTTAATTAACTTAGTTGTCACCTTCACGGAATTGTTAATTTAATTGTTAATATTGGACTGATATTGTGCCGATCTAATCACGCTAGTAAAATAATACGAAGCAGTATATGTTATCCAGAAAATAGTGAAAAAAATATTATTTATTTTAGGTTTCTCAGGGTACAAAGTCAAAATAGAGGGTTCGAAGTTGGGATTCGAAGGTGGCGCCATCGCACGAAGCTTCACAGAAGATTATTGACCATGAATCGATAAGGTAGAAAAAGTAGAGACCAGTCGATAAAGTAAATCGGAATGAAAAGCAACCCCCCGTTTCATTACTCGTATTACGATGTCTGAAGAACGCCGAAAGGGTGAGGCAATATAAATAAGAGGGTGGCCAGTTCCGAGAAGATGGAAAGTTATTTTCCCGGCGAAGAAAATAGGCTGCTTCATAAATTTCGGTCGGTAGACGTAAACAAACGAAACTCGTAGAAAAGACAACCGAAGAAAGAAAAAAAAACCCGATGGGAATAAAAAATGTTGGACCGTTAACGCGATCGTTCGAGCGTATGGAGTTCTCGGATGAAAGCTATTAACGGAATTGGGTTGAAATTTATTCTATTTTTGTTAACGGTTCTTACTCGCATTTTTATCCTTGTTTTCCTTTCGTGGGACATTTAGCCCTTTGCACTCGAACGGCGACTCATACTCGCCATTTGATTTAACTGAACAATTTAAATGAATATTTTTGATTATTAATGATTTACAAAAATGAATTACGGCAATGAGAGACACTATTATTATACAAAACAAAGTTTTTATTTATTTCGTGTTAAGAAATAAAACAATAAACTACTTCCTTCAGAGCCTTCAAAATAAAATCTTGTTACGACGTAATAATCTGAGTTATTTAATTACAATTAATCTTAGATTCCAATACGATGTTTAAATATAATAAGAGGGGTAACAGTGGAATTTAAAAATAGAAAATAATAATTTAATAATTATATTATTATTATTACAGTACTAATAATTTTTAAAAAATTTGATGAAAGGATAAAAATTTGTTATTGGAAAGTTTTTGAAATACTACTTGCAAATAACATAAATGCTTTTGAGTGCAAGGGGTTAGTACAGAAATTGATTTTCAATTCAGATAGACATAAGATAGATTTTAAGTAATGTGCCGCTTGGTATTTTATTAAGTTCTTCCTTTGAGTTAATTGATGTTGTATTAAGTTCTTTCTTGGAGTTAACTGACATTGTATTAAGTTCTTTCTTTGAGTTAATTGATGCTGTATTAAATTCATTCTTGAGTTAATTGATATTGTATTAAGTTCTTTCTTTGAGTTAATCGATATTCGTCGAAACTAAATTTCAAACTGTTAATAAGTACTCACACTTTTAGATTCACATAAAGTCTATAACTTATAAAGAACTCCAACAGATATGTTGAATGCTTACCGTCTATTTAAGTAACGTTTCATTAAAATTGTTTTTTGGAACTTACACAGCAGAAACAATTTTTGTCAGTTAATCAAAATTGTGAAGTACAAATTCCAGTTTCTTTTGTACATATTTTTAATTTGATCTCCCAATATTCTTTCTATCCAGAAGACAAAATCGATCATTGAACTGCTACTATTATAAATACATTTATGAATGTACTTTTATATGCATTTGACGTACTTGCCTGTACCTGTACTTACATTTAAAGTACATAAGTACCTCATGTACTTTTTTTATGTACTTTATTAATTTTGTTGTTCTTTCGTTTCATCGAAACTCTACCTCTCAATTAGTTTGTCTCTATCGACAAATTCCGAATGAAAATAGAAAATGTTCGAATTAGTTGCCAGCCGAATGCAATAAATGACAGTCAATTCGGCACGAGCGTTCAAAATCATCAACTGGAAGAGTAGGATCAGCGGTTCATGTGTCCATTAGGCGAATTGCGTCCGTTTTCCGTTTATTTCAATCAGGAAATTACCGCGAAACCGTTCGGCGAGCTTCGAAAAGTATTCGAGACGTTAACGGACCGACCTGATTCGACCTCGTGACATTTCACGGATTTAAAGTGACCAGGAGAACGTCTGGAATTGGTGAGATCATGAAACCACAGCGCCATTCCGGTCGTGTCAATTGACCCCGCGCGACACTATTTAACTAATGGTCCAATAACGACGCGTTGCTGGAATATCATTAAATCTTCTTCAAAGGAACAGCTGTTCTAAAATATTCGCGTTCCAATCTAGTCTCGGACAGTGTCCGGCGTAAATCATGACTTTTTACTGCACCGTACAAACATAAATTCCGTGTGTTTACACGCGGGAACGAGCCGAGACGATTCGTAATTTCGTAATTTCGTGGGAAGTTAGATAGGAGACTCGAGGACCATCAAGAATACTATTAGAATATAATTTTCTACGCGAACAGGTGATTTCGAGTCGCTTTAGTGCTCGCTACGGTTATTTGAGGCTTCCTTGGTTTGATATTCAAGATTCCGGGCTTACGAAACACCAAACGTGTCAAACTTGGATTATCACACTCGCTGTAATTTAACGCTGTGTTTACGGGCGTGTAACGACCATTTACTTTTAAATTAAGACTAAAATCACAAAGAAAATAAAGTATGCCACGTAAACTGACTTATACAATGATTTTTTATCTTGACAAAAGGTAATATACATTCTGATTTAATATTTCTTTAGCTTGATAAAAGTTAATATACATTTTGATACAAGCATCTTGGTAGTTTTTGTAATTTATAATAAATAAATCCCCGTACTTAAACCTAGTGTTAAAGCTAATTTAAATTATCATGACTAAACTCTTATCACTTCTATGAATAATTTGATTGAATATATATTTTTTCATTTATTTACAACTAAAATATAAATTGTCCATATATTGAAAATCTATGTGTTACATTTAAAACCCATTTCTTGATCTATTTTGTAAATTAAGTAAGGAGGTGGTAGATACATAAAAGAAATTAAGGATCGCAAGGGGTTGAATCTTTGTTTTTATTGAAATCAGTTCTCCATTTCAACTTCAGTTTCAACATTTTCCAGTATCCATCACTACAACTCGTAGTATTGTTAACACAAAGTCTACGAAATAATGAAATAATAAAATATTATAAGCAATGGAATATTACATTTGAGATGTTTCTAATTCTAAGTGTTTCGATTCGAAACTGTTCTCATGTCTAACACTTCAATTGAATGCTTTCTTTAATATCCACAAAGCTTATCCAATCCCAATATGGATGCTGATGTTGAATACAAACTTTTGCTTCTTGTAGATCCACTAGTACTTACATAAATTCATATGGATTCTATGTATATTAACACATGTTATTCAACATTGAATAACCTATTGTCGTTGTTTACAATGCATTTCGTTGACATACCAATATTTAACAGTAACCATAATAAATCCTTCACAGATAAATTAACTGTTTATCGAATAAAATTCTGACTTTTCCTCATTGTTCTCTGCTGTTTTCATATAATTTATAATATACATATATGTCCGGTTTTCATATTCGTGTCGGTTGATTTAAATAATTTCAATAAGTTCTTTTTCACAAACTAAATTCCGCAGTCGACTTAACACATTATTGACACAAAGTTTCATCTTTCTTCATTATGTATAAATAAAGTTTACTTCAGTTCATTTGGATTTCTTTATCTCCGTATTAACACTAGAACTTCCAACGAGTCAAAATGACTGGTTTCGGGTTTGGCATTTCTTATTACAAAATTTTATTGCCGTCCTTTTTTCAAAATGTCTGTCATGTTTTATTGAGCCAATGAATGGTTGTATATGTTAGGTGATGATGCAATATTTATATATTTAGTTTTCTACTTTATTTTCAGTTTTGAAGTAAGCATGCATTTAATGCCGGTACTTCTAGTGTTAAGTTACGAAACAATAGCCGATGACACCAGTTAGTTTCTGTACAAAACTACCGGTGAGCAATGTGTGAATAAGCAACAATCTATTAGAGTAGCATACTAGGGCGATAGCAAGCAACCCAGCGGCGTCACCGATCGTAACTTTCATCGATTGAAATAAATTCTGGCCGAACGTGAATAAAAATCGGTGGAAATAAATCGAGTTCGAGTGAACGGGAATCACTGGCCGCAGCTTCCGTCTAATTTAGCGTGCCACTTGAAACATTAATGAAGATCGGAGCCGTGGAAAAGGTGCGCGGATAACGAGCGAATCGCGTAAACTTGTCGTCGCTCGTAAAATCCCCCGTTTACGTATCACCCGGCCGATCCGCCGGTTTTATGCGCGCGCACCCGATCCCAAACATAGGAAGTTGATATAGAAGTCTATTCTCGTTGAATAAATAATCCGTAACTGCTCGAAAACACACGGCCTCGTGCGGTTGCTGCACGCTTTCTGCCATCCTACCGATACGTTTCGCGATCGGTAGCAATGGACATTTCGCAAGGAAGTTTCAATGATATCGGTAAAAGTTTGAAAGTTAATCGGTAAGTACTTACATACTCGTTGATGTACGGAGTAAGAGCGGAAACAAATTTTTTTAACGATCAGGACATTCAAACATACGGTATTTGCACTTTTGATTGGTGTTTTTCCTTAATTGTTTAAAAACGAGGACTCAAATATATACCATTTTTGTAAATGGTGATTATAATCATCTCTGCACAGACCGTTTCTGAGTGTCACATTAGTTGCGAGACACCCTGTATATAGCATATATGTAATGGTAGTCAAGAAAATATAATCTTTGCAAATACAAAGATCCTCCTACTACTTAATTACGAGTTGGGAATGTGGGGATCTGCAAACGTGAGGATTTGAGAACGTAGGGAGTTGGCAATGTAGCGAATTGGGAATGTTGGGATTTGAGAATGTGGGGATTTTTAGAATGTCGAGATTTTGGAATGTGAGTACTTGGGAATATGAGTATTTGGAAATGTGGGGAATTCGGAATATGGGGATTTAGAATTGTGGGGAATTGGGTATGTGGGAAATTTGGAAAATGGAAATTTAGAAATGTCGGGTTTTGAGAATTTGGGGACTTGTGAACGTGGGCAATAGATGATGTGGGGAATCTGGAATGTGGAGAATTTGTAATGTGGGGATTTGAAAATTTGGCGAATTTGCAGAATTCAGAATCTATGGATTAGGGAATGTGGAAATTTAAGAATGTGAGTATTTGAACATGCGGAGCTTTGATCAATTTTTGTAAAAGTAATTATATGTTTATTATTATCTGTTTCACCGTGTTCAAATATCACGTGCATAATACTACAAATGTAGTTAGAAATTATTTATTAAAAATTGTTGTACTGAATCAAATGGCGAGTGAGAGTCGCCGCTAGACCGCAAAGGGTTAATTCGTCTAACGCTTAATTTAATTAGTCCAACGCTTAATTTTCTTCGTCAAACGCTTAATTTAATTCATCAAACGCTTCGTTCACTTCGTCAAACGCTTAGTTTACTTCATCAAACGTTTAGTTTACCTCGTATAACTCTTAGTTTGGTCCATTAAAAAGATGGCGGCGGAGGCACTTACAGCCTCGTTTTTCCCAACAAGTATACTATCCATGAAAAACTTCCACCCAACTTCTTCGTTGTACTTTTCAGCCTCAAGCTTCGCATCTAATAAGCCATAGAATTTATTTTCCGTTCATATGCATGCATGATCGTTGAGTATTCGCTTGTTACCGCGGGCTTACTTCGCTTGTTAAACGTTCAAGCGGTTCGTTAATCAGCCGTTCGAATTTTTCCGTGTCTGTTTCCACATAATTGATCGTTATTCGCAGCTTTTTTCGCGGCGGTAGATGCGCATAAATTATTTCTAACTCGTCGTTGCGATTTACGAATCGTTTCGATCCGTCTTTGAACCATTTAGGTGGGTACGTTTTGACCTAACAAATTAGAGACGAAGGATTTTAGCAACGACGTAGAGACTTAACCCATTTCGGTCCTTAATTTCGTTTATCGACAGCTTCTTAATTAATTTATAAAATAGATCAAGAATCAAGTTTACAATAAAATGTACTGCAATAATACTGAATCCGTAACAAACAAATTTTTCATTTATTAGAAATGGCAAAGAAATGAAAACATCTTCAACAAACATATTTATCTGAATTATTTCTACGATGCAAGAGACCGGAAAGCGTTTTTATCAAAGACTTTTATTTAAACAAAAATCAATAGTTTTACAAATTCTATGTATAATCATTGAATAAATTAAAAGGTCCACATCGTAAAGAAATATTCACGGAATCAACAATGTTGTGATGGTAATCGATGGACCACGAGATAAACCGAGAAAACAGGCAGGAACGAAAATGGCGTCCAAAAGCGGGAACGGAGTCGGAGTAAATTCGAGGTGGTTTCGTAAAAACACACGGAGACACGGGATAAGCTTTACGACATTATATACCCGGGCTAAGTTATGAATATTGCAGCTCGTACGGTTGATTAAGTGGAGGAACGTCGTTGGTGAACATGCTGGCTCCTCTCTAATCTCCTCGACCGAATCGTGGTCCGCCATTAAACAGAAGACATCCAACACCTCTGGCGTCCATCGAGGTAAAACAACCTTCTCCTTTTCCCTATGGCGTGTGTCTGCCATTAGACACAGCCGAGCTAACGGGAAACGTTATCCGTCGTTCCCGACACGATCAAACGTTTCACCGTTTACGCCCGTCTCTGAATTTCTACGATCCAACTGCCTGGCGTTTCCAACTGTCCGACAAACGGTATTTCGAGACACGGAACAACGCGGGATGATTTTATTATTGGCCACTTGCGTCACACCTCTGGGTTCTGGCTTCTGAACCCGTTTGTTCTGGATTTCGCGAAGTCACGCTGAAAATTATGAGAATCCAACGCGATACGTTCGATTCAGTCGACACGTGCGTCGATAGAGAAGTGTCTTCATTGGTTATTGGATTTATTAGATTTATTGGTTATTGGATTAGTCGGTTTGTACTATGAAGTTGTTGCTAGCGAGGTCTCAAGACTCACAAGTGATTCGAAGTGTAAGATTAGAAATGAAAATGTATGTCAAAATCCTAAGGGAGTTTCGTTGAACTTGAAGAGTTTTGTCGATCCACCCGTTAACTTCATTATCGATTCAGTCTGCGAATGCTCATAAAAATTCTGACATGATGCAGTAAAATTAATCGGTATGATACGAATAAGCGAAGAGTTTAATTCTTAATAATTGTAGACACTTGTGAACCCTCTGTATTCAGAGATTTTGTTTTACCATTTAAAATGTCTACTTCAGTAAATAAAAACACTCAAAATTACATCCAAAAATTATATTTGTAAATAATTAACCATACATAATAATTGTAAGTACCCACAATAATGTTATAACATCAAATTCCAATGAATTTAAGAACTCTGATTAAAAGCAGAGGATTAGAGGTTCCAACAGCGAGGGACATGATCGATTTAATAAGCAACGCCGAGCGTCGAGAACGAATAAATCAAGAATTTAATATTTGAGCAATAAAAGCAAAAAAGTTTGGAAGTAATCGCAGAAGTAAACGTTCCGTCGAGGGCAGGGCTGTAACGTGGAGGGATTCGAGAAACTCGGCAGGCAGAAAAAGAAGACGAAGTAGAAAAAAAGGGGGGGGATCTCCCGCCAAGAGGAGAGGAATATGGCTGCAACATCAACTATCAACAATATTGCCTCGTGGCCTCGGTCCTTTGACATCTGAAAAATAAGACGAGGACACCGTATCCACCGACTCTTTCTACTCTTTCCTTCGTTTCTTCTTCTTTCTCTCTCGACCGAGCAAGCTGCAGAGAGCATGCTGGAATTCAAAATGGCTGGCTGGGGTTGCAGTACTACGTGGGCAATCCGGTAACGCAACGTCTTTCGACTTTTACCGCACACGTGTGATTCTGTCTTCCTCCGAGACCATAATCGAGCCTCTTCGAAATGAATATGTGTCCTACACTTTCGTTGGTAAGTAGTCAGTTTGACAATGTTTTTGGAAATAATCTTTCAAGTTTGCAAAATGACATGCTACAATTTTGACAATGTTTCATCTCTTTGGAAATAATCTTTCAGGTTTACAAAATGACTTGTTACAATTTTTTGTATAAATACGTTTTGCTCATTTTATGTCTGTAATTATATTCATAATATAATTATATGTATTCATAATTATTTTCATTATACGATTTTTGATGATCGTCGACTTTAGAAACAAAATTAGTGACAATGTATTTATAAGTGCTTATAACTTTTATAGCAAGTATTTTAGAGATTAATTTTTAATTCATGTGATAGGGTAAACTTTTCATTTTTTTTTTTAATATTAAACTGTGATACATAGTGTACATATAATTACATATACAATTCCTACATTCATATACAATTACTGTATGTTAGAATTTCTTTTATAGTAATATCATTCAGTAATAATACATAGTACTACGATACTATGATACAATTACCAGGGACAATTTTTTGTGATCTATAGTTCACGCTATATGGTCAAGTAATATATGGCTAAACATTGCACGATCAAGCATCACTGCACGTTATATCGTCACAAGTTATATGACTTATATGACTGGTTATGACATCGCGTTAATGTAATGACGTTGCGTTAGATCACCGCACGTTATATCAAAGCAAACCGTATAACCGAGCATTGTACAATGACGTTGCGTTAAATATCCACACGTTATATCGCTACAAATAGTACAACAAAATGCCGAACAATGATATTACTTTAAATCTCCATGTACTATAACGGGTTGTATGGTCATGCGATGTATGACTTTGCGTTAAATCATCCGTCGTTATATTGTTATGCGTTATACTACTGACCGTTGTATAATGATGTTTTGAACGTAACATGTCTGGTAATTAAGTAAGAACGCATTATATTTATCTACATGTGGAACGAGTTACATATATCGGAACGAGTTACATGATGAAACAATATATGATCGTATAATGCTGTCTTCCGCAATCATATCGTCATACATTGTATACCTAAGTATGTAACTGTACCACATCGATGCATTGTATTTCCTCGCGTTATATGACCTTCTATGTTCACCTAATTCCCGATAACACAATGCGTGATCGTATAATGATGTTTCTGCACTTGAATCGCAACACATGGTATACCCAAACGTGCCACATCAACGCATCGTATTTCCTCGCGTTATATGACCTCCCATGTTCACCCAATTTCCAAATCGGTATACCACAACGAGACCATGCGCTCTAGAACATCTATGCAACAACAGCAAACCGCAGGCAACGTGGCTAATCATTATTCAGAATCGAATCACAATCTGGGTGTTCTTGAACCCACGAAGCGGCCGTGGATGACCCGTTGTTCCGTGGATCGGATTGGAGCAACGGTTGAACCGGTTCCTCGCGCGGGGATAAACACGCGAAGCTGCAACCGCGTGGACTAAATAAAATTGAGAATTTATGGAAAACGAAGGGGGGGAAAAAGGTAAACGTTGGCGGTCCGAGGGAAAAAGAGACGGCGGATGTCGGCCTGTAAAACCGTTGAACTGCCTAGCTCTCCCTTCGGCCATCGTCGGAGAAGCTCTCCGACGAATTTGAATAAAAATGGGACTCGGGACGAGGCGGGATAACCCGAGAACCCCCGGGATGAGAGGAACAGCGGATGGAAAAAAGGGGTGGCTGAATGGGTAGGCGGTTATAACACGTTGTGTTCCTCTTCGTACGAGAAAAATGGATACTCTGATGCGCTGGTATTATATTCCGTGTGTGTCCAGCCGCGTTTTTACAGCGTCGCTTTATATCGCCAGTTATTTCCTCTCTACTTTTTGGATTATTCAACGGGGAGTGTATAGCCTCACCGGGTTCTAACTTCGCTGGTCAAACTTTAGATAACGGAAGCTACATTTTTTCCCTTTTCCTGTCAAATAAGCTTTTTTTTTATTTTGAACGGAGTTTAGATAGGCATGGAAGCTTTCTGCTAAACACTTTTGATTAACTTTTGATGAGAGCTTAAACAGACAGAATTTTTTTATATGAAATATAAATATTTTTGTATAGGACTGATTGATACTTCATACAACTTTCCTAATTTCGAATAGTTATCTGTAGCGTGACATGTTAGCTAATAAAATGATTGAAATAAATTAGTGATCGATACTATTATTACGTGATACATCCTTGACTGAGCATACATATTGAACAAGAAGGTTAAGTTAGCGAAATTACCGGCGTATTTTTGAAGATCGGAAGTTTCTTGTTGAGATGAAGGGAATGGCCGCCGTCGGATAATGGCGTTCTCCCGCTTTCGATCCGTTCTGTTCGGTTCTACCTCCTTTGGCTGTTCCTTTCACCGGGCATCCCCACTTCCGAGAAATACAATTTGACGCGAACCTACGGGTATGCGCTACAGGAATCGAATATCCAGACACCGTCTAATCTAACCCCGATGAACGTGCATACATTGCTCTTAGAACCTTAACGGACTTTCAATGTGCAACATTAGATATGACAGTGGTTTATGTAAAATATTTCTAAGAGAGTTTCGTTGAACTTGAAGAGTTTTGTCGATCCACCCGTTAACTTCATTATGTATTCAGTTTGCGAATACACATAAAACTTTTGCCATGATGCAGTAAAATTAGTCGATACAGTACGAATAAGCGAAGAGTTTAATTCCTAATAATTGTTGATACATACTCTTTGTAACCTCGATGAACACTTTGCCCTTGCAACCTTAGCGATCTTCCAAAAAGAATTAGATTCTCCCATAAGTTATGTCAAATCTTTTGATAAGAATATGTATTGCAAGTTCATAGACGGTTCAATTACTTCACGACATTTTAAAATACAATTTCTGGATGTACTGTAGTGATATAACACGTGGTTATGTTATGAACAGAGAGTCAATGCGTGGTAATATAACGCATAGAGATACAACGAATCGGTGTACAACACGTGGAAATTCAACAAATCAGGGTACAACACATATAGATTTAACTGACAGTTATTTAACGCATGAGGATTCCGTGTATAGAGATAAAATGTACGGCGATATAACACGTGGAGATTCAACGCGTCAGTATACAAGGCATAAAGATTCAATGTGTTGTTATATAACATTTGGGAATTCGACGTATAGATATTCAACGCGTGATTGTACAACGCGTAAATATTCGACGGGTATTTATGTGTACAATCCATAGAAATTTAACATGCGTGAAGATATCGCGCTTTATCATACAACTGAGGGCGATCGAGCGTGTAACGATCGAACACGTGGTGAGATAACACGTGACCCTCTACCTACAAACGATCCATCACACGGTGAAATATCGCAAGACGATCTATCGTGAGGTGGTCTAACGATGCGTAACCACACATCAAGCGATCTAACAGTATACGGCCACACGTCACGTGATTTAACAGAGTGTAACCATGCATCGCGTAATGTTACACCGTACGACCATGTATCACGCAATGTTACAACGTACAACCGTACAGCGCACGATGTTACAGTGTATACATACTCTAACTATACATCGCGCGATCTAACGGTGTACAACGATACATCGCTTGATTTTACTATGCATAACTATACATCCCCTGATCTTACGATATATAACCATATATCAGTACTTCCTATGCATTGAGTGATCTTATAATGTATAACAAAGTATCATGCTATCTTACAATATATAACTGTACATTTCGTGATCTGATCTAACCTAACCTTGCATAGTTTGATCTACTAGTGTGCAACTATGAATCGAGTGAACTTATAACGTATAACAATTTATCATGCTATCTTACAATGTATAACTGTATATCTAGTGATGTGCTCCATATTAACATTGCATCACTTGGTCTAATAGTGTATAACTATGCATCGACTGATCTTATAACGTTTCCCCATGGATTCATGCAATATTACAACGTATAACTGTACATCTCGTGATCTGGTCTATCCTAACCTTGTATCACTTGATGTGATAGTGTGCATCTATGCATCATGTGATCTTATAACGTTTAACCACGTATCACGCTATCTTGCAGCGTATAACCGTACATCTGGTCTATCCTAACCTTGTGCCATTTGATGTGGCAGTGTGCAACTATGCATCAAGTGATCTTATAACGCATGACCACGACCGATGACCATATACCACACGATGTATCATCATACAGTGTATAACCAACAGTGTATAACCAATCATCGGGTGATGTTATAGTATATTACCAATCATCGCATGATCTAACAATGCCTAATCAGACACTCACTTCTTCCGTACGATTTCTATATCCTTCATGGTTACCCTGTCCGAACACCTCGACTAAGTCCCACGTGCAACAGGACGATGACCAACGAGCTGTAGATAAGGTTAGGTGCGTGGAAAGGAGCAACACGATGCCGAACATGCGTGCAGCGTCGCGCGATCGTAAAAAGAAGGAAGAAGAAACGGACTGTACACGGTTTGATAGTTCCTGCACGGTTTCCTTTCGACCGAGTCAACGTTTAATGAAATTGCTTCTCCGTGGAGGGAATTCCGTCCTCCTAATGAAGATCATACGGCCAGCGCCGTTGAAATATGGCCGCTGATAGCCGATGATAAAACAAAGCCCCGTGGATCGCGTTAAACCGAAGAGAGAGAACCCGACGACATCGACGCGTACGTGTTCGACCGTTAATCTACGGATTACGACGACCGCCTCCTCGAAACGTGACAAGAGATTTCTTCCATCCTTACGCGATACGCGTTTACTACAGCAAGCAAAACTTCACTTCTGGTTACTGCACACGCAACTTTTTTTTTTAACAATACTTTGCTTCACGAAGACTTATTTACGCTTTCGCTATCGGCATTCGAAGAAGGTGGCTGTTATTTATAGAACCGTATAAATTGCATCTTTATTTGCGAAGAAGACTGGTACTGTGTTGTCCGGAAAGATCGTGCGGATTTCGAAGGAAATTAACACGCATCAGATTTAAGTTTTAGTGTATAGATATTAACACTAGAACTACCAAAGCGGTCAAAATGACCATTTAACAAGTTTGTAATTTTAAGTTAGAAAATATGATAAGATTGCTTTTTTGAAATTCACGTTGATTTTCACCAAGATAAGGAATTAATGTGTACTTACATTAGTTCAAAGCAAGTACATTAATTCATGTTCCAGCGTTTGTTTATTTATTTTTCAACTACATTTGTAATTTTAAAATAAAGCTGCATTATACGCCGGTAGGTTTAGTGTTAACTCTGTCTGTTCTTCTTTCAGACAACTCAGTTTCATAAAAAAAAAACGGAATTACTTTCCTAACAATCTAATAGTACAAGCATATCGGACACTAACCGCAAGACTCACACGAAACTGGAAGAACTAACGTTATTCGAGCCTGTGAAGTAGAAAATGGCGGCATACTCGCGCATAGTCATCCACGGCTATACCGGTTACTTCGAACAAGGAGCGAAAATAAGAAGAAACGCAGGACGAAAAAGAAGTTGGTCACTCACCTTCCGGCTGAAGCAAGGACGAAGAGGCGGTTGCGTTGCGACGGCGTAGCAGCGTCGCGTAGCGTCGCGACGGTTGCAGGGCGGAGGGAGGGGATGCCCTTTTCCCTTCCAAGGGTTTCCACGACCCTCGCGGCTAGTCCATGCCGTCCCGTTTTCCACCTGCTGAAACATCCAATGCACGTTCGACTCGTCTTCAATCGGTCCGGCCAAACACATCGGAGCCAATATCGGCCCTAATTCCTCGACCTCCTCCCTTTGACCTCCGCTCGTCGACCGAGTCCCAGGTCCACCGGTACCACGATTCACACGTTCGGACCCGCGAGAGTAATATTACACATCGCGGCACGTCGGAGACACCTAAGATCGGAGACTCGGTACCGAAAGAGAGCTCGCTATCGAAAGAGAGTGTCTCGCGAGTAAAACACAACGGAGGCTGTCAGGAGCGTTGCATCGCGATGAAAGCTTTCGACTGAAGCTGGCAGCGGCGAGTTAGCGAGGCGAAACCGAGCGGAGAGGCGCGTTGGCGAGCGTAAACGTAACGGAACGGAAATACGCGCGTCGGCAAACCCGAACGAATTAGCTCGGCCGGCAAAGCTCGCCCGGCCTGCACTACGGGCCCGATCGTGTGTCGGTTAGGTATCGGGCCAACGGGATTTACTATGCTCGAACTGTGCCGGGTCTATCTTTGTTCCTTCTCGCCGGACGTAGAACGTATGCTCGCGGTCTGACGTGAGCGAGACAGCGGCGAGTTAACAACGACCGCCTTCTCTCCGGCCGGCACGCTAGCCGTCGCTAAACCGTAGGATGGTACCACGTCCCGAGCAAGCCAATCAGGCGGCCACCGTATCTACCTGTGGACTGCCTTCTGTGTAGCACCTGCGGCTAACCTCGATGGGAGCTTACACTTTGTAAAATGCCGGCTATCTCCGATGACAGATCCAAGCTTTATGGCCTCCACCTTTAATCCCCGCCGGTTACGTCGAACGAGGACCAAACCGATTCGAACGGACTCATTAAACTCCTATCCACGATCTAGACGTACCCAATGATACGCAAGTTTCGTGATGGATCACGTGGGATATCCTCGTAATTGTGAGGTGGAGGAACGTTGTAACGGTCGGATGTTATGTTGGTACTATGTAGGTGTGCAGGTAGGTATCACACATATGGTGATACCGCAAGTAGATATGAAATGTATGTACTTAGAGACGTGGGTATGAAATGGATGTTGGTGTTATTTTGATATGTAGATGTGCAGATATCATGTGGATATGTATAATGTGGATATGTAGATATACAGGTATAATGTGGATATGTAGATATGCAGGTATAATGTGGATATGTAACAGGTATAATGTTGATATGTAGATGTGTAGCTATGAAATATATGTGGGGATGTGGGTGTGGGATACAAGTTGGTATAATATAGATATGAGATGTATATAAGTAACTATGATCTACATATGCAGATATAAGATGTATCAGGTACTTACACAGTAAATGTATGTAAGTGTATACTTATGTGTACTTATGTAAGTGTATGATATAGGAACGTCGATATGAGATGTATCAGAAGTACTAAAGTCATGATGTAAATACTGTCGATATGAGATGTAGTAAGTAGGAAACGTATGTGAAGTATATAGACACTAGATATGTGTTGTATGTACATATGTAGGTAAGAAATGTAAATATTGACGTAACTAGATATAGAGTCCACATAAGTCTGCCACCTCAAAAGTGTATATTGCCACTCGCGTCAGAAATTATTAATACAAGTTCAATAGGAAAGGAAATTGGAAATTTGAGGACTTGTGATTTATAAGGAAACTTGAAATTTATCTTATAAATCATTCAAGTCTCCCTTTCCCATTTTCGTTCTTAAAAACAACCTACTAGTACACCCTTATTAATTCCACACGTCTGCGTCACCAAACTCGGCAAAAGCTAATCGATGCCATATATCAAACGAAAATTTGTACGTTTATATTTATACCGTGCAGGTACGCCAAAAGGCAATATTACGAATAGATGCAACTAACGATCACTGACATAACGACTTAATGGATAAAAATACTCGGCAAACTTTGAGATTAGAACGAAACTTTATGGCAAAAAGCACGAACGTTCGTTCCCAGCGACCTCCGTGATCGCAAATAGCAATGATCGAGCTAATTACGATCAGAAAGAGTAAAGTTGCTGCACAGAGCGGAGCTTGATTGAGTCACTATTCCCTTTTATTTCTCTCGGTATTGCCAGTATTTCAGGCAGCGGCCGCAAATACGAAACAAAGGATCTCGCCATTGATTGAACTCGCTGGTCTCCTGGAAACGTTTAGCGTTCACGACTCGACCGTTCGTTGTTGTTCATCGCGGAATTACTCGACCTTCTCGCGGCGTTTTACCGAGACCGTTCATTACCTCGATGCTGTTCGTCGTCTGAGCATCGTAATCGACATCGGTATCGCCGTGAATCGGACCGCGAACAAGTGTTTCGCTTTGTACAGTCAACTGCAAATCTGGCTACTTGCAGGAAAAGTATTACAATCAAGAAGACAGAGGAACAACGCTACTTCGTTCTTAGGAAATTTTGTCGAAAACGTTAAGATGGGATATGTGGAAAAGTTGAGATGAGATATGTTGAAAAGTTGAGATAAAATATGTTGAAGAACTGAGAGGAGATATGTTGAAAAATTGAAATGCGATATATCGAAATGTTAATATGAGATACGTTAAAAAGGCGCGATTGGATTAGTTGAAAATCGAAAAATTGAATAAGAATTTTGGAATCCTTGCGGGTTCCAAATCTTTGGAAAACTTTTTGATGATTTCGGGATGTAGAAATTTTGAAATCTAGGGATTTGGAACCTTTGAAAAATGGGGGCATAGAAATCCGAGCACGTTAAGATTAGGGAACTAGGTATATATGAAAGTAGATATTTGGGGAGAATCAGATTTAGATTTAGAATTTTAAGATTTAGAAAGACTAGAATTTGAGAACCTAGGAACGTAGGAATTTGAGGATCGAAGAACCTAGGAATTTGAGGCTCTAGGAATCTAGGAACCTAGGAATTTGAAGATCTAAGAATATGGAAATTTTTAAGTTTAAGACCCCAGGGATTTTGTGTCCTCTGTCCAAATATTTGGTGAATTTAAGAATCGACGATCTAGGAATAACCTAGAGATTCAATCGAAGGATTGGAGAAATACAAATTCCTGGACTAGGAATTCAAAAATCTAGTGATTCGGAGAGGGGGAAAATTGGCAATCTACATATTTACAAATTTATAATAGTATTCGAAGATTGAAAACTTTGAAATTTGAGAATTTGAACGTCTGAATATTTAGGAATTCGAGGATTTAATAATTCGAAAATTAGAAAGTTTAAAAATGGCAACGTTCGAAAATTCGAAAACTTCGAAATTTAGAAATACGAGAATTTAAAAATTGTCAAGCTCACGTGTGCATTCTTATTCGAAGTAAACCAACACCGACGGAATCATCGCTAAAGAAGCGTCGAAGATACGTAAATGGAGGAGCAACTCGCATACATAAACATCTGCAGGAGATCGTCTGTTTAGAAAACAAAAAGAAAAATTCTGGCTGATGGTGCACGTTGTTTGGCCGAGTATCCTGTAATGACTCTTTTAACCGACCGCGTTGCGTTCTCAGTTTTATGCCTCGAACGTTTCGCCGACATTTTAACCCGTTCAGTCTCAATATCTTCATTCGGAAACTCGGCTTGCACAGACTGCATCCACGGCCCTGAATGTAATTCGCCACCATTACACGTGGTGCCTTATTTAACTATAGAATAATCGGAGAACAATGGCCGTTTAATTAACCCTTTAACTCCATGATATTTTTACAGTGCTTGCAAATAGAGACTCCAAAACTTTGGTTGAGATGTTTGATGAATTCTTTCGAAGTTATTATTCCTCTATTATTATTCTCCGCTGTTAACCTTTTCATTATTTTTATAGTTTATAAGTGCAACATTTTATATTTAGTTGAAAAATATTTATTTCAAATTTCTGTATCAAATGAAATGAGTGTCAGTCAAATTTGGAGTGCAAAGGGTTGACAGATCAATCAAAGTCCAAGCACAAAATCAAGTAAACATTTCAAGCTATCTGTTGAACTTTTAGTAGAACTTGACGAACGCTTGATAAAATTGAGCGATTTTTGGTAAACTTTGTGAGAACCTTTGACAAATTTCATCGATATATAAAGCTACACTTTTCGACGAGTAATTACTCTCGGTAAAGTAATCCAAAAATGAATTATGATTTTCATTAAACCATCTGGTTCTATTGGCCATACCAGAGAGAAACTATCAAACAAACATCTTCCAATATTTTCCACATAAACCTTAGCAGACCCCTTATTTCAGATTACGAAAATTAATAAAGCTTCTGTCAAAATCTTAGTTGTCCTTCGTCGAAACAGAGAATCATCGTATGAGTTCACATGATGTCCATTATTTATGTACTTAGCTTACTTAGCTAAAACAATATTTATTCGAATTGCTGTTAGACCAAATCACGAATGTGTGTACTTAAGTACAGGCATGGATGGATCCAATCCACGTAATGAATTTATGTGGCCCACGAAAAGTTTTTCAATATTTGCACTTAACTTCAAGTAATTAATTGAATGAATTCTTTAGTATACTTTAGTTTATCTCATATTTATGGACAAACATTTTCTTCAATGAATCTAAATGGTCGAAACAAAGTCGAAGTACGAAATCAAGTAAACATGTCAAGCTATCTGTTGAACTTTTAGTAGAACTTGACGAACGCTTGATAAAATTGAGCGATTTTTGGTTAACTTTGTGAGACCCTTTGACAAATTTCATCGATATCTAAAGCTACATTTTTCGACGAGTAATTACTTGTACGTTTCTCGGTAAAGTAACCCAAAAATGAATTATGATTCGTATTAAACGAACTTGCTCCATTGACCATGCCCGAGAAAAACGATAAAAGCGTGAAATATATCCGTGGCCTTTTGTGCAAACGCCAAAACGTCCTTAAATACTTTAATTAACATGCTGAGAAGGAATCGAGTTCCTGAGGGAATTAAAATTTTGAAAGAACCAGCGGTAGATGTTAATGTTTATTCCAACGATTGGTTCGTCCGACAGCCTCGTGATTTTGGGTCCAACCCACGATATCTTAATAGGTTCCAGTCTACTCTCGAGTACACGAAATGGCCGCTCGTTTATTTTCTTTCGTCGGCTCACGGCCTCCGACGACGAACACTGCCATGAAATAGTCCGAAAAAACGTGTGAAACTAACGATGATTTTTCGGAATTCTCTTATCGCATTAGTGTTTTACCGTTTTTGGAAGCGTCGAAGAAGTTGGAGATGAAATTTTGATCGTGAATATTAAATTTTTATCTTGTCAAGGTATTGACAAGTTTCAGACGGAGATTAAGAAATTGAAAAAAATGTGGAATAAAGAAACGAAGAAGATGAAGCAGATATAGCATAGAAAAATGAAGAAGATGGAGAAAATATAGAGTGGAAATGAAGAAGATGGGGACAATATAAAATAGACAAATGAAGAAAATATAGAATAGAAAAATGAAGATGATGAAGAAAATGGAGATTATAGAAAATAGACAAATGAAGTAGATAGAGGAAAATTAGAATACAGACATGACGAAGATGAAGAAAATCTAACATAGAGAAATGAAAGATGGAGGGAATACAGAACAGAAAAATGAAAAAGATGAAGAAAATATAAAATAGCCAAATAAAAGATGGAGGGAATATAGAACAGAAAAATGAGGATGGTGAAGAAAGTATAGAATAGAGATGAAGAGAATGGGGATAATAGAAAATAGACGAATGAAGTAGATGGAGAAAATATTGAATGGAAAAATGAAGAAGATGGTGAAAATATAAAAGAGAAAAATGCGGTAGATGTCGAAAATACAGAATAGAGAAATGAATGATGGAAGGAATATAGAACAGAAAAATTAAGAAGATTTAGAAAATGTAAAATAGATAAATGAAAGATAGAGGAAATACAGAAAAATAAAGAACATAGAAAAGATCGTGAATAGGAAAATAAAGTAAGTCGACTAAACAAAGGTTACAAGAGTAAAGAAAAATAAGAAAATCAGGACTAGAAAAATAGAGAACAATGACGGAAATAGAGTAGAGAAAAATAAAGAGGAACGACGAAACTAAAGAACAGGGAAATGAAGAGCAATGAACGTGGAGTAACACGATCGGTTACCGGCCGATCGTGACGGGTGCAACTCGGTGCCCGTCGTTCGCTCATTAAAATATTTACGGTTACGATTGTTGCGGGATATCCGACACAATTATCGTCTGTTTAACTTCACGCCGAACGATTTGTCTTCGGCACACAAGGAAACGTTAACACGGTCCACTCGTGTGCACGGAGAGGGCCGGCCAGAACATAAGAGCTCATAAATGCGAATTTAAGAGGCGCAATAAAAACACATTGAAATTGAGAGTGAACGAGCTAGACCACGTGCTTTTACCGTAACCTTCCCTTTTTACTCTTTCCGATACAGAAATATGTTGTAGTTTTCAGATAAACTCGCTGAAACGTCGACAAACGATCGAACGACGAACTTCAAACGACGCAAACAATTTTTAGCCAATGAACTATCGTTCTTTTAATATGTTGACTGCCATGTCACCCATATGTGGGTGGCACTCAAATTCCTATATTTAGATTTAAATAGCCATATTATTCAAAATTTGTTCACCTTTCTAAATTGTAAATACTTGCGTTAGTTACTTGGAACAAGTATGGTAAGATTTGTTCAAAATGAAAATACTAATTAATGCAATTTCCAAATACTAATTAATGCAATTTCCAACTGCATGTAGCAGTCGACGTGTTAATCAAAATTAACATAGGGGTCGTCGTTACTTTTTCACCTAACCATCTGCGATTTTGTTTTAATCAAAATATGGTATAGTTTATGTGAAATTAGGGGGGGGGTTGGGTTTAAGTCATCATTTTGCCGATTTCGACTTTGTTAAAAAATTACAAGCCTTCAAACTTTTCAGTTTTTGCCCATTTTTGCGAAAATAGACTTCGCTTACGAATTTTTTGCTCAGAAACTACACGTCCGATTGAGCTACATTTTTTTTTGTTTTATTCATAAAGGATTGTGCTACTATAAAGTATTTTTTCTGACTTCTTCAATTTGTTATATAATATGAAAAAAATATTAAAAAATTCTTTTTTACGTTTTTCAATGAAACGTGTACTAATACTATAGAAAAATATTTTTTCTAGATCTACTACCAATTCTAGATGTACCAATAATTTGATAGTTCAGACTAGATTCAATAGAACTACTTTAAGAAATGATTTAGCATAACCTCCAAACAAAACACCAAAATGTGCATCGATAACACTAGCTATTTTCATGTTCTGCACAGAAACTATAATTCTATCCCATAAATAATTTATACGATATTCGCGGTACTCATCACGGGTGAAAAAATCAACTAAAAAATATAGAACCTGTTGAAAGACTGATCTGCGTTTATGTTTTTATGATTGAAATCGTATCGATTCCCCGCACCTTCTAAAGAAGAGAATTATACTTTGAGAAGTGATCAACCTTTAGCGCTTCTTGCTTTACAATGAATTCATAATGAGAAACGTTTACGGCAGAGATTCGAATGCTCGTCAATGATAGCAGGCTACCCTGGTCTCAGGCACCATGGTTTTATGCTTTCGTTTCTATGGTTGTAAATTTATCGGCCCGTCGAAACAGCCTCGGACTTTGTATTTGAATGGCACCTTTGACGAACGATGGTCAACGATAAATTGTGATTTTACAAACCTGCTGAACGGCGTTATTTAAACGCGGTGGCCGTCTATTTAAACCTAACCGATCGCAGATTATGTCGCTATAAAATAATAAAGATAAAATACACGGACGATCGACATCCAGACGGCTATGTATTTTTTTCGACGGATTTGATTGAGCGGTCACTTTTTTCTGTGTTTTTTTTTTATGGTCGTTTTTAGCGTGTGACAGAAATCTGCATTAATTTCGAGTTTTTATATAGGGTATTTTAAATTTTGTTAAGCGTAGCGAGTAGTAATAAGTTATTTAGTTATTTAGTTATTCTTTGCGTTGAAATATTTATTTTTGTATCTGTGCTAATAAAATTGGTAAAGATGTTGACTTTTTCGGATTATGTAATCTTTAAATTAACGCATTCGTTACTTTCGAAATTTTTGAGTCTACAAGTAGTACAACCTTAAATTCCATAACTATCTAATCGTTTGTGGTCTAAATTCTCACATAATCACTCAAGAACCGAATTTCTAAGTCTCCTGATTCCCGAGCTTTCAAATTTTTGAATCCCCAAATTCCTAAATTTCCAAAATCCTGACTCCAAATTTTCAAATATTCAAAATCTTCAAATTCCCAAATCCCCAAATCTCCAAATTCTCAAATCCCCAAATCTCCAAATACCCAATTTCCCAAACCACCAAAACTCAAAATTTCAAATCCCAAATCTACCAACTGTCCAATTCCTAAATTTTCGAATCTCAAATTCCGACGTCCCTAAATTGTCAAACTGTCATAACCCGAAATTTCCAAATTCTCAAATCTCCAAATTCACAAACTCTCAACTTTCCAAACTCCCAAAATATCGAATTTCCCAAACTGCCGAAACGTCTGATTCTCAAAACCACAAATTAAAAAACTCCCAAAACCACCAGCTGCTTTCCTATTCCAAATTTTCGAATCTGAAATTCTCGAATCATTAAATTTTTAATTCCCAAGCTCAAAATGACCGAATTCTAAAAGCCCGAAGTCCCGACACTCTAAATCTTTCTAATCTTCGGCATCTATCCTCGGTAAAGGATTATTCGACCCTCGATTTCGACAACAGAGACGTTTTGGAAAGCCATAATCTGCATAGTAGGTATTTTCGTGTAGCATTCGATACGGCTCGTTCCGTAGCCGGCCGAAGCCACGATGACCTCGTAAACCTTCGACTAATGCGTTTTCCCTTTCGCTGTTATTTCCCTTTTCGAGGTTATGCAAAAAATCCCGCTGAAAAACTCAACCCTTGCCCCGAATGTTTACCTCCTTCGAAACGATGTTTCACCTTGGATTTGCTACGATGAAGCGTTTTTCTTTCCTTTTTCCTTCATTTTTTTTCGCTCTTGGTTGTTAATACAGAGGTCACAGTTTCCATAAACGAGCTTGCTCGAATGTATAATACTACCCTTGAATCGTCGCCTCTGCTTGACGCATTGCGGTGATTTATTGCACGTTTCACTTTACTTATAAAGTAAAATTTCAGTATTTCACGAACGTTTCAGCCACGTTTACGGGCATGTAGTTTTTACAAATTTTTGTAACACGATTCTTCGAGAATCTGAAGTATCGTAAAATCTCTCGACATCTATCAATTAAATCAACGATGGAAGAGAAGTGGAAACATAATTGTGTAATTTGTTTTTGTCACGCGAGTTCAGAAAATTTCAAATTATTTTATTGCGTTACGTTTACAACATTCAATACGATGACCTTCATAACACATAAGTGTGTACTGATGTTATAACGAATAAAACGTAAGTAAGCTATGTCACGTTGGAGAATAAACAAATAATTCATAATTTTATGTTGAGGGTGTAGAGGATACAGAAGTTAACGAATTAAGGAACTTGAAAGACATGAAAATTTGAAAATTAGATGATTTCTAAGTACGAAAACTTTTTTCTAAGTTTCTCGTTGAAAAATAACATAGACAAACTTGTTGCATTATACTGGTGTATTGCAATATACCAATTTTGTTGTATTATACTGATTTATTGCAATATATCAATTTTGTTGTATTATACATAATTATTAAAATATACCAATGTGTTATATTATGCTGATTTATTATACTGATTTATTGCAATATATCAATTTTGTTGTATTATACATAATTATTAAAATATACCAATGTGTTATATTATGCTGATTTATTATACTGATTTATTGGAATATTCTGATTTTGTTGTATTATGCTGATTGTATTATCCTGATTTATTGCAACGTACCAATTTTGTTGTATTATGCTAATTTATTGCAATATACCAATTTGTAATGTCGCACCGATTTATCGATTTATTACAGTTTTCTCGGTGAAAACTAACGGGGATAGCCACATCTCGACCGGGTCGTGAACAAATAACTCGAGAGTTTAAATGCGGGATTTTTAACTATCTAGAAAGACGGTAGAGACTCGGAAGGCTAAGAAAGTGCAAATTCCAGGGAAGCCAGTTGGCAACACTGCTTTCGTTGGGGAGACGCGGTATCGACCGCGGCCCCTAAAGGCTAAAGCAGCATCTCAACCTCCGAGTTTCTCCTTCCTTTTCTCGTTCGCGAACAACCTCCACGATCCCCGAACCCTTCACCCTTTCACCACCTCCCATACGCGACTGGATTCCAGCGAATAATTAAAACGAATTAAACCTTCATTGCTTTTATTTCTACCGAACTTTCCGCTGCATTTCGTTCGTATATCCTCGACTCGTCGATTTTTCGACCAAATAATACACGGGTTTCTTAGAATCGCAATTTTTACCTTCGCGAAGGGTCCATGAATTCCTTACAACAATTAGACTTCCGCTAAAAGTATGTTAGCTTATCGAGTTTGGAGATTTCTAGGAACATTATATCTTTCGCCGATGAGCGATTTAGATTTATTAGAAATTTTGGAAGAGCTTAGTAAGTACAGTATAGCCTATACACAATATAAATATTGAATGCTTTTTCTCAACACCCTGTATATTTAACACCGAAGAAACATTTTCACTCGTCCAATATAATGTCAAACTTCACCGAACTTCCTCTTTTCAACACTAAAACTTCTAAAGGGGTCAAATGACCCTTCTACGAATTTGCTATTTTAACACTTTGAGTGCTGTGTCACCCACATACGAATGACGTATGAATTCATACATAAATCTATCGCTAATTCTAGTCGAAACATTTAACATAACAAAGTATAAGAAATATGGTAAATGCATTAAAGCTTATCCAATAAATAAGGGTTGAATGTTATGAAAATTGTGTATATAATTTATCGGAAATAATATTACTTCCTAAAAGAAATTGAAACTGTTTTAGGGCGGCACCCAAGGCATTAAAATTTGTTAAGCTGGTATTCTTGACATTTACATTGATTGTCATCAAGATAAAGAATCTGTACTTAAGTGTATTCATTTATGTTTCATCGTTTGTTCCTTCATTTTTCCACTTTATTGTTAACATCTAAATAATTGTGCATTATACGTCAGTAGTTTTAGTGTTAAACGAACAAAACATGGAGTACGTTTCTTGGTCAACGGGAAACCGCATATGACCGAAGCACCATCACCGTAACGAAGAAGACCAATGAACAGCATTAAACTTAAACGAATAAACCGAAAGCACCATTGTTCCAACGGCAAAATCCCATCGCATCTAACGGATGCACTCTGAATCCACGGCAAAGTAATTGATTACACCGTTCAAGATAGAGGAGAAGGTTTCGAGGCGGAGAAGAAGGTAAAGAAGGATACCGGCTAACCTAGCTATCTAATGGATGCGAATATATCGCCGTAATAAATTTCGCAAAAAAGCCGAAAGGAGGGTGTGCAAGGGTTTGCAGCTAGCCGAAGGGCCTGCAGGGAAAAAAGAACAAGCGTGGAAGAACGAAGAAAAACCAAAGAAAAGCGGTGGAACGGGGCTCGCTAGGCGGTCACGTTTCCGGTACGTGCACCGGACGGCCATCTTTCCTTCGATTCAACCAATCGTCTCGCTTCTGTCGCCGGATGGGGGTTAAAACAACCCTCAGCGACCCCTGACGCAGCTCCACCCCTCGTCTGTTCTTCCCAGAACGGATCAATAGCTGTGTACCACCCTCTGCGACCATAGTCCCTCTTTCGGACCTGCCAACTTTGCTAGAAAGTATCCAGCTCTTACACCGGGAAAAACCTACAACACGGGATCACTTTAACCCTTTTAGTGGCCGAGCGACAAACTGGTGCCTGTGCGAAAATAATCGGACGAATTTGACGATTTTTACCAGGGTTTGGGAAAAAGGTCTTTGAAACCGAACTGAGATGGTATTTGAAAAATTCGAAATGCAATATTAGGGTGAATAATGAGATGCCGATTGTGTCTTGATAGTTATTTAAAGTAACACGAATGACATTAATACGAAACACGATGAGAAACATAAAGAGAAGTTTCTTTTCTACAAACAACATTCGCACAGAAGAAGGGTCATCGTTTGATCACGGTTTTATGTAAATCACGTAGTATATAATATAACTATAACATTTTTAATGATTTTTAATCGAATACCCAATATCGTTCCAGGGAACAAAAAACACTACCTCTCAGATAATTGTCATAAACATTGCAATTACGGTCCCAAAACTGGTCCCGTCTCGGCAACAACCAGCATAATAAAAATTGTAACAAAAAATATATCACAAAAATTTAAACCTAAAACAACTTTCTCAATTCAGTCGCAGCTAAATTTAATCTTCTACAACATTTTATAAATTTATTTTGGAACAATTCTTTATCGTGATGCGAAGAATAACACACGCAAGTGTATAGCGAAGGACGTAATATCTCGTCGCCCGGTACTAAAAAGGTTAAAAACCGTCTAAATGACTGAAAATTGTATCGTTTCCCGGGAAAACGCAGTTGCTTATTTTTGCAACGCGATGTACCTTTTAACGTATTCATTTTGTACCTGCATACACATTTTACGTGTCGTCGCATAATGAGCAACACTGATTCGTTGTTTCGCGAGAGTTGAGAGTAGATCGTTAAAAGGTTTCACTTTTTGGAAGACGATGTCGAAAGGTATAAATAGAAGCGGTTTATAGATTGACTAACTTGTTGTCTCTGCGTTCCATGCTTGAAATTTATCCGTGAAATGTCATGCTGTTAACTCTTTACGTGGTAACTGATTCTAATGTCATTCTGAAACTACGAGCTTCGAGATTGAAATCGTTAGGCTGGAGAATATTCGATGTACGATTTGAGAGTTTCTTCCCATAAGTCTACTGATATGTGCTTTCGAGTTTCGAAACCTCTTTTGGATACCAAATGGAGCGTGAAGTTGGAGGTCACAGTTTCTGTAAAATCTAAATTGAAAACCAGGTACGAAAATTTAGTTTCTGATTATCTGTCACACGCAATTATAATACTAACTTCTATTAGAAATATAGAAAATGAATTTGTAATCAGTAATTAAATTTAACTTATTAAAAATGAACTTCTAAATTAAACTAAACTTATAAAAAGTAAATGTCTAACTTGAGCTACACTTACTAAAAATGAACTTCTACATTAAACTAAATCCATTGAAAATAAACGTCCAAATTTAACTTAACTCGTTAAAAATGTACATCTAAATTAAATCAAACTTATTAAAAATAAACTTCTAAATTAAATTGAACTTATTAACCATGAACTTCTAAATTAAACTAAACTTATTAAACATAAATGTCCAAATTAAACTGAATGTATTAAAAATAAACATCTGCTCTTCAGCAATTAAAATACACTTGCTAAAAACAAACTTCTAAATCAAACTAAACACATTACAGATAAACCTCAAAATAGAAACATCGAAGGAAAAGAAAGTCAAAGCAAGAAGAAACTCTCCCTCAAATTTTCAGACTCCTTCTCATCTTACATCGAATACGAGCGATCGGACATCGTCAAAATAATAAATTAAACTAATTGGACGTGAAATTGTCCTCTGACGAAAGATTCGATAAGAGTAGAAAGCGGTATTATAAACAGCCAGCAATTGATAAGATCGGTATGTAATTCACGGTGGAAATTGCTCGCAGTTAAAAGGGTGTCGCTTAATAAGATCGTATCTGTCCGAAGCAAGTTCGTATCTGACAGGAAACAGAACGAGAAACGTAGACGTGAAAAATAAATGTGGCAGAGACGTCGGCGTGAATGTAGCAACGATACCCCACGGTATTTCCGAGTAGACGGGTACACGGAATACCAAGAATGTTGCTTCCCCTTCGCGTGGGACCTTTTCGTCTGCAAATGAAATTCCACTAGCATCCTCCATTTCGTTTAACCTCCCATGCACGAACATGGCCGTTCCCCGCCTTTCCCGAAACTAACATAATTGTCGGAAATTGCTCGGTTAAACTGATCACTCTTTCAACCGAAGCTTAGATATTAATATAGTTATCTTTTGTTTGTAACAGTATGTTCGCTCAACGAGAAATTACCTGCAGATATTAACACTGTGAGCGCCATGTCGCCCACTTACGGGTGCACATAATCTATCGTTAATTTAAGTTGAAATATTTAACATAACAAAGTAAAAAAATGTTGGCAAATACATTAAAACTTATCGAATAAACAAGCGTTGAATTATTGTGAAAATTGTCTATAAATTTTATCGGAAATCAAATTATTTCCTCAAAGTAATTGAAACTGTTTTAGAATGGCACCCAAGGTGTTAAACAGTGTTTAACCCATTAACTGTCAATTTTTTATTTCAACTCCACTGCGTGGGTTGTCAATTTATGTATCAAATAAGTTTACAAGCTGGACGACGTTGAAGCAAAAAATAATTTTAACAACCAGAATGCGAGCATTTATCGAATACACGGTTTATTTAATGTGACATTATTGCAAGTGATAAAAAAAAAATGTATATTCAAATCCTCATTTGGAGATCGTGACAGAAAATTGATTAAATGACAAAAAACATATGAAAGGAATAATAACTTATGTTAACCCTTTGCACTCGAAAGGTGACCAATAAAATTTGGTACAACTTCAAAATGTAAGAATATAACTATGTAAGTATCTAAATGGTGGTCGCTAATGGCTGAAAAGTTGATGCGACATTAAATAAATAAATAAAAAAAAGAATGTTTGGACCGCTGACAGATTTTATTTATTTACCAAGATATTCTGATATTTCCTACTAGAAATTACAAATTAACTCAACCTGGAGTTAATTTGTCAGTCACTTAACTTGGACTTAAAGCGAATAAAATATTCAATTTAGATGTAAAAATTCCTAATACGTTGTGTAATTGCAATCGAGCAGTGACGAGTATACACGTCGAACACGGGGCAGATGGTACTGTCATAAAATGAACGGAAGAACAGAACGAAGATGAATTACATTCTTATGCGATACAAAATTTACAACTCCTGTACTCGTTTCTGAAATGTACTTTCAAATTTATCCGTGTACGTGTCAAGCACAGTTTAACTGATTAATTTGTTTTGTAGCAAAGTTGGAATTTTAATTCTATGCAAATTTGAAATTCTAATAGAGAATTGAAGGTCTCAAGAAAAAGTTACCGAGTTTCGTAAGGATTTTATGAAGATATAAAAACTTTCCCTGATTCTATTTAAACACAACGCTACGATCATAAATTTATTTACAAATCTGAGTTACAGATACGAACAAAGGGGAAATAAAAAAGGTAGACAGTTACTGAGTGAATAAGAAAATTTGGAACAAGATAATTCAGCGAGGGTACCCCCCGAACGTTATGAAACTACGCTGAAACAGAGACCGTCTTAATTTTAAATGCTTCGTGTAATGAAAACTTTCCTCATTAAGAGCTCCCTTAATGCTCGCCCGCCATCTTGCTGTCTTCTAAATGCACGTAAATTTTCCAAGTTTGCTGAAACGGGTTTGTAGTCCCTGTTTGGCCACGTTACGACGCCGAGCGTCGGTAAGCAATTTTCAATGATGCATAATGTTCTTGAAGAACATACTTACACGAAGAAATTATATCAATATGTCCCATTTCATTCGATTTATTTAACGTTTTGTATTTTGTGTTTTATATTCTATATTCTATATTCTATAGTAACATTGTATTTGAATTTATATATAAATTCAATTTTATATTTAATTATTTATATATAAATTATAATAATTTTACTATTAAATTCGTATAACCCATAACAAGACGTATACATTAAATAAATAAATAATTTAATATTAATATGTACCTCAAAGAGCAACGAAATAAATGATTGAAATGTTCTACAAGCGAAATGCAATTGAACGTCATTTACCTCGGAATTCACTAAGAACGAAAAATTTATTCCGTGATTAATGATTATTCAATCAATCATGTTCACTAACATTCGCATTTTATTATATTACTTGCTTCGATTACATTTGTCTCGATTGAACCAGTTAGTCGTTAATCGTCATTATTAGATTGTTTAGTGCTCATAACCATTTATTATAATTATTGCGATTTGTTAATTAATCATTACTCACGAACAGAAGTTTACGTTATTTACAATCGTGAATCAAAATAATGATCAACGTACTGTACTACTTATAGATTCTTGATACGACCTGAAATTCTCGATCCACGTATTCAATTATTCTCTAGCAGTTTATCATAAACGCAATTACTCTCTAACACCATAAACAGCAATACAGCGATGACGAACGCCAAGAAGAGACAGGATCAACGATCAAGCCTAACGTTTGTTTACCCCTAAATCATCCGCGATACGCAAGAAAAGATCGTAATATCATCGTGGCGGTTCGAAAGTACCCGTGATAAGCTGACACTCTTTATTTATAGCCAGTCGTATCTTCTTCCCTCCTTGATGCTGGATTCGTTAAATTAATCCGAGAGCCTCCAGCGATATGACGCATCGTATTCATCCGCGTTGCAAACAGCCCGTAATGCAATAACGCGAAAAAACATCCTGAGAGCAATCGTGTAGAAACGCTCGAACCGGAGCATGATATCGAGAAGAACGCAGGGAAAAATCGGCTGCTTAACCCCTTGCACTACGATACATTCGACAAATGCGTCAGCCACAACGAACTATTTACTGCTATAACATTAAGATGGTTCAAGGAAGTTCGAATGCCGAGACTGTCTTACATTTCGTGATTCCCAACTGTGAAAATTACAATTAGACCGAAATTGAATATCAAACCGTACTAAAAACATAAGCATGGTTTACCGTATTTGAACTGCTGGTGCGTCACGAGTGTAGCTCGTTATTACAATGGAAGGGGTAAACAGAAGTAAGTAATTAAGTATGTACTTTATGTACTATTCTGTATGAGTATGGATCAATTGTAGATGTGTATAGGCGAGTATAAACGAATACAGGCGAGTACAAACGAGTATGGGCAAGTATAACTGTATATACAGACGATTATCAGCCGAATATAACCGAGTACAGTCGATTACAGGCGAGCACAAGCTAGTACCGGTCGAATATAGTCGAGAGAAGTCGATTACAGACGAGTACGGACTAGTACCGGTCGAATATAGACGAGTACCATCGAGCACAGACGAGTAGCAACCGAATATAGCCGAGTACAGTCGAGTACAAACGAGCATGGACTTGTACTGGTCGACTGTAGACGAGTACAGTCGAGTACGGTCTAGTACAGCCCAATATAGACGAGTACAGTCGAGTACGGTCTAGTACAGCCGAATATAGACGCGTATCATCGAGCACAGACGAGTAGCAACCGAATACAGCCGAATACAGCCGAGTACAGTCGAGTACAGACGAGCACGGACTAGTACCGGTCGAATGCAGTCGAGTTCAGCCGAGTACATCCGAGTACAGCCAAACATACATGAATAAGTAAGTACTGCGACATACAGAACGTGTCCTTAAACAGTGTAAAATTATAGTGCTTTCACAGTATTTACAATATTTTGTATATCCGTCATGCTATGTTAAACCTGGTTCAGATAAGCAGACTTTTCTCGCAAACACTTAAAATCTGTAGAGTGTAGGTTTGAACAAATGTTAGAATGTGAACAAATTTTGAATAACACGGTTATTAAATCAGTATAGAAATTCGAGTGTCATCCGCATATGGGTGACACGGCAATAAACGCGTTAATCCTTTGCACTCGAATGGAAATAACGGCAATACACAAGGTGGAGATAGTTATTGCCCCACCCTGTATACTATGGTTACCGTGTTCTATGGTAAAACTGCCGCGATAGACAGGAGCGTGGAGTTAGGGTAAATCGCGGCGGCCGCAGAATTGCAAAACCTACTGATTTGTTGCATGCGTTGCATCGTAAAACCGGGCCGGGGAAAAAATGTTCTGGCCGCTCGCTGCCTTCCAATATTTACGAGCGAACCTGTGCGCGATTGTATGAAATCCCGGTTTCGCGTACCGCGCAAATTGCATTTTCCTTCGGCTAGCAACGAGAATGGCGAGTATCGTATGACTTTCAGAGAATCATTCTTACATCCGTTATTTCTTACTGCCATTATTCGCGCCGTTTTATTCGGTAGCTTGCGAGACCAGAGAAAAGGGAGAGTTTAGACAACCGAGATGACTCTGGAGAAAGTCTTTCACGAGAATTAACCCCTTGCCATACTAGTTATTTGTCTGGTGTGTCAGTCGGATTTATTACAGCCGCAGTATTGATACGAACAAAGAAAGTTTAAAGGTTATGCGTATTTTATATTCAATGATCCTCGATTATGCAAATTATAATTGTGAATTGTAAAAATGAGGTTCTACATTAAACTAGACTTATTGAAGATAAACTTGTAAATTTAACTTAATTTATTAAAAATGAAATTCTGCATTGAACTAAACTTATTTAAAATAAACTTCTGAATTTAACTTAACTTATTAAAAATAAAACTTTTATATTATAACTAGTCTTATTCAAAATAAACTTCTAAATTTAACTTAACTTATTAAAAATGAACATGTAAATTAAACTAAACATATTAGAGATTAACTTCGAAATATAATAGAAGCTTCGAAGGAGAAGGTCAAGTATATCAAGTTTACAACGACTTATCAATGACAACATCGCATGATATTGTTGCATAATGCAAAATGCACGGTCTCGTTATTTAGTTACCACATCACCAGTAAGATAACGCCAGATTTACGAACGCGCAATGACCATTTATTTTTTAATTAAACCAAAGTAGAAAAGAAACTAAATAAAGTATGATACGTGAACTGCCTTATGCAATGATCCTTCATCTTTATAAAAGTCAACGTACATTTTGATAAAAGCTTCTTGATAGTCCCTGTAATTTAAAATAAGAAACGTGACATGAGTCATGTTGGCTCGTTCCGTAAATCTAGCGTTAAATTACCCCCAGTGAGTTTCAGTAAATATTTGGAGGCCTCGAAACGTCGAGACTCGAGAATTTCAGAATGTACACAATTTTCTTCCAGATTTTGCTTAACATTTTTAAATTTATAATAAACGCATGTATTCCTCGTTCAACGAGTATACTAGTCGCTAATTGATTCTAAAACCCCACGTTCAATCGGTTAATGGTTCGAGAATAGCCGTCGACTAGATAAAAGCCTGTCTAAAACGCGAGGAGAGAAGAAAGCGACGAGAATACGCTTTCAACGCGCGTATCTGCTCGGTTCGCGTGTTTCGGACCACTTTCAGCAAAGCTGCACCCTTTCTCACGCGGTGACGACGACGCAACTCGAGCCTCGCCTTTTATCGCCTTATAAAACGAACGTCTTACGCGCGTGCACGCGGCCGTAAATAACGACTGGCGATGCTACGCGACGATACTCTTCTTCCTCTCCGCATGCGAGGACCTGCTCGCGAAATTCTTTGCTCCCGTTTTCTGTTTCCGTCGAACTGAACGAACGTAAGGTCCTTCAGTCGACACACAACAGTGCATCTGCGACGAAATAATAAATGCAATAAAAGTGTTAAAGGTGCAGCAAACGAATTTGAAATATTAACACTTTGACTGCCATATTATTCAAATTAGTTCACTTCCCTGACTGAAGATAACCGCATTAGTTGCTTGGAACTGTAGAAAATGAATGTAACAAAGTATTGTGAGAATATTTTGTAAGATTTGTTGAAAACGTAAGTACTATCTAATGCAATTTTCAATTGCTTCCGTGTGCCAGTAAACGTGTGAAAGGTTAACGCTAGATTTACGGACGATCAATGATTAATTATGTTTAAATTGAAAATTTCAAGGACGATTATGTTTAAAGTGAAGACGAACTATAAAGATTAGTACGTGATGGATAATACATAATTAAAAATTTAAAGGACGATTATGTTTAAATTGAGGATGAACTATGTATAAAGATTATTTATCTCCATGAAGGTCAACATGCATTTTTACATTAAGTTTTTTATCGTTACATTTACGGACGATCAATGACCATTTATTGTTTAAATTGAAACTAAGGTATAAACTAACTATAAACTAACTCATGCAATGATGCCTCCTATCGACGAAGCATTACACTTTGACAGAAGCTCCTTGCTAATTTTCATAAATTAAAACAAGACATTTAAGATCCGTCATTTTGACGAGTTCCGTAAATCTGGTATTAACTTCGCAGTGCAATTGGCAATAAAACTACTGTAGCTAAATGAAATAAGCATAAATAAAAAGATTATCGAAGTGATTGATTCCGTCTCTCGTGAAACATAGCACTGCTGATTTCTCGAGTTGAACAGCACAAACTGCACCGTTTTCTTTTTGTTCTTACGAATTAATTTTCGTGGACGAAAGGAAGTGAAGCGGGCGAAGATTTAATGAAAATATGTACACACGTAAATCGATGGTTCCCATAGTTCCATAATTGTTAGCGAGAGAAACGTTTTCTTCTCGGGCTAAGTTCCAACAAGAGGGGTCAATGTTTCAACGAATGAAAACGCTCGGAATGGTTCATTGGTTCTATTTCATAGCTGCGGACTGTTATTGATAGCACCGCGGGGATTAATATTAGTATTTCTTCGTGGCCATGATCCGCCATCATGAACGTTTGGACCACCCTCGTGTATTCTCCCTACCCTTCCCTGGATTAGATCATCGTTCACTAATGTAAATAGATACGCACTTCTATTTTTACACCCATTTTTCTTCGTAGACACGTTTCCCAAGAGACCTTTTAAGTTTAACACTAAACCTACCAAAGCGGTCAAAACTACCATTTTACAAGTTTCTAATATTAAATTACAAAGTATGTTAAGGTGGCTTCTTTGAAATTTCTGTTGATTTTCATCGATATAAAGCATCGATGTATTCCTTCATTTGTGTCTCATCGTTCGTGTATTTGTTTTTCAACTTCATTTTTAATTTCAAAATAAACGTGCATTATACGCCGGTAGGTCTAATGTTATCCTATTAACTATCAAATGTTTGTTTCAACTTTATAACATAGGTTGTAAATTTATGTGTCAATTTTATAAATTAGACAATACCGAGACAACAAATATTTTTGGAAACCACAATGTAAGCGAGTATTGAATATACATTCTAGACAACCCTTGAAAATAATAAAAGGGTTACATGTATAAAAATACATATTCAAATACACATTTGGGGGTTATGTATCTACGGGGATTAGTACATACATATACAGTGTCTTTGGGATTTTATTATTTGGGATGAATTTATCTTTAGTTTCTTGTGACATTATCTATTTACCTATTCATCTTTAACCTCGTGTGAAAATATTAATGGAGTAGCAAGCGAAGTATAAGGACAAAGATATTTGATGGACATCTTACATGATCTTAGTATTAATTTCAAGTTTAAAGTTCAATGAAAGTGACTATACCAACTGTTGACTAACGTGTTTAATTTAAAATGACTGCTTTTTAGGTGGACCACAAATGCATCAGTAAAGTTTAATGATATAAAATGGACGGTTCATTTTTGGATCCAATAATACATAAATTAATTTGTTCAATACAAAATAGCTAGTCTTTTGTTAAACCAAACAGTGTATCAGTTAAATTTATTGATATAAAGTGGTTGGTTTTTTGGACCCAACAATGCATCAATTAATTTGTTCCAATACAAAATAGCTAGTCTAGTTTTTACTAATAGCAGATCTAAAACTCTTTGGTCGAAAGGTTCGATGTATTCTTTCGAAGTTATTTTGTCTATTATTAATTGACACCATTAGTTGTTACATTATGTTTATACTTCGTATGCGCCACATTATAGACTTACAATTAGTTAAAAAATACTTATTCCAAATTGCTGTATTAACACATTGACTGCCACAACGAGGCAGTTGAAAACTTTACTTGATAGTACTTTTATATAATAATAAATATTCTCCCGTTCTCTTTCGAATCGTGTATCATGGCATCGACGTTGTCTACCGACCTCGCTGTAACGTTTCATTATACTTTGTTAGCGTGAACCTTGTCTCGCGACTCCCCGTCGCGGACTTCGTTCACGTTGGACCCGTGTCTCGGACACGTGAGTCGCCTTCAAGGTGGATACACGGCAAAGAAAAGAGCAGGATGTCTTATTTGGAACAGTGTTTCCTTCCCGCTTTCGCGGCACGCCCGTAAATCCTCATTTCAAATCCCGAAACTCATATAAAATCTCGCTGCGTCGGGTCCGAGCTGAAACCCTTTCTTCCAACTATCGCTCGACGTCGACCTTCGTCCTGATTCCACGGCAATGGTCCTTTTCTGACCGGTGTTTTAGCTTCACCTCGTCCCTTGCCGTTTTCCCTTTGATATATCGCCTGCAGTACGGCTTTTGCGAAACGCGGACGACTTTGTGAGCTGCGCTCGAGAGAAGACTACTCGTTTTTTATTCTTGAATCCCCGAGAAAGGTATAATGTATTTTTAAAAAATTCAATTTGAACTTCTTTGGCACCGATATAAATAGTGGAAGATGTTTGGGTTATTACTTTAAGGATCATCTCGAAAGTAATACTATAAAAGGAGTGGAGCTAGAGTTTCATTAGATGATACGTATTTCTGCGAACTAATTTACATGTAACTTTATATGCATATGTGTTTATTGTAAATAAACTTTGTTCGCAACAACGATACTGAGATGTAAAAACGAAAATAGAGATAAAGAGTATAACTTTTCTCAACATTATACAAATATGAGTTACATAGTTGATGGTCTTTCAAGAATTTAATGAGTTTACATTTATATTCAACTATAACTTGTACGATTTTTTGCAACGGAACATGAATTTCATGTTTGTAACATGTACTCTGTTCATTAATCTATGAATGCTTATATCTGTTCAATAAAGAATTTTCAAACATAGGCTTAGATGAACATTTTCATCCATTGGATTTGTAATAAGGAAGTACAAGTTTGGTCTCAACTTTTTTTAACATTCTACATACGATTACTAAACAATATCACCAGAAAATATTCAAAATTTCATAGAAAAAGACGAGCAACATTTACACGGACACTTAAGTACATGTGTATAATTCTATTCAATTAAAGATTAATATAATTTCGATCATTCCGCATAATTAAATTACAATTTCATAAACGAAATTTTTAAATTTAATTCGAATTTTATATCAATCTTAGAACAAAAAAAAAATCTTAAGTATTATTAACTACTCCAATATTTAATCAAATCTTGCTTTTCTTAATTATAGTTTAAAACTTCTTACTATTGATTATGGTTCAAAAACTCTGACTACTGATTACAACTTACAAATTTTGAGTACTGGTTACAATTTTAAATTTCTGACTAATAATTATAATTCAAAAGTTCTAACTACTACTATAAGTATGGATGAGAAATGGTGTCTACTAATTATGGATAGGAAAGTGTGTCTACTAATTATGGATGAAAAATTCTGTCTACCAATTGCGGATGATAAATTGCGTCCACTAATTACGGAAAAGAAATTCCGTCTACTAACTGCAGTTTAAAAATTTCAAAAATTCCAAAATCTAAGGAGAGGTGTTTTTTACCTTCTTTACTGGTCTCTCCATCGTCGAACATCGTTTGGTAATTCTATTCGGTTCGAAATCTGTTTAATCGAAGAACAGAAACACGTTCCCATGAACACACCGTGAAAGAACCACTAAAAGTTTATTTACAATCCGCGTCCCGTTTACGCGACGCTGCGAGAAAATATAGAAGAAGAAAGCACACGAAACACAACCTGACGCCAGCTACGAACCTAACGCACTGACTAATGCCATAATTCCAAGGCAGCCCTTATTTCAAGTCCTAAACCCTTGAAGGTGTGCCCTCTGCAAATTTACGGCTAGGCACATGTGCTCCATTTCGTGGACCTGTTTGGTTCCCCTCCTAACTCGGAAAGAACAAATCTTCCGCTCGTCTAAATTAATACAATAAAAATAAATCTCGTTGTTCTTACAATGAACATTGTTGCAAAATTAGAATAAGTTATTTTATATTCGAATAAAATTGCATATCTTCCGGGTAATTATACAGGAATACAGATAACTATAACTCTATAAATATCAAATTGACAAATCATTAAATTCAGAAGTTCGATGGTGTACTACTTATTGAAGAACAACGAAATACTTGTTTAAAAGGGCGAGAAATACGGTATCGTAGAAAATGGTGGCCCGTCGGCTAGTCACTGTGCAGCAGCGAACATTGTCGTCGCGCGAGCGTGCTTCTAGAATTTTACGATACAAGTATTAATCATTCGAAAGACGTAATGCGCGGGTCAGTCGAGCAGTGCGTTTACGTCGAAACAGATTTACGAGAAACAACGTCGACAAATTTGCGTTTAATGATCAGCACCGTTCCAATACGAACGCACTATCCTAACCGCAATAAGAAACTCTGTTCGCCATAAGAAATTCTCTCGACCGAAGATTCCATTAATTTCATTCGGAAAATAATCGAAAGTAAATCATAGATACTCGAAGTTACTTTGTTCTTATTAGCCGATAGGTTTTCCAAGTAAGTACACAACTTGAACATACTGGATAACCTGAATAGTTTTTACACGCACAAGTGCTTCGTTTCTGAGCAATTAACATTTTGACCATATCACTCATATACGGGTGACACTCTTTCTACACAGATTCAACAGCCGTATTATAAAAAATTTGTTCAATTTTCTAACTGAAGGTACTCGCATGAGTTTCTTGGAACTATGAAAAATAAGTATAACGAAGTATCGTTAAAATATTTGGTAAAATTTGTTAAAAATGAAAATACTACCTAATGCGATTTTCAATTGCTCCAATGTGGGAGTGAGAGTGTTAAAGAAACTGTCGGCCAGTTTCTGTGCACAGGATATAAATTATCATAGATATTTACCTTTGATGGGCCGTAGATGAGGTGGTGAACGAACAGCGATGGCTCTTTTTCGCCACATGGGGAAACCTGGGAAAAACAAATGACAAATTAAATTCTCTACACAGACTTGAACTACTCAGATATTATACAAGGAACAAGTCGAACTCGATACTCAAATTTTGATTACAATTAATAGTTAAACAAACACGCGATCGATGGGTATACTACAACTATTTCAACGTAAGAAACTACCGACTAGATCGCAGTATTCTAAGTCCAAAAACATCTACTTTTAAGATCTTTTATTTTTTTATCGTTTTTATTGAAAACTAGCTATGTTGCTATGATTCCTTTTAAGGAAATAATATGTAGAAATGAAATAATACTATGTAGATTATGATGTCTATAATAAACTACAAATACTATTCGACTTGTTTCATTTTGCCGTTCGTTCATTTCTCAATCAGAAGATTTATTAATTCCTCCAAAATTATAGTCCATCATTAAATTTGTATACCAAAGGGAAAATAACTTTTACGAAAATAAAGATTGAATAAGATGTTAATGTTAAGACGACAACTAAGATGTGTATTAATAGAATACGAAATAAAGTAATTAATACGAATGAAACATCGAGTGCCATCGTGTCTGCAAAAATACGCTAACAAACAAATTAAAACGTAAAGCTATACCGCATACGCGTAACCGGCAGGCGAGAAAAAACCTTTCAGAAATTTTTTTCGAATATGTTAATTTCTCGTTAATTTCGAATATGTTAATTCGTCTGTTATCTGTTACGCGATTAGAGTGTGTCTTCCGTTCGCCGTCGGCCGCGCATTAAATCACGATATTCCTATAAAAACTTCGATTTTCGACCAGATAATAAAACAATCCTTGATATTCGCTACCGATCGACTATTTTTAATTGTTGGAATGAAAAAACTGTCGAAACTCAGCAAGTTCTTCGATACATCCTCGCTACTGAAAATTACTTTCACCGATATCAAAGTTATATGATGAAGACATTTGATTCAAACAAAACATCTTGTCTATGATACATTTTAAAACAGAATATACTATAAAATTTATTATATTTAGTTCTCTACTGCGACTTATCTCTATTACTTTCAGTTTCATACTGCAAAATTCATTTAAAGACTGAATCTCGAGTCCCGAAGTAGATACGAACTATAAACTTTAATTAAAATTTAGAACTGTTCGAAATTATTATTGTGTACAAAGTATACATTATTTTACATCGATAGTTAACACTAATACTACCATTAAGTGACATTTAGTTATATCGATGAAAAACACGATAAATTTGCAATATTGTACATCATAACACAAGTAGAAACATTTGTTACATCGTCAACAAAACACGGTCCATTTATAACATTGAATATCATCATACAAGTTAGAAACATTTGTTACAACGAAAAAAAAAACACTAAAACTACAAAAGCGTTTAAATGACCATTGTATAAATTCCCTAGTTCAAATGACAAAATTTGTTAAGACGATTTTCTTGAAATCTATATTGATTCCCATCAAAATGAAGAATTAACGTGTGTATCGATTTATGTACCTTTTATTCATTTATTTTTCAACTTCATTACTAACTTCAAAATAACTGTGCATTATACGTCGGTAGTTTTAGTGTTAACTCTAGAAAGAAGAAACAACGCCCGCGAGTTACCTCCGACTTCATTTTCCTTTCTCCGAGCCGCGTCGAAATAAAATGGCGTCGCGTCCCGTCGGATAAAACACTCGATTCGAATCTTTCATTCGGTCGTGTTCGACCGAATAAATTGCAAGTCGCGTCAGCTCGCCAGGACGACGAAACGAAAACTGAACAAACGTTTCAGCGGTGCGGAAGAGGATCAAAAAAATATCGAAGGATACAAGGGACATCGTTACGACACGGCCTTGGATCTCTATTAGTCCCGGTTAATGTTCGACGATAGAAAAAAAATTGGAGTATTGACGGAAGGAGAACCCTCTGCGGGGATGGGGAAAAAAATTTGCTCGACATTCGGGTCCGTTTCGATTGTTCGTTCGACCTTCGACTATTGACGACGGTCCCTGTGTTCTTGAAGAGATCTCTCCGACGGAACCGATGTCTCCTTGAGACCCGACGGAACGTTTCGACGCAACTTCTGTGCTCGATTTCATCCCCGTTTTCACATTTTCACGTTTCGAATTTCCTTAACCATGTGTAGATCTTAATTTCTTCTATCTACAACTCTTTAATGATGTTACAAAATACGTGAAACAAAATTGTTTTCGATAAAATGTATCGCAATAGCACAGGGTGGGTAACAAATATATTTTTCATTTATTATATGAAGTAAAATAAATGAAAGTACATATATTCGTCCAACATATTTATTCGAATTATTTACACGATCCAAAAGAAATGGAAGAAATATGCGACGTCGAAGCATAGATACAATAAGGATTAATTAACAAATTTCAAAATTTCAATGCTTGTCATTCTCGAAATTTATAGAATTTGAAAACGAGTATTCCTAAATTTGAAAGTTTCAATGTTGATTTGGAAGTTAAGATATTTACAAACCTATAACTTCGAGAATTCGCAATTTCGAAGACTCGGAGTAATAAACTTCAAGTTTCTACATATAATTCTCCCTTTCTGATTAATTAAATTTCACCTCGAATCGCGAAATGTTTCACAAGTCTGTTACCAACATCCTCGCTCGCAATTTAAAAAGAAACCTGCGTCGATAAACACAGAAAATTTCTTCGACCTTGAAACGAAGCATCTTATGCACGGATCCAGTTAGTAGGCAATACGTTCGTAAAAAGCGAGGCAGTAAACGCAAATTTTCCCCTTGAAATCCCGTAATATCACCTAACCAGGATTACCGATAAGAAAGCATCTTCTCGGTGCGTATCAACTTTATCCAAAAAGATCTCAATTTAATTTCAGAGCTCGCTCCGTCGTAGAGGAACGCAATCATCTTTCCGCGTGACTTCATAAATCGAACGTTATCCCGTCGAGACAGGATCGTCGAGACGCCAGGCGTCTACTTCTTCCATATCGATCGTTTCTTTTCGTTTACTCGCGCCAAACCCCTTTCCATCGAGATTAGTCAGCGAAACCCCTCTATCTCGAGTTCCAACGAGAAAAACCCCACGATCGCGAAACATCCTCCTCCGTCTACTCTTAAATTCTTTTTCTTGTTTATTTTCCCGAATGGCCATGATAATTGACCCCGGGACAGAAACGGAGACGGATGCTTCAGTTTGATTAAAGGATCCCGAACGATGTCCCGCTAATTGCTACCACTTTCCGGTTAACTGTCTTCTCGTAAAACTCATCCTTGTTCCAATTACATTTGGCAATTTTCGAATTGGTAACAAACGTTCGATCGACAGACCGATTGAACCAATTATTGATTGTAATAAATAGTACCTGGGGATCAAGTTCCTCGAATGTTTTAGACAACGAGGTTAATTATTTGATACTCTTGTCGGATGATGGTGGATCATACGGAACTTTATCTACTCCGACGATTTTACGGCTTTACATTTTTATACCCCGGCGTTAATTATCTCGACTACTTAGACTCGAATAAAGATATTCTAAAAATATTCTACGAGGCCCAATTCAGGATACTCTACATACTTTCTAATGTTACATAAGCAATATATTGACTTGTATAATTACTCCTCGATATTTTAACCGTATTATCAAACGGTGTGAACATTCGTTACATCGAACTATTTAATATAGCCTATTTTATTAAGTTTGATGTATTCTATTTAACAAAACCAATCTTATTAAGTCTGATCTATTCCATTTGACATAATCAATCTTATTAAGTCTGATATATTATACATAACATAACCAATCTCGTTAAGTCTGATATATTATACATAACATAACCAATCTCGTTAAGTCTGATCTATTCTATTTAACGCGACTTATCCTACTCAGTCTACTCTATCGTATTTATCTCAAACATCGTACTCAACCTACCCTACGCTAGTTAATCTAACCAATGGGCTTCGTCCTGCTACCTACCCTGCGTTCCCCCAAAAACTGAAAAAAACATCGCACGTTCCTGAATACGAAATTAAACGAAGGAAGAAGCAGTCCGGGATCAGCCATCTTGGCCAGCGAGGCGAGGAGGTAAGATCAAGGAGGGGACGAAAAAGTCCGCTGGCAACGCGGCGATTCGACATTAAAATTCAGGTAGACGAAAACCGGGAAAGGAAATGAAGGATCCGGTTCGAGGGGGAGGTTGAAGAAGGTAGGGCTTAAGTTGAGAAAGGCAGGACAAAGGATAGCTCGTCTCTCTTTCTCTCTCTCTCTGTGTGTTCGGGTAGCTCGTTTACCCCCCTCGAGGTACGAAAGGACGAAAGGGCGAAGAAAAAAGTAATCGGTAGCATGCGAAGCACGCTCGCCAACCTTCGTACCGCGTACATTCTCCGCTCGTAATATACGACTTCCGTACGTTGATGGAATATTCGAAAAATCCGAGAGGCCGTTCGGGTGATAAAACTATGAAAACGGCTGACGAGAATGTTATCCGCGTGTGCGGTCGTTGCTACAACATTTTGCAACCTCGTTTCTCTATGCATCTATGAAACGAGTATTTACGCTCGAACGTTATCGACACCGACTTATTTCGCTCAGAAAACTTCACTCCCCAACGGGGATCCAAATTTGAAATACTCTTCATCGTCCACTTACAGTATATGATTATTTTATGTGACCATTGAAAATTTTAGATATTAGTTTTGTTCATAAAATTGACTAATTAGCATGCATATGTAGATGAATAAACAAAACAATATCAATGTCAAACAGATTGAGGCGTTGCTCTGGAATAAAATTTGTATTATCAAAATATTTACATCAATTCACATGAATCATCAAGTGTTCCAAAAACTAAGAGTTTTATTAGAATAAAATTACTGTTAGGTTGTCCCATAAGTTTCTTCGCCTTTTGATGTAACATAAAAACGCACTTCGAGGAATATTTTGCAAGTAATCAAGGAGTGAATAATATTTCCTGAAGAATTGAACAGGGCGATAGAGTAGAACACTTCATATTTTATGCAACAAATCTTAAACAAGGGTGGGATTTGCGGGACATTCTCCTATTAGATGGACTGTACTGTACACCTACATTTAAACGGAACAAACGATGGTATCCATTGACGCACCCAGTTCCCTTCTTACGGAAACCATGGAAAGTCTGCGGTACTGAAAGGGACCGGAAACAGGGCGGGTTCCATGGTTGTGAAATACGATGTAGAATCGGAGACAAGCCGCGTCCGGAGGGTGTTTACCGTCCTAAGTTTCGACGTAATTGTATTCGCATGACTTTCGGTCCATCGCGTATAGTCGAGGGGATGCAATGATCGGTGTCGAGGGAGTTCAAGGGTGGGCGGGTTCCTATCGGCGAAAGAAAGAACTTTATAATCCATAACGTTTCCGGTTGCGACCGTCGGAGGCTGAGAAACGAATGCCACCAACGGGAAAGTGGATACCGTATACTTTGGGGTGAAGAGGGGTGAACGTGGCAATGGCAGTAAGTCACATCGAATTGTTTCAAAATTGCGACAGCTACGGCTTGAATATTCTGATGTGACGGCATTGGTAGTCAATTTCGATACTACTTTGATGGTGGTACTTAATACATTGTTAGGGAATAATTTATAAGGTGAATTTGAATTATAAATTCTTAGAGATGAATTGTAAGATGAATTATACATTATAAATTATTAGAGAATAAATTATAAGGTGAATTTAAATGATAAATTCTTAGAGAGCAATTTTAAGGTGAATTTAAATTATAAATTCTTAGAGAGAAATTGTAAGGTGAATTATACATTATGAATTCTTAGAGAATACATTGTTAGGTGAATTATTACATTATAAATGATTAGAGAATAAATTATAACGTGAGTTGTAAATTATAAATTATAATGCACATTATGAAACAAAATATAAAAATTCTGTAAAGTAAAATTGTTCAAAAGGATTACCATCAATGTAGATGACATTAACTAAATCTATAGTGTTATGCAATGCATAAACGTGTTGGAAAGAACAATAGAGACAATCGATACATTATAACTTCATAAGAACACGTAAGAAGGTACAATAACTTCGAAGGAATTCATCAAACTTTACGACTAAAAGGTTACAGAGCTATCTGCCTAAAAATACCTTAGCAAAGGGTTAATATCCAAAATGGACATTGTACGTTTCATTGGAACATTTCGTGTTAACAAAGGAGGTCCAATCGGAAAACTGTAAGATGAACTTAAACGAAAATTTGTTTCGATTAATAGTAATTTCGTCGACGGAATTTCTCACGATCAAGGATCACGTCGCGATTGCTTTTAAAAATGGTCGAGTCTCACGAAACGTTCAGGAGGATTTCGTTCGTCCTGGCGTTGAGTCGAGCGATAAACACTCAGATTAGCGTTGCCCCTTCCCTCTCCATCGTGAAATGTCTCGCATTCCAAGGGACACGAGCGTGACAAGAAGACACGAACTTGGCACCATCGTATATTCGAAAGAATATTCCCCGGTCCTGTGCGCTTATATCGGCTGTTATACGCCCACAAGTCGGCCTACGTGTACGTGTGAGAGGAGAGAGTGCGTTCTTCTTGCGTTAAAATACGCCCCGAGCAACAGATAAGAGGATATTTCGGTTGGGTCACTTCGAACCCACTTCGGAACTTCTCATTTTTTTCCTCTCGCGATGGCCTCGGACGAGACTCGATTTGCAGTAACCAGTTAACGGACGAGTCTTTCGATTCGAGAGTTTTTTTTTATATCGTGAAACATGCGTGTACTTACTCGTTTTGCCAAGTATACAGGGTGTGCCACGTAAGAAAAACCACCCGAAGAATTACTACATTTTTAGAGATAGGAAGAAATATTTTAGATAATAGTTGTTTCGAGTGGCCTATTATGTAGTTCAGGTAACTTGTCTTGAGGTAGAGGTGCTTAAGAGATTTGAAGGTCAACTTAGATTTTGTGGTACCACATATTTCTAGAATTTTCTAGAATTGTAGCTCTTCTCGAGACAATTTCAACGACTATGCTCATTCAAGGTTATAAACGTGTAAACGGATAAAGAATATTATCATCAGTTTAAAGTACAGAAATTTAGTCCTAAGCCTTTCGACGAAGTTTGTTTGCGTTTTGAAGAGACTCCATCTTACAATTAGTTCATTCGTAAAGCTAGGAGTGTCTCATCCTGTAAGTATTCAGAGTGAATTCATGTTATTCACTATTTGTATGTATATGACCTTGAATACAATTTGTTGCACCAAATATGAACTGTTTTGCTCTATCACCCTCTTTCATCCCTTAAGAAATATTATTTACCCTTTTTAAAATTATCAGAATCAGGTGTAAAATATTCCTCGAAGCGTGTTTTTATGTTACATCGAAAAAGGAAGAAATTGATGGGACAACAACTAATACAATAATCTAGGGATCCTTTTACGAGGTACAGAAGAACTATGAACGGTTCACTCGTTACAAGAACACGTTTGCCGAAGAAATCTGTTTGACGAACCAGTTAACGTGATCTCCGCTTGTAAACATCCGAATAGGTTTACAAATGTTTGACTATTAAAAGGTTAACGAGTTTGTTGACATACGTGTACTACTCTGTACCCTAACACTTTGACCAATTCATCGACTATCGAGGAGGTTAAGCGGACGTCATTCAGCTGGATAAACGTTATCCTAATGAAAAGAACATTCTCAAAATTACTCTGTATTAATACGTACCAAGTGATCAATCTGCTGCCTCGTGTAATTAAAAAGAGCAATAAAATCTACGATTGTAGTTTAAGTCTAATAGATTTACAACATAAATGTGGCAATAATTATACATAATATATGTGGCAACAACTTGTGGCTACAAATGAACCACCCTGCACAGTTCAAACGATTCAAATTAATTTATGAATATCTTCGTACTGTGTTATAGATTGTATTAGGTTAGACTATTGTAGTAGGTTAGACTATGTCAACGTATGCAAAAAACTTTGCCAGATTGTATAGATCAGACTGCAGCCGAACATCGACAAACTATATGAGACTGTTCCGAATCTGATTGTACCAGAGTATGAGTAAACTGTATCAAACTTCGTCAGATAAAAACATGAACGCCCTGTATCACAGAACAGTGTACCAGCTCAGTCTTTATCAAACTTCACCAAAAAAGATTATGTCACACAAAGAACAGACCGCGTCAAACTGTGCGAGATCAAACCGTATCAGAATACACAAACATATTTACTTACTACAATAGTCACAAAAAATACATGCCTAATCACAAAAATTCTATCCTGCAAAACCGTGATGATTTTTCTGACCTTACACTCTAAACATTCATTACGGTACGTAAAATAAATCATGCACATAGATATAGTACTTAAGTAGTACATGTGACGCCATGTTCGTTCGTTAGCTGTCTATGAATATATACAAATAAGTTATCGTTCACCACCGTTAACGTCGAAGTTCTTTAAAATTCTAACCACGCACGCAGTTCTCAACCCCTTCCCTTCTCCATCGGAATACCTGAGCATGTGGTTGCAAGCTAAAGAGAAGAATAAAATGGAGAATCGGCCTCCGAGATAAGAAGGTGGAGCGACCATCGGGAGGGACGAAAAAGAAAGAAACCACCCGAGAGGAGAAAGAGTAAAGAAAAAAAAGGGAAGGAGAAGCGCAGGGATGAGAAAAAGAAGGGTGAAGAGAGGAGAGGGAAAACTCGGCTGGTCTGGAACCGTAAGATAGGGAGGAGAAATACGCGGTCGTAAAAGGCGAAGCGCAGTCCCCAAAGAAAATACGAATTAAAGCCGCTAACCGGTGATCCGAGAAACTTCTGTATAATCGAACAGAGACGTCAAATTCTCGGGGTCGTTCGAGACTAAAAAGAAAAAAAATAAAGACTAAAAAACCAACGGATGATCCAGCAACGTTCGCTGCCGTGTATTCGAAATTGGATTTTTAATTGAGTCACGTGAAACGCTCGACAACGTTCCTCAACGAGCTGGTACCAAAAGGAATGAGCCTCGCGTGACCGCCATTTTGTTAGACCAAGTTAAAACTCGACGGATGAAACAGTTAAAAGGTGGAGACACGAAAATTTTTATGAGAATTGATTTTCTGCTGAAAAGCATCTAATGAACCTGTTATTTTCTCATTTAAAAGGGAGTCTTTAAAGTTAACTCTTTGGAACACGATGGGATTAAAAATGTTCCATCTTTTTGATACTCGGTAATGCATGATGGGATATTTTTAGCCCCGCGTCAAAATATTAGGATGTCCCGTAAGTTTCTTCCTTGGTCCATACAAGTGTATACACCATATTTGTTGCATTAAGTATGAAGTGTTATAATCTATCATCCTCTTCCATCCTTTAGGAAATATTATTTACTCCCTCGCAAATTATTGTAAATTATTTGCATAATATTCCTCGAGGCACGTTTTTATGTCATATCAAGAAGTGATGAAACTTATAGAATCTAATATCGCAATAGCTGCAGACTCATGCGTGTAAAACTATTCGAGGTCCTATAATAAGAAGTTTAATTGAATTATTATTATTATTATTTTGGGGGGAATTCGTATCGTCATTTCTGTGTTATTAAAAATATACCAATTTTGTTTCATTCAAAATGCGATAAAATTTCTTTGCGACATGAGTCTGTTTTATTTCCTAAAGTTCTATTTGTCAAAGAGTTAAACGATTCCAATTCGTTTCAGATTTAAGTAGAACGGTTTGATTGGTTAAATATTCCGTTTCAAATTGGTTGTACTATTTAAAGTTTGCTTTTGAACTGGTTAAACTTTCGATTAGGCTGGAATTAGGCGTTCACGAATGAGTTGGAGACCTCTTGCGACGAAACTGGAGAATCCCTAAGAATTGGGAATCCTTGTCTATTTCGTGATAGTTTATGTTAGGTTAGGTAACAGGTTTGAGTAGAATACCCTATTAGACAAATATTTTAGTTCAAATTGATTTTACCACTTAAATTTTACTTCCGAAGTAGTAAAACACTCAATTAGACTGAAACAAGACGTTTAAAGGGTGAATCCGAGACATCTTGTGGCGAAACAGGCAAACTCCACGTGATTTAGGATGCTAGTGTTAAGTTAACAATAAGTTAGGTTTCCCTGGTTCAATATTTCTAAATTAAAATCAATGTTTATTCGTACTTTAGATTTCTGTAGGTACATAATGTATATTTCTTGCGTAATTAAACACGCCCGTATACTATCAAATCAAAACTGCCAGCCAACATAAAAAGGCTGCTTGCTATTCGACTGGACCATACCTATCATCAGGTTTTACTACGCACAACATGAAAATGACGTCCAGCGACTACCTGTTCAACCCTCGTCGATTAATATTTAATTCTGAAGCATCCAGCGTCCAGTTGTCCGTAATCAACCCCTGGAACAAAGTCTGTGGACTGGAGAGCGCACCCCGACCTAAAATGTATCAGATCCGGTGCTCCAGCCCCCGAAAACGGGTATTAACCGTGGATAACAGGGGCTTTTGGTTCGTATAAGCCCGTAGGACGTCGCGCAATTTCAACCCTTTCTCTCCGTCGCTATACGGCGTCCTATTAAATCCACCCTTCTCCTCTGAGCAACATCGAAGCCCGCGGGAACGAGCGTAAAGGCCAACCCCTCGGCGTATTTAATTTACTGAATAATTGGAATCAAGCTGCCTCATTTGTGTGCAGCGTAACCCTCCCACGAGGAACAACGACGAAACCCGCCCTACAATTTCCAGCTCTTCTAACCCCCTTCCCCCTCGACGAATACTAGGGATCCTGGATCCTACGGGAGCCTGATGAGGAGATTTGTGCGCGTTCATAAAACTCTCCTCCAGCTATTCCCTTGCCCTCTCGGCTCATCTCTGCCCTCCTATTCGACCAACACGACTCGGGACGGTGAATAAAGATGGCCAGATAATGGAACAGTCGGGGAACGGAGGGGATTACTGTTATCCAGTTCGAGACCGGATCCTCACGCTTTGAATAAGCATTCGACGAAATCTTCGGGACGACTTGGTGCGTCGAGATGCAGTGAGGGACGAGGTTTTCTTTTTTTTTTAGAAAAAGGGCAATATAGGGAAAGAGGGGAATTTGCTGGTTTTTGGTTAGTAAGTTTTTGAATCGAGAAATTTAGTTTGGGAATTCTGGAACTGGAGGATGGGAAAATTGTCGAATCGTCGCATTTGGGAATTTAGGAATTGACAGATGTACTTATAAATTGGGCAATCTATAGATCCAAAAGATTGAGAATATAAAAATGATTTTGTAAAATTCATTTTTGAATTCTGAAAGTTGAGTTGAATTCGTAGATGTATAAATATAGGCAATCTGTATGTAAAAGCAGAAATTAGACAATATAAAAATTAAGTGTTTCATAAGCTTCATTTTTGAATTCAGAAATTTGAGACTTTAGGAATCTAGGAACTTAAGGAGCTGAAAACTGTCAAATCACCAAATTTTGGAATTTAGGAATTTGCAGATATATAAATATAAGCAATCTATTATATGTAAAACTAGAAGTTTCACAATATAAAAATTCAGTGTCTCATAAAATTCATCATTTTTAAATTTCCAAATGTAAAGAACATCAACAACTGAAAATTTGATAATTTCCTGATCAGGAAATTAAGAAACACACAATTTTATAATTCGACTATTTAAAAATTTGTATATCCGCTCAATTTCAGTAAACGTATGTACACACTTGACAAGTACTTATAAATACAATATAGTAGTAGTACAATGCTTATACATACTATAAGTATATTTATTATTATTAATTATTATTATACACATACGAATACTATACATATAAATTATTTATAAGTACTCATAAATACTATGCAAGTACTGCCAACTAGCTTTGCAGGACTGCACTATTCAGGAGTTAATCTGATGATCTAATCGTTGATTAGGAATACCATAGAGACCCAAGCAATTCATTTTATACTGGGTCTGATTGCATCGTGCGCGTTCGTTGGACGATCGTCTAGGGAAGAGGAGGAATGGGAGATCCAGAATCGCGAGTGTAAACTTGTCCCTAGATGCGCGTGCGCGCCCCAAAGTAACCAGAAATCGATGGCCGCGGCTGGCTGACTCGACCTTTGCTTTTTCATCCTGTGCACGTAGTTAAACATCGGAGACACGTAGTTGAACGTCAGGAACACGTAGTCTGGCAGACTGTCATAGAATGAAGTAGGGTGTTATGGTACGAAACGTGACACAGTGTTAAATAGCGTATTGATTTGTACCGAAATAACAGCTATGACACAGCCGATTTTACCATCATTTTTAAACTTATAATGTTTAATTTTATATTTGTAATTGTTTGTCAATTGATTCTACATACATATATGTTGAGTATACTAGATCGTTTAACTCATCAACATTTTGATTTGACCAACATTTTGTTTCTTGTCTCCATCTGTTATCACTTTTAAACTTATAATCTTTACTTTTATATTTGTAATTTTTTTGCCAATTGATTTTACATGTTTGTTCGGTATACTAGATTGTTTAACTCGTCTATATTTACACCTAACCAATATTCTTATTTCTATTTATTCAGCACTTGGATTGTTTGTGCAAAAAGTTTTATTAGATAATTATCACTTTGGAATGTAAACGATTTGTACTTGAAGACTATAGCTTGTGTATTGTAATAAGGTGTCTATGTTTTAACTGTAGAAAATAGGCCTTCTATACTCAAAGACAATTTATTGTCAAACTTATATTCGAAAATATTAAAATACTAAAATAAATTTGAAAAAAAAAAACAACAAAATTATTTTGTTAGGTGTTCAAAGGTTACTTTTGACATTTCTACCAAAAAGCGGTTCTATATTTTAGGATATTGGTCAGGTTAGGTCGGGTTAGGTTAAGTTCTATAAAATATGTTAGTAGAATTTAGAAATGAAACAAGATCATCTATTTGCGATTTGTTAGCACCACTGACGGCACTGGCTGGAACCAGTTCTACAGTCAAACCGACGTTTCTACAGTCGGTATTTCAGCTAGTGATATAATCGATACAGAACCAAAAATTACCTACCCTGTTTTACCATCGCTATTGACTTGCCAGGATACGCGAAACAGGATACTGTCAGTAATTTGATTTCATTTGAAAGTATTTTTAGTATTTAAAAATGTGTCTCCTCTGTAGTTGAACGTATAAATATTCAGCTCTGAAAAATATTATTTAGTATCGGTTGCAGATACAATTTAAAATATACCCACTGAAGGACACTTTCTTCAGATCGATATTTCAGTTACCCACTGTATCGTATTGTAATAACAAGCATTTCAACATCTTGATACTTAAATGTTATAAATTTGATATCCATTGCTATTTTGTTGCAATTTGGTAAATAATTTACAAATAACCGAATTATCGATTTGCTAAATTGTCAAATTGTCAAATTGCTACATCAGCAGGCGACCAAGTTATTGCATTGCCAAATTGCAGAATTCCCAAATTGGCAAAATATCAAATTTCTAGAATTCCTAAGTTCCTAAATCGTATTCGTAATATTCCAAGACCCAAAAACTGCTAGACTCTTCAAATCGTCAAACTCTCAAATTTCCAAATGGTCAAATATCTAAATTTGAAAACTTAAAAATTTCTTAATATTTTCCAAGGGTAGTCAAATTTATCTCATAGTTTACACAAACGATCTAGTAAAGTGTTCGATAAAAAGTACCACATGTCACCGCTCTATCACCTTCAAACTTCATCACCCTCTAACAATCTAACAAAAAAGAGCACATAACATTCTAATAAATTTATTAAACAGCGTGGTACACGTTCCAATTTTAATCAACCCCTCAATCAATACTATTACATATTCACTGGCAACACTACAACTAAATCAACCTAACCTAACAATTAATTCAACCAAAATAAATAAAACTTAACGCGAGGATTAACGATATCATCGCCCGATATCCTGTACATCGTGAAAGTTCAACCGTGCAGCTCGTAAAAACAGTTTTTCCAGTATGAAAGAATCTCCCGAACAATAAATAAATTCAGGTAAAACTTCCAAGTGCAGCCTCACACTACCGAACGGTAGATTCGCGAAGGAGCACAGGGTGAAGCGTGCGCGCGCACGCGATCCATGATGGCCGCCGACAACGGTGATTGGTGGTGGGGCAATATGGGCGGGGCAAAGAGAAGTGGTAGGGAGACACACCAGTGAAGAAACGTCGTTCGAAGGGAAGGCACGCGTAGCGAAGCCATGGTAGAAAGTCATTGGTAGGATTCTCGTTGACCAGGACTGGTCCACGCGGAGAAAAAACGGCAGCCATCATGGATTTCAAAATGGCCGGTGGCCTACCCGCGCTCGCACATCCTAATTTCCTTCGATCCTCTTCTGCTACAGAAAATAAATTCTCCCGATAATTATATACTGTATAATGTCTCGTCCGTGGAATAATTAGCTCATACGATGGTTTCAAAACTATTCCGAAAGCATTTTTCTGGATCAATTAAGTTTATGGTGTGGTTGATTAAAAAGTTTTTAAAAATTACGTAATATTTTTTGGATAAAAATAGAGTAGTATATTTGAATTCGTTTATAGTTTTATTTTTTTCTTATAGAAATGGATTTATTTGTGTAAATGACTAATATCCATTTTTGTTATTGAAGGATTTAATTATTTTATTATTTTCTAAGAGTTATAGAGGGTTGCACAATGTTTTCATTGTTCGTCTGAGTGGTATATTGTTGAATTTATTTTCATTAAAAGTGACAAAGCGATCTATTGACGTTCTATTGACTTAAATAATTGTAACTAAAATTACTTTATTTAGTATTTAACACATTGTTCTTTTATTGAGGTGATAATTAATAATTACAATAAAGGTTATCAATTTCTTAACAAAATCGTATGAACATAAATACGTTCAAATGAACAAAATCCAGAAGTACGACAGTTCTTAAAATAAGAGGAAAACAGCAGTTTTCATGTACTTTCCATTTAGCGATTCCTTTGCTAAAAATCATAGTGGCCAATAAAAAGAACGTCGAATACCTACCACAGTATATTTATTAATAATATATTGTAAACAGTCACGCTATGAATACTTAAAATCTGAGTACATTAAAATTATAGAAAAGATAAATTCGTAATAATTAACATCCGTTGCAAATAGTCTTATAAATTATTATAAATTAACTACATTATTAAGCGATCAATCGATTATTTAAAAATAATTCCTAAAGTCACCCAGTCAATTAGAGTACCAATTGTGTTTGTCGAATATGGGTAACCACATTGAACAAACTATTTCAACTATGATGATTAATTATCCTGCTTACCGTTTATGAGCAATTAACGGGGAGATTATAGCCACCTAAAAACACAGTTTTAGATTCGTAAAATCATGAACTCCCGTCGGGCACTAGACAAGCAATATACCTGTTTGTCGTCAGCCGTAAAAGTTGAAACCGAGTGATCCTTACACAAACCGAGTGATTTGTGCATCCTAAACGCAAAGAAAACAGTCGTAAATTTTAAGTATCGTCGACTGCATTTACTCTGTCAATACTTAATTCATTCACGAGCTCCATTTCCAAAAGAGATCAACCTTTCGATACCATACGGATCCAGGGGCTCACGATTTTCAACCTGTCGTCCATCGTTTTTTCAGTTTTAACTTTTAGATGTCCGTTCACCAACATTCATTCATAATTTTCATAGTATTACACAAATTTTCCACGTCGGTTTATTGTAACGAAATTTTCATCTCGAACAAGTTATTTCAACACTTTCCTCTCGAAGTAGTTATGTTAGCAGATAGCAGCTTTACAAATTTTTGGTTTAAAGATTTGATGAATTCTTTCGAAGTTATCTCTGTATTATTAATCCCCACTATTAGGTGCTTCATGTTTACAGTTCATATGTACAACACTATACTATTTAATTAGAAAATACCTACTCCAAATGTTGTATTAAACAATGTGGCGAGTGTGAGTCGCCTTTCGAGTGCAAAGGGTTAATTCTTCATAACACAGGTCCAATTACAGGTAGCCCTCCTACAACACGCCATCTTATAATACGATTTCGCTATAACACGATAAGAAAATTGCAAAAACCTTTGTGCAACACTATACTTCTACAGTCGCGACGAGGCTTGCCGTTTTAAAGATACTGTTGTGAAAAGTATTTCTTTTCATCCCCATGGTCAGAACACAAAAGTGTCTCACGTTGCTGGTCGGCAGTCTGCGTCGAGCCACGGTGTGTTAAAGAATAACTTTTTTGTCTTTAAAACAATAAGTTTCAATCCCAAGCCATGCCCGATAAAGATAAAAAAAACTGTTTATAAGGAAATTTATTTCTTTAGAAGTAAAGATACAAATCTTGGATCATCTTTTGAAAGGAGAAAAAGCATCTCACAATGGAGAAAGTCTTAATTTGAATGAAGCAACAGTCCAGGCTACTAAGAAAAGTGAAAATGCAATAAGAAGTGCAGTTGCTGCAGGATCTTTGACGTCCGTATACATTTATATTTTTGATAAAAATTAAATCGTTTATGTAGAATTCAACAAATATTTGTTTTTAATAAGTTTTCGGAACGTAACCCCCCTTTTTGAACTGGCTCTGAGTCTCATACAACACGGTTTCGCACAACACGGCATTTTTTAGGAACCTATCTACCAGTACTTTAATTCTTCTTCTGATTACGAGAACCACATTCAAATGAAATGGCGGAAAATATAGATGATATACCGCAATTTTTACATTATCGCTTCAAGATAAAGAACCCTAATTATTGTAATTCCTAATAAACCTAATTATTGTAATTCCTCTTCTGATTAGAGAGCCATGTCGAATACAAATGAAACGGCATAAATACGAATGAAATGACCAAAAATACGAATGAAACGTCCAAAAATACGAATGAAACGTCCAAAAATACGAATGAAACGTCGAAAATGCGAATGAAATGTCGGAAAATACGAATGAAATGTAGGAAAATACAAATAAAAAGTGTCATAATTTTTACAAGACCTTCGATAGAAAATATTTGAACTTCGTCAAGGTATTTTGAATAGTTCTTCAGATTAAAGAGCGATCTCGGATACGATTGAAACAGCGGGACACAGGAATCATCTTTCGCTTGTTCATAAGGTCAATAGGTAATGCGATAACGACCGTTCATGATGGTTACGGACAAAGGAATTACCGTGCAAACCGACACTTAACGTTTATCGTGTCTCTTACCACCAGAAGTTATGTATACAGTTCTCTTAAAAGTGAACGGTAGTGAGTTGTAACAAGATTATTGACTTTAAATCCTCACGAAATGGCCCTATAGGAGATTGAAGATACAAATATATACATATATTACCAATACCAACGTCACGATCGTATACGTTCGCATTTCTACGGTTGTATTGAACTTACGTTACAAATCATTCGGCCGATTCATGAAAGCGCGACGTTACTCTTTGTTCTTGCCGTCATAAGGATGCTGGACATAAAGCTTTTCTTTTGGGATTTTTATGAGTTCAGGATTTGCAAGTTCTTCGACTTCTATACTTTTCAATTACGATATTTATGTATTCATAAGTTTTTACATTTGTAAGTTTTCAACATTTTGTGTTTTTAAATTTTTACATTTTCATATTTCAGAATTTGTGGACTTCTAGATACTGAAATGTCTAGATCTTAAAATTGTTGCGTCTTAGAATCTTTGAATTCCAAACTTTCATATCTCCAAACAGTCAAATTTCAAAATTTCAAAAATGTCCAAATTTCCAAATTCCCAAATTTCCAAATTCTTATATTCCCAAATTTCTACATCGCCAAATTTTCATATATTTGAATCTCTGGGGCCCGAAATTCTCACATTGTCAAATTCTCAAGCACCCAAATCTCAGAATCGCCAAATTTTTAAATATCCAAATCCCTCACGTTCTCAAATTCTTAGATTCTCAAATTCTCAAATTCCTTAATCTTTTAATTTCCCCATTCTCATATATCTGAGTCTCAAAATTCCCGAATTCTCACATTCTCAAATTCTCAAATATCAAAATCCCTGAGTCACCAAATTCCTAAACATCCATATCTCCGGATTGCCGAATTCTAAAATTCACGTTGCACTTATTTACGATTATACGAACCCTCCTTAATTGCTCGAGCTTGTTTGAATCAATTTACTTGAAACATAGAAGACAGCGGCTGAACAGAAAGTTTACGAGCTTTGTTTTTGAACCTAATCGCGTTAATGGAACGAGAACACGATTAAATTGGACCCATTTCGTGTGAAACAAACGTGGATGAAAAGGACCGCGAGAATTTTTAAGAGATATTTAAATAGGACGTGGTTCGTTCCCTTTGGTAACGATTCCGTGTGAACTAATCGTGCCACTAATGGAGCAGAAAAATAAATTCTTTGTGTAAATGTTAGCACGTGTGAGAACGTGAGTTGAACACGATTTCACCCGTGTTCTGTGAACTAATACTAATCACTTCATTTATAGGATCGATGAATTGACATTAACACCTTAGTTTTGGTAAACTTTCTTGAAATTTTATATTGTTACTTAAAAACACTACAAATTTTTTGGACAGCTAATCTCTAAACACGGATTAACATAAATGAACTAAACAGGGATTAGTTTTATAATTTAATGCTGATTCATTTCTTTAAATATAAATTTGAACGTTCGGTGTAATTTGTTGAACCGAACTATTCATCTTTCTAGCTTTTCAACATTTTCAGTTGCCCTTCAGAATAAACATTCATTTAATACGAAGGTGTTGTGTAATATGAAAATGTTTATGATGACAGCTTGAAGAGGATCTCAAAAACAAATGTAAACCTCGCAGAGACACAATTTAATAGTCACTTAATTTAACAAATGATTAATATCATTCGAGTAATCAAATAACAGGTAACATAAGAAAGTTTAAACTTTTATTGAAAATAAAACGATCTCAACTACAACGGGTTTCAATTTCTAGTATATTTTCCATAAGAAACTTTTTAAAGAAGATATTCTTCAATAAAAATCATTTTTGAATAGAAACCATTCTGAAAAGAAAGACATTTTCGAACAAAATGTATTCTTGAATAAAAGACATTTAAAAAAAAAAACCATTCATGAATGAAAGACATAATTAAAAACAATTCCTCGGTGAAAGAAATTTTTGAATAAAAATCATTCGTAAATAAAAGACATTCTTGAATAAGAAATACTCCTGAATAAAAGACATTCTTGAATAAAAACTGTTCCTGAATAAAAACCGTTCATGAATAAAAAACATTCTTGAATAAAAACCATTCCTGAATAAAAAAAAAAAACATTCTTATATAAAAACCAGTCCCGAATAAAAGAGGTTCTCGTATAAAAACCAACCCGAACAAAAGAAATTCTTGGAACTATATCGTCCCTCAATCTACAGTATAATTTTGTTCCGATAAGGCTGCGAACGTGTTTCGATAAAATCGAAATGAAAAGGGAAGAAGAAAAAATATTCATGGCTGGCAGTTGATCAGAGCGACCGAATAACATTTGCAGGACTCACAGGTAACATACCTCACGATCGAAGATAATTTCCGTCACGAAGCATGTATCATTTATTGCCTCACGGGTGGCAATAAAGATTTCATACACTCTCGTTTCAATGCTCCACTCGAATGTGCACGATCCGCCAAATCTATTTGACAGGCATACTCACTGATAACGAGCACACGGTTAGGAACGTACACGAGATAAGAACGTACATTGTGTATCGGGCATTTCATTTCGGTTTTCATATCATCTGCATTCTATTACGACTGTGCAATTATGTGACACAAAAATTCCAAATGAATTTATGTGGAAAGTGTAATACTGGCAATGTCATTATGGGACTTTGGAATTTAGGAATGTACAATTTAGAAATCTGAGAATTTTTATATTTAAGAATGTAGTAGTTTAGAGAATTGGAAATTTAGAGCTAAAATTTGTGTTGGGAGAATCGAGAACTTTAAAATTTGGGTATTTGAGAATTTGGAGATTTGGGAATTTGGGGACATAAGAATATGAGAAATATAGGAATCTAGGAATCTGGGAATGTAAGACTTTGGGAATTTGGGTATTTAGGAATTGGGAAATTTGGGAAATATGGGAAATTTGGGAATTGGGAAATTTGAGAATTTGGGAATTTGGGAATTTGGGAATTTGAGAAATTGAAAATTTGAAAATTCGAGAATTAGAGAATTTTAAGATTTGGAAATTCAAGGATTTAGAAATATAGGTATTCACAAACTCTGAATTGTAAATTTGTGAATTTCAGAATTTAGAATAATTGAAAGATTAAAAAATTTGGGAATCTATGAACTCGAATATCCAAAAATGTAGAAATCACGAAATTCCTAAATATTTTATCCAACGTACAAACATATACAAGAAACAAACCAAATAATACAAATTATGAACGTGTCTCTACTACTGTCAGTAGAATAAGTCAATATTTCACGTCTGTCCATCACATAAAACGTAAGTAATTATATCAACTAAATCGTGTCTTGAAACTATCATTAACCCTCATCCCCTTTTACGCAACGCGTACTCCGAAAACACATATTATCGCCTAAAACAACAAATCCGGTAGTAACATATTGAAAAACAACGTAAAGTGAAATCATTCAATCGTTTTCATCCGAAAGGGGATGATTCTAGCAGCGAGCAGGTGTTTACGAGGGAACATAATAACCACGCTTTATGGAGCCTGACAACCAACTACTATAACATCGCTCGTAATTATAATTATAACTATATGGCATGATTATGTTTCCAGGAGCTCCTCGGCATGCTTATGCCAGCTAGAAACATACCGCGTAAACCTAATTCACCGTGCTGTTAACGATCCCTGCTCGTTTCGTGTGACCACTCTCGCGATCCACGTCGACCAGGCGTTAACCTAAGTTTATTTTTTGGTAATCAAGGGAAAAGCAAACGTTACGAGACACTTTGACCGCTCAAAGGACGAAGTTAATGTTAAGTACTTCACTTTGATGACATCTCTGACGGGATCAGAGTGAAACACCCTGTAGATCTACAAACGGATCGAGAGATGGCATATGCTTTATGCCGAGTGTCTTAGCTATTTTAGTTATTGGCAGTGTAATCGACCCTTCGTTGAACCACATGGAAGCTGATTTCACCATGTTATCTCTCGAGTTTCTACATATCGCTAAATTGAAAATAATGACATGGTCGGCCTAGTCACCTAATTTGAATCCCAGGAAAACATATACACAGGTTCAGATATACAAAGTACAAACTTTTTTTACAAAAACAGTGTCTCAAATCTGAAAAACATTCATGTAAAATCTTAGAATCTGTGTGGAACCTTATTAATACCGAAATAATGAAACGACTCGTAAACGCGGTCATAAAAGCACGCGACATGTAATGATAAAAAGATATACAATATAAAAGAAATACGCGCGTAATTATTTTTTACCGTAATCAGTTAAATATTCAACAAGTCATTATTGAAATATGTTCACCGACCTTGCACGAACCGAAATACATACTAGGTAATTTACCGAAGACATCGTAACTTTTTTAGGTAGTTACAAGAAATAAGGAAGTGTCCACATATTTTTGAGCGGCAAAACGTTTATCGAGATTGAAAAGCCGGAGGAAATCGTCTAAGAAAGAACTAAGGGAGCCGAGTGTGGATTCGAGCGAAGAAAAAACACATTCCGTTATGTATAGAGATTCGACGATAGTTTACACAGTGACTTTATCCTATCTCCGGAACTGTTCTCTAATTGTTAAAGCAAACAGTCTGATGAGAAAGCCTAACGCAGAGGTGCAGCGGCTTGCCTTCGGTCGATCTTCTTACGCGGCCGAGTCCGGCATGTTGGCGTTAGAATTCGCACCTCAGTTGGAAATTATCAACGGCGAATCCGTTAATAATACGATTACATGTTATGAAAGAGGGACACGTGGCGGCATCCACGTTTGATCGTGTGACTCTTCCACGTTTGTCAACGCGTCGCTTATCGTCGATATCGGACAACTTCCCACGACGACGCGTCCTTTCTATTTTAACGCTGAAATCGACGACCAACCGACCAATTCGTATTCTTATCCGACTTATTCTACAGGGTGAATCACGAACCGTGATCAGTGGAAATTACTATGTTATTAGCAGCCCGATCGAAAATGTTTTTATCAGCTTTTGCAGACTTTTAAGAGACCTTTAACGTGACTATGAAGAATTATTTTTCAACTCTGTTTTTTTATGTTTTTGAAAGGTCATGACATTGGAACGCGTACAATGGCGTAGCATATGATATTTCTTGTAATATAAAGTTTTTTAATTTTTTTCTCGACCGCGATGAAAAAAAACTACATGTACCGATATCCACCGGATTCGTCTTGAAATCCTCAAACAGATAGGCGTAAAAAATTATATGTTTATTTATAAAAAATATAAGGTGACCTTTCAAAAACATAAAAAAACGAGAGTTCAAAAATAATTCTTCATAAAGTTCTCTTAAAACCATGCAAAAGCTGATAAAAACATTTTCGATCGGACTGCTAATAACATAGTAATTTCCACTGATCACGGTTCGTGATTCACCCTGTATAATGGAAGAAGATAAAATGTTAGAGTAATTAAGGATTGCTCCAATTTTAGAAAAAATTAAAGTGTCACATTTTATCGAAAGTTTAAATTTAAAAATTAAATTGTTAAATTATATTTTCAAGTTTAATGTTTTACATAAAATATACTTAGATCTTAGATCAAAAAGTGCTTAGGTCTCTCTATCCTACGGACCCAAGTCTCAAAATCCTGGAATTTCAAAATCGTCAAGTCCCAATATCCAAAAGAATCTTCTAAGTCTGTAAGACCGAAGATCATAACTTATAATCAGGAAAATCATGAAACTAAAAAGTCGTGAAACTCGAAAATTTCAAAGTCACATATTCTTAAAAAGTTCCAGAGTCTCTAAACTTTAAAGGTCCCAAAGTCTTTTAGCCTTGAGATCCGAAACTTCCACAAATTTTAACTCGAAACGCTCAAAATTTCAAAAAGAGCTTCAAAGTGCTTATGTCTCAAAACTCTCTAAATCCATACTCGAAAATTCCCAAAATCCGAAAGTTCCCAATATCTCCAAACCCCAAAGACCTAATATCGCAAAGTTCTACGATTCCAAGACCCCAAAACCCCAAAATTCTAACATTGTAATGACCCACACTCGAACAGTCCCATACCCCAAAATCTGAATGTTCCGATGTCACTATATCCCAAAATCCCAACTACCTCTAATAGTTTCAAAAACTCCAAACTTCGTGCCTGCACCAAAAGTAAAAAGATCACCACTTGTCACCGTTAAAATCGCCATTCGTTACTCGCAAAGAAATAAATTCAATATTGACTCTGAGTGCTGCACAAACGCCCAACAAATTACATAAAAAGGAACATGATAAGCGAGCATTACCTTATCCGAATCGTCGTCGTCGTTCCATGAAAAATTCGGTCGAAAACAAGAAGATCGCAACAAGAAAATTCCGGGTCGATCTTAGCAGCAAGGACAATGTATCACCGGTCTCGGTCCAACTTCTCACTCACACTTCGTTCCCGGCCATTACTCGCGGTACAAAGACGCGAACGAACAATCCCGTAGCGTTATCTGGTTCGTAAACCTACATGACGGCGGCGTAGCGACGTTTCGAGACCCTTCCGATATCGTCCGACTACCTCTCCATATCTCGCGACAACTTTCCGGCACTCGAAACACTGGACGCTCCGTTTTCCGCTGGTCGACGCGGCGATATAAGGGGTGGGTCGGAATTCGCGGCGCGCGGAGAGGGCGAAAGTCGCGTTGCACGCGGGAGCGGAAGGTACACGGAGAGAAAAGACGAGAGAAAAAAAAAGAGAAGAGAAGAGAAGAGAACGGAAACACGGCGGTCGACGACGTCCCGCAGGAACGGCTAATCACAAAAGGAAGAGGTGCGCGCCTGCGTGCAGTCAACAATGTCTCTGCTGTTACTTTTCGAACGCATAACAATGGAGCACGTTGGTGAAACGGGGCTCATGCTTTCTGGATGGGACGTACCGCGCACTGAACCAGTTGTCGCGCGCGCAGATTCTTCGCCCCACCCTTCCTGCCCCCACTCCGCCCCCGGCCCTCACAGAACGCTGCCCCACCACTCGCGACGAGCCGTCGCCGGACTATGCGCGGAAAGACAACACCCCCCACTCCACCCCCTGACTTATCCCCTCCAATGACGTTCTTCGCTTCGGCGCCAAGCCACGGACACCCCCACCAGCTGTGTGTCGTGATTGCTGCGCGATATACCGGGTGTACCAGCGAAACGAGAACTGTGATCAAGAATTTTTTGAGATTATGAAATGTTGATATTGAGGGAAATATTTAATCAAGGACGCGTCTTGTAGTGGACCTATGGGTGAAGGCTGAAGGGTCACGCACCTTTGGGCGGAGTCTAGAGAGAATGGGCGGGATTTCGGTCTCACCCACTGTAGATGGAAAGTGAATTTTCACCAAACTTCTATGGTGTTTTGAATAAAGTTCTGATTCTAGTGTCGAATGATACGAAAATACTTATGAACGAAGTATGAATTGTTGGCTGCAACGAATTATAAGAATGATAAATAGTTAAGAATTCGGATACGTATTCGAAGATGGGCAAAATCAATTTTCCTTGCAGTTACAAATTATTCATTGCTTGGGAACCTAACTCCGTCAATATTCATCCCAGAAAGTATATCTGTTAATTCATTCAACTGAACTATCCAAATTTATTTTTGTGAACTATTAGTAATGTATAATATATAGTTTATTTGTTTTGACTTTTTATCGAGGTACGACGTTATAATCGTTTCTATTTTTTTAATATGAGATCCAAAACTTCTTTCATATAAACCCAATAGTATTATATGAATAGTATTATAGTAAAAGTGTTATAATAAAACAGTGAATCGGTAATGAAGCAATAGCACGGTGAAACGACGAGGTTACAGAACAGCGGTGTAGTAGTATGTCTATAAATTTAAAATAGTAAAACATCAAAGTACAAAAAAAAGAATAAAATGTTGAAATAGTACAACAGCGAAATATCGAAAGAATGATAAATCAATATTAAGAATAACTTTGAGAATCGCTTTTGCTTAGAAGCGAGTACATAATGTAAAGTGGACCTTCTTCTCGGAAAAATACTCTTTGAAGAGAATTTTAACTCCGGATGTAAAGTAATAGGTCCGGTTAAAGGCAGTTAATCTCGCTTTATCGTTCCACGTTGACAAATTATGATCCTAGAAGACATTAGCTACCCCAGCAAATTACAAACACCATAATTGCTTGTACTTGTCCAATTTAATGAAAGTACGTAAACAGCATCTGCCGGCTGAAAATTAGGCCCAAAATAGAGGCCATAGCGAGTATCCTAAAAGGAATGAGCGGTACACCCCATAAGCAGCGCCATTAAAATTTGTCCGGAACTCCATGGATCCCTTCCAGCACTCGAAACCAGGCATCCACCGATTGGAGTGGCGACCTTTTTCCATGCTTGACTAATTTTAAAAAAGAAAAAAGTCAAACCTGTTTTCGAGCGTCGACCCAACCCTAGCTAAAGACGACGTGAAGGTTTCCGATTCAAAGAGCACGTGTAGTTTCACTTTTGGAATTTTCTATCGCAGTTCTGGATCAACGACAAAGAGGACTCATAATTCACATGTTCGCACGAAATGGATCTTCTCCCGAGGACCATAATGTACATTCTTAACACTAAAGCTACCAACGTATAATGCATGATCACTTAGATGTTAAAAATAAATGAACGAACAACCAAACATAAAATGATACACGTATTAATTCTTTATCTTGATGAGGATTAGCATAATAGAAAATGTAACTTGAAATACGAAATTTTTAAAATGGTCATCTAACCGTGTTGATAGAATTAGTGTCAAACAGTGAACATATAACGAACGATCAAAATTCGATAACAAAGTTCAAATGATTTCTTCAGATATTATTTCTGGTTTGTTTAACACTTTGATCGCCATGTCATCCACACATGGGTGACGCTTAAATTTCTGATGAATCAATCATCCATTTAGAAAGAATTTATTCATTTATCTAATTGGAAATACTGGTAGTAATTACTTGGACCCGTGAATAATAAATGAAGCAAAATATTGTGAACATATTTGGTCGGATTTATTAATCATAAAAATACTATCTAATGAAATTTTCAACCGCGTTAGCAGCCAATATGTTAAAGGAGTTTCATTTAAAAATATCTATCACGCGATACTGTATCGATAGCTTTCGAGCTCGCTATCGAGTAAGAATAAACGAATAATAAACAAAGAAAAAAATTTGTAAGAATGAAAGGTTAATTTATTGAAAAATATTGTACCAACGAGAGGACATTTGCATCGCTATAACGCGGAGGAAGATGTTTGACGTTTAAGGCCAGTTGCGAAAACCCTAAAGTCTGAAATTTATTTTGAAGCAAGCATTCCTGCACGATGGTATTGCGTTCTATTTTTAATGTCAAATCGACCGTGGCAGGAGGAACGGCATCTCCTTTAATCCTCCATTCCACTGATTTTATTATTCACGCCATACACTCGGTCCACCAGGGTCGTTTCTCTTCTCTCTCTCTCTTTTTTTTTCTCTTTTTTTAAAGAAACGGAACGCTCTCACGCAGAGTTTCAGCTCGCGCGGGGGTTTGACACATGAAATAAAATACGAGCCAGTTCTGTCTCGTGTCACGAGCCGCGCCTACATAAGCTAGTTGCACGGAACAGCCGAATACAAAGGAGTCTGGCAACTTGTGACCTTTGTTAGAATATTTTGAAATTTTTACTAAATGCCGCAGCCAGTACAATTTTACTCTGTTAAAAAGCCGTAGCTACAATTGTACGTAGCAAATAACTATTTACATAGTATCTATAACTACCGTTAACTGGGATATTGGAATATTGTGAGTATAAGGATATTACTAATTATAATGAGAATGTAAGGGGCTGAAGATGTAGGGATACTGGGGATATTGGAATATTTGGAGTATGGGAATGTTTCCAATTGTAATGAAACTGTAAGGAACTGAAGATGTAGAGATACTGGGGCTATTGGAATATTTGGAGTATAGGGGTATTTCCAATTATAATGAGAATGTAAGGGACCGAAACTGTAGGGATACTGGAATATACAAATTTTGAAATATTAGAAGTGTATGAATGTAAAAATACTGGAGATATAGAAGTACTAGGGACATTTTGAGGATAATGAGGAATACAGGAATATGAATGAATGAATACTGAGGGTATAGGGATGTTAGAAGTAACAATGCTGAGTATATACTTAGAAATGTTAAGAAAACAAAGATATAGAGAATTTAAAGACATAAAGGTATACGTATAGAGACATAAGTGATCTCATAATTTGCATTACTTATTTATTCTCCACGGAGCTAGATAAATATAATATAAATACAATGTATCAAATGTATCAAATGTGCAGTATATCAATTACATAATCTTTTATGATTGTATTATATTCACACTATATTATTATTATTCACTACTATATTATAATCACTGCATAATTATTTTCACCCATCTTGTATTGAACTGTTTTTACATCAAACGAAGCAGGATCTAAGCAAATGACCTAAAATCGATGTAACGAAACTGAGAAACACTGTATTTAGAAGTCATATAATTTTATTTATCATCAGTGTCTCAAAGTGGTAGAAGCGACGGATTGTCAGGAGGGTAGAAGAGCGATGTAATGGAAGAGAAAAAGGAAGATGCGAGGAAGAAGAGGGGCAAAGAGTGGATGTTAGGGGTTATGGTACCTCGAGCTGGGTACCGAATCGATCTCTCGGAGCCAGCCAAACCCCGGGGTCCGACTAACATCCCCTCTCTTTCTTTCTTGCTGTTCATTCTGCACATAAACTGCACTGCTTTCTTGTCCGTGCAACGCAATCTAAATACGCGTCATTCTTCGTTACACTTCTCCCAGATTGCACATTTTTCAAGATATTACACGAGCGTTCGTTATAATATTACATATAGTGTTGCAGGATTATCAATATTTATTAGCCTTGCAAAGCTTGCAGCTTAAAAGAAAAAAGATGCAAAAGAGGATATAGCACTTGTACGAATGTTTACAACAAAGATTGATTAGTTAAATAAGAATACTTGAAGAACTAATCTAATGTTTAAAAGAAACGTTGGTTTGGTTAAACCAGTGCACGAGCTGAAATTGATCAAATGCTTACTAGTAATAGAAACTGTATTTGAAAATATAATATGACTATGACATATTTGTTGCGTGTCTATTTAATTATATGCATTTAGAATAAAAATTAAATCATCCACATGTATTATATAAACAAACTTTGTAACATTTTATCAAAAATTGTGTTCATTCGATAAAACTATACTACTTTAAAACCATTCGTACTTATTCTGGTTTATATAATTGCCAATCAATATTTATTGGCAATATTGTATCGATAATATATTATATATTCATTGAAACTGTGCTGAAATGTTAACCCTTTGCATCCGAAAGGTGACTTACAATCGCCATTTGATTTAGTTCAACAATTTTAAATAAACAACTTCTAACAAAATTTATAGTATTATACATGCGATGATATGATCATAGAAAACAGACAACATTGGCGAGGAATAATAAAATAATAATGATTTCAAAAAAATTCATCAAACTTTTCAACTAGAAATTTTTACACCTGCTATTTGACAACAATAAAAATGTTTTCGAGTTCAAATAATTAATTCGTAGTTCAGTGTTATGTTTTATCTCCTCGCCAAAAGTACCATACATCATGATTCCATAATCCGCTATGTGATGGATGTTTAAAAAGTTTTATAAGAACGTGTTAAACGATCAGCTGATGCTCGAAGGAACAACAAATATCCCGAATATCTGAAAAGCTCGAAAGCGTAGTACTCAAGACGCGTATACGTTTCTATTTAACTTCTCAATTAGCATAACTGCACGACTTCATGTTGTCGTCGCACGCGAACACGTTACGTTCACGCCGAATGGGAAACCCACGAAGCTTTTTGTCGCACCTGTTATTCAAATTTTGTCGCTCACCTGTCGCTGGTTCGCGGTATAATGAGCACGTGCCGTTTCTTTACCTTGTCTGAAAATACCGCTCGATGTAATGTGTGCAACGACAGACGCGCACGAGAAATCTTACCACCATAAACAACTTTGTTATGTCGCGTTGCTTTATTGCGTGTTAACGAGCCATTGGTGTAAGTACACAATTACCGACTTCGGGGTTTTGGAAACTAATGTTTCGAGGATTTGGGGCTTTCCGGTTTCTGTGTGTTGGAATTTCGAGGGTTTGGAAGTTTAAGAACTTTGGAGATTAATGGAATTGTAATTTTCGGACTTTGAGAATTTTCAGTTTGGGGGTTTGCCAATTCGGGGTGTTGAAATTTTGGAATTTTGGAGCTTTGACAATTTTAAAAATATCAGGAGTAAAGGAATTTTAAAAACCTTGAAAATTTTGAACTTTGAGAATTTGCAACATTGATATTGTACCTTGAAAGTTTAAAACTTTAGACGTTTAGATCTCCAATATTTGTGAACTTTGCTAATTTTAAACTTTAAATACTTCGATGCGGTAAAATTTTTCGACTCGAGATTTTAGAAACTAAATATTCTGGAACATTGTGCTATACAGTATAACAAGTAATTAGATTCTAAACAACAACCATCTTCCAAAATCAGTCTGCCACTTACACTATCCCATAAAAGATAAAAACCTACCCTCAACATTGTATAAATGAACGCAATTATTATTCCTTTACCATACAAAGGGACAAAATCCTTTCACTCCATGCAAAAAATTTTACTACGCTATATATAATTGGCCATCAATAAATAGATTTTCTTTCGTTGAATCGTGGTATATTGGTCGCCATAATTTTCCAAGAAACAGTTCCCGCATTTTCCAGCGAAAAATGGATCGTTTCACCCGGAAGTTTCGCCAGATTTCACTTTCGGGTATAATACAGTATTTCGGACCACAATTTTTTCATCCCGCTCTTTGTTCCTCGTTTTTCAAATGCGGAAACGACGAAGAACTCCTTCGAACGTCTCCACAAGGTCACGAAAGTTATTCTTTCGTAGCTGGTTTCCCTCGATTCGCCTAAAAACCGTGACCGTTTCCGGCAACACTTCAACCGCAGTCCTTTTCTAGGTAGTAACAATACGTTCAACCTCCTAACACCGTTGTAAAGGTTTCTTTTGGCTGCAAATTTTTCAAGCAGTTACAGAGAACCTTGAAACAATGTGTCTCTTCTTACTAACTGAATCTTTTATGAAACCGTCTTTGAAACTATCGAGGATCCCCGAATAATAATAGCAAATAAAATCAAAATTGTCTTAATAGGACAAATTATTTTTTATTAGAAACTCATTCAAATTCATAATGTTTAGAGAATTTTTGTGACGAATCTCTATATTCTTTAATTTTTTGAAACAATGTGTCTCTTCTTTCTAACTGAATCTTTTATGAAACCGTCTTTGAAACTATCGAGGATCCCCGAATAATAATTGCAAATAAAATCAAAATTGTCTTAATAGGGCGAATTATTTTTTATTAGAAATTCATTCAAATTCATAATGTTTAGAGAATTTTTGTGACGAATCTCTATATTCTTTAATTTTTTGAAACAATGTGTCTCTTCTTTCTAACTGAATCTTTTATGAAACCGTCTTTGAAACTATCGAGGATCCCCGAATAATAATTGCAAATAAAATCAAAATTGTCTTAATAGGACAAATTATTTTTTATTAGAAACTCATTCAAATTCATAATGTTTAGAGAATTTTTGTGACGAATCTCTATATTCTTTAATTTTTTGAAACAATGTGTCTCTTCTTTCTAACTGAATCTTTTATGAAACCGTCTTTGAAACTATCGAGGATCCCCGAATAATAATTGCAAATAAAATCAAAATTGTCTTAATAGGGCGAATTATTTTTTATTAGAAACTCATTCAAATTCATTATGTTTAGAGAATTGGTTATGACAAATCTCTGTTTCTTAATGTTTGCTTTCACAATTCACTCGAATATGCAAAGTTTCGAAAATTTATTCCGACAAATCTCTCTTTTTAGAAAATTTGTTTATATTAGAAATTCACTCGTATGTATAAAATTTCGAAAACTCATTACGATAAATCTTTGTTTATATTCCCTTATAGAATTTTTTGAAATAGAATGTTGGTTGTACAAAATTTTATCTGTAATTTATGGAAACAATCGCAAAGATATAATTGTTTTGTAATTAATGTAAAGAATAATAATTTATTATAATATTAGTTAAGTTCTTCCAGACGAACAGAAATGCTAGCAAATTCGACTTGACAGTTTACAGGTAGACAGTGAAGGGACAATCGTGTTGTTTTGAACGCATTGCTTTTACGACGAGTTGTTGCTCGATTTACTTCGATAGAAACCGGTCGTTTCGTGCGTATGTAATCTGGTCGATTAAACGGTCGTGACTGAGACGAAACAGGTGCTAGAACAAAAGTTATTGTCACTGTAAAAGATAACGATGCTCATGTATCGTTCGGAGAACTCCGATGCACATATTATGCTTTCCTTCCGAAATATTGCGATAAATGAACGTAATAAGCGTAAGAACAATCATTAAATTTTATTGTATACTGTGATTTTTATAATACAATCATATAATATATGTAAGTATTTATAGTTTTTTTTGACGACCAAAAAATCAAAATAAATGTTGGTATAAAATTGGGTCAAAAACAGGATCAAACAAGATGAATTTAGGTTTCGATCAAATTATAAATGTTTGTGTATAAATATATAAATATATGCATTGTTCTTTTTTAGCAAATATTACATATCTTTCTTTCAGTGTTCGAGACGATTTTACTATATTGTAATGGATCCATCACATAGATTGACAAGGAACATTATTCAAACTTAAAAGATGAATTCATCATCTTGAAGCAAATTATTGGGGAAGAAAAGAAAAATACCCTCGAAAGAATTGCAAAGTTTGCAGCTTAAAAAAAAAGAATGCGAAAGAAGATATGTACTGTTAATTTTGTCAGGATCCACTTTACACCCTCATACCCTACACCATAGTTGCACCCTCATTGTCTCTCTGTCATAGTTTTTTACGAGATTTGCACGCATTTATTTTATTTCTTTGATTATTAACCCTTTGCGCTCTAATGACGACTTATACTCACCAACCTGTTCATACAGCACTTTGGAATATCTATTTTTTAACTGAATCTATAACGTTACACATAATGTATGAACATAATGAAACAGCTAATAGTGGCAATTAATGATAGAGCGATAATAACTTCGAAGGAATTCATGAACTTTTCAATCAAAAACTTTTACAGTTGCTATCTGTTATTTGTAAAAATACCTTGCAGTGCAAAGGGTTAATATCAAGTTCAATATACAATCTTGTACGTTTTATCATTCGACCAGATATACCTTAACTCTTAAACTACCGTCGTACAATGCACAATTATTTTGAAATAAAAATGAAGTTGAAAAATGAATGAACAAACGATGAAACATAAATAAATACGCTTATAGGTCCTTTATTTTTATGACAATCAGCATAAATGTCAACAAGTCCAGTTTAACGAATTTTGACATTCGAAATAGGAAATTTATACTCAACCCAGGAGTTGGCGTATCGACTCACTCGTATTTTCAGTGGTAAGATCTTATTGATTCGCGAGTTGACTCAAAGAATATAAACAATCGGCAGATGGCGATCCTCAATCGGCATCAAGTTCAAAAGATTCATGGTGAGGATACTCGTACTTCTAATGTTTCATTTCAACCTTCTCACGCGCCAATTCCTGGGTCACTGTAGACGGGTCAAACGACCCCTTTGGTAGTTTTAGTGTTAACACTAGAAGTACCAACCATTCAAAATGACTGGCTTCTGGTTTGGCATTTTTTATTACAAAATTGTATTGCTGTCCTTTTGTCAAAATGTCTGTCATGTTTTATTAAGCTATTGAATGGCTGTATATGTTAGGTGATACTGCAATATTTATTTATTTATTTTCCTACTTTATTTTCAGTTTTGAAATAAGCATGCATTTAACCAGTTAAGTGTGTTTGACGACTATATCCGTCATGAAGATATGGCAGAATTTCTTTTCTCGATGATTACACTCCTAAATCACAGCTAACTGATTCACCAAATAAGTCAATACCAGTAATAATATTGTCTATTTCATAAAAAAAGACCCATCTTGTTGGCCCAATATTATAACACCGACACTTATTCCGTGATTGACGAATATACTTACAAAAAGGATCTCCACAGTTAACTGGTTAATGCCGGTACTTCTAGTGTTAAGTTCATTATACAGTGTATACAATCGTAACAACCCTCTCGAAAGACATCCCATCTGTTAATTGTTAATAAAATCGAAAAAAACTCACCGTTCAATCAGCAGTAGGATGTTCGAATCTCGTGGACGATCGCGAAGAACTCGAGGAACTCGAAGAAGGTCGTCGATCACGGTGTGTATCGAGAACTCGACGACGAAACGATCGCTTAGTCCACGGCCGTTGACGTTTAATTGCGTGCCGCGAGCACCGATAGGTACGGAACAAGCGAACAGATATAAGTAAAAGTGTCTTCACCTCTCGAATCGAATCGAAATGGGGTGCGGGCATCCCGGTCGCGGTTCCGGGATTATCATGGACCCTGCGTCGGCGTCGTTGCACCCCTGCGCGACCGTCACGGCGCAAATTCATCCCCTTTCTCGGCCAACGCGTCCCGATGGACGTCCGCCCTAATCCTCCTATATCGCCCCCCTCGCGACTTCATCCTGCCTCCACCACCTCCTCCTCGTACACCGACGTTCTTCCCACGTCCCGATCCTGTCTGCGTCATGCAGCCTCGTTTCGGCTTACACCCTCGGCTCGAAACGCACCCTCGCGCGAACGTCCGCTTCGTAGTACACGCTTCTCTTCCCTTGGCCCTCGAAGGACGTTCGGCTGCCACTGAAATATTCAATCACCGGTCGATTATTTCGTTGTCGTATCGTTTGTTTAACGCGTTTTGCACCGATGCGCACCAGCGACTCCATTACGCGCGACCTTGCGATCTGAAAACAATGTCTGCCTTTGTTTTCTCACGGAAAATAAAAGAGATGGACATATCGCCGGCAGATCGTGAGGAGAAAATCGCGGGTGCGCATTGGGTTTTAGCGCTGAACATTCGTTTAATTTGCTGTTATTAAATAAGGTTTCAGAAAAAAATTATAAATGAAAAACGAAAAACAGTATGTACAAAATTCGATAAGATGATTGCAACAAAATTATGAAGGAAGTGTAAGATTACAGAAAAAACTATAAATAAAAACCGAAAAATGGTATGTACAAAATTTGATAAGGTACCAAAGCAAAACTGCGAAGAAAATAGCAAAAATCATATTTAAAACATTGCCTATATGCCTAAAAGAATAACTTCCTAAATTTCATTTAACTTCGCCTTGAAGATCCAATACATTATAGAATTATAGAATCATTGAATTACTAAAAAAGAGAAACGACAATGTACACTAACGAACGAGGAAATCAAATTAAAGTAATCATTATATGTACATATATTAGGGGAACCGGAAAGTAATGTCGTTTCTGCGCACGCCGATATTCAATTTTTCGCATATTTGACTCAAAAATCAATTAATTTTTATCGATCGGGCATAGAAAATTGTACAATAGATGGCAATAGGTTGTTCATAACGAGAGTGATTAAAAATTGATTTGTTCGACTTTACTGCAAAAAAACGACATTACTTTCCAGTCCCCCTAATATATTTCAAGGTACTCGCTACACGCGACAATTTCGACCATTGTAATCAACGTACCGTGGTACTTATTGTTCTCCTTAGTACGATCATGGTAACGAACGAGAACATTGAAGAAAAACGAAATGTTTTGTAAGGGTTCGAACAATCGTCTCGCGTTTATTCTAACAATGGATGCGGAGATAGACGCGTGGGCTTCGATAGGGCTGTTTCGAGGGCACAACATGGTACACGAGGCATAAACGCGGCAAGCAATTTTCTTGTAACTAAATGAAAATAAATTCACGACCGACTAATGCCATTCCCTTCGACAGGCTTTGCCCGAGCGTTCGTGGGGTTTTATGAACGTAAATTACAGAGCCCCGATGGCCGCCTCCTGCCAACGCCGACACTCTCTGTATTCCATGGGCTTGCTAACTTTTTCAATTTCACGGTCATTCACCTCATCCTTTTCCTAAAACCCTTTACGCGAGGTAGCGTAAAGGCACTCGAAACGTTTATAAACACCGCCCAGTCGATATCTTTCGGTATGGGTACCTGCGGGTCACCCAGTAAAGATGTCACAATTTTTCAACTTCTATAAATAAAAATCAGATATTGTGACTGATATTGTAACATTGGCCAATCAACTACAGTGAGCAACGAAAATATTCGTACACTTGGAATGTAGGAATAAAAACAAAAATATTTCAAGTCCTACATTATACCATTCTCTTCTTAATATTATATTTCTTTTAAGTATTCTTTCGACGTTATATCATGTTCATTTGTTGTGGTAAGTGTTACGTATAATATGCAGCTTTAAATGTTTAAAAACACTTGATAATACAGAAAATATTGTTCTTATTTCTGTATTTCAAGTGTACTTTTTTTACAAGAATACTTTTAAAAGTATTATAAGTATTAGAAGTATATTTAGTACGAATAGGTTTTAATTAAACTTGCATCAAGAAATATTCATCGACAACTTCGATTTCAAAAAAGCGTTCCAATTTTTCCTCATCCAAACAAGTATGATGACCACGGTTTTACGTTCGTCAATTCATGGAACGTTGATTTTATCGTCGATTCTGTCCACCGCGTTCTATCATCAATTTTTTGTTTCTCAGTTAAGTTAGTAAGATGCTTCGAAAGTTTTCGAACAAAAATCGCTGGTAAGAAGAGTATTACGTTCGAGCAGAGAATTTCGATTGTACAGCGGAAATGAAAATTCGACGGGACCGGGTTTGATCGTCGTCAAGGTAAAAACTTCACCACCGTCAGAACTCGAAGAAACATAAAAGAGTTATCTCTTTCACGACTGCGTCGTATCCGAGCTTTTACTATTTCCTACTGAATTCACGGAGCTATCTCGATTGTTCCTCTGCTTCTTTCTCTTTTCGGCCATTTTCTCCACCCTCCACTTCGAGTTTCGATTTCCAGCAATTTCTTCGTGCCACTAAAACCTAGTCCCGATAATATATTCACCCACTACGACGAGTTTTTATTCAGTAACCGATTACTGTACCGTTTACATAAAAATAAAGTAAACTGGTAATTTAATCATTAAATTATTCTCGACCATGTATTCGCACAATGAAAATGTCCGCTTAACAACCGATCATTTTGCTGTTCACTTAAGAGCCGATAAAAACGCATTGTAAAATAATGTGGGAGCATAGGGAATTTTTAAATAATGTGTTTATAAATAATCTTTAAAAAATTACTTTTGTCTAAAAGAGTTATTAACACTACATTTACGAACGTACAATGTACATTTACTTTTTAATTAAATCTAAAGTGGAAAAGATACTAAATAAAGTATGAAACGTAAAGTGCCTTATACAATGATTCTTTATCTTTGTAAAAGTCAACATACATTTTGATAAAAACTTCTTTATAGTTCTTGTAATTTAAAATAAGGAACGTGACATGAGTCATTTTGTCACGTTTCGTAAGTCTAGTGTTAAATTTTGTAAATGCAGTGAAATTCACTTAAATTTTGTAAGTGAAGTTTTTTTATATATGGTCTATTTTTATGCAATACGTGCGAGTGCACTTGTTTCTCAAAATTTGTTCAAAAGGAACAAAAATGGTCTTGGGTTAGACTTGCTTCCGAGTACAGATTCGTAATTAGAACAATAACGATATAATATTCGGTAGTGTCCCAGTAAATATTAAGAAGCGTATAGTTACTTTTCCAGTTCTCGATTGCATATCACCAGCCCCTCGCTTTGACTGAAGTACTTAGAGTTTCAGTAAGCGGTAGTTTATGAGATCTTAAACAAGCTATGAAAAAGGTATACCGTGAGGACGAGGTTAGGTCGCGAGTAGATAATCGTAGAATATAGTCTCGGGTTCGTGATAAACCATACGTTATTATCACGTGAATTACCATAGTTCCTTCGATAACCACCATGGTCGAAATCAATTCTCTAATTTTTGTATAATTAATTCTGCAACATTCTATCAGAGCTCACGAAACTTTTTGAGAAACGAACCAGATTGAAATGTTTAGAAACACCAATATTCTGATTGAAAAATCTGTGACATTAAAATCTTTCAAACTGGAAAACATAGGAACTGTTTGAAACTGACGGCACCGAAATACGTTCAAATTCGTTGAAACAACGCCCAAAATTGACACATCAGCTTCAGCTACTAAAAAGGACAGAGGTTAGGCTACCCCTCAGACAGAAACATGTTCCAATTTATAGTAACCAAAAACAAAATCAAATCTAACACTAATGGGTAAAAAATAAGAAAGAGGATACACGAACGATAAAATATAAATATTTGAACACGATTTCGGAGAGTCACAGAGTTCTAGAAGTTCGAATAAATTTATTACTTTAAAAAAGAAAGCTACTGAGCAGCTAAAATGATTCGTTCAACCCTTTTAATGCTGAACTCGATATATGATTACTTACATGTAGGGTTACACTTTACTTAGTGTTATGACATTAATAATTTTGTTATAAATAATTCTTACTATGAATGTATAAATATTATTCTCACTATATGCTTCATGAATTGTTTTATTGCAAACCTTACGTAATTATATCAAATTGGCTCCGTATTATTAGGAATAACACGGAAAACTGTATTTATGGGATTAAATACTTATATTCTTATAGTTAAGAATATGAGTTAAGAATATGACTCATATTTATCACTCGCAATAGCGTTATATTAAATAAAATGTGTAACATATCAAACACTTGCATTATAGTAGTGAAAATTATTTTTTGCTTTGATGTTGTCTAACTTATACAAATACACTTATAGAAATATATAGTAGACTCCATCTAAGTACACGGAGGTCCCCCCTTAAATCTGTGTAGAAATTTTAATGTCACCCACATATGGGCGACATGGCGTCAATGTGTTAAATCGACGAGCGTCGAATGTTCGCGTCTCGGCAGGTATCTCGTGAACCGAACGCGATATTCTCGATTCGTTTCGATAAATTCGAGAACGTTGGCCAGTTTCTTCGTTCCCTTGGAAGTGTATCGCCCCTCGGTAGGGGTTGACGTGTCGTTATTTATGCTTCGCGACTCTCAATCCAACCTCCGACGACAGGCAACGGCATAAATTCCCTTCCCCATGATTCCGTTTCTGTGTTCTCGCCCGTTCTACACCACCATTGGCTGTTGCCCTCGGTTCACCGTGTTTCTGGCTTGCACACAGCCCTACGGGCTTTCACCCTTAGCTCTCCTCCCCCTTTTTCTGTGTCTCGGCCATGCTGCCGAAGGGAAAATCGACCCGAGTTCAGCCAGCCTCCGCCTACGCGACGACAACCGTCTCTCGTCGCTGCAATTCACGCTGCATGTCCTGATATTTCCATTAAATAATATTTTTTTACCGTTGCACTTTCATTCTTGGTGTCCCGTCATTGGAATAATCTGTCGTGTATTATTCCGAAATTAATTCGGGACTGCTTGGATAGGAATATAGAGAGAGATATGGGGATTTTGGCAAATTGACACATGCACTTACTACTTATGTGCATGTGGAACTGCTCAAATAGGAATATAGAGAGAGATATGGAGATTTAGGTAGATGGAAACATGTATGCACATGATGAATTGCTCAAATAGGAATATACGTAGAGAGAGATATGGAGATTTAGGCAGATGGAGACACGTATAGTATGTGTATGTACATACTATTTATGTACGTATAGGACTGTAATTATTCATAGGAGGATAGGGATGTGAAGGTACAATGGATAGGAGGTTACGCAGTTACAGGAGTGTGGAGAACTAGAGATATGGTGTTGGATATGTGTAGAAATATAGAAATACGAAGGTACAGGTGTATAGAGGTATAAACATGTCGGGGTCTAGAGTTATAGTAGTATCTAGGGATACAAGAGTATAGAATCGCAGGATATAAAGGTTTAGAGAGTGGACATATAGAGATACAGAGATAGAGAGATTTAGGGATTTAGGGATATGAGGTTACTGGCATATGAAAATATTGAGACCGGAAGATACTGAAATATTAGGATACCGAGACATGATAGTACTAGAATGTGAGGGGATACTGACATATGATAGTGCTAGAACATGAGGATACCGAGATATGATGATACTAGAATATGAGGGTATAGGTATTTAGAGATATTCGCAACTGAAGGTACTGAAATCTAATAATATTGGAAAATAACAATACTGGGATATGAAGATACTTTAGCATATGAGAATATGAAATAATGTAAAAAATGAGTATAAGAAGTGATATCTGAAAATACTGAGATTCTACAAATATTGCGAAACCATAATGAAGGGACATTGAGGTGTAAGTATAATGTGCTAAACAGATATCGCGATCTAAAGATAGAAATTGGTACTTAGTGTTTTGTTTAGCGGTATACCGAAATGATAAATTACCTAGAAAAATTTAGAAATATGGGTGTGTTGCGATCTAGGGATATTTGTATCCGGTGGTATTGGGAACTAGAAGTATCAGGCTGATCTTCTTTATATTGGGTGCGAATAATATATTCGAGTTTGTAGCGGTAGAGACGATAAAAAGGTTTACACGCCGATTTATGGCAGCCAGCTCGCGGGACGAAATTATCGTCGCTCATTAACCCATTAAACTGCTTGTGAAACGACGAAAAAAAGCTCGTTTGAAGCGACCCACGTTCCTCCTTTTGAATTATTTATATGCGTTTGTTTATATCTAAAAGGAGCTATTTTTACAAAATTCTACATTCTGTATTTCATTGTATACAACAATGAACTCCGTATTTATACCTATAAAATGATGCTTTATATCATTTATGTAGGATCGGGCCAGAGGGAGGTGTGAAGAAAACACACGCACTTTCGTCGAAATAAAAGAAGCTTTACTAAAAAGGAGATAATATAAAATAGTTACTAAAAACGTGTTCGCTCGCGTCGCATCATGCATTCAACTGAAATTCGTCCGCTTCATTCATTTGTTACCTCACGCATTCCCTCTCACTCGCACACACGTTCATCTGCAATCATTCGTATTCTCTCTTACAACGTTCACGCACTCATCTCACTCGTTCTCACGTACATCCACGCACTCTCGCATTCCTTCATTTATATTATAAATACTTTCTTATCGTGTTAAAGCGAAACAGTGTTATAGGATGCTGTGCTGTAGGAGGGTTCCCGTAATTTATAAATCGTGTTATAGCGAAACCGTGTTGTAGGAGGGCTACCTGTATGTAAAAATACATATTGAACTCCCCATTTGGAAATCGTGGTAGCAAATAGGTTAATTGTGACAACATCTCATCAGCGAAATTACGTTGCGTCCGACGCACCCATCAAATAAATGATAGAAGTGATAAATAAGGGATAGCAATGGGTAAAAGCTGTCGACGTCGTGTTGTCCCGTGTCGAAGCTCGGTAATCAATATAATCCTTTATGTCGACGTTTGCAGAATTACGTTTATCGTTCCCGAGGACGTCCTATACATATAACACGGTGTTCCTTTAACAGCACCGCCGTATTTCTTCTGATCCCCCTGTTGGCTTGTTCCGTGGCATCGCCATTCGAATGATTTTCGTTGCAGGCATGGATCCAGTCCGCCCTCGGATCAGCCTCGTGTCGGCCAACCTTAATTCATGGCCATCTTAGTTATCTCGAAGAGTTGACCGGTATCTTCTTATTCCCGGCGGCAGAAAAGGAACGTGACAAAAATCGGAGGAGACACGGCCCGTCCCATAAACTACCATTAATTGAAAATCCCGTATACACGCCAACGCGACAGGACAAAGAGCTCGGTGAACATGCCGGAACGTCCGCACGACAACGACCGTTATTTTTCTAGCAAAAATATCGCCCACCCGATTTTTAAGAATTTTCTCGAATTTCGAACTTCGACACTAAAAACCTACCAAAGCGGCCAAATGACCACTTAACAAGTTTCCAGTTTTAAGTTATAAACTGTGAGGTGATCTTTTTGAAATTCGTGTTGATTTTCATCAACATAAAGTATTAACATGTACATTCATTTGTATTTGATGGTTCGTTCATTTATTTTTTCAACTTCATTTTTAATTTCAAAATATGCGTGCACTATGCGCCGGTAAGTGTAGCGTTAAGAAGGACTGCAAATTTAAGGACGTAGAAATAGCGGATCAGAATGTATTTATTCATTAAATTTAATGATTCAATTTCAATACTCAATTTGAGATTGAAATGTGGTAGCAATGTGTTCGAACGGACTTTTTAAATTCTCGAAACTCGATCAAATTTCGAGGCGGTCGAAACTCAAGGCGATGATTCTGTTTTGCAATAGGAATATCGGAATGCGTTTATATTTATGATTATATTTTAATTAAATGTCGATATTCAATTTGAGATTGAGATATGGTAGGAATGGGTTCGAACGGAATTTGTTAATTTTCGAAACTCGAAAACCAGAAAAGAAAGTAAATAAAATACGATACGTAAAGTGGGCCATACAGTGACCTTTTTTCTTGACAACAGTTAACATAAACTTTGATAAAATCTCCTTCGTAGTGTCCTTTTTATTTATAGTAAAGTTGTAAGTTAAAAAAAAATGTTATTTTGGTTCGTTCCGTAAGTCAACTGTTAATGTTGTAGCAGTGAATAGTTCTTTATGTCTAATACATTCGGTTGGAGGGAAAGTTCGTACCGTTTTCTAAGCAAAACTTTATAACAAAATTTATACCCCTATACACAATATTATTCTACAATGTATTTGCCACTTTGATCTATAACTTTTTGGCATCTATGCGGTAGCTCGAAGATTCCATTCTTTCAGAAAATCACGTTGAAACATAACCTTTCAGAACATGTGCATGAGTCTTTGCTTTTACTCCCACATTGAACTGATGTTGGTGTCAGCGCCTCGTGCGAGAAAATGTTAGTTTTTAAATAGAGAAACAAAAATCAATTACTCTATTTCTTTCTAAAATAAGAGGAGACGAGTTTACTTTCGAAACTCGAAAGTTGCTCGCGTTCGAAGGTTGTTCGTACCGTTCGTCCAAAGGACGAAGGGTGCAAGGAGCGCAAAGAAGAGAAGTTGCAAGTTGCGGCTATTCGGTGCCGGTGGTTAAGCGTTATTATAAGCGTGGTGATCTGCAGGAACGGCGCGTAGAAAACGCGCAGACGGCTCTTCTGCTCGTATACCGAGCAATGATTTCACGTTTACGCCCTGGCAGCATTCTGAAAATGCTGATGGTAGGAGAGGAAGTCGAAAAAAGGGAGGACTGAAAGGAAACGTGGCCGCGGCGAGAGGCGAGGCTTCGAGGAAGAACGAGCAGAAGAGGAAGAAGGAGAGGAGATGAAAAAAAGAGGAAGAGGAGAAAAGGAACAGGACGAGAGGATCAGGGAGAGGAAAGCATCGGCGGGTGCGAGCTGGAAGACAGAGGAAGGCTTTATTTTATTCTAATGGCGCCGTAAGATGGCCAGTGCACACCGAAACCGAGCCTCCGTTCGTCATTCGGGCTGTTCCCTTTGACGCGACTACGAAGGATTTCGTCTCATCCCTTATTCATGAGACATTTTTCTTATCCGTTCGTTATCTCGCTCGGTTGTCCCGCGATGAATCTCGAATCTCGAGGGTGGATCGAGATTACTCGGCTCGCGGGGATCATTGCCTCTTTTATCGGCCAGATTAAAGGATGCCCGCCTTCTACCTGCATCGTCAGGAGAATCTCTCTCTTTTTATGTTGCAGGTGACAGTTTCGTGAACCGAAATGAGGGTATAATGTATTATAAGGTACAAGGTGCATGTAATGGGGAATTGTGCTGAATTTGTGATACATATTTATAATTAAAGTTGGAATATTTTGCAGTCTGATTTTGAAACAGGGTATAAGGTTTATGTAATGGGGAGTTGTGCTGATTTTGCAGTACATATTTATAATGATAGTTGAACTTATTAAGTTATCAAATTATAGAGCTACAAAATTACATTATCAAAAAATGAACTTATTAAGTTATTAAATTATAGAGATACAAAATTACATTGTTAAAAGATGAACTTATTAGTTATCAAATTATGAAGTCACAAAATTTGAAAATCACCAAATTCTCAAAATATCAAATCGTAAAATCCTCGCGGCCAGAAATCTGCAACTTAAATCATCGCAAACGAATAAATTCCGAAATTATTACATCAAAATTAAGCATCTTCCAGGAACGATAAATAACCCTGCGTTCTCTTTGAGTCTAAATTGGATGAAAAAGAAAACAAAGTTGTCGTGTAGTCGACAAAATGAACGAATTATATCGAAAAACGTTATCCGTTTTATCGAGGAAGCAAGAAGACACAAGAAAAGATAAGGGACAAGAACGAAACTCTCCGTTCGAGAAGCTATTTCATACGGAACGAACGAAATGATTCTATTAGCGATACCATTAACGAGTCTGGTTTATTATGCTTGACGCTCGCTTTTATAGTTATAACTCGGGCCACGTTCGTTTTCCATTCCCCTTCGGATACTTGGACCTCACGATAGGGGTTGACTGTCACCAATTAGGCTCGATATAGATGTAACTCGCGATATCTGCTTTCCGAATCCACGGAAAACTCGTTTATCTTCGAACCTACACGAATTCTCCCCTATGACGTGGTTCGATTATTTATACAGGGTGTTTCGATAAATACATTCGTCATGTCGTGAAAAAATACACAAGAGTGAGAAGGTATCAACCACAAATTAAACGGATTGAATTTTTTGCACTTGAAGATGCGAGTAAACATAGTCTATTTTCTTAATTCTTTCGGTTTAATTAATTTCTATACAACAAAAGTAATCGATGATTTTGATTTTCTATCTAACTCGATGAGTAGATAAAAGTGAACCAAAATGATCAAAGATAAATGTTGAATTAATGTTAGAAAAATTGTCAAAGACATGTCATAAAATGTGAGATATATATTAGGTAAGTGTTTTGCTTGTTTTAATTTATCATCACCTACATCATGGTCAACTATGTACTTAATATTGTATGTTATAGGAATACCAATAGAAAAGGAATAATACATGGCGACATTCGGTAAGAAAGAAATGAATATCTGGCCGAAATATTACGGATACTTCCGTCGGATTTAATATACAGAATGCATATACGGAAGGGGAATAACCCGCAAAAACCAGCGGCGAGGTTTATGGGAGGAAATGGAAGTTACGAAACAACCCTCATAGAGGACGCATGTGGTCCACGTAGCATAGTACAGTCAAGAGCAAATCTGCCTCCCCTAGCAAGAATAAAGATATCGAGAGAGAAGAGATTATCTCGCTTCGTCATTTTTGCGGATTTTTTAATATTTAAAAATTTTGAAGTTCATTAAAAACTTTGTGTTACAAAAATATTGAGATTTAGGAACTTCTGAAAGTAAAAATTTAGGAATGCAGGGGTTTGGGAACCTAGGAGTTTGCAGATGGTGGCATTTATAAATTTAAACACTTAAAAATCTAGAAATCTCGAGGCTTCGAAAATTGAGAATTGGAAAATTTGGAAAAGTGGAAGATATTGGAATTAGAAAATTTTGAATTTCGGAGTAAATTAAACATTTTGTGCTGTAGAAATATTGTGATATAGGAGTTTTTGAATGTAAGAATTTAGGGATGCAAGGGTTTGGGGACCTAGGAGTTAGCAGATGAAGGAGATTATAAATTTAAACATTTAAAAATCTCGAAATTGAAAAACTTTGTGTTACAAAAATATTGAGATTTCGGAATTTGTGAATGTAAAAATTTAGAGATGCAAAGGTTTAGGGACCTAGGAGTTTGCAGATGAAGGAATTTATAAATTTAAATATTTAGAAATCTAGAAACCTCGAGGTTTCGAAAATTGAAAATTGTAATTTTGGAAAAATGAAAGATATTGGAATCAGAGAATTTCGAATTTGGGAATTTAGGATTTCTTAAACGTGAAAACTAAAAAATAGTAAAATATAGGAATTTAGTGATCTACAAATTTGCGAATCTGAAACATAAACAGTTTTCAAATGTAGAAAATTTAAGGGTTCAAATATTTAGAGTTCAAATTCTGACAAGTACAGAAAACTGTCATACTTTCCTCGGAAAGCGGAAAATATGAAAATTTTGAAAATTTGGGAATGGGAAAATGCAAAAAATTTAAAAACATTATGTTGCACCGGAGTGTACGTTTCTAATATCCGGAGAAGGCATTTCACTGTCCTCGTGGAGCTAGCTTTTCGTCTTCCAGACAAGAACATTACTTTTCTCTCCCTCCGAGTCGTTACCGCCCTTAAACATACAAATCCCACCCCTGCGTGGGATTGTTAAGCCAGACCATCCCCTTTCCGCGACGTCCTAAACTAAACGCACGTTCATCCCCGTCGAATGCTTTCTTGCTTCTTTTTTCGTCTCTGACTTCTCTCGGTAAAGTTTCTTCACTTATTTTATAGCTCAATCCACCACTTCGTCTCTGTCCTTTGTTTATTCAAAAAATAAAAAATGACACACCTTTCTGTATTTTTGTACATCTATAAGTAACCAATTGGTTCGTGTATTGTTAATTTTTTGTATAGCTCTTATTATTCGAGATAGTATTATGTAGGATGATATTCAGAGAGTTGAAAGACGGGTTAAAAACAATGAAATGAACGACAAGAAATTGTTTAAGGCTGCTACCAAAATTATTGTCATTCATTATAAATAGAAATGAAAAGAAAAAGTGTTATTGCAATCACAGCTGTTGAAGTTAACTTGTTAACCAAGATTCAGTCTCGTGGAACAGATAAATATTGCGTATTTCGTTATTGATAGTTTTAATAATGTAATAAGTGTATGTATAGAATATGTACAGGAAAAAAGAACGATGTTAAATATAGCCTGCGAAGTATTCGAGATAGATTGCAACAGAATGCAAAGATAACTCGTTATTATACCTCAGAGGGTTCTCCAAAGCGTGAAGACCGTAAGGGGTGGTTTTACAGCCCCGGTTACAACGCAATTATCCCTGTCGGTTTCAGATTGAACGAACGAACGCAGGTTTCGTCGGTTCTAAAATAACATTAACGCATACTTTCGTGCGAAGTTCATTTCTTTTCCAAATGTTTAGGTATGCACGCGCTTTCAAGCTTAGAAGTCGTATACAGATTTTTAAATTTAGGCGTTCAGACTTTTTAAACATTCAAAATTTCGGATTCATAAACTGCTGCTAATTCTCAAGTTTTCATGATTCTGAAGTCTTTACATTTTCAAATTCCCAAATTCTTAAGTCTGAAAAATTTTAACTTTTCAAATTGCCAAACTGCCAAGTTTTCTCGGTTGAACGTTACCAAGTTATCCAACTCCACGGTTACAAAACTACCAAGCTATCAGTTAACAAACTTCCAAGTTACCCAACTATCAGACTGTCAAATTAAATAGCTATAAAGCTATCAGACTTCTAAGCTACCCATCTATCAGACTACCAAATTATGCAGCTATTAAGTTAACAAATTTCCAAGCCACCACGTCACAAACTATCAAATTATTAGCTATCAAGCTAATTGCTACATTTTTGGGATCTTTTTTACTTTGATCATTGTTTAAGCCTTAAGATAATTATTTTCTCAAATATCTCGAAAACTAAAAGTGTCCGACTATCACATGTATAACAAAAAATAGTTCAGAATGACGACCTTGAGAACATATTTCGAGATGATCGAAATCGGAAAGTTTTTCAACAAAAAATCAAAAGACTTTTTTGAAAAGGAAATCGAATAATTGCCAATACGCTGGCAAAAAGCATTTGAAAAAGATGGAAATTATTTTGTTGATCAGCATTTAAGATTTCTTTAATAAATAAATGTTTGTCGCCAGAAGGTGACAATTTTGATTACTTTTCGGTCCCTCTAATATTTACCATGGTCATATTCGACGATCCATCAGAAACAATTTGCACGTTCGATCGTACGACGAACGGGAAAATATGTAGATTCGTTGGATTCATCGAGGCAACGACGACGATAAGCATTGTTTAACGGAAGTCGATCTAACCGAGGCGTGCTCGTTCGAGAGGCCATTTGATGGGCAATAGACACTCGGTGACCGTTCGACCGGTCATCCGGCACCGGATCACCGTCTCTCCTTCTTCTTCTTCTTCTCGATTATTTTTGTTGTCGTCGTAAATCCTTTTAAACGCGCCACTCTTCTGGATCTTCCACGTATGTCCACACCTTGGCTACGTCTCCCTCGACGACTATCGTCTCACGTTGATGTTTCACTTGGCCGTTCCTTGCCAATCGTTTTACCGTCACACACGCGAGCGCACACACACGCACACGCACGCACGCACGTCGTTCGACAAGTGATACATTTCGCGACCGATTACGAGCACGGATAGTTTTCATCTTAACCACCGGCTTTACCTGTGCCCGTTTCGCTTCTCTACGCCGCGAGAATACGACTGGCTAACCTTCCGCCACCGGCAACGTAATCGACCCTTCGGTGAACCACAGGGAGGCTGATTTCACCACGTTTTCTCTCGAGTTTCTAATTTTTTTCCCCGTTATTGTGAGATTCCGTCGCGACATCGTTCTACTAACGGATCGAGAGTTGGGACATGCTTTATACCGAGTGTCTTAGCCATTTTAGCTATTAGCAACGTAATCGAACCTTCCTTGAACCACACAGAAGCTGATCTCACCCCGTTGTCTCTCGAGATTCTACTTTTTTTCTGATCATTGTGAGATTCCCTCACGACATCGTTCTACAACGGATATATATTTTAGGTAATCAAACTTACCGAAAACATCATAACCTTTTTAGGTAGTTTCAAGAATTAAGGAAGTGTCTACTACATATTTTCGAGCGGCAGTGTACTACGTGGCTATGCGGTTGGACGATACGAATATATCTCGAATTTGCGGAAAATTCTGGAAAAAAAGGTTGAAAGGTGTTGTCTTGTCTAGTAATACGTTGTGATGGTGTCTGTTCTTTGTTGTTTTACAAAAAATGCAAGTATATCACTTTCTAGTATGGAGTTGCAGATTTTTATTTGCTCGAATTAAAACTTTGGAAACTCGGTAATTAGAAAATAGGGATTTGGAAATATAGGACTTCGGCAATTACAAATTGATACTCTGAAAATTGGAAACCCAGAAACTTGAAAGCTTGAAAATATGAAAACTTCGAAACTTGGAAAAAAATTTGAAAGCTTGAAATCTGCACACGATTTCGATCAAACCATGCAACATCTTCCGATGTTCAAGTTTCACAGACTGAAGCTCGTTCTAGATTTTGTCAGAAATATCCCTTAATCGAAACCAAATGTTGGTCCGAAATGTTTTTCCACCGGGTTCTGAATCCGCAAAAACGCTCGTAAGAATCTGTGAGCCTGGAAGGCAGTAAAGTAGGTAGCCGAAAGGTTTCCGATGACCTTAATTAGTTTATTGCCAGGGATTACGTTTTGGTCGGTCAGTGAAAAGCCTTTTTTTTTATCTTCCGGGATGAAAGACTGTCGGTCGAAACATTTCCGCGTTCCTTATTGTCGGTTATTTGAGGTTTTCTCGACGTCCAGACGGTTTCGCTAGCTTTCGAAAGAAATAAAAGGACAATGCCAACTAGGATACTCAACTTTCTACCGGTTTCCCTGTGTATATTACATAAATTCCGTAATGCGTGTGACAAATGTGTTACGTATAAAATTATCTAGTTTAAAAGTGTGATCAATTTTGTTGAAATTATTATTTTCTTGTTATCAATAGCCAATGTTATTTGTTCCAATATGTTCAAACATTGCGTGTATGATACTATGAACTCAGAAGTTATTTATTCAAAATCATTGCATTAACCCTTTGCACTCGAAATCATTTTAAGCGTTAACAAGCAGCAACAATAAAATTGTCTAGTTGCAAAACGTGATAAATCTTGTTGAAATTATTATATATGATTATTAATCGCAAATATTATCTGTTTCACTACGTATAACGCCAAGTGTGTAATACTACAAACTTAGTTAAAAGTTGTTTATTTAAAATTGTTGTATTAAGTCAAATGGCAAATGTGATTCGCTTCCCGAGTGCATAGGGTTAATTCGTTCGTCTCGAATTTCCAAAAGCGAGCAATACCTTGAGTGCAATTAATAATATCGAGATATTACCTTCGAGAGAATTCATCCAAATCTTGAACCAAAAAGTTTTACATTTACTATCTGCACCCGGTAAAAATATCTTCGAGTGCAAAGGATTAATTCTTTCGTCTCGAGTTCCCAAAAACGAAAAATACCTCGTGTGCAAGGATACTCGTTAAATATTCGGTCAGGAAATGCACTCTGCGTAACAAGTACGTTTCGGGGTGAGCACTCCGGGCGAAACAACCCTCCACAACCGTGATATATTCCCCATAAAAATGCGTGTATAAATATCTCGAGGCAAATCATCCGTGAGAAAACGGATTACCGTGGCCATGTGTGTCTTCTCGCCGGCAACTTTGGGACACGAAAAAAAAAGTAAAGAAGGAAACAGAACAGTGGGTCGTCGCCGGCTGAGTGGCTTCTCTAGCTGGTAAAATAGTTCGCCACTCCCACGGGGGTTGTGGAACCTGGAGAGCTGTTAGGAATCCTCGAAATCCCACCCACCGTACCGTTTCGGCTCGCCATTACAAATAATTCGAAACCAGTTTCCATCGAGGACCACGAATCGTTCTTGTCGGGTGTGTCGCCGCGTTTTAATGCTCCTCACGTCGGAACAGTGGAACGAAACCGCGGTGTCCCATGGTCGTTCGAGTAAAATCGTTAATGTCTCTTATCTGTGGCTCGGAGATTCCATTGAAGAAGAAAGAAAAAAGAAAAAGAGCCGCTCGACCAGAACCAGACCTGCATAATCGTACTTTCGCCCCGTTCTCTTCGTCTCTGTCTTCGTGTTCGAACGCTTCGACGGATTCGACGATGCTTCGAAGTTCTATTTACTAGAAAATATGTAACAAACTTTTCGTCCTTTGTAAATTGTATATTAATTAGGCTTGAAGAAGTTATTACACATAGTACACGTACTCATCAGTAACTAATCGAATCGGCAAATTTATTAATGATAATATAATGATGATGATGACTATTATAATCATGATGATTGTGATGATGATTATTATGATCATAATGATTGTGATGATTATGATGATTATGATAATTAAAATTTGAGGATAAATTTGAAGAATACCTCCGTTGCAAAGGGTATAAAACAAAAACGTTGGAAGAAGAAATGAGATACGCGCGAAGAAGAGAGACGAACGAGGGCCTAAAACGCTGGCTCGAAACCTAATCGAAAAAGAAGGAAGCAAAAGAGCTGTAAAAGGATGAGCAAGCGGTCGCCAAGGAGATCCCGCGAGCAGATAATTGTATAAGTGGATTCCGTTCGGTGTATTCCCCTCGAGAAACATTTATTTTCTTAAAATAATTTATACGGTATGACAGAGTTCGAACCGCGGTGGATTAACGGACAACGATTATTAGGGTGTCCCATAAGTTTCTTCCCTTGTTGATATAAAATAAAAACCTGCCTCGAGAAACATTTTGCAAGTAATTTTTCAGAAAGAGGAAATAATAAGGTTTCCTGAGAGACGGAAGAAAATGATCAAGCAGAGCAGTTCATATTTAATACAATAAATCAACCTTAACACTAAACCTACCAAATTGGCCAAAATGACCATTCAGCAAGTTTGTGTTTTTAAGTTTGAAAGTATATTGATATACCTTTTTTGAAATTCATGTTGATTTTCACCCAGATGAGAAATTAATGTGTAAGTACATTAATTTGTGCCTCATCGTTCATTTATTTATTTTTCAACTATAATAAATTTTTAATTTCAAAATAATGTCAAATATCAAAGATGTTGCGTATTCATTTCGTATCAGAAAAGGAAGAAACTTGTGGGACAACCTAATATATGAACTTAGTTACGTATTTAATATAAAATAATATGATATAAAACAAAAATATACAAGTGTCCGAGTTTTACTTTGAACCACTATATACGCGATGGATGCTGGTCCGTACTCGAACAGCATCATCCTCGTATCGTTCGCAACATATACGGGCAGTATGATGTGGCGGTAGCATTTATGAGCATCACCAGCGTGAATATTTATGCGGGGACCATTATCGTCCACATAACAGCGGGTATGGTCAACACGGATAAGGGAACCTCGAACCTGACACACGGGGTCTCTCGTCTCAGGGCCATAACAGCAACTATTTCAAGGATCGGTATAGAATTCAGCTGATTAATATTATAACTGCCAAACCGGTCCTTCAACGGCATCGGAAGATCCTCGGGTCACGAAGAAACTAGATCCGAACGGCCATTATGAATCTTTAAGCGACTCGAAACACTTTGGTATATTCGATAGTTGCAACATAAGTAGAATTTGGAACATTGAAAGTTTCAAGCGTAAAGAATTTTTGTTCGAATTGGAACATTCGGACTATAACATATAACATTTTACAACTTAGAATGTTAGAATTTTGCAATGTTGGGACTTTCGAGGGTTGTGGGAACGATGGAGGTTTCGATTTTTAGGATATTGGAATATTGAAGTTTAGGAACGATGAAACTTGAAATTTTCCAATATCGTGACTTTGAAACACCATGAATTTGGATTGTTAAAACTTTGAAACATTAAATTTTTGAACACTGTTACTGCAGAACGTTGAAAGTTTGAGTCGTTGATACTTGGAAATTTCGACTCATAAAAAAATTGAATAAACCTTACAGAAAGTTTTCAAGACAATACTTGCCAATATGAAAAATACTGTCGTGCGCAAAGGGTTAATTCGCCATCAAAGAAACCTTCTCTATCCCGAAACATACAAATCATAAATAACCCATAGCAATCGATATTTGTCTCGTTTCGGAAATTTAGTTTCATCCATTTCGTTTTTCGTATGGAGCCCGTGCACGCCATTTTCTCGAAAGTCGATTCGATACCGTTGTTCCAGGTCGAACGAAGCGGTCGATCGCTTTGAAAATTCGATCCCTTCTCCTACGGTGCTGAAAACGCCCATTGCACCAGCTGGTTGGAGAACCATGGAGCACCGCGGTTGGTATCTGTCCAGAGGAGATACGAAACGCCCATGGTGTTCATGGTAAGCGGCGTCTAAGGCCAAGATCCTAAATCACATTTGACTCTGGTAATAGGATTGCTCGGAAAGCCTAAACCCTCGAGGAATGAAATCCGTCTGATAGTAAATCTACCTCTTCCTGCACCTCCACCCCCTTTCGTATTCCCCTGCATCTTCATGGTGCTTTTTCTTATTCGCCTCCCGTCGATCCAGCGCGGTTCAACGTATCGTTTCAAGTACATGTTGCATTCTTCGGGTATGCGTCTCGAGGAAACGAATTTACTTGAGGATATAGAAGCTGTAACTTGGGAATTTTGAACGGAGAATTTTTGAACTTTTCGGAACTTATTGGACGATGGAATTTGGGACTTTGGAATTTTGGGCATATTGGAATATCAGAATATTGAAGTTTTGGAACTTCAAGATTATAAAACATTAGAATTTTGCAATGTTGAGATTTGGAAGGTTGTAACTTGGGGGTGTTGAAAGTTTCAATCTTTAGAATTTTCAAACGTTGACATTTTCGGACGATTTAACATTAGAAGATTGGAACGTTAGAGTGAGGATCGTCAGAATTTTTTAACGTTGGAATTTGGGGATGTTAGGCTTTTGGAATGTTGGGATTCTAAAAAGTTAGAATTTTGCAATGTTGGACTTTGGAACGTTGTAACTTAAGGACATTGGAAATTTGGAACCTTACAATTTTTGAACATTGGCATTTTTAAACGATAGAATTTGGAATATTAGAATTTTGGGATGTTCTAATTTTTGAACATTAGAATTTTGTGATGTTGGAATTTCAGAACGTTGGAATTTTTGAACATTGTTGTTGCAGAACTTTGAAACTGTGAATGCATCTCGAAGAAGAAAATTTCGAAAAACGCTGATAAAGAACAAGTACAATTAAGATCAATTACACCGATAAAGAGCAAACATTAATTAATAAGCTAAAAATCACCAAGATCGATACCCAGAAGTATTAGGACATTTCAGACAGATTTTGAAGCTCTCGAAATTTGTATGCAACATTTATTATGCACAATTATACATTCTGAAACATCCTAATTGTATATTCAATTTTGTTTCAGTTGACTTGGACAATTTTTCGTGTTGTAACAACTTGCAAAAATTATTTAACGCTACTCGTATAAAATCTACTATTTCTATTAGGCGTGAGGAATAATATTTGATTATTTTAATAAACGAAACCTTATTAGACTTCAAATAGCACGGCTGGACAATACATATTTCTAAAATTGAAGGGACTATTCGAGGACGGATTCGAGGGTTCAGGAGCTTCGGGCAAAAAGTGAAATCTTCAAACTCGAGGATCCTTTTCCCGGCTCCCATAAAACCCTTCCAGCCAGGAAGTGAAAACAGGATGGAATGTAGGCCAACGGGTCAGTTCTTTTTTTTCCCTCGTCGAAATAACAAACGATGAAAATTTCAGGCACCGAGCAAGATGTTCTGGAAACCGGGATAAAAGGCGCGACGGAGGGCAACGGGTCACCCTTTCGAGAAAAATTTCAAGAAAAATTCCACGCGGGAGAAACTAACGAAACCCGTTAAAAAAAACATTCCCAGCTACTTGAAACGTTTTTCTCGACCTCGGAAACTGACTTAATAACACGACGGTGCTATATTTCGACGAACTTGCCGAGGGTTGTTTCTAAAATTTTCGAATCTTCGGTTCCAGTCATTTCAAAGACTTGAAATCTTGAATACGTAAGTAGAGTAAATAAAGAATGACAAATTTGGTACCGAAAAAGGGTAACAAACTCAAAGGATAACTTGAATTTTTCAATGAAGAAAAATGAATAAAAAGATTATTAGATTTATTTTCAAAATATAGATTAAGTTTCCGAAATAATCACCAAGTAATTTTAATTACTGGACTGCGGATAGTTATTTATACATTTATGATATATCCAACATAAGTCATAAATCATATGAAATATAAATCTCTGAGTTATGGACCTGATAGGTTACATGATTGTATTCACATTTCGAGGGAACATTATTAAAAAGCCTCTTAGATTTATTTTCAAACTGTAAAATAATGTAGAACTTATCACATAAACAACTATGCGATATGTTATTTATATTAGGGTGACCGGAAAGTAATGTCGTTTCTGTGCATTCGTTTTCTTCAAATATTTTGCTCAAAAATCAATTGATTTTGATCGATGCGGCATAGAAAATGTGTACAATAGATGGTAAAAGGTTATTGATAACGAGGGTGATTGCGTCATTAATTAAAAATAAAAACGTATTAAAAATTTCTCTGCAAAAAAACGACATTACTTTCCGGTCCCCCTAATACATAAACGACATTACTTTCCGGTCCCCCTAATACATTTATGATATATCAAACGTAAGTCATAAATCATCATATCAAATATAAATCTATGAGTAATGGATCTTATGATAGTTTATGATTTTATGGATCTTATGACATATGATTGCATTCACGTTTCGTAATTATTGACATACCATAAATTGATAAACTTCTGCAAACTTTGATTACTAAAAAACGCAACGCATTCCGAACAACGCAGAGGATGAAATCCACGATGTCGATACTCGTCGCGGAATAGTATCTGGGTCAGCGAAAAATCCCTAAAAAGGAGAGGAAGAATGAAATGCAGCCGTGCGTCGGACATATTCGTTGGCAAGACACGTGACGCCTCGTTTCACGTGTTAATAAATAGCCAGGTTATTACCGGCAAGCTAATTCCTCGGTCACTCTCTTCGTTTAACGAAGCCAATTATGAGAGGCATAAATGTAAGCAGTTAATAGCTGTATACACAAGCGCACGCGCGAAATTCTGCTGTTAAACCGTGACCAGATCACGAAACGTCGTAATTTTAGGGGTAAGAGGTAATTTACCTACCACCCTTCGTTCGAACGACAAATAAACATTACGCTTCTGGTGCGTGCAGCGTGTTTGGAACAAGAGATTCATGATTTTGTAAAAGTCATCGTGCGATCTTGAGCATCACAATAGTTTTAAACACGATATTATTCAATAAAATAATATAATTGGTCATTTTAATTTAGAAGGTGTAAAATTATATTACAAATTGTCATTTTTTATTAGAAGGTGCAAAACTATGTTCATATTGATTACCGAGGATGTTCAATTTCGAGTATCACAAACGCTTTAAACACGATATGATTCAATAAACTAAAAATAATTTGTCATTTTTGTTAAGAACGTGTAAAATTATGTTACAAATTGATTACTGCGGATGTTCAATTTAACAACGACAGAATTTTTCAAAACAGATTGTGAGGAACATTATTTCCAGTTAGATAGAAAAAAGAACTCACTGATCGCTTCCTAATCTTGGAATTTAATATAAATCTGATTCTCTCGTCTTTGTTATAAAATATGTCGAAATAGAGAATTAATGGGCAATGTTAGCAAAAACGTGGAACATACTGAAGTACTTAAGCGACAGAAATTGAATTTTATTATTGAGATCCGGATTTTATAGTATGAATACTTGGAGTATTTTTTGTTCTAAACTACGTATGACATAATTAAGTAGCAGTAATTGAACTTTATTACTGAGATACGGGTTTTGTAATATGGATACTTGAAGTATTTCTTATTCTAAACTACTAAATATGATCAAGCATCTTATTCTAAACTCCTTAGTTTGTCTTTTCTGGAGACAAACGTTTGCGATTTAACGCCGCCAATCGTTAAATAATTCTAAACAAGCTTTAAACAAGTTTTAAACAAAAAAATTCTGTATTGCAGGTTCTGTGTCGTACCTTGAGACGTTAATTGAACTCCATCACAAAGTGTTCCAACGAATACCCAACGATTCGACGCGAGAACGATCTCACGGAGAAAAGAGGAGAAGAAAATGGACGCTGTGTTAGACGGACAAACAAAATGGCACTAAAAACGTCTCGATATCCTCGTTCGTGTATCATTCATTCGGCACTCGAGCCAGACTGAAACCGCCACGAGCAAGTACTCCGCTTTAATTGCCGCCATGATACTTTTATTGTACGTTAATTCCGTGATTGTCGTTACGAAATCAATTTGCTACGATACCCGAGGCCTCGTAAAATTTATTTTAGCGCGTATTATGTATAAAAACGGCGTGGCTCGCGTGGGTCGACGGAGTATGAGCGCCATGTCGATTTCATCGTTTACTCTTCACACAAAAGATTCTACGATTGCCGATTGCGATCTGATTTTTGATGGGTGGAATTTGGAGTTTTGGAAATGTGGCAGTTCGGATGTTGAGATTTTGGAGCGTTGAAATTTTGAGATGTTGGGATTTTGGAGATTGAAATTTTAAGGCGTTAGAATTTTGCAATGTTGAGGTTTAGGGCATTGCGATTTTGAAAGATCGGAATATCGAAATGCGGAAATTTTGGGATTTTGAGATTTGAAGATTTTGGGGCGCTGGAATTTTGCAATGTTGGGATTTTGGAAGATCGGGATAACAAAATGTCGAAATTTTGGGACTTTGGGAACATTAAGACTATATTAAGATTTTAAAATGTTTACATTTTGCAAATTTCGAGCTGTCACAATCAAAAACTTCCGAACTTTTGAAGTCCCTCCAAATTGTTGAACCTGAACGATCCGAAGTTATACTACCTAGACACCGAAGTCTCGAGACACGCAACAACGCGCATCCACAGTAACGCGTGGTGACGTCGAGTCGTCCCGCGCTCCGAAATACGCAAACAACATTCTCGAGGCGAACGAACAACGGAACGAATATAATTATAAAAACTATGTACCTCATATGCGATAGAAATGGTCGCAAGGAATGCAAAATTTCATCGACGGATTACACTGACGTAATAGATAGTATCGAATACTATTCGATAGTAATTGTCCCGTGGAAAGCGCGAATCAACCACGTCGTCGACGGATTACACTAACGGAACAATAAAACGCGCTGTAGTTCCACGCTATCCCGCAAACGAAGATAATTGTAAAAAGTGTGTACCTCATATTCGACAGTAATTGTCCCGTGGAAAGCGAGAATCAACCATTTCGTCGACGGATTACACTGGCGGAACGATGAAACGCGCTGTAGTTAGACGCGTAGCCCACGAACGAACAACGGAACGAAGATAATTGTAAAAACTGTGTACCTCATATTCGACAGTAATGGTCCCGTGGAAAGTGAATATCTGTCATTTCGTCGACGGATTATACGACGGAACGATGGAACGCGCTGCAGTTACACGTGTAGCCCGCGAACAACTGGTGATTCGCGGCCGCTTCAAATCCTTCATGGTCCGACGCTCGTCGCCGGTTGTTTGTTCGACGAATTAACACGGCTCACGAACAAACACGCGGCTCGGCTTTAAAAGCACTTTGCCTCGTACCTCGCGAACAACCTTCGTTGGTAGCCTCCTCGAGCTAGCCATTGCCTTTTTTTCACTCACGAACGGAAACCTGGCTGCTGAAATTCGACGAACCAGGAAAAGCAAACATCGCGACTGCTTGGGAACTCGAAACTTCGACGTCGACTTTCAGGCTCGTTTTTGTCATTTCCGTCTGCGTGGTTATTTTATTTTATCCATGATCGTGGTTAGGTTATAATCGAGGTGTATCGGTCAGCACACCTACGACGTACTCTTAGTACATCAAATCGAAGCAAAAGCGTTCAGTTTCATCCGTTATTATAATACGAATGCAAGGAAACTTTTCTACTTTATTTTTAAGGTCGAGGATATACATTTAGAAAATTTGCGAATTAATACTTTTACTTGATAATATATTGTGTTCGGAGATATTTATTTACATGTATTGGTACAGGTTATGTAATGAACGATATTTTTTTCGTGGGGTACACGGGGCAAAAGAATTCTAATCGATGTATGATAATAGACAGCTGTAGCTCTCATGATATTAAGATTTGCACGAACAACCTTAATGTTAGTCTGCCATTAATTGTTACTCGTGTATTACTTTGAATGTGTACCCTTTAAAAAGAATAATACATCGTAAAATATACTTACAAATACAACCGTTTCTACTGCATATGTTTGTAAAAGAAGTTTACTACACATTATCATAACGTGTTACGAAGTGCTGCAATGACAGGAAGTGAAGAAACTACGAAACTGCTCTCTAGTGCCATTTTCGCAAGCTTATGTTTTATGACCTTATTAACGGTCGATAATGTAGGAATCTTATACTTTCTGTAGTTACGTACCATTTCTACCTTATCGATTTATCATTCAGCAGATTAAATGTGCAAGAGAATGTGCTAGAAAATAAATTATATCACTTATAGTACAAAAAAATATTTTCTATAGATTTTGAATCGAGCGTAAGAAATGTAAAATAAATATAAACGCTCGAAATAAAATTATTTCTCAAACCTTATAAACGTTTTATACGTTTTTCTTTGCTATGTTTAACCTAATACCGTGTCGAGGAATTAGTCGATAAATTGTGAACGAATAAATATTCGCTACATTATCATACGCGCAGAAAGATTCGAAAATGCATTTGAATAGCTAAACGTGGCTTGAGATTTTCGAGAACTTTCCGTCCATAACAGAGTATCTTTCTGGTAACATTAAATATTAAACCTTTTTAAGGCACGTCGTAGTGGACCATCCAAGGAGAAGCTCTATAGGTTGTTAAAGGCTACCAGTTATTACCGGCCATAAAATTTTACGAACCGAAAATATCAAATCCACTCGAATATGCTGCTACACGGACGCTGCTGCCCTCTGACTCTCTTCCGGTAGCTTCAAAACGTCGAAACTTTGTACCGAAATAACTTCCAAAGAAATCTTTCCACCGCATCATAAAAGCCAATAACCATAACAGAATTTGTATATAATTTAAATTTGTATGTAATTTGTATCAAAATATTGAAATTGATTAAAACTACCAGTAACTTTAATACTAGATTCACGAACGTGTGAATGACAATTTATTTTTAAATTAAATCTAAAGTAAAAAGGAAAATAAGTAAATTATTTATAATGAATATAATAAATAAAATTTATAAGAATAATAAATATATAAAAATATAAATATAAATATAAATATATAATAAATATAAAAAGTAACAAGAAGCTATAATAAGAATAATAAATATATATTTATAATAATAATAAATATATTTTTATAATAAATAAAATGTAACATTCATTTTGATAAAAACTTCTTGTTAATTTTTATAATTTAAAATAAGAAATGAGTCATTTTAACCCGTTCCGTAAATCTGCTATTAATTTCAATAATAATTTAGACTAATAGTAATAAAAGGTGGAGTATTTAAGCAAAATGCAAAGAATTTGTCGATCTAATAATGTAGATACAAAATCTACAAATCTCTCAGTCTGACTATGTTGAAAATGAAAAAGGTAAACGTTTGGATATAATTACAAATTTTCAACTAACTGGACAGATACTATGGTAAGAGGTGTAAACTAATGCCCGTAGGTGTTACATTTACGATTTTTCTGCGGTCTACTGAAACATTTAAGGATCTCCAGATTTATGACGCGATGATTGACGATCGGTTCTTTCCGAGCGTTGAAAATAACAGCTTTAACAGCCTCCATTTCGCTAGTCCCGGTGCGAAAAATTTCACCCCAACCCTTCGACTACCATCAACGCCTATTTTTTGTAACTCGAAGATGTTCCTACAATAAACTCAACTATTTGTTTAACTCGACCGTCTTCGTGTTATAATTTGTTAAAACGTGCTAAATATATCCGAATCGTGTTCTGTGAAGAAGCATAACCAGAAACAATTCCAGGATTTCGTACTGGAAAGTTCGATCTCGATTTCAATCGGTAAGCTTTACGATACGGAGACGACTACTTTGTGGATAGAACAACGAACGTTACTTTTATCGATTCCACGGATAAACTGATTGGACCAACTGACGATTCAGCAGCTGCCACCTCTTCGCTCGCCGAAGATGAAGGGTCACCATTCTGACGCTTTTAGGGAGAGACATATTGACGGACGTTACTGCCAGAAAAGAAACAGCTTCTGCGATCGTTTCCAAGGAAACTAAAGACATTAGCGTGTAAGGAAGACCATAATAAACGGCTCGTTCTCTATGAACTGATTCCATCGCGTTCTTGCGTGGACATTTTCTCGTGGGCGCCGGTTCAGGCATAAAATGGAACACGTGCATCGAGCACGACACGATATTGCAATAATCATATGATGAATTAACCCGTTTTTACGGATTAATAATAGTTAGTTCGTAAATTGAACATCATGTGTGTTATAAATAGGAATAAAATTAGTCTGTAAACTGAAAATCATGTGTGTTAAAAAATAAAAATATAGTTAATTTATAAATTGAACATAATATGTGTTAATTGAACATAATATGTAAGAAATAGAACTATATTTAGTTTGTAAATTGAACATCATGTGTGTTAAAAATAGGAATATAATTAGTTTGTAAGCTGAAAATCATTTAAAAAATAGGAAAATAGTTAGTTCGTAAATTGAACATCATATATGTTAAAAATAGAAATATTGTTAATTTGTAATTTGAAATGTTCGATTTTGTGTCTTATTAATATGATTGTAAAATTAATTAACACTTTTTGTTTCTTCTCCTTGCTGTTACATTGAATGTTCTGATATCTAAATATTTAGATTGTTACTTGAAAATACTGTGTAGATTTGTTTGAAGGTTGAACATTCGCTACTCTTTAACACCGATTATGGTTAACTTTCTATTTTTCTTACGTAGTTGTGTCCAAGAAAGGAAAATACACTAAAACTGCATCGTTCTTAATAGCTCAATACATTAAAAGTAAGATATTCTATTTTTAAATTCAAGTCAGTTACTACTATTAGCAAATTCTGAATTATAATATTCGCCTATCTGAATCACCATATAATCGATGTTGCAAACATTTAAAATATAAATTGTTAGCTTGAAGTGCAAATCGTGATGATTTCGACTTTGTAAGCAAATATCGTTATAATTATCTACTTCCTATTATCGTTCAAGAATTACATTTTATCCTTAACTAGTTAAATTTTGCATACGACAGAGATTGTCTACGACATATTGAATAAGTTAAAAAATTAAATGATTGCAAATTTACTTCACAGAAAAATTTGTTCTCGTCGTTCCTCGAAACGCGTTTTACGATAGTTTCTTTCGTTTTTCTCTTTCGTGCGAGATATTTCAAAGTGACCGTCATATAGGTGCAATAAAATGGTAACTATGTTCGTCCATTCATTCGAATCCTTTCGTCGAAAGAATTCCACGTCGCTCGCTTCTTCGAAGATACGAATCCCTACAGTGTTATATCTTCAAATTTTAGCTATGGTTCGTCTTCGGCCCTCTTTTATTGCCTTTTTTATCTTTTTTTCGGTTCAGTTTTCGTCTACGATTCTCCTCGGTACCAGTCCGTTTTCATTCTGCGGTCCGGTAGGAAGTTTGTTGTTCAACATTCCCGATTTTTTACGCGGAAGCTGTCACATGCTTGTGTTACACTTTTTAACTGAGGTAAGAATAATTGACACTGTACCAGTACTTGACACTTTTTCAAAAAAAGTAAATAAATAAGGAAAGCACAAGTTGGAATACGTCAAACCTTATTAATCTGTATACTGTCACACTTCAGCGGCTTAATTGAAAACTACTGCTCATATCCGTCATTCAAAATTGTCATAGCAACCGATTAATCAAACTTGTGCACGGCTCTTACCATTTTTCAGTGGTTTCTTATATAAGTCGCTAAGCATTTGGTTAAAATGTAAGTACCGCAAGTTATATTATTTAATCATTGTAAGCAAAAAAGGCATTCGTTTATGTTGTTTGAAATTTAAAAAAAGATTTATTTATTAAAATTGACAACAAACGATGCTAAATTGTCTAAATCCACTCGGTGTCAACTATTGAATCAAATTTTACGTCTCGAAAAAAAGGAAGAAAAATTTACAACCGTCATCAAGAATGAATATTTGTTGTAATATAATAGAAGAATAGTTTGTGCAGCGACTGCTAATCATAAATTGACCATAAAGTGAACTTAGCCTGAGCTATGTGAACAGATAAACTAATAGTTCTTTAAAGTGTCAACTACTGGTACCTTTACCTTACTCTTCGCGAGATCAGTGATATTTTTGCTATTTATAACGAATTCGTATAGACAAAGAATTGAATCCGTAAATCTTTGACAAAGAGTTTTGGATCGTAAGTGTACAAGTGGTGCGATGAACAAATCTTTAAAAAATGTTTATGATTGAGAGATTAATGTTTTAAACAATATTTCTGGGAAATGAAAGTTTGTTAAAATTCCTATTGAAGGCTCGTTTGTTTAATAAAACAGTGGTAATAATTTGACAGGAAGGACCATTGTCACCTGTGATATCGAATTAAAAATTAAAAGTCCACTTCCGTCGAACCTAATATACAGGAATGAAATACTGCAAACACGGTGGTGTAACAATTGTGAATCGTCTAAAACTGTTTTCTGCCTGTTTAACTAATTCAGAACAATGCATGACATGAAAAATCATATTTTTAACTTGGAAAATGCACATCCCATGCAAAGCAACAGACAGATAACAAATTTCAAGTAATCATAATAAAATGATAATTGAAAAGTACAATGAGCTGACAATTGTGTTATAGAACGAGATGCGATAATGAATAATTAAAATGAAAATTAAGGATAAATTACCACGTAAATGAGTAAGAAAAAATTAACAGAAGACCGCAGATATAAAGTAACAAAACATTCAGAACAAAAATTTACGATAGAAATGATTAAAATGTGATAAACTATCAAGCATCCAGAAATTATCAAGCACCAGAGCGTTTAAACTTAAAATTATGAGATAAGTATCAAAAACCACAAAATAAAAACTACCAAAATTCGGTGTATCATTATTTGAGAATCGATATAAATGAAATAACCAAATTCTACAAAGGACGTTCGTTAGAAAATGGACTTGAAACAGCAGAAGGATAAAATCTCGCGTTGCGCCATTTCGGTCTGGGGTGAAATTATCGAATTTCTCATAGGGGTTGCATCTCTCCCGCCTCTGAACCATCATGGCTGCTCTAGTAACCATGGTAACACCATCTGACCATGATATAAACCCTCGTGAACCCCTTGCATCGGTAATAGAAGGGGCGGTACGAAAATGGGGTGAAACTACGAAGGGTGCGCTCGAGATAACGACGAAATACTTCTTGGCCATGCGTCAGCCATTAAAAGTCAGATCACGTATTACTTATTAATTTTCTTCGAGTTTTATACCATGACTAATCCAGAAACAACGTCAAGAATCTCTTCAATTCTTAATATTATAAATAATTCAGAGGACAGAACAATATTTGTCAAAACATTAAATTACGATAACATGGCAAACGATTGATTTCGAGAGACAGAGAATGTAACTTAAATGATACAAAAATATCACTCCGGACATTTGCAAAAGATTGGTTAACCCTTTGCACTCAGAAGGTGATTCAAACTCACCACTTTATTAATACAGCAATTTAGAATAGGTATTTTTTAACTAAACCTTGTGTTGTACATACAATGTATGAACATAATATTGGTAATTAATAATAGGAACGTAATAATTTCGAAAGAATTTATAAAACTGTTCAACCAAAAAGTTTCAGAGTTGCTACCTGGTACCAGTAAAGATACTGTCGAGTGTAAAGAAGTAACATTTATTAAAGACAAGTAAGAATGTAAACGCTCTATGCTCTTTTTACAAAGTAGTAGTTATTAATTGGATCAAACATTGACAAATTTTGGAAGTCTATCATGACTAGATTATACAAAAGTTCAACAAGAAGACACTTATGTACAAGTTTATTGAAAATTACCATGTAAGGAATTTATTACTAATCCTAACACAAAATATTGATTGTCGATCATAACAAACAATGATAAACTTTGTAACATATCAGTCATAATATATGTTGTATCAATTATAACATGTAAGTTGTAGTTGTTGTAACATATAAGTCTACGATGTGACCACATATGAAGGCTACCACGATTTGATAATGTGAAAGTATTGCGAACTGGTAGTTTCAATATCAAATTGGAACTGAAAGCTTCATGGAAATAAATGTAAACCTTGTAAGTATCTCCTTTACACCTACAAAAAAAAATTTCCATCAGAATGTGCCCCTCTCAAAACCATTCAACATCATCTGAAACATTGTTTGCTATGAGTAATAATAATGACGTAAATCTAGATGGCAAAATGTGGTGAACCACCCTGTATAAACTGCAAAAAGAGGCGACACGACTTATGGGATGACCTGATATATACCAATAATACTTTCGTCGAATTGTATCAAACTTTTAATGCCATAAGACCCTAAAACAGTTTCAATTTCTTTTAGGAAATAAATTTATTTTCGATAAATTTTATAGATAATTTTCATAATATTCTACCCTGGTTAATTCGATAAGCTTTAATATGTTCACAAAAATTTGTTATACTTTGTTACGTTAAATGTTGCAATTAAAATTAGCGATACATTTATGTATGAATTCATACATCACCCGAATGTGGGTGACATGGCGCTCAAAGTGTTAATATAGAACACCTCGTACTTTTAGAATTTCAGAATTTCATATACGAACAAACAGAAACGAATAGTAATATACGAAATGGACATGACGAAAGTGTGCATCTCCCTTCGGCTCGATAGACTATCCACCAAATGGATCAGGAAGATGAATAACGTTTTCCCCGCGCGTATTCAGAGGGGATGAAGGAAAACACGAGTTCCCGTACAGCCAGGAATTTGCAATAGAACCGAGTTTATTGGACAATAAAGGCAAAGCAGCCAACGTTGCGTTTTTCAAATGGTAAAAGCAGCCTGGTGACTAGATAAAAATTCCCAAGTGGTACCGTAAAATGCACCAACCCACAACACCCTTCATAAATAAATTCTGGATTCTCAAAGAGGCCTGTAAACACCGGTCCATCATTGCGATACTAAAATTATAAATCGACAATCAGGATGCTGTATCACGTAACACGGGCACGAACGTCCACCTACTTCAGTTTTAAACACCAGATTTCGTTCTAAAAAGAAAGATAAAACAAGGACCTGTAAGTTCCTTCCGTTAAAGTTGCATTTGCGTGTTAGTTTCGAGACGATCGCTGCCATAACTGTTTTAATCAGCTAGTAAGGTAATCTTAATGCATATTTTTTGTGGTAGGAACTTCTTCAAAATTACATGAAAATTTACGCGGGTTTTATCTTCCTAAAATTATGTAGAGAATCTGTAGCTGAGAATCAAACTGACCACAATGTTTTTTTATTACTTGTAAAAAAATGGAGAAAAGTAATTGTCTTTTTGCACGTATTCTGTATAAAAGTAAGTTAAAAATGGATCAGGGTTTAGTCCGGCTTCTAGGTACGAAAATTTTGAAGATGACTTCAGAAAATAAGAAAAGCTGCAAACATTGATATAATGCAATAGTTGGGAATTAGAAATTTTTCAATAAAAAATTTTCAAAATTACCTCAAACATTTGAAGATTTTTTTAGCTCGAAAATCAGCAATAATATTCTACCAGTAATTTAAAACATCGTTTTTACCCTAAAATAAAATTCTCCGTCGAAACAATATTCTTTCGATTTATCATAACGTTTATGTATATACTTACTATTCATATCGATATAAAGATCCGACATATTCAACTGAAAATCACCCTTGAACCCTCAACCAGCAAGGAAAAATTTAGTGTGTAACTATAAATCAAGATAGAAAAACCATGGTATTTGCAGCGTAGCCATAATTTATTATGTTATTCCATTTGTAAAAAGATTATATACATATATTTTATATGGAAATGTATCTGTGTAACGAATCTACGTAGAACCGGAAGGCTCACTTTCCTACCGGCTAAAGATATTGGCCGGTAACTACTATAAAGTAGGGTAAAAGTTACGACACACGGACGAATTACGTGCGTTTCTACGGGGGTTGCTACCGAGAAACGGGTGTCCGTTGCAAACCATAAACCCTCCGATGGACCAATGAGAAGATCCCCTCGAACAACCCCAAACCTTCGCTTCTCGAAGCCCGCTCGTTCCGAACGTAATGGCCGAGCATCTCGCAGCTGATATACTTCAACGACTTTCATCAAACGTTAAGTTACCTTAAGTTAATCTCGTAAAAAGCGATCGCAACGAGAGACGGACAAAGGCTGGTTCGTTAGACGGCGAAATAAAAAGCTTTACAGTTTCGTTGAACCGCAGAAAAGAGAATAGAATGGCGAACACTGATTTGCTTATATCGTCGCAACAGAATTACTATGTACACGTTCGATAATTATTATTTCAAGTAATAATACATCTGACATTAACACTGGAACTACCAACCAGTCAAAATGACTGGTTTCGGGTTTGACAATTTATGTCAATAAATTTTGTGGCCGACCTTTTGTCAAAATATCTGTCATGTTTTATTGAGCTAATGAATGGTTGTATATGTTAGATGATGCTGCAATATTTATTTATTTATTTTTCTACTTCATTTTCAATTCTAAAATAAGTATGCATTTAATGTTGGTATTTCTAGTGTTAACAAATTTATTATGACATACAACAAATTTAGGACTTTTTTACTTTATCTTTAGAAAATGAAGTTTCTGTGTAATTAGATGAATGTGGAATGATATAAAAGAAAAATTGGGATCTGGAGTGGGTTTATTTAGTTTTACTAGAAGTGTCGATATAACATACCAGATATGTGCATATAATTATTATAGACTTGTAAACCTAGAAATTTTGAAATAGGAAATTTGGACATTTAGGCATTTAGCAACAGGACCAGTCCGCATTTCAACCAGTCTAAATTTAGACATTTATTTCTAAATAAATAGGATTATAAATTACGACCAATTGATTCTGTATTTCTTATTTTATCGTGTACACCTATATTTAATGTACATCCTATGATATAGATTAATATTCATGATTGAAATATATATTTGTATTAAGTATTTGTATATTATGTAAATTATATATTTAATATAATCGTTTATTGCAATAATACTTTAAATATATAAAACGTTAAACCAACAATTGATAATAATTGTTCGCATTAGAGACTAAAATTTTCGAAACATTCGTATCGATTACTCGAAACATCGATTACCTTCAAGTTCTCGATACTGCTAACAGAGGGTATCCCCTGTCATTCATAGATGTCTATGGATAAATCTATCGTTCAAAGGGAAATTAGGTTTATTAAAAAATGTTACTGTCAAGAAGTGCATGTATTTTAAAAAATGCATACCGGCTGAATGGGCAGAAAAACATCCCAATAAATTTCAAACAAGTCCGTAACATGTACGTTGATACTTAAATTACATAATCTTTATAAAAGGAAGGTTATAATTTTGTAATTTTACATTAATCACAGTACTTTGAATAATTCACTTTTATTCGAGAATATAGATAATAAATATTTTAATTATGTTTATAGAAATCAATTTTATCCACTTCTTCTAAGCTGTTTTTCTTTTGAGCAAAGAGATTTTGTTTTAAGAATATCAATAATATAAATTTCTTAGGTGGTGTTATCGTACGGTACCTCCACGAGATATAAAATGGGAAATAGCAGCTGAAGTAGTTGCTGGTATAGCATGGTTCTGGGTTTTACATAGTTTTTATTGGCATTCTGGCCACTTATTGGTAAGTAATTGTGATTACTTTTTGCCAATGTTATAATATTCTATGTAACTCAAAGTTTTGCTTTTATTTTCATCGATTATTAATTTTTGGCAAATTCATATAGGACATAATACAATACTTTAGTTGACTATTTTCAAATTATATTGTACATTATAAATGCCTAAATCTATAATAGATTATATAATTTGCTTTCTGTATATTCAGGGTGAATTTGAGCATCCAATTCCAGATGATTGGACAGACGAGGAGTTAGGAATTCCGCCAGAAGATTAAATGATAAATAGCATTTCTGTGTATGTACAAAATATATCGAACTTAATATATGCTGGAAGTTCAATACCTTTTTAATTTAAGCCATCCTTGTGTTCTGTGAATCTGATATATAAGTCACAATTGGCATGTAGATAATTTGTAAAATACTGTTTTAATAAATATTTAAACCAATTATATGATTAAAAAGGTAAAAAATTTATTTATAGCATCATGAAAATAAGCAGTTATAGTATTTAAATTGTGTTATCAAGGCTACAGCTTAAGTACAAGTAAGAAAAATGTATCTATCTCTCAATTTAGGCATAGTATTTGTTCCACATAGATTCGATTCAGACAAATGACAATCGTATAAAATCTATTGGTACAACAGGCGAAATACGGGAAATTAAAACTAATACATAATAAGTTTTACAGATACATATTTATCACAAATAGCTTAATAGCAAAAACTAATGACATTTCAAAAAATAAACTCGCATAAAAAAAGTCCGCGTAAATTGAGCGACAGATGTATGTATAAGTTGGTTATGAAATTAAAAAACAATAAGTTATGCGAAATGCAAAAAGTTTATTAAAACATGATTCACGCAAATTTCATGTAAAAAATGACATAACAAATGCTTATACACGTTCTTTTCAATTACGTGTCGGCACCTTAATTGTTATCGTTTTAGTTTCAATGTATTCCTTTATTCCTTCTGCGCCCCTGAAACATCAAACCGTAACATGTATTCTGTTCATTTAATTAATTTAAGCAAAAAGAACTTACAATTCACGACCAATGCCTGACTGTTTAAATCCACCGAACGGAGTCTGAGGCGTGAGTGCATCGTAACAGTTCACCCTATTCAAGAACAGTTTTATTTAGTACACTGCGGTATTGCATATATCTATTAAATTTGAAATTAATATTTACCAGACACTTCCTGCTTCCACGGCTTGTGCAAACACTAAAGCTTTATCAATATCTTTAGTGATGACACCGGCAGCAAGGCCATAAGCTGTATTGTTTGCACGTTCAATGACTTCGTCCATTGTTTCAAATTTCAAAATGGACTGAACAGGTCCAAATATTTCTTCTTTGGCGATTCTCATGTTATCGGTAACGTTTGAGAAAACAGTAGGCTTAAATAAACATTAAAACAGTTCTAAATATTTATCATGTAAATAATTTACCAAAATATAAAAATGTACCTTGATGAAATAACCAACACTGCCTTCTCGTTCTCCACCAGTTTGTAACACTGCTCCTTCTTCTTTTCCCGACTTAATCAGTCCTAACACCTTATCAAACATTTGTTGATCGACTTGTGGTCCTTGTTGAGTCTGGGGATCAAAAGGATCGCCAACTTTTATCTTCTGTGCCAGCTGTTTAGCATAAGTAACGAACTGGTCGTATATTTTAGAGTGTACAAAAGTACGTGAACCAGCACAACAGTTTTGTCCGTGATTTGCAAATATTGCATTGTGAGCAATTTCAGCTGCTTTCATTACTAAAAGACATTTATATTCGTTAAGTAATTTATATTATGAAATTTTGAAATATTTTATAAAATGTTTCGTAAATATACCATCAACGTCATCAAAAACAACTAAAGGACTCTTGCCACCCAATTCGAGGCTAACGCGTTTAAGATTACTCTTGGCAGCAGCTTGCATTATTAAACGACCAACCTGTCAGCAAAACAAATTTTTAATATTAGTTCATATATAATTGAAAAATTCATCAAATCAAGTACCTCAGTAGATCCAGTAAATGCAACTTTACGAATGTCTGGATGTTCAGTAATAGCTGCACCAGCTGTTGGACCATATCCTGGAATAACATTTACAACGCCTGGTGGAAATCCAGCTTCTTTCGCGAGTGCTGCAGCGTAAAGTGCACTCAATGGAGTTTGTTCTGCTGGCTTCAGAACAATAGTACATCCAGTAGCTAATGCCGGGGCCCATTTCCATGCCAGCATAGCAAAAGGATAATTCCAAGGAATAATTTGACCCACTACTCCCACTGGTTCCTTACGTGTAAACGATACGAGTTTTCCATCTAAATAATAAACAGTTCATAAAATAAATTTACTAACCCCTTCCAAGTGTTAATCGTACCTGCTGGGATAGTATCTCCAAAAATTTTATCGCACCAGCCAGCATAATAACGAAATACAGTTACACTTGATTCTATGTCAAGCACTGCATTGTCATACGACTTTCCATTGTCTACAGTTTCCAGAGCAGCAATGTATTCCGCATCCCGTTCAACGAGGTCTGCAAACTATGCACACTGAATTATGTATTTTGTTCTAAATTGTCTGATGAATGATTTTTAATTATTGAATAAATAACATACTTTATTTAAAAGGGTACCACGAGCAGATGCATCCATGTTTCGCCATTCTGATTTTCTACTAAATGCTTGTTTGGCAGCTGCAACTGCTTTATCTACATCTGCCTGCATAACATAAGATAAGTATTTCAACTAATACGAAAGAAAACTGTGCTAATAAATACAATGTACCTTGTCACCCTCAGAAATTTGTACAATAACAGTGCCAGTAGCTGGATTTATTGTAGGGAACTTCTTTCCACTTACTGCATCCACAAATTCATTGTTGATGAATAACTGAAAATACATATTACATAATATCAGTACAACTGAAAACTGTGTAGCATAAGTTTTTATTCTGCTTTTGATAAATTGAAAAATTGTATATTTAAGAAAAATGAAAGGTAGAAGAAACAAATAGTATATATTAGCAATATTAAATGTAATGTGTCACAATTAGTTCATTCTGCAGAAATACAATTTTATATAAAAGAAAAAGAAAAAGAATTGTATATTGAATGATAATGAAGATGCGTAACAACTGGTTCATTACATCGTAAGCTTAAGATATCTTTGAAATAAAATTCTACATATATAAAAAAGAGAACAAAAATACTGTATAATTACATAATATCAAAAAAGTTGTACAAATAAGAAGTTTTTAGAATTAGTGTTTCTCCTTTACAAGTCATTTGGATAAATTTATTTCAAATAGCTTCAAGCGAGTCCAAATGAATACATATTATTACTTGAAAAGGTGCAGGTACAGAATAAGATATTTCTGAAATTAGGAACTGATGTTATTAAAAATAAAAAAAAAAAATACATAATTTACCTCATCTGGTTCTATGCAAAATGGTATTTATAAATGTTGAAAGTAAAATTTTAAATAAAACACAAAATTCAGTAGAATACAATTATAATGTTGTTAAAATACATAATTTACCTGAGTATATTTGATGTCTGGTGTTTTACGCGCCATTTTCGTAGCGATGTTTTCTTCGTGGATCTGTCAGCAAAATACCGGTATTTAACTGCAAACGAACATTATATACACTGTCATGTTCTGATAACAGATAATCCTAATCATCATTTTCTTTCAATAACAAGCTACTTTTAAAGTGGGGAATGCGCCTTTCTTTTATTCTCATTTAAAGCCGATTAAATGAATATTTTAAAGTACAAAATAATATGCAAAAGAAAAACAATGTTATAAAATAAACGAATTTTTTTATAAAACACACACATCTTTATAATAGTTAAACTGTTACGTACAGAACACTTTTATATACAAAACAATCAAATTCTTACCAACGTTGATATGAATATGCTATAATTGAACCGATACGAGGTTACAATTCATCTAAAAATTATTCTGTTATATCTACTATATCTACCTTGTTATCTATACGTAACATCAAAAGTGCTTCTGAATAAATGTCCTATCAAACAAGTTGGATATTATTTAAACAACTTGTAAATACAAATTCAAAGTAAAACGAAAAAGCATCAAGATAAAGCATCTTTTTTTTAACAAAGATATATTCAAAGATTTTCATCAAAAATTTCGAATAAAATGGAATTACTTTAACTTCATTTTCAAAATATTCGCATATCTCATTTTTAAAATATTCACACATTTTATGTTTAAGATATTCGAACATTTTATTTTCAAAATATTCGCACATTTTACTTGTATAACATTCACATTTCTTATTTTTAATTTAAATTTATGTGTAATGATTATTCATGTAATACCTACCTCTGTTCCAAGTAGCGTTTTAGTAAAACAATCTATTTAAAAAATTACATGACTGAAAGTAGCTATTAATTTGTCTTATAGTTTCGCAACCTTTATTTTTACCAATTTCATTATTCCCGAAAGATAATGTTATGTAATTTTATGTTGTTGCCATGAGTAGTTAAATCGATAAATTTTGTGTACAAATTATTATCACGAAGTCTCACTGTTTCTGACTCGCGAAAAAATCGGTGAAAGTACTATTACAAGCTGATTCTTATCAACTAACCAAGCACTTTCAAGGGTGTTTTAAAATTCTGCCAGCAAAATGTTGCAAAATACTACCAATAATGGAGGCGGCGACGCGGTAATTTTTTTCGATAAATAATTTCACATTTTTCAAACAAACACTGAAAGCGCATTTTCAATATTTGAAATTATTACGATTGTTTGATTTTCAACGTGTAACGCACGATAATGTTCCCTTTGCAATAAATGTTTATACAGCAAGTTTTACCATGCCCAATGATGGAAACCACGGATGCAGCTGAAAAACCACCCGCTTATTTCCCTCAACCAGGAGATGAAGTTCCAGCAAAAATTGATACGCACATGGATCCAATAGGTCCATGGGCAACTGGTCGCGTACAATATACTCCACAAGATGGTATAACAGGTGTCAGGCCCGTTTCTGACCGATATTCAATAACGCAATTTGCAACAGCTCAGTGGAGAGCTAACAACATGAAATTTTTTCAACAGTCGAACGAAATGATTCGAAATGCACAGTGCGTGAACAACACATTCTCGCAATATTTACTAGGTGTATGCAAAGTTTTCTCCGGTTGAACTAAAATATGGCTTGAGCGAAAAGAACGCAGTGTATTAATTCGAATCATGCGTCATTATGTTCGTCTGACATTAAACGACAAACACGTACAAGTTGAGTCCGCCAAAATCTAGTGTCTTTGTTTTATCGTTCAGTGATCATGTCGAATTTTGTGCCCGAAAAAGAACATTTGCGGCACGCGTTGCTTTTCTTATTCGATCAAAAGGAAATGCCTGTCGAAAGTCATCGTTTGCTGGTAGAAACATATGGTGAACACGCTCCATCGATTAGAACATGTGAGACATGGTTTCGACAATTTAAAAGCGGCGATTTCAATGTAAAAAACAATGAACGCTCTGGTAGACCACATAAGTGCGAAGACGACTAATTGCAAGAGTTATTGGACGATGAGCCAACTCAAACTCAAGAGTAATTGGCAAAATCATTAAATGAAGTTCCTTGGACTTTTATTGCTGTTATGTTGAACCTTCGATATTCTAAACTTTCTAAGATCTATAATAATGTCTACACCCTTGAAAATTACGTGTCTTCTTTACCAAAAAAAAAAAAAAAAAATGGAAAAAACTTATGCATACACCTGGTACCTACGCGCTATATCGTTTGAAAGTACTTGCTCATTATTGAATATATTTGTAAAAATGACAGACTCAGATTGTTCCAAAATTTGGAAACTCTCCCGAGTTTATCCTAGTCTCCCCCTACATTTTTTAAGCTTCTTTTCTCAATCCAGAATTCTCGAGTCTCTCGCTGAATTATCTTTTGACGTCCTCGGCTCTTCTTGGGCTTTCCCAAAATTTGTCTACGAACGTGTATAAGCTTCGTGTCAATAACGTTCGATATGTTAACATAGACGAGATTAGGAAAATGAAGTATTTTATGAGCAGACACTTCTGAACGATAGCGTAAATACGTTCCCCTTTGTCCGATAAATAACACAATGCAAAATACCGTTATAGGCTGGCCAGAAATAACGCAAAACGTTGCGTTGATCAATCATACAGAGAAGCGGATAAAACTCAATTACAGACAACGGATCATCTGAAAACTCGAGCGAGCGTGGTGTATCGTTGGAAAATCGACCTGGAGCACTTGTTAGATGATATCACCAAAGAAATAGAATTATTAGAGGCTGAACGTCGACGAGTTAAGCTCTCTTTATCGGTTCTGACTGTTCCCGAATCAATCGCCGGTGAATTTCTACAGCTGCGAACCAAACGAATGGAACCCGACCTTATTCGTGACGAAGTCGAAGAAGAACTCGTTAAAGTTAATAAAAATTTGTTGAATCTTCGAAAGACGTTTGCCGAGCTTCCAGAAATTCTAGATTTTCAATGTCCAAATGGTCTCAGAATGTTCTGAAATTACCATTTCGCGTTACATTTACGTCATCGAGTCATAAAACATTTTACGCTTCGAAATTTACTTGACGCGCAAGAATTAACATTCGTTAATGAATCATTATTGCAGGAAGTAGCACTGTGTTCGGAAATACGCGATTTGCTCGGCAGAACTCGAGACCAAATAGAAATGCAATTAATCGAATTAAAGGCGGCCAAAGTTAGAATGGAAGTCGACTGGACCGATAAAACCGACGCTTACGATATCGAGGCTGAATGTATCAAATTAAAAAATGATTCTCCTCTCATCTTATGGAAATTTGGGGCCACAAGATTTCCAGCAGAGTACGTACCAAAGAAAAATACACTAAAAGATTCCATTATCGTACGATTCGACCCGGCCACACAAATAAAACTTTGGGTCAAAATGACCGTATCCCAGAACGTTTTCTCATGATTAACACTGTGTTTCGCGGAAATTTTTCAGACAATCGACGCCCGAAAGTTACGAACATTTCACGCGAGAGAGTTTAACGGAGGCAGAAACTGCCAAGCAGAGATCTACGAATCTAAGAAACACTTTGGATGCCATATATAAAAATTCGATCAAGGATCTACGGGATCAAGCAATGCGCATAGACATAGCTCTAAGCGAGAAAATTAAACTTACGGAAGAAATATGTCATGAATTAGAGAAGGAATTACGTCGTGTAAGTTTAATTATCCTCTATAGTCGTGAAAAGTAGAGGGAATGAGGTTGCGAAGCTTTAATAACATTATAGACGACCCGAATATAGGATCTTTAATTCCAAATTTGAAACACCTTGGTCCATCTAATCTAGAGATATAGCAAAAAAAAATGAGCTACATACGTACACCCACACACATTCAACCGTGTACACAGAAAACTACATATGTTTTTTTACATTTCTCGATGATTCGTGCTCTCTCCTTTTTATGTAACGGGCGAGGAAGTAAAAGGAAATTTTATTTTTATAGTGCTTATATGAACTCGCGAATACGGAAAAAGCAATAGAAGAGCTTCGTCGCTCGACACGAGGATTGGATTGCGCTATGAAGGTAGCGCAAACCAGATTAGCAAACAGACTACAACGACGTAACGTGGAAAGCTGCCGTGACACGCCTCAATTTGCGTATGTAACATTCGGGTGCAATGCATTTAAGCTTCTGTTAATCAAAAGTAAATGGAGAGGAAGTAGCCACCTTTCATTGGTCTTTAGTTTTGAAGAAACCCTGAGAGACCCCTGCGTGGGCCTAAATTTGATTTACGTCTAATCTGGCACTAAAAGAATTCTAAGCAAACCCTAAAAGCTCAAAAAGCCTTACTTTATCCTTGCATTATAAAGAACATGAACAAATGAGTGTTAGGACACTTCCTCCACACTTCTTTTAACTAAATGAAGCCTTAAGTTGCAGATACAAGTATCAATCATATAAAACAAAACGTATATACAATATTTGATAAAACACGATTTGTTTAGCCTCGTAGAAGAAGTGGGGATGCTCAATGAACGCACATCGGCTATGCTGGCAGAATTGAAACGAGCCGAGGAAACTCAAGCTGGCTTGGTTAAATCAAGAAGCGACCTTGAGCGACAAATAATCGTGAAACGCAAAACATTGTACATAGATAGAGATCGGGGACAGCGGATACGTTCGTTTTATCCATCAGCTGTAGCACTTTCTGGTTTTTAATTATTTTTCGAGAAGGTATTACACGCGATACAAAAATGATATAAATAAATATGAATGGTTTTATAAATATATTTTGGAAGTACATGATTGGTTCACGCAAAAATATATAGTAATTTTATAGTGTTTTTCTTTTGATATTTTATACAAAAATGAAAAATATATGGCCTGGATTACTTTGGGGTTCCTTCGTATGATATTCCGTATATGTATAATTTAGTTAAGTGTTACACATTTATATTTAGAAAGATCTTAAAATTATACTTATTGCTTTAAAATTATTTACGAAGGAAGTATGTAATTACAGTTCGTCGTGCGACTGCAAGGAATTTACGACTACGAACTCGTAAAGATCATACAAGTTACGAGCACCATTATATTCAGCTATTTTAAGTCCATCACGATATAAATATAAAGTTGGAAAACCATCTACTTCTTGTTCATTGCACAATTCTTTACTCGCATCGAGAGTACAATCTACTTTTACTATCTTCACATTTTCGTTTTCCTGAAACTTTTTCGCAAGATCTTCCCAAATTGGTGCTAGACGCTTACAGTGTCCGCACCAAGGTGCAAAGAATTTGACAAAAGAAATGCCGTTTTCAATACCGTGTCTAAAACTTTCCCCAGTTAAACTAAGTACTACACTATAAGGTGCACTATCTGAATTCTTAGATTTCGCAATAACTTCATCACTCTCTTTTCCAAGCATTTTTGATACATAGGTCTTCAACTCTTCGTGAGAACGTTGCCCTGCATATTTGTCCACCTATAAATGTATATTTAAACGGTAAAATGTAATAAAACAAATTTAAGGAGAAAAATTTAAAATTCACCTTTTTTCCATCCTCTATCCAAAGCAATGTTGGATACCCTGTTATATCGAACTGTTCACAAACGCTACGGTGTTGTGTACAGTCCACTTTAGAAATGCTAACATGATTATTATTGCGGAAACTATTAGCTAGTTCCTCCCAAGTAGGTGCTAATTTCTTACAAAAACCACACCAAGGCGCATAAAACTTTACAAAATGATAACCGGTAGATACATGTTTATCAAAAGTATCTTCTGTTAATTCCATTAAACCATTGACTGCTTCAGGAGGAGATGGCGCAACGTCACTGCTCTGATTTACAGAAATACGATGTAAATAAAAATTGATAAATTAGATACCAATATGTACTATAACAAAATTGATATTTACCCCAAGGGTGGTCCCTAACTGATCATTAAGAAAAGAAATTAGGGATGGCAGATCTCTTGTACCCCTGAACTTTGTACCTTTGCTTTCTCCAACTTTAAAAAATTTTAGCCTGTAATATCGTTAATGAAATTATATGTTTTATTTTATGAAAGTATTTTATTTCAGAATTCCAGATAACACTTACGTAGGATAACCGGTAACATCGTGTTCAGCACATAAAGAGCTATCAGTAGTACAATCTACTTTAGCAATTCTTATATTATTATCATCCTCAATTGATATTTCTGCTAATTGCTCCCATGTAGGTTCAAGTCTTTGACAATGGCCACACCTATTAAAAAATGAAATAACTTTTATTTAACAATTGTTGTACCATAAATTAAATAGTATAAAATATTTAAAACCATCTACTACTCCAATGTTCTTTTATATATTATTTACACATAAAATATATGAAACATACCATGGTGCATAAAACATAACAAAGTGATTTGTCTTCTTAATTTCTGATGAAAAATTATCTTTAGAATATTGTACTGCTTGTATGCTTTCTTCTTCTTCTAGTTCACTACTAACTTGACTCAGCATAAATAAAATTAAAAATAAATGCTTTTTTGACATAATGAAGTTTAATGAATACACAGTCATAATAAGTCAATGTTGTATTAAAGGGATGAATGTTTAAATGCAAATATTATATCACTATCTGAAATGTAATAAACAGCACTTAAAAAAATTAACACTTCATTACAATAGATTGATCTTGAGGTTACAGTATTAAAATTCAAAATGTCTTCGCGCTATATTTGCAGGAATTACAAATTGTACACTATTCTAATTGAAATACTGAACTACTAATCGCGTTAAACTTTAGATTTTAAATTTCTATTTAATACTTCTTTCAATCTTACACTACCTTCTAGCCTCCCACATAAATGGATCGAAACTACCGATTCCGCCCCCGTAGTATAAAATACCACATAAAACACTAGCGACAACATTTTACCATAAAATTCCTATAATCTGGCATATATTTTCTTTCCATTTATTGAAATTCATTACTGAACATTATTTCACTCCTCCAAATCTTATTAATATTTGTTCACATCATTTCTTTTGAAAAAGGAAGTTTATACATCCTACATATGAAATAATTAAATAATATAAATACTTATTATTTGAAATAATCGTGTACTTAATCATATTTCTATGATTATTTAAAATAGAATTAGAAATATGATGTTTAGTTGATCACGTTTAAATTTTATTTAACGTTAACAATTTCAATCGGTAAGATAGGGAGTGATATGAAAATGGTAAGAAATGTTTGCCAAGCTACCAGAAACTTTTCTCGTAGACATTATTTTTACGAAAAATAATGTTACTTGTAAAATTCCAGCCAAATCGGCTTTGACAGTTTTTTTCAAAATTTCGCCTAGTTGAGAGATAATTATAAAAATAAAATTAAATTGTGAATCAAGTATTATTTGAATAATATCTGACAATGATTTTAATAAACAATTAATGTATAATTAAAATTAAGAAGAATTTATAATTTATCATCATACTCTAATATCACATTAAAGTACAGTAATTATACCAAAATTTACTCTTGTCTCACGTGTAAGAAGGAATAAAAAAGCAATTAATTTTAGTAGCTAAAACAATAAGTTAGATGAAAAACAAGTTACAATAAAATAAATTGCAACATTTACAAGTTTCATTTAAGGTAGTGGTTCAAAAGGTGTTGCATAATACAGTGGGCATAGGATAAACAAGGACTGAAAATACTGCTCAATACATAGAATTGAATTGATACAACATCCCGAAGTTCCAAAATATTTTCAACTTTCTTAACTAATTACTTGACAATAAACTACTCTTCATTTTTGTTAGAAAATAAACTAGTTTTCTTCTAAATGTAAGAATTTATTTGAGAAAATGTTATTACTTATCGATTTCTGTGAATTGAGCATAATGCGTGCCAACACGCGAATAGTACATATTGTAGATAATGGAGATTTCTTCCCTCTAGTTACCATTTTCTCTAAAGTAGACAATGTGTGTTGTAATTGCAATGGCTGATGATATGTTTATGTATTGAAAATTCATTCTTCACGATAAATTGATAATCAACAATTCTTTCATTTTTAATTTTGAAGAATTTATAATTATTCTGATTAAGCGTATGTATATTTTAAATTAGTTAGGTAACGCATAATTGGATCAATTATAACGAATAGGTTATGGTTTCATCTTGTTTTCAGATTTAATACAGAAATTGTATTATTTTATATTTAGAGATTGTAATTTAAATATTTAACCGAATATAATTCTTACAGAATATGCAGTGCATAAAACAGTGTGTGCAACAATTTATACCAAATAACGTATTTGGTGCACATACTTTAAGTTGTTTATTTACCATTCAAAGAACTTTTTATGGATATAATGAAGAAAAAGAACGCTCAAACTTTCTTAGACATAATAAAACTATTTTTCCTCCACAAAAACCTGGTGAAGAGAGAAGACCTGGTGTAAGTTTGCTTTTTGCTATAGGAAGTACTATATCTTTTTATTCGTTTAATGTGACATTATAAATATTGTTTTTATTATAATTATAGTATGTATGTCACATGAGGAAAAATATAAAATACAGTCCATTAAATATGTGGTACATTGCCTGCTTTGTAAGAGGTATGAGTGTAGACGAAGCTGTTAAACAATTAAGTTTTATGAAGAAGAAGGGTTCAGCAATAGCAAAAGAAGTTATATTAGAGGCACAAGATATGGCTGTGCAACAGCATAACATTGAATTTAAAAGTAATTTATGGGTGGGTAAGTATAATAATAATAACATTTTTTATTCACATATAAAGCTGGTAGGTCCCACTTTTAAGAAAAATATGTCATATAATAACACTTGAGATTACCATGTGAAGGTCCCAATGCATACGGTTATGAAAAAATAATGCATTTTTATATGATGCCAAAAACATAATATAAAGCCAGATTTGCTTCTCATCTCTATTGATCTCAAAGCAAAATGGTTTTTTGGTGATTAATAAGTATTCTTAGAAGAAGCCATTTGCATATATACAATGTATCATGTTAAAAATTTTACAATTCAGTGTTGAATAGTCAATTTATATATACCAAAAAATTGGGATTATCTGTAAGAGACCAAAATATGTGACACAATGAAAAGTAATTGTCCTTATTTAAACAACTTCTGTTATCAACCATCTTTTAGTCTTGAATAATTTTGATAATTATGCAATCAAAATATTAATTGTCAGAGAAGAACTTCAGTTTCATTAGTTGATATTAAGTTTGTAACAATGGAATTACATTTTTCAGCCGAATCTTTTGCAACAAAAGGTAGAGTAATAAAAGGTATACGACGCCATGCTAAAGGCAAAATTGGGATAGTACACTACAGATATTGTACTTACTCTGTACGTTTAGAAGAAGGAAGTCCACCAAAACACTATTATGCAAATGTACCGAAAAGTGGTGAACAATTATTACAAGAATGGATGGACCGCATGCATGGACGTAAAGTACTTAGTTCATTGTAACTTGTTATATATGTACACATTTATTTATGTATTAATAAACAACAGTAATGTGTTATATTGTCTTTCATTCCCATGTAATTTAAGAAATTAGTTTCAGTGCATTTAAAAACTTCATATTTTAAATTTTGTATTTATTTATGAACAGATACTTAATGCATAATAATACAAGCAAAACAGGTGCTTGCCATTGTAAATTTACAATTTCAATTTTGTTCTTCTCCAGTGACGGCGTTTAGCATTATATCTGGAAAAAAAGAAAATTATATTATTTTTGAGTTAGAATATATTCAATCTTACTATTTGAACACACAAAATCTGCCAGCCGTTCACTTACATATACCTTTAAAAGAATTATTATTCTTGTACGAGCATTGTATTACAAGAATACAATAGTTCTATCATTCTATTACATTATACTACTATTCAAATCAATACTTGTTGTCGTGTTTAACTCGTTTAAATATTGTAACTTCATTAAAAGATTATGAATATTTTAATTCTTACCTGATTGTGTTACCAGTACGCATTCGTACCCATTGAGGGATTGGTCTATTTTGTTTCAACTTTTTGGCAAGCTTTCGCTTGATAATGAACGTTTTGTGAGCGGACTGTAACACACAACATAATTTGGATATATTTAGATTTTTATTTTTTAATAATTAATTAAGTATAATTATTAAGATGCTAAGAGAATCAATGGATTTTAAAACATAACCAAAAACTTACCATTTTGTTCCTTTCACAATCGCCGGAATGAACGAGGGATAAATGTATTCGATAGACAGGATTCCCAAAATGAAAATGTTACCAAATGTATTACCAACAATGATAAAATAAGTACTATATGTACAATTTTGATGTTGTAATATTTATTACAATTGTTGTAAATGTTTTGTCGCTGTATAAGATAAATATTAAATTTTTATTTTATGTATGTTAATTTTTTGACATTTTAAAGATTTATATAATACAGGTTATTATATTTCCAATCAATACTGTGTTATTTGTTGTTCGTTTATTATAAGGAAAAGTAAATTTTGTTTTGATATTGTTCAGAAAAGAAAATAGACGGTCGAATTTTTAATTCGATACTGTAGTATTTTACATAATTTTTTATATTTATTACAGTGACGTCCAACACACGAATAAAGAAAAAAGTATTATCAGTATTATCTGTTGAAGGACTTTGCACTTTATATAGAAATTAATTTTACTGTTACTTAAGAATTAATCATTGATCAGTAATATTCAAAATTCATCATTGTAAAAGATGTTTACTGCGTGTTTTAGGACATTAAAAATCAGTAATAAAGTGAGTACAACGATTTAAACTTCTATTGGTTTTCAGTTGTTTTATTCACTAACAATGTAGTTAATATGTATATGTAATTTTACTTACAAAAATATATTTTAGTAAGCAAAGAATGTATAGTATTTCATACTAACCATATTTAAAAAATTGTATTGAATTAATAAAACAAATTTTGTTTAATTATTACAAATATTTATCAAAAGAAAATTACTATTTATATTCTTAAAATCTCTAATATTAAATGTTAGTAAAATATTATAAATAATATTGTAGATAAACTGTAACAAAGAAAAAAATGAAAAATAATTATATTGTAATACAACATTTAATAAGAGTGTTTATCTTCTAGTATGGTTTATTAGCACGATATGAATCTACGTTAGTAATTGCAGAACATAATAATGAAACGCTGCTTCCTATTACCTGTAACGCATTAAGTGCAGCAAAAAAAATTGGTGGAGATGTAACTGTTTTGGTTGCTGGTAATAAATGTGATAAAGTAGCACAAAGTGTTAGTAAAGCCAATGGTGTGTCTAAAGTCCTTGTAGCAGATGATGCTGCATTTAAAGGATTTTTACCAGAAGCATTAACTCCATTGATTCTTGAAACTCAAAATCAACATAAATTTACACACATCTTAGCTGGTGCTACTGCATTTGGTAAAGCCTTATTACCAAGAGTAAGTCGACTTGATTAAAAATTGAGTATAATTTTACTTTGTAATAAATAATCATGAATATGTGAAATTGTGAATGAATATATATGTATATAATTATTCATTGTAAGGTTGCAGCGAAATTAGATGTGTCTCCTGTAAGTGATATTATTGGAATTAAGGCTGCAGATACTTTTATTCGTACCATTTATGCTGGAAATGCAATTCAAACTATAAAATGTAAAGATAGTATAAAAGTAGTTTCAGTGAGAGGTACTGCATTTGAAGCAGTACCTTTAGAAGGAGGTGATGCTAAGTGTGAGCCTGCACCAGCTGGAGATTATAAGTCATCATTAGTAGAATTCATTAAACAAGAGTTGAGCAAATCTGACAGGCCAGAATTAACATCTGCAAAGGTTGTTGTGTCAGGAGGAAGAGGATTGAAATCTGGAGAAAACTTCAAATTATTGTACAGCTTAGCTGATAAACTTAATGCAGCAGTTGGTGCTTCACGTGCTGCTGTTGATGCTGGCTTTGTACCCAATGATCTACAAGTTGGACAAACTGGAAAAATTGTTGCCCCAGTAAGCTTGATTTACAATTATATTCTTATTGTTAATAAACAAATAATTTGCAGATTAATTTATGTTCTTAGGATTTATATATTGCTGTGGGTATTTCTGGAGCAATTCAACATCTTGCTGGTATGAAAGATTCAAAGACAATTATTGCAATTAACAAAGATCCAGAAGCGCCAATTTTCCAAGTAGCCGATTATGGATTAGTTGCTGATTTATTCAAAGCTGTGCCTGAACTTACAGAAAAATTGTAAATTTTAACACAATGTTTTATACACATTTTATATTATACATATGAGTAAATGTATGTGTATACAACAAATTTATTAACCATATTACATTTTTTTATTAATTAAAATAAAGTTTATATATATATTGTTCATTAATAATTTGAAAATATTTCTCTGTCCAAGATCCAATGTCCAGTGTTCCTGAACTACTTCTTCCACTTTTGGCTCACTCCTGTGGTGCAATACTTTAAGTGCTCCTTCAACTACATTTTCAAATTTTGTTGAGCCATAGAAATAGTCATTAATTAAATTTTTATAACTACTGTCTACCATATAGTACTGTCTATCGCTGGTTAGTCAATCATTTAACGATGAAAAGAAAAACAATACAACTAAGTTCATTGGCTTTCCAATAACGGTGTTAGTAAAACGGTTATACATTTAGACAATGCTGAGCAGTGGTGAATAAATTTGCTAGGGTAAAAACGTGGCGCGACAGACTTGTCTGTATGTAGTTATTAGAGTATAGGGTATAAAATAAGGCTGTAAGAGCGAAAAAGTTGTATGGAGGATCACATAAACGGAATTATTTTTTATTGTCACCAGAATTTTGTGAATTTGTAAATTCAAAAAATTAAAAATTTTGTAAGCTTAAAATTTTTTAATATATCAGGTATATTAATTTTTAAAACTTAAATTACATATTATATATATAGAAATTGAATCTTTTCCAAGTTTTATCAAAGTATCTAATTGAAAGAATAATTTGGAAAATGTTTATCGTTTCATTTTCGATTTCAGCGCCACGATAATCGTTTGTTCGCTTACGTTTCAATACATCGTGTTCAAGTACAACATACATGTACAAATGGAATCGCTGCCATCTTTGTCGTTTCTTGGCGTGGTGGATGGCCGGCTAGATTACCGATTTCGGAGTATATGATCATTTTTATGTATTTTGTGTCTTTAAGTGTACAGATTACACAAAAGATTTAACATGAGTACGGACAGTATTGAGAAGTTATATAAAAATTTTGGCATTTTGGCGGATGCCAAAGATAAATTAGCCGAGGTAACATACGAATTTGGTTATCCTTAATAACCACGTTTAGTTAAATACAGATTTTACAATTTGGTTCATTTACCGATGCAAAATACGTAATTTACTTTTTATACAACAACATTTTTAAAAATACGAATTCCAAATGTATTAAACAATGTTTCTATTGTTTAACTATTTCGACCTTATATTTGAATAATCAGTTACAAGAAGCTCCTAAATATGATAGAATTTAAAATTGTTTGTTTGCATGTTTTAGCATGAGAAAGAATATTTAGAAATTCTTACAGCAGTGAAAGGATCACCTAAAGAAAAAAGATTAGCGTCACAGTTCATCGCAAGGTTTTTCAAGTACTTTCCAAAATTAGCTGATCAAGCTATAGATGCTCATTTAGATCTTTGCGAAGATGAGGACATGGCTGTAAGTTTCACTCCTATTTGATATTTTAGAATATGTAGTGTTCCTATATATTATTATGTATATATGAGTATTTGCAAGAATAATATGCGAGTTAAATATGTTATACAAACATAATTATACATTTACAGATAAGGAAACAAGCTATTAAAGATTTACCTGCACTATGTAAAGATAATAAAGAACATACAGCCAGAATTGCAGATATTTTAGCTCAATTACTACAAGCTCAAGATCCATCTGAATTAGCTGTAGTTCATAATAGTGTTATGTCTCTTATGAAAACTGATCCAAGAGGTATTTGAAATATATTACATTTTGTCAAACATATTATATCAAGAATAATATGTAGCATACTGTACATTTCCACATTTATATGTTCAGGTACAATAAGTGGATTTTTCAGTCAAATTATAAATGGTGATGATGGTACTCGTGAGCGTTGTATTAAATTCTTAGCAACAAAATTAAAAGCAATAGGTCATGATATTATCACCAAAGAACCAGAAGATTTATTAATTTCAGAATGCAAGAAAGTATTACAAGTAAGATTTTTATCCTATGTACATATTTTTATATCATCCTTTACTCGATTCTAATAATGTTCTGAATTTTATAGGATGTAACTGCTGACGAGTTCCATAGCATTATGGAAGTTCTTGCCTGGACTAGGTTAGGTTCTACGATCAGTGGGCAGCAAGAATTAGTGGATATTACAGTTGAACAGGCTGAATTATCTGAGCCATTTAAACATACAAATATTGAACAATGGAATAGACTTGTACAGTGTATCAAACATGCTCTTCCATTCTTTAGTGTGAGTGTTAGATATGTACAAAATATGTGTATCTGTTTCAGTGGTATTTGTGTGGCCATTAATAGACGTATTTTCTTAATTTTTTCTTACAGTCTCAAATAGATTCATCACGATTTGTATCTTATATTTGTGTACAAGTTTTACCACATCTTTCGTTAATTACTTCACCTGATGGTAGAGATGTACAATTGGAATTACTAAAGCTTCTTGCTGAATTAGCTGTATTTTGTGGAACTATTGACAAACCAGATGAAAAAGTACAACAACTTTATAATACTCTTATCGTAAGTAAATGTATCACTCCATACTTGTATGTACACATTGAAATCGATATAAAAGTTAATAATACTTTAATCATATTTTGTATGAAAAAATAATAATTTCTTTTATTATTTTCAGACATATATGCCACTTCCTCCAGCTACAGAAATAACAGAAGTACCAAAATTACAATTCAGTCACGTTGAGTGTCTTATGTATGCCTTCCATAAATTATGCAAACAAACACCAGAATTTTTAATAAAAGACCCGGAACAACTCAAGGAATTTAGATTAAGGTTACAGTATTTTGCTCGTGGTATTCAAGGTTATATAAAGAAATTGCGTGAAGCGATTAGTGGTAAAACAGAGGAGGAATTGAAATCGGAAGAGAATCAATTAAAAGTTGTTGCATTGAAAACAACAAATAACATCAATACTTTGATTAAAGATCTGTTTCATTCACCACCTAGTTTTAAAAGTGTTATATATCTTTCGTGGAAAACGTCGTCTAGTGATAAAAAGGTAATTCTTAAAGTGATTGGAATTTTACCAAAGATACTACATAGAACATTTTGTTGGAAGGTATAATTTATTATTATTTTAGAATGAAAAACATTCATCTGCACAAAAGAGACATACACCAATTACATTTGGAAATGATAGTAGTTCAAATAAGCGTAGCAAAGAAGATAAAAGTAAAAGGGAATTATACACACCTCCTAGTGGAAAGTACAGTTCAAACATATCATCAAACTATGGTATTTAAATAAATATTTTTTATTTTAGAAACCTTTCTCCAAAATGTGATTGAAATTGTTTGCCTCCTTTTTTTTATAGGACGAGGTAGATTCAGAGGAAATAGGTCAGGAGGTCGGGGTGGTTATAGATCAAGAGGACGTGGGACATGGAGGAAAAACTTTTACTAGTTACTTAATTGCTTAAATTATTCAATGCATGGAATGGTTGAAGTTGCAATAACATAAGACTACCAGGCCTGTAAAATGTACATACATATGAAGAATGTATAAGTGATTATTTGCAGAGAGTGGTTTTAAGAGGAGTGACAAACGAAATACAACATTTTTGTTCTATAAAAATATTAGTGTAAAAGGAAGTGTTTTTGTGAACGCTTTAAGTACGTACAAATTTCAAATACAAAATTCTAAAAATCAGTTGTTTACTAAACACAGTGGTAATGTCCTAATGAAATATTGATGGTTGAAAAAGAGAACATTTTTGTGAGATATACTCATAGTGTTATAAGAACCTTTTTTAATGTATTGTTAGAAAAAAAAAAGATGAAAAACGTGAAGAAATTTGAATTTCCTGAAAGTGGATAATGCCATCAGAAGAAGTGAGAAGGACAACACAGTCGGAATAGAGAAGTGTATATTATGAGACTATTCCATCAAGTACTTTAATGAGCAGTAGAACACAAAATGAAGATAAAACAGTGTGAATACAGGATATTTATCATCAAACGAGATTGAGGAAACATCAAATGTTACTACACAAAAATACTGTATGTTTCTATGAAATGTTTAAACAATTCAGACTGTAAAATGGCCGGTTTGTGCTATTACGTGGACATTGGTGTTACAAATATTTACGAAGACAAACAATTTTTCTCTGCTACAATAAGTGTGGATGTTAACATAGTATCAAAATGTATTTCCTTATTTCCTAGTTCCTCCTACTCCTCCTTCTTGTTCCAACTTCATTTCTTTTATCAGCAGAAAATGGGGACCGGAGCTGTTCGGTGGATAACATCTTGGACATTTAATTACAAAAGGATAATTGAATCAAAGAAACTTGAAGACTACCCCTTTTTTGTATCTTGTCAGTTATAAGTTAATAGTATTCATAAACGTGTATTCTGTTATTCGTGTATATTATTCGTTGTTTGTATAAATTATTCAAAATTCTTGTAACTATTGTACAGTTACATCGTTTTCTTAACCAAAAGTATACAAAATTTCAATTAAAATTTACTGTATACATATAAAGTTACGTTCAAATTGTACATAAAGTATTCACTTGTTCTGAATATTTTAACCGAATAATTTATAAGTCTAAAAGTTTCTTTGATCGTGATACAATAAATTATATTATTATACAATTTTTATTTTACAGATGCTACACATTTACTGATGACCTGGCAGTGGGAAAGCAGAATAAAAACAATCATTTTTTGATTACAGAGTATTCAAGGCTCCATCAAGAAGGGTCATACGGAGAGAATATAATACAGTTTCTTTTTTTCAGGAGCTGTTGCACAGTTGTCTATTGTATTTTAATTATATATTGATGGTAGCTGTCTTATAAGGTGAGTTTAACAAATAAATTGTGTCCTCTTCCTATCCACCATTAAACAAAAATTCTGTAATAATAACTGAATATACTATCGTTTTAATTTAATAAATACTAGTATTGCATAATATATGTTGTATTTTTTATGCCCAATAACGTAAAATGTTTCTATATATGTAGATAATTGTCAGATGTATAATTTTATGATTATTCAAAATTTTTATATATGTAGATCTCAAATCAATGTTTTGTACAAATGTTTTGTAACATCTATTTCTCCATAGGATTATACAAAAACTTCTTTATATGTATTAACAAATTGTAATATTCTAAAAATATTTATGTTTATTATTATTTGAAGTATGTAAACATTGCTTTATTAAATATATCACTATATCATTAATAAAATGTATTAATCTAAATTATATTGTGTTTTCTTAATTAATGTATACAATGTACGAATGAAATAAACTACAAAAATTATTCCTTTTCCATCATTTAATAAATAAACTAGTCATGTTTTTAGAATTATCATCACAATGCATGTTACATCTATAATTACAATCGTTTTTACAGGATGAAATTGACAATATATAAAAATTTATTAGTTAAAATAGTCCATTTGTTGAAATCATATCATCTATAACTTTACACATAATACGATCACTAGGACTACACGGATCAGGTGTGTGTTGCTCTGAACCTAAATTATCAACAGATTCCATTGCATCTGTATTTATTGCTAGTTTTGAATCCAGTTCTGAAGTATCAGGGAGCATTTGTAAAGCATGTTGCAAAATTTCTTGAACCTGAAATAAAGTTTTAATACTATTTAATATATATCTCTTATGAATTATGAATGTGTCAAAATTAATACAATTTAAGCTATATTCTCCGTAAAGGAGAAATATGAAACTTCTCACCATTGTTGAAAGTTCTAAGAGATGTACAACAAAAATTATCTTGTAGGAAAATTTTGTACACATTGAAACATTATGATCTGACAAACACTTAAATTTTATGTAAATGTCAAAGCTATAGGTATAGTAGAGACAAGCTGTACATGTAACACGTTGTTACATATGCAAATATAGCAGTTAATTTCCTTCATTTTTAATAGTAACAAAAGACTTGATTCTCGTAATTGTAACAGTTGTCATGATTAATGGTGAGAACAAAAGGAACAAAAAGTTTTTTAAGTTTAGACTAATAGAAATTTAGAAACACACTAAATATTAGATATTAAAACATGATGAAATAATAGCAGTTTAACAATGTTTTCAAACGTATATTTGCATGTCAAATTTAGACTGAAAATTTTGATAGTGCAAGTATTGATAACTAGATCATTATTCTATATTACTATTGCAGACATTTTAATACAATATGCAAACTGTGTTAAAGCATATAAATTGAAATTACATGTTTTTCTTTGATTGCTTGTAACAAAAACAAATATGTGGAAAAATATTCAACGAGAGATGGTGACTCTTTCAAGAAACACAAAGCATCAATAAAAATTTGCTTATTGTTATTTGAACAAGAATACAGTTTTATTCTATCCATATACCTTTTCTAAATGTTTCTGAAATCTGAGGGCAGTTTCAATACGTTGTCTACGTTGCAATTCCATCATGACTCGCAATGTTTCTCTAGCTTGATGCGGTCTGAATTCATTCAATAAGTGATGAATATGAATGAATAGTAAACTTAAATCTTCCACCTATAAATAATAACAAAAATTAGACAGTTTATATAACAACCAAAAATGAAGATTAATAAATACTTACTTTTTCAGCACGTCTTGGACTATCAGGGCATTGTACAAGTAAATCTATCAAATCTAAAAAGTTAACAAGTAAGGAATGGTTCAGTTTCTTCAGCTCCCGTCGTCGGTCAAAATGCTGAGGGTATAACCTTTTAATTCCTTGTGCTTCGAGGGGTCGAATAATGGTATCATCCGCGTTAAATACATTTCCAAACATTGAATAAGTGTCATGTATCGGAGGTGGTGGTCGAGGTGCTCTACCTCGACGAACATTTTCGTCCGTATATAAATTTATGTACTGAACCGGTGGCAAAGGTAGCGAACTGACTTGTATTGCTTCTGGTGCTGCCATTTTCGATATTGAATATCACTGTCCATAAGATAATATGATGTATAATTTTATAGACGAACTATGCGTTTAACAGCCAGTACAGTAGGTTAAGTTTGAGCAGAGGAAACTGTTGCCAAATTATTGTGAAGCATTGAGTCTAGTGCGCAGGTCCGTAATTTCGCGCGTAGCCGTTCCTTATTTCTTTTCTAACTTGTATCTCAATAACTCAACATCCATAATCATTAACAATAGTATTTTACAATATAACAAAATATATAACGTTTGTGTGTTATAAAATTACACCTTAAATCTAACCTCACTCGATGTTATACGCATATTAGGTTAAGTTACATCAATTTCTCAGCAGTTATTTAAACGATTAATGTTTATTCAATTTCAAACTGTAAAGTCAATCACAAAACTCATTTGCACTTTCCTCGAAATCGTCAATACGAATTTACGAAAACTAAATATCGTCGAACTAAAACAAAACAACACAACGTAGTCTTCGTGTTCGCCATCTTGTTTTTTTAAAATGAGTCAACAGGTATTCTCTACTGGTCAGTTAATACGTTTAATGCGAGCAGGACGTCGAACTCGAATCAAAGATTTTTCGTTGTTTAACCACCAAATCGAGAAGATTCATTAGAGCGCATCGTTTGTTTTTCGTTTGAAAAAATGGAATACTAATTTTGCAAGATTTCGGATAAATGCTCTACTAACGTAGTGAGGTATTTCCTGCTATCTTGTGAATTTCCAACGTCTTCGTTTGACAGATTGTCGGTGTGTGTATGCGTTCGTTCCACGTGAATTCTTTGTTTGGGCACCGGTCATGTTTCTGACAAGCATTGAAATTGTGAGGTGGTAGCAGTACCTTTGGTATATGGTAAGTTGACTTTGCGATATGAATCTTGATCTTATAAATGCTATTCACCCTAAACTTTTAGCTAGAAACAATCGTTTAAGCGGGTGTCAAAATAACCACAAACTACCGCGTTGTCGTTAATCTTGCCACTTTGTTATTTTTGGGAATTTTTGAAAGAAACGTTGTGGTGATATTTTCTTTCCGGTTTTCTTCGATTTTCATATTTTACACAATTATTTAGGTTTTAGAAGAAATTCACAGCATTCAAAGCAAGGGACAGAATATGATTTAGAGTTTGCACTCAATTTATCTAGATTTTGATTGTTGTTATAAAGTATCTTATAAAACAATGAAAAGCTTTAATGTTGAAGGTGAAAATATATTTTAATGGAGACCATGAATGGTTAATATATATTGTCAATACAATATTGTCAATATTTCAGTACTTTTAATAAACATTAACTTCTAATTTCCAAATTTTAAAGTCACTGAATTCTCAAATTTGCAAATCTTTGGATCCCTAATTTCCAAATTTCCAAAACCCAAATACTTAAATTTCTAAATCTACAAATCCTACAGATCTATAATTTTTCAAACTCATGCTCAATCTACATTGTGAGCAAATATTAATACATATTGATATAATATATATCGTGTTTGGTTTCTATAATATGTATATTATTACAGTACTTTTAAAAAAAAAATGTTATATCACATTATTCACAGTATCCAACCATTTATGATCATACTAATTGCTTCTAATTTCAAAAATTATTTCTCGCTAAAGTGATTAAATTATGTGAAAGTTGTAGTGTTAATCATTGGCTAAGGTTTTCATAAACAAAAATTATATATACCTCAATTAGTTAGAATATTTAATATTATTTGATTTCTTTTAGTCCCTTCGCTATGATCATTAATTTCTTCATTCGCTGTGTATCTAATACAATAAAATGTACTTGGTATTACTTTTATTTTAAATGTCAAATACAATTCTTAAAGTTTAAAAAGATACATATTTTATAATGTGATAATATGTTATCTTTTATCGGTGTATTAATCTCTTACATTTAATCAAAATTCTAATATGTCAAATAACATTTATTTATTTGTACTTTTACACATGTATATTATATATAAGATTTAAGTTTGTTCCACAATACTTTATAAAATTCTACATAAATCCTTGCAAGTTACTCCTTCGGCTGTGAGATTTATTTAGCGCAACACAGATGACAGTAAGAATCTGGCTTTAACATAGTACTGCACTTCGTTGTATAAATGTATATCATTCTTTTACTTCATCTTGCATTACAGTACATGCATCATTATCAGTGAAAGTAAATATTGAAAAATCAGACTATAGGATAGGCTTACTGTGATGCTGAATGATATTATAATGATATTGTAATGATATTACAATTTTTTATTCAATAATTAAAAGTTTGAGAAATAAAACAATTTCATATTTTTTTCTCAGTATTTATAGCCAACAAATACGAAAAATATGCTCAATAGAAATTTAACGCGGTTGAAAGGTGATACGTTTCGAAATTTGTACGACATGAATTATAAAAGAAATTTGGTGAAAATAGATGTTTTATGAAACATGGTGCGTTTGCGGTAGTTTATGTTATACTATGCGACATTTTCGTGTCGATCTTTAATTAACGCATTTTACGTTCCATCAACAGCATTAACTTAAGTATGTTTCACATGTACCGTTCTAATGCATAATTTTCTAAGACAGTTTTTTAAATTTCTTTGTACCGTATGCATAAAAAAAAAAAACGAGTATAACAGAAATAGAGAGCGATCCTGGCTTTATTATTGAAATCTCACGAAAAACATATCTTGTATTAAACCAATCGGTGTTTCGGCTTAACGCAATTCAATTCGTATCGATTCTATTCGATCCTAGCGATCCAACTTGGTGCAATTCAATTCGACGCGGTTTGATTTGCCGCGATTCAATTCAGTCCACTAAAATGGAATTCTGGTTCGGTAGTTTTAATAATTGTTTAACGTAAGAATTGTCTAATGATATACAACCTTTTTACAAAATGTAGCTTACGAAATTATAGAGTTCGCATTATGTTAAAATAATTTGTTGTCCTTTCGAGGATCGATAAGTTTTCGCATAATTCGATTTAATCGTTATCCCGTAAACATTCATTTTATTTGTTTGCGCTAGTTTCGAGCAGGTTTTGGATATTCGTTTTCCCAAAAAAGGAGTGTCGTCTCGTGCGGAAAACTTTCCTTCTAATCCTTCCAGAACGTTTTTCGGAAGTTGGTGCACGCACACGCGTTAACGCATTTTCTTCTCGATTACGCATGCGCGCAAACAAGGACTGCGCATGCGTAATGAGTTCGTTCTAGCTTCGAATCTTTGACGGCGGGTTAGACGTACAATAAACTCCGCGTTTGTGTTTACCATTTTGCATTGGTACGGTTTTAACGTCGAAACCGTGTTTTTTTCTCGGTTACGACAAACGGTCAATGGAAACAGAGTCGCATCGTCAACGAACGGGGCAAAAGTTCTGCGACAGTAACTTTTCATTCGTAAATGGACCGAAAGTGTTTCGGAAAACATGCGCTGGGTCGAGGATGTTTTTCGAGCTAGAGTTTGAGGAAATTGAGTGGCACCACGGACGTTTCGCGGTTTTTTCTACCGCGCAATGAAACAGCATGAACGATATAAATAATATCGTATCATCTCTACATTTCGACGGAAAACAAAAAAGGTACATTTCGTAGATTAAAGCGATTCGTTTCTGAAAATCTGTTGGTACGCTCGTATTACGGTCAAAAGTATAAATGAGTTAATCAATGATGCACAAAGTGCGCTTCACATTATATTTCTTTCTGCCGTAATAAATCTCTAGATCCGTAGTGATACATTAAACACTGTCTAATCTCACTATACATACATGTAATTAGAAACGATGCGAAATTGATTTCCGTTTTACGAATAGCGTTTCGAAATAAATTTTCGCGACGAAGAAAATTTGATTCACGATATATCAAAGGGTTAATAATTATATGTGTATTTTATATAAAAATATGATTTTTCACAACAGGCTTACTGTATATTACACGGAATGCTAGAGTTTTCAATATGATAATTTATTCTCAAATTTCGTTACAGCAGCAACCCAATGGTTTAAGGTTGTCCCGTGAGAACCCAGTCGAAGGTTCGAACTCGTCTATTCGAAACGGAAATTCTTTCTTCATGAGTCATTGCGGAATTTGACGGGGAAGTCTTAATCTTCTACTCTAGATTAGTCATACCAACCATGCATCGTAATTTGGAACGCTTTAAAATATTAATTACTTCTGTATACGAATATTTAACACTAAAACTATCAAAGGAGTCAAATGACCATTTTACAAACTTCATATTTTATATGACAATATTTGTTGGGACGATGTTCTTGAAATCAATGCTGATTCTTATCAACATAAAGAATTAAGACTAGAAGTACCGACATTAAATGCATGCTTATTTCAAGACTGAAAACAAAGAAGAAAAAAAAATAAATATTGCAGTATCACCTAATATATACAACCATTCATTAGCTCGGTAAAACATGACGGACATTTTGACAAAAGGACGGCAATAAAATTTGGTAATAAAAAATGCCTAACCCGAAACCAGTTATTTTGACTAGTTGGTAGTACTCGCGTTAAATATTTTCTTATATCCCCGCGACGTATTAAATTAGAATGGTTGTTTTTTAAGAATTCTTTTTTATTATTATTTTCGTTAACCCGTGTTCGTATCACAGTTTTGACTTTAAGTTCCAGTTACAATTTGTGGGAAAGCAGAACGATGAATGGCAGAGAGCGGTAACAAATGTAATTGCTCAGAAAATCATAAGGCAGGGGGTTAAATGAACGAGATCGAAGAAAATCTAATAAGGGAGAGAGAGAGGCGGATAGTGTGATCTTGTAGACTGACCGACAGAAATTCGAACTATGGAGATAATTGAAAGTTCATCCGAGTACTAGCGTAATTGCTCCTCGCGTAATGAAGTTAGCCGAGAATCTCGGGCTCCCCTCGAGGAGGAACGCCCGAAGTTACTCGAAAGAAACATAGAATGAAACATTTCAATCAGTACACGGCAATATTTCCTAACGATATTCGTAGAAATGCCGTCTGTGTAAATACCGAACTAGGCGGAGCGTTAAACCCGGAAAACGCAAGAGGCACGCCGAGTATCGTAGGCTTATCCCGAGGGAAACATTTTTTCGTCAATTTCTCACGTTTTCGGATTCACGAGCTCTCGCGTCGGGGCAACTTAAAAATTCGAGTATACGGAAATATGGAGATACGTGAATTCGCAGATTAGGAAATTTGTCAACATGGGCATTCGAAGATTCAAAGAAGGTTGGCAGTACGAGAATTCGGAGATTCGGAAACCTGGCAATAATAGGAAAATTTAGAGATAAAAAAAATTTGGCAATATGAAAATTTGTCGAGTAAGAAAATTGGTAATATAAAAATTTGGATATTCGAAAATTTTGTCATAATACGAGAATTCAAAGATTTGAAAACTTGTTAATATGAGAACTCAGTGATTCGGAAATCTGGAAATAATATGAGATTTTGGAGATTCCCAAAGTTTGGCAATGTGAGAATTCGGAATTTAGGAAATTTGTCAATATGAGAATTTAGAGATTTGGATATTTGGTAATATGAGAATTCAGAGATTCGGAAATGTGGTAATATGAGAATTCGGAGTTTAGGAGTTTGTCAATATGAGAATTCGGAGATTTGGAAATTTGGTAATATGAGAATTCGGAGATTTGGAAATTTGGTAATATGAGAATTCGGAATTTAGGAAATTTGCCAATATGAGAATTCAGAGATTAGAAAATTTGGCAAAATGAAAATTCGGCGATTCGAAATATTGTCACTACGAGAATTCGGAGGCTCAGAAATACGAAAATTTCCCGACAATCCCTCGTTAAAACCTAGTTAAAGCGTGTATTGTGCGGGGTTAAGTGTCGAGCGTAACAGTGAGCGGTAAAACCTTCCTCCCTCACAATTTCCCTAGGGAAGCTCACCTTGCTGGATATCGCACGTAATCTGACGCATTAGCTCGTGAAAGTTTGAAAAGCTGTATTATTTTGTTTGCGAACAGGGTGGCCCGCCGTCGGTGATGGCGGGGAAAGATGGGAAGGTGGAGCCAAAAAGCGGTGACGTGGTGAGGCAGGGGTTCATGGTGAAGCGGTCACAAAATAAGAAGCGTTTCACTCCCGTCAACTACAAACAACGCTGGTTCGTTCTCACCAGACGCTACCTCGTCTACTACGACGGCGATGGAGAGGTATGTATCTATAGCCGACAACTCAGGAGTTGGCGCGTGGAGAGATTGTCCCATGCGTTCCGATCGCGACGACAAATAATTCACCAGGGTCATTCCACGTCGAATCGATCACTTTTTTACCTTACCATTTGCGATTTTGTTTTAATCAAAATATATTATAGTCTATGCGAAATTAGGGGGAGTTTAAGTCATCATTTTGCCGATTTCTTCTTAATACTTTCTGCAGCAGAAATGTCTCCTCTATCACGTAGACCTATTCACCTAGACCTATAATTTTTTAAATAAATTGAAAAATATCAACGAAAACTGGTACATTTTCGGTGCCTTCCTTACTTTGATCATTATTTAAATATATTTAAATGTTTACAATGCTATAACAATTTATATCGTTTTATTCGGGAAAGTTCACAGATTTTTCTCGTGTGAAAAGTCACTGTATATCTGCTATGATAAAAACACACAAAATTTCCAAAGTTGAAAATTTGCAATTTTTGTTAACAACAATTTTCTCAAAAACTGTAGGACATTGAGAGAAACGGATTGCAGATTCGTATTCAGCTCGCAAAAATCTATAAAAATATCGTAGTGGCGGTTACGAAATCATTTGGCTGTTGTACAGTGTAATTATACTACGGCAGAGACGTGGCAGCCGCATATCGACGCTACATATTCATTTTATTTGCACGATCGAAGACTCGATCGCCCTAACGTACATTTCGTCTTTTCTTCTTCTTGTCATTTATTTTTTTTCTCACCCTTCCATTAACGATCTCCCACAGTCGTCGTTTTGGAATGGTCCGTTCCATTAGTGACCGAATGGGCGAAACGGCGAATTCAGAAGCGCTATCAACCTGGAATAGGATCAAGAACGATTCTACCATAGACGAAGTTATTTTTAGAAATCTAGCGAGCTTCCTTTTTGAAGGAGCTGTTTTGCCTGGATTTCGGATCGGTCGAGGGATCTTTGTATTTTCAGTTCGATCGACATTGTCGGCCCTCCTTTTCTTCATCGTTCCGGTTTCAGTCGGTCTTTTTCCCATGGAAATTTGTTCAATGCTGCTCGAAAATTCGTTTCGGTGTAACTCGTGTATCTCCCGGTACTTTGTTGGATTCCGGGTAACGAGAATCGAGTTCCACAGTTGTTAAAAGACTTTATAATAATTTATTTCTTTTGTGACGAAAAATTCTAGTATATTTCGAGCACTATGGACAGTGCAGTCACTGATTGCCGAAGCAGAGTCACTGATGTTCAAATTTACTGACCCATGTACAAGCATAGTTCCTTTTTTTAACGTTAAACAATTACTATTGAAACATTTATTTTGTGACGAAAAACTACACTTCGAGCTCTATGGACAGTGCAGTCACTGATTGTTGAAGTAGATTCACTGCCGAAACAGAGTCACTGATGCTCAAATTTACTGATCCACGTACAAGCATAGCTCACTTTGTTTAATGTAAAGAATTACTATTTAAATATTTTGTGTTTCATTGTTATCTTCTCAATAATTATTATTGAATGAAACTCGAAACATTTATAGACTCCAGACAAACGCCATAATACTCTTCAGCGTTCTTCGATCATGTTTTGCCAATTGCCTCTGGGACTCAAACGGTTAAGGAATGACATCTCACCCTTCATCAGTCTCGTGGCAGGAGTGGGAGATCAACCCCAAAGTCTACAAAGGTCATTTGTAATCTAACGAACGTTTGTTACAAGCAGTACGTCAGTCAGTTACAATTGAATCTACAGTTACAACTGGAGCTTCAGTTACCAATTCGATCATCAGCTAGCAATTTGTTCTTCGGTTAGCAATTGTTTAGTCAGAGATCAGAACGAACTAGTCAGAGCATTTGGAGGTATACACGTACATCGTGTGCTAACAATTACAATAGATCATTCGCTTGATTAACCAGTGAACAAACATTTAATGTTAGAAGAACATTGAGTTTCATTTGATTCGAGTGGCGACTGCCATTGATCTTATCAAAGATTGACTAGTGCATTTGGAGGTACGCATGCACACCATATGTTGACAGTTACGAGAGATCTGAGTTACGAGTTAGTCAGTGAACAAATATTTAGAGTTAGAAGAACATTGAGTTTCACTTGACCCAAGTGATGACTGCCATTGATCTTATCAAAGATTCGTTACTGCATTTGGAGGTGGACATGTACACCCTGTGTTGACAATTGCAATAGATCATTCGCATAATAAAGTGGACGATCGATAAGCGAGCTCCATTTCCCCGACGAATCGATGTTTTCGTCGTTAAGAAATTCTCGAGGGACGAGTGATGCTCGTAACTCGATGATCGCTACGTTCGCGAATCTTTGAATCAACCAGCGCGTTGACGGGTTTTGTGGATGGTGGCTGCGAGTTAAATCGTTCCCTTTCGTTGAATTCGCATCGACGTGATTTAAAGCAGTGCCTTCAATTCTTCGGTTTCATTGAGGATTCGTACCCTCGGCTCGCCTTCCCCGAACGACGTTTCCAGTAGCGGCCTTTCAGAACGCAGGGATGTAGTTTTATAGGGTAGTAAAAGGTGCGAGGTGACGGGTGAAGAGTTTTTAAACCGAGGACTCGGGCGAGTGAAAAAGCGAACGCGATTTGAATTGCATGCCAGCCTCGCCTATTCGAAAGTGTCTTTCGTGTTTTATCTTTCGTTAAACGCATGCAAATCTGCTACGTTTCCATTCTTCTCGCTGCGGGCTGCACATCTTGTTCCATTCTTCATGTTGAAATTAACGGAATCGTCTTCGTATCGCACTACGCGAAATATTAGGGTGTTTCATGAGTTTCCACCTTTTCTTTTGGTGCCATACGTGTTGAATTGTTGATCTTCAGGATTCAACTTAATGAATCACGAAGTAGTTAGGTTGTGGAATCAATAAATCCACTCGAAAGACATAAATAACAAAACAGCTGACGAGGGTAAAATGATTGTGCTTTATTAAAACTAAGACTTGATATAGCACTTAAGAAAAAATATTAACACCTCGCAAAATAACAACGAACTTTAAAAAATAAATATAAATTGTTGCGTACTCTTTGAGAGTTATTGGAAATCTGCTGAAGAGAAAAAATAATGTTCTCTCAAGAATAAAGTATGTAGTGGGGATTAGAGTGCCGCTGGGGGTGAACAAACGATTATATTAAAATTGCACTATTCCATTGGTTCTTCCCATCTTTCTGGCAGTTTATCAATTCCTTCCTTGTAAGATGTGGTTGGGCTGGACTGGAAGAAATTTTCGACAGCCTGACTGAGTTGGTCTTCAAAATTAAAGTTTTTCCATTCGAAAAGTTTTGTGAGGGATAGAAAAAGTGGAAGTGTGCAAGAGCAAGGTTCGGGGATTAAGGTGGGTTTGGTAAAACAGAATAATACGAAATAAATTAATTCTTGCATAAAATCTACGGCTCTTACTTGTCTACAAAATTAAACATGCCTCAAGTACAAACAGATTTTCAAATAAATGCGTACCCGAAGGGTTAAGGGTGATTTGCTGCTACTCTATCACCCTTTTCCACCCCTGAGGAAATGTCTTTATCTTCTTTTTCTAAAATTATCGGTGTCACTTGCAAAATATTCCTCGAAGTGCGTTTTCGTGTTATATGAAAGAAGGAAGGAAGTATGAGACACCCTAATATCGCTGTGCAACGAATTTTGACTTTTCCAATTTTTCCTGATCGCCACTATGAAATTCTTATAGATTTTTTTCGAGCTGAATACGATTCTGAAATCCGCTTTTCTCTGGTACGTACAGTTTTTTTTCTCAAAAATTAATGCTAAAAAAATTGTAAATTTTCAACTTTGGAAATTTTTGGTGCTTTTACCATAGCAGCTATTCAGTGGCTTTTTACACGAGAGAAATCTGTGATTTTCCCGAATATAACGATATAAATTGTTATTACATTGTACACATTTAAATATGTTTAAACAATAATCAAAGTAAAGAAGACCCCAAAAATGCACCAATTTTTGCTGATATTTTAATTTATTTAAAAAGTTATGGGTCTAGGCGAAGATCGAACTATCATACGTGATAGAGCAGACATTTCTGCTGCAGGAAGCATCGGGCGAAGTTAAAAAATCACATTCGTTTACATTTTATAAGGAAAATAGTTCGGTAAAACACGCCGAAGAAAAATTTTAACTGTTGTACACTGTATTTAGTGGACATCGTTTTTATTCGAATAACCTGAACGGTTCGTATCAATATTTCGGTCGACCGGAAAAGCGAGGCCGTTCAATAGGACCACGCGTTAATACGATATCTTGTAGCAATGTTGAAAAGGACGAACACGCGGATGTAAATGACAGGAATAATAACGCGGAGTTGGCTAGTGACACTCCTCAAATCAGGGCCAATTGCTGTATACGTATTATCTCCTACTTGACAAGCACCGTCGGAGCTTGGAATACGTCGGATTCATCGTGTCGTTTCTATACGATCGATAAAACGTGTTCTTGGTATTCTGGAAGAAGGAAAAGTAGCAATTGACGATTGAAAAAATACGAATTCGTCGCGTATACCGTTACTGACAAAAGTATTCGTACACCCGGAATGTAGAAACAGAAACAGTATTTTCTGTATTGTTAATTATATTTGAATATTCATAGCTGTTTGTTATATGTAAAACTATGCACGACAAATGAACCAAAAACGAAGACAATAACATCATGACTATAATAAGCATGATAATCATCATTATAATAATCAGAATAATAATAATCGTCTTCATGATAATCACCATAATCATTATCATAACAATCATCATAATAATCATTAAAATAGTCACAATAATAATGATCATCATCGCTATCATTATCTCAATAATCATCATCATAATAATCAAGATAATAATCAAGATAATAATCATCATAATAATCACAACAATAATCATCATCATATTAATCATAATAATCATCACAATTACAATGATCATCATAATAATCAAGATAATAATCATTATAATAATCACGATAATAATAGTCATCGCAATCATCATTATAATGATCACAATCATCATTCTCACAATAAGTATGAAAATGATCATCATAATCGCAAAACTCATCACCATAATGATCATAATAATCCAGTACAGTGAGGGACTAAAATATTCATACACTTGGAATATAGAAATAAAAACAACATTTTCTATATTATTAATTATATTCGAACATATCTCTTTCGAGTGCAAAGGATCAAACGTAACAAAATGTCGCCTTGCAACAAAACGTAACCACGTAACAAAACATAGCCGCGTTTTAACGAAACACCCCATATATCGCCGATCGATCGAGATCCATCATTTGCATGGTAACACTTTATCGCACGAAAAGCTTGTAAGACAAGAAATTAACGTCGACACCTGTCTCTCTAGCGAACGTCAAACGTACAAACAATATCATACTCTATTTATTGCCGGGAAATAAAACGTCGGGAAAAATGTGTCGCCGATAAATTGTTTCAATCGTTATCGGACATCGCGTTAAACAAGTAGCAACGTAAATATGTCACGTTGTAATTTATTGTTGATCGCGGTGGATGAAAGGTTCACGCGCAAATCCGTGTGTATTTGCCAAAGCTTTATTTTTTTTTTTGTATAGCACGGTACAAAAATACGTTCACGTTATGTAACATATGTATAATACGCAATGTTAACAGTCGCGAGATCGTTCGATTTGCAAAAAAAAAGAAACATTGATCCAAGTAAGCTAATTTATTCTCCACGTGTGATTTCTTTTTTTATCCTTATGTACCTTTTGTTTAATTCTTGCACATACAGTTCGTCGAGGAAATGGGGACACGCGCGATAAATTGCAACCCTGTCACGTTGGCGAGAAGTAATTTTTATTAATTCCTGTATACAATATTCCGAAATGGTTGTACAGCTAAAACGGGAAATTTATCGAGTTAAAATTAATCGAGAAACGTTTTATCATTTCACGAGCGTTTAATTTTCGGGCCGATTTGTTTTTGCAACTTACTCCCAGCCAGACAATTTATTTTTCTGCGTCAGTCAGAACTAACTATTACAATTCCAAAATTAACGTTTTCGAACGACGGATATATCCGACATCATATATAATATGTATATTATGTTTTATTTTATTATTTTATACTATATATTATTTCTTCACATTTTTTAATCGTTAATGACTCTTTTTATCCATTAAATAAATTTATGTCTTATGTAGATATTATGAGTATTTTGTTTTAAAGAAAAATTTGTAATGTGCACACTTTCACATACGAATAAAGCAAGTTGAAATGTCATGCATATTTTATATTCAATTTTATATTTTATATCAAGTTTACATACAAGCGAATTCAAAATTTCAGTAAGTTTTATTACGTTCGAGCCGCGAGTGCGTCACGTATCAGGTTCTTCAAAGTATGGCAACGGGTTAACACTAAAACTACCGACATATAATTCACAATGATTTTGATGTTAAAAATGAAGTCGAAAAATAAATGAACAAGCGATGAAACATTAACGAATGCACTTATTGATTCTTCATCTTGATGACAATCAGCATGCATGCCAAGAAAACCATCTTAACACTGGATTTACGGGCCATCAATGGCCATTTACGTCCAAACTGAAAATAAGCTATAGAAATAAGTAAATAATGGATAATACATAAACCAGCGTATAGAAAGATTCTTTATCTCGCTGAAGATTAACATAGATTTTTACATATACTCTTTAATAACGTCCCTAATTCAAAATAAAAATTTTAAGATCCGTCGTTTTGACCAGTTCCGTAAAACTAGTGTTAACAAATTTCTCCATTTGAAGTAGAAAATTTGTAGAAGGGTCATTTGACCCCTTCGGTAGTTTTAGCGTTAACGATACATTTTGTTGCGTATCGGATTCGGAACGTTGAAATTCTCGAATGCCGAAATGACGAAATTGCGAAATTACGAAATCGTTGGTCGGTGTATGCAAGCGGTGTTTCTATTCGCGGGTATGGCGTCGGGAAGCGTTGCTTTATACCGTATTCTTCGGGCATAAAATCAGTGTAATTAGAGGAGATTCGATCGCGAAATCCCGAGCCCGTAGAAATGATTGTCCCATTGCCACGAACGTTCGAGCCTGCAAACGGCCGCATAAACACGCTTACGTAACGCGGAAAATTTGGCTGGCCAGGACGCAAACATCCACGAAACATCCAGCGATGGCCGCACCGAGTTCACCGGCAATAAATTACGAACCGAAAGATCGGCGCAATCGGCCAGCGGACACTCGACGTGCTCAATTGCCGTCCCGACCATTTACAGATATAACTAGCATCCAACGACCCTCTCATACTACTCTCGCCTCTGCACGCATTCTATTCCGTGGATTCTCTGCCGATTTTCGCCTACAGTCCGTATCGAATCTGATTTCCCCAGGAAATTTATTCTCTGGTCAAGAGAATGGTCGTAGCATCGATTAACACTAAAATTACCGACGTACAATGCACAATTACTTTGAAATTGTTAGGTCGCAGAATACATATTTGCAGCGAGAGGATTTCATCTCGGTCAGAGTTTTCTTCGATACAATAGTGCAAAGGTTTTTTTCGTTTTTATTAGATACATTTGTAGTTTGGAATAATAGCTTTTATCCGTAGCAGAAATCGGACCCAAGGAGTCATTACATTCTAACGAGTTTTTTTATTGATTCATTGTCAGTCATACCAAGGTGTCAGAACCCTTAGCCTTAACTGTTAGTCATGACTTAGTCATGACGACTAAGTCACTTACTCGTGACTTTCTGGTTAATATTATGAATTCAATGTGATAAATGAGAGCAGGTAAGAAAGTCACGATTTCCTAACAAGTTAGAATTAAAATATCTCCTGAACTAATCATTTTTTTACATAAATAGATTAATACTTTTTTGTAAAGAATATGAAGGGCCATCAGCTGATGCAATAAGAAATATATGATTCCATGTAAAAATACATTAGTGACCTTTATATCTCCTTTAGACGTCCATTTACAAAAAAAAATATACCATCAGAATGTGCCCCTCTCAAAACCATTCAACTTCATCTGAAACATTGTTTACTATGAGTAATAATGATGACGTAAATCTAGATGGGAAAATGTGGTGAACCACCCTGTATAACAGCGTTTTATTGAATTTTTGTGTATTGTCCAAATAAACGAATTTCTGCATAAAACTTTATGGGACGAGAAGGAAAGGCGGGCAAGATAAAATAATTCTTGCTTTGCTGTGTAACCTCGGAACAATTTATTCTGCGGGGTTTGATCGACCCGTACGACACGCAGTAACTTAATGACTAGCAAATGTTCAGACTGCATTCAAACCATCTGACCCTCACCCTGCACACCAACGTATTCTCTCCCGAAATCATGCTTTCTTCTTGTACACGGAGTCGCATTCACTCTAAACCAATCGTTCAACGATACGCGCGTATTCTGAGACATTCCTCGAACTGGAACACCGAACGTGACACTCGAACCGATTTTCCAAACGTTCTCACGCAAACACTTCAAGTACCCACTCAGAAAACGTTCGCGCGTTGGACTCATTTACCCATTTCATTCTCACCCGTTATCTTAAACCTAGACTAAATAATTATATTATGGCAGAGACGTGGCGGCCGCATATCGACGCCACAACTGTAAGATTAATACGTAAATCGGTAAAATAAACGCGTATAATAACGACTTGTACAATATCGCTAAATGACTATATATTCTTTAAACGACAAAATGTGGGCGATGTCGCGTTGTCAATGATTCCCCAAAGAATGCTCTTCCTCGAGGCTGCGAAGGCTTTACTGCCCCTCGCCAAAACTCAAGGGCCTCAGTTGTTTACTGCCCTGACGTCACAATATTCGGGTCCCAACGCCTTGGTGGTCGTCGTGCTGGGACCGTATGCATCCTATTTCGAGTTCGAATGCAGGTCAATTTGGAATTTTCTTACACAACTTCATCTGTCCGAATTCTAACGGCGCAACCTGTACAAGTCCGAACACTCATTATTTTATTCACGCGCCTCGTAAATATTCTGTTACGGCGTATTTTGAAGGTGATACGTACCCTTACGCGGGTACGTAGCCCGTTGGCAGGCCAGCCATCCAGTTTGGTCGGTGGGGGTTGCTCGGGGGTGGCTATAACGTGCTCGTAGACCATGTGTAAAATTGGTAGCGCAGGCGCCCCGGAACGGCATCCACCACCTTTCTCTGCCTCCTTTCTTCCGCCTCTCGGTCGCGAGTTCCTGATGCTTCGCCGTTCAGTCAGTGGTCGTCATCGGAATCGTGCTCTGCAAATCGCGTGCCGCTTCTGCTTTATTTTCCAATCCGTTTCGCATCGCGACGCTTCTCCCGTTCCCGAGGAGTCGTCACTTAACTCAGCAGCTTCCGCGATTTACGTTTGTCGGTCTCGCGTTCTGTCCAAACGGCTCTCCATCGAGCTGCACGCGTCCATTTCGATCCCGAAATCTCTCGATCTTCGTCCGGAAAGATCGAACGGGCCGATCGAGTACAACCTTCGATTTCGCGGTTGGTCCAACAAGATTTTTTAACGCTCGAGTGCACGTTCGTATGGTAGGCTCTTTGCGCGGCCTGGAAGAAGGCGAAGAAATCGGTAAATGATCCATTGAATCATCGTTAAGGATCGGTCCAAGTCGCTGGATCGAAGACGACGCTCGGAAGGACGTTCTCTTGTTTATCGACCGTTTCGGAGCTTCGCTAATTGATTCTCCAGCATCTGAGACAATTATGTATTCTGGATAATTCGTGGAAACCGCAGTAATTGGAAGTATTAATTCTCAACTGGAAGGAGCGAAATTTACTTGGTGTCCTTGTCGTTCGATCGATCGATGTATCATAGTTGCGATTATAAAATTGTTGGAGCTCGTTCGAAACTGTTTTTGTCCGAACTTAGACCTTTTCGACTTTCGAAATAAGAATTTTATAAGGAAGACAAAACGTCGAGTCGATCGCTCATCAAAGGAAGGAAACTCGATCGATTCGAAGAATCGAAATCACTCGAATTTCTTATAGTCGAATCGAGGAAGCAGAAAATCATAGATACTTCTCCGACATTTGAGAGTGTTCTCACTTAATATTCAAGTTCTTTGAATCTCGAGGAGGAAGCCCGATTAGATTCTTTTGATCCTTCGAAGAAGATCAAGCAACGCGAAGAAGTCTGTCTTGGACCGAAAGATCAGAAAATTACACGAAATTTTCTTCGATAAAAATTGTGAAAATTTATGCAGCGTCCGATACTTTAAATTAACCATCGACTTCTTCGAATCTCGAAGCGAAAGTCGAATTCTTTGAATGCGTCGAAGAAGTTCGAACGGCAGGGAGAAATTATCGATACTTCGAGGGATTCAAATTATTTAAAATTTTCTTCCCGAAGAATCATAGCCCCTTTCACGCTGTTCGAAAGTGTTTCAATCGAACTGCAACTTTCTCGAATCATGGCACGGAATTAGGTACTTTGGATCTTTCCGAGACGATTAAGTATCGGGGAGAAAATTGTCGGTTTTTAAATTCGATGGTCTCAAGTCGTTGAAAAGTTTCTTCGTTGAAAATCGTGGTAATTTATTCCGCGTTCGAGAGTGCTTTTAAACGGCTAAAAATCAATGGAAAAAAGGTAAGCGACAGGAGGACCAAAACTGCTCGAAATTTCTCTTGGCGAAGATAGAAATTCACGCATCGTTTAGAAGCGTCGAGTTTTTTTAATCCTCGAGAGGAATTCTCGTTAAATTCTTTGGCATCTTTGAAGACTACGCAGCAAGAAGAAGTTAGCGATTTTGAACTCGAAGGATCAAAATTACTCGAAATTTACTTCGAAAATTGTACAAATGTATCCGACATTTGAACGTGCTTTTTAATTAACTCTCGACTTTTTCGATTCATCGAGAGATTCTCTGGATCCTTTGAAAATTAAGCAGCGAACAGCCGAAGGATTAAATCGACACGAAATTTTTCTCGTCGGTGGTTCAAAAGATAAAGTCGTAGAAACATATTCGAAAGAGTGTGCAATAATTCCTTTCTTTGGTACCGGAGTGAAAAATCTATTAGATCTGGATTCTCGGACGAACATAAGCAACGTGACGCCATAATCGACGGGAAAGATTCCAAGTTACTCGAAATTTTCTTCGTCGAGGTTGAAACGTTCGAGAAACAAAAGTCTGTCAGCATTTGGAAACGCGTTTCGTTGAAATCTTTTTCCGAATCGTCGAGCGAAATTCGCATCGGATTTTTCTAGAATAAGACAGGAAGGTGCATCGAAATTACTCGGATATTCTCGGACTCGAATCGGAAGTTCCACAAACCGCAGAAATCTGTTTACCGAAAGCGAAGACGAATCTGAACTTGGTCGGACCTCGAAGAAAAATTTGCATCGGATTCTCCGGATTTCGAAGAGGAGTAACAGAAAGAACTCGGAAGAACGAGATTTTCTTCTTACACCAATTACGAGTTAAATTATAATATACATAGAAATCTGTTTACAACTCGAGAGCATAATTGGCTTCGAAATTGTTTGGATTCCCAATCGAAACTCTCACCGAAACGTTGACGGATTGGTCTTTGAAGGATTAAGATCCTATCGAAGGATCAAGATATATCATCTTCGACGAATCAGAAGATCAATTAGCTGCGGAAATTTCAGTTGTTGAAACTGTGAATGTGAGGACGATCATAGACCTCGAAGGATCGAGCAGCTCCGACAAATTAAAAGATCGATAAACCACGAAAATTTCAATAGTTGAAACTCTGGATGTCCGATCGACCTTGAAGTGGATGTCTGATCGGCCATAGACCTCGAAGGATCAACGCATCATCTCTTACAAATTATAAGATAGATAAGCTAAAATTTCAATGACCGAGAGTGTGGATACCTGATCGACCATAGACCTCGAAAGATCGATATACCATCTCTGACAAATCATAATAACCATAAGCTAAAATTTCAGTGACTGAAAGTGTGGATGTCTGATCGACCATAGACCTCGAAATATCAACATAGCATCCCTAACAAATTATAAGATCGATAAGCTAAAATTTCAGTGATTGAAAGTGTGAATATCTGATCGACCCTAGAAGGATCAGCATAGCGTCTCTGTTAAATCATAAAATCTATAAGCCGAAATTTGAGCGATCGAAAGTGTACATGTCCGACCGATCGTAGAGCCGTTCGAATCTCAAAGCAACAGTATCGAGATCGGCGCAAAGTCGAGGATCGAAGAAGCGAGATCCGCCGCGAGGAAATCGTAGAAATTCATTCGGCGAGGTTTTTCAATTAATCCTCGACGGGATCCTCTCTCGTAAGCTCCCGAAGGGGATCATTATTCATCGTAGATATCGGGAGTCGGCGAACGGCGGCTGCCTTTCGAATCCACGGAGAAAGTTCGATCGTTAAAAGGGGATCGCAGTGATCGGTGAAACGCGATAGATCGTCGTCGACGGGACTCGTCCGCCCCTAGGAGGACTTTCAACGTGAATTCGACCCGTTTCCCACGTCTCGTCTTCGTCTTGAAAGCTCGTCCCGTTGCCCGACACTTTTCTCCACGTGGGAGAAGCGTTGCCCTACGAGCACCGTGTCGCTTCGACGTAGCTAAGAAACTTTCGCAACTTTCAACAGCGGCCTGCAACGTGGAGGTAAGCCGAAATTGACGGGTCCCCCGTTACGAGTAATAAATGATACCGTCCTCCTTTTGTCCCCTACGATCAGAAATCTTCTTCTTCTTCGTCTTCTTCTCTCGCTTCTTTGGCCTCGTGGATTAGTGTCGTGAACACTCGTGGCCCGGTGATCGTCAAAGTTTTTGGCTCCGGTTGAACACTGAATCACTCTTTGAAGACTCGGTGTCGTCGATAGCTGGACCGAGAACAGGCGCTCCTTTTTCATCGATTTCGAGTTGCTTTTTCTCTTTTGACAAATTGTCGATGGTATGGGTTACGTGTCGAGATATTCTAACGATCACACTGTACAACAGTCGAGTGATTTCACAACCACAACTTAGAAATTTTTAGAGATTTTTGCGAGCTGAATACGAATGTGAAATTAGTTTTTTTTCTGAGACGTACAGTTTTTGAGAAAATTAATGTTAAAGAAATTTTCAAATTTTGGCATTTTTGTGCTTTTACCAGGGCAACTGTTCAGTGGCTTTTTACGCGAGAAAAGTCTATGAACTTTCCCGAATAGAACGATTAAAATTGTCATTACATTGTAAACATTTAAATATGTTTCACACCTTGAGTGCCACTCAAAAACAATATCAATTTCTTTTAGGAAGTAAATTTATTTTTCACAAATTTTATAGACAATTTTCGTGATACTCTATCCTTCGATGAAAATCAACACGAATTTAAAAAAAAAACACCTTAAATTTGCAACTTAATTACAACTACAATTACAACTTACTAAACTTTTTAAATGGTCATTTTGATAGTTTTGGTAGGTTCAGTTAATGATAGAAAATAATAATTTCCTAAAACTTGATCAAACTTTCCAGTTAGAAAGTTTCCGAGACTGCCAATAACAAAAATCCTTTCGAGTGCAAGGTGTTAAAATGGTACCTGCAAGTGAACGATTCTGAAACATCCAAGAAATGCAATATTTATTTCGAATATTAAAGAAATTCGTGTTTAAAAATTCCTTTCGCAGAAATTTCGCAAAATATTCCGTTTCAAATTTGCTGACTCTCAAAATATCTAATTTTCAAACTCGTATCGTCCCAAAAAGGTTCACCACATTTCATCAGAAGCAAAAATAGCGAAGATCGCAAATTTATTTGCCAACCTAATATTTCCGAGATTCCGATAAACGCGATATCTCTTTTCCGTCGAAAATAAGGAGCGCGCTGGAGATTGATCTCGTACCGATATTTCCGCTCTAAAAATCGGACCAATTGCTTTCCGAACAAATTGTTGCTTACGGCGTATCTATAGACGTTGCTCGTTCACGGTCGACGCAAAAAAATAAAAAAAAATAATAAAGAAACGGGTCATTTAATTAAAAAAAACCCAGCCTCGTTAGTCGGTTCCGTGTTGTTCCCTGATACTGAAAAGGAAAAGAGCAGGATAATGGGGAGGAAAAGTTGGAAGTAGCCTATTACGAATGGACCGAGTAATTCAACATGGATTTGTTCACAAAGCGCGGATTCAGCTGGCTTCCAGGGAGACCGGTTTATTCGACTACGTTCCTTCTGTTCTCCTTTTTTGTATTTTTTCTTTTTTTTTTTTTTTTTTTTTTTTTTAAAAACACCCGACGATTTGACCGTTCACCGAGTAATGGAAGCTCGATGGGGGTGGGCGAGGAAGAAAACGAACAAAGAACGAGTCGGAAAACGTCGTTGGTAACGAAGGGCGGCCAATGGATTCTAATAAAAACGTCGATGGTACGGGGTCACTCGAAAAGCCTAAATGAAATTTTCTATACACCCCATTTACTTCCCGTGTTCGACTCTGGACAAAGGAGAAAAGGAATTACGCGTTTTGGGGATGATTTCGTGTCTGTCGACAGCTTTGCATATTCTCTTATACCTTCCGAGGTTTTTTAATTCGTATTTTACTGTATTGGAATATGGGGATGTTATTTATATAAAAATAAAATAAATCTGAATGTTCTTTTGAATAAACTAACTTTTCAAGAACCAACTCTTCTTGAACTAATTGTTCAAGAATCGTACTATGCGGAGAGACTTTCTTAGCAAGGGAACATATCGAACCTGAACACTCCGATTTGAATGAAACTTATGTGGAAGATCGTTCTCAAGAAAATATTTGACACGTATTTTTTTATATTAGCCATCGTTCACATTGAAGGGGTGATAGTAGCCCTCAAATTTAAGGGCTGAAAGTATATTTTTGGGAATATCTCTGGAACTAAAGTAGATAATGGAAAGCTTTTTTTTTAAATTGTGAGTCTTTAAATAGGGAATTATTCTGCGAAAGAAAATTTTAACAAACCTCATTTGTTTAAATAATATATTGAAAATTTGTAGTTTTTGCTTAATTTTTTTTACTAAATGTTCATCCATTTTCTTGTAACTTTATGTACCATATATAAACTATAGACTAAAATAGAGGATACGTGTTTTTTTTAATTTTTTGTTATTAGCGAGGATTATTAGTTAATAATTTGAAATCGTCTTCTGTGAACAGGAGATTTATTTTTGCTAATTATCTAATGATAATTCAATCACCTGACGTACGATGTTAAGTGTATGTTTTGTTTGACGTATCACTGTCTGGCGTAATCGACAGTCAATATTAACACTTTACACACATATGGGTGACGCTTAAATTTCCATGTGAATCAATCATCTATATTATTAAGAATCTGTTCATTTACCCAATGGAAAATGTTCGTACTATTTACTTGGAACTATAAATAATAAATAGAACAGGGTATTGTTAACATGCTACGTAAGATTTATTAATTATAACAGTACTACCTAGTCAAATTTTCAACAGCCTCATTGTGGCAGACGTGTTAATAATTATCACATAAAGGACAAATATTAAATTTGTTTTTAAATTATTGTTCAATCTGTTGTACTAAATGTGTTGTTTTTTTTTAATTTGTATGTTGACACATGTTCAATTATTTCATGAATTTACGTAAAGTTTTTTAAAATTAATTTCCCAAAAATATTGTCGGCCCCTGACGACGTTTGACCGCGTATCGAATCGCGTTAGGTTTATTTCATATTTTGCGAACAAACAATTATTTACATTCCGGTGTACGGGTTTAGCAGAAATTTTCGTCCGCGTTCCGTAAACGATCACTGTAATCACGCGGTGATAGGGAAAATTTATTATTCGATGTAAATATTCAACAGCGGTTTATACGCTCGTTTTTAGCTCACGAGCGAACGCGAAGGATAATTTTCGTCAGCTGTTTCCACGGTCGTTTCAACAGCTAATACATTTTGCGGTTTTTAATCCGTGTAATGTTATCGGGAAGGGAAGCGGTATTAGTACCATTAAACCGCTGTTTTCCCTCCCTTATGCGTGTTCGAGTCCGTTACGATCGCTATGATTCCTTATCGTGGTCCTTATCGATATTATTGGTCACTCGCGAGAAGAAGATAACGCTTGTATAGAGAGAAATATGATGTATTGTCCCGAAAGTTTGTGCAGACGTCGACGGAAAATTGAAACACAAGAGATTTAAGTTTTAGTATACATTTGTTAATCCTTAACCCTTTGCGGTCCTATGTCGAGAGTGGCTCGACATGGCGTTTCTCTTTGATTGTAGAAATAATTCGGATAAATAGATTGATTCAAGACGTTTTCATTTCTTTGCCACTTGTAACAAATTAGAAATATATTTGTTACGCGATCTGCATTATTAGAATACATTTTATTGTAAACTCACTTCTTCATCTATTTTGGGAATTAATTAAGGAGCTGTAGGTAAAAGAAATTAAGGACCGCAAAGGGTTAAGGAACGAATGTCGTCGTATTCGCAACATTATAAATGTTCACAAAAAAATCAAATGCAGCCATGCGAACATAACGTGATATTTCAAGAAATAAAAAAGATGTATATGTGAGTATTTGGTTACTTTTTTTCTCACATTTTCTATTTTGTATAAATACATTGTAAATGTACAAAAAATAAATTTATAAATATGTACAAAAATATATGTTACATGCATATACTATTTGTTTATTTTAAGTACCATTATTTTCCAGTAATTTTTACTTCACTTTTGTATGGACGCATTTGTTCATATACATATAAAATCTACATATGTATAGGATCTTCATATGTCTACATGCATATATAAGATATATGTATGTATATCGGTATTTATTGTGCACTTCATTTAGCAATAAAGCAATTAACTCGTTGAAATTCCGTCGATCTACTGGTCATTGTTGTAAAAAAATGCGCTAATTACGGGTTAAATAATATATGCATCATTTTGTTCTATAACCTTCTTCCATCTTTCAGACAACATGAAAATTTCCAGAAGCACTCATGTCATTCGTGTTTCATCGTTCTGATATATTTAGAATTGATTATTCCTATAAACGAAAGTTTCTAAAAACATTGCGGGGAACATTGGGGGGTGAACATTGTGGGGAATTATTTATAAAACACAGTATTTACAAAAACGCGATTGTTGCTTCCGGGCACGTAGGTGGATCCTAAAAAGATTGAGCGTAACTCGATTTACAAAAGAAAATCGAGGGGTTGCGGCGACACAAAATGTTCACGTGCACACCGACGTTGTGTTCGACACACGTGCTATTCGGTACGGTCCATTATTGCATAAAGCTTCGAGTGTATATACACGCAACCAATATCCTTCCATAGCTGGAGGAAACTCGATTTGTCTCCCCGGATTTCCACTATTCCAAAAGAGCAGCTACCCTCAGGTATTATCGGTTGCGCGGTGCTTCCCTTCGTTACTCGACGATCCGCTCCTCGTTTCACCCAGCAACGTTGTTTTCTACTCAGACAGGGATTATTAAGTTAGTCGCGTATCGATCCGGCAATCGATTCGCTTGAAACAACTGAACGACGCGACGGTATCCATTGTATGTGCCCGTAATGTTTGAAACTGGTATAAGTCCATTTTTTTCGTGTGTCGAGATGATTAAGGGTTTGGGATATTTGCATTTGAGTTAATTTAAAAATTGTGGCGAACGTTAATCTATTCGAGTGATGTTTTTAACAGTGTACATCTTTTAAATTTTATTCTGAAATAATAGTTATTAAAATTATTTTAAGAAGTGAACGAGTCTTTTTAACTCCAAATGAACGTATACCACTTTCAAAAATAACAGCTCATATGAGCTCGAAAGTGGTATGAGTCCATTTTTTCGTGTATCGAAATAATTAAGGATTTTGCATTTCAGTTAATTTAAATATAGTGGCGAACATTAATCAAAAACATTAATTAAAAGTTCGAGCGATGTCTTTAACACTGTACACTTTTTAAATTTTATTACGAAATAATAGTTATTAAAATTATTTAAAAAGATAAACGACTTTCTTTTACTCCAAATGAACATATACCACCTTCAAAAATAACAGCACATATGTTCCCATAATTATGAAAGTGGTCCAAGTCAAAATTTGAGAAAATTGGAAAAATTAATTGGAAAATTCAGACAAAGAGTTAATATGTGTGAATTTATGTATCGTTTGTATTTTCGTTTTTAAACTTCATTTTTAACTTCATAGTAATTGTGCATTATACATCGATGGTTTTAGTGCTAATGAATATTCGGTTTAAACATATCTGTATATTAAGGTGAAAGATGGCCGAGCACTATTAACGAAGTAACCGCGTTCCATTGTTCTATTTGCTATTATCAATGTGATTGACTACCTCCATTGCACGGCACATTATTCGTTCGAGATAGCGATGTCTGATGCTAAAAGTTTGTTTAATGGAGCGTTGTTAATAGCCGCCATTAATGGGAGCAGAGGTCAATTCACGATATTGATCAGTGCATCGGCATCTAACAGGTAGGAATGGGATGTAGTTAAGAATCGTAGGATTTATGATCTTGTCGAGAATCGTAACTTCGTTTTATTCTTCCTTTATGGCATTTATTAAACCTTGCTATTAACACGCATTAAAATTTGAATTTAAAAACCTTACATTTCTAATTCGGTACTATCTGTAAACCATGTTTTTCTGCAATGCCCAATTGGTGCAAATATTAGAACGAAAGAAAAATTACCTGTTGATATTAAACAATGTTTGAATGACAAAAAGCATATAAAAGGTCATCATATCAAGAGTTTATTACAAAAATTAAAAGACTATTTGTAATAACAAAAACTTATAACTTTATCTTAACAAAACAAACATATTCATATATGACAAAAAATGTGAACACATCGTAAAACTTAATTTTCACTTAATTTATCACAGTTTCTTATAATGAGATACGCGAATTGTTAGTTATGGTCTGTTTACATCGTGTATGCAGTACATCGCGTTTACGCGTTGCAATTGAATAAAGACGTTACAAATTTTAAGGTGGTCACTTTTTTTTATCATGTATGAAAATGTCTGTTTTGTTAAAATCAAGTTACAAGTACTTGCAAATATTTTTTTAAGTAATTGTTGGCGTGACGATAAACATTTCAAAGAGGCCCGATAACAGTATCCTTCTTCATCAAAAACAGTAGTTTTCAGATATTCTGTATTGGTTATAATAGGATGGTCACTTTATTATGCCGGTTACTGTAAATAGCATTTTATTGAATTTTTGTATATTGTTTGAATAAACAAATTTCTGCATAGAAGTTCATCTGTCCAGATTCTAACAGCGCACCCTGTATTCATAATGAATGGCGTGGATGTTAATAGCTCGCTTGTCATCAACGAATTCGTTGCGCATTTATTCGAGTGGCTCGCATCCGTGCTTGACGTGCTCGACGCGGTCCACATCTCTCCCTCTCTGTTTGATTGACAAACGATAGCCGCTTGAAAATTCGGTGCACGTTACGTTCTTTTCGCCCATTTCATAGAACCCGTGGCGCGGAAACTTTTCGTAAATCCCTGGGAGAACGCGTTCCTTTTACCATTCGATTTCCTCTGAAAGCCTCGGCAAAAGCCGGTATTTGTCGAAAGTAACGTTCCTCGAGACGGAAAGCTTTCGCGTCCCGTCGCTTTTCCTACTTGTCGACCCAACGTTTACACAAATTTGATACGATCGCTGTAAAATCGACGGTTTCACGGGGTCGTTGAAACAGTTTCGCCGGCTCGAAATGTCGCGAAAACGGAGAAAGAATAATGTCGTTTATTAGCACGGGCTTAAAATAAACGCGACGCTGAATGCTCCGTTTATTGATTTCGAACCTGAATACGACCGAAATATCGTATCAACGATGTCGCATCTGCGATTCGGATCTTTCTTTTTAGTCCGTTTGAAATTGGAACACGATTACGCGTGTAATATACATCGAAAACTCCGTCCTTTTAAATTACTGTACACACGAATTGTCACGCGGTATGACGCAGAGCGTTACATCAGCATATGCAATTTCGCTACGCGTTGTATCGCCACACGTCGATTCGCAGTGCGTTGCATTGCCACATTTTGATTCTCAGCGCGTGGCATTGCCACACGTTGAGTCGCAGCGCTTTGCATTGCCACGTGTTATTTCGCAGTGCGTTGCATTGCCACATGTTGATTCTCAGCGTGTTGCATTGCCACGCGTTGATTCGCAGCGCTTTGCATTGCCACGCGTTATTTCGCAGTGCGTTGCATTGCCACATGTTGATTCTCAGCGTGTTGCATTGCCACGCGTTGATTTGCAGCGCATTGCATTGCCACGCGTTATTTCGCAGTACGTTGCATTGCCACGCGTTGATTCGCAACGCGTTGAATTGCCACACGTTATGTTGTAGTGCATAGCATTGCCATTAGTTGATTCGCAGTGAGTTATATCGCCACGCGTTATTTCGCAGTGAGTTGCGTAACTACGAGTTATTTCACATTTGTATAACTACGCGTGTATCACTACGCATTGTCTCGCCGCGCGTTATTTCGCATTACTCCTTTCAAACACAATTCAGGATACGAATACGCTTCACCAAGGACGGAAATTAAACTTGGTTGTCGATAATCGAGACAAGCGATTGGAGTTGGTTACAGCCATTTTTTTTAAACAATAATAATGATTGTTATGACAATCTGTAAACTCTCGAGATATTCGCGATAAAATACTAATACCGTGCGGTTTTCATTTGTTCTTAGCCATGTTAATCGTAGGTCAGAATCACTGATTCTATTAAAAGAAAAAAAAAAAGCTATCGAAATCCGTTGCAAGCGGATCTCGGTGTGTTACTCTACGCAGGAAGTGCTCTTTTTGCAAACTCGATGTGCCTTGATTTACGATTCTCCCAGGCCGGAATGCTGGTCGCTGACGGCTCGCAGTTAAAGTGATATAATATCGGTCAGAAACTTGCGATATTGTTTTTTGTACACCGTGCCAGCTCGAACGGTGCGCTTTCGATTTTTTATAACTGTGGCACAGTATCGAACACGTTGGATTCTACAGGAAAAATTATGGTGCCGCCGAAACAAGTATAGGGGATTTCTGTTTTATTACCAGGAGCATAGGCGTTGGAGCGAAAAATACAACATTCGACTACGTATATTTCACGGTGATGCATGTGGCGATCTGACGCGCGACGATACAACAGGTAATTCGACTCGCGGCTATATAATGAGCGGCGGAGTAATACGGTCCTTGGCCATCGAACTAGGACCATTATAAATTTTTATCATTTTTTCGAGTCTTCCGAAAAATTCAAAGACCTGTTCAAATTGTAATGTGATACACTACCACTGTATAGAGGGCATTTCCCCTAATTTGAACACCTTAAATATATCGCTTATTTTGTATGATAGAAAAAATGTCAGGGGAAGAATTTTGTTCTCAAATTTTTTTTTTTTTTTTTTTTTTTTTTTTTTTTTTTTTTTTTTTTTTTTTTTTTTTAAATTTCAAGGTTATCGTATTTTTTTTAAATGACAGTTCATATTTTCACTACATAAATCTTATAGCATATAAAAAGACGAATCCAACAAGATGTAATATGTTGACCTTCGCGTGACCTTCAGCGCACGGTGTTATTGAATACCTTTAAATGCACTCTTGCGGTTTACTTGGGTGAGAGCAGTTACCACTTAGATCAAAGGAAGTCAATGTTTCCTTATACCGAATGATTATTAATTACTAATTGAGATTAGTATCACGTCCAAAAATATTTTTGCGAGACGGAATTCATTAGCTGCCTGGAAGATGGCTTAAAGTTATAGAAAGAAATGGCGATTACTTTGATTAAACAATTCAATTTAGTTCCTGTTAAAATGAACCATGACTGTATCTGAACAAATTGGATTATTCCTTTGTATATCTAATATTATTGGGCTATTCCACGCCGAATCGACCACTTTTTGGCCTCACTTATAGTCTTATAGTCTATGCGAAATTAGGGGGGGGGGGGGTTTAGTCATCACTTTGCCGATTTCGAATTTGTTAAGAAATTACGAGCCTTCAAAGTTTTCACTTTTTGCCCATTTTCGCGAAAATAGATTTCACTCACGAATTTTTTTCTCAGAAACTACTCGTCCGATTGAGCTAATTTTTGTTTATTTTATTCATAAAGGATTGGGCTACTATAATATATTTTTTCTGCCCTCGTCAATTTGTTATATAATATGAAAAAATTTAAACAAATTCGATCGAAAGGATATCTTCTGGCCGAAGGGCAAAGGGAAAGAGGAAGATCTGAAAACGCAGAACGAAGGAATGCGTTTATTGTTGGAAGGGCCGGCGGAAATTAATAAAGAAAGCGAGAAAATGAAGGAGCAGAGTTGGTCGGGCGAGAAAGCTCGTCCAATAAGTTCGGCGATCTTATCGCTCGCGGCAAAAAGAAATCCGAGCCGAGGTGAAGTTTGAAAATTACGAAAGATAGCTGCGAGGTGATAAGAGAGCGTGCAAGTTTGCCGCAACAAAATACAACCGAATCGACTAACATTTTGAAGATGCAGCGAACACCACTCTCGCTGTCCAATCTTGTACGATTTTTATTAACCGGTTAACTATTTACGACGAGTATATTCGTCATGGAAAAAAATGCGAAATTTCGTGTTACGACGAGTATACTCGTTATGAAAAAAAATACGAAATTTTGTGTGACGACGAGTATATTCGTAGCGGCGAACACCATCACACCTTCATTTATCGTCCCCGAATGCGTACTGAAGTTACTGACAAACATACAAATGCCCTCGCTGAAGGTCACGTGAAGGTCAACATAGTAAGCCTCGTTGGATTCGTCTTTTTATATGCTATAATGTTTTTGTAGTAAAAATATGCAGTGTCATTTAAAAAAAAATATGATGACCTTGAAATTTCGAAAAAAAAAATAACCTTGAGAACAAGATTCGATCCACCACCGTATGAGCCCCTTCGAACAGAATATTTCCCCTCCCTCACATTTTTTCTATCATAAAAAATGAGCGACATATTTAGGTGGTCAAGTTAGGTGAAATACCCTGTATAGCCCATCTTACCACGTATGTCATGTTTCACTGTGACAGCTAATATGGTATATGTAGATGTATGTATACAATAGTTTCCTGGATAGGCTCGGCAGGCAGAGGGTAGGTGGCACAAGGGGATGAATGTGGAGGTGTTATTCTATGCGCAATAGAATAATACCCCGTGTACGTGTTCAAACTTAACATTCGGTGTACAATAGAATAACATCGTAGTGGAGTTAGTGATAACGGTGGCAGTAGCACCAATAACAGTAATAATCATAGTAATTAGTCGTGCGATGTAGGGTTATATCTTCAATTACTGTAAAGTTACAAAATGATAATGCTCATTCATCTCGGGTCCACCTGGATACTTTCTCGTTTTACTTTCAGAAAATTCGAATATGATGTTTGCGTTTTAAAATTTCAAGAAACTTAATTCTAATCTAAAATCTAGTTCTAGCAGTTCTAACAGCTTCTTGTGTATAATAATTGGTCATTGAGGCAGACACTTTGTACACTCGCATGCAAATGGTCTCAAACGAATAGACGTCCATATCCGCAGATCGCCAAATCTATTAATCCTCTCATTTCTGGACAGCCACATCCACTGATTTTAAAATTCACAGACGTCCATATCCGTAGATCGCCGAATTCAGTAATCTTCACATTTCTTAGACCACCAAATTCTACAATCCACAAATTTCTACACCGCCGTAACCCCAGGTTCTTAACTGTACAGACGTCCATATCCGATCACCAAATCCAGAAATCTTCCGATCTTCGGTTCCCCAATACCGAAACCTCCGCAAAACACACAAGTCCCCGGAAGTTCGTGAACCCCGTACCATAGGAAATTGTCAGGTGGTACAAGGGATAACTGATGACGGGTGAACGGATCGATCCGTCGTTGCGGTTCGTCGTCGGCCAAATACAAAAGCAAAGGTAGTGGCAAGTTATCTCGCGAGAGAGGATTCCCGTAGGTGCGTCGTTTTCCCGGTGAAAAGATAACGAGAGACAGGTCGGTTGTGTTCTCTGTCGCAGCGACGCAAGGAACGGGGTAGAATCGCGGTCGAGAGCGTCCACGTGGTTGAAACGGCGAGCCTCGGGAGCAACGCCGGCGGCGTCGGCGGCGTCGGCAGCGTCGCCAGCGACGTGGCAGGCAGCGAGGCAGGAACAGGCGGCGGCGGCGGCGGCGGAGGAGGCGGAGGGGGCGGAATACCACCTGGGCTACCCTTCCAGGTGGGCTATCGAGAAGCCGGCCAAGAGTACACGCTCTACCTTCTCGCCGCCCGCGAACAGGACCGCGCCGAGTGGATTCGTGCCATCCGTGCTGGTGAGTCGTCTTTTTTTTCTCCCTTCCTCTCGTTTTATTCTACAGGGTGTTAAAAAAAAAACATTTGGCATTTATATGGTATACATATATGTAGGATCCACTGCACCGAGTGAAACAGCTTTAGTAAACATACGTCGAACGGTTGGCTTTAAGATCATAGGCTGGTCAAAAATATGTGGACACTTCCGTAATTCTTGTAACTATCTGAAAAAGTTATGGTGTCTTCGGTAAATTTGATTATCTAATATGTATTTCAGTTTGTAAATAGTTGGTGAACATATTTTAATAATGATTTGTTAAATATCTTACCGATCATGATGAGAATTAATTAAATGTGAATGTAAATAATTTAAGTACGCTGCGATCTTTTGTTATTGGGGCTGTGTATATTTATAGGGTGCAAGGTTATCGGACTAGTTGAAACTTTGTATACACTCGATGGCTTTAAGGATGTATCGATTACAGTTCCATTATTGCAATTATCAAACTCGGTAGTTGAAAAGTGGGATGAATTTTGTTGAAATTATTAGTTGTTTATCAACCATTGCCTATATTGTTTGTTTCACCATGTTCAAACATCGTGTGTATGATACTATAAATGTAGATAAAAGTTATTCATTTACAATTGTCGTATTGAGTGAGCCAATACTTGAGTGCAAAGGGTTAAGGGTTTGAAAAATTTGGAAATTTGATAATTCAAGACGATGTCCCAATTTCTTTCTTTCTTTCTTTCTGAAACGAATACATAATATTTATTGTTTAAGGTTAATTCGTTCCATCAAATATGAGTTGTTTTGCTCTATCATCCTCTTGCATCTCAGGAAATGTCATTATTTGAATCAATGAGTAAATCACACTATTAGGGTGTCCTACAAGTTTCAACGTTTTTGAATACGAAATGGATACACAATACTTATCGTTTAAGGTCGATTCTTTGCATTAAATATGAACTATTTTGTTTCACCACCCTCTTCCGTTCCTCAGGGAACATCGTTATTTACTTTCCAAAATCATCGGAACTCGCAACATACTTCTCGAAGGGCGCGTTCATTCCCCATGGAAGAAAGAAGAAACTTACGGGGCATAATTCGAACGAAATTGTAATAAATAAGTATACGATACCGGCAACTGGAAACTCGTCAGGAGAGCAGATTTATCGGCAGCTTGAAAGTGCCGTAGAAAGTTTTAGCGAGTTACGCGGTAACGTCTCTTTTGTAATCCGTTGTTTGTTGATCCAAGTTTCAGCGTCGATGCGACGCCGAGTTGTACAGCGTTGACGTAAGAAATTACGTTACTCGAACGCGAAGCGTTGAAGGAAGGATCGCGCGAAAGTTTGCATTAAAATTACGCTACAAAGCAGCGAGTTCCGGCGGGTGTACATCTTTTGTTCGCGATACGCGTCAACCCGAACCTCTATTCATCAACTTCGGGGACGTATATGGGTTGCGATTTAACTATGGTAGTCGGAATTCACCTGTTCCCCGAGACAATAAATAGCTGACATAATGGAGACGAAAACTATGTGCTCTAGCGCGGCGGTGACAAATATTTCGCCGAGTACAAGCGTTCGCGACGGTGATGTTCATTCGTCTAACCAGAAAACGGTCTTTCAATTATTTCGCCCAGGTCCGTTAACCCTTTGCGCCCCGAGTTATATTTCAATTTTGTTAAACAGATCCAAACGCGTTTGAACCCTTGTACTCGACGAGATTTTTTTTATTCGGTGTGATGAAGTGTATGGGTAAAAATAATGGTCACACGATATATAAGACCTATTAGACCAAATTGCGAATGTAAGTCAAAGTGAAAATGTGGCGTTTTTGAAATTCCTGTTGATTTTCATCGAAATAAAGAAATAATGCATAGATTAATTTGTGATTTATCGTTCGATAATTTGATTTATTTGTTTTTCACCTTCATCTTTAATTTCAAGGTAAACGTGCATTATATGAAATACGTTTAATGTTACCACGCTGAACGCCATATATGGGTCACGCTTAAATTCCCATATCAATCAATCGTCTATTTCATAAGAATTTGTTCGTTTACCTAATTAGAAACGCTCGTATTAATTTCTTGGATCTATGAATAAGAAATGAAATAAAAATAAAAATACTGTCTAGTTTTACCAAATATAGATGAAAGAAAGGTATAATTATATTTTATCATTGTCCGTTAGATGTTTAACGAATTATTATTAAAATATGTTCACTAACCATTCACGAACCGAAATACATACTAGATAATCAAATTGACCAAACATTGATGAAAAGACGGTATAATTATATTTTATCATTGTCTGTTACATATTTAATGAATTATTATTAAAATATCTTCACCAACCATTCACGAACCGAAATACATACTAGATAATCAAATTGACCAAACATTGATGAAAAGACGGTATAATTATATTTTATCATCGTCTGTTACATATTTAATGAATTATTATTAAAATATTATAATGAATTATTATTAAAAAATGTTATAATTATATTTTATTATTAAAAAACGTTCACCAACCATTCACGAACCGAAATATATACAAGGTAATCGAATTTACAAAATACATTATAACTTTTTTAAGCAGTTGTAAGAATTAAGAAAGTGTCCACATACTTTTGTGTGGCAGTGTACGTATTTTTGTAAGAAAGTCTGCGTATCGATCGATCGCTATTTATCTCCCCGCGCGTCTTCGAGTTTCCCGGAAATCTCGAACGGCGAATCTCGCTCGAACGGGTCGCGGTAATTTTTCATCGAGAAATGTCGGGGCTCGCCGAGAAACTTGCGGATTCTCGAGGATCATCGAAATTGATTCGGCCGCGAAAAAAGCAGCAACGTCGGAAATCGTAAAAATCAATCGCCGATATATCCGCTGACGCGTCTCCATTTCGGTCTGTGGGTGATTGATTTGTCGTTGTCGCGGTATGCTCGAACTTTTAACGAGTTTTCTCGACGATCTCATCCGGCGGAAGGGCGCGATTATTATTCGTGGCCGCGCGCCTCGCGGAAATCGAATCTTCAAGTTTTTCACCGGGTCCGATATCCACCGAGCTTATTTCGCATTATATAAATGCATCAACTTTCGCTCGGAAGAATTTTCGTCCCTTTCTTATGGATATTTTTCGTCCTGGAGGGCCACATTGGGATTCAAATTTCTTGGACGAGTTTTCCTCGATATCGTTTCCGGACACGGTTCCTGTTCCCGCTTCCGGGACGATCTTCATAAAGCCCCGTTTATACTAGAACAGGTGTTACTCGAAACGTCTGTATGTTCGTTCGATCCGTCTTGTTTGCGTAATCGTTTTCCTTCCTCAAGCGGTGTTTCAGATTTTTCCTCGCGTTCTGTCCTCTGTTTGTTTCTTGAAATTGCTACTTTCGACAGGGAATTGAAAAGGATTGCGAAAAAGTCTCGTAGACACGATTTTTGAATAATAAATAATTCTATTTCGTGGTTTTGAATTTTTTATCATTCTCTTCAACCCTTATCCCTTTAGCATTGCGTTTCTTACATTTCTCTTCGATCGTAGAAATAATTTAGATAAACAGGTTCGTTGAATATATTTTCATTTGTTTACTACTTACAGTAAATTTAAAATATATTTGTTACGCGCCCTACTCTGTTGGAATAAGCTTTATTGAACACCCAATTTTTTCAGCTATTTTATAAATTAATTAAGGGGTTGGTAGGTAAAAGACGACCTCCCATTTCTCTTTGATCGTATAAATCATTCAGATAAATAGATTCGTTGAATATAATATATTTTCATTTATTTAGTATTTCTAATAAATTAAAAATATATTTGTTATAGACGCTGGACTATTGCAATACATTTGATTAAAAACTCATTTTTTGATCTATTTTGTAAATTAATGAACGGGCTAGTAGATACAAGACGACCTAATAAAGTCTTTCTAACTTGCATATTTCTTATATGATATCAGTGAAATCTATACACGTTATGCATACAAATTCATACATGATACATACGATAATCTTTAATACTTTGTGTACTGTACAGTTTATGTCCCATTCAATTGGAAATATATCACCGTTCGAATAGTTTAGTATGCCTGTGTAACTCGTGACGAGAAAATCGAAGAGAAACGCGATCGATCGATGCGATCCCTGCATTAACGTTAATCGATCTAAAGAAAATTTGTCCAAGTTGCGCGTGCATTTGCCGGAAAAAAAGAGAGTAGAAAAGAATTCCAGCAGTTTAAAGGCGTCTGTGATCGATTTCGGCCCCGAGCAATTTGTCGAGATGACAATATCGATGAGGAAGCATTATATACAGGACAGCCCCGAGCGGTCCCCTGCGAAAGTGCAAAGTAGTCTAGTTCTGCTTATTCCTGTTCCCTTTATCCTGCAACCCTCTCCTCTAATTATCCACCCCCGTTTTGCTTTCATTCTTCTTGTGCCCCTCGCGGCGGTTCGCCGAAATACCGGGAAATCGCGTGATTAAGCCGCTCATTAGCAATGACGGATTTTCCGCGAATATCGCGATTTTCGACTCTCAAAGATAACATTTCGCCATTCACGTTCGCCCAATACTGTTACGCGCTGATTTTCTGTTACGAATGTCGCGTAACCCTTACATAACTAACCCCTAACTCCCTTACTAACCCCCTGTCTGGTAACTATCACGTGGGCTCTGTTATGGTTGCCGATAAAAATTATTTCTCACTCGTCGCACTATTCACCCAAAATACCTCGCAATCAGGCGAAAAGCAATATAATTAATTAGGCGAAGCAGTAGAGCGCATTTCCCAAGATTTTCCAAAAAAAATTACATTTGAAAATTGTTTCATTCTACATAAAGGAGTTTGAGTTAATTATGAAAGAATGAGCCGAGTGGCTGAGTGCGTAGCGTGAAAGATTGATAAGCGATAGATTATCGGTTCGATCCCCCCGTTTTTGACATTATTTCTTTTTTTTTTTCAATTTTCATGTTTTGCTGATGAATGTCATCCTGGCCCGTGTCGCACGTAATTAATAAAGGTTATATATAACAATTAAGTAAATATAATATTTAATATTATTTTTATGTTAATCCGTTTTCCCAATACCCATAAATAAAGACCATAAATATTTATTTAAAAATTATAAATTAGCGTACATTTCATAATCTTGAGAAGTGCGCTCTACTGTTTCGCTTAATTAATTTTACATACGATATCTTCAAATACTGCAAGTTTCAGGAAAATCCGGTGCCCGTCAACATTTATGTCCCCTTGTTAGAAATAAATAACCGACAGACTAGCCAATTGCATCTGCAATTACAATTATCGGGGACAGGACTAATTTTATGAAAATTAAAATGTAAAAGTTAACGAGTATTTTATTACAATAGTTAATTTCAATAATAGTTTCGATCTATTACTTGTATAAATACTACAGAAAAATGTTGAGTTCGATTAGGACATTTCACACATAATCGCTAAAAAAAAGCACTATACATCGATGCGTCCTTGACTCTCCAGACGGATTCTCGGTGTTCACAAGAAACACAGTGCTTACAGATATTTTAATGAGGTGTTTTCCCCGTTTCGAGCGTAACGCGTGAAAATTCATTATTCAAAGAAGGGAAAACGTGAGCATGCGGGCGTAATACGATTTTCATTCGATCGTCCGGCGATAATGGTTTTCGAAAATTAAAGACGATACCGACGCGACGGAACGCGTGGATTATTAGCGTGTACACATTGTTAGAGCCGCGTGTTAATCTGCAAAACTCATTAACTTCGTAATTGAACATCCTACACCGTGTTCTGAAAAACGATCGATGGCATCAATCTTCTGGTTTTGTTCGCGGTGTCCGATCGTTCGCGATCATTCGTCATTTTTGACGCGACAGAAGGCTGTTATTGTTTGAACAGTAATCTTTTTTAAAGAAAAATTGATGGATTCGACGGTGTGACCTTTTTTTTAATCAACCCTCGAATGATCACGTTACTTCGCTGCAGGGAACTGCCACGGACACAATTTTGTTTCGCATTGTAATTTTTTAATGTACAGAAATTTATATCGATCTTCGAAATAGAATAATCATCCTAACTGTTCGAAACATAAAAAAGAGAGTAATTTGCAAAGTGCAAATTTCTATTTTTAAATTTTACAGGACAAATATACGTACGTACATATACATACATGTATAAATACGTACATATATTTATATTATAAACTGTGACACATGTTTGAGTCATGTCGATTTAAAAATTCTTAAATTTTCACCGAATTTCGAAATTTCCTGAATCCTTTTATTTCAATGTACTTGTACTCCTACTAGTACATTCCTTGTAGCTCTCAATATTTTTATATTATTATTATCTCAACCCTTAAACAGTGAACTGCGTTCGACGTTCATACACGTCAGTCCAAAACTTCGTTTCAATGCAGTCAAATTAATAAATTATTAATTGTTCATCGAATGAAAGCGTAATTTATCTACAGTCGTTGTTACTTTTTTTGTAGGATTCATAATACGAGCCTTTGTCCAGCATTCGTCGGGTACACTTGTCATTGATTGATTTTAATAATTTTATTTTTAATTTTGTCGAGACTAAATTGCACAGTTAACTCGTTAAATAGTTACGTGTTTAACCCTTTGCAACGGGAGGTTATATTTTACCATTCAAAATGGACGATCAAAGCTGGAAACGAATTATAACAATTCTGTATCCCATTTAACCCTTTGCACTCGAAAGGGTCTTTGTTATTGGCAAGTGGAATCTTGAAAACTTTCCACCTGAAACATTTAATCAATTTTGTCACTGATAATTGTCACTGTTGCCCGTGTTACTATGTTTAACACCTTGCCGTATTATTTACTATTAGTATTAACTGTTAGTAGCTACAATATTAAAACGAACTAAGAACTTAAAAATGTCTTGACAAATGTGTAATCAGTGATTCGTGACTTTGCAAATCATGTTTGAGCTTGAACTTCAAATTGAAACATATTCAAAATCTGAGTGAGATGCATCGTAATTGAGCTATGAGTGCGTCACGAATCAGAGACGTCAATGTATGGAAAGGGGTTAAAGGCCACACGTATGACACCATAGTTAAAAAGTATTTATTCAAATTATTCGATGGAACTAAATGAATGCTAGTCGTTGTTCGATAGCAAAGGGTTAAATATGAAAAATAACCTTTAATCCACGAATTAACGTATCGCGGTTGAAACTAATCTTCGAACGAGATTCTGTGACCGATACAGCAAAGCAAACGAAACGAGACAGCATCACGTACACGACGCCATTTGCAATTCAACTATACAACTTTAATATTCGTTCTGGCGTATACGTGCAAGTTCTGCTTCGATCACGGAAAGAGGGTCAAAACTAATAGGAATCCCGCTAGTCGTAATAATTATAGTTCCTATCCACGGCTCGCGTTTTAACAAGCCACTCGGATTAATTAATGTTTAGACTCGCCCGTAACCGGATATCGTTCCTCTTGACCGCCTTCGGTCTTTGTGCGAAATTAGGCTGCGTCCCTTGCCCCCACGGAAAATCTTCTTCTCGTAACATCTAAGATATACCGTTACGGGGTATTGTACTATGTTTTAACCCTTTTAGTGCCGCGCTAAAACGTGTGCCTGTGCGAAGATAACCGGAGGAATTTGACGAATTTATTAGGTCTTGGAAAAATGCTCATAAAAGCCAAATTAAAAATGATACTTAAAAAATTCAAAGTGCAGCGGTTGTTAATGTGCTAAGAAAGAAGTCTTCCTTTGTTCTTCGTAAACTCTTCTCAAATTCACCTAAAATAAAAAGTTATCGAATTAATTTGTCCGATAATATCCCTTTCATCGAATTTATACGATATCAAACGAAACGGGCGGTTATAGTGTTCGAGCGCATAAAATTGTTAGCCGTGTGATCATAAATAAATAGACAGGTCGAAAAAGCATCGTTTGCGGAAAGCAGCGAAAAGCTCAGGGGGACGGTTTGAATTTTTCACATATTTTTCCATGACGTTTCGTCCTGAACTGCACGGACAGACGGACGATAGATAATTCGTCAAATAAATACATTGTGTAGCAAAAGCCTTGCGTCGATTCAATTGGACGTTGTCGAGTAAACGAATGGCGTTTCGATATTTTTATTTTTTTCCTTCCACGTTGCTGTTACGAAGCGAATAATGGTTATTGGTTTGTTTCAGTCGAGCGTGATGTTCCCCGGGAAAATTCCATTTTTTCATAGCGTTCGTGTTTATCTCACTGTGTTTTTGGTTTACTCTTTTTCTTTTTCCTCTCGTTTTTTGGTTTGGGTCTGGTTACACGTTGATACCGTATCGGTTGACGTTCTGGAACTTCAAACACCATTAACTTCGCGAATATCAAGATCATCTCTAGGCAGTTTACTTGCTGTTGGAACCAGACACGGTTCAGATTTTTCCGTACATTTTACGATGTTTAAAACGATATTATTTTCTCTCTCAGTTTTTTGATACGTTCAACCGTTAGCGTGTTTTGACTCACGTTTTCGCAACTAACAGCGATTAAAAAGTTTTGGTTTTATATTCGTTTTTAGTTTGGTTTTTAAAAATGACAGCTTTATCTTGCACTATTCGGATAAAAAATGTAATTATATGTTGCTCTGCTCGTTATCGTGTCGTTTCATGTTATACTTTGTATAGCTCTGAATAAATTTATTTTATGAATTTTTGGGAAAAATTGCTGGACGGAATAAAAATAAAAATATCTTAAGATAGAACTTATGATATACGAACTTAAACCATAAAATTCATTGAAAATGATCGTATAAACGTTGTATAAATATTCTTGTTACAAAATGGCTGATTTCTCATTCGAACGAATAATGTATTAACCACTTTGCAGCTCAACGTTGTCGATTATCGAGTATTCAATTTGTAATCGAGCAATTTGTGTTAAGAATGTCGATAAAACATCTGTCTGGTTATTTTCGCTAAACTTGAACATGTAAATTGATCAGCCACATGTGTCATTTTGTAATACTTTTATAACGTGATAGTTATTTCACATACGAGTACAAACATAACTTTACACAAAACTTGGCTGTCTATATGTATGTATTATAAAAAGTTCTTTTATGTAATTGGACATAGAATTACAAGTAATACAAATTCAAAACATAATTTTACTTATTTTAACGTTTTAAAAGATTCTACATTCGAGTTGATTCTATCATTGTCTAAAATGTATCTATGAATATTTTAACCTGGAAGTTCTTATTTTCCTTTTAAGTTATTTTAACAGTATTCAGAGTACGAACATTTTTGTGTTTATTTCATATATGGGTGGCACTTTTTTTCTGCAAGTTAGATGGGATTTTAAATTGGGATTTTAAAAGGAATTTAATGGAACTAGTACTGAAATATAAATATAAAATACGTAAAATAGAAATATTACAATATAAATATAAATATGGATTTGAACCCGGCGGGAATTCGGCCAAATAATTCTGGGCGACCTGTTAAATACACAATTCGCTGCAAGCATTCAGTCATTTCAACTTAAACGAGTTTCATATCCAGAAGCAAACATAAATTTTAAAGAAACGAATAAATGTATCCAAAGAAACGAAAAAAGCGTTAAACTATTGCATTGCAGAAAACGTGGATCGGAGTCCCATTCCTCTCGCTGCAATATGTATCTCAAGACCTAACAACCATCAGAGAGAAATGCCCAATTGGTGCAAATATTAGAGCCAGCGAGCAATTACCTGCCGATATTAAACAATGTTTAAATGACAAAAAACATATAAAAACAATAACAACATATCTTATGAAACGCAAAATAATTGATGATGTCTAAGGTACAGTTAGATTTAGATAATAAATAATTGACGATGTCTAAGATACAGTCAGATTTACCAAATAAATAATTGGTATATAGATGTAAACTATGGACACATGTAAACCCGTTGTAGTATAACTCAAAATGTAAGAACGTATCTATGTATCTAAATGTGGTCGCTAATGACTGAAAAGCTAATGCGTCATTAACACTGGAACTACCAACTAGTCAAAATGACTGGTTTCGGGTTTGGCATTTTTTATTACAAAGGTTTGTTGCCGTCCTTTTGTCAAAATGCCTAGCATGTTTTATTGAGCTAATGAATGGTTGTATATGTTAGGTGATGCTGCAATATTTATTTATTGATTTTTCTACTTTATTTTCAGTTTTGAAGTAAGCATGCATTTAATGTCGGTACTCCTAGTGTTAACAAATAAATGAAAAAGAAAACCTTTAGAGAACAGTATTCGTACGACAAAGTTCTAAATGTTTACCTACGAGAACGAAGAACACGTGATACGCGGTGAATTCGAGCAAGATTTTGATCGAATCTACCGTGTGTAGTTTCGCGTCCAGCAGAGTGTTTATGGTCGAAGGGTGATCTCACGATGACGTATCATCGAGTCGAGGATAATTTACGAGAGTTTGCCGTTTGTCGACAGTGTGCAGCGAGAATCCAGGGCTGAGCGGTCGTTACCACGCGGGTTTGTGGAGTGGAAAGCGTTGGTCCTGCTGTCGCTTGACGACACGTTCCGCAGAGGGTTGCGATACTTGCAGCTCCTGGTCCTCGAAACCGTTCAACTCAACGAACCCGTCCTCGACGTCCACTTCGAGCTTCACCTCCGCCGCCGGAAGTACCATCGCTACCTCCACCACCGCCGCCATAACCGATCGACCACAGACGACCAACTCCGAAGCTAACAACAATCCCATCGTACATTCGCAAGCTCGTTCGACAATCGGTATGTACTCGATCCTTTATGCTTGCATTCGTTCTTCCTTTCTTTTCTTGCTGTAGCTGTTTATCGAATACCTACATACAGGATGCGTCGTTAGAATACGGACATATGAAGTTTTATGCAAAACTTTGTTTATTTGGACAATATACAAGAATTCGATAAAGTGCTGTTATATCTCATTTGAAGGGACCTTACTGAGAACTTTTACTTTACATAGTCACCCTGCGCCTCTATCGCTTGTTCGATTCTTGCCCTAAAGCGCGAACACGCTGACTTCAATGGGTCGCGTTTTATGGCCGTGAACTCTGTCTCGATAGCAGCTCGCAGAGAGTCGACATTGGGGTGCCTACACTTTTTAGCGTTTCCTTCAATTATGTCTCACACGTACTAGTCCAGCGGGTTCAGATCGCGACTGTTAGGAAGCCAGAAATCCTTCGACCAAAACATCGGGGAGCCAATTTTGAAGAAGATGGCTCGTGTGAGCAGGTGCGCCGCCTTGTTGAAATAAGTACGGCCTTCCAGAGACCACAGTCTCCATCCATGGCTTTATTATTATCTTCGAGACCTCCAAATAAACCTCCATAGTGAAAGTTTCGCATTTCTGGAAAAGTGTGGCGGCACGATGTCGCCCTGACTCGAAACGACGCTCAAAATGTAGACACTTGCTGGAAATTTAGTTTTGCCCGCAACAAAATCCTTTTTTCCTGACACGAACTTCTGTCGTTGGAGATGGAGAACACTTCTCGAACCCTTCCGAGGCTGCATATTTCTTTGCAACGTTATATACCGTCGATTTTGGGTATTTTACCGACGCATAGGCTTTCTATAATCGCCACTCTTCAATTATATTCCATGCTGGGCTCGACGCGCTCCGCCATTTTGAGATTAATGCAGTCTTATTGAAATATTTAACAAACTTTCAATCCAATTAGGACCTTCATTTGAATACTAATATACCGGGAAATTCAAAATCTATTCTGTGCAGATTCTACAGGTGCACCCTGTACTTTCTTCGTCGTTCGGATACTTCTCGTTCGACTCTATCGATCACGATCAAAACTGATCTTGCGCGATCAGAAAATTAACAGTACAAGTATCAAACTGGTCAAATGACCGGCTCTCAACTTTCTTGTTGCAAGTCACACTGCAATCTTGCGAGATTAAAAAAATCAACATTAAAAGAACCAAAGTGATGAAATGATCGGTTCACAACTTTTTTGTTGCAAGTTACACATAAACCTTGTGCGATCAAAAACTTGACACTAAAACTACCAAAGTGAACAAATGACTGGTTCCCAACTTTTTTGTTGTAAATCCCTCCGCAGGCTTGACAAGTGTTGCACATGCAACACTTTGTTTAACATTGCGAATTTGGAATAGATACTTTTTGAACTAAATCTATAGTGTTGCACATATGACGCATAAACACGATGAAACAGCTGAACTTTCCAGTTGAAAAGTTTGACGAATTTTGTTGAAATGGATACTTTTTATTATTAATCGCCAATGTTAAGGAAAGAAAGGAAATAATAAGGAAAGAATTCATCAAACCTTTCAACTAAAAAGTTTTAAAATCGCTATCTGTTACCGGTATTGCCTTCAGGTGCAAATGATTAACTTTGTGTTTACTACAATATTAAAGAAGCTAATTTTTATACCGATCCAGTCCGATCCGAAGTCGCAAAACATTTTTCAAACAGTCCGTATGCCCCGGAGCGTGTCGTTTGAATCGGAGTCGACAAAAATTCGACTCGTACCGACTTTCAATTTCGTTGTTCAGCAAGGAATAACGGCGACGGGAACGGGGATATACATCATTCTTGACATTTTGCTAGGAACGAGCGGGGAACGGTGTCTGTTTGGAAACAGGCAACTCCGAACAAAGGGATCGTGGATCGTGGAGGCAAAAAAAAAGAAAAAAAGAGAGAGAAAAAAAAATGATAGGTAGGTGCACACGATGCGACGTCTTTCACCTGTAATTATTCGAGCACGAACGATCCGTCGCAATGTTTCGTGGAAAATCCACCATTCAAAAGGGAACCAACAAACGATACTGTCAGCGGATTCTCTACCTCGGTACCGTTTAATGTCCGTTTAATGTAAGTGCTCGTCACGTACAGTACGATTACTTGAATTTTCAACTTCGTCGTTTCATTGTCCGTATTCTGCATCGATTCATTCTGGGTAATTTTTTCCTGCGATCGACATTCGTACATTTTGTATCGATGACTGTATTGTCTGGATATTATGTGCTAATGAATAGTTGCGTATAAAACTTCTTATCTTTATTCCTCTTTCTTTTCGGTGTATTTGATAGTTTGGTAATTTTATAAGTTTGTTTATGAAAATTGAAAAGATAGGCTTGGAGAATATCCAAACCCACGACAGAAGAAAACTTAGAAAATGTATGATTTTAAAATAAAAGTTGAACCTAAAAAACGTACTAGTTTCCGAATAATATAGATGCAGGTGCATTTTTATGCATAATACTATTTGGAACTAATTGTAGCTACCTCTAAAAGAGCAAGAATTGAATATTAAAAAAAATTGCATTGTGGTTACAATTACAGTGACAGAATATTAAAAAAAATTGCATTTTAACTACTTACCATATTGATTGAATATTTAAAAAAAATGCATTATAACTAGTTACCACATTAAATGAATATTAAGAAAATTGCAATATAATTATTTACCACGTTCATGGGATATTAAAGAAAACTTGCGTTGTAACTAGTAACCACGTTGACTGGATATTAAAAAGAAATTGCATTGCAATCAGTTACCACATTGATGAAATATTAAAGAAAAATTGCATTGTAATTAGTCACCACATTGATAGAAAATTTTAAAAAAATTCATTAGAATTAACTATCGTATTAATTCAATATTAAAAAGATTGCAATATAATTACTTACTACAAACTGAGCTTTCCATGGAAGCTTCCCATTCAATAATTCCTAATATGCGTAAGGATTGCAAGATTTCACCTCATAACATTATTTTTCATACGTGCTTGCGTAATACCGCTAAAGGAGAGACAATATCGGCCATAATAGTTATCGGGTAGCGAACCCTCTTTAGCATTTTGTAAATTTATATTTTTAAGCATTTCTACCGTAGCAGCAATAATGTCCAAGGAATCGGTAGTTAATCAATATAGTTTTATTAGCTGTTTGTGAACTTGACCGGTTGAACATTTTGTTGGAATATTTATTTGTCTCACAAGAATAACTTTATTTGTAAAGACAAATATACAGTGGTAGTCCGCACAATGCAATATAAGTGAATGAATATAAAATGGGCAATAAAATAATTAGAGACTGTTTAAGAATTATTGTGGATTTGAAAATACTGTGCACTCTGCTATGGCTCGGTGACGACTAACTGTTTTCGGGTTTTCCTCGGTCCTTGCCACTTGAGAAGAGTGCCATAAACTATAGGATCGTTCCTTTAGCTATAGTGACCCTTACTCTATACAAATGTGTATGTGCGTAATCCGTTGCAATATCCAACACATTTAAATTTGATAGTTTCCACATGTTGTGTAGAAGTCGAGGCGATCCTTGGTTTTATTACTTACTACGGTTAAATTTTAGACACCCTCGAAGGGACACTCGAGGTACAACGGTACCTAAGTTACCGCGAGCGAAGACACCCACTCAATTAGAATATCAGCACTTCATTTGACAAAAATACACTTACAACCACCAATAGCGGGCATGACCAATTTTGCTAACGCCTACCCAAAGGTCCTTAAATAAGTCTACGCAGAAACCTAACCAGAGAATTTAAACAAGATTTCGACAAGAACACATTTAGACTTAACATACATTGTCAATCAATCGTTAATATTAGATATCAGCGAGCCTTGAATAAAACATCATAAAAATTCCACCAAGTTTCACTCGCTCATTATTAAAAGACAATCCACTAATATCGAATTAATTTGTACGTGTTAAATCTTCACCGCGAAGGAAAACATGTACGCAACAATAATAAGCTAGCTAACGACGAAGCGAACTTATGATTCTGACCATCGGTGTAGCTCAGAATCTAGTCCACCGTTCGAGGATTAAATATTCTTGAAATTCGTGAGTTCATAGTCTCTAGGGTCGAATTCGTTGGAACATTTAGATCCAGGTTACAGAGGTACTCGAGCAAGATGGATCCTCGAATCCGTTTGTCTTGGAACGGTACCGGCGTAGGTGGAATACGAAATAATCGGCTAGCAACTGTTTGGACAGCGAAGTTTTCGTGGAAGTTTCGCGGTTCAAGTGGAAAGCGATGGAAAAAGTTGAGGCTCGAGTATTTGATAAACGATCTCTCGTTTCGCTGTTCACCGAGATTGCTGTAAAACCGGTAGAAATGCTAATTTGCATGCGTTTTACATACACATTTGCGACCGTAATTTTTACACGGTGTTTAACGTCGTGACGGACACGTTATTATGTGGATATGGATGAATTGATTGCTCCATAAATCTTTTTGGATGAATTTATGTGATTTATTGCTCCATAAATCGATCAGAATCAAAACTAGATATACAGGGTGTCTCGCAATTAGTGTTGCTCCTCGAAAGGGGTTGTAAGGGGGATGATTCTACGCATTTTTTTCCTTTGAAAAATATTTTCATTGTAAAATATATATACTCATATATGTAACACTCAAATTTCTACACAGATTTGTTCACTTACTTCAAATTGTGGGAAATAAATATGTGAAAGTGTTGGAAAAATATTTGTTAAGATTTTGTTAAAAATGAAAAAACTACCTAATGCAATTTTCGTTTGCTTCTGTGTTCCAGTCAATGTGTTAACGGGTTAGATGTAACAATTAATAAGTGTATGTTGCAAGACACTCTGTGTAACGCGTGGGTATACTCGATCGCTTTTCATTTCTTCCATTTTTTTCATTTTTCCTTTAACCGATCATAAAGCTTCAGAGAATATGACCATATTTTTTTTTAATTTTAATCGTACGGGCCTCACATTGAAAACCGTAAAAAAAGAATTTGTTTAAATTTTTTCATATTATATAACAAATTGACGAAGTCAGAAAGAATATTTTATAGTAGCCCAATCCTTTATGAATAAAACAAGAAGAAGTTTAACTCAATCGAACGAGTAGTTTGTGAGAAAAAAATTTGTAAGCGAAGTCTATTTTCGTGAAAATGGGGAAAAACTGCAAACTTTGAAGGCTCGTAATTTCTTAACAAATTCGCAATCGGCAAAATGATGATTTTAACCCCCCCCCCCCCCCCCCAAATTTCACATAGACTGTAACATATGTTGATTAAAACAAAATCGGAGATGGTGAGGTAAAAAAGTGATAGATTCGGCTTGGAATGACCGAGCAACACCTTTCGTTACTGTTTCAAGAATTTTTCGTTCCTGCTACAACGACGATTTTCCTCCTTGGGAAGAAGAATATCGAGTCGAAATGGATAATCGCGAGATGCGATTAAATAACTCGCTACTACGGGTCCGAAGCGTTTTTTTTTTTCTAAATCATACGTAAGCCCCATGAAATTTCATCGGAAGCGACGAGGCACGAAAAACGAGCGAGTATAAGCTGATCTCGTCGCTCGTGCCTTTTTGCTCGATATAGATAACGTTATATCGATCGATATTCGACAGAGTAACTCTTTAACCGGCCGCATAAAAGCTCGATAAGATTTTATGCACGCTAATAAACCCGTAAAAAGCCATCCACGTAGTGGATTTTATTTTCGTCTTTATTTTTCACGCCGAAGATAAAAACTTCGATACGCGACATTATTGGTTGTTTCTTTTTTTTTTTCGAGTAGGAAGGATGGGACCGTGGGAGAAGATATTTTTTGATCGAGGGTGAAATTGGTATTACCCATTCCTTTTACGGGACGATAGATCGAAGGAAGGTATTCTTTCGGTTCATGGCGTGAAATTATGCTTCGTGAATTACTGATATTATGTGGGAGTAATAATAATCAGTAACCGGGTAGTCGTTTGATGATTCATGAACCAATTGCACCGGATTCTATGAAATTAACGAATGTGATTATTGTAATATTTATTTATATTCTATTTATAAGTATTACGTATATTACATCTATATTTATTACTCATATTATATTTACAGTCATAGACAAAATTAAATGGACATTGCAGAAATCTAAAAAAATTTTTTGTTTTATTATCATGTTTTAAATAAATTTTAAACTTAGAACGTGAAATGTTTTTGTAGACTTCAAGATACATTTATTTAATATACAATTTATATATTTAATGTATATAATTGTGCAATAAAGTTTTGATTTATAAGCATTATTAGTTCAATTATATTAACCTTTTGTTATTTATGAGACCTGTCCACTTAATTTTGTCCACGACTGTATATCTATTATTTATATTATATCTCTATTTATTATTTATATTGCATCTACATTTATTATTTATATTACATCAATATTTATTATTTATATTATATTTATATTTATTAATGTTATCGGTCAATCGGAAGCTTCATGTTTTTGGTGCTTAGGGATGGATTCGGAAATTCGAGTATTTAGAAGAAGAATATTTGGTATGAGAATATTTCGCATTAAGGGATTTGGAATATTTGAAACGTTGGAAAATAATGGAAATTTGAAAGTACGCGAACGCGTACGATCGATACGGTCTTGTACGGTGCACAGGCGATATAATCATTAATTAAATACCGTGTTCCAAGCGTATCGCGATACATATTCGTGCAGGATTTCGATTCTCGTCAAATATCGGCGCGGGAGACGAAATCGAATGGTCAGCCGATATGTTCGGGTCAGTGTTTGCAATTCAAAGGTGTTCGTCTAATTGGCTAGACGCTGACGGATCACTACGCACCATATCGCAATTTCTGATTGAAACTCAAAGGCTGGATACATTGATAATGCAATTAAGAGGATGTCGATATCGAGCGGGTTACAGTCGGTCGGTAACATCTATCTGTTAACTGGACATTCATTTCTATGACGAGAAAACAGAAATTCAATCGAAATCATTGAAAAATACTAATAAAAAATATCAGCATAAAATATCGTATACACAGAACAAGTTACAGGCGATCATTAACATATGTGTATTAACTGGACATTTATTTCTATGAAGAGAAAGCAGAATTTTATTAAAAATGATTAAAAAGTGCTAATAAAAAATATCAGCATAAAATATCGTATACACAGAACAAGTTACAGTCGATCATTAACATCTGTCTATTAACTATACATTTATTTCTTTGAAGAGAAAACAGAATTTTATTAAAAATCATCAAAAAATATGAAGAAAAGATATCAGCATAAAATATCGCGTCCACAGAACGGGTTACAGTCGGTCACTAACATGTATGTATCTATTAATTGGACATTCATTTCTATGCAGAAAAATTAGAATCTCCGTCAAAATCATCAAAAAATATTAGTAAGAGATATCAGCATAAAATATATTATTCTATAATAAAATATACTATTCTGCGCATAAAATAGCCCAAAAGAACTAGTTAGGTACTTCTATGAAGATAAGTAAATATTAATTGCATAGAGACTCAGAAATCGAAGTTAGATTTCGAGTTGAATTTCGCCAGTTTGGTACTTTCACTTTGGAACGTGGAACTTTGAGGTTCCTAACGAGTCAATAAATTCGGTAATTTCAGATAGGTTCCAGAACCAATGAAAATAGTTTAATTTTAACTTAGTCGTTTGTTCACCCCCAGTAGCACGCCAATCCTCACTACATACAGGGTGCGCCAACTGTAGGTACCATATGATAAATGCTTATAAAATAATGAAAACGTAATTAAATAGACTTCTGTTCGCGATAATTATTTATTTTGATTTATACCATTACAAAAATTCATTTTTTGAATACAATATCGGCCAAATGGTCTCCGTTGTGAACAACGCAAAGAAGTGTTCGTTTCTGGGCATTTTCCATTACTTTTTGCAACGTTTAGGACATTATTTTCGTTATTTCTTTGCGAATTGTATTTTTTAGTTTCTGGAGGGGCCGTGGTGCATTAACATACACTTTGAACTTTGAATATCCGTACAGAAAAAAGAGTGGAGCCGTCATATCGAGCGACCGCGGAGGCTATTCGTAATCACCACTTTTCGAAATTAAGCGATTCGGGAACAATCTTCTTCTTCTCAATATCGGCCCGAACAACCCGAATGTTCTCCTTGCTGCCCTTTGGACCCTGTCTTGCATTCTTTGCACGGTCACGAACATTACCACTATCACGAAACTTATCAATAATTTTCGATACAGTTTTCCACGTAAATTAAAAATAGTTTAAATAACATTTAAATTAAAATCCATACTTCCGCCTCATACCACGTAAAGTTTTGATAAATGAGAACCCTTCTCTAAAATATACTTCTACAACGTCAATCTGTTGTGCTGGCGTTAAGTTGTTCATAGTGAATAATAACGGTATAAAATAACCTGTCGAATGGTCTAATGTGTTCTTCGAAACTTTTACAAATAGCAATTGTTTTAGCGTTCAACATATACAGTCGTGGATAAAATTAAGTGGACAGGTATCAAATAACAAAAGGTTAATTTAATTTAACTAACAATGCCTATAAATCAAAACTTTATTGCAGAATTATATACATTAAATAATGTTTTCTCAAGTCCACAAAAGTATTTCACGTTCTAAATTTAAAATTTATTTAAAACGTAACAAAACAAAAAATTGTTTACATTTCTGCAATGTCCACTTAATTTTGTCCATGACTGTAGTACCTACAGGCACCCTGTAGAAGGAGAACTCGCGAAGCAAACAGTCGAACCGAACAGCTTCTGCGTACCTAAAGTAGCTAACGTTCAAGTAATCTTTATTCAATCTCCACGAGGTACTCGAGGATGCTCTACGGAAGTTCGTGAGGAACGAAAATGCTCCATGTCAGAATCCAGTCCGAATAGAAACGAAATTACAACCTTAACAATGGCTTCGTGGAACTTCTGGTAGCTCGGAATTCATTGAAACGTTCATTATCGGAAGCGCGACCGATAGTCGAACAAATTTCTTCTTCTCGAGGGAAAACCGGGGACCGGAAGCGACAAAATATTTTAATCGAGCCGGACGAATTAATCCGCGAAAATAATTCGTCGAGGACAAGAACATTGTTCGGGACGGAAGGAAGTTAATTCGTTCTGAAATGGGCGAGAAATTACGAGGTGTGTAAATGTACGTTCACTGTGTTATCGTGTCGGACTTTAACCCTTTCGACTAACCCACAATGTTGTACATATAATATATAAATATAATGGAACAGTGAATAATAGTAATTAATAATAGAGAAAGAATAATTTCAAAAAATTTTAGAGCTGCTATCTGCTACCACTAAAAATACCTTCGAGTGCAAAGGGTTAAAATCTTAGACGTGGTTAAAAAAGAAGGATTTTATAAATACTTATTCATACATTCTCATGCATCAACAGGAAACTTGCTATTCACTTTATGTTTCATATTTTTATTATACAAGGTGCGTCAATATAATAACGAGACTGATATTCTTTCACCGGTATAGTTTTAACCCTTTACTTTATAATTTTATCGGCAAGTGCATCAGATAGGGCGATTTAATTATCGTTGTACTATTAAGAGAGACAAAGTTGAGTCAAATGTTACGCATATTTTGGATATGGCAATCATTGGTGAACGGATTGCAATTAGAATTAAGTTCGCCATTGAATCGTGGTGAAAAAGAAGCCAGATTTGTCGCATTGATATTATAGAGAGATGATGTAAGAGACGATATTATAAGGCAAAGGGTTAATATTATTACTGTGGCGGTGTGTGTCACGACGTTCTTTCTAATTTATCTTTTCTTCTTAACTTTTCTAATTTTCTCTTTTGTCTGTATATTTCTAAGCACTTCCTGCCTATTCTAGGGCCTCGTGCAAGCCTGGTCATTGTCTGATTGCACATTTGCCAGCCAGACTTTGTTCAGAAAAATTCGTCACACTTTTCGACTAAAAAGTTTTACAGTTGCTATTTGCGATCAGTGAAAATACCTTCGAACGTAAAGGGTTAACATTGTCCCTTTCAAAGTAACTGTCTTGGGAAATCACAGGTGAATACGAAATTGAGAATCGAATTTATCGCAATACGAATTTGATCCTTATATTGTATTTCCGCAGTTGCTGTAATTCCGCGAATCATAGAACCCGTTGTTGGAGGTCCCAACTATGTATTTGCACCCTTTTCTCTTTACCATGCCATTTCCTTTTTCTTATCCTTAAACTTAGGCCCTTTCCCTGTCACCAGCCCTAGACCGTCCAGGTACTCCTAACTCCCACTCCCCGAAATCCATTTTCCCTCCCTTCTTTACCTCATCCCTGTTCTTTTCCTCCACCCTCTTACAAACATCCTTTTTAACCAATAGTCTTCCTGTAGTAAGCTTGCTCGCAGTCTCATTCTTTTTCTCGTAATCAGATTCCATCTAGTACTCTTCCGAGCTGGTTCAAATAGTTGTTTTATATATTTTACGTTAGGAGCTAGACTAGGATTAAGTTTATGTTAGAATAAATTAACTTGTACAATAGTTAATCATTCTTATTCCGTATCCGGTATAAGTTCTTCGTTTAAACGACCGTAACCAGCTGAGTTGCAGTACTGATGCGAAGACAGTGTTATGTACTCTACATAATATTAAAACTATACAGGTGAAAATGACCAGTCTCATTTTTTTATATACGCACCTCGTACGATAAAGTTTTTCCATCGGCTCCTTTCGAGGCCCCGACATCATCCTAATTGCTATCGAACGGCTCCGTAATCCATTAGCGGGCAGAGATGGCCTAGATCGGACGGTCGCTTTGCTCCATTTCGCTTCCTGTTCCTCGCATTTCCGGCATCCTGTACTTCAATCGCTGCAGGAACACGAATCACGCGGCTATGGGAATCTGTTTCGTTTATCCGTGTTCACGGTACATTTCGTACGGTGGAACGTCGCATTTCGAACATTTTTTAACACTACAACCACCAAAGGGGTGAAATGACCCTTCTTCAAATTTCCTACTTCAAATAACGAAAGATGATTTTCTTGACATCTGTGCTGATTATCATCAAGATGAAGAATCACTAAGTGTATTCATTTATGTTTCATCGTTTATTTATTCATTTAGCGACTTCATTTTTAACACCAAAATAATTGTCAATTTTACATCCGTAGTTTTAGTGTTAATGCGCGACACTGTTGTGCGTTATCCGATGAAACGATGAACTTTGTAAAGAAACTTTCGCGTTTCGATAAAACTAAGAGGATAGTAATATATACATACAATGAAATGTATTGTAGACACGTAATGAAACTTAGGAAAAATGTGGCTCTCAGAAAAATATTCGACACCTATTGTGCATGCACGCTATAATGCATATAATGCACGATTGCTGAAACCTCAAAAAATAGTGAATTCATCGACTGCAAATGTCTTTATCCTTTTAAAGAGAAGTAAAAAAAAGGAGAAAACACAACTGCAAAAGGAAGTATTCGACAATAATTGAAATTACACAATATATTATATTATAAAAAATATATATATATATATATATATTCCTTTTGCAGTTGTGTTCTCCCCTTTTTTTATTTTTTTTTAAAAGGGTAAGACATCTGCATATATGTATTAACTTAAATAAGATTTGTAGCTCTTAGCTCGATATCGTTTTCCAAAGATTCCAAAGAATCTTTAGAGCACAAATCGATTCCCAGGTCACACCACGTGGAGGTGGCTACGAAAGTGACCCACCCTAACTCCAAATCCCAACCACCCTCCAATTACAACTACCTCATTTATCGGAAGGATAAATGAGTGCTTATTCTACTTAGCCCGTAGGCTCGCGTAAATATACAAGTTCTTCACTATGAAGTAGCAAATAACTTGTATCTCACGCACGCAACTTAAAACTAAACGCTCCCGTGTTCTAAGTTTGCACCCGTGCTATCTGAAGCGGTATACCAAGCAAAGGGGAGAAGAAAGTTAGAAGAACTTTCGCAAATAAGTAAAAAATGAAAGTTAGAAGAACTTTCGCAAATGAGTAAAAAAAGAAAGTTAGGAGAACTTTCGAAAAAGGGTGGAACAGCGTTGTCAATCGAGTGAACCTCACCCACGCGAATCAAACGGTGATTGCATCGTGACTTACGTGAACCTCGGGCAGAATTGAATCAAAAATACTGATAAGAACCAGTGAGACGTCCGAGGTTTAGCCTAGGCCATACCCTAGGCAGTAGATCGAGATGGTACATCAATCAATCTACCCCACTAGACACCTCCATGGCGCTACACCAGCATTTTCAGCCCAAAACTTACAGAATTGAGCCTCGAATACCGATAAGAACGAGTGACACGTCTGCCGTCAGGAAACCCAATCATTCCTGCCCCCGTTGAAAGGGGGTCTAACAGAAAAACATGGAATACCCTAGCCGTCAGGCGATAGATGAGATGATGAGACATCATTCAGTGCTATCCACGCAAGACGTGTCCCAGGCGCTTACCAGCATTTTCGGCCCAAAACTTACCCGGATTCACCGCATTATACAATCCACGTTCCATCCACGCGAGTCCGGAGCAATCGACAGACAATCACCGTGAATACTACACACTATCGCGCGAACAAATTCACGACCGGTCGTGAAAATGGGTGCAAGTTAGAAACGAAAGCGCTTCCGCACGCACTTAACACTAATACAATGGGGCCCCGCGCTCTATTTTAATCGCACGCATACTTATACTAAACGCGAATGTACCTCTTGTTCGAATATTGCACTCGTATTATTTACGATGAAAACAAGCAAAGGGGGATTGGGGGCGAGGGAGAGGGGAGGAAGAAAGTTAGAAGAACTTTCGCAAAAGGGTAGTATATGCATTCTCTGTCAAATGAACCTCGCCCTCCTGAACCAAAAGGCGATTAAACTTACATGAAACGCGAGAAAGAATCCAACGAAGAATCCTGGTAGTCCGAGTGACGTGATGGCGTTCGGGTTCCCATTTCTCCACAACAAAAGGTAGAGAGGACACCCTAGTCCCAAGACGACGGATGTTGCATTCAGGATCCCGTTTCTCCACCGCCGCCGGGTGAGGGAGGTCTGACCGAAGAGAAGATCCCTATTCCTCAGACAGCGTTCGCGATCAGGCTCCCATTGCTCCACAGCCGTAAGGGTAGAGAGGCCGCCTCAGTCGTTATACGACAGCGTTCGCCAGCGCACCGTCACGCATTCCACATCTCAGGAACTGATCAGCAGTCCTAGTCCTCATCTGCCTCGTGATCCCTGCAATATTCGATCACCTATGGCCGTTCGGGTCCGGATCAGTTGACAGAAAATTGGGTGACTCTACTGTTTAACGCGGAAAAAATTCACGACCTGTCGTGAAAATGAGTGCAACTCCGAACAAGAGGCACGGGGACCCACCCGCCCGCCCACGAACTTAAAACTAAGATACAAATACGGTACGCATCCCAGATGATCCCGCGATGGTCCCACGATGATTCCTCGGTGATCCCTGGATGATGTATTCTTCTATCTTCTTTCTTCGGGTAAAACCCATCCTACAACATAAAATAGAAATTAGTTAAAACCTGCAAATAATATAAATTAATTAAAACCTGCAAATAATAGAAATTAGTTAAAACCTGCAAATAATATAAATTAGTTAAAACCTGTAAATAATATAAATTAGTTAAAACCTGTAAATAATATAAATTAGTTAAAACCTGAAAATAAAAGGTATTACGAACGGACTTTCTAGGAGAAAGAAGCCGGATTCACATGAAGTGAGCAACCCATGAGCTACCCATCCACCCACCCACTAGCTCAATATTAATAAATGAAACCTGAAAATAAAATAAAAATTAGGTGCGAGTTTCGAGGAGACAGAAGCCGGATTCACATGAAGTGAGCAACCCATGAGCTCCCATCCACCCACCCACTAGCTCAATATTAATAAGTGAAACCTGCAACTAAAATAATAATTAGGAGCGAGTTTGGAAGAGTACAAAGCCGGATTCACTTGAAGTGAACAACCCATGAGCTACCCATCCACCCACCCACTAGCTCAATATTAATAAATGAAATCTGCAAATAAAATAAAAGTTAAGATCGAATTTCATGAAGAAGAAATCCGGATTCACATGAAGCGAACAACCCATGAGCTCCCATCCTCCCACCCACTAGCTCAATATTAATAAGTGAAACCTGAAAATAAAACAAAAATTAGGTGCGAGTTTCGAGGAGACAGAAGCCGGATTCACATGAAGTGAGCAACCCATGAGCTCCCATCCACCCACCCACTAGCTCAATATTAATAAGTGAAACCTGCAACTAAAATAATAATTAGGAGCGAGTTTGGAAGAGTACAAAGCCGGATTCACTTGAAGTGAACAACCCATGAGCTACCCATCCACCCACCCACTAGCTCAATATTAATAAATGAAATCTGCAAATAAAATAAAAGTTAAGATCGAATTTCATGAAGAAGAAATCCGGATTCACATGAAGCGAACAACCCATGAGCTCCCATCCTCCCACCCACTAGCTCAATATTAATAAATGAAACCTGAAAATAAAATAAAAATTAGGTGCGAGTTTCGAGGAGACAGAAGCCGGATTCACATGAAGTGAGCAACCCATGAGCTCCCATCCACCCACCCACTAGCTCAATATTAATAAGTGAAACCTGCAACTAAAATAATAATTAGGAACGAGTTTGGAAGAGTACAAAGCCGGATTCACTTGAAGTGAACAACCCATGAGCTCCCATCCGCCCTCCCACTAGCTCAATATTAAATTGGAATTAATTAAGTCCTGAAAATAAAATAAAAATTAAGAGCAGGTTTCTAGGAGAAAGTAAATCGTCACATACATAAAAGCATCTCAGAAAACCGAAAGTACGATGACATGAATAATTTCCATATTTAGGCTTCACTTGCACAATCACTCATTCTTACGCTTTCACACTGCACTCATACTTACGCTTTCGTACTACATTCATATTTCAATATATACTTCTCTAGACATTGTACATGATCCCTCGATGGTCCCACGATGATCCCACGATGATCCCACGATGTATTCAGCGTTCGCATATATTATACCGATACACTTACGCATACTACAATCTATCGCTTATCGGACGTATATACGTTCTTATTATAATTGCATACTATCGCATTCTTACGCACACTTATAAACGCACTACTTATTCTAAACACCGCAAATGTACCACTCGTTCTAACATTGCACTCATGTTATTTAAAACGAAACTCAAAGCAAAGGGGAGAATGTTAAAAGGAGAGAAAGGTAAAATGGAATAAATATATAACAAAGAAAGTTAGAAGAACTTTCGCAAGAAGGTAGATCAGTATCTTTTGCCGAGTGGACCTCGCCCTCCTGAACCAAAGGGTGATCGAATCCTGATACACGAGAAACACAAAACAGAATCGGAACGAGAGTAACAGCCAGAAGGAACGATACATCAGCGAAAGATTCGATGCAAAGAGGATACTTTTGTATAAAGAAGACATATCTACACCTCGCAAGACATATTCTAAGAACTGGCCAGTATTACCTGCCCTAATCGGCCCTATGCCTCGCATCATACAATTCCCTTTGGTCATTTGGGTCCGGAACAACCGACAAAAAATAACTGAATAATACTACGATCTAACGCGTAGAAAAAATCACGTTTTGTCGTGAAAATGAGTACAAGTTAGAAACGAAAGCGTACTCGTACATTCACTTAATACTAAAACTATGAGGTCTTGCATTTCATATTAAAATCGCACTCACGCTATAATCACGTACGCACACATACTTATATTACATAACGCGAGGTATCTCCTGTTCTAAGATTGCATTCTTTTACAATCGAAAAACATGTAAAAACAGAAAGCGGTACGGAAGAAAGTCAGAAGGACTTTCTTTTGGATTTATACCAAGTGATAAAAAAAATGACAAATTATTTCCACAGAATAATATGACAAAAATTGAGAAATTGTAGTAAATATGATCGGTGTAAGTTAGAACAGGAGACACTTACAATTTACACAAGCTTTCCGTCACAATATCGTGACAGAAAACTTGTGCCCGAGCCCACCCATCCTCCCACAAGCTCGGGATTGAAATAAAACTAATACTCGCATAAAAACATAATTAACACAGGAGATTGGGGTATAGGAATCGACAGTTTAATTTATTTGAAATACAGTACTTGAAAATACATAACACGTTGCAAATATTTTTCAATAATAATTTCTTTTATTCCTGGATATATAATAAGGAAGACAATTATTTTTGAAAATATTGAAGAATACATGAAATTATAACTTCAACGTAAATCGTAGCTCTTAGCTCGATATTGTTTTCTATTCTTCGACTCGCGAAAAATGAAGCTTAGAATTACATTCGTATTCGTGAACGAACTATAAATTCAGCAATTTTCATAGATCATAAATTTGGAAGTTTTGATAAATTACAAATTTTGAAATTTAGAAAAATTATAAATTTAGAAAACGATATCGATTACCAGGTCACACCACGCGGAGGTGACTACGAAAGTGACCCGCCCTATCTCCAAGTCCCATCCACCCTCCAATTGCAACTACCTCATTTATCGGAAGGATAAATGAGTGCCTACTCTACTTAAAACTAAACGCTTCCGTGTTCTAAGTTTGCACCCGTGCTATCTAAAACGGTGTACCAAACAAAGGGGCGATGAAAGTTAGAAGAACTTTCGCAAATAAGTAAAAACGGAAAGTTAGAAGAACCTTCGCAATTAAGTAAAAAAAGAAAGTTTGAAGTACTTTCACAAATAAATTAGAAAAGAACGTTAGAAGAACTTTCGCAAATGAGTAAAAAAAGAAAGTTAGAAGAACTTTCGCAAGTAAGTAAAAAAAGAAAGTTGGAAGAACTTTCGCAAAAGGGTGGAACAGCGTTGTCAATCGAGTGAACCTCGCCCACGCGAATCAAACGGTGATTGCATCGTGACTTACGTGAACCTCGGGCAGAATTGAACCAAAAATACTGATAAGAACCAGTGAGACGTCCGAGGTTTAGCCTAGGGAATACCCTAGACAGTAGATCGAGATGGTACATCAATCAATCTACCCCACTAGACACCTCCATGGCGCTACACCAGCATTTTCAGCCCAAAACTTACAGAATTGAGCCTCGAATACCGATAAGAACGAGTGACACGTCTGCCGTCAGGAAACCCAATCATTCCTGCCCCCGTTGAAAGGGGGTCTAACAGAAAAACATGGAATACCCTAGCCGTCAGGCGATAGATGAGATGATGAGACATCATTCAGTGCTATCCACGCAAGACGTGTCGCAGGCGCTTACCAGCATTTTCGGCCCAAAACTTACCCGGATTCACCGCATTATGCAATCCACGTTCGATCCACGCGAGTCCGGAGCAATCGGCAGACAATCACCGTGAATACTACAGTCTATCACGCGAACAATATCACGACCGGTCGTGAAAATGGGTGCAAGTTAGAAACGAAAGCGCTTCCGCACGCACTTAACACTAATACAATGGGGCCCCGCGCTCTATTTTAATCGCACGCATACTTATACTAAACGCGAATGTACCTCTTGTTCGAATATTGCACTCGTATTATTTACGTTAAAAAAAAGCAAAGGGGGATGGGGGTGCGGGAGAGGGGAGGAAGAAAGTTAGAAGAACTTTCGCAAAAGGGTAGTACAAGCATTCTCTGTCGAGTGAACCTCGCCCTCCAGGACCAAAAGGTAATTAAAATTACATGAATCGTGCGACAGAATCCAACCAGGAACACTGGCAGTACAAGGGACATGTTCGCGTTCGGGTTCCCATTTCTCCACAACAAAAAGGTAGAGAGGACACCCTAGTCCCAAGGACGACGGATGTTGCATTCAGGTTCCCGTTTCTCCCCCGCCACCGGGTGAGGGCAGACCAACCAAGGAGAGGATCCCTAGTCCTCAGACAACGTTCGCGATCAGGCTCCCATTGCTCCACAGCCGTAAGGGTAGAGAGGCCGCCTCAGTCGTTATACGACAGCGTTCGCCAGCGCACCATCACGCATTACATATCCCAAGAACTGACCAGTACTCCCAGCCATCATCCGCCACATGATCCCTGCAATATTCAATCACCTATGGCCATTCGGGTCCGGAACAATTAACAGAAAATGACTGGGTGACTCTACTATCTAACGCGATAAAAAATTCACGACCGGTCGTGAAAATGAGTGCAACTCCGAACAAGAGGCACGGGGACCCACCCGCCCGCCCACGATCTTAATACTAAGGTACAATGAGGTACGCATCCCACGATGATCCCACGATGGTCCCACGATGATTCTTCGATGATCTCTGGATGATGTATTCTTCTATCTTCTTTCTTCGGGTGAAACCTATCCTGCAACATTAAGTTGAAATTAATTAAAACCTGCAAATAAAATATATTAAAAGCGGACTTTCAAGGAGAAAGAAGCCGGATTCACATGAAGTGAAAAACCCATGAGCTCCCATCCACCCGCCCACTAGCTCATTATCATAAATTCAAACCTGAAAAGAAAAGAGAAATTGAAATCGAATTTCGTGAAGAAATAAACCGGATTCACATGAAGTGAAAAACCCATGAGCTCCCATCCACCCGCCCACTAGCTCAGTATTATAATTTCAAATCTGAAAATAAAAGAGAAATTAAAATCGAATTTCGTGAAGAAATAAACCGGATTCACATGAAGTGAAAAACCCATGAGCTCCCATCCACCCGCCCACTAGCTCATTATCATAAATTCAAACCTGAAAAGAAAAGAGAAATTGAAATCGAATTTCGTGAAGAAATAAACCGGATTCACATGAAGTGAAAAACCCATGAGCTCCCATCCACCCGCCCACTAGCTCAGTATTATAATTTCAAATCTGAAAATAAAAGAGAAATTAAAATCGAATTTCGTGAAGAAATAAACCGGATTCACATGAAGTGAAAAACCCATGAGCTCCCATCCACCCGCCCACTAGCTCATTATCATAAATTCAAACCTGAAAAGAAAAGAGAAATTAAAGTCGAATTTCGTGAAGAAATAAACCGGATTCACATGAAGTGAAAAACCCATGAGCTCCCATCCACCCGCCCACTAGCTCAGTATTATAATTTCAAATCTGAAAATAAAATAAAAATTAATATCGATTTTCCTGAAGAAAAAAGCCGGATTCACATGAAGTGAAAACCCCATGAGCTCCCATCCACCCTCCCACTAGCTCAATATTAATAAATGAAACCTGAAAGTAAAATAAATATTAGGAGCGAGTTTGGAGGAGTACTGAGGCGGATTCACTTGAAGTGAAAATTCTTTGAGCTATCCCATCCACCCTCCCACTAGCTCAACATTAAACCGAAATTAATTAAATTGTGAAAGTAAAATAAATTAATTGCAGGTTTTGATTACAAGGTAAAACCACAATTAAATAAGAGAATCTTAGAGAATCGGAGGTACGAAAATCTCAGAACTCGAAAAAAAGCTCAGTTAGATACGAAAATCTCAGAACTCGAAATAAAACCACTAAGGGGTACGAAAATCTCAGACGTTGAAATAAAATCAGAGAGATACGAGAATTAAGGATAGATAAGAAAATTTCAGAACTTGAAATAAAATTCCGAAAGGGTTCGGAAGATCGGGAAAACTTCCATAAACGACATAAACTCTCTAAGAGTTTTGAGAAACCTAATTGACAATTATTTTAAGCTTCCTGAAAACTTACCAAAAGCGAAAATCTGAAAAGTACAAAATATTATTAAGAAAGGAGGTTGAAGGAGATGTGGAATTTTTCTTTATTCGATACAGAATCAATTACACAGAAAACGCAATGAAAATTGCGGATTTTGGATGGATGAACAATGTAAATACATACTAAAAATAAAAATCAGAAACGCATAAAATATTATTAAGAAAGGAGGTTGACGGAGACGGAGTGAAATTTTTCTTTATTCGATACAGTACAATTTAAATAGAAAACGCGATGAAAATTGTGAACTCGCGAGGAAAGAAGTAACCTAACAACCTAACAAACAAAATAGCAAAACTAAAAAACGTAGAAAGCTTGAATGGAATAACGATCGATGCAAAGCGAAACATATCACCGAAATTTGAAAGGAAAGTAAAATTACCATTCTAAAGGTACTGTATATTTCATTACATTTATGATATACAGGGATTTGGGAAGTAAGAATAATTGATATTTTTTAAAATAATGAGTGGAAAGAAGAATATAAAATAACAGAGAGTTCCGGAACTCTCAAACTCGAATAAAGTCCCGACGTGATTATAAATTTTCAAAGTTCGTACCAAAATCGCGACGTGATACAATATTTTCAAAGGTCATAATAAAATCACGAAGTGATATAAAAATTTAAAAATACATAACAAAATCGCGACGTGACTCTATATTTTAAAATATCGTAATAAAATCGCGACTTGATTCTATATTTTCGAAGGTCGTCATAAAATCGCGAAGTGATATAAAAATTTAAAAATACATAACAAAATCGCGACGTGACTCTATATTTTCGAAGTTCGAAACAAAATCGTGACGCGATACAATATTTTCGAAGGCCGTAGCAAAATCGTGAAGTAATATTAAAATTTCAAAGTTAGTAACAAAATCGTGGAGTGATGTAATATTTTCGAAGCTGGAAATAAAATCGTGGCACATTTCGAGAATCGCAAATCTCGATCAAAATCGCGACATGTTATGAAAATGTCAAAATTCGTAATAAAATCGCGAATCGATGATCGTGTGCTCGTCAAGTTCGAGCAAAACGCGTACGATGATACTATATCTTCAAAGTTCGCAATAAAATCGCGAACCGATGATCATATGCTCGTCAAGTTCGAGCAAAACGCGTTCGACGATACTATATTTATCGCAAATCTCAATCAAAATCGCGACGTGGTATGAATATTTCAAAGCTCGTAATACAATTGCGGCGTGATTCTATATTTTCAATGTTTGTAATAAAATCGCGACGTGAATCTACATTTTCAAAGTTTGTAATAAAATCGCGACGTGATTCTACATTTTCAAAGATCGTAATACAATCGCGACATGATTCTATATTTTCAAAGTTCGTAATAAAATTCGCGACGTGATTCTATATTCTCAAAATTCGTAATAAAATCGCGACGTGACTCTACATTTTCAAAATTCGTAATAATGTCGCGAATCGATGATCGTGTGCTCGTCAAGTTCGAGCAAAATGCGTTCGACGATACTTTTCGTACCGCACAAAAAGACACACACATAAAATACAGAAAAATAATAGCGAGCATAGTGACAAAATGACTCTCCATCATAAGATGGACAGCCATTGATAGTTCCCCTCTTCTTTGGCTAATTTTGCCGGGGCTCTTCGGCATATAGCCTCTTCTTTCTTCGGCTGGCAGCCTCACAAAAATTCACTCGCGAAATTTTACGGTAACTCGGACATTCTTTGGCTTTGATATTAATTACATAAGTTTTCGATTTCGTAGTCGATCGATCTCGAGAAACGGACAGCGGACACTTTTATAGAAATAAAAATGAGCCGCTATCGATTTCCTTCGATCGTCAACAACGAGACCAAAATTTTACGTAATCACACAAATTAGTTACTTTAAGAAAGAAAAGAAAATTGAAATTTATACGACCAGCGATTCTCAGAATGCGCTGTCCGTAAAAGAATATCCGAGCAGAATATTTATTTAATTTCACTGCACTTCACTTCACTTCACTGTATACTTCATTTTTGCAATCGGGTCTAGCACCACGACTGCGACTTACAATCTAAAAGGCTTGGCCTTACGAACAATCGAGTTCAAGAGAATATTAAATACGATATAGTCGTATTTAGATTTTCTCTCTCGATTTTTCGTCTTTTACACTCCAGATACAAGCATCTCACGTGTATTTTACGGAGGACAGAGAAACATGAATGCTTGCTCCGGCCCTACCTACTTAAAAACTAACTCAATCACACCAGAAGTATGCTACCTGCCTGCCTGACGCTATATTTAAAAAATTGGCAAAGACCATTCTCACAAAAACACACTCCACGGTTCTCACACAACCACCCGGGTGCAAAAATGCCTACTCCTAGGGAGTACGTCCCGGGACGTCTCCGACACCCGAGTTCAATACAACATTCGCACTCTAAAATTTCATACCTTTTTCGCTGAAATCGACCGACAATCGACAGTGAATATTAATTGAACATTAACATATTTCATTTACTTATTCTTTCGAATATTTAATGTAATATGTGCATGTCGTAATAATTTTGTAACTACTCAACTTGTACAATTTTCAAATTCGATCTTGTTCAGTTGATATAACTTTGAAATGTGTTCTGACTCTACTTGTTTAATTTTGCAATTCAATTTTGTTCATTCTATATGCATCTTTCGATAGCATTTTGCAAATTCGTGATTTTATGATAAATTAGTGTAATTTTTAATCGACACAAGGTCCACGACCTAACCACACACACACACGTGTAACTTGTGTCGAGTATGATTCACTGTCAAATTGTCGATCGCCGAAATATCTTAAAACTAAACCGTATTCACCTGCCCTAACTCATGCGAGTAGCATCTAAGCACGCGTATGAATTTAGAGCATAAAAATGAACACGGCCAACGATATATGGACCTACCAGTTTTCTTCATGTGTGCTGAAAATCCTGAGCTAAGAAACGTGATTAAGAACATGCTAATAAAGTATTCGTTCCAGAAAATTGACTTTATATTTGAGAAAATAGAAAATGGAAGAATACTTTGCAAAAATCTACGTAAATCGATTGTTACATTCTCGACAGATTTCTAATATCAAAGTAAATTCACTAAATGACCAAAAGTATTCATGGTTAAATGAACTTTGATATCAAAATCTGTTCTCCGCGAAACTTTCTTGTACATGTGTGTATGTTTGAAAAGTGTTCACGGTACGCGTATGAAAAGATTGAAAGTGAATCGATAATTAAACTATCGTGAAATCGGAGGGTCATCCGACTTCTATGTAATTTTAAATTCGTTAAATCGGTTCGTAAAGAGATTGAAACGCGATGTACAAGAAAACCCTGCCCTGATCTAATAAATATTCAAAAATACAGTTTGTACGAATTTTGCACGATCGTACGGTCGTGGTCACTATGCTCGCTTCGAGAATATTAAAATACAACCGGTTCCCGTGTCGTTTCGGACCATTCGTCCTGCGACATGATGGGAACCGGAGGAACCATAAACCATGCGACTCACCGATCGTTGACTTCTACCACTGAGCTCGTAACACACCTCAAACAGGTCGACTGCACTCGCGCTCCATCATCAGGATCCGATTGATTGCATCTTTGAGATTGACTCGCGATCGGCTGTTTGCGTAGTCAGGATCAGGCAGTTGGTCCTTTGGCTCGGTAAAGAAACGTCCTCCTGAAACCAGAAAATGCCACAACATATTAGCGATCTCCTTATTGTTCCGTATTTTAAATTATATTCAAATTCAGATAAACAACCGTAACTAACTTTGCACAAAGGTCACATGCAAGCAAATGCAAACACGCATGCAGAACTATGCAGGATTAATTATAACATGCACTGTAATACACTTGCTCGAACGTATTAAAACACGTAGGTAAGTATACGGAAAACGAACCACCACACTTGCGAGAGTATGCCAAAACACATAGGTAACCACACCGTTAAGCACAGTACAACACTTGCAAACATATGTCAAAACACATAGGTAACCACACCAGTAAGCACAGTAAAACACTTGCACACATATGTCAAAACACATAGGTAACCACATCGTTAAGCGCAGTACAACACTTGCAAACATATGCCAAAACACATAGGTAACCACACCGTTAAGCACAGTATCACACTTGCAAATATATTCCAAAACACATGGGTAACCACACCGTTAAGCACAGTAAAACACTTGCAAACATATGTCAAAACACATAGGTAACCACACCGGTAAGCACAGTAAAACGCTTGCACACATATGCCAAAACACATTGGTAACCACACCGTTAAGCACAGTAAAACACTTGCACACATATGCCAAAACACATAGGTAACCACATCGTTAAGCGCAGTACAACACTTGCAAACATATGCCAAAACACATAGGTAACCACACCGTTAAGCACAGTATCACACTTGCAAACATATGTCAAAACACATAGGTAACCACACCAGTAAGCACAGTAAAACACTTGCACACATATGTCAAAACACATAGGTAACCACATCGTTAAGCGCAGTACAACACTTGCAAATATATGCCAAAACACATAGGTAACCACACCGTTAAGCACAGTATCACACTTGCAAACATATGTCAAAACACATAGGTAACCACACCAGTAAGCACAGTAAAACACTTGCACACATATGTCAAAACACATAGGTAACCACATTGTTAAGCGCAGTACAACACTTGCAAACATATGCCAAAACACATAGGTAACCACACCGTTAAGCACAGTATCACACTTGCAAATATATTCCAAAACACATGGGTAACCACACCGTTAAGCACAGTAAAACACTTGCAAACATATGTCAAAACACATAGGTAACCACACCGGTAAGCACAGTAAAACGCTTGCACACATGTGCCAAAACACATAGGTAACCACACCATTAAACACAGTAAAACACTTGCAAAAGTGTTCTAAAATACATATATAACCGCACCGTGGAACACAGTAAAAAGTTTATAAAAATGCACTAAATCACATAAGCACACTATAAAACACGGTAATATATCCGTATACGTATGCACAATCACATGTGGTAACACACTAGCAAGCACTATGACACATGGGAACCCGCACAATGAATCGTGTTAATACACCCGCGCCCGTATGAAAAAAACATTGACAAAGCACACTAAACACTTGCACTGATACACTAGGTAACGCGGTAATTAACACACAATTCGTTAATTAAATCCTTGACTCGTACCGGTATGCGTTGAAGGAGTAAATCCAACCTCGTTAACAGCTGCGGTAGAACTGACATCATGACCTTTTGCGAGCACGCACCGAAAACGATGATAGGTGATCCATGGTGGCCAATCAATTACATACCAATACTGTGGATTGGTGATCGACGATAACCAATCGATGATGCACCAATACCGTGTAGCTACCCAAGTCGAAAATTTATTTTTGCTGTAATAAATATTGACTTTAATACAATTTTTTATGTTACCGTTATATTTGAACAAAATCGTTATTATTACCATTAAAATTTATTATTTATTTAACTTTCTCATGCGGTTATATTACAAAATAATTATTGCTTATTATATAACAATTCGTCTTATTACAATTCTGTAATTTTTCAAGAGTTTATGAAGAGAATTGTGAATATATTTATAAATTTTTTGGTTTGTTTAACTCCTTAGGCGTGTACGAAATGGATAGTAATTATTGTATTAACATTTGTTCATAATTCACAATTTTGCGATTATGTATTAGTGTTGTTGAACAAATTTTTAATTAATTTATTGTTATAATTAATTATTCTTATTATATCTTCTTAACACTAAAACTGTCAAAAGGGGTCAAATGACCCTTCTACAAATTTCCTATTTCAAATGACAAAATTTGTTAAGCTAGTCTTCTTGACATTTATGCTGATTGTAATCAAGATAAAGAATGTATAAGTGTATTCATTTATGTTTCATCGTTTGTTCATTTATTTTTCAACTTCATTTTTAACATCAAAATAATTGTGCATTATACGTCGGTAGTTTTAGTGTTAATCAATTTATTGTTCTAACTATTAAATTTCATTATCTGTATGATTTCTTCGCGTGTATACAATGAAAGATGCAGTAGCGATACGTTAACAGTATGCCACGTCATCCACATATGAGTGACGCTCAATTTTCCATATGTTTCAATCATCTATTTACCAAGAATTTGTTCATTTACCTAATTAGAAACATTCGTATTAACGCTAAAACCACCGACGTACAATGCACGATTACTTTGAAATTAAAAATGAATTAATTGCATTAATTCTTTATCTTGACGAGGATCAGATTTCAAAAAACCATCTTGCCAGATTTTCTAATTTGAAGTAGGATATTTATAAAACAGTCGTTTGCGCGTTTTGGGGTTTTTCGTGTTAAATATTTCGATCTTTTCAATACAACAAAATATTATGAATATATTTGGTAACATTTATTAATCATAGAAATACTGTCTAGTCAAGTTTCCTCAAAGTTGTTGAGCAACACTACGGTATGGTTGCTTGTCATAAATATTCAATTTATACGTATACACGTTTCAACCATCGAACTAAAAGGTAAAAATTTTCCGAAAAAAAACGCATAGAAAGCTTGACGGCCATTTCATGTTAAAATAACGGTCTGGGTCTGCAACGTGTTCGCCCATATTGGAATAATATCATGCTTTTAGGTATAAAAACCGACTAAGATCCATTTATCGATGACAGAACCGAAGGTTTTCTTCGTTAGAGCCCTGGCGACTCTCGACGCAGAGATTTATTTTTGCAAATTCTTCAAACGACAATTCAACGTCCGGATTACGCAAAGTAATAATGTTCTTTCGATAATTTCACGGAGAAAAGTCGTCGAAGATGAAAATCTCGCGTTCGCGGAAGAATCGCAATCTTTTCGAGTGTCTGCATTATCCCACCGCGAACAATGCCGATGTAAATCTCCGAACTTCGTTCCGATGAATTGTCTGCTCATTTATGGGGGATTGCTCGTTTTATTCGTGTTTTCCGATGCTATTGTAACGCCGCTGTAATTTAGATCTGCAACGAGCATTTCGGCTTCCAATCGGAAGGATTACGGGAATAATATTTCGAATAACGAGGCGACCGGTTATCGAACGAGCTGCCATTGACCCGATTCCGAATATTCGACCGGAAACGGTGCTCCTATTTGCTGAATTTCAGCTTTTCATTCTCAATTTTCCTGTATCCGTTGCCATACGGGCCCGTCAAGTATAATACATTTATCGACTAATTTTAAAACGGTAATTTATTTCTCGGTATAGTATCCATTAACCTCTATACGCTGAAATTATTATGTTAACCGTTAATTCAACTACCGTATAAATTCTTTCCCCGGGTAGGTACAGACAATTTTTTATCTCGAAAACGAAATTTACATTCTACAGAAATATTTTCAGGTTGATTAATTTTTTTAGTATATCGCAAATGTTATAATTATATTGACTCCGGCCCGTCAATAGATTTACCAGCGTTTTTTACACTGGAGCCACTGAAGTGGTCAAACCACCATTTTAAAAATTTCTTATTTTAAGTTATAAAAATTGTTAAGATGTTTCTCTTGAGACGTTTGCTGATTTGCATCAAGATAAAAATTTAATATGTATATTAATTCATGTTTATTGTTTGCTTATTTACATTTCAATTTCATATCAAATTTTTAAGCAACCAAAAATAGAGGTAATATGGAGGTCCTGCCTTAACCCCTTGTCATACATTTATTTTTCTGGTGCGTCAGTTAGTAGTACTTATTTACAGCTACAATATTAATGCGAACAAAGCAAATTAAAATATTGTGCGTACTTATATTCAGTGACGTTTGATTGTATTAATCATAATTGTATGTCAATTTTACGTACAAGCTTATTCAAAATTTTATCAAGTTTTATTACGTTTCAAGTTGCAAGTGCGTCATGTGTCAGATTCGTCAAATTATGGCAAGGGGTTAATAAAAGTTGCGATACAGTTGAACACCTTGTATTTAATGCAACAAATCTTAAACATTAAATATTGTATATATATTTCTATGAAACCAGAAAGGAATTTACGGGACAACCTAACAGCAAGGGTTAACGAAAGAAAATTGAAAGCATAAAGGAATCGTAGAAGATTAATAAGGCTCCGTGTAGCGTAACGCAGTAGCTCGTTTCGTAGGTGAAATCAATGATACGGTATACGTGCTGACGATGATGATGTATTCGAAAGCAGCGAGGATGCAGCAGCGGGCTATAAATTATAACAGCGTATTAGGACGTCGCGATGTTGCGCCGCTTCTGCAGCGTTAGAAGCCGAGTATTGCATACATAAATGCATGCCTGTTCTGTCGGAAGACAATACAGTGCCTGGCATCGTATTATAGTCGATTGTGCACGGCCTGTCGCGAACAAGAAACCCGAGTAATTTTGCCGAACGAAGTAATCTCTTGATTAAATTACAATAAACTACGACGAACCAATATCGAAAAGAGGCTGCACGGAACATTTGATTTATTTACATTCTTCGCGACGTTACTATGGGAGATTTGTTATGTGCGGCGGTGCAACGTGTGGTATTTAACCAGTTAACTGTGGAATTTAATTTCAGGAATAAAGTTATTAAAGTTGTTAAAGTCATGCGATAAATGCATACTGGAAAACATAGGACAAATGCTTTTATTATAAATGTGGGGTATGATATAAGGATGTGCGAGCGAGATGCGGATGTAGAGTGTTTGGAACGAGAGTGTGAATAAAGAGTGTTTGGACCGAGTGACAGTTCTTCGCAATAGAAATGCGTGTGGTGCGAATGGGTCAGCGGGTATATCTGTGTGAGTGGTTTTCGGGGAAGAAAAGCGTGCAAGGATGCAAGGAAAGTTAGTTGAGCGTGAGGATTAGTAGAGAGAAGTCGAGAGTGAGCATTGAGAGTTTAAAGAGAGAATTGCGTGAGAGATTAAAAAGAGAGAAACTGTGAGAGCGAGTACTGTATTTTGTTTTATATATATTAAATATCTTTTGTTTTTAAAAAGACTCCTTCTTGTCACCAAGATCCCTACATAAATTATACGAAGAGACTCAAGGACAAAAGTATAAAATAAAACCGGACACAGCCCTCACAGCTAAAGACCACGTAAGAAACACTATAAATTTCTTGAAAGAAACCAACATGTACAAAACACCTATGAAGAAGAAGAAGAAGTAAAGAGAAATTAAGAGAAATTACGCTTTTGTTGGATAAATGATTGCTAATTTACACGTATACATGTTGAATGCAGTTAACCGTTTGCACTCGAAAGGATTATTGTTACTGACAAGTATAATCTGGAGAACTTTCTAACTAAAAAGTTTAATCAATTTTTTGGAAATTGCTTTCTATTATCAATCGTTAATGTTGCCCATTTCTCTATGTTTAAAGAACGCAGGTATAACACTATAGATTCAGTTAACAAATGTTTATTCAAATTGTTTTCGTTTTATTTCAATTCAAATTGATTTATCAAATGAAATGGCGAATATGAGTCGCTGTTCGACTGTAAAGGGTTAACTGGTTAACATGCAGAGATTCGTTGAGCGATTCGACGCGTACAAGTTCGATGCGAGTCGAGTTAACGCAGGTCGATTTCACGCACAGAGAGTCGACTCATAACAATTCGATACGTGAGGATTCGGCGCACGGAAATTCGACGCGAAATAATTTAATTTCTAGAGATTCGGAATGTGGCGATATAACGCGCGGAGATTCGGCGCGTGGCAATATAGCGTGCGGAGATTTAAAGCGTAGCGGTCTAACGCGTGAAAATTCGTTGCGTTGCGATATAACGCGTGGTGATCTACTACGTTGCGTGGCATTGTAACACGTGAAAATGTGACGCGTGGTGATTTACCGCGTGTAAATTTTACGCGTTGCTGTGTAACTCGTGAAAATTCGACACGTGGCGATATAACGCGTGGAAAATGGACGCGTGGTGATCTACCTCGTGAAAATTCATTGCGTGGAAATGTAACACGTGAAAATTCGACGAGTTGCAATGTAACTCGTGAAAATTCGACGCGTGGCGATATAACGCGTGGAAATTCGACGTGTGGCGATATAACGCGTGAAAATTTGTTGCATGGCAATGTAACTCGTGAAAACTCGACATGTTATAGGTCGACCAACGTATAGAGATTTGACATATGCAGTTCTGTGCATGATGCATTGCGCGGTGGTTCGTCAGCTCTCAATTCAATGTGTAACCAGTGAACAAGATAAGTATCTTTTGAAAACATGGAACCAATACCTAAATAACTAATCTAAATACCTTTAAACATGTCATCGACATTCAGCGATCCCAATTTCCATACACGATGAATGATTTTCAACGAACGTGCACCGTAGCGAAAATTCGAATAAACGAGTCGAGTTTAATAATAAAATAATTACCACGAAGTAACAAAGCGAACGAACTATCAACACTAAACCTACCGGGGTATAATGCACTTTTACTTTGAAATTAAAAATGTAGTTGAAAAATTAATAAACGAACGATGAAACACGAATTAATGTACACATTAATTCCTTATCTTGGTGAGAATCATCACGAATTTTAAAACAGCCATCTTAGCATACTTTCTAACTTAAAATTACATACTTGTTAAATGGTCATTTTCACCGTTTTGGTAGATGTAGTGTTAAACCAATCGGTGTCGGAACGAGCGTATTTACTTATCCGTTCTGCAGGCAGATAGAACAACAGAAGCAGAATCGGTAGAAAGATGTTCGGACGTGTACAAAGATCTGAACGTTGAAGGAGTACTCGAACCGTTCAAAGGAAGAACTATCGAAGCGAATACTGCGACGTAGACAGGTTAACCTTCATCGAGGGAGTACGATATCGTGTTTTACCATTGACCCTCTTTTCTTTTTAAACTACTCCCTTGACGTTCGACGACGACCGTTCGTTCGTTCAGCCGGTCGGACTATTCCTCTGGAACACTTTGAATAGTTGCCACGATTACGAACTGGAAAAAGGAGACGAGAAGAAAGAGGAGAATCGGAACAGAGGGACGGTTCAAGAGTTTTAAGTCGTCTTTAAATCGAGTCGAAACGGACCGACGCGGGTCTCGTTCGCGCCCCGAGACTCTCTTTCCTCGATTACCATTTTCATAGTTCAATATTTGTTACGTAACGCCTCTGCTAATTAGCACGACTTCCTTTGACGGCGGCCATTTGCGAGTGTTCGCGTCTTCATCCACTACGTTCTGGGTTTCAGATACTTATACAGGGTGTCCCAGGATTAAACGATCAAACTGCACCAACTAGTTCTATGAGCACAATTACGAAAAAAAATGTCACATAAACATTAGGTCCGCAATTTCTTAACACCAAAACTACCAACGTATAATGCATAATAACTTTCAAGTTAACAATAAAGTTGAAAAATAAATAAACAAACGATGACACATAAATTAATACACTTACAGATTTATTATCTTGTTCTTTATCTTATTCTTTAGCTTAACAAATTTTGTCATTTGAAGTAGGAAATTTATAGAAAGGTTATTTGACCTCTGGTAGTTTTAGTGTTAAACGTAATAAATCTTACTAAAATTTTTTGTGTCGAAAGCGTGAACGCTTTCCGAGTGGATACTTGAAGCGTTCGCGTGAGAATGTTTGAGCGATGGGTTCAAGTGTCGCGTTGGGTGATCTAGTTCGAGTAATGTCCGAGAATACGCCTGTATCGTTGAACGATTGCTTTATTGTGAAAGCGGCTCGGTTTCAAAGAAAAAAGAATGATTTTGGGAATGAATGCGTTGGAGTGTAATAGTGTGGTGGTAAGATCGTACAAATGCAGTTTGAACAGTTTAGTCATTAAATCGCTGCTAGTCGTAGGGGTCGGACAGACCTGCTAAATAAATTGATCGGAGTTATTGGATTATGCAAAAGTATTAATTCGAAGACTTTGCCCATTCCCATACCAGTACCTGAGTTCCAGCACTGCTATGATAAGTGAAAGAACCGTTTTCAGCGATGTGTGATTTTCTTAAAAATCGACTTTCGCAAAAACCGATGATGACCCAAAACCGATTTTTGATTGGTTTTTAGCTCGTTGAGAGCTATCCGAATCACCTAGTGGGTATTATGAATTATCTTGAACAGTGTAATTTTGCGCTGTGCCACCCCACGAAAAAACCATAAATATCCGCGCCGTCGTGAACGTGTTAAATCGTAATAATATTAAAACTATACAGAAACAAGATCAGTGTCATTATTTTATTTACACAGCGTCATTATTTATCTCGAGGCTCGGCATATTTTCCTCATGGAAAATGGATTTTCTTTTGACCGTACACGTTCACGGTTGTATCAGCTCGGTGGAGGACAGTCGGTATTAATGCAGAGGATGCAATTAACGAGATTCGTTTGAGCGACGCCGACGTGGTGCGACAGCCGGCAGGTAGATACGGCCCAACGAAATTATAATGAGTCTGAACGGTTGCAACATCCTCTGCCGGCTTTTTCTCGTGCCTCGTCCTTGGCAGATGAATCGCACTCGGTGTTTGTCGAGTCGCGTCGTTAAACGCTCCAGGCGGACACGGTAATTCGAAGCAGTTTCCGCTCCGCTCCGCCCCGCGTCGATTGTTACCTGCTCGGTCGCGTGGCCGAGTTTCCGCGTGAAAGAAACTCCATCGAGCACCTCGCGAATTTTCTTTCGCGAATAAACAACGTTTCGCCGTAATTAAGCAAGAAAAATACACCATTTTTCCACGCGTTTCCTTCACGAACGCCTTTAAACAAACTATTCGTTTAATTATTCTATCTGCTAGCGATTACTTTTTTCCTCTTACCCGATACTCTGTACCACACGAACGCTTTTCCGTACTTCGTCGAATTTATATTGTACGGGATCCTCGATGTTCCTGTATCCCTGTATCGCTGCATCTTATGATCTTTAGATTCTCACTGTGATCTACTAAGATTCCTATTAACCTTTATAGAAGACTATGTACGAGTATACAGGGTGAATCACGAATCGTGACCAGTGGAGTCTCTGTTATTAGCAGTCCGGTCGAAAATGTTTTTATCAGCTTTTGGATGGTTTTAAGAGAGCTTTAACGTGACTATGAAGAATTATTTTTCAAGTCTCTTTTTTTATGTTTTTGAAAGGTCACTTTATATTTTCTTGCAAATCAACATATAATTTTTCTACGCCTATCTGTTAGAGGATTTCAAGACGAATCTGGTGGATATCGGGACATAGTTTTTTTTTCATCTGGGTCGAGAAGATATTTAAAAACTTACAATTTAACTCACTTAAATTTCCATGTGAAACAATCATCTATATTATTAAGAATTTTGTTATAATATTTCATTGTATATTGTTAAGAATAATAAGTAGAACAGGATATTGTGAACATATTTGATGAAATTAATTAATCATAAAATTGCTATCTAGTCAAATTTTCAACTGCCTCATTGTGGCAGTCAACGTGTTAATCATTATCATATAAAAGAGAAATATTGAATTTGTCGTTGAATTATAGTTCAATTTGTTCTATTAAACGTATTGTCTTTTGTTTTGTTTTATATGTATGTTCGTACATGTTGAATTATTTCATGAATTTACTTATAAATATAAATTTTAATTTATGAATATAAATTTTAATTTATATTTATTATTTATAATAAATGTGAATTTATTTATTAATTATTTCCAAAATTTCATTGAATTTTAAATAAACTCTCTTTAAATTAATTCTTTACAGATATTTCCGGCACCTGGCGACGTTTGAGTGTGATTATTAAAAAGTTCATAGATATTAACAGATTTAGTTAGCTATTAACAGAGTGCCAGGGGTTAAGATTATTCGCATAATTTTGACTCACCCTGTATATCCAAAACGACGTTTAATTAAATGTCCCGCGAATATAATTCAATTAAAACGAATGAAATTCGAAAGACGTATCCGGGCGACGTCCAACGTCGGCAACGCGTGATCGATACCGATCGGCTCCCCGTTTCGATAGGTATCGCTACCGAGCGTGCACCTACTCCATGAATTTCGACCAATCGAACAGCCAGACGGTATTTAGAGAGTATTTAAAGCGTCGTCACGATTTCATGAGGTTGCACAGGTGCGACGGGTAAAGTTGGGGTCTTTTACGCTGCGACGAGCCATTTGAAAGTTTTATCGACGAACGTAGCCCTCGTTGCTTCTTACGGAGGCAAGGTGTTCCCACTTAAATGCGCGGCGTGTTTGCTTCTATCATTTTCAGAGCACCGTCTCATTTCAGACGTCTTTGAGTAGTTTTCCTTCTAGTCTGAAAACAGTCTTGAAGAGGTCCTACCGTCACCGGCGTTCACCCCGAAGAAGCTAGGTCAGCTTAATAGGCTGTCGGGGTATACGACGCGAACGTTTTTCTTTTTTTCTTTTTTACCCCCGTCGGTTTCGCCGCTTATTTACTTGGGGAACTGTTCCTGATTCTTCCGCCATGGCTGTTCATTAGCCACGAAAAATCGCTCGCTATTCCGTCGCGTAGCGAACCCTCTTTGGCATTTTGTAAATTGAGTAGCCTTTTGTAAGTTTATATTTTTAAGCGTTTCTACCGTAGCAGCAAGAAAGTCCAAGGAATCGGTACTTAGTCAATACAGTTTTATTAACTTTTTGTAAACTTGACCGGTCGAACATAGTCTTAAATTTGATAGTTTACACATGTTGGGTAGAAGTCGAGGCGATCCTCGGTTTTATTACTTACTACGGTCACATTTTAGACACCATCGAAGGAAGTCGGGATAATCGGAGAATATTAATTTACCGGGGTGGCGAGAGATTTTTATCGAGTTATTTAGCGACCGCGAATGGACACCGACGAACATTCCGCGATTAATCCGACAAAGTTTGGAAAGTGTTCGAAATTCGGTCGAATCAATAATTTGATGCTTTCGTTTGCGCTTCGTGCATATGCATATCAGTCAATAGATAAACGGTACATCCGTATTAAGAACACACGTTAATAACTTATAGAATTAATAACGGTTTTAAGTATTAAAAATGAAATATTCAGGTACACAAAAAAAATGTACAATTAGTACATTAAGAAATGAACAATTAGTTTGTTTATAAAAAAATTAGACAATTAATACGTTTAAAAAGGAATGAACAATAGGTACATTTAAAAAAAATGTTTGAACGTTTCAGACGAAAGATCTCATTCTTTCAATTAAAAATATATAACAAATTATCGTGTATTTTTAGTCGCATCTGAATACATGTTTGTGGAGAATATTTCAAAGAAATGTACCGGTATGTATAAAACAAGATACGTTATCGTATTAAAAAATTGGTACACGAACTTTACCGAGCTCTCCAGTTTTCATTGCAAATGCATTTCTGATACTTGCCGCAATAATCGAACGTGCATACACGTCCTCGTGCTTAGAATACTAAATACGGCGGACGTTCTCGCACTTCGATTAATAAATACGAAAGACGCACGTCGAATGAAATCGTTGAAGAAGCCGAGACATTTGGTTGTTCGTTTCGAATGCCCATTTATATGTGTTTATCTGAATATCTATTGCTTAATAATGTCTATATCTATGTCTATATCTGAATATCTATTCCCTCATAATATCTGTAAATGTCTATATCCGAATATTGCCTTATAATGTCTATATCTGTGTCTATGTCTGAATATTACTTTTCTAATAACATCTTTAAATGTCTATATCTGATTATTGCCTATAATGTCGATTATAGTATCGATATATATCGTTCCTACTGAACGACGCTCCGTTAAACAAATGAGCGACTCCGATTCGCAGCTGAGCAACGCCGCGAGAAACGGAGTCTCCCACGATCCGTCGACCGCGAACGATCGCATTTAGTTTTAGCCTTTTCACGTTATTTTTATTTGTTACAAAATATATACTCATATTTGTGTTTCGATTTTAAATAGACTGTTTTTATTTAAGTCCTGACACCCTTAGTCTACTACACTATATCTGTGTCTATGTCTGAATATCACTTTTCTAATAATGTCTATAAATGTCTATATCTGGTTATTGCCTAGTGATGTCTATATCTGTGTCTATGTCTGAATGTCTATTTTCTAATAATGTCTCTGCCTGTGTCTATATCTGAGTATCTACTGTATAATGAAGTCTACAAATGTCTCTATTCGTATCAACATCAATGAATGCGTATATCTCGCCAGTTTCAGGCGAGAGGAGAAAAGGTTGAAAAATACGTCCGACTAATACATACGTTTCGCTAGGGCGATTTTTTCGCTTCGAAACTTCGTCGCGAAATTAACGATCTTTTGTTAGGAACACGGAATCGCGGTGTCAGCGTGCAAAGAGCGGAGAAAATGCGACGGTACCGATAGCTAACGTTTTTTTTTTTCGAATGAAAAAGCGGAACGAATCGTTTTTATCGCGTACCTTTCGTTGCCATCTAGACGAAAAATCTAGGGAGAAAATATCGTATCGGCTGCATCGCCTTGCCGTCGACGATCCATCGAACGGAATAAAACACCGGCCGTATCGAACGTACGCGTTTTTCGCGTCGATACTGCGGATAGAATTATATGTAAATTCGCCGATTCCCCGCGTTGATAACCGCGAAAACGGGAAGGAAAAGTTCCTTTTGTTATTCCTATCGCGTAGGAATCGCGCATCGGAAATGCGAAACGCACGGCGAAACATAATTTGCGTTGATAGAAAAAGTATCGGGTAACAACGTTTACCGTCGAACATTCAACGTATTTACCATACGGTGATCGAAAGTAGTATTATCAAAATTCGTTTAAAAACTATTTAAAACTATTTAAAACTATTAAAACTATTTACCGACTACTATCTACAACCCAGGAATCGGCGTATCGACTCACTCGTATTTTCAAATTCAAAGGATTCACGGTGAGGATAGGCGTATTTTTTATGTTTCATTTGAATCTTGAAGTTAAAGATCAAGTTGAAAAATAAATGAATAAATGATGAAACATGAATCGATACCTATAATAAATTCTTTATCTCGATGAGAATTAACATGGATTTTAAGAAAACTATCGCGCTGGAGAAAAACCGAATTAGCAGATTCGTAGCCAACACAAGAAACACTATAATAATCATTGAACGTACAGTCGTGGACAAAATTAAGTGGACAGGTATCATAAATAACAAAAGGTAAATTTAATTAACTAATAATGCCTATAAATCAAAACTTTATTGCACAATTATATACATTAAATAAATGCTTTTTCAAGCCTACAAAAATATCTCACGTTCTAAATTTAAAATTTATTTACAACATTGTAATGAAACAAAACGTTCTTTACATTTCTGCAATGTCCACTTAATTTTGTCCAGGAGTGTATATTAGGACGTCGATTGGCTGTTTGACCATGCAATTGAACATAGTCGGAAGATACGATTTCGATTGTAACAGCAGAACGAGCATTTAATTATGGAAATTAATTAACGCGCGTAACACGCGAAGCGAGGCTTAGAGTTCTATTGAAACTGTTTTAATTAAATTAAAAGCGAAGCGTCGGTGCGGCGAATTGGTTTATTTGAACGCGTAACACGAGATTTCGTTCGAAGTTACGCGTCGCGGAGAAAAAAAAGCCGTGGATTGGTTCCCCGGTAAATAGCGAAGTCGGATAGAAAACGTTCCGGAGAAAGGAAGAAAGAAAGAAAAAAAAAAAGTTGTTCAGAAGGATGTCAAGGTACTCCGCGAACACGGAAAACGCTGGCGAAATGTCACGCGTCGAACTGGGTCACGGTACACGCACAAAAGCGACGAAAAAACAGCCCGATAACGCATTTACAGCCTAAAACACGGTAAACAGAGAATGGGAAATGGCGCGGTGTATTTCCCCGGAGACCGGCGTCGAAGGAGAGAAATTGCGCGATCGAGGCGAGTGAAAAGCGTGTGTTGTCTTCGCTTCAATACACGTTCTCCGATACCTACTCCGGTGGCTTTACGTGTTTCTAAACACCGATACAAACGCGAACCGAGTTTCTCGTTTCAATCGTGCCTCTCGTTACAGATCCTTCAATTATTACACTTTTTCGCTGTTCGCGTTAACCCCTCGCCGTACGATTTACGAGGTGTGTAACTAAAGCAACAAGACCGATCTTTTTTCACCTGCATAGTTTTAATATCATTACTGTGGGATTATAGGTATGGATAGTAATAATTCGTGTTCGTCACTCCGCTTTTCAATTTTATTCGATGGTCCGCGAACGAGTACGCGCATCTGACTCGGCACACTGGTCCTTCTTCACGAAAACTTATTGAGAAAGAAGGAAATACATATAGCCAAAGAGAGAAAACTGAGAAAGTGGGAAAAGACTGAGGAAACCGTTGAGAAATTCGGAAAGGGAGAGTCATAGCGGAAAAGTGTCGTGAAAAAGGAAAGTGAAGAGGTTCGTAAGAGTCTAAGATTTGACACTGACCAGGCCCCGGCGAGACCCCCGTAGAAACGTGAAAAATTAGAGAGTATAAATTTAAAGAGGATAGAAAACAGAAAGAAACTTTAGAAACTAGAAAATATAAAAGATCGAGACAAACAGAAGAAGGTAACGGCGTACATTGTAACAATTGTAACAATCATTGTGATAATAAAAGGTAACATTTTAACAATCGTTCAACGATACACGCGTATTCTCGGGCATTCTTCGAACTGGATCACCCAACGCGTCACTCGAACCCATCGCTCAAACGTTCTCACGTAAACGCTTCAAGTGCCCACTCGGAAAACGTTGACCCGTTCGACTCATTTACCTATTTCATTTTCACTCACTATCTTAAAGTTAGACTAAATAATTATATTATGGCAGGGACGATAGGACACTGGAATAGCATTTATCTCGTCAGTTACAGTGGTTTAAATGCTGTCCAGTGTACCACCGGGGTACTTCACCCTCTTCGCGCGACATCTTACTTGACAATAAGAAAAATCCTTTGAAGTGCAAAGGTTTGACTAAATCTATACCGTTATCAACGTGATGTTTAACACTAGATTTACGGAACCCGTCAAAATGACGGACATTAGATTTCTAATTTTAAATGAGAAAAATTGGTAAGAAGCTTTCGTCAAAATTTATCTTATCCTTCATCGAAATAATCATTGCATGAATTGATTCACGCATTGTCCATTATTCTCTTATTTTCATACCTTCATTTCGATTCAAGTGTAAATGGTCAATCACTGCTCGTAAATCTAGTGTTAACATAGTGAAGTGAACAACGGTGGCAATTAACACGTTCCCTGCTGAACCGTTTTCTGAAGACTTTCCGTTCAAGCCGCGTGGGCCGTATACGCCCCACAATCAATCAATTGAAGCAACAATAGTTTTAATATTTTAATGATCTTTCACACAAATTATGTATCAACGGAAAATAACAATTGTTCTTGGTACTATACGGATTTGTTGTGAGTAGTTACCAAAGTGTTAAGATGGCCATAACTGACTTTATAATACATTCTTTGAAAATCAACATCGTACAATGAATTTACTCAATGGCTTGAACGGAAAGTTCAGCGTGGGGCGCATACGCCCCACGCGGCAGGGAACATGTTAATGATAGAAATTAATAATTTCCAAAAAAGATTGAATGATCAGTTAGAAAGAGTACGAGATACTACTCGGCAATAAGAAAAATGCTCGTGTGCAAAGGGTTAAAGTTGTAGTATTTCATTTTGCGAGGGTGAATTGTTATAGACATAATTCGGACAAGTGCATATATGAAAATTCTGCGAATATTACGAAATCGAGTAAAATGGGCTGTCTGCAGATACCCAACTTACAATTTTGACGTTGTGGTATTATAAGAGAACGTCTGTTGAATGCATTATTCGACTATTCGCATTATGTCGTTTTCGTGGTAGTTTCGTCGATCGGACGGCTCCTACTCGTCGAGAAATACAACCCTTAATGGGAAATGAGAAATATTCGCTCGCTCTCGTTCACGATTACGAGTTCGTTAGTACGAGTCCCCTCGAAAGTTACGTAACTTGGGGCTCGACTTTATGCAACATCAATTACGGCAACGAACTCGATGCCGGTTTCCGCGGCACTCGAGCGCGAAATTGTCGAAAGAATCGTCGGTTTAGTCGTATAATGATAACGTGGGAAGCATCGCGGTCTCTCCTCGTTCCGTTCGTATTCACGGTCTGTTCAAAATATTCGAGTGCCTGCGATGTTAACGATCGAATATATATTACATACATATGTACATATATGCAAGAAATTATCTTGCTACCTCGTTAATTCGTCCAATGAACTTCGATGCTTCGAAGCGAACGAGGTAAATAATCCTGTTATTGTACATGCAACTGTGTGATCCTTTAATGCTAGTCACTTTTTACAACATATACAGGAATATACATATGTTCACATACATTGTATATCTTTATGTAGATGTTTACACATATGTTTATACGTACGTTTATTTATATGTTTATATACATGTTTATACGTATGTTTATAAAAATGAGTATGCATATGTTTACACATATGTTTACACATATGTCTACACATATGTTTATACATATGTTTATACATATGTTTATACATATGTTTTTATGTACGTTGATATATGTATATATGTTTATATATACGTTTATACATATGTTTATAAATATGAATGTTTATACATATAAACATTCTGTACATATGTTCACTACACTTTCGACCAGTACATTGCTTCGTATATCAGTTTTAATAAAACGAGGTAAAAACTAAGTCACATATGGGAACGTCTTCACCGATGGGTAAATGTACCTTATGTGTCCGATACAATTTTTGTCAGTTAACGAATATAAACATTGTTCGTGGACCGAATATAAATACAATTAGCGAACAAGAAATGTATTGCTAACATAATAAAATTGGTTGTTGAATGGTACTACCCAAAACTGTTGTAACGGAGCGTGTTCGAAAAAATGGCCACCGGATTCGTTAACATTCTGCCGAAGTCTTTTTTCACCGATATTCGCGGCAGTTTTCAGCGTTTCAGTCTCGGTTTTCTAGCAGCCGGTATCGGAACAACGGCTTTCATTACTTTCTAACGAATATTTTTCGTTGCGCCTACCTCGTATAATGTCCGGCTTTGTTTTTGATCGTCACATTCAGAATGCTCCAGGTTTTCGCGCGTTTAATACGTTTTTCAATATCAAATGACTTTTGCGCCGTACATTTATTTCGTTATAAATTGTGGTATTTATTTAGTCCGGTCGTTTTCGTACCGTTTGCGCCACCATTTTCTGTTTAATTTCGTTACTAACGAACTGTTCGTTAACCTCTCGTTAACCGCGTTGTTTTAAAAAATGCACCGGCTGCGGATTACGGTTACCATTTCCGCTCGAAGTTAGCCGTCGGGTCGTTTAATCCGATTTCATCCCTTAATTATTCCGATCGAACCGTTCGATCATGATCGCGACACGAAAATCTTCGGAAACGGGTGTTCGAAATAATTTAGTAATGGTGTTGATTAAAGTACGTTTCTTTCCGTTAGGTCGGTGCAAAAATAATCGCTGTTTTGAAACATGTACTTTTAACCTCTTGTGCTACGATTTATTCAGCAAGTGCGTCAGACATAACGAACTATTAATTGCTACAACATTAAAGTGATTAAAGAAATTTGGAATGTCAAGATTGTTTCCCATTTAGTGATCCTCGGATGCGCAAATTACGATTATACCGAAGTTAAACATTCAAGCGTATTAAAAATATTAACAATGTCTACCATAATTGAAGAGCGAGTGCGTCACGGGCATAGCCCGTAGTTGTAGGGCAAAGGGTTAAACAATATATATTGGGTTAGAATAATGTTTTTTAATCAAAATCGGAACCATTGTATACACTTACATACATATACACATCCGCCAACGCGATACATGTTTGTTTATTCCATTATTATAGACTTCCGGTATCATAGAGGTAATGAATTCTTCAAGCGCGTTTTCTACTACTGCCTGAATTTTCTCACGCAAAAGTTTATTATCTGTAGCGTGGCACATATGATGTTTAAACACAATAAAACAGCTAATACTGGCAATTAATATTACAGAGATAATAACTACAAAAGAATTCATGAAACTTCATAGACAAAAGGTTTTAAAATCTTTAAAAAAGTCTATTGTATAACAAATTGACAAAGTCAGAAAAAATATTTTATAGTAGACGAACCCTTTATGAATGAAACAACAAAAAATTTAGCTCAATCGGACGAGTAGTTCTTGAGAAAAAAAATTCGTAAGTGACGTCTATTTTCGCAAAAATAGGCAAAAACTGCAAATTTTGAAGACTCGTAATTTCTTAACAAATTCGAAATCGGCAAAATGATGACTTCACCCCCCCCCCCCCCCCCAATTTCACATAAACTATAACATAGTTTAATTAAAACAAAATCGTAGATGGTGAGGTCAAAAAGTGATCGATTCGGCGTGGAATGACCCTTTAGACTTTGCTATCTACTCATAAAAATACCTTCGAGTGCAAAGGGACAATAATAAAGTAGAACGAATGACGGATGAAATTGAAGAGAAAAAATTTGGCCGAAAATTTTACGAAAACACTGATAAGGGCTCTCTGTTTATGTAGTTAGCGGTTCAACGATATCTTCGAGTGGTCATAAATCCCGAGCAGTTGCCCGTTACCAGGATAATGAAGGAAATGAGAGTTATTTTCAACGAACGAGGCTCGCGTTTGCTTATTTTAGGAAAAGAAAAAAAAAATGGAAGGATATACATGAAAAGCGAACGAGGAGAGGAAACAAATCGCGATCGACGATTAATTAGTATTACTCTCGGAAGCATGTGCTAGTTACGCGCACGTCGAACGAATATGAATAGGAAATTTCTACAGGCTGTTCAAGAATCATGTAACAAAGTTAATGAAAACTGTTCCATCGAATCGATACTCGCGTGGTTCTCGCGATTCGACCGATCCGCGAAAGAACGAACTTGGTTGGTCGAAGTGTGCTCGATTTAATTGTCACTCGAACTCGCGTCGACCTGCGCGATGATAAATTAACGCGATCGTGGCATATTGCAGGTAGCTCCGTGAATTCGTTACTCGATGCGAAAAAAAAAAATTAAATAAATGGCGGGATTTTCGAGATATGTTTGCTCGATCGTCTCATCGGCGACTTGCTATTTTTTTTATTTTTCTATCGTTGCTTCGAGTTAAATCTCGCGTTTCATTCCTTGCACCACGATTTATTTGGTAAATGCGTCAGACGAAACGAACTATTCGTTGCTACAACGTTAAGATGATTAAACCTTTCACTACGAAAGGCGTATACATATACGTTCTCTGTATTTACGCACTATGAGACCTGTTTTACCGATTTATTCACCATGGAATTTGTCGAAAGGGTTAAAGAAAGTTGAATATCTAGGCTGTTTTGCTAAAGAGCGCTACATATCTTCTAAGTTTCAAGAAAATTGGCGAGTTCATTTACCTAATTAGAAACACTTGTATTCACATTAAAGCTATCGACGTATAATGCACGATTATTTTGAAGTTAAAAATGAAGTTGAAAAATAAACGAACGAACGACTAATATAATAAACATAATTAATAAAATATTATGTTAAAATGAACGGATTATCTTGACGAGGTTCAGCACGGACTCCAAGAAAACCATCTTGGTAAATTTTGTAATTTGAAATAGGAAATTTGTAACAGTCATTTGATCCTTTTTGTAGTTCTGTGTCGACTATTTGGACCTATGAATAATCAATAAAGCAAAGTACAATGAATACATTTGGTAAGATTTATCAATCATAAAAATAGTGTCTAGTTAAATTTTCAACTGCCTCAGTGTAGCAGTCAACGCGTTAAAGTACCTCGTATAATCGTTATCGGCAGAAAATAAAATTCGAACGAAGAACTTTTTTAAGGCACGAATTAGGTTTCCGGTTCTCGCGACACGTAACGAAGCATAATTTCGGGATCGGTAACGTTCGAAGAAAGTTCTTGCAATCGATGCGCGAAACTTTCGTTCGGTATATGCTCGCGATGGGTGGCTTTCTCGGAAACACTCATGTGCATACACGGGACGTTCTGAAATATACATTCGGTAGTTTCCGCGAAAAGTCTGGGAGAAAACGGCGTCGAAAAATCGGCTCGCGTAAGGAAACCGGCCCCGGCATCGCTATGCGCCGGAAACTTTCGATCCTCCGTAAAACGTGTCCGCGAAACATTCTTCCTGTTAAAACTTCCCGTCTAACATTAAGGATTTACCGAGGTGCCTCGGAAGAGGCTGCAACTTTCAACGGAAACCGTCTACAAGACGTTCTCGTCGATTTAGTTTTGTTAAACTACGCTACATTTTTGTAGAAAATGGCACGCTGATTCGAATGGCACGCAGAGACGAAAGGCCGCGGGTTTATTTATTCTGTGTAGGTCGGCGGAGTTTTCCTTTTAACGGATGGTCGGGAACGGCACTCGGTGACGCAAACGTCACCGTCACGAGCAAAGAGGCACAATGACGAGGGTAAGAAGGGGCAAGCAACGTCGAGAAGGTAGTGTTGAGATATCGGGACGTAGGAAATTTGGGAATGTAATGATTTCTAGACAGGGGGATTTGGTGCTGTTTGCTTTTAGGGATGTAAGGATTCGGGGATATGGAGACTTGGAGATGTAGGAATTTGGGAACATAGGGAATCGGAGACAATAATTTGCAGACACAGGGATTTGGGATTGTTGAGTTTTGGGGATGTAAGAATTTGGAGATATGGAGATTTGGAGACATCGGAATTTGAGAACATGGGGAATCCGGGCTATACTAATTTGCAGATGTAAGGATTTGGGGCTGTTTGGTTTTGGGGACGTAGTGAGTTGGAGCGTAGGAATTTGGTAATATATATGTTAGCGGCAACGTATTTTTGAGGGTCAACGAAGGCAATTAGCCCGCCGCTATTTTGCTTTCGGACCATTTATGATAGGGTGTTTTATGAATGGCAACCCGGGCGGTCGACGTTGGCTAGTGACACGAAGTCACGTAGCCATCGGGTGTCGCCGGGTTGATTGTTTAAAAAGAGGCATGGGAATGTTCTGGAAAAGGCAAGCAGCCCGACGTTGCATTGCTTAGGGGTGTTGTTCTTTAAGGATCCGGCCACGGAGTGGGGAAGGCAGAAATGCCTTTTGGTAAGAGGACTAAGCTTGACCTCTTGGCACTTACCCCAGAACCTTGATCGACATAGCATCAAAATAACAATTACTCTAACATATAGAATTGGGGATATAGCAATTTTGGAACGTAGAGATTCGAGACAGTGGGGATTTGAAAATGTAGAAATTTCCGGACGTCGATCCTGAGGGACGTAGGAATTTGGGAACATAACGAATTAGGCACATAGGTATTTAGTGATCGTGGGATTTGGAGATATAGGGATGTGGTGATGCTGGGATTTGTGGATGTTGGGATTTAAGCTTGTTAGGATTTGGAAAGGTAGAAATTTTGGGATGTAGGGATTTAGGAGCGTAAGAATTTGCAAACATAGGGAATCGATGATATAATTATTTGCAGACCTAAGGAGTTGGGACTGTTTGGTTCTGCGGATGTAAGGATTTGGGGATATAGGAACTTGGAGACGTAGGAATTTGGTAATATATAGAATTGGTGGCATAGTAACTTTGAAACGTAGGGATTCGGGACTATAGAGATTTGAGAATGTAGAAATTTCGGGACGTCCATCCTTAGGGACATAGGAATTTGAGAATATAACGGCATTGTTCGGTTCGCGAGCGAATACATGTTTCTGGGCGGAGCGTGTTCGCGGAGACGAAAAACCGCGGGTTTATTTATCCTGTGTAGGTCGTCGGAGTTTTCCTTTTATCGGGTGGTCGGGAGCGGCACTCGGTGACGCGAACGTCACCGTCACGAGCAAAAAGGCACAATGCCGAGGGTAAGAAGGGGCAAGCACCAACGAGAAGCGGGTTATCAAGTTTTAACGAGGTCCCCGGTGTTCGGACGTACGACCGGGGCTACTTTGCAGACACAAAGGATCGTGTAGCACCGCCGACAGCGCGTTTTTCCATCGCAACAGAAAGGGACGGGGTTTTTCTCTCTCCCGAGGAAAAAACGTTGCGACTGTAACACCGTCCACTTTTATCTCGCCAGCCTCGCACGAAGAATGGAACTGTTGCGATTAATCGGAGAAAGCCGCGCTTTAATCGACGTTGTTGTTACACGCTGCGGGTTTCTGCCGTGAAATAATGACTGCGGAATTCTCACGGTGATTCCCGCTTGACGCTTTGATTTCGTGTCCCGTGAAAACGAACTAGCGACAATCGATAGGGAGCACTTCGACATTCGTTCGAAACTTTGAAATTTGTCAAAATAATTAGCGCCGTGATCATCCTAAGTATGGATCGTTTCTTTTAACTCTTTGCGCTCAAATGCTTTGTCCAACACATCCTAGCGTTTTCGATAAGGATGTTACGGGATGTTGACGAGATCGGTTGAAATTTGGAAAAAGAAATGAAGATTTTTTAATATATATGACGGCGTGTAGAAGGTGCAATTAATAACTCTTGCTGTATCTCTATATACGGGATGCGCCGTTTGAATTCGGACAGATGAAGTTTTATGCAAAAATTTGTTTATTTAGACAATATACAAAAATTCAATAAAATTCTGTTACATCTCATTTGAAAGGTCCTTACTGAGAACTTTTACTTTATATATCCACCTACTTATGCTTTCTAATAGTCCAGGTAGTCCAGATAATGATAATTTTACAAGTGTGCGACTACTCGAACTCTCTGGCCTGGGTCATGTAGGTCCTCGATCGAGTAACTGTCTTTTTTGGAAAGCAACCGAGGAAAATGCAGTTATTTGCTGTTCCTTGTTAAAATCACATTGTCTACATATATAATACAATAGTTAACATATTATACATGCAGGGTGTCCCAGAAATACTGTAGGAGCCGGATAGGGGTGATAGATGGGGCTATTCTGAACAACTTTTTCCTTTGACAAAATATCGGATGAGGCTCCATTTTTAAATTATTAAGGAAAAACGCTGACCAATCAGGGCGCGACAATTTCGCGCGCTCAAAGCCGGGAGTGTAGGCACGAGTAACAGTTGACCATGGTCGTGAACTAATATATGGCCATCGCGATGGTAACTCAACGGATCGGTTATATATATATATATATATATATATATATATATATTATATATATTATTTATTTATTTATATTTATATTTATTATTTACAGTATATTAAAATATGTATATATGTATATATAAATTAATTGGAACTAAGTCTCTAGTTTGGTAGAACCCTACGATATAGGTTACAACAGAAAAGTAATAAAAAACAAACAAATAAATAAATAAATACTAAGATACGTTACTACGTAGCTTTAATGTACCAACCACCAGAAATTTCACTGAGTAACTCGCAAAACGTGGTACGCGATAAAACAGTAATTTCTCTTCCTCGAAGAGCTTAGTATTTCGCGTATGACGATGCATAACCGAATCTGTATAATTCGGAAGCAACATGACGTTACGTATTCTGTGCGGAAGGGATAACATTTCCGCGAGTTAGTTCGCTGTAAAAACCGGTAAAGGGACATTAACGGCATTTATTTAATAACGGAAGTCGCTCGAAAAATCCATTACAGCGAGGACGAAGGGGAATCTGAAAAATCCACGGTCTCTCTTTGTTTCAGCGAACGACCGACACAATTTTTGCGACGCGAATAAAATCGTGCCGACGTTGTTGGACGCTTTGTAATTCACTTATTTATTTTCCACCGATGCGGATCAATTATGAATCGACTTGTTACGTCGTCGTTTACGCGTTCATCGACGATCGATCAAATTATTTTTCATGCTGCTCGAATTCGATTTCGGGCTCGATATTAACTCTCTAACTGCCAAATTTTTATTTCAACTCCACCGTATGGGTTTTCAATTTATGTATCAAATACTTTCGCAAGTTGGGCGACATTGAAGAAAAAAATAATTTAGACAACCAGAATGCAAGCATTTATCGAATACACATTTTATTTAATATAACGTTGTTGCTAGTGATATAAGAAAAATGTATATTCAAATCCCCATTTGGAGATAGTGGCAGTAAATGGGTTAACCCTTTGCACTCGAGGGACGATTCACGCCCGCCATTTGATTTGATGCAACAATTTTAAATAAATAACTTCCATAATAAATTTATACTATCATACACGCGATGTTTTAACTTAGTAAAACAGACAATATTGACGATCAATAATAAAAATATAATAATTCCAAAAAGATTCATTGAACTTCTTAACTAGAAAGTTTTACAGCTGCTATTTGTCGACAATAAAAATGCTTTCGAGTACAAAGGGTTAAACGCTGTCTGGTTTTGTGATAGAAATTATTTATAACACATTTAATTTCAATTATTTTCATTAATTTTAGGTATTCAGTTTTGATACTATTCATTAGTTTATTCCGTGCATTTTTATTCATTTGGATTCGTGGCATTTTATCTCGAGTTCTATATGATGAATTAATATATTTATGTTGAAAGTTTTCTTTTAATAAACATCATCATTGATTTATATTTACCACATTTAGTGTATATATTGTACATGTATGTTAATTATCAATTGTTATTATCTATACATACATGAATTTGTACATATAAATATATGTATATATATTGTAATAAATTAATAGACAATTTGTATTCTTTTTATGCATTCAATATAATTGAATGCTTCACCAAGCTTATTATTTAAGTTAGAAAATTAATTTATCTCAAATTTTTATAGTCAATGGATTTATAAAATAATATAATAAAATATAAATGGGTAAAAATTATATTTACGTTCATATATGGGTATGCAATTATTAGCAGTAAAGCAAATCTCGAAATTTCTAAATGTTTTTAATTAATTAATTTCATTTTCATTTCAAAATTTGCATTCATTTCGAAATCCTATAATTCCCGAGTCGGAAACATTGCCAATAAATACGACGAACCTTAAAATATTGGCGATATTATATCGATAATAGACGGTGGTTTCCGTAACAGAATATCGCTCGGATGGAAAACAGCGTTTCTGTGTAACTCGAATTTCGAGTTTTGGTTTAATTTACAAAACAAGAGGCGGTTATTCGGCAATTAAATCGACCGCGAGTAAAACGAGAATGTTGGTACCCGGCCAACCGATGCGTTTACAATAATAAATGTTATTTAAAGCGAAATTCAGCATGTTTGCCTACCGTATAAACCGCGTTGTGGTTTTTTGCCCGTCCATTCCGATTGTTTATTAGCGAACCTCCTGTTTTTTATACGGTATTCATGTTTTCCCTCTATTTTCGTTACATGTTTCGTTAAAAATATTTGATTTTATCGACTATCGCAAGCGGGTTATTTAAACCTGTAATTGCTTCGTGCAAACGAATGTTTTGTTATTTTAAATGCATTTGTTTCGTATTTTTTGTAATTCCAATTAAAGTTGTTAATGAGAGATCTTGTTTCAAGGATCATTAATTAATGCATTTAATGACTCCTGCTGTATTGTTTTTTTTTCAGGATCCGATTACCCTAACGATATCTGTCTACATGCTTTTAATTTACTATTAGCGATTAATAGTAATGTTATGAACGGAGTTAACAAATGTATTCATTGTTTCGTTTTTTTGTGTGTTTCAGGTGAGTACATGGCGAAAGCGATGTAATTTTATCGATCTATGGGTGAGTCGATCAATTTACTTTAGAATGTACGCAGTAGCCAAGACAATTCTATAATTTTGATTTTTAGAAGCGTAGAATTTAGAACTTTCACGGGAAATATTTGTAAAAATAACTTGACGTTTATAACATAATGATCGTGTATTACCGAGCTATTGCTATGGGTGTACATGTATTTATACATATATACATACATGTTTGTGTATATTCGTTCATACTGTCTGTTTTATGGATTAACTTTTTCAACACTAGGTTTACGGAACTCGTAAAAATGATGGATCATAGATTTCTTACTTTTAATTACAAAGATTATTAAAAAGCTTATGTTAAAATGCATGTTAACCTTTATCGAGGCAAAGAATCTTTCTATAATCTGTTTTACGTATTATCCATTATTTACATATTTTTTAAATTCATTTTCAATTTAGGCATAAATGGTCATTAAACGTCCGTAAAAGTAATTGAAAGTAAGTCCATCAAGTATTTCACCTTTTGCGCTCGAAAGATATTTGTTATTGGCAAATAGTATCTCGAAAACTTTCTAACTGAAATGTTTAATCAATTTTGTGAAACTTATTATTTGCTATTATTAATTGGCACTGTTGTCCATTTCATTACGTTTCAAGATTACCCGTATGACTCTATAGATTTCGTTAAAAAATTCATTTCAATTTTATCATTTTATATATTACATATCAATATAATTTATATTTATAATTGTTTATAAATATTTGTAATTTATTTATAATCTATAATTGTATCAGATTATATATCAATTTTATCAGATTATATATGAACTTTATCATTTTATTTATTATATATCACATTGTATATCAATTTTAATTATATTGATTAAAATTGTTCTATTAGACCAAATGGCGAATGTGAGTCGTCATTCGGGTGCAAAGGGTTAAATGTTACGAACATAGCGTTCACAATCGCTCGACAATCGACGAGTTTAAATCTTCATTTGACGAGAGACGTCCCGAAAGATTTTCCGAGCATCATCGAATTTACGAGATTTTGCGAGACTTCAAGAGACATTTTGTAAAGTTCCCGGGTAATCCGGTGCTCTCGCTTAAGCGATAGTTTCCTGAAGCTCTCTCTGCCTCAGGTGGAACTGCGGAAAATAAGCTTCATGTAATAACGATCCGAAGACCCGGTCCAAGACTCTCCCTCGTGGAACACCATTGCTTGGCAATTTGCCATCCAAACAGAATGAACGACGGAGTTAACAGAGACAGAATGACCACGTTGTTTAAGTTAACCGTGCAGCTGCGCACAACGAAATTCTTAATCTCTAATTAAACGAAGCTTGTGGCACTTTAATCGGCTCGCGGACGAAGCCGATACGATTCGATCGAAATACCTTTTCGTTCTTTTAACACGTTAGCTGATACGTCAGTGTTACGCGGACAGATGCCGCGTTCGTTATTTTTCATTAATTATAACAATACAATATTTTGGAGACATAGGAACTTGGAAACATAGTAATTTGCAGACGTGAGGTTTTGTGATTGTTTGGTTTTGGGGATCTGAAGACTTGGAAACGTTGGAATTTGGGAACATAATATTTTGCAGACATAGGAATTTGGGACTATTAAGTTTTGGGGATATATGGACTTGGAGACGTGGGAATTTGGGAACTTAGGTAATCAGGGACATAATAATTTGCAGTCATAGGGATTTGGGACTGTTGAGTTTTGGGGATATATGGACTTAGAGACGTAGGAATTTGGGAATATAATAGTTTGCAGACATATGGATTTGGGACTGTTGAGTTTTGGGGATCTAAGGAAATGGGGATATATGGACTTGGAGACGTGGGAATTTGGGAACTTAGGTAATCAGGGACATAATAATTTGCAGTCATAGGGATTTGGGACTGTTGAGTTTTGGGGATATATGGACTTAGAGACGTAGGAATTTGGGAATATAGGGAATTTGGGAACATAATAGTTTGCAGACATATGGATTTGGGACTGTTGAGTTTTGGGGATCTAAGGAAATGGGGATATATGGACTTGGAGATGTGGGAATTTGGGAACTTAGGTAATCAGGGACATAATAATTTGCAGTCATAGGGATTTGGGACTGTTGAGTTTTGGGGATATATGGGCTTAGAGACGTAGGAATTTGGGAATATAGGGAATTTGGGAACATAATAGTTTGCAGACATATGCATTTGGGACTGTTGAGTTTTGGGGATCTAAGGAAATGGGGATATAGGGACTTGGAGACGTAGGAATTTGGGGATATAGATAATTGATGACATAGTAATTTTGGAATGTAGGGATTCGACACCGTGGGGATTTGGGAATATTGAAATTTTGGGATGTCGATCCTTAGGAACCTAAGAATTTAGGAACACAGCGAATTTTGGACACAGAAATTTCGGAATTAATTTTGGAAGTGATCCAAATCATACGAACATTAAAAACAGCATTTTTGTACGATAATCGCACAAAATTTCACGTTCGTAATAAATTTTCATTAATCTAGACTAATAAAATTCTACTTTAAACCATTTCATAACATAAAAATATTTTCTAATCTATACAAATGCGATCCGTTAAATATCTCGAAACAAGAAATTCGTGACATCGACCACTTTCATAATTATGGCCACAATTATAAAAATTCGCACTCGTCGATCGCGATGTCTGTCGTTCGAATCGCACGTAGGTTATCAACCCTCATTGCTAGCCGTAGTACTACGTTGATACTCTGTAGGCTTCTTTATTCGAGCAGAAAGACCTAGCCTGACAATGCAAACGGAGCATTCGCTCTTGCCTTAACGACAGAAAGCAGCCCCCGGGTCATTGATTTCCAGGCTCGCCTATTGAAAACCGTAGTACTACGACTATGCCGAATAGCTCTTTTCAGCCGAGAATCAAGATGCGGTCTATAGCGGCGCTAATGTAACGTTCCATCTGCCCTTTGCTAAAATTGAAAAACGCCCACTAGATCACTGACCTCCCCATTCCATTATCGAGAAACGTAGTACTACGTCATTGATCTTACGATGCATCCTTTCACCTTCGGGCCTTTAACGCAGAAAATAGGACTAAGGGCGATCGACTTCCAGACTCGTCTATTGATGATCGTAGTACTACGTCTAGCTCTAGCTATATAAGTTGTCACATTTTGTAACACATGTAGAAACAAACCATATTTTTGTTTAGAACGTTTCAATAAATTTTATCGAAATTACCACATTTATTTTTTAATTTTTATTAATTAACGTGTTAAATAATAAATATTGTACATTCATTGCTCATAGGACACCCTAATACAGGCATCCCTCGAATAACACGGCTAATTGGTTCCGTGTTATTCGAAACTCGCGATCCATACAAATTTGCACATTTGGTTCCAAAGATTAATTAAGAGAACATTGAAAATAAGAACAAAATTTGTTTATATTTTTAGTTGTAAAATTTCAGCTGTACAAAAATAACATAAAATATATTCGATTTAGAAAAGTGAAACTTAAAAATGTAAAAGTAAAATTTAAAAAACGATTTTATTTTTTCTTTAAGCCCACGATATGTATATGTACATATGTACTGTGTGATCGACTTAATTTTTAACAGTAATTTTCGCGACTTCGTGTAATTTGAACTCCGTGTTATTCGAAAGTTGTCGCAATTTTTAACCGTGCTATTTACGGGATGCCTGTACTTAACGAGTAGTCAAAAACGACAGAAACAGGTGTCAACTGATCGACAGTCTAGACGCGCGTGCTAGAATCGAGATGCTATGTTTCTTACCATAAAGGCATCTTATTCGTCCGCTAATTCATCCGCTAATTCATCAAAACATCGTCTCACGATGCCACGGTCCGTGCACGATCGAGTTATCAAAGGAAAAGTAATGAGCACGTTTTGTCCTCGCGGCACGAGCGAATTCGACTAATCTTTTTTCGCGTCGCACACGCGTGCGTGTGCACGTCGGTGGCAAAGTACTTGAGCGCAAGAGTTGGCACGCTGAGCAATTAGTTGGTTGACTGGAATAGCGGTGATTAATCGCCGGCATTAGGCGGCCGTTTTCAGGAAACGACGATCGTACGACTCGTGCATCAAACCGTGCTCGCGCGTACAAATTAATTGCTGTAATCCGAAATAATCGCGGCAATTTGACGGCGAAAAAACGTATCGGCAATGCCGTAGCTACGACTTTTGTTCGGGCTGGAACAGACAGTCTATCTTTGCCTATGGTCGCTGCTTTGTATCGACCTTCGACGATCTTGATGGTGGTGAACGATTTGGGGACGTAGGCTTATGTGGATGTAGCGATTTCAGCGTATAGGGATTTGGGAATTTGGGACTGGGATGCGGGGAGTTGGAGACGTAGGAATTCGGGAACATAAAGAATTGCGGATATAATAGTTTGCAGACGTAGGGATTTGGGACTGTTGAGTTTTCGGAATGTAAGAATTTAGGGATGTATGGACTTGGAGATGTGGAAATTTGGGAACTTAGGGAATCGGAGATATAATAATATGCAGACATAGGGATATGGGACTGTTGGTTTTTGGGGATGTAAGAATCTGGTGATATATAGACTTGAAGACGTGGAAATTTGAGAACTTAGGGAATCGGAGACATAATAATTTGCAGACATAGGGATTTGCGATTGTTGAGTTTTGGGAATATACGGACTTAGAGACGAAGGAATTTGGGAATATAGAAAATTGGGGACAGTAATTTTGGAGTGTAGGAACTCGGGATTGTGGGGATTTGGGAGTGTAGAAATGTTGGGATGTCGGTCCTTCGGATCATAGGACTTTGGGTACATGGCGAATTTGGGACATAGAAATTTCAGAACGTAGATATTTGGGGATGTTGGGACTTGGGGATATAGTGATTTCGGGATGTTGCATTTGGAAATAATGGAATTTGAGGATATAGGAATTTGGTGATGCTGAGATTTGTGGATCGTGGGATTCAAGCTTGTTAGGATTTGAGAAGGTAGAAATTTTGTGGACGTAGGGATTTAGGGGCGAAAGTATTTGCAAACATAGGGAATTAGGGACGTACTCATTTGTGAACGTAGGAATTTGGAACTGTGGGGATTTGAGTACATGCAAATTTATGGTCGTAGGACCTTGGAGACACAGTAATTTAGGAATGTAAAAATTCGAAGACAGAAATCTGAGGGCATAGTAATTTGGAATTGCAATTTCTTGGAGACACAGAAATTTGAGAATTTCAAGACTTGAAAATTGTCAAAACTTAAGAATTTAGAAACATAGCTTAAAAATGTGATTTTCTAAAATCTTTAAAAAATCGATCCATATAAAATCCATATATTTAAACATTTGAAAATTGCAAAATGTGCAACCTACTCATCGACTACTATATAATTTTCATTAATTGAAATTTTCTGGGGGTCCACATCGAATCTGGACCCTAACATAGTTACGTCAGTGAATATCGGGAAAACGGCGAGCGCCGTGGCGGCATGATTTGTTCGTGGTGTAATTTATTTTGTCGAGTCACCTCGCCCTGCCGTTTCTTGGATCCACGATTCGGAGAACAAAAACGCGCCACTATTCGCGATTAATCGTTTGAAATTGCCAAATGCTTTTCTTTCTAGCCTACTTTTCGTTTAATCCTTGGTGGTGGACGTCGGGAACAGTGGGTGGGTTAATTGTTATAAAAAGTGTAATTTTGTGACGCATTCACGATGGACGTTGTACACGTATCGAATATACGTTCTTATAATCTTTCTCGACGTTTCTTTTCTCTTGGATCATTGAAATAATTCAGATAAATAACTTGGTCGAATATATTTTCATTTGTTCACTGCTTATAATAAATTAAAAATATATTTGTTATGCACACTGTACTATTGCAACACATTTTATTGATAACCAGTTTCCTGATCTATTTTGTAAATTAATCAAGTAGCACTAGGTAAAAGAAATTAAGGAGTGCAAAGGGTTGAAGCTCAGACATGCATCTATTGCAATAATTGAGCGAACAGCATCATGGCTTAATAATATCATAAATGTTGAAATGAAATTTTCAAACGTGGAGATTCAATATTTCTTCGTGTAAAGTGCGAAAGAGTTGTTCGTATGGAACAATGTTTTCGAGAAAACATTATATAATACGAAACTAAATTTTACCCGTTCGGTGATTAACCCTTTGCAGTCCAGAGGTGACTGACACTCACCATTCCAATTAATACGGCGATTTCGAATTGATATTTTTTAACTAAATCTCTGGCTTTGCGCAAATAATGTATAAACGCAATGAAACAGTTAATGGTGGCAAATAATAATGAAAAAATAATATTTTTGAAATAATTCATTAAACTTCTCAACCAAAGATTTACAGTTACTATGCGCCAGCGGTAAAAAATATCTTGGATCGCACAGGGTTAAAAATATCGTCGATACGCGAACAATATCGGGATAATTCGGCGATGCAGAAAATAATTTTTCAATTTTTCCATTCCGTTCGACGCTTAATTTAATTTGAGGGAACACGACGAACATCAAAGGGGCGCAATGCGGGTTCAAACCGGTAGGAAAAACGGAGAATTCAGGTACGAATACGTTTCCATAACGCTGTTAATTGTAAATATGTTTCAAATACCGTACGCGATCCGTGTAAAATGTAAAGTTATTCCTACCAAATTCTAGACATTCTTCACAGAATTTATTATCGATATCTCGTCGAGTTTAATGAGGATAAAAATTCATTTTCAAGGAACACAGCGAAAATTACGCTTAGTTAACTTCGTCGTATTACGAGCGAGATAATAATTATTAAATGCTAATTGGCTATTCTTAAACGTTGTTAATTCGCAAATGTACTTTATAAGAATATTCCAGTATCAAATAGCCGTTATTAAATATCATAACATGTCGGAAAGCATGTTTAATATTTGTCCGAGGATATCCATGGATCTCTACATTTCTCGATATTTTTACATCGCTAAAGTTCATTAACACTAGATTTCTATACACATAAATTCCTAGACTCGAATATTCGAAGATCCAAATTCTGCTTGCAAACGATTATCTCTAGGTTCGAATATACCATGAGTCAAATATTTCTAAATCGGTGGCTCCAAATATCTGGATACGATCGTTTCTCAACTAAAATATTTCTAGACGCGAACGTTTCGCAACTCCAATATCCCCAGGTGCAAACGTCTATCAACTACAATATTCCATTATCCCTAGAATCAAATATCTCTAACACATCATAACCAATAGTCATAAGTGACTCCAGGACCCGGGAAAGACACTTACCAATTTATTTGATACAGCAATTGGGGATAGGTATTTTTGAACTAAATCTATGGTTTCGCACATGTGATGTATAAACATAATGAAACTGCTAATAATAGCAATTAACCCTTTGCACTAGAAAGGTGATTCACACTCACCACCTTATTTGAGCAACCACTTTATTACAGCAATTTGGAATAGATATTTTTTAACTAAATCTACAGAAGTGCACATACACTCATGGACAAAATTAAGTGGACAAATTCAGAAATGTAAACAATTTTTGTTTTACTACAATGTTTTAAATAAACTTTAAATTTAGAACGTGAAATGTTTTATAGACTTGAAAAAACATTTATTTAATGTATATAATTGTACAATAAAGTTTTGATTTATAGGCATTCTTAGTTAAATTAAATTAAGCTTTTGTTATTTATGATACCTGTCCAGTTAATTTTGTCCACGACTGTATAAAAACATGATGAAACTGCTAATAGTGGCAATTAACCCATTGCGCTCCAAAGATGATTCACACTTATCACTTTATTTGATACAGCAATTGGGAATAGGTACTTTTTAACTAAATCTATAGCGTTGCACATATGATGTATAAACATAATGAAACAGCCAATAGCGGCATTAATAATAGACAGATAATAGTTTCGAAAGAAGTCATCGAACTTTACGGTCATAAGGTTTTACAGTTGCTATCTGCTACCGATAACAATACTTTGCAAAGGGTTAATCGAAAGTTTCCTGAAGGAATCTGAATCCCGTTTATCGTCGGTAGCGGCATTCTAGGAAATAACCGGTGCTATTGTTTCCAGCAGGAAACGTCATCCATCGACACGCCTTCAACATCTGTTCCGTATTGTGTCGGATGTTTATTGCCTCCCGAACGATTCCCGCAGGTTTTCTTGACTCGCCCTCGTAAATTATTCCGCCGCTAGTTGAACGCGTAGGTATGGCGTTCCGTGCACGTATGTAGCTACGCGCACATGCATGGGCGAACCATGCTATGATATCGTATCGCGGAAGAACTTGTTAACTCGTAAATATTGGATCTCGAAAATACATTGAAGAAATGTTACTGCCCGCTGCAATAAGATTCCGCTTGTTTTACGAAGTTGCCGGTAGATACGACGCTATCGATGCTCCACGGAGACTCGCTTCACCTACGAAATAGTTTTACTCGGCATTTTATTTTTAGCGAGGAAGTTACCGTTTTTTATATGTGGTCGAGTTCAGGTGCTGATAGATCGGAGTATAGATTCGACGCGTAATGAAAAACGAAGGATACTATTTGTCCTATTTTTTTTATTGACATAAATTGCCATTGTTTGCTGTTACATTATGTTTATACATCATATGCGCGACACTATAGATTCAGTTAAAAAGTACCTATTCCAAATTGCTGTATCAAATAAAGTGGAAAGTGTGAATCATCTTTGGAGTGAAATGGGTTAATTGCCACTATTAGCAGTTTCATCGTGTTTATATATGTGCATTTCTGTAGATTTAGTTAAAAAATATCTATTCCAAATTGCTGTAATAAAGTGGTTGCTCAAATAAGGTGGTGAGTGTAAATCACCTTTCGAGTGCAAAGGGTTAATTGCCACTATTAGCAGTTTCACTATCTTTATACATCATATGTGCGAAATCATAGATTTAGTTAAAAAAATACCAAATTCCAAATTGCTGTGATAAAGTGGTTGCTCAAATAAAGTGGCGAGTGTGAATCACCTTTGGAGTGCAATGGGTTAAAATTAGCACGAGGGCAAGGAGGGGCAGTCAGATTTATATGGAATTTTCTAAATTTTCTAAACGCGTTGCCGAGAAAAAATAATTTGTACGATGCGAGAGACAGGAATGAGCAATCAGCGAGCAGGTAGCAAGTGCATCCTGCGTCCTCGGAATGGCAACGTCGTCGTTGACACGTCCCCATTATGCGTGCCTTTTTTTATCGACGACTCATCGAAAATGGAAAACTTTCCGCTATCGCATCTAAAGTACTTCCGCTATGAAGGTCATGAATAAAATCAATCGGGACCGATTCGCCGTGCGATGATTTCGTACAAACGCGCGACCAACCGTGCGTAAAAAATCCTCGGGCGTGCATTGTCGATGTCATGCGACTTCCGTATTTATCGTTTCACGCGCGGCCGTGTGTACATGCGCATCTGCTGTAATTATTAATTGGTGCGTGGAGGCGCATACACGCTCCTCTTCCCCGATTAATGCGCGATTCCGTATTTGTCGTTCGACACGCGGGATCTATACACTGCCGTTCAAAAATATATGTGGACACTTCCTTAACCCTGTGCACTCGAAAGCATCTTTACTGTTGGCAAATAGCAACGGCGAAGCTTTCCAGTTGAAAAGTTTAATGAATTTTTTTTGAACACGTTGCAGAAACGGTTAGAAACGTAAATTTACAAAAGTGATATTGAAGGACGGTATTAATCCTTTGCATTCGAATATTGACTCACATTCACGAGTTCGTTTAACCCTTTGCACTCGAAGATATTTTTACAGATAACAACTGTAAGAATTAATACGTAATACGGTAAAATAATAGCGTATAATAACGACTTGTACAATATCGCTAAATGACTATCTATTCTTTACACGACAAAATGTGGGCGATGTCGCGCTGTCAATGATTCCCCAAAGAATGCCCTTCCTCGAGGCTGCGAAGGCGTTACTGCCCCTCGCCAAAACTCAAGGGCCTCAGTTGTTTACTGCCCTGACGTCACAATATCGGGTCCCGACGCCTTGGTGGTCGTCGCGCTGGGACCGTATGCGTCCTATTTCGAGTTCGAATGCAGGTCAATTTGGAATTTCCTTACACAACTGTAAAACTATTTCGTTGAAAAGATTGATGAATTCTTTCCAAATTATTATATCTCTATCATTAATTGCTACTATTACCTGTTTCATTGTATTTATACATCGCATGTATAACACTATATATTTAATTAAAAAATGCCTGTTCCCAATCGCGATAATAAACAAAATGGCGAGTGTGAGTCACCTGTCGAGTGCAAAGGGTTAATACAGCAATGTGGAACAGACATTTCATAAATATAATGAAACTGCTAATAGTGGCAATTAACCGTTTGCACTCGAAAGGTGATTCACACTGACTAGTTTATTTGATACAGCAATGTGGAATTGGTACTTCTTATCTGAATCTATAGTGTTGCATATATGATGTATAAACATAATAAAGCAGCTATTAGTGATAATTACTAATAGAGGGACAATAACTTTGAAAAAGTTCCTCAAACTTTTCAACCTAAAGATGTTAGAGTTACTATCTGCTACCAGTAAAAACACCTTCGAGTGCAAAGTGTTAACAATCCGCGTAAAGAGGGTTCGATACGCGGCAAGTGTTCGAAGTGACGAAAAACGGTGTCCATTGTATTGACGGAACCTTGGGACCCAATTTTCTCGATGTTTATTGCGATCCTAAAACCTAACATTCATTGTTGAGTTATGATAAGCCACGTGGTCATCCATAAGTCCCTCTGGAGCTTCCTTCGAATACGAACGAGCGTCGTCGTGGACTACCGATTGATCGATCGGATTCGACGGTGATTAATTAACGCGATAATGGCCGGTAATATGCGGCGGCGTGAATTACGATGGCTGATATCGGTCGCATTCGCCTCTGGCAACGTTCGCCGCACGGTCATCAAAGATTTACCGCGAATCCGCCATCGGCCGTAAACTCGACCGCTGTTATTTCTTAGTTCGCCGCTGCACCCACCGCAGCTACACCGGCGTGAATAAACTGCCCTGTTGGAATAACCCGCTCGTTGTTGTCGTTTCCAAACTGCGTTCCCTGCGACCGTAAATACGAGCCGTTAATACCGTTGCACCGCAACTTCCCCGGTATCCTTTATGCCTGTGGTCTTTGCTCGCGGTAACCGACGACGTTACTCGAGATTGCTCGACAATTAATCTTCCTCGGTTCTTATCGCTTCTCAAACAGTCACCTATACTCTTGGCTATCAAATTGAACGTAACGATCGATCTATCCTAACCGGAATTTTGCTTAATTACTTGCTACCGAATATTTGTCGCGTTTTACCAGCCGTTTCGAATCTTGTCGTTGTTAAAATGCATTGCAATTATTATTTTTCATGATATTGGATTTTTAATACACACATATATATATGTGTGTAATATTTGTAATTATATACATAACAGGCGATGAGATATCTCGTTTTCATGTTTTTTCAATTGAATCAATGATTTAAAGAAGCAAAGGCTCACCCTATATATATATAGGTCGAGTCACTTTGCATTTCAAATATTTTTGTTATTTTTAATTGTTTTATTCCACTTCGATGTTTTATTTGTATACATTTTTCCCTGTCCATGACCTTGAATGACCTTGAATCACGGTGAACCATTCAACTTTGTCCTTAAGACATTTGACGTACCTTTATATATACACTCCTGGACAAAATTAAGTGGACATTGCAGAAATGTAAAAAATGTTTTGTTTCATTACAACGTTGTAAATAAATTTTAAATTTAGAACGTGAGATATTTTTGTAGGCTTGAGAAAACATTTATTTAATGTATATAATTTTGCAATAAAGTTTTTATTTATAGGCATTATTAGTTAATTAAATTTATCTTTTGTTATTTATGATACCTGTCCACTTAATTTTGTCCACGACTGTATGTATTCAATATTCATAATAGTACGTATAATATTTAATAGTATATATTTTATATATTCATATATTATATATATTTGAAAAGATTAAAAACTATTACTGGTAATGTAACAAAAATATGTATCTTTGCTTGGAACGGATTTTTTCAGTAAGTGCTCCTGATGGTTATATGAGTGTCAACTTTATTTTTTTAAGCGGAACCCTCCCATTTTTTATCATACTATCATATTTTCCAGGAGAAAATAGGTAACTTTTGTTCGAAATATTTTTTCGTAGGGTTTCTACTTCCTGAGATGAGGTACTCAATATTTATGAGCATATGATAGGTATAAAAAAAACACGTATAACGAACACTGTATTTATTATCGCTTCATAATATATTAATAATAATATACATTACAGTAATAACATACATAATTATAATAAAATGTATACTGTAATTATGCTATATTGGCGATGCCAATGGTGCTGCAGTAAAATAGTGTGCGGGTCGCCGATGACCCCCGTGGCAGTGAACGTGTTGAAGAAACGTTCTGAAACGGCGATCATAAACGGTCAAACGGACTCGTAGCGAAGGTAAAGACGATTCGACGGGTCGACGATCTCTATCGAGAGATCCGCGTGTACCCGTAACCGCTACAGTTAGGTCAAGCAAGAAGCGGAGACGCCGTGGAAAAGGAGCGAGAGGGAAATAATGGCGTGCAAGGAAGGAAGGGGCCCGCGAAAAGAAAAGGTAGTGGCGGCGTTCGAGTTAGTCGAGAATGGCATGAAACGGTGCCCGATTCAGTCACCGAGGCACCGCGTACCACGGCACACCTGTCCATTGATGCATAACATCCGCGTTTCCTGTGTTTATCTTCGAGTGGTAATGATCAGTGACGTGCTTTTCGAGGCCCAGTTACGCGACACGCTATACTCTCATCGGCTCTGCGACCAAGTTGGATTTCGAGTTTCGTTTTCGTTGCGAGTTTCGCAGTCACGGGATTTCGTGTTTTTTTTTTACGTGAGAGCGAATTTGCAAACGTTCGAATTTTTCGACGTCGAAATTTTGGCGAAATCGGGTTCTATGTGCTGTATGGTAATCGGACATAATGTTGTCTCGTAGACCTTTAAGGTCACGGCTACCGTGACGGCTACCGTGACCTTAAATGGGCTTATAAGATTTACCACTGAAAAATTGCATCGTTTTCTTCCTCTTCATAAACGAACTGAAGTTTCCGGCAGATTTTAATATGTTTTACGCGTCTTGTACGATTAACAACGACGATTATTTATCTTCTTTTGCAAGGTCAAAGAGCTTAAACATTTTGGAAGCTTAAGGTATTTTCATTTCAATGTTTATATCGATGGTATCGGTTAACTTAAACTTATCGAGTAGAAATCAAATCATTTTGGACTATCTTTGGAAGCTAGGATGAGTGGATTGTTAAATGCGTTCAAAAGTACATCTTCTTCCTGTTCATAGACGGACCTCCACTTGTTCATGGTAAACCTAATATTTATCGAACGCAGACTTCGCGATAACTTCTCGTAGCAAAGTTGCAGCCCCGATGCGTGGAACTCTGCCGGAGAACTCCGAGGAAGTGTGCTTCTTGGTGGCTGCTTTGTGGACAATGTGGATTTAGGGACAGCGTGTGGACGACGCTATTGGCGAACTTCGCTTTAATCGTCGTGATACGTCGAAATTTCGGTTCCGAGCGCGGTTGACAGAAAGTTCTGTAGGAAATTGCAGTTTCGGTATCGTTCGTTCGTCCTTTCTCGCGGAAATTCGAACTCCATCTCTTCGCTTCACGGACTACGATGCTTCTCCGATACTCAATTTTTCACCTCGAAATTCGCATCGAGGCTGTTTGCTCGCAACCTTCAACTTCATCTCTTTATTTGACTCTGCATTGAATTCGATGTCCGTGCTGTTCGTAGTTTGAAATTTTCTTTCGAATGAACTTCGAATAAGCTTCTTGTTTTATTTTTTCCTGGAAATTTGTGTGTTACCATCCTCGTTTGCTTGACGCGTTTATCGTTCACCGAGTAACCGATGAATTCCCATCGGTGAAGTAATTAAAAAGCAATGAAAAATATCGTTCTAACGATTTAAAGTGACAAACTGGCGTCTTAACATTAAATGAGATCCAAAATGACTCATGACACATTCCTTGTCTCAAATTTAAAAAAACTATCAAGAAGCTTTTATCAAAATGTATATTAACTTTCCTCAATATAAATGATCATTATGTAAGTTAGTTTATGTATCATACTTTACTTACTTTCTTTTCTTCTTGAGTTTTAATTTAAAAGTAAAGGGTTGTTACATTTCTGTAAATCTAGTATCAACACGTTCGTTGCCCAGTATGATTAGGCTGTGTTTCTCACCGGGCAAAAATCTGTATTTATGTTTATATATATTTGTATTGATGTACATATTCATATTTATATATATTTATATTGATATACATATGTGTGTTTATGTTGACATACATATGTGTATTTGTATATAGTTATATCTGTATACATGTGTATATTTATATTCATATATTTATATCGATATACGTGTGTATATTTTAATAATTTTATTTTATGTATTTCATATTTATACTTCATAATAAGCAACTCGAAGTGAAAGAGCGTCAACCATATTTGGGTCACACGATGATGAACCTGTTAAAAGGGTATTCTCCGTCATAAATTTCCTTGTTGCAACATTTAGTGTCTTCGACGTATTTTTTTTTTTTGTCCATGGAATAACACGAAGAGACATAGTGATTCGTCGAAGTTTCGCGTTCTAGAATTCGCTCGTAGCTCGCAACAAACAAGAGAGACAGCGCTAGATTCTATGCAACCAGTGTTATTCCTCGTTATAACTTGCCTCGCACGTAATATTAAGCGATATTACTGTTTATTCGCTGTTCATACTCTCTAATTACAAAGTTTTGGATTACACGCAGCATAAACAGGAAATCTGACGGTATATTCTATTTGGATGTTTGGCATTGATAATCAACTTATTTGTTTAAACTTTCTATATCGAAACAGCCAATGTTGAACGTATTATATATATATATATATTCGTTCGATAAATATTTATTATCATTATCGCGATGAAAATGCGCATTAAAGATTCGTCGCTCATTAACTGCACGCCTGTTTCTGTAGCTCGTGTTCAAATAACGATAATACAGTGGGATAAAATTATTCGTACACTTGGAATATAGAAACAGAAACAACAATATTTTCTATATTATTTATTATATTTGAACGTATGTAGCTTTTCTATGATATTAACACGTTGACTGCCACTATGAGGCAGTTGGAAATGTGACTAGGTAGCACTTTAATGGTTAATATATCGTATTAAATATGTTCACAATATACTAATCTACTTATTATTCATAGTTCCAAGTAATTAGTACGAGTAAATCCAGTTGCGACATTTAAGCGTCACCCACATGTGGATGACGTGGCACTCAAAGTGTTAATTATATTTGAACATATGTAGCTTTTCTAAGTTATTAATTATATTTGAACATATGTAGCTTTTCTACGTTATTAATTATATTTGAACATATGTAGCTTTTCTATGTTGTTAATTATGGTTGAACGTACGTAGCTGTATATGACACACAACACTTTCGACGATAAACGGGCAAAAAACGAGGGCAATAACATCATGTAGTAACTTGAATCTTGTAAACACTTAAAGAAGTTATGATTCCTTCATAAGGTATGTGTCGACATACATTTGATAATAAAAATATACATTATATGTATGTCACAAATTTCACGAACATGGTAGGTGTCCACATAGATTGCTAATAAAAATATACATTATAAGTATATCACAAATTTCATGAACATTGCAGGTGTTTATATAGATTGCTAATAAAAATATACATTATATGTGTATCACAAATTTCATGAACATGGCAGGTATCCACATAGATTGATAATAAAAATATACATTATAAGTATATCACAAATTTCATGAACATTGCAGGTGTTTATATAGATTGCTAATAAAAATATACATTATATGTGTATCACAAATTTCATGAACATGGCAGGTATCCACATAGATTGTTAATAAAAATATATATTATATGTATATCACAAATTTCACGAACATGGCAGGTGTCTCTATAGATTCTTAATAAAAATATATATTATATGTATATCACAAATTTCACGAACATGGTAGGTATCCACATAGATTGCTAATAAAAATATACATTATAAGAATATCACAAATGTCATGAACATGGCAGGTGTTCATATAGATTACTAATAAAAATATACATTATATATTACAAATTTCACGAACATGGCATGTGTCCACATACATTTGAGGGGCAGTGCACATGTATAGTTCGAACGAAAATGATAATCAAGAGAATATAGGAATAATATATGAAGGATATAGGAATCGAGTCGATCCACAAAATTTCGTTTCGCGTTCATCGCGATTATTCTCGACGATAAATCGCAGATGGTCGGTCTTGGAAAGCGCTAGTAGATCGATGCAATAAAGAGAGCGTACATGCAGTTCCGTGGAAAAGGATGAACGCGTTCCTCGAGTCTCTGCTGGAATTTCCGTGAAGGGATTCGCTTCCATTATCGTGTCTCTTCTTTCATATAGAACAAATTCTGCAATAAAAACTTCCGCATTTTTACTCGATCGTTTTCAGACACTCGAACTTCAAATATTTCCTTTCACCGATACGTTTTTCATTATTGCCCGCGTTTCATTGCCGTCGGTATTTATTATCAGCATTTTATGAAGTCTCTCTTTTTATCCCGCGTATTTATCGTGTACCGGATATAACGAATAATATTAATTCTCGTTTCATTTGTAGAATATTGTACAGTTGCGAATAAAAAGATCAAATTAACGGGACGAATTGAAGAGACACGTTCAACGTAATAACGAGACGAATAGTAAGGTTTTTTGTTGAAATAATCCTTTGAACGATGTGTACCGAGGTCGGTCGTGACGCAAATTCTAACAAATTGCAATTTCTTGCCTGTGTAGTAACTAATTCGCGTTTCAACCAACCCTAATGAAACGTTACTCTACTTTATCGGTATCTTCAAGTAAAAATTGTTAGAATTGTGAATAACTGTCAGCTATTTTCACTCGCGATTCTGAACAAAATTTTTTGTCGAAGTATACATTTGAACGATGTGTACCGAGGTCGGCCATGACTCAAATTCTAACAAATTGCAATTTCTTTCCTTCGTAGTAACTAATTTGCATTTCAACGAGCCATAATGAAACGTTACTCTACTTTATCGGTATCTTGAATTAAAAATTGTTACAATCGCTAACAAATGTCAGCTATTTTCACTCTTGGTTCTAAGCAATCTGATCCAAGTACCAATGATTTGTAATTTGTAATGCGATAAAAGATAACTCTATTTTATCATTATTTTTGGTTAAAAATTTTTTCAATCGCGAACAAGAATGTCAACTATTTCCACTCTCGGTCATAAGGAAACTGATCCAAGTACCAGTGATTTGTAATTCGTAATGTGATGAAAGGTTACTCTACTTTATCAGTATCTCATTAAAAATTGTTACAATGACGTACAAAAATGTCAGCTATTTTCATTTCCCATTCTAATCAAGCCACCCCAAATGCCAGTGATCTGTAAATCGTAACGATAATGAAACGTTACTCTACTTTATCGGTATTCCATTAAAAATCGTCACAATCGCGAACAAAAATGTCAGCTATTTTCGCGATTCTAAACAAACCAACCGAAATACCAGTGATCTGTAATTCCCTGTATCGTAGTTACACGAAGTATCGGTTTCGACAAAGGGCACGTAATTTTTGCACAGGTTTCCGTTCGGCAAAAAATGCCATCTAGATAAGATATTTCTATCCGCTGCAAAAACTGTATGTAACATTTTCACGGATCGATAGTTCGGCCTACGTTCGCTATCGTCGTTCATCCTCAAAAAAAAAAAAAAAAAAATACCAATTTCAAAAAGAACAAAGAGAGGAGATCGAGCTGGAGAGAAAATTGCGAGGATGTTTTTTTTTTCTTTTTTGTTCGTTTATCGTCGATTCGGCAACGATCCCTCGATCGATGTCGGCCACGTGGACGCTCGTTGCCGGAAGTCGCGAATCCAGGTTTATTGAAAACGTTCGGGGACACCTGACGCCAGATTTTCTCGTGGCGACTGTCGAAACGGCGCTTCATAAAACACGATAGCTCGTGTTTCATGGCGGATGCGGGACATATTGCGGGGCATCGATCCTCCATGATACGCCGGCAATTTTATATCGCGGGTTTTGATATCCGGGTCCTTCCCGACGTCTGTTCAACGATATCTCTTCGGAAATGTATATCGTGGTCAAACTATCTTATCCTGGTTCAATATCTTTGCTCTTCTTGTAAAGCATCTATGTTCATACTCTGTGCATATATGAGACGTTACGCGCGTTGCTTGCTGTAACGTATACATACAAAACCGAGGAACATCTTATTCTTCCCAGACAAATTTAGGGATATGGAGATTCGGGGATATGGGGCTGTACATAGGTATACAGCGATTCAGTAATATAGTGATGTTGGGAATTTAAAGATACGTGGATCGGAGGTTGCCCAGGAATTTAGGGATACAAGAATTGTATGGAAAAGGAAATATGTCTTTTAGCTTAAGATCTCCAAAGCGTATATCTGAGCTGCGATAGCTCAAATCCCGAAGAGTTCTTTATGTATGGGATGCAACTTATATATAACAGGGTGACTCAAATTAAAACTGAGTGTGAGAGGATAAATACATCTATTGAATAGATATAGGCGATGTGTTCCTAACGAGCAACGGTAACTAACTACATTTTCCTTAACTTTCCAAAAAAAGAAACCTTTTCATTTTGACCCAGGACATTGTGGTCGGTTGTTCACACACCAATAAAATCTCAGACCCTAAACTATAAATGTCGGCGAAATTGTCGCCAGTTTACAATATCGATTGTATCAACGATATACGAACAGTTTTTAAAAAATGATCATAGTTTCAGTGTCTAATTTTTAAGGAAAGTGTTGACGCGTATATACATATAACAGTTTATATATTATTATTGAAGATTTTCATTTCTGGAAGAATAAAGTAGAATGTGTTGGTCTGAAAAGATAAGATAAAATTCAATTTTATTACTATTTACAATATTTACAATGTTTTACCTAAAAAGACAATGGACGGCAATTTAAGCTTATTCTTTATAATTCCCTCTATCCCACAAACTCCACTTCTGTTTTATCAATTATAACTCTGTTACTATCGTACCACTTTCATACCGCACGTGTTCGCCATATAAATAATCCTTCCAGTGGGTGGCGACCGATCCACAGTGCCTAGCACGGCGAATTCGAATCGAGAGTGCATTCTTTACATATATGTATTACCTAAATTTAGCAGCAATAAATTCAACATTCCGGTTCGAGCGGTAATTGTGCGCGGTTGTTATCGAAACGCGTACCTTGACTCTGTTAATCGACTAGGCATTTGAACGCGATATTACGCCTGCACGGCATCGGTAGTTCTCTGTCGCCGTATTATGCAAATGTACCGACTAGATTCGCAAACGTAACGGTACGGTCTGGCAAGTGGTTAATAATACGTCGGTGGTAATGGCGGGTGCCCGTTTACTTGGCCGGCCGTGCAAGTTTAACCCTTTGCCGTACTTTGACGAGTCCGACTCGTCACGCACACGCAGTTCCAACGTAATAAATCTTGCTAAAATTTTTAACACGCTTATATGCAAAATTCATATCAAATATAATTAAATTTGAAATTCGCGTAACATTGTGTAGGATGTTTTGTGCTTGTGAGAAAAGCTTAATTTGTAACGTACTTCGATATAATTCCTCTTATCGATATATGTAGGTTAAAACCAAACTCAGTAATACGCGAAACATGCCACTTAAAATAACAACACGCTACATTTACTCCCTTGACTGCATTCAGTCCAATCGCATCAGAAATCGTTCGACCAAAACATCGGAGAGCCAATTTGGAAGAAGATGGCTCGTGTGGGCAGGTGCGCTACCTTGTTGAAATAAGTACGGCCTTCCAGAGGCCACAGTCTCCATCCATGGCTTCGTTATTATCTTCAAGACCTCCAAATGAACCTCCTTCGTGACAGTTTCCCCTTTCTGGAAAAAGTGCGGCGGCACGATGTCGCCCTGACTCGAGACGACGCTCAAAATGTAGACACTTGCTGGAAATTTAGTTTTGCCCACAACAAAATCCTTTTTCCGTGACACGAACTTCTCTCGTCGGAGATGGAGAACACTTCTCGAACCCTTCCGAGGCTGCATATTTCTTTGCAACGTCGTATACCGTCGATTTTGGGTACCCGATGAATTTTATAATTTTGACCGGCGCATAAGCTTTCTATAATCGTCACTCTTCAATTATATTCCATGTTTGGTTCGACGAGCTCTGCCAACTTGAGGTTAATGAAGTCTTATTGACATATTTACCAAACTTCAAATCGAATTAGGATCTTCATTTGAATACTAATATAACGGGAAATTCAAAATCAATTCTGTCCAGATTCTACAGGCGCACCTTGTACAAGTAAACGTTCGCGTTCTTCGTCAGGAAGTTGCCGTCCTCCGTCGTAGATCATGTTTGATTATGGATCACTGGCTATCGCGGCCGAAAGCGTTCGCGGTTGCCAGAGACGTCTGTTGCGGTTCGGCCGAACGTTAACTGCTGCACCAACTATCTCCGACGAGGATACACTTCGGATCCGACGATGGAATTCGAACGACACGCTGCTCGAATGCCTCTCCGGTTAGCTAACCGGCTCGATGTCGTAACTCGTTTAATAATGGATAACGGATAATATTCGAACGACTCTTACTTGTCTCTCCGCTCGATCGACGATTCAATGTCGCCACTGTTACTTTCGGATCGCCTTCTTTTCGATCGATAAGACTATACGGGTTTCTTCTATTATCATGGTACATATGTGATATCTGTACGGTGATCATATTGTAAACTTCGATTTTTTGTCGTTGGACGAATATATTCTTGGAAATGCCAGGTATTCTGATGTATATACATATTGTATAAGCTTTTGTGTACATATGGATTGCACGCCAGCAAGAACACTTTTTTTTTAAATCATCGAAAAAAGTACTTTTCATTGAATCATCGAGAATAATACTTCTTTTTTCAATCATCAAGAAAAATATTCGTTTTCGAATCATCGAGGCAAATACTTCTTTTTTCAATCATTGAGAGAAAATACTTTTTTTTTAATCGTCGAGAAAAATACTTATTTTCTAATCATTGAGACAAATACTTTTTTTCTAATCATCGAGGAAAAGACTTATTTTCTAATCAGCGAGGTATATACTTTTCGTCGAATCATCGAGGAAATATTTATTCAAGTAATAAGGATATTAATGAATATGAAGAAGGTTGTGTGAAGTGTCGATAAAAATTGAGATGTAATTGGAAGGTAATTGGAGGCAGATAAGGCTATCGTTGATCGTTAAAATTGTTGTTGGTTTTCTGTAAACTGTCTGGAACGATCAACGCGTTTATGTCAACGGTAGTTATTAGCGTGTGACGGTGAAGGTAGATACCACGGTTGATCAGGAGGAAACACGTGGGGAACAGGAATTATTCGAGGGTCGCAGCTGACTCGACTACAAATATCGTCGCCGGTGCTGCAGAAACTCGATATGAACGGTCCCGCGCGTCCTTGCGCCAATAAACCGTATTGCATGTCGTATCTCGTGTGCCAAACCATTAGACTGTCGAACTTTAACGCCGATCGGGATTATTACGATCCACCTGGTACGAGTTTCAGGATTTTCTGCGAATCCGCGAGGTCTTTGGCGTTTCGATTCTCTTCGACTTTGAACACGCGATCTATAATTCTTTTATAATCTTCTTGCATAATTTTTCTTTAATGTATCCTGATTCATAGGAACAAAAGAAAAAAGAGTGTATCAAACACTCTTCATTTACACCTCGATTAACGCGTTGGCGCTATGTCACCCATATGTGGGTGACACTCATATATCTATACAGCCATATAATTAATAGATTTAATAGCCATATTATTCAAAATTTGTTTACTGAAAATACTCGTATCAGTTACTTCGAACTGTGAAGAACAAATATAACAAAGTATCGTGGATATATTTGGTAATGTTTGTTCAAAATGAAAATACTGATTAATGCAATTTTCAGATGCTGTCATGTGGCTGTCAACGTGTTAATCCAACTATCCCTCGGCCTAAACCTTAACACGTTCCCTGCCAGAACGGTTTTTTGAAGATCTTTTGTTCAGACCGCGTGGGGAACATACCCGTTACTATCAAACATTTGTAGCAAAGATAATTTTAATATTTTAGTGGCCGTTCATACAACTTGTGTATCGGAGGAAACTAACAATTGTTCTGGGTATTATACGGATGTTGACTGAACAGTTATTAAAGTGTTAAGATGGCCATAATTGACTTCACAGTACATTTTTTAAAAATCAATATCGTACAATGAATTTACTCAATGGCCTGAACGTAAAGTTCAGCGCATACGCCACACGTGGTTCGAAACTTGTTAAATCACACCCTAGTGTGAGTCTAATCGAAATTACCGAAATAAGCAGCTCGCTCCCGAAATCCCCGTGTCGCGTTATCGTCGAAAACTGGGCCTCCGAACGAACGAACAGCGTGAAAGAAAACGGAATAAAGTATACAGTCGAACCTGTTTTTGTGCGGTAGTAAACAAGTCGCGCGCTCTGTAATTTCTTAACAAATTCGAAATCGGAAAAATGATGACTTAACCCCCCCCCCCCAATTTCGCATAGATTACAACGTATTTCGATTAAAACGAAATCGCAGATGGTGAGGTCAAAAAGTGATCGATTCGGCGTGGAACGACCCCAGGCACAAGTGTGTGCAAAACACCTACAAAGCTCGAACTCCCGTTTTGTGTAATCTCGAATATTTAACAGAAAGACAATCGTACATAAATAAAATCGTATAAAATAGAACCGCGGAAGAACAGGTTTGACCGTACTCGAAAACCCGTTAGGTTGGCGAGACAAGTGTAACCGCGGTAGAATCGACAGATCGACGTCGATTGTCGGCCAGGCGCGCGTTTAAGAGGAAAATCAGGGATTTTCCGCGAAACGAGCAACGGAAACAGAGGGAGTGCCGGTACAGATGCGCACGAAATGCGGTATTATCGTAGAACGCGAGATTTCTGATGCGGTGAGCGAATCCCGTTCGGATTACGTGGCCTGGATACGCCGCGTGGCCAGGAGCGGGCCCGAAAGGGGCCGAGGAGCAGCGAACCCAGCCCTTTTCACAGGAAATTGTGGTTCCGTGAATGCCGTTTGGATTACGGAAGAGCGTCCAACCGATGGCTGATTTCTCGAATCAGGACGAAGCAGCCCTGCCTTCTCACGGAATCCACGTTTGAACGCGCGCGACCGAAGGATGAAGGAGCGTCGCCCGGAGGATCGCGAGATGAAACTCTTTGGCTGCCGATGGTCCTTTTGGAATTTCGCGACTAATCTCGCAGGTTCGTCATCCGGATATTATTGAATAAGTAAAGCCAGAATGGGGGGTTGGGGGATGTTGCGACGGAGGCGGTCGCGAGCTCTTCCAGTTATTCGCCCGGTTGAACCGGATTTAACGTTCGAGGGGATCGAATAAGTCCACGAGAGAAAGAGAGAGGGAGAGGATAAGTTCATGAGACAGAGAGGGAGAAGGGAGGAGATGTATTCGTAATGTCGATGGTCCGCTGGTGGGACGTTGTTTGGTACGATGGGAATTTTGAGCGTCGATTGTTAATTGAATCGGTGACGATAGCGATCTCGCTGGAGGCACGCGAATTTCTTGCGAAAATTGCTCGATACTATGCAGCTAGTTCGAACGCTTGTTCGTTATGATAAGGGATGAAGTTCGCGTCGTTGTTGGAACCTCAATTTAAGGGGAGACATTGCGTGTATGCGCATTCAGAGTTCTATAAAGTTTGGGAGATTGTGTAACAATTATTCGTCTGATCCTGTTAGAGTTTCATACAGGTGAGATTCACGACGTGGCAAGAAAAAATAGTCACTTTTGAAAACCTTTAGTTTATTATCCGTGTGCCAGCAATACGATGGTACGTGACATATTTTAGTTTAACATTAGAAGTACCGGCATTAAATTGATGCTTACTTCAAAACTGAAAATAAAGTAGAACAATAAATGAATAAATATTGCAGCATCACCTAACATATACAACCATTCATTAGCTCAATAATGACAGACGTTTTGACAAAAGGACGGCAATAAAATTTTGTAATAAAAAATGCCAAACCCGAAACCAGTCATTTTGACTGGTTGGTAGTTCTAGTGTTAACAAATCTATTCATGCTACATTCATTGTTAGAGTCTTTTTTGGCTTCAGCGGCATAGGCCATGCCATAAACCTCAAAGACACAAACGTCGAAGGGTGACTTGGCCCTGGAAATTAACGGTTTCCAGAAAAATAAGTATACATTCGGTCAACTTATTTATCTTAATTATTTAGACGATGCAAGAGAAATACGATGTCGAGCCACGCTAAGGGAGTAGGAATCGATATTAAGATGTTTGGTTGAGAGATCAGTGTGTGGTCTTTGTTGTGTGACGATTAGCTGCCTTGGTCATCCTACATAGTGTTAACCGTTTGCACACGAAAGTATTATTTTATTGTTACTTGCCAATATTACCTTCTTTATAAGGTAATATTATAATATTATATTAATATTATATAGTAAATTTAGATAGAAGTTACTTATTTAAAATCCTTGAATCAAATGGTGAATGCGAGTCCCATAACTTTCTTCCTTTTTTGATATGGAATAAAAATGCGCTTGGAGGAATATTTTGCAAGTAAGTTCCGATAATTTTCGAGGGAAGACATAATGGGGTTTTCTGGGAGATATAAGAGGATGATACAGCAGAACAGTTCATATGTAATGCAACGAATCAACTTTGAACAATAAATATTCTGTATTCATATCGTATAAAAAAAACACCCTCATCTTATGTGGTACGCTAATATTAGCACTACGTTTTCGTAAAAATAAGTTTCCTCAGAAAACTTACGGTCTTTCACGCGTTAGAAAATTTTGAAGAAGCGTCCCGAAAGAAAAGCAGTGATAGGATAGGCGAATCGGTGCTCGATAAGAACTCTGTGAAGCGTCTCGAATCGCGAGTACCGTTTTCAAAAGGCTGGAAAACGACGAGGAACGCGAATTCGCCGAAAAAAAGGATCGATCGTCGATTGCTGGCAAAGCATCGAGGAAATATGCCAGCCGAGGTGAAAAATGACGGAACGAATCTCTTGCGGGTCCCGCATTCTATCCGCGTCGTTACCTTCGTTGCCAGATGCTCCGTTGCTTTTTCGGGCTTCCGTTTCGTTCCTCCAGATTGTAGATTATTCGAACGCAGCGAATTTATTTTTCTTCGCTTTCGAGGATACATCGAACGGTTAGAGTCCCGATTCAGGGTCAGCACGAGCTGGTATCAAGAATATCGTTTTTAATTTTAACTGGTTGGTAGTTCCAGCGTCAATGAAATAAAGAACTAATAAACGAAGTTTTTGGATTATTTAGATTATTGTAATCTCAATTTTGGGAAAGAGCAAGAGACTAACGAATCAGCCCGAGAAACAAATACAAATGTTAATTCAAACGATTATGGTAATACAAATAACTCAGAAAAGCAACTAAAAAGAGCTGGGAGAACTAGGACAGAAACAATGGTCGAATCTAATGTTATGGATATAATTGTAATGACTGAAATACGTTCTAACTCTTCATCAAATGAAAACCACAACTGCTAATACTGGTAAGTAAAAGGAAAGTGAATCAAAACAAGGAAGTCAACAGAATCACCATCGTGAGGATATTTCACCAACTGAAGATGATCTCGCGATAGATCCAGATGAACTGACATATTATCTGTGTGACCAGATATCATACAAAGAAATGATATTATGTGATAATGATTTATGTTCTATTGAATGGTTGCATTAAATAATAACCAAAGGAAAAATGGTTTTTCCTAAACTGTAGAGGAGATCGTCCAAATGTTATGAAACTTGGAACAGTTTTGAAAGAACGGACAGAAGAACAGAAACAGTGTTCGAATCCTACGACACCCTCGAATCCTACGTTGTTCCACAAATAACAAAGTACTCTGATGGTACAGTAACGGATAATAATTATCGTGAACAGTAGTGTGGCATCGATTTGACCCCTTTGGTAGTTTGAATGTTAAACGTAATAAATCTTACTAAAATTTTTAACACGAAAAATTTTTTGAGTCGAACGCTTGAACGTTTTCCGAGTGGATACTTGAAACGTTCGCGTGAGAACGTTTGAGTGATGGATTCAAGTGTCGTGTTGGGTGATCAAGTTCGAGGAATGCCCGAGAATACGCGCGTATCGTTGAACGATTGCTTTATTGCGAAAGCAACTCGGTTTAAAAGAAAAAAGAATGATTTTGGGTGAGAATGCGTTGAAGCGCAAGAGGTTGAGGATAAGATCGTACGAATGCAGTTTTAACAGTTAGTCATTGAATCGCTGCTAGTCGTAAGGACAGATCTGTGAAATAAATTGTTCGGAGTTGTAGCATCACGCAAAAGTATTAATTTGAACCTTGCCCGTCCTTTCATTCCCATAGCAGAAACCGAGGTCGTGGATCGCGTAGAAAATTTTGATCGTTTAAACGAAATATCGCGATTTCTCGCTTCCCAGCAAATCGGAGACGCATCGAGAGATCTCGAATTTGGCAGTTTTCGACGTTGCGGGATATCAGATTGAACGTTGTTATCGATATCGAAGAAACCGACGCGACTGAAACGAGCCATTGTTGATTCGACCCAGTTTCATCGCGGATACGCCTTTTTTACCGCTCTACCTCTTCAGCGTTGAAAATTCCCAGGAAGTTTGTTGTCGACGAAAACTAAACAGTTTTTAGGGAACGACGCGACAGTTTGTTTTCGAGCGACCGAGTTATGACGAATTTTGATGCCACGGTTTATCGTAGGGTTTAGCGATCGGCTATTGATTAAGCGGCAGGGGAATTCATCGATCCGTTGGTTACCATTGTGTCGCGCGTTTGTTTCGACCGCGATATTGTATCCTAAGTGGTAACAATGGTGCCGTGTATCGCTTCCAATTGGATCATTATTCTCGATGATGGAAGGTGGCTTTCGTTCGAGTGCCGTTATCGTTTCTTGCCGGCGTTTCGATCGCAATACGGTGCAAATTGTTTCTGCCCGTTTGTTGCCGACGTATTTATAGCGTTTCTCGACGGAGAAAAACTTCGTCGAGATTTCGCCAAACAGGTTCCGACCTTCAGACATCGAAATAGAACTCCAATGGTTCGAAAAAGAACTTCAAACCGCTAATTGATAACACGTCACTCGATAAGTTTCTATCGGATTATAGTATAATACGAACAGAAAGAAAACATAACCCTTTTCCTTTCGGTCGAATGTTCAATTCCAATCCAATTGTAATTTGCACGGTCGAGGATCACTAAATGCAGGGCAGTTTTGACATTCGAACTTTCTTTAATCGTTTTAATGTTACTGCAATTAATAGTTCTTTAGGTATGACGCACTTGTCAAACAAATCGTAGTACAAGAGGATAATTTTTATTTTCAAATATATAGAAATATATAATATTTTACAGTATTACATTCGTCATAAAATACATGATTTCAGAGCATTAAATAAATATGATTGCGTGTACCACCGGTGGTACACATGGCAGGGAACGCGCTAACTATACCACTCATTCAGCGCCATCGGCGCAGTAGAGAAAGAAACAAGGGAACGTAACATAACAGGATAAAAACTTGCTTGTTCACGTCTGCCGTGTGTTCGGAGCTTTGCTCTCGCGCCTGAACGCGCGGTATTGTCGCTATTAGTCGGTGTTTTTCCTTAATAATTCCAAAACGAGAGCGTAGACCCCATTTTTGCAAAGGAAAAAGTTACTTAGAATCCGTGTACTATATACTGTATCTGTATACTGTACATATGGTATAGTAAGACTTGTAAGAACGTATATACGCCTCTGGTAGTGACAGGTTTAAGAGTTCGTTTAACAAGCTCCTCTCCAAAAGCTCGAGGCGCTAGGGGTCGTTTACGACCCTGGCATTAAATCCTTGGGCCCAATGTCGTGGTGGTCGCTGTCTCATATCCACGCGTGTCCTATTCCGAGTTTCAGTACACGTCAAATACGGAATTTCCCAACATCCCCGTTCGACGTTTCGCGAATCCCTATCCCGATCGTAACCAGCTTTATTCCCTTTGTTTCCCTGGCCATTTCTGAACGCGATTCCGGCTCGTCGCGACTTCCGCCCGTTTTGTGTTACGCGTCTCCGACGATACCCTCGACGCGAGTGTCTCTCCTTTTCTCTGCTTCTACGTTCTTTTCTTATTCGGATGATGGTCCGGTTGATCGAAAACGGGTAATATCCGCTCGGGGGATCGCGAAGGAAGCAAAGGTTGTCCGTTAGGTCTCTTTGTTCGAGCCGTCCACGGACGCTCGATAGCTTCGATCGTGCATTCTTGTCACGCTACCGTTCGTTTATTTATTATGTCCCTGCCGTGAAAGCGTCGTGTGGCGAAATATTCACGAGGATTCGCTCGGCGGCCTCTCCTTATGCGTTTATTTTCGCTGGAACACGGGGATCACGGTGGCTGTGTCTCGAATCTCGTTGAATCATTCTCGACGGGGCGTATTTCCGGGATGATTTTTCCATTTTTTCTCTTTTTTTGCGGATTCGCACTGTATCCACCATTGTGCTTTTCTCCTTTGTGGATCGAGCTTAAGCGTATACGGTATCGATTTTCGCGGGGTCATCGGAAAACACGCGGTGCCGTGTTTCCAGAAAAAATAATTCGCATAACGGGGAGATTCGAAAGGAAATAGATAAACGTAGATACAGCAATTTGGAATAGGTGTTTTTTAATTAACCACTTGCCACATTTTCACGAGTCTGACACGTGACGCACTCTCAGCTTAAACGTAATAGAGTTTATTAAAATTTTGAAGACGTTTATATATAAACTTGATGTACAATTATAATTTGCATACTCAAGGATGATTGAATATAAAATACGCACAACGTTTTAATTTTCTTTGTTCTTATTAATATTGTAGTCGTAACAGTTGATTGACGCATCAGAAACATAAATTGTATGACAACGGCTTAAAGCTATGACGTTGCATATATGGTGCACAGCATTAATAAAATAGCTCATAGTGAAAATTAACACGTTGAACCCTGCGACAGTGGATTTTTCGTTTGGACAGTATAACAATTAAAAAATAAATGTTGTAATTTCAAAGAAATTTATTGAAACATTCTAAACAAACATGTGGTTTGTTTTTGCATGCGTCACAATATGTGACGACTCTTTTTGTCAAATTTCTGGCTGCGTTACGTTAAAAATGCGTTAAACTATTCTATTGCTGGAAACTTGGACCGAGGTCTAATCCTCTCGCTGTAATATGTATTCTAAGACCTAACATAGATGAAACGCGGAAAATAACGCGGGTAGAATGAAATCGCGTAATATTACGTGTGATGAATCTGTGGTGAACGCTACTGTTGGTCGAGGGATTGGATCTCGTTGAATTATGTTTTCGTATTCGGTGAATCATTTTCTGTTACTATTTTGCTCGGTGTTACGTTTTTATGGGGAATATTCGCGTAATCATACAGTTGATGAAAACCATTCACGTCGGTTTGTTACACCACGAATTACCTGGTAATTTCGTTACGTTGCGGTCTAATAACGTTGTACCAGGATTTATGTGCTAAATTCGCGCGGTACCATGATTTAAAATTTGGAACGAATCGTGTAATGCTCTCGAACGCGACACAGCTTTTCTTTAGATAACGAGACGCACGCGAAATTGACAGTTTACGAATTTACAAATATTCATATTAAACAAATTTCGATTTTTTTAATTTTCGCATTAGGAGATTCTTAAATTCTCAGGTTTTTGAGTACTTAAATTCTCTTATTTCCCCATTCCAAATAACTAGATTCTCAAACTTTAAAGTTCGCAAATTTCTAGATTCCCAAATTTCTAGGTACCCGAATTTCTATATTCTCAAACTCGTAGGTTTCCGAATTTTTATATTTTCTAATACCTACGATCCCGAATTTCTAGATTCTCAAATTTGTAGGTTCCCCAATTTCCAGATTCTCAATTTCAAGGTATCCAAATTTCTAGATTTTCAAATACTTAGGTTTTCGAATTTGTATATTCTGAAATTCCTAGGTCCCCGACTTTCTAGATGTTGATATTCTTAAGTTCCCGATTTTCTAGAAATTTTCAAATTCTTAAGTTCTAGATTTTCAAATGCCTATGTTACCAAATTTCCACATTCTCAAATTTCAAGGTATCTAAATTTCTAGATTTTTAAATACTTCGGTTTCCGAATTTTTATATTTTCAAACTTCTGCGTTCGTGAATTTCTAAATTCTCAAATTTCTGTGTTCAAAATAACAAAAAAAGTATTTTCTTTATAATAAAGTGGGGCCGATTAAACAGAATGTACAAAGCCTTTAAAGTATTCTGCACTGCGTTTGATAAATTGAAACAAAAAATACAATTGCAAACAGGAAATAACTCGTGACCGGTAGACGACGTTCGTGCACGAAAACACGAGTTAACCCGTGACTGGTCAACAATATGTTAACTATATCTGTATTTAATACAACAATTACGCGTTAGCTCGATATCACCAAACCCTTCATTCCCGCAGTAAGTTTTGGAAGAGCGAATGTGGAGCGCGTTTCCGTGAAACTCGAACAATTTTATTTGGTTTCTCGATACAACCTAATTCATAGAATCACAAAGGTCTCGCGCGATACGGCGAACTGGAACACATTGGCGTAGATAATTTTATCCTCGTTTATTCTGAACCAGCCCACGAGTACAATTATAAACCTTCCTCTCGTTGGTACGCGGCTCGAACAACGGATCAACGTACTCTCGTTTCCTCTCGTCAAATTAGAGCCGGGGAAAAAGCCACCGAATTGTGGCTCGCCGGCTGCTACACATTTTTTCTTTTTTTTTCTCCAGCCCGCGTTATACGAAAGTCATTCAATTCGCGTGTACGTCAAACATTACGCGGGGGCTTGTAACTTTTACATTTCCATCGAAAAAAAAAAAAAAAAGAAACAGTCAGCGACGAGAGTAGTCGGTGAAGGTGGATTTGGTTCTCGTTAAATGATCGAGCAACGTTATTCGAGCACGTGGCACGCGGATCATTTAGTAATTGATACGAATTGATTACGGTAAAAAACGTTCCGTTCGAGTGCGTCGAGTGGAAATGGAAATATAACGTGTTCGTTTAGCGTTCGAACCGATCGAACAGGATTATTTTCATTCTTTGCATTCTTTATTTTCTGTTATGTATTTAACCCCTTGTCCTACAGCCTTGACCAAAATTATTTGGCATTTATATGAAACTTCAATAACTTTCAATTATTTTACGTTCAAGTTTACTACTGTGAATATATCCAGACTTATTCTGGCGTATTTGTCGCGAGATGCTTCGTTTACATTACTCAGATTAGCATACCGATACATAATGATATATAAAATGGTTAGAGTGAAAAGAAATTATGGTTGTGAGAATTGAGGGGATTGGGAAATATTGGGGGCCGGGAAGTAGTGTCGTTTCTGCCCATTCCGATATTCGTTTGCTATTTATCAGCTCATTGTGTACTTCAAAGGCGGCATAGTTAATTTGTTCAATAGATGGAAAAATGTTGTTGATAACGAGGGTGATTACATCACCGATGAAAAATAAAAACGAGTTAAAAATTTATCTGTTTGACTTTAATGCAAAAGAATGACATTAGTTTCTGCCAGTGTGTTTACTTCTAATTTCCACCATAACAAGTCAATTGCAGTATTACTTCCTAAATCGATCAGTAATATCGTAGATAGCAATATATCGTTATTCGGTAGACGAGAAGACGGATATGGTACGCATTTATTATCAGCGCAATAGAAATAACTAATACTGAAGTAATAAATAACTCTGTATAATGTGGTGGTCAATTAAGGGGTTATATCTACTTGGGATCAGGAAAATTACGTAATTTTCAAGAATATTTTATGCCATTTTAATAACTATTTTTAAAGATTCACAAAACACTATCAAAGAATGCATATTTTATGGTGTATATATACATTTTTGTATGAAAAAATATTAAAAAACAAATGAAATATAACTCGACTCCTAGATCGTCATTTTTTTCATATCACTTGCGGTGACCGTGATATCTTCGGAATGCCTTATCTGAAGTCAAAATAAAAAAATATTGCGTTAGTACATCGCTTTACAAAGGGCCTGGACGAAGGGTTTCGTAAAATTTCGATTTTTGCAAACATGACAACAATTTGAAAAAAAAGTCAATTTTTCGAGGTGAACAGATTTTGATCTTTTTACAAAAAAAAAAAAATTTTTTTAATCGAAATAAAAATTCTTCGTTCAGGCCCTTTGTAAAGCGATGTACTAACGCAATATTTTTTTATTTTGACTTCAGATAAGGCATTCCGAAGATATCACGGTCACCGCAAGTGATATAAAAATAACTGACGATCTAGGATACGAGTTATATTACATTTGTTTTTTAATATTTTTTCATACAAAGATTTATGTATACACCTTAAAATATGAACTTTTGATAGTGTTTTGTGAATTTTTAAAAATATTTAAAATGGCAACAAAAATTCTTGAAAATCACGTAATTTTCCCGATCCCAAGTTGATATAACCCCTTAAACGGTACTCGTCGTCGAAGAACGAAAATAAACGCGACCACAAAATTATTTCCCATGACAATGAAGTTACTTATTAAATAAATTGTGACAAATTCCTACACCGCACACTGCCCGATCCTCGCTCGTATCCGAAATTCACCTCGTTCCGCGTGTTTGCGATGGCAAAAGCGGAAGAATTAAAAAGCCACGAATTCGCCGTTTTTTTTTTTAACCAAAATATTAAATGTAACGAAGCTTCAGTCATCGGAGAATTTCGCTCGTGCCGGATTATTTTTTCCAAATAGGAACAGCGAAGGAGAGAGAGTGGAGGGGGACGGAAAAAACGTAATGTTTCATACACCGAAAATGAAACGATATCGCGAAAATCGTCGAATATTCATCGTTCGGTGCAATGGAAAATAATGATAAATATTCTGCACGGGCAAATGGAACGATTCTTTCCGCTCGCAACTTTTTTTTTTATTTATCTGTCGTTGCGTGCTCGTTGAAAAGAAACGACGCATAATGTAACTACTCCGCGTAATAGTTCATGACGCACAAACCGACGCGATTGCACTATTTGGTAACTCGCTGAATTTGGTAAAAATTCAAAGCAGGTTCGCGACATTCCAAATTTTCTAATTTATTATTGAAGATGGATGCTTGAAATAATTCAATAACGCAGCGGATGAATTTTAAAAGATTCAAATTAGTTTCTTTTGATTTTGCGCTGCACGAGGAAGATCTGTTTGCTTGGAAACTTGGAAATTGTAACGATTACACACTCCAAGAGACTTCAATAAAAACCAAAACGGTCAGGAATATCGATTAGGACGACGGAAAACGGACACACGCATTTATGGTGTTAATTATGGTCTAATATATTGACTTGCGTGGTTGCCACTTGTCTGAAGGAAAGTCATGGTTTCGTTATACTAATACTTGTTTATTATAAACTGGTTAATTCAAAGTGTTAAGGACCACACACAGAATTAGTCGCCAGGTGACGAAACATTTTTAGAAATGTCTCTTTATAGTCCAGCATTTATAAATTCAAATTTTTCGGGCATCTCTAACACTTCACGTTCACATCTCTAAAGTACACGTTGTTGTGTACTTGAACGTCTTTTGAGCACCTGATTCGTTCATTACGGATCCATATATTATATGGAGCATATCTAAAGCTAACACGAAAACTTGCATTAACGATTCAAAAACGATTCGAAAACGATTTAAAAAGTTGTCTGAGAATCCATGATCCTCCGACTTTATTTTCCATCCCGAATCCACGTGCTCGTTCAACATCGACAATTGACCAAAAACGTTAGCCCCACTACGTTGCAGAGAATAAACTGCAGCAAACGGGTCAACAATTTTCCCGAATTTTACAAGGCTGTTTTGCGAACCGACCAACAAGGGGAGAGAGATATATGCAGAGAGAGAGAGAGAGAGGAGGTTTCTTTCTTTCTTCATTTTTTTCCACGTCCATTTCGATTTTATCCCGTCGGATCGCCCGGGGCGACTGCCGTGACACGTTCCAGAGTCAATAGCCGGGTTCGATTTTTGAAGAGTACACATAATATATGTAGATACGTAGGTGGCTGCCAATTTGCCGGGGGTTCCGTGGCTCTGTCGTCGTTCCATTGGGAGCCGAGATCGACAGAGTCGAGCGGAAAAATGGTACATAGGTGGTTGCGACCGTGAATTTAGCCGAGTTCAGCGTTTCGAGAATAACCCCGACTGGATTTTCCATGTAAGAGAACCGGGCTTTTTGATACAGGCGGCTCGATTCGACCTCGTTGCTCTCTGCCGTGTTTGCCGTCTGCCAGCCCATCTTCCTACACAGAAACGCTTCGAACTTTTGTCGACGAAGCTACCACCTTTTATTTGAGATCCGCCGCGGATTTCGCGGTGTCTTTGTTCGCGAAGAGATTCGATCGGTAGTTGGAAATAATTTCTTCGGTTTAAATGGGGACCTCCATATAGAAGGCCGAAATTAAGCCGATTTTTAATAATTTTTTTGAAGAATACTGCGCGAATAAATATTTTGACGCTTTTGAGGACTGTTTAAGTAATACTTCGATTTCATTTTGGAATTTCCTTGTTGAAATAAAGTACAAAGTGGCGGAGGGACAGCCTCTTGTGCTAGAAGCATCATGAAGCGACTTCTAACAGACAAAACGAAGAAATTTTATTAGTACGTAGTTGTAGTAAATGGATGAACCTAAGACACCGTGGATCACCTAATGCGACTCTCAAACCCATCACTCAAACATACTTACGCAAACGGTTTGTCGTATTACTTAGGACATGACATAATTAAGTTTTTCTCTTTTCTTTTTCTTCGATACGTATGCATTTGTCACAATAACAAGATATATTATACAATGCAGTCTAGACACTACCATACAAGATACATTATTCAATATAATCGTGATACAAGCAATATATAAGATACATTATACAATACCGTAGTCTGGACACATCCATACAAGATACATTGTAGAACGCAGTCTAGATACAATCCTACAAGATACATTATACAATATAGTTTTGATACAACCAACATATAAGATACATTATACAATATAGTAGTCTCGACGCAAGCATACAAGGTACATTGTAAAACACAGTGTAGACACAGTTCTACATGATACATTATATAATAGTCTTGATACAATCAACATACAAGATCAGCATACAAGATACATTATACAATATAGTTTTGATACAACCAACATATAAGATACATTATACAATATAGTAGTCTTGACGCAAGCATACAAGGTACATTGTAAAACACAGTGTAGACACAGTCCTACATGATACATTATATAATAGTCTTGATACAATCAACATACAAGATCAGCATACAAGATACAATATACAATACATCACTCCACTTTGAAGTTTTATACATTTTATACATTTCTACGGTCTTACATTTGTCAGAAATCATTCTCATTTGTTCGTTATTGAAGACTGTTGACGCTGCGACGCATATGCAGCGAAAATTATGAAAGCAATTAGGTGTCAGTGGACGTTCATTCGTTTCTTGAACGATTCGCGATACTCGCAGGGGGTTCGATAGCAGCACCGATAACGTTCGGCCTCGACTTTCGAAGGTTGTAAATATCCGGGCATATTGGAATATCCGGTTGCCGTGGGGAAGTTAGTCGAACGATACCGTCGGTCCCGTGAGACCCGATCCGCAACCGCGACGACCGCAAATGGAAAAGCCCCGTAAAAAGTCCTGTAACCTACTTTCCGTTATCGCCCGACAATTCGCAACTGTAAATCAATTTTTCTGCTCGTAGTTCCGGCGTTTCCTTTTAAACGGAGATAGCTCTTCGTGAAATTTTACCTTCGGTCCGTCGACCGGGATCGATTTAAAACGCGACCACGTGTCTCTCGTTTTCTCGAGAAAATGATCGCTGTCCTTACTAAATTCCCTTTTCTTTTGGAAATTCCGTAATTCGTAATCGTTTTCTGCACCAATGATCGCAATTATCATCTCGCTGGTCCAAGTTGACTCGGTAAGATTTATTTGACATCTTTTTTAGAATATCAAATTTGTACGTCAATCGTATGCATCAACTATCGGGACACTATCGATAAACACTACGAATGTCTAATGTCTACGTACTTGCCATCCCTATGTATCTGTTAACGAATAATTTTGATAATAAACGTGTATTAATACGAAAGTAGATCGGTCTATATAGTCGACGAAATAGTTGATGCGAAAAAACGCTCTGTAAGGGATGAGTTCAAGGTCCGATGGCTTTATTCCGGGAATACGGCTCAATTTATTCTGGACGTATAAATTGATTGGAAAATAAATATCTATCGGGGCTGTTAACCGAGAAAGTTGCGAGAATTTAGTGGTTTTTGATAAGGAACGAGCCGTAATTTATCCTCGGTGGGTAGCCACGGCCTCAATCGGTATCGGTAATTCAGCTACTTTTCCAAGTATTCGCGTTCCGGCTTTATCGTTTCAAAGGATCTCCCGGGAAACTTTTTAAATTGGCGCCGTCTGTAATTTACGAAAGGTATCGCTAGATGGTTCGGAGGGAACCGGCTTTCGAGCGTTTTTATACCTACTTAAGGGAGTAAGAAGACGTCGGATCGATGGTGTAACGTAAACGGTGAGAAACGAGAAACATCTTTGTATACAGAAATACGGAAACACTTTTCGTTCGGCGAAATTATGCACGATTTGTCTTACGAGTTTCGTGGCGCCTACGAGGCAAACATTTTTATTGGATATTGCTGATGAAACGCGAAACGATTTATGACTTTATCGCGTGACTTTGTTATAACGGTTTAGAAGAATATGTCTAGCTCTATACGCGAATGCATCGAACCAAAAGAGAGTTGTGGTCTGCTTTTCTTCACAAGATAGTTTATTCGTTAAAACGTTTCGTTAAAAATTGTTTTTGCCCGACACTATCTCCTGGCCATTTGTTGTTTCGACTCAAAATTGATATTCTATATTATCAGACAGTATGTATCACATTATCAATCCATAAGTAATTAGGTTGAATAGGGTAGGTACAGTATTGTGTACCAACCTTTTATTGGAAATATATGTATATTACAAAATTAAATTTTTCATAAAATACATGTTTTCAACGCATTAAATAAATATGTCTATATATACCTTTTATGGTACACGTGGCCTCCAGATCAAGGTTAACGTGTACCGCAAATGGTACACCTGGCACGGAACGTGTTAATTAAGAATTTACGGTACGCACTTATAAAAATTGCAATGTAATTCTGTGCGAGGAGGTTCAATATTTAACAAATATATTACAGCTGGAGTCTAATAAAGAAACGAGCGTTAATGACGAAGAAATACCAACTTCCGTAGAGTACGTCCACAAACATTTATTTAACAAAATTAAAAAAAAATATATTTAACAATATAACAAAATAAAACATCTAAGAATGTAACAATGTATTGGAACAATAGATTTACGGACGTTTAATGACCACTTATGCCTAAATGGAAAACGGAGTATAAAAATAAGTACGTAATGGCTAATACATATACCAGTTTATAGAAAGATTCCTTATCTCGATGAAGAATTAAATGTGTTTTGACAGAAGTTTTTTAATAATCTTCGCCATTAGAAATAAGTAATCGAAGATCTAAACCCAGTATTAAATAAATAAATAAAAACCGTTTATGGTCTTGCCTGGCGATAAAGTGCCTTGACTTCTAGTGACAAAATGCAGACTCCTCTGGTTGTCTTCCGATCGCCTTTGTTTAGTTAAAAATATATGAAAGTTTAGAATTTTTGCTTTCGCTAGTTTAGTATTAGTACTAATTCCACAATTTTCGATGTTCGACCAAACAAGAAAGATATTCGAACGTACCGTTCCTTGCGACTCACCCTGTACATCGGAAACGAAGGAAAGTAATCTGGGATTAAGTTTCATAAAAAGAGAGAGCCGAGCTTTACGTTCAATTGAAATGTTGCTGTTCGAGAAGTTACAAATACGAGCGAACAAGGTTAAGAGGAATTCCGTATGATTCTCGTTTGTTCTACGATTTTTATTTATTTCCTGCCTTTTACCGTAGATTAAATCCTGCAGCGTCGGTATTAAATTCATACTGTCCGATATTAATGCACGGAAATTGTTATTCCACGATATTAAGCAGTAATTACATACAATAATCGATAAAGCCTGCATTTGGCACGTTCGGGGATGTAAATTTCAAAAGTTTCGCATTTTTAACGTCGAGTCACAATCAATGTCATGCATCGATGTACAATGTTAAATTTTACTAATAATAATTTCAATAAATTAACATATAGAGCAACTTGCCACGCGCTAGAAAGCCTCCAGATTATTATTTTAAGCAGGAACGATCAATTATTCTCGCGTTGCGTACACAAAATGATATAACGAGAGTATCGCAAATATTCCAATTAATAATCGCGCCGATCGAATATAATTCGGTCGATGGTCGCTCGTTCGCGTTCGAGTTATTCGTCGAACGTTCGATCAACGCGATTGTTCGAGTCAAAGTTCGTGCGAGTTCATATTTCCGGACAGCGTTAAAGGAAACGATGCGATTAAGGGGTTATATCGACTTGGGATCGGGAAAATTACGTGATTTTCAAGAATTTTTGTTTGCCATTTTAATAAATATTTAAAAAAATTCACAAAACACTATTAAAAAGATCTACGAGACGAGTTATATTTGTTTTTTAATATTTTTTTATACAAAAATTTATATATACACCTTAAAATATGAACTTTCTGATAGTATTTTGGCGTGCAAGATAGCGCGCCAGATAGATGACGGAAGCTGATTTTCAAAATTTTGACCAGAAATTAATTTTTTTACACGTAACTTTATGAAAATTTCGCGTGATTTTCCGATTTTTTTTTAAACGCGTGCCATTTTTTTTAAAATCCTTTTTTTCAATTTTCCCCAACGACATATAGAAACTATATAGTTGTTTTGTTGCAAATCAAAGAATGCAGGCACGTACATTGCACGCCGTTTTTGTAGCAGCCGTTGCAACCTTGTGTCACAGCTCCGCCATTTTAGTGAAAATTTCATTAACAAAAATTTTGTTGTACGCATAAATATACTATTTCAATATACCTACAATTTCATAATCACAGAATAATTACATATTATTAATAAAAATTCTCCAAGATCGGCCAATTTTTTGCCGTCTAATTGTATGTCCCTCCTTAAATGCGTGAGACGACAGGCAATGGCCATTTCACTTCGAGTCACATAGTGTTGGTATGAAAATCTATATACAGAAAACATTACGGGAAAACATTACGGGATCGTATTTTGGAACGTTCTGACGCGGCATGATCCAAGTTTCGCGCGTTACAGTAGTACCGCGTCCAATGTATTTTTTAATCTCGTCTCGAGCCGCTTATCTCGAAGTCGACCAGTTAATCGAGTTACGGCAAGTTCTCGAGGAGCTACAGTAACCAATACGGCCGAATTTATAATTGCCGCGGAAATTCATAGCCGGTCGTTTCCAACGCGTCGGCATTCCGATCGTCGTCGTTAGAGACCGAAGGGTAAGTTACGGCGACCGAATTTCGACGCTGTCAGCGTTTCCGGTAATCCAACGTATCCCTAAATTCCCTATCTGTTTGTCGCGCACGAGGATCGTCCACGAGTTTACCGAATCGATCGACCATCTTTCTCTTATCTCGACGCGTTCCCCCGACAATCGTAATTGACCCGATTGCATCGTTAGTCCTCCGCTTCCATAGACAGCTTAATCGCGTTGGAAGTTTCTTAGTTGATTCCGTTAATTTCTTTAATTTGCTTCAATTTCGACAACGCTAAAACTACGAAAGGGATGAAATGACCCTTTTACGAATTTCCTACTTCGTTGTTGAAACCCATTTACTGTTGTTAATTCCTGCATATCTAAAAATTCCGACCGACCAACAAATCTTAACGACATATTGTTAACTCTTCAGATACAGGCAAAGAGTCAGAGACAATAAGTCGGCACAACCAGAATCAGCTAGGCAATCATTAGAACAAGTTAAAAAACTCAATTAGGAATAAATCAGTTTGTTAGAATCGCATCAGTTCACCAGTTATAATAAATAAGCTGTTGAAAGAGGGCTAGTTATATGTATCGAGATGAGGGTGAGTAATCGAAGTACAAGCATAGTGCAAGGGCAGAGTGCGTATGACAGGATGACTAAGAAGGCTAGATGAGTTGGCGTTTGAGGACTAAAGTCAGGATGATTCTCGCAGGATGATTCAATGAAGTGATAGGTTATGATTAATAGTTAGTCTAAAGCATTAGATCAAAACCTTGATTTTCCTTGGAATAAATGTTAACCGTCTCAGTCAGTATATATCAGAGTGCATTTGGAGGTACACGTGTGCACCGTGCGCTAACAGCTCGAAGTTTTTTTTTGGGAGTGCCCAAAGGGAGTAGCTAACACGTGGGTTAACCAGTTAACTGTGGCGCCCCTTTTCGAGATCGTGCACCTATATGTGGGATTCTGACCCTTGCGGATTGCGAATATACAAGAGAATCCCTGATGATAAAATAAAATAGCAGATGTTTAACAACTAAAAAGGGATAGGTTTATTGACTGTGGTTTACACCTGTTCAGCTTCGATGCAAGGCGATGACTGCCTCTTCAACCCGGGTCCTCGTCTTAAAAACTAACGCCTGTTTATATTATCCCCGCGTCGCGCGGTCACACTCACGCGTCACGCCGCTCATTCACCACATATATGTGTCGTGAAAATCGACGATGATGAGTAGCTCCAGGATGCATAAATTTATCATAAATTATTTATACATTTTATTTATTCGTTTCGCTGCGTGTTGACTTCCAAATATTCCAAACATCTTAGAATCTACGAAAAATTACAGTTTATATAACTTTTGCAAAACTTACAATCTAGATAACCAATGGTAACCAAATTTTACGAATGACGGATATAGTCGTCATGACAAAAAATTCTGCCACATCTCCATGACGGATATAGTAGTCAAACACGTTTAACTGGTTAATTTCGTCGATTTCGTTAATTTGGCCGGAGGAAAGAGGGTCGATCGAGCTGCAGAGAGTCAGCAGTCGACGTCGAGTCTAAAACGGACTCTGAAAAGTATCGCGAAAGCAAGGAGAGCGTTTCTGTAGACACGGGCGGAACAAAGTCGGATCCTCGTCGGAGAAGCGTGTCGCGACGCGAGGCATCGTCAATAGACACGCGTGGCAACGCCGTCTTCGGCGACTCTTCTTCTTTCTGGCCGCGAGCAATTTTTTTCTCTCCGTCGTTCTCCTTTCGGGTAACAGGGTGTAATTGAAAAATGCCTGGGGTTGCTTTGACACGGTCCTCTCTTCCTTTCATTCGCGCCGAATGTCGTCTGTTCGCCCCGAAGAAACGGGTCCCGAAGAAAAACCTGTACATAATATATACGCGGCTCGAGATAACGTTACATCGTTGCTTGTGCAGCGGATTCGAGCAAAGAAAGGCAGTCTCGTAAACTCGCAGCCGCCTTGCTGGCCTAATTAGGAGCCGTTCCGTGCCTCAAAGCGACGATAGAGCCTCGCACAAAGCCACCTAGGATGCCACCGACAAAATGTCCCTAGGAGAAATTCCTCATTACGGCTCGCAGCCGCTTATAACGCACCCTCGTTACTCAGCGCGGAAGGAAACTACGGGCTACGTGTCTGCGCGTTGCTGTATCCGTCGTTCTTCTTCGTTCCTCTCTGCCGATCAGGCAACTCGTCAAAATTTACTGTTAAGATAGCAAGGGGACAATTTTATGATACGCTGGAATGTTCTTAGACTCATCTATAAACCGTCAGCTTTCTTCTTTTTTAGTTCAGCAAGCCGGCCTGCAGCCAATATGCGGCACATAACGGTCATTTTTAGAAATCCACCATTGTCTATTTTTCGCTTTAGCCTAGATATCATAAAGTCGTATTCCAGAGGGTCCCTTAGAATTTCAGAAGTACGTGTTCCCAAGGATCTTGACCTGATGTCCTTGACGTTGCCAAACTTATGTCCACATCGGCGACGACTTGTCACCCTGCGCCAGGTGATACACGATTGGTCACCTTAGATTTTTATGCGTTAGAAAGACTATGTTTTTGAAGCTCCACCTTCCAGTGATTCCAAATTTTTAGCGAATAAGTCAGATTTAGAACAATACTCGAGTTAGAAACACATCAGATTTTAGTAAACAGTGAGTCAGATATTTTTTTAGTTTTTTCATTCCCAAGTCATTGGGTGGTCCTTCGAACTTAGACGGCACGAAGTTGCAGTACCTAAAGGACTCGATCATTCAGAGTTCGAGTTCTTAACATTTATCGTGTTCGCCGATATATACTGCTTTTCGCCGTTGCCGTTATCAAGTAACTTGACCGTATTCCCGCTCCGAAGACTCCGTCATTGTGTTCGAGCGACAGAGATTAGCCACGTTTTGTTTAATACGCGATAACGAGGACGCGAGATGGGTTATGTAGACCGAAACAGTCCTGGAAGCGGAGAAACGGTGAGGGAGGAAGAAGCGAGACACGCGCGAACTCTTAACCCCTCGATTATGGCAGATTTTGATACGCACCGATCATACCATACGAGGTGTGTAAATAAAGTAGCAGTCATTAAATATGACCAAATAAGGTCATATCAAATATTAAATTTAATTTTCTTTCAAGTGTAAATTAAGATTTATGATGTGATCACTTTCCTTTGTCATGTATGAAAATGTTTGTTTTGTTGAAATAAAGTTATAAGTTTTTGTTATTGCAAATAATCTTTTAATTTTTGTAATAAACCTTTGGTATTACTGTAAACCTTTCAAAAAACCCCGATATTAGAATCCATTTTCATTAAAAACATTAGTTTTGAGGTATTCTGTACGCGATATAGAATGGTCACTTTATTATGCCGGTCATTGTACAATATATTAACCCCTTGGCGTATTTTGACGAGTCTGATTCGTGACGCACTCGCAGCTTAAATGTAACAAACTTGACTCAAATTTTTAATACTACTGAATTTGAGGATTAGGTCCGATTTATAATTCATGTAGGCAAAGACCGCTGAATGTGAAATACTCATAGCATTTAAATTTCCTTTGTTCGTTTTAATGTTACAGCTATGTATAGATAGTTCTGTCTGACGCATCCGACAAATAGATGTCACGGGTAGGAGTTAAAAAACCTACATTTCCTTTTCCGAATTTCAACCGATCTCGTCAACAGCCCGTAACATCCTTATCGAAAACGCTAGGATGTGTTGGACGAAGCATATCTCCGGGTTGGACAACGCGAAACGCGTATCAACTTAGGAGCGGCGCGTATACTCGTCCCGCGGAACCGAACGGTATTAATTAGGTTTTCAGGACGGCCGGTAATTCCGAGCCGGTTATAACGAGAGTGGCCGTAATTTCGTAGGGGTAAGCCGACTTGCCAGGAACTTCCATCTGCCCCGTTCTGGATTTCTAGCTCGGGTATCGCGGGGCTTATCCATTAAAATTCTACGAGAACAGAGCGGAAACGGAGAGAAACGCGCGGAAGTGAGCCAGGTGGAGCGGCACCGATCGCAATATCTCCGAATGGAACGACGGGATCGCGGAACGGCTTTAATCCAATTACGATTGCGGCGAACAACGGATGTTTAGCTAAGATCAAGTAGGTTAAGGAGGGCTCTCGTTTATCGAAGGAACAGCGTATATTCGGAGACGTTGCGGCATTGTGAAGACACGTACAGGAAGCGAGAGTTTCTATGCGAGCTCACGAACCACCCGAGCCTCCCTTTTGCATCGAACATGCACGATCGACTTCGTTTCCCGCCCCGATAATATCGTTTTCTACGTTTTCCCCTCTTCTGAGACTCATATGGAAAATAAGAACTGTGACGGTATCGCATCGGATCACCAATTATAATAAATAAGAATTAGATCACCACGAACCTTTGACTTTCCTTGGTATAACACACCACTCAATAAGTCTCCGGTCTAACTAAGAAAAACAAACTTTTTTTTTTTAAATTTCACTTTATTCATTAACATTTATGTAATATTAGTATTTATTCATATTTTGTAAAACGATTTGTCTTTACTCTCAAAATAGGCCTCAGTTTCGGCAATATCGTCTTCATTTGAGTCGAAAATTACGAAACTGGCGTCACTAAAACGACTGTAACTTCTAAACTAATTCTCAAAATGTCATAAAATTGTGACACGTACCGTTTGAAGTTTGGTACTATCGATGAATTATATCGATTTGACAACAGAATTGTCATTTATTTGTCAGACCGAAGACATATTGAGTGACGTGATAATTGTGAATCATCTCGGTTCAGTAAACATTAGAGTGCATTTGGACGCACACGTGTACACCGTAACAACGAGACAGCCAGAAATTTGAATGTCGTCGCCTAAAAATATCGTCACGTTTTGTAACACGTGCAAAGGCAAACTATATTTTTCTTCAGGGTGTTTCAATAAATTTCATTAGTTTCATTAGAGTTATAATAAAGTCACACGGTAAAATTATAAATTTTTAAATTATAAATTATAAAATTATAAACTGTTTCGTTCATTTATTGCTCGTTTGTAATAGGAACGAAATGAATCGAGCGAAAAACGATGGTCCCAGAGAAATAACACGGGTGCGACGAATAATAAAAAGAAATCCGCCACAGGAAAGGAACTTGCACGCTCGAACTTTTTTCGCGAGAGCGATCAAGACATTGCGATTTTCTTGGTGAAAATTCCAAAGTTCGAAAACGGCGGGAAGCGTTCCGAAAACGAGCCGAGTCTCCTTTTCCTCGCGACGCGATCTTGATTTTAATTAAGCACGCTTTTGCGAACACGCGACGCGATCACACTTGTGACCCGTTTTTCTTTGCTCAAGCTCCCGTACTTCGTCTCTCGTTTGACCAATGTCCCCCACCACGCCGTGCACATATATTTTCCACTTTTTCCCCGCAACGTCTGGCCCACTTTTATGGACATTAATTGCGATATTAATTAAAAACGGAAATAATTTAACGGGAATACGGGCGAAATTTCGTTAGAGTTCCCTGTAATTTATTACGGTATATTACAATCTGTGTGACGTGCTCGAATTAACCAGTTAAGTGTATTTGACGACTATATCCGGCATGGAGATGTGGCAGAATTTTGTGTCACGACGACTATATCCGTCATGCGTAAAATATAGTTACCATTGGTTATCTGAATTGTAAATTTTGAAAAAGTTATTTAAACTGCAATTTTTCGTAGATTCTAAGGTGTTTGGAACATTTGGAAGCCAAGACGCAGCGAAACGAACAAATAAAATGTATAAATAATTAATAGTAAATTTATGCATCCTGGAGCTACTCATCATCGTCGATTTTCACGACACATATAGGCACACTTTCTCGAAAAGCGGCGCCACAGTTAACTGGTTAAAATAACGCATCAGTTATCGAAGAATCGTCAAAATTTCATTTTGCCATGAAATTCATTCCGGGACGTTAATTATGGAACGTAATATCGTTCGAGTGATGCGAACCCGGTTCGCTCGAATCCAACTTTTCACGTAACTGCGGCCGCGATATTGTTTTACGGCTCGCGAATCCTTTTTCAGGCATCAACGCGGAGTTTAAAAGATTCATCGGGAGCGTAACGATGTCTGACTCGTATAAAATTCATTCGAAGCTGTCGCGCTATGCCGGAACAAACGAATCATGACATTTCGCAAAAGATACTTGTTCGTTCTTAATTGGACGTCGCATCTCTTGGTGGCGTATTTGAAAATAACAAAATCATTCAAAGATATTCTTTTATTTGATGATTGTATATGCTCGATACTCAACTTAACCCCTTACCGTACTTTGTCGATTCCGACGCGTGACGCATTCGCAGTTCAAACGCGAAATTCACACGTATTTTCAGTAGGTTTCATTTTGAAGTTCGAGTTATTGCAACTCGAGAATTACAATTTGCAAAGTCAAAGATCTCGTAATTCAAAATTAACGTAACATTGTTGGATTGTAAATTTAACTATACCACTCATTCAGCGCCATCGGCGCAGTAAGGCAACAAACGAGGGAACGTAACAACGTAACATAATAACAACTTGCTTGTTCACGACAGCCGTACGTTCGAAGCTTCACTCTCGCGTCTGAGCGCGAAGATTCTGGGACTCTGATTGGTCGGTGTTTTTCCTTAACGCTGAAACTACCGACGTATAATGCAAAATTATTTCAAAATTAAAAATTAAGGTGAGAAATGAAAGAAAAGGCGATGAAACATAAATTAATACACTCATTAATTCTTTATGTTGATGACAATCAGTACAGATGTTAAGAAAATCATCTTGATAAATTTTGTTATTTGAAATGGAAAATTTGTGAAAGGGTCATTTTACCTCTTTAGTAGTTTTAGTGTTAATAAATCGAAAACGAGAATCCAGACTCCATTTTTGCAAAGGAAAAAGTTGCTTTCAATCTGTATACTGTATATTGTAAGACTTGTAAGAGCGTATATTCGTCTTTCGTAGTGACAGGTTTAAGAGTTTCTTTAAAAACAATGTTAAATCACTCCGTTTGGAATCCAACAGTATACATATATCCTTAGCCTAATGGAGAAAGATGACGTTAGTCCTCATGACTAAGTAAAGCATGTAACATGTGTTTGTGGCTACATCCAGAATGATTCGTTAGAGCAAACGTTTAATTTCAACAAGATTACTTGTCTGGTCATTAAACATTGGTGTTGGTTGGCGTTCATTGAGTTCATCATACGGGAAACGAAATCTTTCGATCATGTTCGCCGTCGGTATCATCCTGCTCGAAGCGTCTCGTTTCGTTTGCATAACTGCACGAAAGTAAGCTACCGTTTCGAATGGTTTGAAAACGAACGCGGCGAGGTAAACAGCTCGTTTGCGCGAACTTCTCGTGTCTTAGGCGGGACCGGATGTCGCGTTAATAATAAAATCCCGCTCGCGGGGTGCTAGCAGTTACACGGCCGCGAGCTGTGTCCCTTCGTTCGGACTCTTTTTACGCTGAACTCTGACCGGGCCGGCTCAAAGCTGACTCCTCTACTCGGACGAGCCTGGAAAAAGGCTTTTCGTTTGCCTTTTCAAAAATTCCGACAACTTTCTGTTTCGAATACCGTCTCTAATTACGTTTCAAAGGCGCCCTTTCGACGTGGAAGAGAAAAAACGACCTGCCGGCTCGGCACAGATAACGACGTGGCCGAATTAGCAAATTATAACCGAATAAAATTTCAGCTATGCGGTTCAAGAAGCAACGAACGCGCAGATACGCGAGTTTTTCTAATTTTCATATTTTTCATCCCGATACCTCCACATGCCCGAATACGTAGTTTCGTACAGTCCTATCCTTAACCTCTTCGGAGACGAATTTTTTCGGTTACGACAAAGAAAATTACTTTTATACTCTTTTAAAATTGCTTTTGCTTCTCTTATGGCAGTTAGAGTTTATTTTCTGGTTAACAAATTTATAAAAGATTATGAATTTGTTTTTTTAACGGCTTCGAAAAATAATATGTCTGTATATAGGTTATAAATTAATTGTCCACATATGTGGCCAAGTGCGTGGAAAGGTTAATTCCTGATAGTCTTATATTATTTCAATTTTCTTGGAATAATAACTCACAATAATTTCACAATAATTTCTTCACAAAATTGTCCAAATAACTGGTACTTTGCTTAGCCGGATGTTGCACTGTCACTCGAACAACGAGCAAAAATGAATCTCTACATTGAGAGGCATTGTACATCAAACAGAAACTTTAACTCTATCACCAGAGTCGATGGGGCCTCAAACAGCACCAGTTTTCCTGCGTGTATTTTCAGAAGGATTCATTCTTCCCACATTCGTGAAACAGTCAAAACGTTCTCTTAGCTTCGAAATAAAATATCTGTTTGCAAATATAAATGATGTGTTCTTACTGTTGATACAGCACCATACTTCAACATATTTCTACTCTCTTATGTCTCCATAACTCTACGTTTCTAAATATGGATATTGTTGTAGCTCTGATTTCCTAGTTTCCTTCTATTAGTCTGTTTATTACTTTTCCTAAAATATATTACTCTTGTGCTATATTATTAGTTCCCTATACCTCCACATATATATTTCTGGTTCCAGACTGAAAAATATTGAGCCGTGCGTGTAAAGATTGTCATATATAACTTGTTATACAAAAGTTGTTATACAGAAGTTGTCATATACAAATTGTTATACAAAAGTTGTTATACAGAAGTTGTCATATACAAATTGTTATATAAAAGTTGTCATACAGAAGTTGTCATATAGAAATTGTTATATAAAACTTGTCATGTAGAAGTTGTTATATAGAAATTGTTATTTAAAACTTGATTTATAGAAGTTGTCATATAGAAATTATTATATAGAAATTGTTATATAGAAATTGTCACGTAGAAATTATTATATAGAATTTGTCATATAGAAGTCATGATGTGGAAGTTGCGTATATGAAAGTCGAGTTTCGTGAATTAACTTGACCAGATAAACGGAGGTTAATTAAGTCTAAGCAAAGTACCTAATCCGTGCCTGAGCGGCGACGGATTTATTCCCGGCGTAAGCTTCTTAAATTCAAATGGGTGCCGCCTACGTAACCGAGGTAGAACGAAACCAGCTGGTGCTTCGTTCTTCGTTAAAGAAGATGCTCTTCCGACAACTCTCGCCGACCGATGATATATGCGATGGATTAATCATTGCACGTAGCGTGATCGATGGCTACCACCTGCTCTAGATGCTTTGCCATAATCGTACGAATAAAGGAGCGCTAAGCTGTTCGCCGACGGATGATGAATTATCTTCACTCGTTAGAAATTGCATGATGAGAATGAAACAACGTATATACGTTTATATAAAACTTAAACACGCGTGGAACTCGTTCAAATCTTCGCTCGTTTCATTTAAACATACATGGAAGTTCAAAAATTTGGAACATTCGATGCAAAACACGTATCAATTTGATAATCTTCTTTCGTTAGAAATTGCATAGGAGAGAATGAAGTAACGTATGTACATTTATACATATGAAGCTTCCAGACACATGAAACACGTACAAGCATCGTTAGTCTTATATAAAGATGTATAAAAGTTCAACAATTTGGAACGTTCGAAGCAAAACGCGTATCAATTTAATAATTTACCTTGTTAAAAATTGCATGATCGAGAATGAAGCAACATACATACATTTATACACACGAAGCTTAACGACACATGAAACTCGTTCAAATCTTCGCTCGTTTCATATAAAGATACATGAAAGTCCAAAAATTTGGCACTTTCGAAGAAAAACGCGTATGAATTGAACTTGAAAATTGTTAAATCGCGTTTCATTGTTTTGTATATTGTTCAAGTTGTCTGTCGATCAGCTGGTGCTCTTACGATACTTCAATATAGCGATCAATGGTGTATCGGATCGAGCACAATGAGAGTGAAACGTTGTACACGTACTCGTATCGCGTTACCACGATTTAGTAGGAGCCCCCAGCCGTCATTATGATAATCAGACACGAGGGAACATGTCCCACTAATTAAATTGCCAACACGCGTAAGATGCAGTCGGACATCGGCCATCGATTATCCGCGTAACCTGCAATTAATATCGTCCCCCCTATTATTAATTCCTTCGTAACCAAATGATCGCGTTGACTTTATGCAATGCCCGCATAAACTTACTCCACCGATTAACTGCGGCCGCCTCGTTGCTTTCTGTTATCGATTAAACCTAAATTTATTGATACAGATCATATGTATACACGATACGTATTCGGTAAACCGTACTTCAATGTGATTCTTCGATCGCGAAACGAACACGTTAACTCTTTGGAGCACGGTGGGATTAACCCTTTCACACTCACCACTTTGTTTAATATAACAATTTAGAATAGACATCTTCTAACTGAATCTATAGAGTTGTATACATGATATATAAATGTAATGAAACAGCAAATAGTTGCAATTAATAATATAGAGATATTAGCTTCGAGAGAATTCATCAAAATTTTCAACAAAAAGTTTTACATTTACTATCTACTCCCAATAAAAATATCTTCGAGTGCAAAGGGTTAAAAATTTCCCACCTTTTTGATGCACTGTAATGCATGATGGAACATTTTTATAACCGTTTCAAAATATTGCAATAGCCACATATACGTGCGTGTAGGACTATGCCAGGTTCAAATTTAATCCAATTATTATTATTTTTTTGTGTATTTGTATTATCGTTTCTGTGTTATTAAAAATATACCGATTTTGTTTTATTGAAAATGCGATAAAATTTCTGTGCAACATGCGACTATTTTATTTTCTGAAATTCTGTGCCTCAAAGAATTAAATGACTTTGATGCCTATAGACGATCATTTTACACGCGTTTCATTCGAAGGTAGCCATTATAAATATTCACATTAATATTCATTGTCAGGATGACTGATGATAAATAACTTGTAATATATATATTTTTTTTAAAGGTATATCAAATGTCTTAAGGACAAAGTTGAATGGTTCAGTGTGTCTCACATGTTACGCAAAATATTTGCGTTCTTTTATCATTTTTTTTTAGAGACACGAATGTCACTTCCAACATTTTAAACGAAACTACTTTTTTTTTATTTTGTACACATTTTAATGGTAGTTATATCTCCTGGAAGAACCTAAAAGTAAGTTAAAATCATGGAAATAAACATTTTTTTATTGCAAAAAAGACAACAATTTCTCTATAAAATGTTAAACTTTTTGTTCCGAGATCAGCCATTCTTCCAATTTTTAATTTTTTTTCGGTATCTCAGGTTCATCCATTTACTACAACTACGTACACCGTTTTAGAAGTCGCTTCATGACGCTTCTAACACAGCAGGCTGTACCTCTGACATTTTGTGTTTTATTTCAACGAAGAAATTCCAAAATGAAGTCGACGTATTAATTAAATAGTCCTCAAAACCATCGAAATATTTATTCGCTCCTTACCCTTCAAAAAAATTATTGAAAATCGGCTCAATTTCGGCTTTTTACATGGAGGTCCTCCTTTAAGGTAATTTTAATATCGACAGAATCGGAGATATTTCGTCGAACTGTCGGTCGATTCGAACTTCCTATCTGTTTAAAACCATCGAGACTGATCGGCTCTCAGTCACTCGAGGCCCGTTATCTGCTGCCTCCACCGGTAATGGATGTCTAGCCGATTTAATCTAACTGCGGACTGATCGTAATGTCTGCCGTTGCCGCGTGGAGCTCGTTAATCTGATTTAATTCTCAATCCTAGATAAGCCTTTTATCGTTCGTTTTCCGGTTAATTCGATAACGGGAGAGACAGCACCGTTGTAGTTGTCGCTACAAATGGATTGCACCGCGCATCCCGTCCGCAGTTTACTTTTCACTTCGTGTCCTACGGGATTAAGAAATCGAACTTTTCGACCGACCCTTTTTTCCGTTCCTTCTTAACCTCGAAATCTTGCGTTTTTCGTGCTGCCTGAAGGAGACATTATTTTTATCGTTCGTTGACTCTTTGAGAAGGCACTTGCCGGTATATTGTGTACAGATCTAACGCGTATATGCATGTGAACATCTAACGTTTAAATATCTGATGCATTGGTACGCAACATGTACATATATGCATATATACATACATACATACAGTGAGGTTAGAGTTTAATTTATTAGAATTAGAGTTAAGAGTTCGCACACTTGAAACATAGAGATAAAAACAATAATGTTTTCTGTATTGTTAATTATATTTGAACATATATCGCTGGATATTATGTTGTAAGTATTGTGTATAATGTACAGCAACATGTGTTGAATATTGTGTGTTGAAAATATTGTTTTCATTCTTAAATGCCAAGTGTACCAATACTTTTATTCCCCAATGTATATGTAAACATCTAACGTTTACATATATGATGTATGCATACGTAACATACACATATACGTAGTCATCTATACATACATATGCCTGCGTATACATATATACATGGATATATTACATGTGTTAAGCATCTAACGCGTGATTTCTAATGCGTGGGGATCTGTCATGCATAGATGTTTAACACTAAAACTACCGACATATAATGTACAATTATTTTGACGTTAAAAATGAAGTTGAAAAATAAATGAACAAACGATGAAACATAAACGAATACACTTATAGACCCGTTATCCTAATCCTAATCGACATAAATATCAAGATGACCAGCTCAACAAATTTTTTCATTTGCAGTAGGAAAGTAGAAGAGTTATTTGACCCCTTTTGGTAGTTTTAGTGTTAATGGAAGTATTTAACTCGTGGAAATCTAGCATAATGTAACTTTAAAAGGAATCTAACGCTTAGATATCTGCCATATGGCAAATCAACGAGATAAGCGTTAAAAAATGTGATGCATAGAATATGCAGAATACATAGAAAAAAAATATATCGCGTGGAAATTTATCGTACAGCGATAAGACTCGTTTTACGTTGAACCGGTGGCCGATGTAGCTTACTTTTAACGAAAAAAGTTAAATTTGAAGTTCCCGTTGCTCGTCAATATACTCTCCTTTTGAACGCGTACGTCGCTGTGTTCTGGTCTGCCATGATCAAAGCAGCGCCGTGAATTATCTTCTGTCTGTTGTCTCAGAAGCTCCGCCGTTCTGTGCTTTACTTTGGTAAGTGACTTGAAACGGGTTTCCTTGAAAGCGGGCTTGACTTCAAGGAACGAAAAGAAGTTGCAGAGAGCTAGATCTACCGAGTAACAGACGATGTTTTAATTGTAGATACTTTGTCTCATTTCTCTGGAGAAACTATTATATTTTCTCCGTGCACAATTATTTGTTACCATTCAGTAAATGATGATTCTCGTATTTATTAACTTTGAGATTACTCTTTTCCGCCTTTTGTGTTACTATATCTTATAATTTTAGTTGGTGTACTAAAATATGAGATATATAATAGTAGACGAATATACAGACAGTTAACTTTATGATGATTGTACAATTTTGTATCGCTATGGTTTATTATTATTGTTCATTTTTTTATAAAAAATTTTTATAAAAAAAAATGAACAGCCACAACGATAGTAAGTTTCAATTGAATCTCGTACAAATAAATAGTAATTTCTCCACAGTAATTTCTCCCAATTTTTATTACATTTTTCGTAAATATATCGTTGTCTTTTATTAGGCGTCACTTTGTGCAAATTATTTTAAAAATAACATTCGGAAAGAATTAGATGAAAATAAGTTAAAAACTTGTTTTTTCAGCAAATTGATTTTTTACATTTTTCTTTGTTCGTATGCCATATATTGATGTTAATTTAAGTGAAAAAATAAACGCGGGTAATGAAATATAAAAATAAAAGTCATTTTCCAACCTAATTCCATATTACACATCGTTTGTGTTTGACGAGTATACTCGTCATTGCCAAATTTGTGCAACGCAGTATATGTATGCATTTTCCAAAGAGGTCGAAACAGTTAACCGGTTAAGGAACACTTTATATGTCGAACAAAATTATGTACAATTTTTAACGTCGAGTGGAGCTATCGTTAATGGGGTACTCTAAAATTTTAAGAGCTTAGTATGTTTTTGAATGACGCGCGGAGAGGTGTTTGATTTAAAATCCCGTCTTTATCCTCCCTTTCTTATCTCCGTCGTTTCCGTCTTTTTCGCGTTGCAGCTTTATTTCTGCTTGTGCAGTTTGTTTAATGCAAGCAACGCGACATGGCGTAGCGTGTCGCAAAGCGTCCAGTCGGTGCACATGCATTTCACGCGTAATTTAACTTTAGCCCAGGAAACACGTTGGTTGACGTACAGCATCCCCTTTGTGTCGTTGTCGTTGTTGCTCCGTTGCAGATGTCGACGCGACTTTGACTCCGTCAGCCAGCTAGCTACCCTTATCCCCTTCGGGCCAGGAAAGCCCCGGGATTCGCAGGACTTTAGCCAGGATATATTTGCGGCTGATGGCTACAGAGTCGCGCGACTAGAATAAAATATCGCCTCGGGGAGACCTCTTCGTCTTCCGGCGAACGCCTTCCGGTTTCTTCCGATGCTTCCTTTATGAACTTCCCGCTGACATTCGGCTTTTCCATTCCGAAATTATTCGCTACAAAGGACGATCGTGATCGTTCGGGTAATTTGTGCGGGATCTATGCGACGACTATTTTCGTCGATTTTTTTTTTTTATGCTCAAACGCACGTGGCTCTATATGGACACGATTGTCGTTTTGAAGAATTCAAGTTTTTGGATTTAAGAGTGGAAAAATTCGATATCTGGAATTACAATATTTGTGATTTTACGAATTTTGAAATTTTGGATTATCGGAACATTGGAATTTTGAAATTTTGGAATTTCAGAATAATTGGAATTTCCAAATTTCGAGATTTTGGAATTTCGGAATATCGGAACTTTGGAACTTTTAAACTTTCGAATTTTTTTAATTTCGGAGTTTTGGAGTATTGGAATTTCAGAATATCGGAATTTCTGAATTTCGGAGTTTTGGAATTTCAGAATTTAGGAATTTTAGAATTTCTATATTTTGGAATTTCCGAATACAAGGATTTTCGAATTTCGGAGTTTTTGAATTTTGGAATTTCAAAATATCAGAATTTCCGAATTTCAGGATTTTGGAATTTCGGAATTTTAGAATTTGTAAATCTTTGAATTCCCGAATGTCGGGAGTTTGGAATTTCCGAATTTTTGAATATCGGAACTTTGGAATTTTTATATTTTGGAATTTCGGAATTTTGCAACTTGGAAATTTTGGAGTTTCCGAATTTTGTCGCATTGGAGATTTCAAGTTTATGGATTTAGGAGTTAAGGAGGAATTTATTAATTATTAAGAGGGATTTCGCGATTTTGGAATTTCCGAATATATATACAGGGTGTCACGTTATAATCCTTCCACGCGATTATCTCGCAAAATATTTTGCATTATTCAATGATGTATACTGTTTTTTCTTTTTTTAAATGGTATCGCAGTTTTTTTCCAAATCCATTGATCTATATTATGTTGACCTTGAAGCGTTACTTAAGGTCATTTCAATAACCGGAATATGGGAATATATGCACTTATGTTACACCACTAGGTCTTTACAGTTCTAGACTGCTGTATCTCGAGAACTTTAGTTTACCATGTTTATCTGTTTAATAACGAATACAATATATATTATACTGTTTGTTAAAGAACAATATGTTACATGTGTATATAACACAAATATATAGACAAAATGTAAGGTATAGGTGTAACAACACGAGCCGAAAATTGACTGAAAGAGTTAACGAAGAGTTCAAAGATACCAGGCCGAATCCTGTTTGGTGATTAACGCAGCAACGCACGAAAACGGTGAAACGATCATTTCCAGACGATTAGTCGTCCACGATAGATAGTCGCCGACAAATGGGCAGAGGATGGATGCTGGCGAGGACGCGATTAATCGATGCGATGCGATGTTAAGTGCGTTATAATGACGATAGCCGTCGGGGATATTCGAATCTCGCTAAATAGCCTGCCATATAGCCGAGGATTCTCTCCCGCGTATTCTGCCGAGATAGCCGCATAATTCAATGACGACTGATCATCCGTGCGTGCCATCAATGCCATTAGAAAACCTAATGATCAACGGCCGATCTGCCAGTCGATCTTTCACCGTCTCTTCCCTGATCGACGTTTCTCTCGCGAGATACTTCCCGATGCACGTGATTCACCGTCAATTATACGAGTTTCGTTAATTAACGAACTGTTCAGAAACATTCGCTGCGGGAATTTCATCTATACGCTTTGATAATCATTCGGAAGTGTAACCTCGACGGTTGCATTAACACTAGATTTACGGATGTGTGATGATCGTTTATGTTTAACTTAAAACTAAAGTAGAAAAAAGAATTAATGAAGTATGATAAGTAAACTGGCTTATAAAATGTTCCTTTATGTTAATAAAGGTTAACATACATTATAAAATACGAAATATGTCATGAGCCATTTTAATTCGGTTCGTAAATCTAGTGTTAAATGTGTGCGATATGATTATCGAGTTCTTGCATGTTCGAGGTTTAAAATTCCGAGAAATGTCTCTAGTCCCAAATTTGTTAAGTCGCAAAATTTCTGATTTTGCAAATCCTCGGGTTTGCAATACCAACAATTGATCCCTGCATTCTTGAAATTTTTAAATTTAGAAATTCCAGGTAGCAGTCTCCACCTTCCAAATTCTAAAATTCTAAACTCCTACAATTATAAAATTATAAAGTTCTAATATTCTATAATCAAAAATTCTCAAATTCTCAAATTCTGGAATCCTGAAATTCTGAAATTCGCAGTCGGAAATTCTGAAATTCCGAAATTTCGAAGTTCAGAAATTCGAATATTTCGAAATACTAAAATTCCGAAAGATCGCAATTCTGAAATAATAACATTCCATAATGCTAAAATTCCGAAATTTTAGAATTCTGAAATTCCAAAATTTTGAAATTTCCGTAAGCCGTAACAGAAAGTTTTTCCCCATTTATATGCTCGGTACTGTAGACACATAGATCCGCGGTTTATGATCGTGCCGTGAAAACATGTTAAACGGAAAGCGTGTTTCGAAACGAATTCAATAATAATGTTATAAGTAACGCGGTGGTAGCGGTAAAAACTAAAATCGTCGATATTTAAATTGGAAACATCGTAAACGGGTTATCGACTCGAAACAGCGACGAGAATAATCTCGCGTTTCGGATACGATTCGGTTTATAACTCGCGGCTCGATCGAAAGTGGGCATTAAATTGAAATTGCAAAACTGTTTCCCACGATAAGGCGCGATACGGTTACCGTTCGGTTTATGGCCTCCAACTAAACGGTCTTGATTCCGATCGAATTTCGTGGCCGGATCTTTACTCTTGGACCGTTAAACTCCCACACTCTTTCGATCTTTATTAATTGTTGTCTTAGTGGACACACCAACTAATTAGGTTATAGAATCAGTGAATCCACTCAAAAGGCAAAAATAACCAAACCATTGGCGAGGATGAAATGTGTGCTTTATTAACACTAGAGATACCAACATTAAATGCATACTTAACATGACATTATTAACATACATGATATTAAACAAAACATGACAGATATTTTGACCAAACGGCGGCTACAAAATTCTATGACCTATCTTGTCAAACCCGAAGCCAGTCATTTTCACTGGTTGATAGTTCTAGTGTTAAAACTAAAACTTGATTTAGCGCTTAAGAACACCTTTAAGTTATACCTCGCAAACTGTCAACGGACTATAAAGATCAATATAAATTCGATTGTGTACTCTTTGAGAGTTATTGAAAATCTACCGAAAAGGAAAAATAATGTTCTCTCTAGAACAAAGTATGTAGTGAGGATTGAAGTACCGCTGAGGGTGAACAAGCGACTGAGTTAATAAATTTGGCACTCACCAAATAATAAACCGCGCTGGCTCTCGAAAATCATTAAATTAATACAAGATTTAAAAGCATAAATTGCGCGTAGTGCGTTATGTACTTGTAAGTTGTTGATTATTCATGAATTTTCTAAAGTTAAAAATAAGTCCAATGATTCTATGATTCCATTTTTTTTTTTTTTTTCTAACACCGGTCTGAATATTCTCGAATTCGTAAATGTTTAAATTTTCTATCTGCAGATCGCAGCGCGGACCGTATCCCGGAACGTACGCGTATATCCGTTCAAACCGTAGGGATGAAAAGAAAAATGGTGGAAACAGCTTATCGAAGGAAATCGAATAATTCGATATCCGTTTGGAGCGGATCCATCGGGATCGTGTAAATACGGCTGGCAGAATGATATTCACGTCATTATTTTCTCATGGTTTTATTCGTGCTCGCAGCAGCGAACGCATATTCATTCTCCGTTTGACTCGGTGCCTGCAGTTCTCTGCTCGCTTGCTCCTCTTCCCATTCTTCGCACATCGTATTTACGTTATATAAGCTCGGTCTGACAATGCACCCGGGACGCAGTGTCTGTTCGTTATCTCGTGGTGAGAAGAGCCCAGATGCGCCGCTGACAATGCTTAAGATCTGACAAAGAATTTTTACCCTTGCCGTACCCTAACTTTTGTGCGCTCATCCTCTTTCTGCCTCTATTTCGTCAAACGAAATGGGAGCCTAGTCCGACCGACCGAATCCTCATTATTCCCCAAGATCGTTGGGGAATATAATCCCTATATCTTCGAAACCCAACATCCCAAAATCACATTACCAAATCCCAACAACCCCAAATCACAACATTTCCAAATCCCTATATTCCGAATCTCAACATTATCAAATTGCAACATTTCCAAATCCCTATATCCCGAATCTCAACATTTTCAAATGGCAACATCCCCAAATCCCTATATCCCAAATCTCAACATTATCAAATTGCAACATCCCCAAATCCCTATATCCCCGAATCCAACATTATCAAATTGCAACATCCCCAAATCCCTATATCCCCGAATTTCAACATTATCAAATCGCGACATCCCCAAATCCCTATATCCCCGAATCTCAACATTATCAAATCACAACATTCTCAAATCCCTATATCTCCAAATCTCAACATTATCAAATCGCGACATCCCCAAATCGTAACACCCCCAAATCCCTATATCTCCGAATCTCAACATTATCAAATCGCAACATTTCCAAACCCCTATATCGCCGAATCTCAACATTATCAAATCGCGACATCCCCAAATCGTTACATCCCCAAACCCTATATCCCCGAATCTCAACATTAACAAATCACAACATTCTCAAATCCCTATATCTCCAAATCTCAACATTATCAAATCGCGACATCCGCAAATCGTAACACCCCCAAATCCCTATATCCCTGAATCTCAACATTATCAAATCGCAACATTTCCAAATCCCTATATCTCCGAATCTCAACATTATCAAATCGCGACATCCCCACATCGTAACACTCCCAAATCCCTATATCCCCAAATCTCTATATTCCCAAATCTCATCATTACCAAATCGCAACATCAACAAATCTCTACATTCCCAATATAATTATGCCCGTATTCGTTATTAGTTCGTTAATTGCTCTTGACACCATTGATTGACCACTCTAGTCATTCGGCACAGACAAATATATCGATGTGTTTGAAATAAATTGGATATCCTTGTTTTTGGCGTTCCTTATCTAAGTTGCAAAATCCTTGAGAAAGTTTACGGAGACACTAATGTGTCGTCTTGGAGTTAGTTGATCATCAAGTCACACAGATAACCCCTCTTCATCTAACAGATGATGGTATATAAGAACCAGAATATTTAGAAGTTAGGAGTGTTCTTTTTTATCCTTCTGCGTGTCTCTGTTACTTTATTTTTGCGAGTGTTCATTGTATCCGGAGTTGTGTCTCCGAAACATCTGACATTCTAATTCGTAAGTGTAAAATGTATTTGTAAGCGTACAAATCGATCTTTTCGTTTCTCACCCGAACCCCAACAATACATTGACTTTTAATAAAACTAATAATTTATTTAGTTTTATTACTTTGCAAAATTGTAACAAATAATTCTGTATAAAGTATTCAATGTACGCGTTAATTGAATAATCTCTAAACGCGTGTTTTATAAAATTTTAAAAAATAATTCTGTATAAAATAATAAATGTAGGCGTTAATTAAATAATTCGTAAACGCGTTGTCAAGTCGGATAGGATGGTAAACATTGCATTGAAGATGTAAAATGGGTGACGAGCGTTAAAAAATGTACGCGATGTTAAAATCACTAAAATACCTTCACCCACGAGAATGAAAAATATTGCTGGCATGTTATTACCTCCATGATACCGCGTTGGTTATATGCACCGTGCTATTTTGTAACTTTAAAAACGGTCAAAATATCTGCGACGGATATGAAGATCCATAGGTACATTTCAAGTTTTACATAGCGTAATAGAAGCATTTTAAAAGATCAGGTGTAAGATAAGATATATAAGATAATTTATAAGACAAGATATAAGATAAGATATGCATATAATAGGATATGTTCTTCTGTTACAGGTGAGTACATGGCACCCTCAACAATCCGTTTACCCAGGTTACATGTAAGTTGAACCATCGTTAAATAAGTTAAACCATCTTTCACCGCCATGTTATTAACGATGAGAGATTCTCATGAATCCGACGGATTACAATTAGACACGAAAATAAACCTTTAAAATAGACTTTACAAAATATTTATATTAACTGTTAGATTTAATAACGAAGCGAACTATACGAAGGTTGAGCTCGGTTCTGACGGCAAACGAGGGTGAGAGTCCGAGCAAAAAATTAAGTGAGGAATATTATATAGGGCGAGGGTGTGCTAAGATTAAGGTTGATCACTGACAGGGTGGCCGATGTGCATAAAGTTTGGGATTTAGCAAGGAGGTAATTTATGGTCTGAAGGACCTTGAGACCAAGGGTTTGGCTGTTTTGTGTTTCCCCAAGTTTTTTGATTCCTCAACCCCCTATATCACAAAATTTGTGCGTCTCAACATTTCTATATTCCTCGATGCCTAAATCTATATTCCAAATCCCTATATCCCAAAATCTCTACATTCTCAAATCTCATCCTAACCAAATCGCAACATCCCCAAATCTCTACATTCCCAAGTCTGAACATTACCAAATCGCAACATCCTCAAGTCTCAACTGTCCCAAATCTCAGCATTACCAAATCGCAACATCACCAAATCGCTACATTCCCAAGTCTGAACATTACAAAATCGCAACATCCTCAAGTCTCAAGTGTCCCAAATCTCAGCATTACCAAATCGCAACATCACCAAATCCCTATATCCCCAAGTCTCAACATTACCAAATCGCAACATCCCCAAATCCTTGCATCTCCAAATTGCAACGTCCCGAGATTTCTATATCCCAAAATCCCTATATCTCCGTGTCTCGAGAAACCCAAACTCCCAGATTCCTAGATGGTAGTATCCGTTCGGTGTGTGGAACCCTACATAGCCGCGTAGGGCACCTCTGGTCTGATAATCAGATGACAGCCGGTATCGTCTGGTTCGCCAATCTTCTAAACGATCGTTCGGTATTACGAGCGAATAGAATGTTATAAAAGAAAGGCCGTCATTGGCTGCGGAAAAAGAGCGAGGGACTCGGTGCAGGACAAAAAGGTGGCGCGCGCGTGCTGCTCCGACTTGCTCGAAACCGGTGTAGCTGGGGATCGTAGACGAGCTCACAAATAGCTCATTATGACCGAGGCCCGCACTCGGACCCGTCGCGCGCACTACGTAATTGGGGTTAATGATCCTGTGTACGCTCCTACTCCTCTCCTACTTGGACGAGAAGCGGCTCTCGACGACTTGCCTCGAACCAGCCATTCCACCCATTAGCAAGTGTAATGCCGCTCCTGCCAACACCTCCTTTCTTTCCCGCACTCTGCCCATCTTTCTTCGTCCTGTTCCTGCACCCTCCTCTGCTCTATCTGATCCCGATCTTAGTGCACCCTTCTTCCCCAATACCGATTCTTCCTGCCCGAGGATAATGTACGTACACTGCCGCTCAAAATTATGTGGACACTTTCTTAACTCTTACGACTACCTAAAAAAATTACGATGTCGTCGGCAAATTCAATTACCTTGTATGTATTTCAGTTGGTGCCTGATTGCGGAGATGTGATTCGGTTCGTTGTCGTGCATAAATGTGAAGTTATTTGATTAATTAGTGATATTGTTTGTTAATAAACATATACAGAGTATTTCACCTAACTTGACCATCTTAAATATATCACTTCTTTGTATGATAGATAAAATGTAAGGGAGGGGAAATATTCTGTTCGAAGGCGCCAATACGATGGTGGGCCGAATTTTGTTCTCGAGATTATTTTTTTTCCCCGAAATTTCAAGGTCATCGTATTTTTTTTTTTACATGGCACTGCATATTTTTAATACAAAAATCTTATAGAATATAAAAAAACGAATCCAACGAGATGTAATATGTTGACTGATTGTTAAGAGGTGTTGGATGTGGCTTTAGGTGGAACCGTATTCTTTTTGCTTTAGGTCAGTCAGCATTTTTATCTTTCTAGAATAGTCAATATTTTCATGTTTGAAACCAAGTCCAAACTCGGTCATCTTTTCATACACAATTGCGTAGACCCTTGAACTCCATACTCACCTACTTTGAGTATATCTGATTGCTTGATCGATATACCTGATTCCTTAACACTAGATTTGCAGAAGCCGTAGAAATGACGGAGCTTAGATATCTCATTTTCAATTACGAAATTTATTAAAAAGCTTGTCAAAATATATGTTAACCGTCATCGAGATAAAGAATCTTTCTATAAACAGGTTTATACATTATTCATTATTTATTTATTTTTATAATTCATTTTCAATGTAGACATTAGTGGTCACTTAACGTCCGTAAATCTAGTATTAACACTAAATTTACAGACATATAATGACCATTTATTTTTAAATTAAAACTCAAGTGAGAAAGAAATTAAATAAAGTATGATACGTAACCTGGCATTTACAATGATTTATCTTGACAAAGTGTAACATACATTTTGATAAAAGCATCTTGATCATTTTTGTGATTTAAAATAAGAAATGTGTCATGTGTAATTTTGACTCGTTCCGTAAATTTAATGTCAACATCCAACAATCCCTGTTGGTTTTTTTCCTCGCTAACGAGGGCGAGGGATTAAATACATTAAACAAATATCCATTTCTACGATTTACATTGTCAATCTCGGTTTTGACATAAGAAACGACGATAATTAGCGGCGACGCTCATTAAACGTCGATAATACGCGTTCCAAGAACGTAATTAGCAGTTACCAGCGGAAGGTTAACAATCGCGGAAACAAAGGGCCCCGCGATTTCGCTTTTTATTTCTGCATCGTTCACGGTCATCTTTTATTTAATTTCGCATTCGACGAAAAAGAGCGGTGTAATTAGCCGGCCACTAATTGCCACCTATTAACGTCGACACGAAGCGTGGCCTGTTACTCGTCCATAACGATCGATCGATAATCGATCGGTCGAGGAGTTTGATTTCTAGAAATCTCGTTTCGTCGTCGCGTTTTTTTATCGTTTCCTCTCGCTAATTACACGTTAATGACAGATAATTAATAGGAGACGGTGGATGTATCGGTTTACGGATATCGTCCTCCGATAATTGACAATCGCTAATTAACGTTCAATTTTGGAACGAGTCGCCCCGTTCGAAAGTTTCGAGCGGGCTCCGGCTTTTTCTCGATATATTACAATTTTTATTCGCGATATTCGATAGTTCTTTTTTTTTTTGTTCGTTCTCCTCTCGCGATAATGTGCGCGACGTTACGATCGAAGGCGAATCCGAACGAGATACGTTCTGTCGCGATTTATTATCGGGGAAATGATCGAGAGCAAAAACAATTAACTGTTATTACGATCCCCGTTCCCGGAACACGTTTTATCGGATTTTTACTTAATGAAATCTCCGATATTTCCGTGCTTTTAAACGAACAAACGAAAACGATACGCTGTGGAATTACCCGTGCCCGATTCGGATCACGCGCTATCAACTTTTTGTACCGGCAAAAACGATCAAAATGTTAATAATCGCGGGCAAAAACGGAAGTGTTATATTTCATCGGTGATCGAATCAATCATTGGTATAAAAATATAGTGATACAATATTTATAACGTGTTATCCGATTTAACGAAACACGCGAGATCGTGCGAGAATTGCGTTACTCAAAAGCGTTCGGCGATTAACTTTTATTTCATAATAAAAACCTGCTATACGATCATGACGCTCAATTAAACGAAACATAATAGAATAAAGAGAAAAATACATAAAACGTAACATAAACACAATATAAAACATGATATAAACATAATATAATAATAAGAACATAATATAAAACATGATACTAACATAATCTAATAATAAAAACATAATACAATTATAAAATAATAATATAAACATAACATAAAACGTGATGTAAACATATTGTAATAAAAGAAACATAATATAAAACATGATACCAACAAAATATGATAATAAAAATATAATATAAGACAACTTTCGACAAAAGTATAATAATCATAACATAATAATATAAACATAATAGCTATATAATATTTATATATAAAAATATAATCTAAAGCGTAACATAAACATACTATAATAATAAAAACAAAATATAGCCATAATATAATGATATAAATATAATACAAAATTTCATATAACTGTTATTTCAATGAACCAACGAAGATATAATGGACGATACAATAATTGGAAGCCGAAGCGGAATTATAAACGCAGATAAGAGATTTGAAAGTGAGAACTGTGTATGCGCGGAGGATCGAAAATAGGATCAAGTAGAGTAGGTCTCTCCGAATCGAACAAAGGGGTAAAGGAAAAATGGAAGTCGTGTGTAAGAAATTTCTATTCAGAAAGCACGAGGTACGATCATCGGACGCGAGAAAAAAAGAAGTAATCGTTCCTTCCCGGGCACTTCTTAATTAACTTTCGAGCTTCCTCCAGATTACCAAGCCTCTCTTTCATTAACTCGAAAAAAAACCCTTCCCTCGTCTTTACAAATTTTCAGCCCCATTTCAGCTCCGACCTCCTTTATTCGCTCTATTTACGCGCCGCGTTTTCACCATTTGTGTTTTCAAAAGTAGCATAACTCCATGCTGCTTCCGCCGACGTGAAAAAATGGTAACTAGTCGAGAGGACGTTATTATGCGAATCGTCGGTAACATTCGGAATTGATCGTTTAGAAATCTTTTTTTATACACGATCTATTAATTTTGTCGCATCTGGCATACACTTTAGCCAAGAATTTTCGATATCTGTTTCATTGTTGAATGATCGACGAAACAAAGATTGTTGAATTTTTTTTCTTCGGGATTCTATTTAATGAACCGCGAAGTAGTTAGGTCGTGGAATCACCGAATCCACCCGAAAGACAAAAATAACAAAACAACTGACGAGGGTAAAATGTTTGTGCTTTATTAAAACTAAGACTTGATATAGCACTTAAGAAAAAATAGTAACACCACGCAAATTGACAACGAACTTTAAAAGATAAATATAAATTGATGTGTATTCTTTGAGAGTTATTGGAAATCTGATGAAGAGAACACATTATGTTTTCTCCAGAATAAAGTATGTAGTGTGGATTGGAGTGCCTCTGGAGGTGAACAAACGACTATGTTAAAATTAAACTATTTCATTGGTTGATTTTTATGAATCTATTTAAGAATATAAATTGCACGTTGTAAAGAGCTGCAAAAAGCAGTTGTTGATTATTCACGAATTTTCTAAAGTTAAAAATAAGCCTAACGGCTTTATGAGTCTCATCCTCAACCATTCTAATCTCGATTCGAGATAAACATTTTAGTTCTTATACTTATATGAATAATGTTATGACGCAAAAGAAGGAAGTTTTGAGGAAAAACGAAACGACGAGGGAGAAGAGTGGAGGCTCCATTGCTGATTACACGATTTCTCGTCATCGTTCACATAACTGCTTGTCGATCGCTTCTCGCCCGAATCTCTCGATAGTCACCGAGGCCAACATTCGTGCCGTTCAAGCAATTTTTATTAAACGACACGCCATTGTTTGTCACGAGGCGAGCCACTTTGTCTCGTACTCGAGGCGAAAGTAGTTCTAAGCCCGGTTACAAAATCCACCCCTTCGCTCGGTAATTGCTGACTGCCAAGCCACTGCTACGAAAACCCTTCTGACGCGTTCAAAAGAACAAGGAAGCCGAAACGTTTCAGTGGACAATCTACCGTCGTGCTTCGGTTGACATTCGCGATCATCAAGTTCAAGGAAATACGCCACTTTCTCGCGCGACATTTATTTATTTTACCCTGTGTCTCTTCTGGTTGTCTGTGTAGGATTCGCTCTTTTCGATCGAGGACGGAATTAAGACACGAGTATTTGAAGATACTTTTTAAAGAATATTTTTAAGTTAATTAAAATTTATTATGAACGTGAAATTTTGTGCGATTGTCGTACAAAAATGTTTTTATAGTTTGAATCGACTTGGACCATTTTCAAAATTAAATGATCTATAAATGACTTAAAGCCATCAAAAACTACGAGTTTTATTACAAAATAATAATTTCTATAAGTCATCCACTTTTATCATTTTAGGCTTTTATCGTACAACGAAACAGACAATATTGGCGATTAATAAACAGAGAATAATGATTTCTAAAAAAATTCATCAGACGAATTTTCCCGAAAACAAAGTCTCGTATGAATAATTTTTAATCTTCATTTTCGACTTATTTTCTCAAATAGAATCACCCTCTTTTTGCTTATACTACCAGCTATCAAATACCCTGTATACCTCGTGTATGCTTTTAAACCCTTAAAAACATAACTTATTAGGTCGAGTCATAAATAACTTCCGTTCTTCTATTAGACATTTATCTTGCTTTCATTGAACAACAAAATCATATTAATTTATTATGTATTCCCCTCTATTATATATAGCCTTCTCCCATTATCCTGGCAGTTTATCAATTTTTTCCTTGTAAAATGTGGTTGGTTTGGACTGATAGAAATTTTCGACAGTCTGACTTCATCTTCAGAATTAAAGTTTTTTTCATTCAAAAAGTTTTGTAGGGAACATAAAAGATGGTAGTTATTAGAAACAATAATTTCAATGAAATAATTCATGAACGTTTATTCATGATTTTATAAAAAGTTATCCATTTTTTTCATTTTAGGCTTTTATCATACAACGGAACAGACAATATTCGCGATTAAGAAACAGGAAATAATGGTTTCAAACAAATTCATCAAACGAAGCCTCGTTTCAACAATTTTCATTCTATATTTTCAACTCATTTTCTCAAATAGAATCACTCTTTTTTTGCTTATACTACCAGCTACCAAACACCCTTTATACCTTGTGTATTTTTTTAAACCTATCAAAAGCATAACTTATTTCACCCGCGTATATTGAGCGTGAACTGTCGTGGTGTCTTCGAAAAATCACTGAAAAGACCACGATACAACGAGCACAAAAGTGAAATTTTCGTAGGTGGTCCTAATTCGATGGCCAGGAAGCGTATTTCGATCGTAAACCCCCCTCGTTGTTTCCTGACAACGCTCTGTACGCGTATTTGCTTTCAACGGGGTTCACGTAAATATTCGACGAAACACGAAACGCTCGCGGTTCGAGAAACTCTCGGATGTGGCCCGGAGAACTATTCCCGAAAATTGTGCGGACTATTCCCGGCGATTCCGTGTCCCACGGCACGAATCGCTGAATTCCACAGCGTGTACAGAAGAAAACAGTCAGCAAATTTAATTGGACGTTGACGATGCATTATTTCCGTTTCCGTTCGCTGCCGGCCGTCTATATTTCCGCCAGCGAAATTCTGCTTGGCTCTCCTTAATTTCGAACCTCCAATTAAAACGAAACGTTAAAACGCTCGGATGCTCGGCCGCTGATTGCTTCATCGAATTTGTTCTTTAATACGAGATTTCGTGAGTTTCGGCTAACGCGATCGTTTTAAAAAGGCGGTGCACGGAATTTGAAGGTTTTACTTTTCCGACAACGCGTTGCGATAAAGTGCTATTCGCTATTGCGATCATAACCCGAGTCGAAGCTGAAATAAACGGATTAACCATTTGGACTCGAAAGCATTTTTATTATGGCCAAGTAGTATCTTGTAAACTTTGTAACTGAGAAGTTCAATCACTACTGTGGAAATTATTTTCTATTATTAACCCTTTTCACTTGAAGGTATTTACTGGCAGAGCAGTAACTCTACAACTTTTTAGTTAAAAAGTTTGATGAAAATTTTCGAAGTTATTATTTGTGCATTATTAATTGCTACTATTAGCTGTTTCGTTACGTTTCTATATCATATAGCGCTACACTGTCAATTTAGTTAAAAAGTATTTATTCCAAATTGGTGTATTAAACAAAATGGTGACCGTAAGTCCCCTTTCGAGTTAATCTTTTGCACCCCGCTGTTCCCTCTGAAGGGAGATTGATATTTATTAGTGATTATTGGGAATCAACTTATTCCAGCGCAACTTTTTTAGAACGTTGTAACATTGTCTTAGTAACAACGTCTAACATTGTAGATTTTGCTAAAAAGTATTTATTCAAATTGTTACATCGAACCAAATAACAAATGCAAGTCACCGTTCAAGTGCAATAGATTATTCGGTTCTAAGTTTCCTCCAACGTATCGCTCGAATTTTGAAAATAAAAATAAGACAAAATTCGAGAGGAACGTCCAGGACAGGACCATGTATTATACACTCGTGAAAGATCGCGAGAACCTACGGTTCGTAGAAACAAAAGGGTTCTCATTGTTCCGAAGGGCGAGAAAAGTTTCTTCCGCGAAAGAAACGGAAGAGGACAGCCAATCGTGCCGGTTCCGGTGTTCGAAGTTAGTAGCCTCGGTAATCTTGGTACACTTAATTGGACGTTGATGAGAGCGGCAGAGATAGGTGCTTGTCGCAAAGTGCTGAGTTGGCGAGCGATGCCGGTGCTCCATACTCGCGAAAGGGCGTCGCCAACCATTTTGCAAGAACGCTGAAACTTCTATCCGACCCTCTGCTTCATCCCTATAGCTACGGATTAGCGTAGCGTGCCAAATAACCGGCATTCGCAACGCAGTATCAACGAGTTCGCGTTTTCGAATGATTAATTTTTGAATTAGCAAATGTTGAAACTCGCGCATGTAGGAAAAATACCCGAGCTATAAACACGATTACTGTCTGTCTGCGGGCTAAATAGAGAGTACAAATAAACTCTGCCATGACTCCGTATATTATCTTCTTGCCATCAAGATGATTATAGAAAGAATGCCCCGAAAAGGACACTTCTGGTATTAGGACCCGTTTTGCAAGCATATCTTTTATCTAATTTGTTGTCCAAACCGTCTAACCATTTCCTTCGAGGACTACTAACATAACGTGGAAATTGTCGAAGAAATAAATACGAAAAAGGTTGTAACACATTAAAGTTTTTGCTATCGTTCGAAATAATTTGCAGCAATCGTTGCTTTCGTTTGACACGTTTTAATTCCATGCAACGAAGCAAACATATCCTCTTATGTACACTGTAGCGTAACATCTTAAACATATTGGTAAATGTTGGTCCCATAAAAAGAAATTGTCGAACAAATAAATACGTAGAAGTTCGTAATACACTAAAGTTCTTGCTATCACTCGAAATAATTTGCAACAATCATTGTTTTCGTTCGGCTCGTTTTAATTCAATATAACAAAGTAAACATATCGTCTTATGTACTTCATAGCGTAACATCTTAAATATATCAGCGAATTTTTATCGTTGTCCCATAAAAGGAAATTGTCGAACAACTAAATACGAAGGAGATCGTAATATACTGAAGTTCTTGCTATCAGTGGAAAGCATTTTTAGCAATTGTTGCTTTCGTTCATTTTAATTCCATGTGACAAAGCATATGTATCTACATATGTATGTACACCATACGTAACATCTTAAATATATTAGCGAACTTTTACCGTTGTCCCATAAAACGAAACTATCGATCAACTAAATACGAAGAAAATCGTAACTGCGAAATGGCACGCGATGGATCATTTTTTCCTCAACGAAATGATGTCGTGTGTTACCCGGTCAACCCGGTAATAGTTTCGAGACACGAGGAAAGAATCGAGCGAGTCGATATATCCTGGCAATAATTCTGTCGTCCTCGAGAAACTCTAGAGGATCGGCGAATTTTGAAGGGGCCACAGGATTCGATTTCGTGAGAGGAAAAGAAACGCGGGCTCGCGGTCTTTCGCGATAGACGTTTTTCACGACGCGAATCCTTTCAGTTTGATTAACGCCAGACCCGGCCACGGTAATTGTGCTCGCTGACGCAGAAGCTTCTGAGAATTTTTTTTTACGTCGAGCGCTCGCTGCAGTAAAATAACGGACATCTTTATTATCGTGCGCTGTAAGATACGATATAATCGTAAAGAATTTACGATGTTTCGAAGGGGAAAAACTACGACGCATTGCTCTTATTTCGATAGCCTTTTCACGGGGACATTGGTTAGGGCGCTGAACTTGATCGTTTTGTGTTGGCATAGTGGTATAACCGGAAACAAATTTCCAGTGATTTCTTTTTGGAAAATAAGTCCTGCATAAAAATTCGAATACAGGGGAAGTTTAACCTTCATTTCGCCTATATTATTGCACTTCTCTTGAATTGTATAAATAGTTCAGATAAATAGGTTGGTTGAATATACAGGGTGTTCAAAAAAATCATTCAATAGGTACTTTTTGTTTGCACAAACATTTTTGTTAGCTAGTATCATGATTGTCTTACTTGCTTCCATCGCCTGCAATGTTTATTTTATTATTTATAAACCATGTTCTGAATGTACTTATTAAAGTGCCGACAGCAGATTTGTGTGTCCTATATACCGTATTAATATTGAATGCTTTTTTTCAACACCCTGTGTGTTACCTTAGATGTGCATTTGGCAAGGGCAGTTTTTATCCACTTCCCTTAAATTTTACAGAACCAATTAAAATAGCTTAATTTTAACTTAGTCGTTTGTTCACCCCCAGCGGCACTCCAATCCCCCACTACATACTTTATCCTGGAGACACATTATTTTTTCTCTTCAGCAGACTTCCAATAACTCTCAAAGAGTACAAACAATTTATATTTATCTTTTAAAGTCTGTTGTCAGTTTGTGAGGTGTTACTATTTTTTCTTAAGTGCTGTATCAAGTCTTAATTTTAATAAAGCACAAGCCCTCGTCAGTTTTGTTATTTTTGCCTTTCGAGTGGATTCACTGATTCCACAGCCTAACTACTTCGTGATTCATTAAGTTGAATCTCGAGGAACAACAATTCAACAGAGCGACACTGCGCGTTTCACTGCGGCAAGTAAAAAGGGTACACCGAAACAAGTGGTAGGTGGTCGTTCATATAGTTTTCTTGTTCGTCGATTTGTTCACCTGTCGGCCGACAGGAGCTCGCTGGTTTACCGGTGCAAATGAAACTCGACTCGATTCGTACCGTTCACCAACCGCACACGACGGAACCGGGTACCGTATATTAGTTCCAGCTAAAGATCCAGTGGACACGTTGCACGCCGCGATCGGGTCTTGAGTTTCGACGAATAATATCGAGTGACGTTATTGAAGCAAACAGTAGGCGGCTGGATCGGGCAACGGATTATCGTGTATCGTCGTCCAGCGGACAACAAACTCGACGCTGCCTTTGACTCGATCTTTTCTTTCAAAACTCATTATTCGATCTTCCTTCGCCGTGTATCGTTATCGAATCGTGTCTCCAATTGTGTCTCCAGTTGTGCATCACGATAATTCGGATTATAATCTGTGTACAGGATGTTTCTACCTCGAATTGGATTTTAACACTAAGCCTACCAGAAGGGGTCAAATGACCCTTCTATAAATTTTCTACTTCAAACGACAAAATTTGTTAAGCTGGGCCTCTTGACATTCACGCTGATTGTAATCGTGATAAAGAATCTATAAGTGTATTCATTTATGTTGCATCGTTTGTCCGTGTATTTTCCATCTTCATTTTTAACATCAAAGTAATTGTGCATTACACGTCGGTTGTTTTAGTTCCTCATGCCGTACAATTTATTTTCCTGGTGCGTCAGAACTATTTACAATCTTAACACCAAAAAAGAAAGTTCGAATCTTGTGCATCTTTTGTATTCAATGATCATTGGTTACGTAAATTGTAATTGGGTATCGACTTTATATGTGAGCATATTTAAAATGTAGCAAGTTTCATTTCTTCAAACTAATTTTAATTGAAACATTTAGTTGAAACATTTAATTGAAACATTTAATTGAAAATCTTTAATTGAAACATTTAATTTAAACATTTAATTGAAATATTTAGTTTAAACATTTAGTTGAAACATTTAGTTGTAACATTTAGTTGAGACATTTAATTGAAACATTTAATTGAAACATTTAATTGAAACATTTAGTTGAAATATAACAAAGTATAAAATTTTGTTGTAAATATATTAAATCTCATTGACTAAACCAGGATAGAATATTATGAAAATTTTCTATAAAATTTATGGAAGATAAAATTGCTTCCTAAAAGGAGTTGAAACTATTTTAGGCACTCAAGGTGTTAAGCTGCGAGTGCGTCGGACTCGACAAAGTATGGCAAAGTGTTAACGTCGTTGCTTCGGGATTGTGAAACTATGGTGTGCTTGATTTTTGTGTCGTGTTACGTTAGTGAAGTTTCGTCGAATTTTTGACAGTGCGACGAGAAATGTTTCTATGGGCAATTTTTTGGAGCCTCCTGTACGATTCGTGAAATTTGGAACATCTGGTAGCAGATTGGACTGGCTGGTATGGTAATGTCGATATACATTTTGTAGTCAGTGCTAACACTGTGCTTAGTTCGACAGATACCGTATTGCAAATAAAATTTGACGAACAAAACTGGATATCTAATAAGTATCTCTTAATTTTAAAAGTCGGGTGACTAGAAAGTTGCAAATGACTGTGTTGGATACCGGACTGACAGAGTTGACGCTAGATTTACGGACGATTAATTTATATTTAAATAGGAACTGAAGTATAAAAATAAGTAAACGACGGACAATACGTAAAGTAACTCACGCGATGATTCTGTACTTCGACGATAACTTACACTTTGACATAAATTTTTTAGCACTAGGTCTACCAACCAGTCGAAATGACCACTTTCGGGTTTGACACTTATATTATAAAATTTTGTTGCCACCAAAATTGACGAAGCCAGTAAAAATATTTTATAGTAGCCCAATCCTTTATGAATAAAACAGACAAAAATTTAGCTCAATCGGACGAGTAATTTCTGAGAAAAAAATTCGTAAACGAAGTCTATTTTCGCAAAAATGGGCAAAAACTGAAAAATTTGAAGGCTTGTAATTTCTTAACAAATTCGAAATCGGCAAAATAATGTCTTAACAACCCCCCCCCCCCCCCCCCCCATTTCACATAGCTATAACATATTTTGATTAAAACAAAATCGGAGATGGTGAGGTCAAAAATTGATCGATTCGGCGTGGAATGACCTGAGGTCTAATCCTCACGCTGCAATACGTATTATAAGACCTAACATCTAAAACGATAAACCGCTGAAAAGTAGATATCTCGTTGATCGAAACCCGTGATCTATGCCGCTCACAAAAATCAAACGATTCTACTTTATAACTCTTGTGGGCGAAGTAACGTCTAATTAATGCGAAATTCCGGCATGTACATCGTTCAGGATTTTCGTTGACTTTTTAACGTTCTCTCTCCAAAAGGGAATACCGTTTCCGTGGGTATCTTTCTCAGACGCTTCGCTCGTGTAATCGCGTGGAAACCAATTAACCTCGTTAAAGCCGCTGCGGAATTTTCGGCTACCGCTAATCTAATATATAATAACTATACTTCGCGATCCGAACGAAATTTCGCGCAATTAGTCTTGGAATTATTTTGAAATTCGTTCAATCGCTTCTTAAAGCTCTTTATTTTTCGGTTTTGTGTTTAATTAAATTCATTTCGGTCATCGATTTGATAAAACTCGTTTCGGTCTTTGGTTTAATGAAACTCACTTCGGTCTCTGTTTTAATAAAGCTCGTTGTTTCCAAATGTTCATTTCGACGTTTTTAACTAATTCTTACTGCCCAGATCGTAATTAACATTGAATTCTTTGTAATTTCATTTTATCTTTGATTTAATAGCTTATATTTTTGCGACTGTTTTTATTTCTCTTTTTTATCGATCGCACGTCGCGTTTTCATGCCGGACCTCTACTCGCGCAGTCAATAAATAAATAAAAAATAAATATGTGCATTCTATAATTTCAAAAATACTGTATGCATGTAATAAAAATTTTGAGAGTACTCTACAATACCGAGAATACGCTGCAGTTAATGGATTAATACAGCTATTTGGAATATTTATTTTTTAACCAAACCTACAATGTTGCACATACGATGTACAGGGTGTCCCAAAAATGGTGAAGGTGCCGAAAATGGGAGGTAGGCGGGGTCATTCTGAACAACTTTTTCCTTTGCAAAAATGTCGGATGAGGCTTCATTTTTAAATGATTAAAAATCAGTCCAATCAGACAAATTTCAAGTGTACCAGGTACAAACTATTTTCTATGCGATGAGAAATTGAGACCAACTATAGGAAATTTTTATAGCGTGTATAAAAAGAAAATATTTACATATATTTTAATGAAAATCTATTCAAAGTAATAGGATTAATTTAAAATGAAGTCATAATAAGAGCAATGAAATTAATAAAATGATTTTTGCTCTCATGTACACAGCAATGGACCCAATAAGCGAAAGTGTAATGCCGCTTATATGACGGCATTGGATCGTTAAGGCTTAACACTAGATTTACGGACGATTAATTACCATTTATATTTAAATCGAAATTAAGGTATAAAAATAAGTAAACGATGAACGATACGTAAACTAACTCACACAATGATTCTCTATTTCGACGAAGGATAATTTACATTTGGGCAGTAGCTCCTTACAAATTTCCGTTATTTAAATAGGCAATCTAACGTCCGTCATTTTGACTGGTTCCGTAAACCTAGTGTTAAAAATGTAGTCTCATCCGACATTTTTGCAAAGGAAAAAGTTTTTTAGAATGAACCCGCCTACCTCCCATTCTCGCCTCCTTCACCATTTTTGGGACACCCTGTATTTTTGAGCGGCAGTGTACCGAAAGCGAGACCGGTATCCCATATATGGCGCGGGTGGTCGAAGTTCGTCGCTTGGCTCGATATCGTCGTCGAACTAGGTGGAAACACATCGGCCAACCTTAACTATTCGATTATCGCGAAGCCATAGGCGTAACGCTTCCAGGTCATCCGCCTCTGGCTAACAAGTAGAGTGGATCCGTCGTGTCGCTTAGAGTCCGACACCTACTCACGGGCCTGACTCTCTCGTTCGCCGACAGGCAAAACTTCCGTGAAGGTGAAACTCACCGAGGAAGGCCGGCCACGAAGAGGGGCACACCTCTGCGCACCTTTCGCGTCCTCCGTTAGCTGGAACTCCTTTAGTCGCGGTTAGACAACGCTCACGAACGCCTCATCGTTTCTCTCCGATTTATTTACCCTTTCTTCCTCTCGTGATTCCACCTTTCCAATCGGCTCGACGAGCTTCGTAACGAAGAAATTCGAGAAAGGAACCACTGTGCTTTCGCGAAACCGGTGATAAACGTCGCGACAAAAACGGGTGCTAATTTTTCCACGTACAGACGTCAGAATGGATATTTACGACGTTTAGGTATTATAACCTTCGATCGGTAAGATCGAACGCTCGGTCATCGTGTATGCATCGATGTGAAGTTTTCTTTGAGATCTGCTAGGTGCACTAATTTTGCTAACGGCGTGGACGATTTGTGTTATGGAACGATCAGGTGTCTGTACACTTGGGAATTTGGGACTTTGACAGTTTTTTAGTTTTTACCTTTGTGCACCGATGTGCCTGTACATTTAAGATTTTGGGGCTTTGAGAGGTTTTTTTAGCTTCTATCTCTTTGCACTCGAGGTGTCTGTAAATTTGGGAATTTGGAACTTTGAGGATTTCTTAGCCTCTACCTCCTTGCACTCGAGGTGTCTGCAAATTTAGGATTTTGGGGCTTTGAGAATTATTTTAGCTTCTATCTCTTTGCACTCGAGATGTCTGCAAATTTGAGAACATGGAACTTTGAGGATTTGTTAGCTTCTACCTCTTTGCACTCGAGATGTCTGTAAATTTGGGAATTCCAAACTTTCAGAGTTTCTTAGCTCCTACCTCTTTACACTCGAGGTGTATGCAAATTTGGGAACATGAAACTTTGAAGATTTCATAGCTGGTACCTGTTTGCACTCTACGTGAAAGACTCATGTTCGCCATTTCATTTGATGCAGCTAAGTAACTAGGTTTATAGCGTTATATACGTTATGTTTTGAACATAATGAAACAGACAATGGTGGTGATTAATGATAAAAAATAATAATTTCAAAAAGATTCATCAAACTTTTGAACTAGAAAGTTTTACAGTTGCTATTTGACAATAGTAAAAGTGCTTTCCAGTACAAAAGGTTAAATCACTTCGCGTTCTCACTACGCTAACTATCGGAATCATGATCCATAGTTGCTTCAACGTTCAGTTGGCTTCCGTTGAACGCGAATTTAACGTCGAACTCTGTGTCATTTCCATAACATAGGTGGAATTAATTTAACCTTTGTTCACTCATATTCACAATTTATTTAATGGACCATTTTAATTAAATAAAACTTCTAACTGAATTTGTAGTATTGCATACGATCTTTGTGCATAGTGAAACGGACATTATTGACGATTAATAATAAAAAAATTATAATTTCAAAAAGATTCATCAATGTTCTTAACTCAAAAGTTTTACAATTGTTATGTGCCAGCAGTAAAAATGCTTTCGAGTGCAAAGTACTACTATAAGTTATAGAAGAGCTACTAAGAATTATAAAAGATGTTCTGCATCGCTTGCCATGTATACTAACCTCTATTTTGGGAAATGCTCAATCCTTACTTCGTTATAGTGTACACCGATGCATATACGAGACCACAGTAAATTTCAAGTTATTCCGCGTAACATATTCCGGTTCTCTACGACTATCGTCGAATTGTTCGGGTTTTAAAGAGATTTCACCGAATCGAGGATAATAGTGGATTTTCGTGGAGTTTCCTGAATGTGATTCACGCGCGATAAAAGACATGATGGTGATAAGTGCATTGAAGCATGTCGCGAACGCGGCGACCAATGCGGTTCATTCGGCGACGAACAATACCGGGCACGGGCATACTAATTCTGGTACGTTTTCTTTCAATTTTGTGCGTGAAATTTTCATTGATACACAGCGAATCAGCATATGGCGTTCACATACATTGTTCCGTTTATAAAGTTTATAACCATCTTGTTTCGATCAAAATTCATTTTGATTACAACGATGAAGACTTATTTTGATTATAACGATCAGAATGCAATTCGATTATAACAATCAAGTTTATTTTGATTACAACGATCAAGATTTTATTTTATTACAGCGGTCAGAATTTATTTTGATTTTAATAATCAAGATTTATTTTTATTACAACGATCAGGAATTATTGTGATTACAACGATAAGAATTAATTTTGATTAAAACGATCATGACTTATGTCAATTACAACGGTCAGAATTTATTCCATACATGATTATATTGAGTTATACATATATTCTAGTTGTATGAACATTAATTACCGAAGTACCGTAGCGAACGGGTTATGTTAATGCAATAACGTTCCGCTCCGGTAATTTTCTCGACAAAGATGCTCTTTCGATCGAAAGTGCGGGAGTAAAACGGTTCTCGGAACAACGAGATAATCGAAACGCGTTCCGTGCCGAGATTATATTTATCAGATTCTTCTATCGCGTAATTAAACGCTTAAAATGCATCGGATTTAGCGGCATCGCTCGGTGGCAACGCGATAGCGAGCCGCGATAAACGCTTATCTAAAGCAGACTCGCGAATGGCCGATCAATCCCGGGTCACAAACAGCGCGAAATAGTTACCGCCTCGGATCTAATTTCTTCCGCTCATTAACTGGCCTGTGATGTCGTTCAATCGCTGTATCGCTACGAACGATTCTCCGTTTCGACAGAAAAAATTGCGATAATATCCGAACCCTAATTGACCACGAAAGCGTTAACGATCGTACGAACAACGTACAAACGCGGCAATAAAGCGGATTCGCGTAACGCGAAAGAAAAATCGTTCGAGCGATCGCGGTTGTCGTTTCTTGCACGAGGTTTTCGCTGTTTTCGATTCGCTTCGAACCAAACCATCCGTGTACAGTCACTGAAATTGGTCTTCCTGCAGAAAATAACCGATTTCTGAATTCAGCTACTTAGAAGTTTCGAAATTCGATCGTACAGTTTCTACAAAATGTAAATTTTAGAATTGTTGGAATAATAATATTTAGTTGATAGAAAAATGAATATTTACGTTGAGAGGCAGTGCATAACAAACAAAGGACTTAACCCTCGCCATCTATAACGAAACAAGCAAAATAACTACAGAATTTAAGGAAAGAAACACACTTGTGAAGAAAAGCGTGCTAGCGATGAAAACTGATCGCGTACGTAATCATACAAGCAAAGTATAGGCAGAAAACAAGAAATGACACAAACTAGTTGTGATATAAATCATCCCAATGAGGTAGATTGAGCACATAAGTAACGCAAGAAACTAAATAATCGCACTATCTAAAAGAACAAGTGTAATTATGACAAAAAGCGTGCTAGCAGCGTGTGCCGCAAATGTTCTTTTTCGGGCAGAAAATTCGGCATGATCACTGAACGATAAAACAAAGACACTAGATTTTGGCGGACTCAACTTGTACGTGCTTGTTGTTTAATGTCGGACGAACATAATGACGTATGATTCGAATTAATGCGCTGCGTACTTTTCGCTCAAACCATCTGTTAGTTCAACCGGAAAAAACTTATGCATACTCCTGGGAAATAGGAAATTCGCGGATTCGAAGTGTACACCTGTCCTTATCCGAAGGAAGGTTACGTCGCAGCCAAGTGTACGACGCTCGATTGTATTCATATTGAAATATCGCTTGCGCAAAATGGAAAAGGTTACATGAAACGGCTCGAGAGCACGATCTCCTCTGTTCGCTGGAACAACGGAAAATTTTCTTCTCCCGACGTGGGCTCGAGGTAATCGTCGTCGGTTCCGACTGCCGTCTTCGTCGATCGATCAACGATTCGGCCGACGAATTATTGGATAATCGTTAAATTCGTCGATAGACTCCGATTGCAACGTACGGCGATTTAAAGGTGATCGTAAGGTTAAAACGCGAGATTGCGCAACGCGTTTATTTTGCAATCTTCCGTGGACGGATTCGATTATTTGTATTCGTACTTCGAATCGATCGAGCGCGAATCGTTCGTCATTCTATGGATGAATAGATCTTCCTTTTTACCTGTCGTTTATTGTGAACCGGTCACGGTTCGTAAACAGGAGCAGCGTCGCGTTGTAGCTAAATTCTGTAACACTTCCTGTTTTCTAACTTCGCTTCTCGCTCGATGGAGAAGAGTACAACACACTGTGCAGCATTGGGCATCCGTGTTTCGCGTGACACTGCTGACCTAACCTCGTGTTGCTATATGTATAATTAGATCGAGTTGGATCGCGAATGTGCATTATTTCGATGCAAATACTTAGTCTTAATACGGAAACTTTATACATATGAGACTTTTGAACATCAAATTAATGAACATTCGATAACTGTTTTATTAACTTTTATTGATTTCTTTCTAACGGACTGTTAACACGCGTGTTCCGAAATCTCTACGCGCTAATTTGTTTTTCGTCGGGCCCCTTCGGGTACCTTCGGCCTCGCTCGGCTCCGTTCAGCCGTCGTAGACGTAACACTTCGAAGCACCACAAAATTCATTGGTTACACCGTCGATTACAGAGCTGTGATAATCGAACGTTGCATAAAAGTTCTTCCTACATTGCTAGTTCAAAATATTGCCTCTCTTACTGTTCCATCCGTGGCGATACAACTTGTCCATTATATTATTATCTATTAGATCGTAGGATCGAAATTAGCAAAACACGATGTAATTTGTTTTTAAAACTTTTTATTTTAAGAGCGCGTAGAACGTCTTTACTCTATGAATGCTGAGCTAAGAAGAAGAAAACCTTCCGAAAATACACGATGGAAAGTGTAGTTCTGAATTACAGAAAAATATAATAACAATTTGTGTCTACAACGTTTTTATTACATGTACCTTTAGGTCTAGGTACGACCAAGGGCCCGACTAGAAAATATTGTTGTTTTTATTTCTACATTAAAAGTGTACGAATACTCTTGTCCCTCACTGCATCTAATTAGATTTTTTTGTATACGAATGCGACAAAATTACACAAGATAGAAAAACCGATATCGTCCAGCAAGTTTGTACAGAATTTGATAGGTTTGTACGGTGGAAGAGAGATAAAAGAGGCAATGCAGGTTAGGGTGGGAGAAGGTAATAGTTATCGAAGAGACAACGGCGATCTTGACATTAGGCGTGGCAAGAAAGTTGCGATTCCGTTCTCGTCGAGAACAGGATCGTGACGGTAAATGTCTTCGCCCGTTGTTTCTTCTTGCCGTGGAAATTACTAGGTCGTATAATGAGTTCGTTCGTTCGTTCGGTGTTCTGCTGTTCGTTTCGCGTGTCTGGCAGCTTCGTTTCTGTTCTCGCGAAAGATAATATCCTCTCTGCCGTGTTCGGTTAAGTGTATCTGCTCGGTTGCTTCCTTTATTAACTGTGCTTCTGTATCCTGCCAGTTAACTTCGTTCCCGATTATTAAATAAATAAGCTTCCGTTTCGGAATTAATTAATTGCTCGATGCGCCCGTTCATTTCGTTATTTATTTATTTTCGATACTGGCGCATTGTGCGTCGGTGAAATTGGCGTTAACCGTTTCCACTCGAGAGGCAATTCGCGTTCTCCTTAATGCAACAATTTAAAATAAATTTAAATAAATTGTTGACTTATTGTCACAATTTTAAATAAATGTTAAATAAACTGTTGATTTCATGCAACAATTTTGAATACATTTTTATTAAATTTTAAATACATTGTTGACTGAGTGCAATAATTATGAATACATTTTTATTAAATTTTAAATAAAGTAATGACACAAGGCAACAATTTTAAGTAAATTTTAAATATATTGTTGACTTCATGCAGCAATTTTAAATACATTTTTATAAATTTTAAATAAATTGTTGACTTCATGCAACAATTTTAAATATATAACTTTCAACTGCATTGTGTAGTATTACACACATGCTGTTCGAACATGGTGGAACCCATGTTCAAAAAAATAATACAATTTTTAAAAAAATATAATTTCGAAAAAATTGTTTAAACTTTTCAACTAGAAAATTTTGCAGTTGCAAAGGGTTAAATATTACAGTATCGTACGTTCTTCGTTCTTTATTTTAGCATTGACGTAGGTAGAACCTGTTTAGAAAAAGGTACGATATTATTTATCCCCCGGTCGTCACTTTTTCCCGAAGTTTCTTGCTCGCCGCGCAAAATCGAATAGAATATTCGAATTGATTAGAGTCGCGAAAGTTCGTCGGGGCCATCGAAAAATTCATGCGAACCGCTCGACAAATATGTAATATTCAAGGTGGATATTACATATTTATACGGTGTATGCTTTATGGAAATGCGAGAACGCGGTTCCGCGGAAGTTTCTCGTGGAAGCGTACGCTTTTGGCAGGAACACGCGTCGCGATATATGGCATAAATCGGCTAACAACGCTTTCGCGGTATCGTGTAGGATAATATTGTTTTTTTTTTCACCGCGTCAAACTTCGGCGTTGTTTGCGCAGGATAATCTGTTGATTTTGTAATTTCATATTCGTCGAAGTAGCGCAAGCGAATACGGCGACTTCGTAACGCGGCGGGCAATTTATAATTATTTGAAAGTCAAATCTTCGACGAACGACTTGAATACTTCCGACGAGTCGTATTAAAATTCAAGGACAAGACGTCGAATTTCGGCACGGATCATCGGTCAAAAATATTCTAATCGTTCGTGTTTGAAAACAAATTGTCCTTCGCCAAGCGCGAAACAATTTTTATGTTAATCCCCCCTCGAATAACGTTTTCTTCGATTAAATTGATTGTAATATTGAAATTCTCTCGTTGAATAATTCAAGATCTCATAGAAACGCCATATACAGGGTGGGTCACCACATTTTGCCATCTAGATTTACGTCATTATTATTTCGCATAACAAACAATGTTACGGATGAAGTTGAATGGACAGGAGCACATTTTGATGGCACATTTTTTGTAAACGAGCAAATAGACATTGACCAGTTAACTGTGGCGCCCCGTCTTGTAAGTGTACTCGTCAATCACAGAATAAGTGTCGGTGATAAACTATTGGGCCGAAAAGAAGGGTCTATTTTATAAAATAGACAATTTTATTACTAATATCGGCTTATTTGGTGAACCAGTTAGCTGTAATTTACAAGTATACTCGTGACAAAAAATTCCGCCGCATCTCCATAACGGATATAGTCGTCAAACACACTTAACTGGTTAAAACATAAATATAAATTTGATGTGTACTCTTTGAGAGTTATTGAAAATCTGCTGAAGAGAAAAAATAATGTCCCTCCAGGATAAAATATGTAGTGAGGATTGGAGTGCCGCTAAGGGTGAACAAACGACTAAGTTAAAATTAAACTATTTTCATTGGTTCTGGAAAATTTAAGTGAAGTGGGCAAGAACCTTATCAAATTCTCATCGCGAGTTAAAATATCTCCTAAACTAATGATTTTTTTACACGAATAGATGAATACTTTTTTGTAAAGAATAGGTTGGAGCATCGGGTGATACGATAAAAAATATATGATTACATGTAAAAAAAAACATTAATGCCCTTAGTATATCTTTTACACGTCCACCTAAAAAAAAAAGGTACCATGAGAAGAATGTACCCCTCTGAAAACCATTGAACAATAATAATGACGTAAATCTAGATAGCAAAATGTGACGACACACCCTGTATAGTTAGCGTCAAAGCAACGTAAATCATCGAAGCTGTTCGAAATTTGTTTTCTGATCCGACGTTTCGGCTCGCTGTGTCAATTTCGTGTCATCTGCCAAATAACCGATGAAATAACTGTAACGAAAATATATTTTCAAACCCGTCGTCGGAATATTTCACCTCCGGTGGAAAAAAATTTCCGATTCGCCCAAAGGCCCATTTTCATGTACACGTATACACACACATACACGCGCTTCGTCGAGTACTTCTTTCCCGCGCGGATTTATCTTTTGTACGAAAAAATAGCGTTAGAGAAGCGATCTTGCGTAGATCTGCCACTTCACTTTTCCATTTCTTTCTTTCTTTCTTTTTTTTTTTTTTTTTTTTTATAAAAGGACGTTCTCTGGTAGAAACGATCCAACATGGAGAGCTTTCGCTTTCATAGAGAAACGTTCCACGCAGAAATGGTTCTCCGTGGTTTCTTCCCTTTTATAGAGAGCCACTCTCACGGAAACGATCCGTACAGTTCGTTCTTTTTTTTATAAACGTATAGAGACACATATGCGTATATGAAAGGTTGGCGTTTATTTTTCCTAATCCTCTGTCGTGCTTCGTACAGAAACGCAACGTACGATATTAAACGTGTTGGTTATTAAAGCCCCGCAATAGTAATAATATTTTTGATTTATATTATATTGTATCATATTTGAATTATATTTTAAAGGTATTCGTACACTTGGAATGTAGAAATAAAAACAACAATATTTTCTATGTTATTAATTGTATTTGAACACACATGTCTGTATGGTATACATAACTCTTACAACCAGAAACAAGTAAAAGTCAAAGGCAATATTATCATGTAGTAACTTGAAATGTAGTATTCATGCACATATGTTCATATATAATATGTAGTATTCGTACACTTAGTTATTGTATGTGTTACAATTACTTTAACTATTCAAATGCATACTTCGTAGGTTTTTGTTTAAATATTTCTTTTAACCCTTGTAGCTCCTATATAGAGCGTGTCCCGACGTCGCATTTTTCTTGGATCTTATAAATAATTGAGACAACTAGGTCGATTGAATATATGTATTTTCATTCGTGTACTACTTATAATCTGTATGTTTAAATATTAATAAAATAGAACATATTGTTGTTCTTATGTCTACATTCCAAGTAGACGAATATGATTGCCCCTCACTGTACGTTGATTATATTTGAACATATGTAGTGTATAATATACACCTACAAGTTTAAATAAACATACATGTTTAAACGTAGTTAATAGCATAGAAAATGTTTTTTTTTTCATTTTTACATTCTAAGTGCACAAACATTTTGATCTCTCACTGTACACTTTTTAATGAAATTTTTTATTCGGCCAATTCGCTCGGTTGCGTTTAACGTCTCGTCTGTTGGCCGGAAAAGCTGGTGCCCGTAAAGTTTCCCTTTTCTCTCTTATCGTCACGGAACATGGGCGCGAAACGTCGAATTTTCGTGTTTTCCTCGCGGTCGATCGGTTAATTGAAATTCGTTCGGTGGTTCGTCGCGCATGGACAATGGAAGCGACGTCGGGCAAGTTTCGACCTCGAGCGTTCGCGCTCGATTCGTGGATTTTCGAATACGAAGGGTACATATTACGAGCGAATACGAAGCGATACGGCCTCGCAAAATATTGTTCGTGATTCGAGGCTGCTCATTATCCAAACTTTCCACCGTTAAAGCCTGTTACGCGCATCGAACTGTTTAGCGCCGTCATAATCGAACCCCGCTCGCTTTATGTTTATACCCGACAAGAGATTCGTACTTCGTGATGTACGTTCGAATTCGAATATCGCTTTTCGTTAATTTCAATCTCGTTTTCGAGTCGACAACGTTTCGAAGATTTGGAGACTGCGTCCTTTGACAAACGCGACAGAGCAACGTGACCGAGAGATTTGATAACGTAACGCGGGGAATTAGAAGAAGAATTATAGGAGGATGGTACAGAATAAAATAAGTGTGACAACAGTACTTTGGCTCTGCGTTCGTATGTCACGTTACAGGTGACAAGGTAGACCCTGTCGAAATTCATGTCAATGAAACATCAGCAACGAGCAACTAACATTTCTAGAGATATTCCAATGCCTTCTATAGTCAACATTTAATACATTGAAGCCAAGAAATAAATACAGAAAATTTTGTAAATTTCTTATTTTAAATGGTAACGTAGTTTTTTCACGCTATATATATATGTATAGCTTACTTCAATACGAATCCATTGATCTATGTTATGTTGACCTTGAAGCGTTACTTAAGGTCATTTCAATGACCGGAATATAAGAATATATGCACTTATGTTGCACCACTAGGTCTTTACATTTCTAGATTGCTGTATCTGCACAACTTTAGGTTACTATGTTCATTTGTTTATATACAACGAATACAATATGTATTATACTGTTTGTTAAAGAACAATATATTGGATTGGCAAATAAGTTCGTTCGGTTTTTGATCCAACGCAAGTTTCATTTGGATTAGCTTTTCTTTTGTCATCACTATGAGAGCACGTTTAAAAGTTTATGTTTGACTACTTATGTTGTGCTGAGTTTGATTCTGCTAACATCAATTATATTGTGTGTGCTTCCCAGCTGTGATCGTCACATTTTGCTTTATTATTTTAAAACAGGCAAACGGGCTGCGGATGCTCATAAAAAGGTATGCCGTATGTACGGAAATGATGCTTTAACAGAACGAGTGTGCCAGAGGTGGCATATCAAATTTGTTCTGGAAATTTTGCCGTCAATGATGCGTCCTGCTCAGGTCAACCGACCGAGATTAATTCAAGTGACATTAACACTAGAAATACCAACATTAAATGCATACTTACTTTAGAATTCAAAATGAAGTAGAAAAATAAATAAGCAAATATTGCACCATCATATAACACATACAACCATACATTAGCTCAATAAAACATGACAGATATTTTGACAAAAGGTCGGCTACAAAATTTTATGACATAAATTGTCAAACCCGAAAACAGTTATTTTAACTGGTTGGTAGTTCTAGTGTTAAGTCTACAGTCAAAGTCAATCCATCCTAATCGCTACTTGAGATTGCTACGACATTGAATGTATCCCATACAAGTGCAGAAAACCATTTCCGCCAGCTGGCTTATGTTTCTCGTCTGAATGTTTGGGTACCGCATCAGGTAACCGAAGCTAACTTGACCACACGCACCTTGAAAAACCGAAATGACTTATTTGCCAACCCAATACTTGTCCAGTGATCCTACGAGGGCTTGTACTGTCTAAACAGTCCCCAAAGGGTGCGTATAAAGCCATAAATAAGCCTACAGGAAAAAGAAAAGTTTCGTTGCTTGCAAGGGCAAATGCCTGGTGGCGAGAAAACTATGGCAAAGGAAAAAGTGAAAGTTGGATGGTACGCGAGAAGACGAGGCGTTCCTTTCGAACGGAGCACTGGACGCGTTACGATCGTGTAACACTTCCGTATGCTCGATTGCAAAATACCTGTATTGAAAATGGCTGATAAAATAACGAAACGGTTTATAACTTTACTGCGTGACTGTGTTATAGCTGCTTTCAGAAACAAGTCTAGCTCTTATGAATTTTCGAACGCGAGTACATCGAACACCCAAAAGGGAGTTGTGATCCTTTTTTCTTTACAAGACAGTTTATTCGTCCCGTTCCAAGCTATCTTTGCCCGACACGAGCTCAAAATCGTACTTATTTCGAGGAGGGTCTAAAAATATCCATTATTGTGCACTAATGTCCAAAAATCAATCGTTACCGCGCATCAAAAAGGAACATTTTTAATACCACCGTGCCCTAAAGAGATACAGCTGAACGTGCTCTTTCATGATGCATTGCTTATCAATTTGTCGAACGTGCTAAATTTTTTTTACCAGATTCTCAAATTTCTGCTTGCTTGAATTTTCTGAAAATCATCTGGACGAATGCTATATGATCTGCCGATGATCTACCCAGATGATCTATTTATTAGGTCGAGTCATAAGTAACTTCCGATGCAGCTAAGTAGAATCTATTGAATAATATATACGAGTGTACATATCTACCTGCTATGAGTTACTGGGACAACGAATTTTTTGTTCGCTATATAAATGAAATGTTACATTAAACTAATTTTCTTAACCTCTGAAATGGAGAGTCAAAAAGTGCATATTCGTCATGCAATATTTAATAAATAATGTTTAACTATATTTGTGGTATTATGCACGTGAAGTTTGAACACAGCGAAACAGACAATATTGGTAATTAATAATAAAAATATGATTATTTTTAAAAAGTTGTTCAAACCTTTTAACTAGAAAGTTTTACAGTTGCTATTTGCAAATGGTGAAAATACTTGCGACTCTAAAGGGTTAAATGAGAGCGAAATAAATGTGACCAAAAAAAACGGAAGTTACTTATGACGCGACCTAATATAACACCGAGAAAGCGCAGTCGTCTGAAGGAACTCAATGAAAATTTGACAATCTACGGCGCGAACTAAAAATTTGCTGCTTAACGAGTTAAAACAAATAATTAACCGTACGTGCATTCCCGCTTCCGTGCGAATTCGTGCGTTTTTAATAAGCAAAGTCGAAGTTATACGGAATATTATTCTATGCAAGGAATCCTCGCGTCGGGAACACTTGTCATTATGGTACGAACTGTTGAGCACTAATGAGCGCTCTACATACCGAGCGCCCATTCGAGTCGTTATAATTATTCCAATCGACCGTAAACGAAAAAAGAGGAACGCAGATATTTCAAGCGGAATTGATTCTCAATTATCGTTGCAATAAACGACAGCCAATTCATTATCGCTTCTATAGGCATGAATCTGTTGCACATTTATCCCGCTGTCAAATTTTTACGAACGCTAGTGGAACAAGATAAAGTAGAAAAATAAATGAACAAACGATGAAACATAAATGAATACACTTATAGATTCTTTATCTTGATGACAATTACCATAAATGTCAAGAAGACCAGATTAACAAATTTTGTCATATGAAGTAGGAAATTTATAGAAGGGTCTATTAGACCCCTTCGGTAGTTTTACTGTTAAATGCTATGAGTATTTTGTGTTCAACGATCCTTGACTACGCGAATTATAATCGGACCTAAACTTCAAGTTGAGGGGTATTAAAAATTTATGTAAAGATTGTTGCATATCAGCTGTGAATGCTGAAATGTAACAAACTTTACTCAATTTCTTCACATACTTCACTATGTTGCATTATGTTTATACATCATATGTACAAAACTACAGGTTTAATTAGAAAACACCTATTCCAAATTTCTATGTTAAGCAAACTGAGTGTGACTCGTTTTTCGAGTACAAAAGGTTAATAAACACGGTACAGGAATAGTTTATGTTTTATTTCGGCGAACGTCTACATTTCCTTTTTGGGGATCCGAGCAACTCTTCCGCTTCTCCTTCAACTCTGATTCAGAGTCAACACTCTCCGAACCATAAACGAAGTTCATAGTTGAACATCAAAACTATGGACGTAAATGCACGATTATGTTGAAGTTAAAAATGAAGGTAAAAAATAAACAAACAAACGATGAGACATGAATCACAATACTTTATCTCGATGAGAATCAGCAGGTATTTCAATAAAACCGACTCAACAAATTTTGTCGTTTGAAATGCGACATTTGTAAGACGGTCATTTGTGGGACTTGGTGGTTTCAGAGTCGAAAGGTTCCGAAAGAGTGCTGTCATTTCTCACTTATTTCCAATAGACACGGGACACTGCTAAAAAAGCGTTTCTGCGGATGGTTATCGTCCTGTTTATTGTAGCATGCGACTCGCATGATCGAAACGTTGTCAAGTTAGAAAGGTATGGGCAGAAGCGAGGCGAACGCGTGGGACGTCGTTCTAGGAGGTAGCGAGCGAGAGGCGAATCGCTCTTCCGAGGTTTTCACCGATACCTTAGAAAGTTTGATAGTGGGAGGGCAAACAGGCCTTGAAAATCGCAATCAACAGGACCGACGTCGCGTTCGAAAGGTGTCATGGACGTGATAAGTCTCGAATTTTTAATGTAATTCCTGGAACACCGATCGATCGAAACCGATATATGGAATCTTGCAATACGTTTGAATACAATCTACAAATAAAAACATAACCTAACCTGAACCAATATATGGAATCGTGCAATATGTTTGAATACAAACATAACCTAACCTCAACCGATATACGGAATCTTGCAATACGTTTAAATGCAATCTACAAATACAAACATAACCTAAACTGAACCGATATATGGATTCTTGTAATACATTTAAATGCAAACTACAAATACAAACATAACCTAACCTAAACCGATATATGGAATCTTGCAATACGTTTGAATCCATTCTATAAATACGAACATAACTTAACCTAAACGGACATATGGAATCTTGCAATACATTTAAATAGAATCTACAAATACAAACATAACCTAACCTAAACCGACATATGAAATCTTGCAATACGTTTGAATACAATCTACAAGTACAAACATAACCTAACCTAAGCCTATATATGGAATCTTGCAATCCGTTTGAGAGTTTAGACCACCTTTTGTGGCTTCGAAAACGTAGCAACCTTTTCTGCATATTAACCCTTTGCACTCGAGAGGCGACTCACGTTCGCCATTTCACTAGGTGCAACAATTTTAACACTGAACCTACCGGCGTATACTGCAGCTTTATTTTGCAATTAAAAATACAGTTGGAAAATAAATAAACGAACGATGAAATACGAATTAATGTACACATAAATTCCTTATCTTGGTGAATATCAATATGATTTTCAAAAATGCCACTCTAAGGAGAATTATTCACAGGGTACTAATTATCACCCTAAAACAATTTCAATATCTGTTAGAAAGTAATTTTATTTTCGGTACATTTTATAGACAATTTTCATAATATCCTACCCTCGTATATTCGATAAGCTTTAACATATTTAGCGAAATTTTTTATACTTTGTTATGTTAAATGTTTCGACTAAAATTAGCAATAGATTTATGTATGAATCCACACGTCACGTATGTGGATGATATGTCACTGAAAGTGTTCTATTAACACGTTCTATTCGCAAGAATGAAAAATAGTTACCGAATCGATAGAGGTTCAATTACCTCGCAAACCTTTTAAAATTATTGTCTCGACAGACGCGTCGATCGAAAATATTTGAGGTCGTCTCGATTCATCGTTCATCCATTACGATACGTCGATCGTATTGAAACGCGGTTCGATATTAACTGGACGATGTCGCGACCGCTGAAAATCGATCGGCTCCTTTTTTTCGAAACAGGACAAAAAATTGTTGCCCACTCGGGGTGCTTTATTAAAAACCGTCAGGAGGCCAAGAAAATATCACGTGATCGAGCATCTACGTATCGGCGACAAGCGGAAATTTATTGGCGATATTTCTCTCTCGCGGAAGTATCGACCCTCGTTTCCATCCACCGGGAAACGCTCTTCCGCTGCTCGTACCCTTTCCTGTCATTTCAACTTTCCACTTCTCTCTCTCTTTCTCTCTCTGTCTCTCTGTTTCTCTGTAGTCTTCGTCCTCGCTTGCTTTTTCCCTCAAACTGATTTATTCCCGACGCTGTTCTTCCTTTATCGAACGGTTCGAACGTTCGACGTTACTCGGCACTGTCGCTGTAGTAATTAGCCTTGTTTCGCGTCGCTTAATTACCCTGGAAAAGCGCGAGACGCGTTCCTAGAGAATAGCCAACGAGAAAAGTAGGTCGTCGTTGCTGAGGAACGGGGGGGGGGGGGAGGAAAAAGAGAGCGAGACAGCGGCGACTCGGGAAAAACCCGATGCAAGTTCACGGCCATGTTTTAACACTAGAAGTACCGGCAGTAAATGCATGCTTAATTAAAAACTGAAAATAAAATAGAAAAATAAATAAATATTGCAGAATCACATAACATATACAACCATTTATTTGCACAATAAAGCATGACAGACATTTTGACAAAAGGACGGCAATAAAATTTTATAATGAAAAATACCAAATTCGAAACCAGTCATCTTGACTGGTTGGTAGTTCTAGTGTTTAGTCCGAAGTACGTTGTCGCTTTTCGTTCAAGTATCGCGTTACTGATCGATTCGGAAGTAGGCTGAAACAGAAGTGAATTGACAGGAAGAATAAGGTTCAGGATGTCGGAAGTCGGTAGCCTGACGTTGAAACAACACTCGCGCTGGTGTCGGGAAGCGTCCCAATCGCTGACGTAATCTAACCACGATGTAACCTAATGATTGACCCTAATTCAATCTAACCGAGATTTAATCGTACGTCAACATCACCTTGACCTGACTCAACGTCGATGTATAGTGTTTCTGACTAACCTTTTCTAACAAGCTAGATCATTTTTTGCCTGAATCCACCTCGATCTAACCTAACCCTGATCCTAGGCAAAGATTTTTGAAAAAATTCATCGGAAATATTTGATGTAGTCTATGGTTTTAACGAGTATACTCGAAATTGCGACACCAGTTAACTGCTGAGTTTTGAACAGAAAGCTTATTAAAATTATTAACATGAACCAATGACGAGTATATACGTCGACCACAGAGCAAGTACTCTGATTATAAATTATACGAAAAAGATAAAAAAAATGGCGAACAATTACGCTTTCATCCGACGAAAAATTAATGAATCGTTAATGTCGATTGCACTGGAATGAAGTTTTGGATCGACGTGTATAGACGTCGGCCGAAATTAACTGGTTAACACTAAAACTAACGGCGTATAATGTACGATTACTTTGAAGTTAAAAATAAAAATTAAAAATTAATGAATGAACGTTGATACATAAATCAATACATGCATTAATTGTTTATCTCGATGAGAATGATCATAGTTTTCAAAGAAATTATCTTCACAAATGTCATTTGATCCTCTTCCTCCTACTACTCTATATTCCTCCAGATTTTCAGGAATATTTTAAAAATCTTAAATCTCATGGGAGAAAAACTAAAATGATAAAAATGGATAACTTTTTAAAAATAATTAATATATGTTCATGAATTATTTCATTGAAATTATTATTTCTAATAAAACTCGTGGTTCTTTATCGGTTTAAGTTATAGGTTATTCAGTTGATTTTAAAAATGTCCAAGTCGATTCAAATATTAAAAACATGTTCATAATAAATCTTCATTAATCGAGGCTAATAAAATTCTATTTTAAAATGTTGCATAATATAAAAATATTCTTCAGTCTACTCAAATGTAATCCATTAAATACCTCGAAACAAGAAATTCGCTACTTAGACCACTTTCATGATTTGACCCCGTTGGTAGTTTTATTGTTAAATAGCGAAACGATGCCGATCAAAATAATTAGAATCGCAGCGTGTCACGGTAAACGATTCTCGGGACATTGCGGTCTCGTTTAACGAGAAATGTTGCAAATTCCTGTACACCAGATAACCGTGTCACAGGTCGCGACCTCTGTTCGATTGCAACTCGATGCAAGCATAAACAAGCGCGATGTGGACGGGAAACGCTCAGTGTCGATCCTCCTGCTAATCGTTGCGCACCGTTTGTGACCTTCGAGATGTCTCGATCCTACGTATCGTGCCTATCGATCATCCTGCTGTCCCTGACGGCGGCGAGGTCCGAGGATGGGGCAACGTGCCAGCAAATGAACGGTTACACGGTGTGCCATCGCAAGGGGACCTTAGTGGACGTCACCCAGCGCGAGTTCGAGGACAGACTCGAGATCCACGACCTGAACCTGTTGGCGATCCGTGAGAACGCCTTCAAGAACCTGACCGCGACCCGGCTGAGCCTCGGTCTCGGCAACAAGATCTCCGTGGCCAAACGCGACTCGTTTCGCGGTCTGGACAAGCTGGAACGTCTGGATCTGGACAGCAACGCGTTGCCACTGTCCCCGAATCTGTTCTCCGAGCTCGGTCAGCTCCGTTCGTTGTCCCTCATCTTCAACAAAATCAACGACATACCGAAGGACACGTTCAGCGGTCTGTCGAACCTGATGTGGCTGTATCTGGGCCACAACGACATCCCCTCGATCGACGAGAACTCGTTCTCGGGCCTCTCGTCGTCCCTGTTGTTCCTCTGGTTGAACGACAACAAAATATCGAACGTGGCCGCCGGCACCTTCAGCCAGTTGCCCGAGCTCAGTCGTCTTCATTTGGAGAACAATCAGCTGACCGCCGTTCAACCCGGCAGCTTCCGGGGACTTCACAAACTGGACGGCCTGTTTCTCGATCAGAATCGGTTGACCGTCGTCTCCAGGAACGACTTCAAGGGTCTGATCGGGCTGAGGATCTTGTATCTGCAATCGAATCAGATCGCCGACATCGAGTCCGGAGCGTTCGCGGATCTGGGACAGCTGGAGCAGCTGGATCTCAGGAAGAATCGATTGTCCAAGGTCGACACGGGGGTATTCAACGGGTTGACGAGTTTGCGGAAGCTCGACCTGTCCGACAATTTGATCGCGACCGTGCAATCGAACTCGTTCCGCGGTCTGTCCGCGTTGACGACATTGAATCTAGCGAACAATAAGTTGAGCAAAGTAGATAGGAAGGACTTTGGACTGACGTCTTTAACGATGCTGTACACGTAAGGGTATTGTAATGTGTGATAGGAGTGTTCGATGTGGAGCGAACGCGACAGAATGTACACTGCCGTTCAAAAATATGTGGACACTACCTTTTAACAGTTTTTAACCTTTTGACACTTTGCACTCGAAAGGTGACTCACACTCACCAAGTTGTTTAACACGTTGACTGCCACGCTAACGCAGTTGAAAATGTCATTAGATAGTATTTTTATGATTAATAAATCTCACCAAATATATTAACAATATTTTGCTTTATTTATTATTCTTATGTCCAAGTAATTATTACCAGTGTTTCCAATTAGATAAATGAACAAATTCTTACTAAATGTTTAGTACTTCAATATTTTTAACACGTTAAGCTATGGCGGACATATTGTGAACCAAACAATTTTCATACAGTGTATTAATTGTACTTTCATTCGCGTTATTTTGGTCTTAAGACATACTTTGAAATGATATACATGACCCTTTATTTTCATTAACATAAGACCACTAAATTATTATTTTTTATGAACAGCAATAAGATGTCCACATAAATTTGAGCGGCAATGTACAGTCGCGACGAAAAATTGATCACTATAGTAGAAGTTCGAATTATTTGCTTGGATGCTGACAGTTTGATGCTGCAAGATTTTATCGACCATTCGTTTTTATAACTTTGAGATACTTAATTTTGTGAGACGATTACGAAATAAATGGAACGTAATTTGAAACTTTTTACGGCTCGTTTGTCACTGTCCGTCGTTTTAAACATTAGCTACTTACGTACGAAAACTAAAAAGTAAACGAAGTTTTACGATTCGAAACTTCCCGCGATTCGTTCCTTCTCGTATATTATTTTTTCATCCTCGGGTTTCGACGCGAATTATAAATCGTCGCGTTCTATCTCGACACGCTCTATATCAACGCGTTCTATCTTCGCTCGTTTTATGTTTTCGCACTTTGAATTGTCGCTGTATATTAACTCTTTACACTCGAAAGAATTTCTTTTACCGGCAAGCGGTAGCGCAAAATTATCTAACCGAAAAGTTTCTTCAATTTTGTGGAAATTATTATTTTCTTATTGATTGTCACTGTTAAATATTTCACTTTGACTGTCATGTCACTCATATTAGCTGCACACATTGATTAATTCTGGTGGTCGTATAGAAATTGAAACATTGTAGACGATTTTTTTAAAATTTATATTGTAAAGGGAATTTCAAAGACAATTTGCATTATTTCATTGTTCTCTACAACTTTTGTTTTGTCGAGTTGGTCGATGTGTGCAGTGAACGGCTCATATGGGGTTGACACTCAACTTTCTATACAGACTTAGCTATGTTATTCAAAATTTGTTCACTTTTCTAACTGAAAACAAATATTAGTTACTTGAAAATGTAGAAAATAAATATAACAAAGTGTCGTGAAATTATTTGGTAAGATTTGTTAAAAATAAAAATACTATCTAATGCTATTTTCAATTGCTTCCGTGTACCAGTCGACGTGTTAATGATCACATGTATAATCTCTTTGAATTATTCCTTATACATATAGATGTTTTATCCCTTTGTCGATGGGAAGATTCAAAGTCAAACGTATATACATATATGCATGCACAGATTCTTCACACAATAACTAAAATATGTATTTGTTTATTAACGTCGTTTATTAGGAATTTAAATTTAAGTTCAACTACCACAGCAATGTGCTTACATGAGACACGTATGGGTCTTTCCGCTGTATCAATTGTTTTCACTGAACGCATATATGAGTTTAGCATACACAGCAACGTATTTAGACATATAGGAGCCTTTCGAGTCTACCAATTGTTTTCGCTAAACGCATACAAAAAAAAAAATAAATAAAATAAAATTATGTGAATTTAAAAACATTAATTTTTAGTATTGATTTTGAGGTACGTGTAATTTTGTCGCGCAATTTTTGTTTGTTAAGAAATTTATCAATTATATGTATATAGCTTTCGTTCGATTATAGATTTAGTTAAAAAATATTCCATCAAATTTCTCCATTAGACAAAATGGCGAATATGAGTGCAAAGGGTTAACACTGTCCATGGAGTTCGAAGTCTTTGCGCCCTAAATCATGGAATTTTATATGTACACACTGTGCGTACTTTATAACGAAGCAAATAGCGAATCGACCGTCGTTTAAAATTTCGCTCACCATTTTTGAGCCGAGCTGTACGCGCACGTCCAACGTCGATTACTTAAAGCTACACTTTCACCGTGGCTCGTGCCGATCGAATAGTTACGCCTTCGATGTCCTTGTAATAAATATCGAGTCTCGTGCTCTAAGGATGACACGTAGCGAGAGACACGAATTTTTCTTTTCTCTTTTTCTTTCCTTTTCTCCTTAAGAACGTTTCTTGATTCCGACCGCGATTCCTCGAGCGAGAGAGCAAAGAGAGAGAGAGCGGCGCGCGTGTGATTTCCTGAAATGATTTTTTTTTCTTCCCTTCTTTCTTTTCTTGATACTCCGCGTGCGTTTTTGAGTCCAAAGAGAACATCAGACGACAGCGTTCTTTTGAAGTTTCCTTAAGCATTCCTTGTACAACACGCGAGACACCTGCTTTCGCGAACCTTCAGCCGTGTTCTTATTTTTTTTCCTTTCGTTTTTATTTTCGTAGAACGGTTATTACTCGCGGAAGTTCGTTTAACGAAATGACTGTCCGCGTGTAATCTTTCAAACACGTGCTCGATTCGCTTTTTCATCCTCGCATTCGAATTTATCCCTAAGTTTTTAGGTTTTTGTATACTGAGTCTCCGTTTCAATTCCGCTAGTGCTTCACCTTTTATCCGTTTTCGCAATGTTTTTATCGATTCCCTGTTTTCAGGATGTATACGATGAATTTTTATAGTTGATCTTAAGCGACGAAGATGACCGGACAACGCGTTCCATGAACATTTCTATTATAAAATATTATAATGCTTGAGATATTAAACCCTTTGTACACAAAAGAATTTTTGTCATCGACAAATGGTAATTCGAAAACTATCTACACTTGAAGAGTTTAATCAATTTTGAGGAAATGATCATATAATCGTATAAGATCATACGTATATTCATATGATCATGTGATCATATATGATATGAATACGTATAATTATATGATTATATGTATAACCATATAAGATCATACGTGTAATCATATGATGATATGTTTAACCATATAAAAGCATACGTATAATCATACAATCATATGCACGTGTATAATTAATAAATATAAACATATGATCATATAATCATATAACCATACGATCGTATATGATATGAATACGTGAAATCATATGATTATATGTATAACCATATAAGATCATATGTATAATCATACAATCATATGATCGTGTATAATGAATACATATAATCATATGATCATATAATCGTATATGATCATACATATAATAAGATTATAGATTTGGTTAAATAATGTTTATTGAAATTGTTGAGTTAGACCAAATGGCGAATGTGAGTCGCCGTACGAATGCAAAGGGTTAAAATTGGAAAGTTCACTCGTGCAGTGGCGATGGGTCGAGTTCGCGGCTAACCAGATTCAATGAAACGGTTCCCTGCAATTTATTTCTGGAGAATATCGCGTACATTTATAACGTGGCCTGACTCGCGCGTTGTAGATACGCGCTCTCGTTGTTCGCCGATAACGGAGACTCACATTTATCTAACGTCAGCAACAAAGATTCACCGAAACACGAATACGTGACGCGCCATTCTATGCAAAGGTTTCGCGAAAACAACGCGGCAAAATGGTTGCGTTACTGTTGTACGATCGATCAAACGATACCGCGTTCCTTTGATCGGTAAATGATAAATATTCCGAATCGCGAAATTTCGTGTGATTTCTTGTTACGATGTTTTTCTTTCACGGAATTCGAAATTAAGCGAAGTCGCAAGAATAAGTGTTGTATTTAGTTTGACCCTTTTGCGCTCGAGCGACGACTCTCACTCGATGTTTGATTTAATGGAACGATTTTAAATAAATGACTTTTAAATAAATTTATGGTATACGAGCGATGTTTGAACGTAGCGGAACAGACAATATTGGTTATTAATTGTAAAAATGTAATAATGTAATTTCAGAAAAATTCATCAAACTTTTCAACGGGGAAGTTTTATAGTTGCCATTTGCAAACAGTAAAAATGCTTCCCAGAGAAATGGGTTAATGCAACGATGTTTTATAAATAACTTCGAGTTGAATTTATAGTAGTATGCACGTGACGTTTGAACACAGCGATACATACAATATCAGTGATTAATAATAAAAAATAATTTCATGAAAATTCATCAAACTTTTCAACTGGTATGTTTTTTACTGTCGGTATTTATTAACGATAAAAATGCTTTCATGAATTGGGAAATTGCGAAATTCAGAAATTGAAAAATTGAAATATTGAATGATTGAAAAATTAAAAAATTGAAAAATGAAGAAATCACAAAATGACAAAATTACAGAATCCCAAAATTAATAAATTAGAAAATTCGGAAACCAGAAAATCAGAAAATTAGAAAATTAGGTATTCAGAAAATTGGAAAATTAGATCAGAAAATTAGATAAGCAGAAAATTAGAAAATCAGAAAATTAGAAAATTAGAAGATTACAAAATTACAAAATCACAAAAATACAAAATTACAAAATCACAAAAATACAAAATTACAAAATTACAAAATCCCAAAATCCCAAAATTAATAAATTGGAAGATTAGAAAATTAGGAAATCATAAAATGAGAAAATCACAAAATTAGAAAGTCAAAAAATTAGAAAATTTGTATGTCGTAAGGTTGAACGGTAAACAGAGTATACGTCGGTATATCAACCTCTGGAGCATCCTGTAGAGACTGTTGCAGGATAGTAGATACTTGCTCGAGTGTATCCAGCACCGGGGACACTCCGAGCTTGATTTACAGCGGTGGTTCGCGAGCGATGCATTCAAATGTTATTCGTTGCTCCAAAACGTGACTGGAACTCCGAATATCGACGTGCATTAGACCGTTTGAAAAGCGTAAAATTATGTTAGAACGAGGCGTGAATGCGTCCTCGATGCTCCCATTCGAGCTTTAAATTGTTTAACATTCGTTTGCTGTTCGACCAATATCCGTAAACGACGTTAGCGAAAGGGAAATAATTGCTTCGGTATTTTCCTTTTCGAGACACCATAACCTTTATCGCAAACAATTTGTTTTTTTTAACCCTTTGCACTCTCGCTCGCCATTCGATTCGATGCAATAATTTCAAATAAACTCTTAACTAAATTTATACTATTATACACATTATGTTTGAATATAGTGAGACAGACGAGATTGGCTGTTAATTTCCATTTGCCAATGAAGAAAAATCATTCGGGTACCCTTTATCAAGGAGTTCAATATGTTCTTTATTAAGAAATTATATTAGTATTATACACATGATGTTTCAATATAGTGAGACAGACGAGATTGGCTGTTAATTTCCATTTCCCAACGTAGAAAAATCTTAAGCGTACCCTTTATCAAGGGGTTAAATATGTTCTTTATTAAGAAATTATATTAGTATTATACACAAGATGTTTGAATATAGTAAGACAGACAATATGGGCTGTTAGTCTCTATTTGGTAACGAAGATAAATCATTCGGGTACCCTTTATCAAGGAGTTACATATGTTCTTTATTAAAAACGTGGCTCGGACAGTTAGGTAAGACAGTTAGATAAGTTAGGTCCAGTTACCGGAATCATCCTAAAAGAAGTTGCTACGGAAGCGTCGCCACGTGGCCGGATAATAAAAACGCGAAAAATTACGTCGAAACCTTTGCAACGGAGACGCGTGGGTGGTTTACGCGCGTCTGTTTCCTAGGCAGGTAACACGATGATGGATGTAAAAGGGCAAGCGTTACCGTGCTGCGAGAAGTCGAGGCTCGCCGCAAATTAGAAAATAAAAAAAAGAAAAAGGAAGAAGAACCGCCGGAAAAACAGCATGAAACGAAAGCTGGCTTTTATTTCTCGATTCCGTTTCTCTCTCGTTTTTTTTTCTTTTTCTCTCCCCGTTGCTTTTATTTGAACCGGCGTGCCTCCTTTGTGCAACGATGAACATTCATTTCAGAAACAGGGAATAATATAAAAAGCGAGGCAAAGCGAACTTCTTCTTTAAACCGTCACCACTGAATATGCAACTGTTGCCCCGGTCGTCTGTTTGAATAATTCGCGACTTCTTTTCTTTCTTTCTCTATCTTTTTCTTCGCCGTTCCGCGACGTTATTACGATTCACGGACGTTTATTCTGTCTAGCTGAATCGATGAAAGGGGAGAAGGGTGAATAGAAAACGGCGGTTTGTTGAAATTTCCATCGTACGGGTGAATGGAGTCTGATGAACGCCGCGCGTGCTCGTACAACAGAGCGTTTAGAGAGGATTCAAGACGGCTTAGGACGCTCCTGACCTCCGTTGCTCTTCGACAATTTACAATTTAACCCTTTGACCAGCTACGAGACAATACGCATTATTTGCATCGTGACGCGTTGCATCGCTACCGATGCCCTTTTACTCGTCGAAAATGCCTTTCTTTTTACTCGTCGAAAATGCCTTCTCTCGTTCGCGAGACGAGCCTCGAGTGCGCCGCCATTTTTTACGGAATTATTATTGCCGCAACGAGTATTTCGACGAACGCGGTTTCTTCTTCGTTTTAAACGTTCGCTGGAGAAACGACGGAGAAACCGGGAAAAATGTAACCGATTAATTCGCTCGACGATTCGTTCGCTATTTACGGTTCCATTCTGCGCGACTTACTCCGCTCGAGAACAAAGCTTTCCTTTCCGCTCCGAGCACGCGGAAAAGGATCACGGAGCTTCCCGTTGACAAGGTTATATTCGATTCCATTAGAGGCGCAATCAATTCAACGCGAACAATTTCACGCTGCTTCGACTTCGTAATGTCTGGAGCTCGATAGTGAAAGCTTCGAGTATAGAAAAACAACGAACAAGATAACGTCGAAATTTATCATCCAAATTAGCGTAATGAATACTGTTTAAAAAATATGTTTTTGATGATAACAAATGTTCTTACGTCACTTTTAAAATTAATGAAATCACGTTTTCAATTCTTAACGCATTGTTCACAGATCAGCAGTTAATTCGTGTTCACACTTGCATTTTCTGTTTCAATTTATGAAACCCAGTGTATAATAGAATATGTTAAAAAGTTTTTACATTTTGTTTAATGGAGCTCAGTCTATTACAAAAAGAAACGCGACGTCGTCTTTTATCTACCAGCTCCTTAATTAATTTAGAAAATAGATCAAGAAATATACTTTCAATAAAACGTATCGCAATAGTGCAGTAATGTATAATAGTAAAAAAATGAAATTACATATTCAAGCAACCCATTTATCCGAACTATTTCTACGATCGAAGAGAGATTGTACATTTGAAAAGTTTCTTCGCTCGAACCTTTTACCGTCGCAAATTTATATTCACGGGCACGAAGGGAGTACCATCCGTTAAGTTTAGGGATAGAATCCTGGCAAGTCGATTATCCTCGACACGAATATCGATATTCCATCAGTTTCGGGAAATTGATGTTCCATCGAGCAAAGGGTGATGCTCGTTAACAAAACGCGTACAGACACCGGACGCGCAAGGGAACCATCGATTACACTGTCCAATAAATTTTAACTTTTTTCCTGACATTCTAAAATCCTAGCAGTGATTATTATGGCGTTTCTTGCGCTGATTACGAATCCGCAATCCGTTTTTCGCCAGCGCGTACAGTTTTTTAGAAATTTGATTTTGAAAAAACACACGTTTTCGAAACTCAAACCGATTTTGTGAGGTAACTATAGGAGATTTTGAAATTCATTTTACATGAAAAAATTCTTCAAACTTTCCTGAATACAACGGTACCTACCTTTTATGCATTCTAAATATTTAAACATGTTTAAACAATCTATGAACGCGGAGAGACACCGATTTTGCACCAATTTTTACGTATATTTTTCAATTTAACCCTTTGTACTCGACGGGATTTTTACTGGTAGCCGATAGCATTCTTAGAAGTTTTTGATGTATAGGTTTTATGAATTGTTTCGAAGTTGTTATCTCTTATTACTAATTGCCACTATAAGCTCTTTCATTCTGTTCATACACCATATGTGCCGCATTATAAATTTAGCTAAAGAATATGTGTTCCAAATTGCTATATTAATCTAGATGGTGTCTATAGGTCACCTTTCGAGTGCATAGGGTTAAAAGATATACAATGTAAAAGATATACACGTGTAATTATTATTGATCATAATCGATAAGATATTTAATAAATCATTATACAAATATGTTCAGTAACCGCGCACAAACCGAGATATATGCTAGATAATCAAATTTACCGAAGATATCACAACATTTTTTTAGGTAGTTGCAAGAGTTAACACGTTAACCTTTATGTTTTTAAATTAATATGCATTTTAGATTAACCATCAACTGATTCATTAGGTATATTCATCTTAATTTTCACTGAAATTTTTACTGTTCACGAACGTTTTAAGGAATTTTCCACATATTTTTGAGCGGCAGTGTACATAATACCCGATGACAGCGATCGTTTCGCTCGCCTACCTTAGTAGATGAAGTAATTGTCGTAGGAGATCGAGAGGGTAGAAGGTCCTCGTATATCGTTGCTCTCGATTCTATCTGCTCCATATTACAAACGACGAGCTCGAACCTGATTGAATACGAATAGAAAACAGGCTATGATTCAATCGCGTTACTATGTCTGATCTGTATCTGTTTGTCGCGTTGTTCCCACGATGGAATTATCGTCATTTTATTATCGTTAGAATGACTCCAGCTACCTTCCATTTCCGGGTGTTACGTTCGTTTTGGGACACCCTGTACATACGCACGTATATACATTCATATATAATATGTATAAATGATACATTTATGTTTACATACATTATAAATCTATAAAAAATAAATTTATAAATGTATACAAATCTATACATTACATACATACATACCTACATCCACACACATATATAAAAGACATTGTATGTGTATTCGTTTATTGACATAATAAATTTATATTTTTTGATCGACTAATATGCTAACCTTTGATTTTCTCGAAACGGAAGAAGACTTAAACCGCTTTCAAAATAAACTGTCCAAGTTACGATCGCGATCGCCGACGTATTTTCACAACGGTTTCGAAATCGCGAAAATTTATTCCGAGATTTCGCGAGCGTCGTTGATCCGAGCTGGCTGAATCAACGATCGTCGCAACCGACGTCCCATTTAAATACACAAAGACTGTGTTTTTGCTTCGAAGACAAAGAAAAATATACAAAGAAGAATCTTCGCTCGATCGTCGGCACACGTATATGTATATTAAGATGGCGAGCAATTAATGAAACACCGTGTATTGCCCGCGTTCGACGAGAATCCTCGATATTTCGATATTCCAATTTCCCGGGTAAAACGCTTTGTACTTTGCACACGGTATCCGAAGTGTGTCACGATTCGATGTGTGTCGATATTACGTCCGTTAATCCGAAATATTCGCGTATCCGCGTGTTGCTCGGCTAAGCACGCTTTCGTACCGAACTTTCTTTTCACGGATGAAACTGTAACGCTAGAAGGATTTCATTCGACGCGGAGAGCCTATCCTCTCTGTGTTCTTTTCACCGACAGGGAACACCGATACCGAAGACACCGCGAAAAAGCTTTTTCGCCCGTGTACTTTCGCGTAATTAAACTTTTCCCGTTTAATACCCGCGGAAATTCGTTTTATAAACGTTAATCTCATCGCTCGGAGGACGAAATAGGATAACGAGAGAACGAACTGTAATTCGAGACTACCGGTACGCATCCTCCTTTTTTGACCTAACGATTTCTTTTACCGCGGGGATTTTAAAACCGCGGATACCGATACCGTACCGATAACACTGTATAGAAAACTTTTCTTTTCTTTTTCTTTACCGCCATTATAAAATTCTTATACATTTTTGCGAGCTGAACACGGATCTGAAATTCGTTTTTCTCTAGGACGTAGACTTTTTGAGAAAATTAATGTTAAAAAAAATTATAAATTTTCAAATTTGACTATTTTTTGTGCTTTTACCATAGCATCTATTCGGTGGTTTTTCACACGAAAAGAATATGTGAACTTTCCCAAGTAAAACGATATAAATTGTTATTACATTGTAAACATTTAAATATGTTTAAACAATGATGAAAGTAAGAAAGAACCCAAAAAGCACCTATTTTTAGGTTAGGTCTGGGCGAAAATCTAACCACAGCGATGGAGCAGACATTGATTCGCGTTTGTTGGAACTGGGTAATGAAATAACGAAACAGTTTATGATTTTATCGTGTGACTTTATTATAACAGCTTTGAGAAACACGTCTGGCTCTAATAACATCCATGGTGTTATATACTGGTAGGAATGCATAAAAATCAAACAACTGTATCTTAAAGTACAAATGTTTGAATTACAGTCTGCTACTGCTCTTTCTAATACTCTCGATAGATGTTCTATCGGGTTAAGATCAGGAGACCATGGTGTCCATTTCAATACCTCAATACCGTCGTGTTGTAACCACGATTTTGTTATCTTGTTCTGTTGGATAATGTACAAGCTATAGAAATAATTCACAGAATTCATGACTATGTGGACGAATACGTGAGTCACTGTAATCGCGTGGAAATATTATAACGAGACACCATGTATGTTTGCTTCCGTTAACCTTAGCTTTAATAACAATTGAACAGCGTTAAATAAAGAACGAAGCTCGGTTCGTTGCGCATTATCGTACCCTCGACTACGTTCAATTTAATCAACCAACAGAACGCGAGAATTACCCGCCACCAAGTGTCCTAATTAACGCGTCCAATTAATCGACCAACAATACGCGAAATTACGCGGCATCAGACGGTCGTTTCGCCGCGGGATCGTTTCGGTGAACAGTTACACGGGTAACAACGAGAACAGGGTGGTTGTCTATTATCGTGTCGCGAGTGCACGGTGACAACCCGGGTCGGGAACGGGTTGTTCGAAATCGAAAAGGGTCGATGGCTTTCGACGGTGATGCCCGAAAAAGACAAATGATCCACGGTGTCGAATCGCGCCGTTATAAAGCGCGATCGAGCCTCTTTCGTTGACACCCTTTTCTCCCTCGACGATCGATCATTATGATCGACGCTCTAATACTGTGCCGCGACAACCCACCGACACCTTCGAATATTTCTTTCGGCCGTAATTTACGGCCCACCCTTGTCACGGATGGAAATAAGGGCGAGGCTGCTGCCCTTTCTCTCTTGAAAGTCTTTCGACGAGCAGAAAAGGGGATCCGAGGTTTGCTGCCTCTTTCATCTTTATCGCGACGGACGTTCTTTGACGTTGTTATTTCGTGAAATTTATGACACTCGAAAAGAGTTTCTCGCCCTCGGGAACGGCGGCGGTCGATTGATTTTCTGATCTCTTTTTAGCGGAATGTAGATGTACGGTTCTACAACGCACCGTACAGCACAGGTCACGATACCTGTGAGCCTGCAAACCCTCATGGTCACGAAAGCAATCGAACCATAATTTAGGGGTAAAACCACTCTAGAGCCAGAAAAAAAGACCTAAATTTGACAATTTATTTTGGAAGTACGACAAGCGGAAAGGAATTTCTTTTGAGAGGGTTTATTTAACACATATTGAACTACAAAAAATAATTTTTTTCATTGGCATTTTTGTACAAAATGGAGGCAACAGAGTCCATCGGCGGAAACAACTTTCGTAGGAACACCGCCGCGGGAGGAAGGATTTCTCGACATGCGCGAGTCCTAGATTAAAAATTCAAAAAGATTTATAATCTATATATAATTGACTTTGGAAGTACGTAGGGGTTTTTTGATTAATCAATTTTTGTAGAAGTTATGCAGTTTTTAAGAAATGAATCGACTTTTTGTACTCAAAACGAGCATTGAATTGTTTATAAAAAAAAAGTTTGTATTCAATCAAAAAACGGCTACGTACTTCCAAAGAGAATATTGTTGTGCAGCTACTGTAAAAATTTCAATTCGATCCATGCAATAGTCACCGAGAAATCCTTCTTCCCAGTATGAGAAAAGTAGTATTGAGAAAAACGCGATTAAAGTTTTACGAAGTATTGAATCCTTGTAGTTCTTGTTTACCTCTTATCTGCGATTCCTTTCTATCATAACACGTTTGCTATAATGTTATCATATTCTAGTTACCTCTCCAAGAATCCTAATAACGTATGTTTTGTAGGTAACAGGAAAAATTATTATTTTAAGTGATGAAAGTAATACAGAAGCGATGAATCGCACCTCTGAGAAGCTGCGGTAAAATTGATAATTAACTGTTTTAAAATTTGTTTTCCACTACAAATCAAATGGCATTCTATTTCTATGACCCTAAAGTATAGTTTAAGCCCAAAAAAAGAAAATCGATTTTTTGAAAATCCTGGAGTGGTTTTACCCCTTAAAACTCCGTCATAAGCGGACCTAAACCTCGACCGTACCCAGAGTCCGCGGTGTAGTTGCAGACCCCTCATAAAAAATATGGAAAATCCAAAAAGTCCCGTTCCTCCCACCATCCTTACTGCCAGCTCTTTTCCACCACCTTGTTCCTCCAACTTTTCCATCTTCCAAAAGTCCCAATCCAATGACAGATCTAAATGTCCCTCTTTTTACATAGTTCCTTCCTGCATTCCCACTAATCCACCATCGATTCCTACCACACAAACGTTTACCTTTTTTGCAAATCGGACAAGCAAAGTTAGAATAAAAGTAACCACCATCGAATACACTAATATTAAATTCAAACACCACACAACACACTGGTACACTCTCAAACACAATAATACACATCTTGTAACAACTATTTTCAACGGAGTTACTCTTCAATAAATAAGTGTTAAATTTGAAAGTACTTGTTCACCATCAAATCACCTACAAAACGCGTCCACGCGACATTAATTTGCCGTCGAGCACACCGGTCAAGGTTTCGATAATTCCGTGCGTGAAAAATCGAGTTCCAAGACCGTACAGTAAAAATAGCCCTTTGCAATGGTTACGGTTGCCGATAAAATACCCTTTAGTTCGGACCTCAAATAATAGGGGTCAAATAATAATGATATAAAATATAAAATATTTTATCTTATTTTAATACGATACCTGACCTGATACATACTTGTAAGGAAAGTATCCTTACTCTTATTGAATTAAGCGCGTAATTAAGGCGGTAGGTTAGATCTCTTAATTACTTAAGAGACAATTGAAACCGTGCGTGGCAAGGAGTATAACCAAGACCGAATACAAAGGTATATAAAAAATTGCAAAAAGTTATCGAGAAACAACAGTGCGAATAATAACATTGAGTGTTGTTTCTTTGTTAGTCACAGGTAGGATTAGTAATTAGATTAAGCAGTCAGACTGTATTTTTTGTATAAAATAATAAAATCTTTGTTATTCATGAAAAGACACTTCATGCGTCATAAAGAGGGATAAATCAAAAAGATAACGAAAACTCTCGTTACATACATATAAAATTGCTAAGCTAAATTGACGGACAAACTAACCAAAAGTTCCGATACTTCGCTAAGTATTTTGATAACTTTTCCCTAACAACGAAGGTTGTGATCGGCGAATAAATTAGTTCGTTCGGAGACAGTATCGATAACGAAACTTTCTGCGATTATTTCGTAATTGCCATAATTTTAGCGCGGAAGCGTATCGACTCGACGCGTTAGAAGTGGAGGAAGTTTAATAAGGTTTTCCTGGAACAGCATTCTTTGCACGTATCGATAAAGTCCGATATTTAGTTACAGTTCGAGGCCATTTCTCTCGTTAGCCGGCTAATTAAGTTGTAGAAATTGTGCACGAAGCTGGATACAAAACCGATTCGTTCGGCCGGCAAGAAAGCGAGGGAATCAACAGCGATTGAATTATTAATACGTAGCAATCGTTGGAAAGTTCAGTATTCGCGCGATAAAAAGGCGAAACAAGTACGTATATCGAAATCTATTTTCGTACGCAGTCTCTGCGTTGTACGTATGTATACATTGTGAAAGCCAGTCCGATTTCTTCGTTCAGCTACATTTTCACCTTGCCGCGGTAAAATCGAATTTAACTGGGTTAAAATAAAAAGTAACCGCTGGAGATTCGCCGTACGTTGCATCAAAATTTCATCGCGCTTTAATCAGAAATTTTAATTTTAATTTCGGTTATGACCGGTAACGTGGCTGTAATTATAATAAAAACTTTTCAAGTCGAGCGCAAATTTGAGAACTTCATCCAATCGACGCTCGGTTTGAACCACCGTGGGATACTAATTAAGGTTACAAAAATTTAATAAAAATTGATCAAATCGAACGGGACTCGGATCGAGATTCAATGTTAATTAATCGATCAGTTTTTACGTTGATTTTCATCGATACGATCGGACGACATTTTTTATCTGTCGCGTAGTAATTACGGTCGAAACGTTTCGGCAAAGTGGCGTGGCACGAAATCGAATCGATAATCGAATCGGTAAATGGCAGAAAACGAAAACAACTTTTAAGCCCGGGCACATAAACGCGTGCGTAAATATTGTGACGATCCGTAACGCTGTGAAATAATTAGCTACCGGTTGGATGATGGTAAAATATTTTTGTTCGATCCCGCGATCGTTGTTGACTTCCAAGTAAATTACTTTTCCAATCTACCGGAAATCCCCTCTGTACACGCGCTCGTTCGCCCGCTTTTTATTCGACACCGCGATGAAAATCGTGTGTTCTTATTATTTATGTTAATTTCGTAACGTCGTCGCCGTTTTAACGATGCTATATTTTTTCAAACAATTTTCACGCGGCTTAATCTTCGCTCGACAAAACCTAGATACACAATTAACGTTGCATGTAATTTACCCTTCATACACGAAGATATTTTTACTGATACCAGATAGCAATCTAAAACTTTTTTGTTGAGATTTTGGATGAATTCTTTCGAAGTTATTATATCATTAATTGCCACTACTAGCTGTTCCATTATATTTATACATCACATGTACAGCACTATATATTTAGTTAAAACTATACATATAGTTATGTACAGTTATGTATAACTATACTAATATCCGTTAGTATATTTATATATTTATGTATTTATGTATTTATGTATTTATGTATTTATGTATTTATGTATTTATGTATTTATGTATTTATGTATTTATGTATTTATGTATTTATGTATTTATGTATTTATGTATTTATGTATTTATCTATTTATGTATTTATATATTTATATATTTATATACTTATATATTTATGTATTTATCTATTAATATATTTATACATGCATATATTACAACTATATATTTAGTTAAAAAATACCTGTTTCCAATTGCTGTAGTGGACAAACTGGTGAGTGTGAGTGACCTGTCGGGTGCAAAGGATTAATATACTCTGTACCAATGAAACGACGTTATTTGAGTATCTTTTGTTGTCCGACGTAATCGATCGACGGTTTTCAAAATATGAAAGTCATAACGCCTCGTTAATAGCGTTCGCGACAATTTCGGTTGCATACTGATTTCTCGTGATCGATGTACGTCAGCGTGTACCGCGGTCGAATAATAAATATCGATAAAATGAATCGATGAAATGATGTCGGTTTCGCGCGACCAAACCGTACCGAATGGACACCGGAAGGCAGAAATGTATTTTCGCGAGGACGTGACGCATTTAGTAAAATTAGGCGCACGCTGGCTGCTCCAAATGAGCTGATTTAACGAGAATGCATTAATCGCTGGTTGGTAAAACGATTAAGGTACTTCGAATCCCTCGTTAATACCTCTAACGAGTGGAACTTGTGCTGGAGCGCTTTAAAATTTGTTCCATCGCGAGAACGCTATCAACTATTTGTTAGCAGAGGTAACGAGATAATGATCTAAACCGATTACCTAAAATCTACAGAGTAACTACAAGAAAATACTAAAAATCTTTCTGAATAGTCAAATGTTTTCGTTATAGAATTACGTAATTGCCAATATGTTCTTTACAAAAGTGAAACCAAGATGAATTCTCAAATTTCGAGTATGTTCTTTACAAAAGTGAAACCAAGATGAATTCTCAAATTTCGAGTATGTTCTTTACAAAAGTGAAACCAAGATGAATTCTCAAATTTCGAACGAGCAAGGTTCAAGGTGGTTCAAGGATAATTTAACCCTTTGCACTCGAACGACGACTGACATTCGCAATTTGATCTAATAGAGGAATTTAAATAAATATCTTTTGCCTACATGCATAATGTTATGCGTGTGATATTTGATACAGTGAAATGGACATTGATACATTACCCTGAGTGAAATAATATCAGAAAACACATAGATTTTTACAAAATATAATAATATTTAGTTGCAGGCATAGTACTCAAATGAATTTACATTTTCATCTTCATTTACCCTTTTGTCCGTATTAGCCATTCACTGCCAACTATGAAGTGTCTGGTAGTAAAAAAAATAAAAAACGACATACATTAATGATAAAAAGTAATAATTCCCAAAAAATGTATTAAACTTTTCACTTAAAAAGTTTTGTAGATGCTCCTTCCCAATAAGAAAAATGCTTTCGAGTGCAAAGGGTTAACTTTTAAGTTGGAAGGAAAATTCGAAGTTCCATCAAAACTCTTTCGTCGTTGCGAGCAATAAAATTTTAAGTGCTCGCAATAAATACACTGAAATTGTACCGTATATACAGTTATGCAATAAAATCATTCTTGCTTTATGATTCTTTTGTGGAAACTAACTGAACACAGTTACAATATTAAGGCAGAAAAATAAGGTCGAATCGGTGTAGTCAGCGATGCTTGTCTCCAAATGTGACAAACTTTTCTTACATATTTCATACGCATGAATTTTTAGAATAAATATAATTATACTGCCAAGACTACCTTGCCAAGGTAACATTAAAATAGGAAATAGTCGATAGAGTCAGAACAAATTAAATAGTTGAGCAGAATACAGCAGAACGCGTTAGATAGGGGAACATAACTAGATAGATAGGAGAACACATTCGTTAGTCATTTAAAAAATCGCTAGAACATCGAATAGTTAGACAGGCAAGCTCTACCTCGTGTATAGAAATAAATAGTGTTAAAGGCAGCGCAGAAAGAGTGTTATTAGTTCTCGAATTATTTGGGTAGCCCTTCGAGTAGTTATTGTAATTTGTAAGTACAAGCGTGCAAAATAGCTTGCAAAGCTCGAACTCCCTTTTGGGCAATCAGGAGTATCTAACAAATCGTATTAACCAGTTAAGTGTGTTTGACGACTATATTCGTCATGGAGATGTGACAGAATATTTTGTCATGGCGAGTATACTCCTAAATCACAGCTAACTGGTTCACCAAATAAGTCAATATTAGTAATACAACTGTGTATTTTACGAAATAGACTCCTCCTTTTGGCCCAATATTTTAACACCAACACTTATTCTGTGATTGACTAGTATACTTACAAAAGGGAGCGTCACAGTTAACTGGCTAAAAATATAAACAAAGTTTACCACATTTGAACCGCGAGTGTAGCTCGTAATCATAGTTGAAGGGGTTAATCGCGCTCGTCTTCGACAGCAGCCTCGAGGTCGAGAGCGTGTTCGTCGTTGCTCGAACAGCACGCTGGTCCGTCGATGCATAATGCATAAATCCGGGCCTACGATCGCATAATGATCGGTCCATCGAAGCCGTTATTCGATCCAGAAAGTTAGCATCTAGCCCAGAGACGGCTCCTTGTTCTTCGGTTGATTGCGGCGGGTTCCTTGTCAGTCGTATCCTCCGAGGAGGTGGCAGGAGGTGACATGCCTGGAGAGGAACGACTACGTAATCCGGCATCAAGACGATGTGTTCCGGTGTACGTCAGACGGTGACACGAGGACCCCGAGGATCCACGATCTTGGCATCCTCGGTTCGACGATCCAAACTTAGGCCACATCCACGACCCGAAGGGGACTCCTTTCATGGACTGGCCAATTTCGAGCTAAACTCGGCCAACAACCGGGTCACCTTTGTCCTAGGATGTGTTCCCCGTGTTGGAACGATCTGGATCCTTGTATTCGACCCGATCCCCGAGGAACCGCTCATGGGATGACAGGATATCGAGCGGATCTTCTCGGGGTACGCGATTATTCCCAAAACTTGGACGCAGGGATGTTCTCTTGATAGGGAACGGATACAGGAATGGTTCGTTTTTGACAATATCATAAAAATTACATTGAATTAATTCAGTTTAAAATGTGGTGCGAAATAACTGATAAACTCGTTTTTGTTTTAATGTTGACTTAAAAAAATTTGAAAATGTAAAAAATGATTCGAAAAATGTAAAAAAAAGGTACCACCCTTACGGAAAAATGTCTTTTCGTCGAATTAATCAATTTTTGAAAGTCCTTGTAGATAAAATTTCGGATAATAGTCTCGTCGTAGACACGATTCTCTTTCGTATATTCGTCGAGCCGTGTTTATTACTATTTTTGTGTTAAATCGTAGCCGAAGGAGGATCCGCGCAACCACGTATATTGGACTTGTAGGCAAAGTAAACATTTGCGAAGCAAAGGAGGAATTACCAACGCGAGGACTTGGCCAACTGTTCGTCAAATTTGCTCAACTCTTAAAAACCTCCGATGTCCTCTCGATGAGATTCTAGTCGACGTCTTTGGTCAATCCGCAGTTGGGCCGTTCTCCGTTTATTTTGCGGTGAACTATGGGGATTCTAAAACGGATTCTTCGCAATCTGTCGTCTCGAATTATGTAACAGTAATAAATTACTGTTACGTTTCGAGTTTCGATTTACCTTCCATGATGTCACATCCGACCTTTTATCATGATACTTTCAAACACTTCCAAACTCGATAGTATTTTTCCATAAATGGCGTGACACTTTTCTACGGTCATCGATTAAGCGTATCAATTTGACGCTAAAACTACCGACGTATAATGCACGATTATTTTGAAGTTGAAAATGAAGTTGAAAAAAAAAGAACAAACGATGCAACATGAATACACTTATTGATTCTTTGCCTCGGTGACAATCAGCACACGTGTCAAGAAAACCATCTTAACAGAAAACGTACACGAATAAGAAGTACACCAGTTCTCACCGCGAATCTTCCGAACTTGATGGCGATCGACAATTGTCGACTGCTGATTGTTTATGTTGTTTGGGTTAATTCGTGTGCGTGACTACGTGAGTCAATATGATCCTATTGAAATTTGAAAATTTTGAAATTCCAGATAGCGGCCTCGATCTTCCAAATTCTAATATTCTAAACTCCTACAATTATAGAATTATAAAGTTCTAATATTCTATAATCTAAAATTCTGAAATTCTAGAATTCGAAAATTCTAAAATTTCGGAATTCAAAAATTCCGAATTTTCGAATTTCCAAAGTTCCAAAGTTCCAAAATGCTAAAATTCCAAAAACCCCGAAATTTTGAAATTCTAGTATTCCGAAATACTAAAATTTCGAAATTCTAAAATTCCGAAATTTGGAAATTCCAAAGTTGCAACATTCTAAAATTCTAAAAAATCCGAAATACCGAAATTCAAAAATTTCGAAATTCTGAACTACCGGAATTCCAAAATTCTACGAGAACCAATATGATCCTACCACTGAAAATACGTGAGTCGATGCGCCAATTCCTAAATGACGGGCTATAAAATCTGTTAAATTTCATAAATTTTTGTCGATGTCAAGTTTCGCATACGCGAGAAGACTCGCCGCCCCTTGTATGGAACATCCTGTACAATGTGTATAGCATAATGCGATTCGCGGAAAGCAATCATCGATCCGGAAACTTTGTAATTCGTCCCGTATAAAACCGAAAAGTGGAGAATTCGTTCGCAACGTACCGATATCGGCCCGATAGAAATTCAATTATAGTTTATCGAGAGAAATTCGTCGTTTGATCTAGGTGGACACAATATGGCGGCTAATCGATCCGATCGCTTTAGCCGGCCTCTCATTTCCGCTCCGGCATTGTTCCCGGCAAAATACACGGTTATTCGTGGTTTTTCAACGTCGGGTCCGGTGGTTCTCGACAGAAAATAAAAGAAGCTCCGTGTGTACGCTTATTTAACGTAGTTACGCCCGTTTCGGAAGCCTTTTAGTACACTCCAGTTACCCACGTTTCCCCGCAATTAAATCTTTTTCGCCGGCCACGATTCCGCCGTGTATCCTCGCTGCTGGCACGTTTGTCTCTAAGTGGTCTCGTCCGATGTCTCGCGACCGTCGTGTTTTCTATCCCGTTTCACGGAAATAAAAGGTAAGACAAAGAACGCCGGAGGAAGAGGGACGAGTAAATTGGTGGAAACTGCCGGGCCATTAAGGTTCGCAGCGAGCCGCGTTTACGCGTTCTCTGCCATATATATAGTGTGTCCGTTTTCGTTCGACTCGCCGGAACCGATACCCGAACGAACTGACGACATTTTATTCTCGCAACACAGTTGTACTCCGAATATTCCAGAGAATATCGCACGCGACGAAATACGACGGAAAGGAAAGAAACATTTGGAAATAATCGGATAATTTATGTTGTATCAGGAATTGGATTTTTAAGATTTATTATTTTAGCTCTTCGTATATTTGCTGTTCGAATAGTTAATACTCGAGCATATTTTACTTCCACAGCCATAATATTGCAATTCCTACAGGTATTAACGTGTTTAGATGATTAGCGACTTATGATAGAACAAGAATAAATGGAAATTTGTCAATTATATTTAGAATTTATTTAGGAACATTAGGATTTATTTTTTATTTAGTATAGGAAGATTAGCAGGAATTATATTACCTAATTCTTCGATTGATATAATTTTACATGATACATACTATGTAGGCGGACACTTTCATTATGTACTATCAACATGAACAATCTTTGCTGTTATATCTGTATTATACAGTAATATCCAGAAATTATTAAATTAACAATAAACTTGAAAAGATTAAAATCGCAATTTTATTTAATATTTATTCGAGTAAATTTAACATTTTTCCCTCAACATTTTATTTAACACCTACACACAGTAATCAACGTTTATATATATGTATAAGTATATTCTCTGCATGTACACATATAATGCATATACTTATTCTATCGAATTCTTGTATATTGTCCAAATAAACAAATTTCTGCATAAAACTTCGTCTGTCCGGATTCTAACGGTGCACCCTGTAAACAATCGGCAATTAGCGATCCCCAATCGGCATCAAGTTCGAAGGATTCACGGTGAGGATAGGCGTACTTCTTATGTTCCATTTCATCCTTCTCACGCGCCAATTCCTGGGTAGCGCGCTGTATGTATTTATCTCGTATAATGTGGTACTCCGACAAAATGGACCAAAATCAGTCGATTTTTAGAACGCGCGTACCGGAAGAAGAAGCGTTGGAAGTTTATCGAAGCGAGTACCGGCAGCGATCGCGTAAACAAAGAATCGTATCTGGTTTGGAGGTTCTGGCCCGGGCAACGGTACAGCAAGGAGTAATTCCACAAACGACCGGCACACGGTTGGTCTCGTTAACGCGACTCCCGGCCTAAACGCGAGACCAAAGGCTTTCGAGTGGATTCGCAAACGCTTCCAGAAATTAGGGCCATCGAAGCACCGCAATTTCGTACTATATTATTAGACACTCGATGTCAAGAGCAGCGGCAATGTTTGCGGAGCTTCCGGTCTGCCCTTTAACACTTTATCACCCATATATGGGTGACACTCAAATTTCTGCACAGATTTTACACCTGTATCATTAAAAATTTGTTTGTTAGGGATATTCAAACTGTCCTGAATTTATTGTGTATGTTCCAACGTACAGTCGTGGACAAAATTAAGTGGACAGGTATCATAAATAACAAAAGGTTAATTTAATTTAACTAACAATGCCTATAAATCAAAACTTTATTGCATAATTATATACAATAAATAAATGTGTTTCAAGTCTATACAAGCATTTCACGTTCTAAATTTTAAATTTATTTAAAACATTGTAAAAAAAACAAAAAATTGTTTACATTTCTGCAATGTCCACTTAATTTTGTCCATGACTGTATATGTATAAAAGCATACACTCGAGACACAGCCAAGTCATTTAAAATCCAACTTTCGATAAGCAAAATCATGAAGTGTGTGTTTCGAAAAACGGTTTATAATCTGTCTTCTTTCCTTTAAACCGTTTATATGATAAACTCTTTTTCGTTTTCTCTTTCTTCCTTAAACTTGCTGCGGTTTTATTGTTACCCTCGAACCGACATTGTTCAATATTCTAACTGAAAATTCTCGCATCAGTTACTTGGAACTATGAAAAGTAAATACACTAACTATTCGGTAATCTGTATCTGTACTATGGAATCTCTGTACTGTGTTACTCTAACTCAGACTGTTCTGACTGTTGCTATCATACTCTTACTATGTTACTCTGATTCACTCTCACTATTCCGGCCGTTACTATCTGACTGCTCTGTTATACTGACTCAATCGTCTTTGGCATTTTGTGTCATATTTAAAACCTGTGACACAATTAAGATATTTTTACAATTAATATATTTATACAATTAATATATTTGTACAATGAATATATTTATACAATGAATATATTTGTACAATGAATATATTTATACGATGAATATATTTGTACAATGAATATATTTATACCATGAATATATTTGTACGATGAATAGATTTATTTTTACACAAAAATGTATTATTGCACCTTAAATCGAACGATAGTTCGATAGATAGTTCGACGATATTCTGGTATAAACAAATAAAAAAATTAGGGGGACTACCGTGGATAACGAGGAAAGGTGAAAAAAGAAGGTGGGAACCATTTGTCGGATAAATCGAGGATATTGATGGCAATTAATACCGCAACGTCTTTAATCGTGACCCATTAAACGGAGTATCGGAAACGAATCAATTAGCCAAATAACGGTCCTTGGTACTGTGCTGCTGTCGTCATTAATTGCTATAATTAATTAGGCGCGTTTAATTACACTGACCGGCGCTAATGTTCCGCGACGTTCGTCTTTCGGCCCGTTCAAAAGATGATTCGAACTAGTCAACTTTACTTTTCGAGTTCGATCGAAGTTTTCTGTTGACGTAAATTCGTTTTCCACCGGTTACTTATCTAAATTGAATTTAACGAAGCAGCAATTATCGGAAAACCAGAAAATTGTGACCGCCAAATTGCCTGTAATTTAATTTTCGTTTATCGATATTTTCGGTTCGAAATTTCAGTACGTACCACCTATTTTTTTTAATCATCGAAATCGAATTAAATTCGTAACGACGTTCTTCGTAAACCTCATCACGCTATACTCCAAAAATGGCGTCGATATGACGGACAAATACGCTGCAATCTACAAATTGTTTCCTACTACTTCTGTTTCGTTTGTTCATATTTTCATTTTGGAAACTGTTCATTGTTTAATCATTGAAGATGCAGCTAGTTTATAACAATCATCGCGGTCCATGTCGTAGGGACAGTACGAGTATGTGATATGAGAAAGAAACTTGGGACACTGAGAATGTAGAAACATGAGATGTCGATACTCTAAAGATAGTTTGGGATAACCTGCGGTTCAGTAAGTAAATTTCACTATAGCAAGAAAATTATATTTTTTATCAAAACAAAAGAATAACAAAGACACTAGATTTTGGCGGATTCAACTTGTGCGTGCTTGTCGTTTAATGTCGGACGAACATAATGACGTATGATTCGAATTAATACGCTACGTACTTTTCGCTCAAACCGTCTCTTAGTTCGACCGGAAAAAACTTATGCATACTCCTGGTAATAAAATGTTCATCTGCGTTAACGTGGCAGTCAACGTGTTAATGCCCGGCACTTCCAGCGCTGAGACATTCGAAGAAAAGTTCGTCCGCAATAATCTCGATAAGAGGCGCGAGTAATGTATGCGTAGTCGATCGATCGAGTAACCCGGAGACACTCGGAGAGACCGTTTGAGAAACTCGAGCCGTGGAAAAAGAATTGGACGGAAGATTGTCCGTGTTCAGGAGGGTGGGAAAAAAAGGGAAAAAAAACGGGATAAGGCGGACAGACTCGGCATCGTGCCCACGGAGGAAATTGCAGTGTCACGTTTTGCAAAAATGCCACGGCCCTCTGGATTAGTTCCAGATTCACTGAATATTAAATTGCTCGCCGGCCGGCTGTCGATCCTTCTTCCTACACGAATTTGCATCCAACGGCCGCGCATCTTCCCTCAACTTCGATCCGAAGTGTGACAAACAATTCGACGTTTCGATCGATTCTTTCGCTCCCGAACTCCGTAACGATCACTAAAGTTACGTAGGGGTCGTTCCACGTCGAATCGATCACCTCGCCATCTGCGATTTTGTTTCAATCAAAATATGTTATAGTCTACGTGAAATTAGGGGGGGTTTAAGTCATCATTTTGCCGATTTCGAATTTGTTAAGAAATTATGAGCCTTCAAAGTTTGCAGTTTTTGCCCATTTTTGTGAAAATAGACTTCGCTTACGAATTTTTTTCTCAGAAGCTACTCGTCCGATTGAGATAAATTTTTGTTGTTTTATTCATAAAGGATTGGGCAACTATAAAATATTTTTTCTGACTTCCACAATTTCTTGTATAATATGAAAAAATTTAAACAAATTCTTTCTTTACGTTTTTCAATGAGGGGACAGTAGAGTTAAAATTTAAAAAAAGATGGACATATTTCCTGAGGCTTCCTCTGTAACACTAAAACTACCGACGTATAATGCACAATTATTTTGATGTTAAAAATGAAGTAGGAAAATAACTGAACAAACGATGAAACATATATGAATACACTTATAGATTCTTTATTTTGATGACAATCAGCACAAGAGTCAAAAAGACCAGCTTAACAAATTTTATCATTTGAAGTAGGAAATTCGTAGATGGGTCGTATGACCCCTTTGGTAGTTTTAGTGTTAAAATGAGTCCTTCAGAACGATGGCGGCTCGAGAATTGACGTCACAATAAGATGGAAAATGACGCGGTGTACCTAATTGAGAATAAGAAATCTAAGATCCGTCATTTTGACGGTGACTAGCTGTTGCTGTTGCAACGAGGTTTGATTCTTGAGTGTGACACTATGATAGGCGGGAAAATTTTAATCCCTCCGTAGCGCGCAAGTTCGTGCGAACGGAAAAACAGAGAGAACGACGAGGATTTCGCGCGAGTGAAAGACGATTTCGTGTTTTATTCGGGCGGCTTAATATTCGAAGAAGTTGGAACCAATCCAGATTAAAGGCACGGCCGCGTTATTATTAAACGTCGCGCTGAAATTTCCTTGCTGGCAGTCACACCGTTTTGCTACCAGTTCGGAAACTTCGTCCGTTAGCTACTTTCCTTGTCCATGTTGATTAAACTGTCCGTTAACTCGTTCACTCTCTATAGAAATCTTGAAATAGTACAACGAGCTTCGGTCGTATAACAAATTAATAAACGGAGCGATAATGTTATCCCTACAATTTTTCGAATGTTTCATAACTGATTTGCGAATACGGAGAAAGTAAAACAATCGAATTCATAGATTCTTGAATTTCCTAAACAAATACTCTAAACGATGTTCTAGTGTCTACGTTCGAGTATCTTTGACCGGGCTAAGAAATAACACTGTCCAACAGCCAATCCACTAAATCGGTTCAACGATTACGCTGTCCAATAAATTTGAACTTCTTTCCGACGTTCCAATACACCGTTTTAGAAGTCGGTTCCCGATGCTTCTAGCACGACAGGCTGTACCTCTGCCATTTTGTATTTTATTTCAACAAAGAAATTCCAAAATGAAGTCGAAGTATTGCTTGAACACTCCTCGAAACCAACAAAATATTTATTCGCTTCTTATCCTTCAAAAAAATTATTAAAAATCGGCGTTAATTTCGGTCTTCTACATGGAGGTCCCCCCTTAAAGCGACCAGGAACGCGTCGAAGATCGGCAGTGCAAATGTATCGGAGTTACCGATACAACCAGCAATTATGCCGGTTCGAATCGATTTCGCAACGTCCAATTACGTATCCGCGGAACCCTATCTCCGACGGGTCCTTTTTAGCTGTCGTTCGCATTCCTCCCGGCAGGACGACGTCGTAATTTGTCCGGGGATATTTGATGAAACCGCTTAAAATCTTTTTAAACGGGGTTTAAATCATCCGAGGTTGAAACGCGCAATTTCCTACGACGACTTCCCCTCTGTCAGGTTATCGGTGGTAGTCGGCTTAATCGGCGACCACTTTTTCCTTTCCGTCTCTGCCATTGTTCTTTCCGTCGCGTTCGCTCTAACGAATCCAACCCCGAGTCTCGTTTCGTGTTTTATTAATTTCTTTCCCCGACAGACTATTCTCCGGTTACTTTATTTACCCCGTACCCGCTCCCCTTTGTTCCTCGATTACGCGATACACGATAACCTTATCGATCATTCTTATCGGATGAACGCTGTTTCGATCGTTGCCCAAGATTCGACCCGAAGAATGTTGCTGTTGTGACGCGTTCATAGAATCATAAAGCCATCAGGCTTACTTTTAAGTTTAGAAAATAGTCAATAATATTTGTATAGTCAACAACTGCTTTTGCAGCTCTTTACAACGTGCAATTTATATTGTGAAACTTTTTTTAATTTAGTATGACTTTCGACAGCCAGCGCGGTTTATTTTATGAGCGTCGAACCATTAGATGACAAACGACTTCGTACGTTTTACCTTAAGTCACTCAGGTAAAGAGTAACCTCGGGATGAGCATTTGATAAGGTTCTTACCCACTTCCCTTAAATTTTCCAGCACCAATGAAAATAGTTTAATTTTAACATAGTCGTTTGTTCACCCCCAGCAGCACTCCAATCCTTCACTACATACTTTATTCTGGAGAGAACATTATTTTTTCTCTTCAGTAGATTTCCAAGAACTCTTCAAGCTTTCTTGGGTTGTAAAAAGCTTCAGTGGTTCATTCGACTTTAAACTTTAGACTTTCGGCTTTACATTTTCATACAGTATATGTACATTCAACATTAGACATTCATTTATACATTCAACATTCTAGTTTGATATATTTTAGTTGTTGTACATTCGTACTCTAATTTTTAGACACTGTATCAGTCAATTTTGTAATAAAGTATAATTGTTACTTTAATTGTTCCAAGTTATATTCATTCATTTTGATATAATCCAGTGATCTTAGTTGTTGAGATTTTCATTAATCCCACGGGTCGTGTAATCGTCACTTAAAATAATTATTGACGCTGTGACACATATACAACATTATTGCACAATATACGTAACTTTGTTCACAATACTGAATCCTGTGATCGTTTTTTCTTCAATGGATCCTAAAGTAGCGACGTTACGGGATTTCGATAATCGAATCTTCCGACGTTCGCATATCGACGAAGTATAATTGTCTGGTTACAAATTATAAATATCTCCGAATGCAACGCACCGCGAAATGAATATTTTCCTGCCCGTTCATCGATCCAACGGAAAATTTTCATAACGATCCACAACGGCACGAGAATACTATGGATTTTAATAATTCCATGCATGTCAACCGCTCTTTTGTTCCTTCGGTTTACGATTATTGGACGCAATTAGTTATAACAATAACCGCGATTTCATAATAATATTGTAATTATATTCCACCGGAATAGTTACCGCATAAGAGATTCGCGATTATTATGGAAATTTCGAATTTTAAATGCACGATAATTTCGTTCGACCTGGAAATATGTTATAAATATACTGTAGTTAATTATAGTAATAATTCATTGTAGTAATAAAGATACCCTAGAAGAGCACCCATACGCTGCCACCCACAGCTAATAAATTTTTCCTAAAGGACAAATTGCATGGAGGACTATACTCGGGGTGACATAAAAAAAACGTTAGGATCTGTTATAACTCGTCCTAATAAGACGGAAAAGGCAGGAAAATATCCGTGAACTCTCCTTTCCTCGTGGGAAAATATTGCGACCTTTTTTCTTCCGGCCCTTCGTAATATCAATTCTCGAAGCACGAAGATAACTTCGTTGAATATTTTAAAAAATGAGAATAGTTTGAACGGCAACTTCGTAAAATTCCATCAAAAATTCCTGGTGTAAGTTTCTGCAAGTTTTTTTTCGTATTCATGGAACACGGGTACTATTTATTCCGGTGGTGCACGTCGAGAAGAAACTCGCGCAAGTTGTTGTTCTCGAGAAAGAAGGCGTCGGCAAATATCGTTTATTATAGTGTGTGGTATATCGGTTATGTTATCGAAATTTTTGGTCGTCGTATTATCAAATTTTCGATTATTGAATTACTTATATTACCTATCTCCGAATTTCCAAATTTTCGATTATCGAATTACTAAGTGTTCGATCGTCGAATTACCAAATATGTGATTATCCAATTAGCAAATTTTCGATCGTCGGATTACCAAACTTCTGATCGCCGAATTACCAAATTTCTGATCGCTAAATTACCAAATTTCCAATCGTCGAATTGATAAATTTCCGATCACCATATTTCCAAATTTTCTATCGCCCGAATGACCAAATTTTCAATTACTCAAGGTACCAAATGTCCAAATTTCCAATTGCCCGAGGTATCAAATTTCCGGTCGCTAAATTTTCAATCGCTCGAGGTACCAAATTTCCGGTCGTCAAATTTCCAAATTTTCAATCACCCCAATTACCATATTTCCAAATTTTCTATCGCCCGAATTACCAAATTTCCAAATTTTCAATTACTCAAGGTACCAAATGTCCAAATTTCCAATTGCCCGAGGTACCAAATTTCCGGTCGCTAAATTTTCAATCGCTCGAGGTACCAAATTTCCGGTCGTCAAATTTCCAAATTTTCAATCACCCCAATTACCAAATTTCCAAATTTCCAATCGCCTGAAGTACCAAATTTCCAAATTTTCAATTGCCCGAGGTACCAAATTTCCGGTCTCCAAATTTTCAATTGCCCGAAGTACCAAACTTCTGGTCGCCAAATTTCCAAATTTTCAATCGCCCGATATACCAAATTTCCAAATTTCCAATATCTCGAAATACCAAATGTCTAATTGCCGGATGTCCAAATTTCCGATCGCCAAATTTCTACACTTTCAATCGCCCGAAGTACCAAATTTCCAATCGCCGGACATCCAAATTTTCAATCGTCGAATTTTTTCGCTCGCCACGTATCCAAATTGTGGATCGATGGAACTCGCAAAACGCTTCGAAAGCAAATAATTAGCGGGAGCCAGAGAAAGTTTGAATCGTCGGGAAAAAATGGAGCAATTACATGGTCGGTCGGTGCTAAGAACGAAAGGTTCTGGTTCGTAGCGGCACATCGAGAAATTAAAGCCGAAGAGAAGCGGCGTTATTAACGGGTTCATCGTGGATTCGAATTTCATCCGAGATCCTCGCCGATTATATTCTCGATCTGGCGGAAATGCCGACAATTTAGACTATCCTAGCGAAATTCTACGGTAGTTCGCGGCGTTAGCCCTGTTCAAATATTCCGACTGAAATTGCTGGTAACCAAGCTGCCGGGACGATCTACGAGCGACATATCCGTCCACTAATTAAGAACCTCGCGCTACCCTTCGTCGCTCCTGGAACCCGTTATTACGTTTCGAGAATCTCTCGTTCTTTCTTGTAAATGATTAAAATTGACACACCTGTTAGATTAACGGCGTCTAAATGCGTCACACTTTACACGAAATTTGCACGTTCTAGTACGGCACACGTACAATTATAATTATAATAGAACAGATGTTCCGTAGCAACATTTGTTCATTTGTAGCCACATTTGCGGTAGCATTATCACTGTGGACACTGTTATATCGTTGCAATTTTATATTGTTGCAGTTTCGAATTAGGTGGATATAAATTTTTGTTGATACTGTTAATCGATATCATCTCTTTCGTATTTATTGGGATTTGGAGTGGTTGTATATTAAATTAAGGATGTGGCTGTTTCTACATATACTATGAGTACACAACTTTTTATTTAGACATACGGTATGTGTACATAATTAGATATTTATACATACAGTATGCGTACACAATTGGTTATTTATACATACAGTGTGTGTACACAACTGGATATTTATACATATAGTGTGTGTACTCAATTGGATATTTATACATACAGTGTCTGCACACACATGAACATTTATACATACAGTATTTGTACACAATTATTACAAATAATATTTTCTTAATAACTACAGAATTATGAATAATTATACTTTTATTTATCAAATTTCATTTACAATGTTGTACAACAAAGTAATTAATAAACAATGAAGTATCATTAAATCAATGAAATAAAGTTCATGCGCAGTGTTCCATTGCACGGATGTAAATTTTCGGGGATACCATGAACCGAAATCCTCTCTTCCGTATTCTTATATATCGTACCCAATCGACCGGAAGCGATACGTTACGAGGATCTCGAATGAACCGATGAAATTATTTTTGAATCGATTAAAGGACGAACGAAGAATAGACACGTCGTATAGAACATAGTAGACACACGGCAGGGGAATTCGTGTGTAATTTCCCGGGGAAAATAAATTTCGCGTTTGAAAGTTAAATTGGATGTTCGAGAATGCCGCGAAGGACAAGCGTTCGCTTCCAGAACGTAATTTGGCCTCGCGTTATGTGACCCCGAGTGCACATTTATAATGCCTCCGTGTACTTCTACTTGCTCCGAGTAGCTCTCCGGTTCGCTACTCTTCCGCCAACACAAATCTTCCTATTCGTTGCTACTTATCTCGAGTAATACTAATTGTTAACGCTCGTGGTTCAAATAAATTCATTCCAGCCTCGTTGAATATTGCACGTGGTGTGCCGACTAAGTTTTTATAACTATTAAGGGCGAGTAACCCATTTGGCGAAAGAATTATTCAGAACCTCGTCGTGAGTATGCCACATAGGATTTTTCAGCTTATAATGAAACAAAGAGACCCTACAAATTATTAAAATCATATTTATGTATACAAGGTGTTCACAGATTTACTAGCCAGCGTTTTTCTCGTAAACGACTGGTACGAGAAAAAAATGAAAGAGGAAACAGTTGTACTGTTTTTTATGCGCTACAAAACGGCATATGTTCTTTTGTTGTATTCGCATTATTTTTTGAGAAACCAAGGTGATCTCCTATTTTTTAAATGGTATGCCATATATTTTTTTATATCATATGATAGCGCGTGGCAAGACGAATTCATCCATATGCTACACAATGACCTTCAATGTCATGCAAGGTCAGAAATGGAAGAAATAATTGGAATATTGCCTATCAATGTGTTTACAATTATTCCTTATTGATATGCATCGGATGAAGTTGTCAATCACTACCAGTGTGTTTACTTCTAATTTCCACCATAACAAGTCAATTTCAGTATTACTTCAGTATTACTTATTTGTATTGCACTGATAATAAATGCGTACCATATCCGTTTTCTCGTCTACCGAATAACAATACATTGCTATCTACGATATTACCGATCGATTTAGGAAGTATTTATGGACTGATTTCGGAAGTAATACTGAAATTGACTTGTTATGGTGGAAATTAGAAGTAAACACACTGGTAGTAATTGACAACTTCATCCGATGCGTATCAATAAGGAATAATTGTAAATACGGTAAATACGGTAAATACTTTCTTTCATACGGTATTATAGTTATGGAACGATGAAAAATCAATTTTCATATCATATTTTCTTGTATAATAAAATAATATCAACAAACTTTTACCGAAGTTCATTGTACGCTTCACCCTTTGATTTCATATCAAAGTCCGAATGTATTAAAAATGTAGTTGGTGCTATAGTTATGCACCCCAGTGTATCGCCCAACACATTCAAATAAATATTCTTGGAATAAAGTTCAATAGTAACAATTATTTCGTCCCCTTGATTAAAATGTAGGTACTGTTACCTCTTATATACTTGTACAAAGTATATAGTTATACTTTGCTGCTCGTAGAACGATACGGAGAAAAGGAACGCGGTTAGGAGAGGGTTAGAAGGATCGGTAATCGCGAAGGGGTTGTTCAAGGATCCCGTATGAAGGGTTGTATCGTGCTCGCGAGTCGCCTACGGCGAATCCGGAGCTCGCGATATTACCAACTTGGCGAGTACACAAAAACCGATTAATTACCGCGTTTCTACGTAACAGGACTGCGTTGGCTGGTTGGTACACGTGCACCAACCAGTACATTATGTACCGGTGGCCGCAGGCGACCATTGTGCACGAGCAGTCGGCCATAAAACGCGCTGGTAAACGCGTTGCTGCTCTCCTCCCGCAAAGACGTCCACCGCGACGGCTAATTACCAACCGCACTCAGACAATAGGGAATTTCGAGTTGCTGCCAGATGTAACTAGATTTCCAAATTTTCAATCTCCAGAATTACCAAGTTTCCAAATTTGCAATCGCATGAGACACCAAATTTCCAAATTTTCAATCGCCCGAACTACTAAATTACCACATTTTCAATTATCCGAGGTACCAAATTTCCAAATTTTCAATCGCCCAAATTACCAAATTTCCAAATTTTCAATCGCCCAAATTACCAAATTTCCAAATTTTCAATCGCCCAAATTACCAAATTTCCAAATTTTCAATCGCCCGTGGTACCAAATTTCCAAATTTTCAATCGTCCGAATTACCAAATTCCCAAATGTTCAATGGCCCGAATTACTAAAATACGGAAACCGCGTAACTGCATGGTTTTAAGCGAACTTTAACGTGACTATGAAGAATTATTTTTCAAGTCTCTTTTTCTTATGTTTTTAAAAGGTCACCTTATATCTTTTGCAAATAAATATAAAATTTTTTACGCCTATCTGTTAGAGGATTTCAAGAAGAATCAGGTGGACTTAGGCGCAACAAAATTCACAAAGAAAAAGTTGCTGTTGTCTGTATTCATCATAATTCTGTTACAAATAAAATTAGTATAAATTACATAAAAAATCCTGTTTTAATCGGAGAAAGAATAGTGTCACCCGTTTACGGGACCTCTGTGGAAACATAGCCGTCACCCATAACTGGGTGACGTGGTGTTCATCGTGTTAAATATACTTTACATAGACATCTCAATTAGGCGTCAGGTTGATTTCACGAAACTTTACAAACCCATATTACCGTCGTAACCTAAAGTGTCCACGAGGCAACACGTTTCTCGCGAGGGAAGTCGAACGCGACAGAGCACGTTTCCTGTTTCTTTTTTCGCCTTTTCTCGCGTCTCAGTTTTAATAGCGCTCGTCCGAGCGCAATCAGGCTCCTTTGAAATCCAATTTTGTCCGCTGCAAGGACACACCTATCCCGGCCGGTATTTAAGCGCGATTGTAAGAGAATGGAGACGAAATGGAGGTCTCCGCGCGGAAGTCGATGTCCTGATTCAAAGTTTGCTCGCGCTCGAACTCTTACACAGCCGGAGGAATTTCATCTCCAAAATTGCGCCGCTCGCTCGTTCCTCGCCGACCGAATACTAATACCTCCAAATCCCTCGATCATCTTGCTCCGATGTTTTCCTACGTTGTGTGTGTGGGGGGGGGAGTGTGGGAGTGTGTGTTTGTGTGTGGGGGGGAGTGTGGGGGGGCGTGGGGGAGTGTGTGTTTGTGTGTGTGTATATACATCGAACGTGTCCGTAGCTTCTCCGATTCGTCGTCGCGCGAGATCACCGAACGAGAAATCATTGTTTCGATCTTTCCTTTTTTCGATTCTCGGGAACACGCGACGCTGTTACGGGACATCTGGTCTGTTCGATGTATGCTGCAAATGGAATTGAAATTTTTTAAACTTTTATGGTATTCTTACACTACCGCGTTACAATGTAACTATAACGAATACGCTTTCCGTTTAGTGAGTTACTATTTGGGATACAGGGTTTCTCGATTTATTACATTCTTTAACTAAAGTCTTCAATTCTTCGCTTCTTCGATCCTTCGATCCTTCGATTCTTCAATTCTTCAATTCTTTCATTCTTCAATACTTCCTTTCTTCAATTCTTCAATTTGTCAATTCTTCCATTCTTTCATTCTTTCATTCTTTCATTCTTTCATTCTTTCATTCTTTCATTCTTTCATTCTTTCATTCTTTCATTCTTTCATTCTCTCATTCTTTCATTCTTTCATTCTTCCATTCTTTCATTCTACCATTCTTCCATTCTTTCATTCTACCATTCTTCCATGCTTTCATTCTTCCATTCTTCCATTCTTCAATTTGTCAATTCTTCATTTCTTCAATTCTTCAATTCTTCAATTCTTCAATTCTTCAATTCTTCAATTCTTCAATTCTTCAATTCTTCAATTGTTTGTTGCATGATAGTAATAAAAATCTTCCACCTATTTGATGGTATTGTACAGTCAGACATTTTCCGACCCACCTCGAAATAAGTACCATTAAAGAACACCTTGTAACAACCACCCATTTGTCCCATCCTGTAACAACAAATTAAATTGAATTATTATTATGTTTTATGTTTTTATATTATATAATTTCTGTATGAATAAAAATACACCAGACTGTTTAATTTAAAACACGATGAAGTTTCTGCGCAACGTGGATCCATTTTATTTTCCAAAATCCAGTGCACCAAAGAGTTAAACGTCAGAAACCGGAGAAACGTTCGATTTTCGCCATCTCCGTCTGCATCTTCGAGACAATCTCTAACATTTGGGAGAGAAGGTTTCCGTATTCCTTCCAGTTCTTTCGTCCCTGTTTCTGCCCCTCGAAGTTGGCCGAAAGAAAAAACGGATACGGGGGCGGCGGGGCCGGGTCTCGTTCTTTAGGGTCGAAATAACGACTCCCTCGAGGAAATCTTCTGCCTTTCGCGTTAAAATCCGACTTTGCGGATCATTATACATTAATTTATGTGGCCCAGATACCCTCGAAAAAGCAAGTCGTTTTTTACCCAGCAACGTTTCGTCCACGATTTCGTTACGATCCCGAACGACGATTCCGTTCGAATTTCGGCTTTCGATCGACAACTGTTCCAATCGTTCGACACCCCCAACGCAGCGAACTTCGGGACGAATCGTGGTGTTTCTGAGTTTCGTGGTTCCACAATAGGGATCCAAATTTTCAATCGCCCGAGGTACCAAATTTTCGGTCGCCAAATTTCCAAATTTTCAATCGCCTGAGGTACCAAATTTCCAATTTCCCGATGTATCAAATGTTCAATCGCCGGATGTCCAAATTTTTAATCGCCTGAGGTACCAAATTTCCAATTGACCGATGTACCAAATGTTCAATCGCCGGATGTCCAAATTTTCAATCGCCCGAGGTACAAAATTTCCGGTCGCCAAATTTCCAAATTTTCAATTGCCCGAGGCACCAATTTTCCAGTCGCCAAATTTCCAAATTTTCAATCGCCTGCGGTACCAAATTTCCAAATTTCCAATTGCCCGATGTACCAAATATTCAATCGCCGGCTGTCCAAATTTTCAATCGCCCGAGTTACCGGCTTTCGATCGACAACTGTTCCAATCGTTCAACACCCCCACGTAGTGAACTTCAGGACGCATCGTGGTGTTTCTGAGTTTCGTGGTTCCACAATAGAGATCCAGGGACGAAAAGGGACCAGGGACACGCGTCGATGGTCAGCTAGGATGGATGGTCGAGGGTAAACTTGAATCGATAACACGGAAGTTCCTCCCCGTTCGCTGTAATGCCGGCGATAAAGCAGCGTCGCGTGATTTATCGAACAATCGAGATAGCCAAGGGCAGATCAGGTGCCCTGCCCTGTGCACACGCCTCCTTTACGTATCGAACATCCGTCGAAACGAACTGTTAGGCTTCTGGAATAATTGCACACTTTTACTAACGTAACGATTCAATGCAAACGTGCACTGCCCCCAAAAATATGTGGACTGTTCCTTAATTCTTACCACATTTATTTATTTCAAATAATTGATTATCTAAATTATTGATTTCGTATTATTACAAAACATTCTTATTTAGCAACATATATTATTTTTCAACCCTTAACGAAGAAGCGAATTTTTCTAGTACAGTGATCGAGGAAATTTTAACAAATTAATTGCTTTATTTCTGGAGCAAGGAAAAATGGGTGATTGATATCGTTTTTATTGGATATTATGGAGGTTTTCAATAATAATAAGCAGTATATGAACTGATGTGTTCCTACAAAAAGGTACTGTAGTGAAAATGATAGAAAAGGTAATGGGGGTTGAAATAAGCGAATAGATATATGGATGCAAAGTATAAATTTATAAATTTATTTCTTATAGATTTAGAATGCGTTGCAAACATAAACATATTTTGTACATTTTGATATATAAATATGTACAATATATATATTTATTTATACATATATATATATTATATATAAATATATACATCGGATATAAATGTATAATTTATACAAAATAAAAATTGTAAGGAAATATATAAACAATTACTTCTATATACAACATATATTTATTATTTGTTTAATTTCTTGAAACATCATGTCATGTCGCCTGTATAGCGGTATTTGTTTTCTTTACTATTTATAATGTCATCACAAATTTCATAAACCCGGTAAACGTAAACATACTTTCGAGCGGCACTGTATATTTACGAATGTAAAAATGGAATAACATGCGAATGAAATAAATGACATGACAGGAGCTTCATATTCGGACTGAGGGGACAAAGAAACAATAAAGCAATACAAATTTCCCCATCGCTGGTCATCGAACTCCATCGATACCGACGGCTATCATCGATCCTCCATCACGAACGATTCCCGAATGTTCGGAAATTTCAATTTAGAGATACGAAACTGTCGAATCATTATCTTCCGATTTTTGCAATTTCGCATTTCGTCACGGTTATCGAGCGGTCGCTTAACCGGTCACGTTTCGGTAATTAAATTCGAGATTCCTTGAAATTAATTGGAATCGACCGTGTATCTTTGATATTCGGTAAAGTTCACGCGTTCGCGTCGATCAATTAATATACCGACGAAATAAGGTGGTCGTAAATTAGCGCGAGAATCGTGTCCCAGTTACCCGAGCGAAACGAACGTGTCCTTTTTCTCTATTTATTTAAGAATTCCCCATTCGTCGAGAGCGGGTCGATCGAAGCGAGGACGAAGCCTCTTCCTCTTCCCTTTTCGATGAAAAATTCAAATTTTCCAGATAAACCCGTGACACCGATGGCACGGTCCGCGTAATTTCTTAATTAAAAAACTTCGCCCGAAAACATAAGCCGCGTATAACGCTCTTTTCGTTTTTTGTCCTCGTCGAGGAAAAATGTTACGCCCCGGGAATACACCGACGTGCGTTTCCGTCGGAAATTCGTTCAAAGTTGCGGCGAAATTCCGCGTATTAGCAAAGGCTCGTGAAATACAAAAAAAAAAACAAAGAAGAGTTCGGTAGCAAGAACAATTTAGAGACGCGTTAAAAGCTAACTCGGCGATTCACGTGCATGAAATTTTTCCACGGAAAAAGAAGCAATGGTGCAGCTTTGAAATGTCAAGGTAGAAGGACGCCAGCTTATTTTTGCAAGAATAATGATATTTAGCCGCGGCGCCGCTTAAACGCTCCATTATTTCGTGCTCACGAGTTTTTAACCGCGGGGACACTAAAATTGTATCTGTGCAACTTTTTCGAGAAAACCACCGCGAGATCGTTGTATTTTTTCGCGCCTTTACTGTTGCACGGTAAGTGCAATGTAATAATTATTATAATAATATAACAGTGATATTTTATTCATATATATATAGAACTATTAACTGCGATAACTTCTTGAACAAATCTAGGGCATAAGTATCTTACAAGGGAACATATCCAACCTGAACGCTTCGATTTTAATGAAACTTATGTGGAAGATATTTCTCAAGAAAATATTTGACACGTATTTTTTTGTATCGGCCATTGTTCACATTGAAGGGGTGGTAACAGTCCTCAAAGTTAAGGGCTGAAAGTATATTTTTGGGAATATCTCTGGAACTAAAGGAGATAATGGAAAGCTTGGACTGAATAGTCGTTCAGGAATCAACTAACAGCATATAAAGAGGTTCATAATGTTATACGAATTTCTACCAACGATTGGGCAAGTCATATTTAGTTGGCAGTCGCTTGTTTGTTTAGGGTCTTCGACGTATTTCAATAATTCGTGAGAAGTACACTTTTCTTCGTAAAAGAAGAAAACAAAAATGACGTAAAGTTACACAGTAAAATTATAAATTGTCTCGTTATTTTATTATATTACCCATTTTCAATACGTACCAGCTTTGAAGTTCGAAAACGTGGAAGATGCAGAGATTCGACAATCTCGTAAATGAAAATTTAACACGCCGGAGATACGTTCAGTAAATAATTGGCAAACAATACATCATCAAAGAGATACCATCCGCTGTATCACTTTAGGGCATGGTACTATTAAAAATGTCCCTTTTTGATGCGCGGTAACGAATGATTTTTGAACATTAGTGAACGCTAATGAATATTTTCTTACCCTTCTTGAAGTAAGTTCCATTCCAGAATCCGTGTTGCACGGTGGGACTATTTGAATCCCACCCTGTTACAACAAATTGAATTGAATTGAATTATTATTACTGCTATTTTTTATGTTCCCATATCATGTGACTCGTTTGTCAATAAAGACATACCAGATTGTTTAATTTGGAACGCGATAAATTTTCCGTGCAACATGGACCGATTTTATTTTCTTATATCCTGTGTTCCAAAGACAATAATTTCTCGTTACAAATTATTCGAGAGACGAATTTGTTCGCGTAGCCAACGCATACAGCGCAAGGTACGTAAAATGAAAAGCCGCGAGACGGTGAAAAGATTGGTACGGTTTGTTGAAGCCGGCAAAAAAGGCCGGCTCGTTTCTTCCATAAATATGGTTAAAATCGTCGAAGCAAGGGTTCGCTGCATTAATCGGGAAGATCGATGAACCGCGATCCGACGATACTTTTTTCTTCGTGCTCGCCCCTTGACCGGGAAACAAACAGAAGAATTAAACACGGCCGATAGAATCGTCGAGGTAATTGTTCGTTCGACCGTTCGAAAACGTTCGCTAGAAAACGCAAAGTTCATCCTATCGACATAGAAGAAGGGAACAGGTGACCTGTTTCTGTAGTTCTATACACGATACGACGCGTATCCGTGTGTACGTGGCCGTGAGAGAGCGTACGCGAATACATTATTACTTGCTCGTTACCGTGCTCCAAATGTTTGACGTCCTGTTTCCATTTTTCAACTACAGAGAGAGCTCTCCGAATATCGGTTCGAATGCGTCGCGCACAAAAAAAATATCGTCTTGCCAATGAAATTGTTTAGGCCCATTATTAAGCTGCAAGGTTCTCATGGCCAACAATGCCTTCAGTGTTAGGATACATTTTAAAATTTCAATATAGCAATTAGACGTAAGACCGTCATCACATCGTAGGGTTCGAGGACCGTTCCGTGGCAGCCATAAACTCAGGAAGCTATAAAGACTCGGGAGCTTCCCTGTAGTTTTTTCTAGTTATTATTCGCATTTGGTCGACAGATTAATATTTTTACTTTTCGAGCCCGTTATTTCTATCATGATGTAATATTTGCGAGTGGAGGAGCCCAAGAAGGGCGTAAACCTTTGTTTCCCTTCCACAAATTTGTATAGTTTACTCATCCAATCGGAATCATTCACCCCCGTCAAGACACTCGACCGAGGTGATATGAAGATCAAAATTAGTTGGACAACATCAGAATAAATCGAATACTTTAGAAGGAGAGAACAAGTCATAGAACCATAGTGTTGAGGCCAACAATGCAAAGCCATAAAGACTCGTGAGTTTCCCTGTAGTTTTTTCTAGTTATTGTTCGCATTTGATCACCAGATTCATATTTTTACCTTTCGAGCCCGTTATTTCTAGAGTGCCTAATCAAAGTCAGCGCGCTTCTTGATCTTTATTACCTGCCACGCATTGCTGAAGCACCATATATGTTCCATAAAGATAATGCTGAAGTACATACTGCTAAAATTGTTAAGGAATATTTTTTAAACAAAAATATATACACTCTTCAATGGCCGGCATATTCACCTGACCTTAATATCATCCCCAAATCATTGAAAATTGCTGGGAAATGCTTTCGCAAGCAGTATATGCTGAAGGCCGACAATTTTTGAATACAAATGAATTAAAAACTTGCATTAGAAGTGAATGGGAAAATTTAGCTCAGGCGACAGTTAAAAAAGTATACAAATCTTTACATAAAAGGAAGGTCGAAGTGATAGAAAACAAAGGAGGTTCCACACATTATTGAAAAAATATAGTTTGATACATATATTGTTATAAGAAATACATATACTTTTGTTTCATTAAATATATAGTTGTGACACATGAAATATATATCTTTATTTTTCAAATGTGCTATCATTTTGTCTGTGTCAGATTATATGTTTCCCTCCTAACTCAGAGGACTTACTGAAGTAAAGTCAGTCTATGTTCCGTTTATATATTCACGAAAGCTACGTTTTCCATATATCTTAAAATTTCCATGCTAGCATAATTTTAACACGAGAAATTAAAGATAGCACACGCGTGCTATCTTTTTGTCCGGGAGTGTAGACGCGTTTAGAACAAATTGAATAGTACTTAGAACAATTCAGTTGATATCGAACACAGACTAGTAACACAGAATAGAGCAAATTGTATAGTTAGACAGACGAGCTCCACCTCGTCTATAGAAATAAATAGAATTGCACGCAACATAGAAATTAGTATCCTTAGTTCTTGGGTGGTCCTTCGAGTGTTAGTCATTGTAATTTGTAGGCACAAGCGTGCAAAACACCTACAAAGCTCGAACTTCCTTTCGGGTAGACGTGAGTATTTAACAATAGTGAACAAAAAAATTCGTTGTCCTTGTAATTCATAGATGGTAGATACAAATAATATATTCTACTTATAATAGTTCATCGGAAGTTACTTATGACTCGACCTAATATCTACCCACAAAATAAAAATATGCAATTGTCCGAGTTCCACATCGAGCTACTCCATATCTTCTGCATATCGACAAACCGAAAAAAAAAAATTGCAAAACCACCGCGATCGAAACAGGAACGTCGGATAAAAATGAAGCGGGAGAATAAGAATAACGAGAAGGAGGAGGTAAAAAAAAAATAAAAATGGAAGGAAAGAATGTTCGAAGAGGGTGGTAGTGTAAGGAGAGAAGAAGAGGGCGTAGAAAAAAAATGCAACGATGCAAGCGCGTATTCCATAGTGGTTGAAGTTATCCTCGTCCATGAAGTGGGAGAGAGCAGACTGCTTCCGGTAATGAAACTCGACGCGAAGAGGAAGTTCGAAAGAGAAAGAGAGAGAGAGAGAGAGTGAGAAGGGGACGCAACGGGTACACGCACGTGCTTGAACGCGGGGACGTTGAACGGTCTAAGGGATGCTGGAGAGGGGATGCAGGAGGTTGAGGTCGCATTGATTTTGTCTAGACAGGGTGGAGACTACTAGCTGCGGTATCGTCCTTCGCTCACCGTTGATATTCCGGCATCCAGTACGCTCCGTGCACGCTGCACACGCTGCGCGCCTTCTCCTGGCGCGCCACGATTTTTATTTTGCGCCAACGTGTGTTGTGTGCCGCGTACGGTTTCGTCCGAAAGTGCGTTTTTTTTTTTTTTAACGCCTTCTCCGCTCGTTTCGCGGAGGAAACATGACAGAAACGGCGAATCGATGGGCGCCTTTCGTGCGAAGGCCTTGAACGTGTCCTTCGACGCTTCCGCGTTTTTCTACTCGCGATATACGGGAACATGTAGTAGCTCACCAATTTGTTGGTACGTAATTTCTTTCTTTACACGATTTTTGTATCGCACAATTAATCCCTGGTGTTCTTGGAACTTGGCGCTCGACAGTCTCGCTGTGGATTCGCTGTTTGCGAATGTCACACAGGCAGTGTCTCGATGTTTCATTTTCATTGGAATCACAAGTTTGATATCGGCATCTCTCATCCACCTTGCGTTCGTTTAGCTCGTTAGAGAGTGCAATGATTATAACAACATTTTATGTAACTTCTTTCTTACACGATTTTTACCTTGTAAAATTAATGGTATTCTTAGAATTTGACATTCGAGAGTCTCTTGGTAGCAGTGTCTCACTGTTTCATTTTTATTCGTGTCTCAAATTTACAACCGTGCGTCTCCACCTTTCGTTCGCTTGTCTCGTTATAAAATGCAATGTTTGTAACAAAATCGAATACGGTGTGAAACATGGTAGAGTGTATGAGAAAATTGCATTCAAAATTGAAACGCGAATAAGTCTCGCTGATGCGAAATAGAAGACACAATTAGAAATAACGGTGTTGTAACAAAGAAGTTATTTTAACAATAAAATTGTCAAAACGATCAAATGACCGTTCACAAGTTTCTTATTTCAGGTTACAACAATTATTATTGTGACTTTCTCGTAATCTATCTTCATTTTCATAGAGACAAAGAATTAATATACCCATTAATTTATGTTTCATTATTTATTTATTTATTAATGCTCTTTGTAATGTCAAAGTAAATATACATTACATGCTGGTATTTTTAGTGTTAATAATGATGGGAGCGCGAACGAGTGAACTTTTTCGCTCGTAATTATAAAGAATAGCGTGATTAACATATGATCTAAAGGTTGAACTATACCTGCTACAAAAAACTTTGTTCGTGGTACGACGATTGAATGTTAATCCACGATTCAGATATACCGACGACTTTCTTCCGAGACGTGTAACAATATCGAAAGAACGGTACCAATTATGCGCTCGTTTCGTTATTATGGTTCTTTTGTTGCAGTAAAAGCGTTAAGTGCATTAATATTCATTGAAATATCGCGGGCGGCGCAAGCTCGTTAAAACGTGAGTTTACGAGGTTGCATCAACGAATTTTCTTTTCGTAGCGCACTCTATAATTATGACGATAATGAAATAAGTATGAAGAAAAAGAGAAGCCCTCCTCTTAGCGATAATTTGGTACTTGTCAGATTCGGACTATTTTTTAGAAGTGTTTTATTAGAAATTATTTATTTGAAACATTTTACAGGAAATGATTTATTTGAAGCGTTTTACAAGAAATTATTTATTTGAAACATTTTACAAGAAATGATTTATTTGAAGCGTTTTACAAGAAATTATTTATTTGAAACATTTTAGAAGGAATTATTTTTTTTAAATGTTTCACGAGAAATTATTTGTTTGACGCGTTTTACAAGACATTATTTATTTGATGCGTTTTATAAGCAATTTTTTTTGTTTAATGTCTCAAAAGACATTATTTATTTAAAGCGTTTTATAAGGAATTATTTTTTTGAAATGGTTCACAAGAAATTATTTATTTGAAACGTTTTATAAGAAATTATTTATTTGAAACATTTTAGAAGGAATTATTTTTTTTAAATGTTTCACGAGAAATTATTTGTTTGACGCGTTTTACAAGACATTATTTATTTGATGCGTTTTATAAGCAATTTTTTTTTTTTAATGTTTCAAAAGACATTATTTATTTAAAGCGTTTTATAAGGAATTATTTTTTTGAAATGGTTCACAAGAAATTATTTATTTGAAACGTTTTATAAGAAATTATTTTTTTGAAATTTTTCACAGGACATTATTTATTTGAACACTGTTAAAATTAGTTTCGGTGAAACAACGAAATTAATCGGAAATTTCTATGGTTTATGTTACAGGGACCCCCTCGACACCAATAATGCCAGGGGGCACACCAGGGACCCCGTCATCCAAAACGAAGGTAAAACCATTTTCTGATTTTATCTGAGTCGAGGAGTTGGAACGGTAAAAAATTAAAAAAATTTCCGAATTCGAGATTGTGTAAATTTCGAAGTCTCTAAATTCGAAATTGCAAACGTACTCGACATGATCCACTCTCCTTGCCTTTCGAAGTTCAAAAATGTCATGCTTCAAAGAGCTAATCAAAGGTAGTCGAGATCACGCGCGTTACCGTTCCAGCTACATGATTCTCCATCATGAAATATTCATACGAACCTCTGTGTATTATAATCGATATTTTTAGGATAAAATAATGATGAGGACGAAGGTCGTGGTAGCTCTGTACCCTTTTCGAGCGATCGAAGGAGGCGATCTGTCCCTCGAAAAGGTAAGCTCGAAATTACGTTTTTCCATCATGGACACCTTCTTTCATCCATCTATCAACATTTTAAAGAGAAAAATGTACATACGTTTATATATATAACATATAAACTACATCTTATATACAAAACTATATACAAACTATATGTTACATACAAACTATGTACATATATATTGTATGATATAAACTACATGTTACATACAAAACTATATACAAATTATATGTTATATATAAACTATATACAAACTATATGTTACAAATAAACTATGTATATGATATAGCGTTCATCCCCAAAATCCTACTGCGTTAGATTCCTAGACCCTCCATAATCCTGCATCAACGTAACTCGTTCATCTTCGTGTCCTTGGACGTCATACACTAGAATTCCTGTATTACTAGTCCTATATATCCCTACACATTAATTAGCCAATTAGGATCCAACAAGGATCTACGGGTGTACTAATGAGCGTGTCCCATATATGTACATATATATCTTCTTTCATTGATAGTAATTAATACACGATATTTATCGTTTGGTTGATTCGCTGCATTAAATATCAAGTGTTCTACATCAACCACCTTCTCCCAGAAAACATCGTTATTTATTCTTTCTGACCCTTTGAACCCGAGAGGCAACTCCAATCCGCTATTTGATTTAATGAAACGATTTTAACTTAGTAACTTCTAACTAAATTTATATTATATGTATATTTTATTCATGTATCATATAGTATATTATATTTACATTTATATTTATATGTATTATATAGGTATGATATATATTCTATATTAAGTATAATACATTATACTTATAGTACTGTACTATATAAGTAAAATATATATAAATATAATATACATATAATATAAATTTAGGAAAAAGTCACCTAGTTAAAATCATTGCTTTACAGAAAATGACGAATGCCAGTTGCCTCCGAGTTATTATTATACACCTGATGTTTGTAGATAGTGTAACAGACAATATTGACGATAAATAATACAGAAATAATAATTTCAAAGAAGTTCATTAAACATTTCACTTAGAAAGTTTTGCAGACGCTATTTGCCAACAGTAAAAATGCTTTCGAGTACAAAGGGTTAAAATTATCGGGAATTACTTGCAAAATATTCCTCTAATTCGAGGATGACAAGTAGCTCCAGAATGCATAAATTTTTCACTCATTATTTATACCTTTTATTTATTCGTTTTACTTCCTCTTGGCTTCCAAATGTGCCAAACATCGGTGATTTTATAAAAAATTACAATTCAAATAACTTTCGCTAAAATTAAAATTTAAATAATCAACGATAACTAAATTTTTCGCGTGACGATTATTGTCATCGTGACAGAAAATAGTGCCTTTTCTCCATGACGAGTATACTCGTCGATCACAGCTAACTGATTATAATTGTATAACAAGAAAATAAGAAACTTATGGGATAAGTTTCCTAACCTAAACCATGGTGTATCGTAATTGGCGAAGCTCGTAAGGGAAGGAAATATTTGACACGCGTTCGAATCCCGCGGGAGAGAATCGTTTTGCTCGATATACTTCCGCGATGTAGTTTTAATCGCACGACAGAGAAACCCGAGATCGCAATAATTCTCAGCTGCAACGGGAATCCGCGTCGCAGTGAAAACGAACGATATTCGATGTTCGATCTTCGATATCTTTCCAGAGATTCGCGGTGAGACAGACGCTACGATTACGCGTGTCGTTGAAGCAATTCAACTCTTCGCGGAACAGGATCCATGATAATAAAATAGACCCATGTTGAATAGAAATTTTATCGCGTTTTAAGTGAAACAAAATTGGTATATTTTTATTAGCCCATTAAAACTGCCAAATTTTTATTTCAACTCCACCGCGTGGCTTGTCAATTTATGTATAAAAATACTTTTACAAATTGGACGACATTGAAGCAAAAAATAATTTTAACAACCAGAATGTAAGCATGTACCGATTACACATTTTATTTGATATAACGTCGTTGCAAGTGATGAAAGAAAAATGTATATTCAAAACCTTATTTGAAGATCCTGGCAGCAAATGGGTTAATAAAGGTATAACATAACGTAAAAACATACCAAAATAATAATAGTTTAATTAAATTTGTTGTTATATATGTTTTTTTTATTACTCCCCAAATTGCATAGTGGGTCGACTAAAATCCCACCATATTTTCATAATTTGCGAACAAATTTAATCTTCAGTTTTATTATAAAACTCTTAGCTTGCTTATATAGAACTGATTTTTATAAAAATTAATTTACCTCTACGATTTTTCGCATGAAACCAGAAAAAGAATATTATCGCGATAAACTTCCTACTTACAATTGGTGAACCAAGTGAATTGGTTGGTGAACCAAGTGAATTTAATGAATTCATAATATAAACTGAACAACTCATGTTCGTATACATGATGAAAACGAACGTGGTCGAAAGAGAGAAAAAGATGTCGCTAAGTCAACTTCGAAAAACACATACAAACACATTCATACAAAAAGGAAGATATTCAAAGTCACACTTTCGATGGTAACATTGATTGAATATATTACCAATTGCTTTACGTAAATAAGACGAAATATAAACCTGTGCACATGCAGCTATCGCAAAATTTCGAGGCGAGACCAAAAACGACCCACCGTGCATTACGGTGCATCAAAAAGATGGGATACATATGATCCCATGGTGCCTGAAAGAGTTAATCGAGTCGTGTGATCAGGAAACGAAGGATATAGGATGGTAGATTATTCTGTTGCCGCGTGAAAAATCGTCTTATAGCGTTGCATCGAAGACCGATAGAACTTCACTGTATCGAATTGAATCGGATTCTCCCGTAACGGAACCAGTTGGAAGCTATTAAGTCTTATCAAACGGGAACGAAGCGTAATTAAATCTGACCCGAGCGTAATAAACGAAATAGAATTCGGATGGGTTTGATTTCGTGTTGAATCAACCCTTCGTCGCTTTGATGGTTAACCCTTGGCACTCGAGGATATTTTTTACTGATGGCAAATAGCGACTGTAAAACTTTTTACTTGATAGGTTTGACGAACTTTTTTGAAATTATTATTTTTCTACTCACAATCGCTGATATTATTCGTTTCGCTATGTTCAAATATCTTGGAGTATACTATAAATTTAGTTAGAAGTTAATTCCGATTAATATTTCAAATTAATTAATGTTAATTAATTGCACTAATATTTTAATACTATAAATTTAATTAGAAGTTAATTTTGATTAATATTTCAGATTAATTTAAAGTCAATAAATTTGACTAATATTTTAATATTTTAATTTCAACAATTTCGAATAAAATTAAATCAAATGTGAGTCGTCTGTCGAGCGCAAAGTGTTAACGTCGTGTGCCAGCACCTTAATCCCCCACACGTGGCTAAGAGCTCGTATGCAAACGCGAGAGCTGGTATAACGTGTATCAGATTCCGTTATACCTAAACTTATAATCGCATCGAAACGATCAATCTTCGCGCGACCGATTTCTCCGATCGGGTTTACGGGTTTTGATAATGCTCCCGCGTTATCCGCGAATTTCATTCACGAGCTGTCAGTAGAATCCCCCAAGCGCCACCCCCGACGTTGAACATCCCCGAATTCCGAAAATTTTCTGAATCACCGGATCACCGAATCCATATATTCCTACGCTTAGCGACATAATAGAAGCTTCCGACAAAAAGCTCGCGGTTGTTCGTGAAATTTGAAAAAGCCGTTTCGAACTTGTTCGTCCAGTAGTTAACTGTTCGTTGATCTTATTCGGATTCTATCGGCTACGATTTTATAACGTTAATGGAATGAACCTGGTTTTTTTCACCGCGACTCTTTGTTGCTAGTTTCGAATCGCGAAATTAGTCGAATTCGAACGTGAAAGCGGCGCTTTTCCTCTCTCAAATGCTCTTTTATCCCAGAAACCGTGTACCGGATGAAAACCTGATCGATATCGTCGAATCGAACAGGGTTAATCGGGTATCTTCGAATATTGTAATAGTTGTCGAAATTGCTTTTGTTTCGTTTGCAACGTTCTGTAAAGGAACCCGTTATTCGGATCCACCGGTTTTTTCTTTTTTATCTAACGTTGGCGATGCTCGATACGTGATAGAGTAACGTAATTTTTGTTTATATCAGGGTGCGGAGTACGAAGTGCTGGATGATTCTCAGGAACATTGGTGGAAAGTCAAAGACGAACATGGGTAAGTCCAAACATTTGATTTTTAATGGCGACCGTAAATTTAATGGATATTAAAATCGCATGACGTGATAAATTACTCGTTACGAGCAATTGCAACAACAGCTTGACTATTAACATTAGATTTACGAAACGAGCCAAAATGATTCATAACATATTTTTTATTTTAACCCTTAACGAACGAATGCTGCCATATTCGTGACACTATGAATATTGCAATAAAATCGTGTACTAGCATACAGGCTGCATAACGTGTGCTTCAATATTTATGTATTGATTTATTTATATTTTATCTATATATTCATATATTTATATTCTATATATATTTATATACTTATATTTTGGTATATATTTATATACATATTTATATATTTTCTTTTTTTTTTAATTTGTTGAAATATCACGTCATGTACATAAGTACATAAGTAATTGTTCATTTTTCCCACAAATTTTCTATCTTGTACAAACACATTGTAAATTTATAAAAAATAAATTTACAGGTGTATACAAACGTAAACATTACATACTTACATATATCTATTTGTTTATTTCAACCCCACTTTTCTGTAATTTTCACACATCTGTTCATATACTATCTATCATTACGATAAGAGCGATATTAAATTATGCATTTTTTCTGACACTAGTATTAAAGCAATTAATTTGTTAAAATTCCGTCGATCTACTAGTTATTGTACTAGAAAAACGCTCTCGTTCGTTAAAGGTTAAATTACAAACACTATGAAGAAGCTTTTATCAAAAATTATGGTAACTGTTGTCAAGATAAAGGATCATTGTACAAGCCAGTTTACGTATCATACGTTATTTGTTTTCTTTTCTAGTTTAGTTTTCATTTAAAAATGCACTGTTATATCGTGTTTGTAAATCTAGCGTTAATATCGAAATTATAACAAACATATTTGATCACATCAATGCTCGTCAAAAATGGAAATTTCTCAAAATTCTCTGTTTACCATTTTCGGGAAATGTTTCTTACGTTCAAATAACTGTTCACGTAATTAGAACACTTTTATTACGAAAGTATACTAAACAACGTTTGTTTCGTTTTACAGGTCCATCGGTTACATTCCCAGCAACTACGTCAAAGAGAAAGAATTGTTGGGTCTTCAGAAATACGAGTAAGTGTTCACTTACACCGACGCACACGGAACATTCTCGTTATATTGCCGTTCGAACCGCACCAGTAAAGTTTTTTTTATCGCAGAGTAAGAAAATCGACAGATATTGATCATCGTTAACCCTTTGTACTTGAAAAGTGTCTCACACTCGCCATTTTGTTTAATACAACAATTTAGAATACATATTTTTTTAACTAAATTTATAGTGTTGTACATACGATGCATAAATATAATAGCTTGACTTAATTTTAAGTAAAAAACTTTTAACTACATTCATAGTATTGTGTATTTGATGTTTGAACATTGTGAAACAGACAATATTATTTATTAATAATAAACAAATACTAATTTTCAAAAAAATTCTTCAAGCCCTTCACCTAGTATGTTGTACATACTATTTATAATATATAAAATTTTAATTAGGAGATGAAATGTATACATACTAGTATGTTTTACATATTATATATTACATACTAGTCAGTTTTACATACTATATACTTATATGTATATACATACCAGTATGTTTTACATACTGAACATTAAATACATAATACTATAAATGTAGTTAAAAATTGTTTAAATAAAATTGTTGTATAAATTGTTATAAATATGTTAAACCAATATGGTTGCTATTTGCCAAGGATAAAAATGCTTTCGAATGCAGAGGGTTAATTTAGAAATACAATACCTCAGAGATGTAAACGTTTAGCAGTTCGTAATTCGCGAAATTCGAACGACGTAACGAAAGAATGGCTACACCGTGCGTACGTCGTTAAGAGAGAAAGTTAATTATGGAAAATTTGCATTGCAGATGGTACGTAGGCGATATGTCCAGACAACGCGCGGAATCATTGCTCAAACAGGAAGACAAAGAAGGATGTTTCGTTGTTCGTAATTCCTCTACCAAAGGGCTTTACACGCTTTCGCTGTACACTAAAGTGTAAGTATCGCGTATCGTTGTGAATACGTTTTGTGTGTTGATGTTTAGGGGAACGGTTGAAAGAAGACGGTCTGTGTTGTTGCAGCCCGCATCCGCACGTGAAACACTACCATATCAAGCAGAACACGAGAGGAGAATTTTATTTGTCCGAGAAACATTGTTGCGGTTCGATACCGGACTTGGTAAATTATCACAGGCACAATAGCGGCGGTTTGGCCAGTCGATTGAAAACTAGCCCTTGCGATCGTCCTGTGCCGCCAACTGCTGGTCTCAGTCATGGTTTGTTGGATTTTTTAAGTTTTTTTAATAAAACTTGATCGTTATCGTATAGAACGTGTACAGTATGTATACATTGCCGTAATCAAATGTATGTGGACACCTACCATGTTCGTGAAATGTGTGATATAATGTATATTTTTATTAACGAATAATGTCACTAATTAAACAAATAATGTTAGACTTATGCACGACACGACTCGAATTACACCTTTGCAATTATGAAAGTAGTCTAAGTCAAAATTAAAAAAAAAAACTAGTTTATCAGTTATTTCATCGACATTATTTTAAACTAAATTAATTCAATGTAATTTTTACATTACGTAACTCTTTTAGATAATTACAAGAATTAAGGAAGTATCCACATATTTTTGAGCGGCAGTGTATGTACTATGTAGTAAAGCACAGTGTTGGGATAAATCAGGGTTGTCGTTCAGAAAATCTCAACCATCGAATAATCAAGAGATGTCAGATTTTCTAATTGAAAAATTGTTTGCACGTCAACGTATGTCCCAATCTCCATTTTTAGAAATAAGAGAGTTAGAAGGTCATTCCTAGAATTCCTTAATATTTTCTAGAACAAAAAATCGCTGAAAATCGTCAGTTTCTGGTTTGTAATTTTATATTACAAAATTTTCTTGCCACCCTTTTGTCAAAATGTTATGTTTTATTGACTCAAAGAATGGTTGTACATGTTAGATGATGCTGTAGTATTAATATACTTATTATTCCAGTTTATTTTTAATTTTAAAGTAAGCGCATTTAATTTCGGTACTTCTAATGTTATATTATTTTGTTTAAATCCCCTGTAGAAAGCAATCATTGTATATAGAATAAATTTTGCTCGTCCAACGGTACATTTGATCCACAGATAAATGGGAAATAGATCCAGCAGAGTTGCATCTATTGGAAGAACTTGGTTCGGGACAATTTGGAGTTGTGCGAAGAGGAAAATGGCGTGGTTCTATAGATGTTGCTGTGAAAATGATGAAGGAAGGTACTATGTCTGAGGATGACTTCATAGAAGAAGCTAAAGTAATGACGTAAGTCGGCACTATAATTCTATAGTGCTTTGTATCTTGAAAATGTATAAAATGTATATAAGATAGTGAATAATAAATTATGTATGCTCATACGAGTATGAAATTATTTCATGTAGGAAACTTCAACATCAGAACTTGGTGCAACTGTACGGTGTTTGCAGTAAAGATAGGCCAATATACATCGTCACCGAATACATGCGACATGGATCTCTTCTTAACTACCTCCGTCGTCATGAAGCAACATTAGGAGCTAATGTTGGCCTACTTTTAGACATGTGCATACAGGTACAACGTTTGTACCGTGCCAGCGTAAAGTCACTAAAATTTCAATCACAGGAACAAGCAAATTTTCATTTGTTTAATTAAGCTGTATTAAGCATTCGTCAACACATTGCTGACCGGCAGTTTTACACAAAAACTAGCTCATGTCATTGCCTATTATTTCGTACTTGAATGTGGAGGTAGAACCATGCGAATGGACTCCAATAAAGTTTATTTAAACATAATGAATTAAGATGAAGCTTTTGACATGTCATTTGTATGAACTGTATGAATTGTATGAATAGATGTATTACTGTATGAACTGTATAGCAATCAGTTACGCGTGATGGTTCACAACAGGTTTTGCAAATATATGTCGTTTCACTTCGCTTTCCTTTTCAAGAACATACTCTACATATTCCAATTTTCTTTTTATCGCGATTATAGTTTAAATAACAAGACAAATAGTTATCTCTGTAATAGAGTGATTCTGATTAAACAGAATGAACAAAGTTTTTAAAATATTCTATTATGCACTCGGTTTCATAAAGCGAAACAGAAAATTCAGGTGCAAACACGAATTAACTCGTGACCGGTCAACAATGTGCTAAAACAGTCGTATCGCAGATACCTTTTGTTGTGAAAAATATTTATTTTGTTGGAATATTACATTGGAGACTACGTGTAAATAAATTGTAATGACATACATGATTGAATCGTGTAATTTGTAGGTTTGCAAAGGAATGGCTTATTTGGAAAGGCACAACTATATCCATCGAGATCTTGCCGCGCGCAATTGTTTAGTCGGCTCAGAAAACGTAGTAAAAGTCGCTGACTTTGGATTGGCAAGGTAGAATATCCCTTCGCAGTGTTCATTTCATCAATTTCGTCAACATTCTACAATGAATGTCACGCTCGAAATATCGTTTCAGGTATGTTCTCGACGATCAGTATACCAGCAGCGGAGGAACCAAATTTCCCATCAAATGGGCACCACCGGAAGTATTGAACTACACGCGGTTCAGCTCGAAATCAGACGTCTGGGCATACGGAGTACTTATGTGGGAAGTATTCACGTGCGGAAAAATGCCTTATGGCCGCCTAAAGAATACCGAAGTTGTAGAGAGAGTACAACGAGGAATCATACTAGAAAGACCTAAGGCCTGCTTCAAGGAAGTTTACGAGGTCTGCTTACAACTATCGTAACCTTTGCTAATAAACGAGAATACCGTTGCATCGTAGTCTTCGTTAACCCTTTGCACTCGAAAACATTTTCATTGTTGGCGAATAGCTACTGCAAAACTTTGTAGCTGAAAAGTGTTATGAACATTTTTGAAATTATTATTAGTTCATTATTAATTGGCAATATTGTCTGCTTCACTGTGTTCAAACACCACATGTATAATACAACAAATGTAGTTAACCCCTTGACATATAATTTATTTGTCTAGTGCGTCAGTCAAAACTACTATTCACAACTATTAGGGAGTCCCGGAAATTTCTTCGTTTTTTGATGTCATAGAAACACAATAATTTTAGAAAAAGTAAATAATAACGTTTCCCGAGAGGTGGAAGCGGGTAGCAGAGCAGAACAGTTTGTATTTAATGTAACAAATCAACCTTAAACGATAAATAGTGTGTATTCTTTTCTATCAAAAAAAGGATGAAACTAATGGGACAACTTAATACAATCTTAATACGAAGAAGAAAAAAAGTTACAATGTTATGCGTATTTTATGTTCAATGACCCTTGATTATGTAGATTATATTTGGATACGAACTTTACATATGAGCTTATTCACAATTTTAACAAGATTAATCACGATTAGACTGTGAATGCGTCACGAGTCAGGCTCGTCAAGATATGATATGAAGATAAAAGTTATTTATTTAACACTAAAATTACCGACGTATAATGGACAATTATTTCGATGTTAAAAATGAAGCTGAAAAATAAATGAACAAACGATGAAATATCGACATAAATGTCAGGAAGGCCAGCTTAACACACTATGTAACTTGTAGGAAGGTCATTTGACCCCTTAGGTATTTTTAGTGTTAAAATTGTACCGTTAAATCAATTGGCCAACGAGAGTCGTCATTCGAGCACAAAGGGTTAAAACTGGCGGAATCTTATTATTAAGATATTCTCGTTTCCATAACGTAGATACGGTGTAGAAGGTGTCGAAAAATTGATCGATAAGACCGAATGAACGAATGGTTGCAGGTAATGCGAAAATGCTGGGCCCATTGTCCGGAAGTACGACCGTCCTTCCGCGTGCTGAAGGAGCAGCTGATCAGCGTGTCTCAAGGTCTGCTCAATGATTGACTCAACCTTCTGCGGTGTATGCGCCTATCGTCGCCTTCGAGCCGGTCAATACAGGCGGCAAAATCTCCATCTCTCGAGCGATCACCCTCGATTCTGCCATCATCGAACAACTCCACGCCATCGTACAACTCGGCAACTCTACCGTCGTCCCGTAAGACTCGTGCGCCAGCCTCGTTACCGCCCTCGATCGATTTTCTACATCTATCGTCGTCCACGTGTAAATTAAAGAAAGAAGGGTCATCCTCACCGAGTACACCCGGCCACCAACCTAGTCAACCATCATCGAGCTCGTCGTCGAACGTCTGTGACATTTGCAGTTCCTACGGCCATCCGTGGATCGAAATTTGCAAGGCGATACGAGCCACTAAAGGCAAATGAAAAGTGTGTGTGTCTCGAAGTATGTGTGTCGATTTAAACCGATTATATAACGCAGCTTACATGACAGAAAAATGAGAATATTAATACGACATTATTTGAGAATCTACAAAGCACCGTGTCCCGTACCATTTTAACCCCGATCCAACCCCCCACCCCCACCCCCCCCCCCGCCATCTTTGACCAAACTTCACGAAACCTGATTAAAATAATATTATTTTAGACGTTGCTTTCGTTTCCCGTCGAACGAAACGATCCGAGTGCACGATGTGTTTTCTTTCTTTTTTTCGTTGGTTCGCGCCCTCTCCTAACCCTCTACCTAATCCGTTCCAACGATAATCAGTTTCGAAGTACCCTAACGCAACGATACCGGATGCATTTACGAATAGAACAGTAGTATTTATTGACTGTCCTTTTAAACGGGATATACTAGTATGTTGTGATTTTATTTTTTCTTTTCTTTCCTGTTTCTCCGTAGAAACGTATACTGTCCCTTTTGTTATATCGATTTTTAACGAAAACCGTAAAGTAACTTCAACGAACGAGAACAACATTATTTCTGCTTGATAAATAAATTTAATAAATGAATGTTTCACTTGTGTATTATATACTATGACGATTTAATAAAATAGAATAATGAAAACTAAGCTGTTTTATGTTGGTCGAATTATTTGTGCGGTAATTCGAATATCCAGAATAGATTCTAGATATTTTTCTGTACGTTATTAGGGTCATCTTTATAAAATTAACGTTTTATTCTGAATCGTAGCGAATTAATTTGGAACTACGGTACACGAAATAAATATAAACGCCTTTGTAAAGATTTAAAGATGACGATTTTTTAGATAATTATTATCGCATTTATTTGAACGTTATAAATTAAATATACTTGTTGCAACGATTACAAGTATTCACGCTATTACGTTACAAATTTGAATGTAAGTATAGTCTGTTAAAATTGGCAAACTCGTCTGCCTTTAGAACTTTAGAAAAATTGCTACAGACTCTCTAATCCATTTTCGTGTCACGTGTGCCATCTACTGGTAAATAAAGGATTTAACGGAGTAAAAAGTTGCTTTTTTTTTGGAAGACCTTGTACGGTGTGCACGTAGCGTGTTTCTTCGTGGCATACCGAATGCCGAACTCGTTACCTTCGTGGTGGTATAACCTTCACGCTATAGCAATACGTATGCGATAACTGAAGGACTTTTAAAAATAACAGAAACTGACGAAACAAGTAAAAGGTCACTTACTGTAATAACTGTAATGTTTATTATCACAAACTATGAGTTAAATCGTACACAGTAATGTAAGAAAATTAATGATGATTTTTATAGTTGCTTTCTCTTCCGTAAATAATTTTATATCATTTTCACAAATTAATTACAGAATCACACAATGCTAGAAAGTTTGCTGCATGAAATACATACATGCACGATCGACGGAACAAAGAAGTCTGTAATTCGCATTTGTCTTAACCCGATAAAGTGTTTGTCGTTTAAACATACAAATTTACGTTGACTTCATGTTGCAATACGAGTAAAATACTTAATCTATATGTATATATATATTCTGTTGCCAATAAATGGATCAAAAATGTGATCAAAGGCACCTTCTGATATTAATTACACTTACGATCGTATAAAAATTATATTGCTTTAACATACTACTATATACACTGATGATCTAATGTTATCAATACGTATGAGTTTTTCATTGTCTTCTTATGCGTGTTACTACAAGTTAAGGTGCTCACGTTTTTTAAACATTTTTTCATAAAATATATATTTATATAATTACTTATACATTCCATGTGTGTATATATATATATATTTATCTATATATATGTATGTATATACATACATATACGCATATCACTGGGGCATATGCACATATACGTATATACATGTTTAAAAGTTTTTAAATAAAACTACAGTTAACAGATAGCAATTTTTCGTACACATTGGAACCGCAAGTTCTGGAATGTACCCCTAATAATAAAAAGTAAACACGCTATAAAGTATAACTCTTTTTTTTAAGTAGTAATGTTCAAATCTTTCTATCGGATTTATCGGTATTATTTGAACTGTAGTTTCCACAGGCTATATATATATATATATACTTGATCGTTTAAAATAATTTCTTTAAAATATTGCTTTTTACGCCGCTGAGATTATACATACGTATATATATATATATATATTTATATATATATATATTTATATATACACATATATTTATAAACAATGATTGTAGATCGTATAACGATAAAAAAACGAATTCTTAAACAATAACAAGGTATACCACTTGATACTAAAATCACATAATCGCTCGATATCCAGGCTAAAAATCTTTCACCCCACTTTCGACAATACGGTTACTTTGACTTGGAAAACGCGTCGAATGTTTTCATAAAGTCAATTAAATAATACCGGTATCCGTTTGTCTCTTACCTTTTATCATTCGCTCTGAAAACGTTTTATTTAAAATGTTGCAATATGTACTACAAAAAATTATGCATAGCAAAAATTAGACTAATATTTCCTCTTTACGACGGTACAATAAATCTTTCTTCCGCGCGTTCCTATAATAATTTTACTGTACAAAATTCATCAAGATATAAAATCTAAAAAAAAAGTATTCTCGTGTCCGCTTCAGCGACGAAATATTCTCATTTTAAAAAGTTTTCTCCAAAAATTTAAAAAAACGAATTACACGTATTTACGATATGTAACACAATCGTGCATACTGCGGTTCAAATGCTGATTTACACGTATCAAAAAATAAGTATTAGATGTTGATGTGTGGCAATTAACAGAGCGACACATACGTCATTACAGGCACAAACGGTTCCGTACATAGACTCGCAGACTTGGTGCAGTTAATATATTTAGTAGGAAAAATTTGGTCCGACAGTTTTTCTACAAACTGTTGACTGCGTTTCGATCGTATGTCATCACATGTGAATCGTTGCTGCCGTGTAGCGTGCTTCTCCTCTTCGCCAACTCCACTGACTCGGTCGGTACTGTTTTTAAAATAATTCATTTTAAATATTACGTTAGTAACGTTTCGCTAATACGTTAACTAAAAATAAAATAGAATCTCTCTATGTGAGCGTACGAGACTTTTGAATGCTGTTAAAAAGTGACGGGCTTATAACAATAAATATATGCAACAAATCTTTACCCTGATCAACATTTGTCCGGATGCACTGTGTGGATTACGATAAGCGTACGCAGCCCAAGCTGCTAGTCCCACGACTAATGCAATTACTAGGAGAATTCCAATGATTCCAGAAACTCCCATGTTCATGTTGTCTCGAGCTACAACCATAAAACATACATACATTGAAATATGTTTATACAACTATAGCATGCTTGATTTTGCAAGTAGTACACAAACTATGTAGTACAGATGATAAAAAAGATGAATTATTTGAAACGTGTAAAGTATATAAAATGTTAAATTTAAGATAGTATTCCTCTGAATTTTTTGTTTGGCAGAGAAAATATTTATTAAATACGTGCACGTTTTTTCATGCGCATATGTACATAAAAATGAGAAATCCAAATGTCAGAACGTATGCAAATTAATGTCTTACAACGTTCTAGAGGACTTGTCCCAGGTTTTTCTGGCTTCGCGTTCATAGATTCACTGCTGACAGCTTCCTCAGAATGTACATGCACCACGTGATTAAAATCTTCTTCGCGTTCCTTGTACGTCGTAGTAGGAGATGGACAATTGTGAACATCCTTTATTTTTCTAACGTCGCAACCTTTCAACAGCCAGTCCTGCCTTGACCTAAATGTCCCTGTACTGCATTGATTCAGTTCCGAACACCATTTGCAGTCGAAATCTTTTAATTTCGTCAGACAGTCTTTGCAGTTGTCCATTTCTAGGCACGTTGGCAAAGCGTTCAAATAAATCACTGTCCAATTTTTAATATCCTGTCGATTGAAGTTCACGCGATGATACTCGTAAATTGTTTTTCTGCGAACAACTGTGGAGACAAAGAATAATTCGTTACTCCGACAAGATTCGAATCCTCGTGGTGGATTTTAAAAATAAAATCGCCATATGCACTTACAGAATACTATTCTGTCCATGATGTAAGCATCGCTGAGGCCAACTTTGACGGGATGCGCCGTATCTTCTATTAATTCGACCATCAGCGGAATCATCGAGTACACGAACACAATGTCACCGTTTTGATGCAATGTCACTTGGAAAGTAAAGGCACCGGCGTCCGGTCTGTCTTGCAAAACTACCTTTTCCCACACGACCGTAAATGCAGTTCCTGTAATTGTGAGTTTAATTATAATTCAATTGTAATTAGCAAGATAAGCAACCGTTCATTGAACCTTATCGCTTATTGATTCTCTTGTTCAAGAAGTTCAAGAATTCCATTTTAAACTCTATAGCAAATAAGTTTAAGTTTTCATAGACTCAAGGTCAAAGCTTCTTTCTGATGAACTGATACTCTGAATACGAGTGATATAATGGAAGGCAATGCTAAGTTTTAAAACTGTAAAGAAAGAAATTATCTGTACTATTATTGTTTAATAGAAAACTTACCGTTGTCGGCATATTTAACGAAGCTCTCGTTGGACAATCGCGTATCGAAATTCGCCATCAACGGGGCTATATACTGAGTAGCCGCGAGCCAGCTGTGAACATATTCGCCGGTGTACAGGAAACCGCCGGTAGCTATGGTGATGTTGCGAACTTTGTGGCCGTAAAACGGGAAATCGAACTTCAACTTGACCGTCTATTGAACAAAAATATTCATGTATCAACATCCTCTGTATATGGCCACGAAAGGAGTACGGTGTCGCGCAACTGGGTGGAGCTGCACTTTGTGCTGCGTCGAAAAGAACAGACAGATGGTACAAAAAAGGAGTTGTATTTTGCATACACGTGTTTCCTGGAGCGTGGTACTCGGTGTGTGTCATCACCGAATGAAGCTATTAACACTAAAACTATCAGAGTATGATGGACGCTTATTTTGAAATTATGAACGACGTTGAAAAATAAATGGACAAACAATGAGACATATTAATGTCATCACCGAATGAAGCTATTAACACTAAAACTATCGGAGTATGATGGACGCTTATTTTGAAATTATGGACGACGTTGAAAAATAAATAGACAATCAATGAGATATAAATTAATGTCATGGCCGAATGAAGCTATTAACACTAAAACTATCAGAATATAATCGACGCTTATTTTGAAATTATGAATGATGATGAAAAATAAATAGACGAACAATGGAATATAAATTAATGTCATCGCCGAATGAAGTTATTAACACTATATCTACCAGCACATAATGCACGCTTATTTTGAAATTATGAATGACATCGAAAGACAAATGGACTAACAGTGAAACATAAATTAATCTATATATATTAATTCTTTGTCAATATGAAAATTGAGATTACAAGAAAATCACCATAATAATTGATGTAACCTGCAGTAAGAAACTCGTGAACATTCAACCATTTTGGTAGTTTTAGTGTCAAGGAAAGGAATATTTTTACTTTATATCTTTTCATAAATTGAACACGAATTCCGCTTATATCAAGGTAATTACTATATTAGAGTAAATTCGCTGCCTAAGGATTCATATATGAAATATATGAACTTGAAGTGTGAGTAATTTAAAATCTCGAATCAACGCTAAAAGCGACCCATAAGAAGATCATTATATTCGTCGATGGTAGAGATATCGATCAATGTATTTCTTTGTTCGATCACATTACCAATTTGAGGAACACTGTACAGATATCTGAAGCCTGAGGAACGCTGCGACAGTAATAACGATGTATCGTAAAATGTACTGGTCATAGTCATTTCTAAAGTACAATTTTATAAAAGGACTAATAAAAATCCCATTGGTTTGCATATTGTCATCGTCAGATTTCAATATGTTTAGATACTTACCACATTTACTTCGGATTTTCAATAGATGGCGGGAGGAGACACAACGTTTCATTTTCTCAAAAGGTGTGTCATTTCGTTCACGATCAGAAGCATTTATACAATATAACATTATAAAATATTTCGTCATTAATTTTGCGATACAATGCTTTTGTGATGATAAATATTCTTCTTTAATGTAAATGCATATATAAATATTCTTTGCAATGATAGATATTCTTTTGTAATGATAAATGCTTTTATAATGATAAATATTCTTCTTTAATATAAATGACTATATAAATATTCTTTGTAATGATAGATATTCTTTTGTAGTGATAAATATTCTTCGAGCTTCAAACGAAGAAAGAGCACAACGTATCCCAATTACGCGACTCGGTTCGTACACCGAATATGTTTGAAATCTCACCGCGGCTCGACGATGACTCTGGCTGAGCAAATTATTAATTTTCAATTCCGGATGATTGTCGATGTCCACCCAGTACCTTCTGCCCACGGCCTCATCGATTATGAACGTGCTGTTGTAATACTGGTGCGTGTCCACTTCGGTTTTGGTGATGTTGTGTTGAGACAATGTTTTATTGGTCACGTCGGAAAACTTGCTAATAGATATATCTCCAACGGTGCTGTCGGAATCGTCCTTCTCGACGGCGAACAATGCCACCGGGGACTCCGACACGTTCGTCGAATTCTTCTCGGCCACGGTTGTTTCGTTCGTCCCGTTCTTCGTTGTCTTAGTGTAATAAACCTAGAATGGAATCTGTATTTAAAAAACAATGCAAAAGCATATTATCTTAACGGTACAGGAAGGTTCGTAGCGATGGTAGGATTTTTATTCGTAAAACCATCGTTAGACGTGACTGTACAGAAGCTCGAAATGGAACGTAAAGTGACCGGCATACTAAAGTGACCATTTTACATATATCGCATATAGAATAGCACAAAACTAATGTTTTTAATGAAAAGCGATCCTAATATCGGGGTTTTTTGAAAGGTTTACTAGACTTTCTTCAAATACTTGCACCCTACAAATACTATTAGACTTTCCCCGGATACGTGGGTTCTACATTACTAAATTTTCCCCGAATAACTCTGTATATTACTAGACATTCCCCCAATAGCTGCACCCTATGTTACCATACTTCCACGAACCGAAATCCTGAAATCCCGAAAAATGAAGCTTGCGACCAAGCTTTTCCATCTCGGTCGCGATACTTTTCTTATGGAATCCGAATTTCGACCGTGCGTTGTTTACAGAAAAGAAGTTAAAGATAGTCTGTTTGTTTTGAGAAGTCGTACCGATTCCACGGTCGAGGAAGCGGCGTCCGACGGTTTCTGCGTGGTCGCCGGTTCCTGTTTAACCATCCAAGGCGTGGAGGACAAAGGCGACGTGGCGACCGATTCAGTCGTCGACTCCATCGACGACAAAACCTTCGAGATCGCCTTGCCGAGATCCGTCATCACTTTTGGACGTTTCCTCGTGATGTTCTGTTGTTGCATAGGTTGCTGCGGCTGCGGCTGTTGCGGCTGCTGTTCTTGCGGTTGTTGTTGCTGTTGTTCTTGCGGCGGCTGTTCGGTCGCGACAGGTGGCTTCTCGTTTGTGTCTCTGCGACGTCTATCGTATTCCTGCGTTTCCTCTAGCTGATCATCGTCCATGGACACGAAGGAGAACTCGACCGGTCCGTCGGCTCGGCGCGATCGTCCGCCATGTCGTCCGAGCTCGTAGTAATATCGGTCTGCGAACATTACAGCAAAGACACTCTAGATAGGTTGCAACGCTTGCGTATCTGCCACGATATTTGCGAACATTCACAAATTATACAAATTATACCGACGGTGTGTTATATGTACAGCCGCAACCCTCAACTTGACCGGTAAGGACTACCGATTGTTTACAGCTTTCGGGTCAACTAGTGTGCATGACCGCTCGAACCAAGAATTTCTGTCGCCGAAAATGTGTGAGACTCGATGTGATCATCTTTTTTTTCGGCCAATTACTGCCGTCGCGTCGGAACGTCTGGGAAAACCTACTCACCGGCCAAGTTGAGGGTTGCGGCTGTATGTTACTGTGGGACTGGAAAGTTTGGTTCAAGACAATGTGTAACTAACATACAGTGGGCCCTCTTTCGCGTAGCGAACCCTCTTTAGCATTTTGTAAATTGAATAGCCTTTTGTAAATTTATATTTTTAAGCATTTCTATCGCAGCAGCAATAATGTTGCAGCAAGCTCGGAGGAGTTATAGTGACGATAAGCGTAGTTCTTATGTTTCATTTCAACTTCCTCACGCGCCAATTCCTGGGTGACGTACTATACATATATACATGTTTGTGGGTGTATATATTTAACAGTTTGACCACCTTAACGTGACAACCTTAAATATATCGCTTATTTTTTATAATAGAAAAAAAGTCAAGGGGAGAAAATATTCTGCTCGAGGACACCAATACGACGATGGGCCGAATTTATTTTTCAAGGTCACTTTTTTACCGAGATTTCAAGGTCGTCGTATTTTTTTTTTTTTTTAATTGTACTGCATATTTTAATTTCAGTAGACTTATAGCTTATAAAGAAATCTCCACTCACTTGTTTCCGTAATGACACCTAAAAAGTAAAGTGTACTACGATTTTCCAACGACTGAAAACTATGCGACAAAGGGTTCAACACTTCAATTTGGAGTTCAAGTACAATAATAATTTGCGTAGTCAAGGATTACTGAATACAAAGTTGACGTAACATTTTACATTTCTTTATTAATTTTACCTTCCTGTTTGAATATTTTAGCTGTGATTAGTTAATTCTGTCTGACGCACCTCTCAAGTAAATCATGAGGCAAGGGGTTAATAACTGTTTATATCCTAACTTATTCGGACTTCGCATTACCGATTCCGAGAAATTTAACCGAGAAGTCTAGAGCAATTCAAGATGCAAGAATTGAACACGGTAATGGTGGTGCAAGCACGCGAACGCAAATACAGAGAATATAGAATCGAGAACGATTCGAATCAATTGATGATCGCATACTCGACGAACTTTTGATGAAAGGGGTCGTGCACGGTCGTTTTACGCGTGGCCCTGCATTGCTATAAATTCCAGTGATCGGTGCCAATGTTCCCCCATTAACTCTACATTTACGAACTTTCCATCTCTACTTGGATTTAATACAACGTTGTTGCGAGCGATAAATGAAATATGTATGTAATAATGAACATTCAAATCCCCATTTGGGTATCGTGTCAGCAACTGAATTAATGCGACAAATCAACCGTAAACAGTAGATATTGTGTATTCTTTTGTGTTTAGTTGTATGTTCTTCGGGATTCAACTTAATGAACCACGAAATAGGTCGTGGAATCGGTGAATCCCGAAAGACAAAAATAACAAAACAACTGACGAGGGTAAAATGTTTGTGCTTTATTAAAACTAAGACTTGATATAGCACTTAAGAAAAAATAGTAACACCTCGCAAACTGACAAAGGACCTTTACCAGTTAACTGTGGCGCTCCCTTTTGTAAGTATACTCGTAAATCACAGAATAAATGTGGGTGTTAAACTATTGGATCCAAAAAGACGGGTCTATTTTATAAAGTAGACAATTTTATTACTAATATTGACTTATTTGGTGAACCAGTTAGCTGTGATGTAGTGTATACTCATCGTGACAACAAATTCTGCCACATCTCCATGATGGATATAGTTGTCAAATACACTTACCTGGTTAAAAGATAAATATAAATTTGATATGTACTCTTTGAGAGTTATTGGAAATCTGCTGAAGGAAAAAATAATGTCTCTCCAGGATAAAGTATGTAGCGGGGATTGGAGTGGTGCTGGGAGTGAACAAACGAAGTGGGCAAGAACCTTATCAAATGCTCATCACGAGGTCACTCTTTGCCTGAGTGACCTAAGATAAAAAGTACGAAGTCGTTTGTCGCCTAATGGTTCGACAATCATAAAATAATAAACCGCGCTGGCTCTCGAAAGTCATGCCAAATTAAAAAAAGTTTAAAAATATAAATTGTACGCTGTAAAATGCCGTAAAAGGCAGTTGTTGATTATTCATGAATTTTAAGTTAAAAATAAGCCCAATGTCATTATGATTCTATGAATGCGCCGCAACAATTTGTATCAAAAAAAGGAAGAAACTTTTCTGCAACAAATATGCACAGGTAGTGCAACGTCTGCCGGGTTTTGCTAACCCGGTTCTAACCCTAACGTTTTGCAAACGGCTAAAGTGAAAGTACGAGAGAGAAGAAGAAGAGTCGGGAAGAACAGGATGCCAGACGGTCGGGACAAACCATCGCGACCGGATAGAGCAATAATTGGCGGTCCGACAGATAGTCGAGAATGTACGTAGCTTGACGTCAGTATAAATTTTCATGCTCTGAAAGCTGGCTCGATTAAACGTTCAACTCTCAATCGTTATACGCCCTTCCCCTCGCGGCCAAAGGAGACGACAATTTATTCGAGCACCGTTCAACTTTACTTGTCGATCGTACCGTCGTGTTACACGCTTTTCGACCAAAATTCAATACGGAAACCTGCTCTGTTTATGCGAGTTGACGCTGGAACTAGAAATCAAGGATTCTAGGTCTATTCGATGGTGGAGATTTTCTCGAGGACACCCCTCATTTACCCAACACAATTCTCCCACCATCGAATGCATATTTACTTTAAAATTTTAAATACAGTAGAAAAATAATAAAAATATTAATTCGTAAACGTTATACAACAAAAAAATGGCGATTGGAACACACGTTGACAGACAGATAATTTTTCAATTAGAAAATTCATCTCTTGTATATTCGATGGTTGAGATTTTCTCAAGGACACCCCTGATTTACCCGATATTGAATGCATATTTACTTTAAAATTAAAAATACAGTAGAAAAATAAATAAATTAATATTGTAGCATCGATAAATGCTAGTAACATTAGTACTTTTTGAAATTACAGAGTTAGGGGGACATTCCTAGAACTCCACACACACGAACTGTATATTGAGTTTATTCGCGATAACATTACTATTATACAAGGATCCCAACATCCGCGGTACAAAAGGATATTGATTTTTAACAAATCTTACAAAATATTGTCACAATGCTTTGTTACACGGTCGAACCTGTTTTTGTGCGGTAAATTATACGCTGGTAGTTTTAGTGATAACACTAAACCTTCCTAAACCAACGTCTATTCTGAAACTAAAGATGAAGATGAAAAATAAATAAACGAATCCGAAAATACAAATTATTGTGCACGTTAACCCCTTGCCTAAAAAACTTTACTGAAATTTTGAATACTCCTCAACTTGAAGTTTAGTTCCGATTATAATTCCTGTATTCAAGGATCGCTGAATGTAAAATACTCATAGCATTTCGATTTCCTTTGTTTGTTTTAATATTCTAGCTATGAATAGTTAGTTCTGTCTGACGCATCGGACAAATAAATGGCTCGGGAAGGGGTTAATTCTCAATCTTGATGAAAATCAACACGAATTTCCAGAAAGTCACCTCAACTTTATGGTTTTTTATTATTGTTACAAAACATGCTTTGTAACATAAAATTAGAATCTAAGTAAAAATTGTCATTTCGACCGTTCTGGTAGATTTAGTTAATAGTACAATTTATTACCTATGTAAGTGCGTCCCAACGAATTCCCCCGCTCTAATCGCCAACGCGAAAACAAATCTATGAATAGTCCATCGATTTCCGGTCGGTAAGGCGTTAAACTAACTCGCGCATCTTCTTCGATACGATTAAAGTGGTCCAAAATTTTGTAACAAGCAATTGCCGAGGACAAAGGTCACCATCTTCGATAACAATGCTATAATATATGCATATTATATAACGTCCAAGAATAAAACGATAAACGAATAAGCTGAAGGAAGTAACGCGTTAACCTTTGTTCTTCACGGATCGATAGGTATCGATCGTAGGCAGGAGAGGTCGACGACACGAAACGGGATCGTTAATACGGTCTCCAGAACCGTTCAAAATCGTGCCGAATTAGACGCAGCCCAGAAACACGCTTTTATACTCCGCTAAGTACGGAAAATTGATCGTGGACCGGATAATAGGTGTTTTTATCGATCATAAAGGGAATCGAAACACTCTCACGGGGACGTAAAACATGGCGACCAAATCTCTTTACTCTACTACAGGCGACTCTCGACTTTCGCACATTCTACTTTCGTACAATTCGCTATTTCGCACATTTAAAAAAATTCAAATTCGTAATTAACTCTCAACGTCAAGACGTTGACAACTAAAAATATGAATGAAGCCTTCATTCATCTAGACAAATTTTTAACTATTACGGAAAAATGCGATCTCAATGGAGAACACATATCTCAAGTACGTGGGGCAACAAAAAGACACTGCGTGTTATAGAAATCTTTATCACAAAAAGAAAAAAAAAAGGAGATACTCGGCTAACTCTTAACAAGTTCATAAAGAAAACACCCGACAGTTGAATAAATAAATAAATACTTCAAAACGAAGTTTTTGGTGCATATTTCTTTACATCCCTCTACTTTCGAACATTCAACATTCGCACACACTTTCAGGAACCAATTGTGGGCGAATGTCGAGGGCCCACTGTATTCTCTTTCCGTGCTGTAACTATTAGGGGGACCGGAAAGTAATGTTGTTTTTTTGCAGATAAATTTTTAATACGTTTTTATTTTTAATTAATTATACAACCACCCCCTTTATCAACAACCCTTTGCCATCTATTGTACAAATTTTCTATGCCGGATAGATCAAAATCAATTGATTTTTTTTTTCAGCAAAATGTCTGAAGAAAACGAATGCACAGAAATGACATTATTTTCCTGCCCCCCTAATATATTTCCAACAATGACAAAAATATGTCTAAAAGTTACAATATTAAAAATAATAGATTGTTGCGTACGCAATTTGCAGATAATAATTTGTATCATATATTATACATTACATATAATTACATATATAAATTATATGTATATTATTGTAAGGAATATTAAAATTGAATAAACTGCGTAATTGTTTAGGGTAAATATCGGTGCGTTTTTCTTCTATTAACTCTTTGTACCAGACAAAATTTATTTATCTGGTCAGACAAAACTACCTATTACTGTAACAATATTTAATTATGAACAAAGAAAGTTAAAATGTTATGCGTATTTTATATTCAATGATACTTGTTTATACAAATTATAATTGTATACAAAGTTTACATATAAGCGTGTTCAAAATTTGAGTAAGTTTCATCCTATCTTTTACAGCAATAACATTAATACTATATTAATAACAATATTAATAATAATGAAACTTAAAATGCCATGTGTATTTTATATTTAATACGAACGTGTTAAACATCCTTTGCTGAGGCTTGACTACATTGATGTAAACTATGCGATATATTACGAATACATAAAGCTCGATGTTATCCGCGGTGTCACGTAACAGTGGCAGATCTTACATCGCACGATTAATCGTCCCGACGAATTATGATGATTTGTTGAACACTCTGTACATACGGTACACCCACGCGTTTAAATATCACCGTTATCCGGTGACACAATGTCTTTGATTGTCGGTCGGAAGCTGCCAGCAATGTCAATGCTACGTACACTAAACGCCGCAAACATTTATCTTACGAATTGTACATGAATGTCGCAGTTGGAACGAAATCGGGACGAATTTTTATATTATTGTGTCCATTCGTTGTGCATGGAAAATTCTAACGCGTTTAACTCTACATTTACGGACGTTTAATGACAATTTATAATTAAATCGAAGATAAACTATAAAACTAAATAAATAATTATACGTAAACCAGCGTTTACAATGATTCTTTATCTCGATAAAGGTTAACTTACGTTTTCACCAAAATTTCTTAATAATTTTTGTACGGTCAGATAAGAAATATAAGATCGTTTTGATAACAATGATGAAATAATTTAGATACAAAATTTGGATGAATATATTTTTGTTACTATAGTATATTTTTATAAAAATATAAAATTTGTATATTTTTTTATTGCTGTAGTAATAGTAAACATCATATGAATATAAATATGAATATATATTGGTTACTACTTATAATAAATTACAAATATATTTGTTGAGTACCCTGCACTATTGCAATACTTTTTTTTTGAAAACCCGTTTCTTCGTCTAGTTTGAAAATTAATTAAGGAGTCGCAGACTATAAGAAGTTAACAAATGCAATGTGTTAACCCCTTGCCGAACAATTTATTAGTCGGATGCATCAGTCGAAATGAACTATTAGTAACTATAATAATAAAACAAACGAAGAAAATTCAAATGTTGTGAGTGTCTTGTATTCAGCGATCTTTGGCTACACAAATTAGAATCGGACCTCAATTTCAAGCTGAAGATTGTTTAAAATTTTAGTAAAGCTTGTGACGTTTAAGCTGAGAGTGCGTCACGAGTATGGCAATGGGTTAAAGAATTTGCAACGCGACATCTTTGCATGTCTTCGATTATTTAAATAAGTCGGCTGTGTTTAGACGCTGGTAACTGCCGTGACAACGCGTTCGAAATTATGGGAAAAGAACACGTTTTTGAACCTGCATGAGCAGCGCACTATACCAGCCCGACTACAGCAAAGACCCTCATAGTGCGAAAGAGGCCAGGATCGAAATTCGCACTGAGCGGGCCAGTTGGAAGCGAAATTTTATGCTCGGCGGCTCGGTTGCTGGGGGGATCCCCCTTGGAATCAGTCAAGCATTAAACACGTTCGGTACCGAAACGACCGAATATCGGTGAGACACATACTCACGCAAGCAAAGAAAAAGATTGCAATTTTCTTATTTCCTATTATTTTTTCATGAAACTTGTACCATGGTATTCGTCAGGTTTTTCAGATTAAAATGACACCAAACATGATGTAATTGCGTTAATAATTACGTACGTAACGGGTGATTAAAGTTTTTAACGTAAAAGAGGACGGCGAGTGGAAAAGACAGAGAGGCAGAAGGTTGAAGCGTTCGGAAAAGATGAAAGGCAGGCGGAGCTCAGACCTTTAAATTAAAAATGATAAATTCTTTATTTTTGGTTTTTCGTGAATCAAACTTTTACCATCGTATTCGTCTCGTTTTTCCGATTAAAATGATACCAAACACGATATAATTACGATCATAATAACCCTTGTAACAAGCCATAAAAGTTTCGGACGTTAGAATCTAAGGAATTCGTATTTCTGACGTAAATGTAACGTCCGAAACTTTTATGGCTTGTTACACAGGTAATTATGATCCTAATTATATCGTGTTTGGTATCATTTTAATCAGAAAAAAGAGACGAATACGATGGTAAAAGTTTCATTCACGAAAAACCAAAAATAAAGAATTTTGATTTTTTAATTTAAAAGACAGAATACGCAGGAGTCTTTCATGTTTGCCGAACGTCTTGAACCTCAGTCTCTCTCTGTTTTTGTATCGCTATCCACGTTCGGCTCACGGACGTGGACCGAATCAAATTTTCGCACTGAGTGGGCCAGTAGAAGCGAAATTTGATACTCGGCGGTTGTCCTTTCCACGCCGCGGCCAAAAGAACAAATCGCCGCTAAGGCGGCGAAGCATTGAAATGTCGAGCGAGACTGGTTCAAGCAAGGCGAACATAGGCGCAGCAATGACGCACGCATAAGCGCAGGAAGAGACGTTTCGCACTGTGTGGGCCAACCAAGCATTGCACTGAGAGGGTCTTTACTGTATACCTGCACTTAAAACTCTTTTCACGTATTCTACACATAATATAGCATCGTTTAAGCAGAAAAAAAAACGATGTTTTCAAAATTCTAGAGTGGCGTTACCATTGACCGCCACGCAAATTCAACGAGTCTTGCTCTGAGTTCCACGGTTTTATTTTAAAGAAAACATGAAGTTTTACAAAATATGATCTAATGGTCTTAGTTATAATTTTCATAGTTTCAACAATAAAAATTGATAATCAATATGTTCTCTACACTATATACATTTTTCATTCATCCTTTCTAATAATTCCTAACTCAAATAGCCATTTGTAGCCAATCTAAACTTGCAGCACCCACTACGAAATATGTATCTTGTAGCTGGCAGTTCGATGCAGACGCTTACTACAAGATACCTCGTAGTTGCCAGTCAATGGGTTAAACAAAACAAAAAGAAATGACTTTTCGACGCCATCTACATAGAAGTCCCCCCTTAACTTCATATCGAGGATACAATTTGCCAGTCTAAGCGCGAAGGCGCAGACGGAGATGGAAAAATGTGTACTCAAGGATGCAGCTGAATGCGAACATAGAATTTCCGCACCAAGCTGGTTATTCGATGCAACGTGAGACAATGATGTCGCGTATCGTGCTCAAAAGCGTGGTATTATCCGTTAATTATCGTTAATTATGACGAAGACGTTGCTGCCGCGAACGTTCTTCGTGGCTGGCATGATCACAAAATATATTCACAGTCGTTACCTCGAAACCGGAGCATCGATTTAAAATTTAAAACGACACTGTTCGTTATTCCAGCTCGTTCAAGGACGTGCATCGTACAGAATCTTGATCGCATCTCGGTGCAATACGTACTTACTTACATTCGTCTGCCGAACGAATAAATTACTTTCGCCGAGCAGAGCTCGTTATTTGCAATTCGTTAGTAATTGCAGATAGTTGGAAAAAGCATTTTCAAACGACCGACTCGAGAATCGATAATGTTTCATAGCGGTTAACAATAAAACTACCAAAGGGGTCAAATGACTTGTTGAAACCCATTTATTGTTTTATATTGTAAAGTCTTGCTGTCGCGGCGCATTCATAGAATCATAAAGCCATTGGGCTTATTTTTAACTTTAGAGAATTCATGAATAATCAACAACTGCCTTTTGCGGCATTTTACAGCATGCAATTTATATTTTTAAACTTCGTTTAATTTGGCATGACTTTCGAGAGCCGGCGTGATTTATTATTTTATGAGTATCGAACCGGTAGGTGACAAACGACTTCGTACTTTTTACCTTAGGTCACTCGGGTAAAGAGTGACCTCATGATTAACACTTGGTAAGGGCGGTTCTTTCTCACTTCCCTTCAATTTTCCATAACCAATGAAAATACTTTAATTTTAACTTAGTCGTTTGTTCACCCCCAGCGGCACTCCAATCCCCACTACATATTTTATTCTGGAGAGAACATTATTTTTCTCTTCAGCAGATTCCCAATAACTCGCAAAGAGTACATATCAAACTATTAACATCTTGGGCATTCTCGATGCGTCTCCAATACTTGTAACATATAAATATATTTATTTTTGGTTGAGAAAAACTTTAATTTATTTTCTCACCAGACCGCTGTTAAACTCAACCTCGGGATATAACATGACCCTTGTACAAGTTTCCTACTTCAAATAACGAAATTTGTTCAGATGGTTTGCTTTAGATCTTTGCTGATTGTCATAAAGATGAAGAATCAATAAGCGTATTCATTTATGTTTCATCGTTTGTTCATTTATTTTTCGACTTCATTTCTAACATCAAAATAATTGTGAATTATACGTCGATAGTTTTAGTGTTAACACTTTGCACTCGAAAGGTGTCTCATGCTCACCATTTTGATTAACACTAAACCTACCGGCGTATAATGCACATATATTTTGAAATTAAAAATTAAGTTGAGGAATAAATAAATGAACCATAAAATAAAAATTAATGTACACGTTAATTCTTTACTTTGATGAAAATCAACATGAATTTCAGAAGAAGATATCTCACATACTTCGTAATTTAAAATTGAAGACTTGTTAAATGGTCATTCTGACCGCATTGGTAGGTTTAGTGTTGACAGTAAAGCTGCCAGCGTATAATTTACACTTAATTTAAAAGAGATAAAGAAATTGGGAATTAAATAAATGAACGACAGAAGCTAAATCAACGTACACGTTAATTCTTTATTTCGATGAAAATCAACGTAGATTTCAAGAAAATGATTTTAACAAATTGTGTACCTTATAACGAGAAACATGAGAATCACTAATAAAGTAATTTGGAATACATATTTTTTAACTGAATTTATAGTATTGTGCATATAACGTATAAACACAATGAAACAGCAATTAATGGCAATTAAAAACGAAGAGACAGTAACCTCGAAAGAATTCATCGAACCTTTCAACCAAAAAATTTACAGTTGCTATCTGCTACAAGTAAAAATGCCTTCGAGCGCAAATCGTTAACTTATCCGCATTATTCTGACCAGGAAACGAGAAATCTCTTCGTTTACGCTTCGTTCCGTAATTTCACCGGTAAAGTTTCTTTAAATATACAACCGGTCGAAGTTTAACGCTCCTCTTCGCGATTTCGTAATTTCTTCGGGGAAACGAAAAATTGAAAATAGAACTTGCTGACTCGTACGTAGATTCCGTAAAGACGTTCACCAGAAATACGTGGGCTGACAGACGGTGAAATATCTGGAACCGTATGATCGTTTTCGAACGTGGAAACGCTACGTTCGTTCGTGGAACAATGCACGAGAAAACGTGGCTCGCGAACTCGGAAAACGTACGGCAGAACCGAGGAAAAAAGGAGCACCACGCTTTTTACCTGCCGGCAGTCGTAATCTAACACAAAGACAGCCATTTTGTGTAACCAGTTTCAGAGCAGAGAACGTTGAGTAACTTTTACCCGATTCTGTCCATCGTTCGAGAACAGAGTCAATCTAGTACGAAATTTTAAACGACGTCGACGGTTTTCTTGGAAAATAATTCATGGACGATCGCACTGTGAAATATTATCTCATTTTTACGTTGAAACGGCGTTCGGAAATACCGGTTACGATATACAATCTCGCGAGGATGAATTTCTGTGCGATCAAAAACAATCGCGAACTTTGTTTATCATCGACTGACACGAACGATACTCGTTGAGACAAATAGACTGTAGTCCGTTTTATTATTCTTTGGAAAAATTCCAAAAATCGGTTTATGAGCGTTTCGAGGCGAATTACGTTCCGTCGCAACGGCATTTAACACTTTGCCTGCCATGTCACCTATGTATGAGTGACACTCAAATTTCTACAGAGATTTACCAACTATATTATTAAAAATTTGTTCACTTTTCTATCTGGAAATACTCGCATTAGTTGAAACTGTGAAAACTGAATATAACGAAATATCGTGAAAATATTTTGTAAGATTTATTAAAAGGGTCATTCCACGCCGATCGATCACTCTTTGACCTCACCATTTGAGATTTAATTTTAATTAAAATATGTTATAGTCTACGCGATATTTGGGAGGAGGGGGGCGTCATTTTGCCGATTTCGAATTTGTTAAGAAATTACGAGCCTTCGAAGTTTGCAGTTTTTGCCCATTTTTGCGAAAATAGACATCGCTTACGAATTTTTTCCTCAAAAACTACTCGTCCGATTGAGCTAAATCTTTTTTTGTTTTGTTCATAAAGGATGGTGCTACCATAAAATATTTTTTCTGATTTCGTCAATTTGTTGTATAATATGAAAAAATTGAAACAAATTCTTTTTTTACGTTTTTCAATGAAAAGCCTGTCGGATTAAAATAAAAAAAAAATATTGCCATATTCCCTGAAGTTTCCCCTTTAGAATGAATCCTCCAGAACGATAGAGACTTGAAAATTAACGTCACAATAAGCTGGAGAGAGAGGTGGTGTACCTCCGTATCACTTTCATGATTTAAACCCCCAATAATGTTACATAGACTATAACATATTTTGATTAAAACAAAATCGCAGATGGTGAGATCAAAAAGTGATCGATTCGGCGTGGAATCACCCAAAAATGAAAATAGAATCAAGTGCAATTTTCAGTTGCTTGCGTGTGGCAGTCAACGTGTTAAACAACGTGTTTATGCGCGATACTTGAAATTTTTCTCCTAAATCGAATTTTGTATGTAAATAAAATTTGTTTTTTTCAACATACTTTTCTTGTGTACCGGGCATCGATTGTGAAGTCTGGTAGGTTTATCGTTCAAAACCATTGTTACACTTCTTCGAATTGCTTCGAAATCGATGAAGAATCGATTGTATTGGTTGTGTGAACGAGTATAGGAACATGTTGCTATAGGTCAGACCATAGTTTGCATCATTTTGAATAATTTATTCACGTGGAACATTAACTTTGATCGAAGTTCAACAATTTTTAATAAACAACTTTTAAATACGTTTGCAGTACTATGCACTTGATGTTTGAACACGGTGGAAGAAATAATATTGGCAATTATTAATAAAGAAATAACAATTTTTTAAAAATTCCTGAAAGTTTTTAACCCATTTGTTACTACGATCCTCAAATAGGGATTTCAATATATGTTTTTTTATATATGTATATTCCTGTTTTGTTATTTATTATAGGATTATATTAAATGAAACGTGTATTCGATGAACGCTTACGATAAAGTTTGCAAAAATATTTTCTATTTCGGCATCTGCTAACTTGTACAAATATGTGACGCATATAACTAACTATACAAGGTATTAATCACTACTGTATAGTATTACTGTACAGTATTATTGCATAGTAATACTATATATACAAAGATGTATAGTGCTGTATGTAATATACAAGAGTCCGTTAAAGTGAATATAAATTTTATTATAATATAATGTACTTAGGTCACATTAATCAAAATACTATAATATTATTTCATAGTAATACTGTATATGTATACAAGGATGTTTAGTACTGTATGTACTATATAATAGTTTTTTAAAGTGTATACGAATTTTATTATAATGTAATTTACTTATGTAACATTAATCAAAACACCATAGTATTATTACATAGTCATACTGCATATACAAGGATGTATAATATTGTATGTACTATACAAGGGTCCGTTAAATGGAATACGAATATTATTACGATATAATGTACTTATGCCACACTGCGTGGTTAACGCGATTAGGAAAGAATCAGTCCGTGAACTTTTCGAGAACGACTCGCGTATGCAAGTAAAACACGATTGTATACGTTCCGGCGGGAAAAACAGTGAATATTTTCCAGAAAAGAGAAGAGGGATAGGCGTACAGAGGGTAAGCATCCTGGCGAGATGTTCGGGAACGAGTTCTGCCCGGGGCTATTTTTACAGGGTGTCGCGTATGATACGATACGGGACAATCGTGAGTCACGTTTCAAAAACTGGTTCGTGGATCGTGTGTTACGCGTTTGCGCATGTGTTGTATAGAGGTGGTTTCAGGAAAAAGGACCGACACAACTATGGTTATAATCGACGGAGTTTCGAAAATGGCCACCGTTTGCCGATGGTAAAAGCTGTTTTTCGCTCACCGTGAAAATGTCTCAGCATCGATACATTTTCGTTAACTCTTTGGGGCACGGTGGGATTAACCAGTTAGCTATGTTTTACGAGTATAGTCGTCATGGAGAAGTGTCAGGATTTTGTGCCATTGTTACCGTGAAAGACCGAAATTGGAGCATGTCGACTTTCACCAGTGAATGTCAACACATACCAAAAACGTCGGTGGAATGTCGAATATTTCAATACAATCTTGTACATTCGGACCCTCACCGGTGTATGTCGACATTTACCGGTGTAAGTCAGATATAAGGGTATTTAGCAAATATTTCAGAACATACACCAAGCGACTACGTAAATGTTGACATTCACCGGTGAAAGTCGACATTCTCCAGATTTCGGTGTTTCACTGTAACGTCATGACGAGTATACTCCTAAATCACAGCTAACTGGTTCACCAAATAAGTCAATATCGGTAATAAAATTGTCTATTTTATAAAATAGGCCCATCTTTTTGGTCCAATATTTTAACACCGACACTTATTCTGCGATTGACGAGTATATGTACATACAAAAGGGAGCGCCACAGTTAACTTTTTAAAAGTGTCCCACCTTTTTGATGTATCTCCCGGCATGGTGGGACATTTCTAGTCCCACCTCGAAATCTGGCAGTAGCTGCATGTTCATAGTTTTATATTTCGTCTTAGTTACGTAAAGCAGTTGGTAATGTCTTCGAGCAATGTTACAAATGTATTCACTTGTGTTGGTAACATTCAACACGCAATTACCGGTTGACCAATGGTTATAAGCGGAAGGTTTATCGCGCTAACATTTTTTTGCTAGTTTCGTGTGAAAAATCGCAGACGTAAGCTAATTTTTATAAAAATTAGTTCTTTATATGCGAGTAACAAGTTTTATAATAAAATTTAATTAACTATTACTATTTTGTTATGTTTTCACATGACGTTATACCTTTATCAATAAAAATATACCAATTTTGTTTCATTTAAAACCCGATAAAATTCCTGTGCAACCTGGGTCTACTTTTGACCTGAAATCCTGTGCCGCAAAGAGTTAACGCGTACGATGGGGAACAATGCGTGTGCCGATTCTCATCGCTCGATACAACGAGCAAGGAAATGGTAGACTGGACTTTCGCTATATTGCCACGAACGGAGACGTGGAAGGGAAAAATTCTCGCGATTTGAGAGATAATTACTCGCTCGGGGCAATATTATCGATGTTATTATATACGCGTCAAAACTTCGTTTCGATGCTGTTAACGTGAATAAATTATCAATTATTTATCGAATGAGAGTGATAATTGCTTAGTTAAAAAATACATATTCTAAATTGCTGTATTTAAACAAATTGCTGAGTGTGAGACGCCTTTCAAGTGCAAAGTGTTAATTGCCACTACATATTAGCTGTTTCATTATGTTTATACGTCACATGGGCGACATTATACATTTAGTTAAAAAATATCTACTCACTACTTTAACCCTTGTCACTCTTCTGTCGAAGGATGATCGACATCACATTTTTTTCAAATGCAAATAATTCGGTTAAATATTAGGGTGTTTTATAAGTTCCTTCCTTTCTTAATAGAAATTAATGCACGATATCTATTTTTTGAATATGAACTGTTCTGCTCTATCACTCCCTTCCATCACTCAGAAAATATGATTGTGTACAATTTTTTAAATTATGGGGATTACTTGTGGGACAATCTAATAGACTAATTGAATATATACATATATACATATATTGTACATACACGAAAATAGACGCCCTACGAAAAAATATTTCGGACAAAGGTTACCTATTTTCTCCTGAAGAATATGATAGTATAATAAAAAACGGGGGGTTCCATTTAAAAAAATAAAGTTGACCTGCGTATGACCTTCAGGAGCACTCACTGAAAAAGCGGCTGAAACGCTTTTTTCAAAAATATGTTGTTTAAAAGATATTAACTTGTCTCAAGATCAATGGACCGCCCTGTATATGTATACAGTCGTGGACAAAATTAAGTGGACAAGTATCATAAATAACAAAAGGTAAATTTAATTAACTAATAATGTCTATAAATCAAAACATTATTGCACAATTATATACATCAAATAAATGTTTTTTTTCAAATCTACACAAATATCTCACGTTCTAAATTTAAAATTTATTTACAACATTGTAATAAAACAAATTATTTTTTACATTTTTGCAATGTCCACTTAATTTTGTCCATGAGTGTACATATATATACACATATGTGCACAATACATGTATACATATTTTTTTTATTCGTTTACTACTTACAATAAATTTGAAATATATTTTGATTACGCAAGTTGCATTATCGCAAAACATTTTATTGAGAACCCACGTCTTGATCCAGCTTGTAAATTAATTCAAGAGTTGTAGATAAAAGAAAATACACAAGGAGTGCAAGGGATGAAACAAAGTGACGAGCGTGAGTCACCTTGCGAGAGCAAAGGGTTGACACGTCGTAAAACGCTATTTCGGGATACTTTTCTGTCATCGAATCGCGTAAGACTGTCCGCGTTTCGAAATTTGTTACCGCGTCGCTCGACGATCCGATGCAGCCGCTTCACGGTTCGTCACGAACAAAAAATCTGTTTCCTATTCGTTGAGCTAAATCGTTCTTCGTCGTTATTTTTTTTCACGGTGGTTCACCGTCCCGATGGGAGCATAACGCAACGCAGGAAGGAAAATGCATACCGTATTTGTGTAAGCGGTGGAGCGCACTCGATTGTGAAAATTTCCCACGTGTCATTGAACCGTTACGTTCACACACGAGAACCGGGACCACAATGGGCCACGACCTTTTCTCCGCGATTCATGCATCGACCAAAGGAAAGTGTTACGAGTACGCTCTGCACTCCACGGAGTATTTTCCGACACGCGTTCGTCCTCCTCTACTACGAAACTTTCATCTACTGTTGATTCACCGCACACGTAATTTTCTACAATTTGACCCTTTGCACTCGAAGGTATTTTTACTGATAGCGGATAGCGACTAAAAATTTGTCATTGAAAAGTTTTATCGATTCTTTCAAAGTTATTATCCATCTACAGCTCGTCAACCAGGAATTGACGCGCGAGGAGGCTGCAATGAAACATAAGAGGTACACCTATTCTCACCGTGAATCCTCCGAACTTGATGTCGATCGACAATCGCCGACTACGGATTGTCTATGTTCTTTGAGTCAATTGGTGTGCGTAGCTGCGAGAACCAATATTATCCTAATGAAATTTGCAAATTTAGAATTTCTAAATTTTATTCAAAATTCTAAACTCCTACAATTATAAAATTATAAAGTTCTAAAATTCTATAATCGAAAATTCTGAAATTCTCATCTTCTGCAACCCCGAAATTCCAAAATTCTGACATTCCAATAGTCCGAAAGTTCGAAATTCTGAAATACTAAAATTTCAAAATTCGAAAATTCGAAAATTCTAGAATTCTAGAATTCTAAAATTCCAAAGTTCCAAAAAATCCGAAATTCCGAAATTCTATGAGAACCAATATGATCCTACCACTGAAAAGACGTGTGAGTCGATGCACCAACTCCTGGGTGACGAGTTGTACTATTAATTGCCGCTATTAGCTGTCTTATTATGGTTATACATCATATGTGCAACACTATATGTAGATTTTTGTCTTAACAATATGTATTTCATAACTAAATTTATAGCTTTGTATATACGATGTATAAATAATGAAGCAAATGATAGTGGGAATTAACTCTTTGCACTGGAAAAGCGACACACACTCACCACTTCGTTTGATACAGCAATCTGAAATAGGTATTTTTTCTAACTAAATTTATAGCGTTGTATATACAATGTATAAACAGCTAATGAAATACCTAATAGTGGCAATTAACAAGGGCAAGATAATAACTTCGAAAGAATGGAACAAAGCTTTCAACCAAAAAGTTTAGTTAGGTTAAATCAGATAAAAATATCTCCGAGGACAAAGGGTTAATTGAGTACGTCGTAAACTTATAATTATAGCTACAGTTTCATGAAAATGTCCGCGCGAACAAATGATTCTTAATGTAAAATACTTAATTATTAGTTGCTAAGTGTCGCGGACAAATGTCTTATTACAAGAAGCAACGTATTAACAAGGACGTTCATCGGCAAAGGCTATCGGTAGTAACGATAAGCCACGCGAGAAAATCAACGTTCGTTCGAAACATTTTGATATCGTGCAAAGTTTCGCGATATAAAGTCTTATGATACTAACGGAGCTTTATTTCGAAAGGCTTCGGTTTATCTAGCTAATACGACACGAGCCCCGTTTCGATAGTCTTAATTTTACCTGTAGTTCAACATACCTACAATGAGGACAAGTTGTACAAATGTAGAGATAATAGTTTCTATACCACTAATTATATTTGAACATACAGTGGGGGGCAAGGTATACGTACACCTGGAGTGTAGCAATAAAAACAATATTTTCTGTGTCATTAATTATATTTGAACATACAGTGAGGGACAAAGTATACATACACTTAAAACGGCAAACGAACCAAAAACGAAATCAATGACATCATGTAACTTGAAACGTCTTAAAATTCACGGGACCGTAAGAAATTACCTTGACAAAAGTATTGAAACACTTAATTATTTTAAGTGTTGCAATTATTTCCGGGTGAATTTTCTGAATGAGTACCTTGTAGGATAGATCTTTCGGTTAATAACTTCACGGAATCTTTTGGGCATCGATAACGCCAAAACTTTTAAAGAAGTCAGGTTCTATATTACTCCAACTTGTTTTTAATATTTCTGTTTTCATATATGTATACAATATACAGGAAGTTCAGGCTATTACTAGCCAGCATTTTTTTTTAAATAGTAACTGTTGGAAAAAAATGGTGTGTTCACAGATTTACTAGTCAGCGTTTTTCTCGTAAACGGCTGGTAAGAGAAAAAAATGAAAGAGGAAAAGGTTGTACTGTTTTTTATGCGCAACAAAACGACATATACGTTTTTGTCATATTCACATTATTTTAGGAGAAACTAAAGTGACCTCCTATTTTTAGATGGAGTGCCGTATATTTGTTTATATCATATAAAAACGCGTACCAAGACGAATTCATCCATATGCTACAAAATGACCTTCAATGTCATGTAAGGTCAGAATTGGAAGAAACAATTGGAATATTGCGTGCCAATGTGTTTACAAATATTCCTTATTGATACGAATCAGATGAAAAATGAAGGTGTCAATCACTACCAATGTGTTTACTTCTAATTTTCACCATAACAAGTCAATTTCAGTATTTTTGGTGTCTTAAACCAGGTTCCCCCCTTAAGAAACCAGTTTCTTAAGTCGTGCCGATGTAACTTTGTAAATTAGTTAACGATATTAACCCAAGTTTTATGTAAAACATTTAATTTCAATCGATTCGATAAATCCTGTTTTATACGGTTTTTTTCTTAAGACCTGAGCAACCTTACCCTAATAACGCGTACACGCGAGCAACCACGACGTTTATTCTAATCGAGCAGAATTTGTAATTCATCGCTTGATTACCGATCGAATTAGTACGCGATGATCACACGAGCACGCATATTTACTGCAACACCAGTAGTATAGTTAACCGATCGTAACGCAAATAGAGCCTTTTCTCGGTCACGCTTTTTTACTACGCTCGCATACGTGGCTGTAGAAAATGAATAAGCATCGTGACTCTCGGCACAGAATTTCCTTCAATTGATGCCGTTACAAAACCGTTCTTTGTCATTCAATGAAGCCGCTGCTATTGAAGCGAAACGACGGATCACGAGGTGCGCGCGATTTCGCTCGAGCAATCTTTCAGCGAAAGACGTTTCTGTCGTCGAACGATACGTGGTCAACTCGTACGCGAGTTGTTCACAATTGCATCATGCACACTGTTGCCTCGTACACCCTTCAGGTGACGCCAATCAGAAAATAGGCCCATAACATTTGTCACTCACCATAAACCATGACCCGGTCAATAACACTGTCCATCAAATTTTAACTTTTTTGTCCAAGCAGCTTTGTACTTCACTGTATGTTCAAATATAATTGATGATACAGAAAATGTTTTTATTTCTACATTCCCAGTGTACGAATGCTTTTGTCCTACACTGTATGTTTAAATATAATTAATGATATAGAAAATGTTTTTATTTCTACATTCCCAGTGTACGAATGCTTTTGTCCTACACTGTACGTTTAAATATAATTAATGATATAGAAAATGTTTTTATTTCTACATTCCCAGTGTACGAATGCTTTTGTCCTACACTGTACGTTTAAATATAATTAATGATATAGAAAATGTTTTTATTTCTACATTCCCAGTGTACGAATGCTTTTGTCCTACACTGTATGTTTAAATATAATTAATGATACAGAAAATGTTTTTATTTCCATATTGCAAGTGTACACTTACTTTTGTCCCACATTGTATGTCCAAATGTAATTGATGATATAGAAAATGTTTTTATTTCCATATTCCAAGTGTACACTTACTTTTGTCCCACATTGTATGTCCAAATATAATTGATGATATAGAAAATGTTTTTATTTCTACATGCCACATGTACGAATGCTTTTCTCCCACACTGTATGTTTAAATATAATTAATGATATAGAAAATGTTTTTATTTCCATATTCCAAGTGTACACTTACTTTTGTCCCACATTGTATGTCCAAATATAATTGATGATATAGAAAATGTTTTTATTTCCATATTCCAAGTGTACACTTACTTTTGTCCCACATTGTATGTCCAAATATAATTGATGATATAGAAAATGTTTTTATTTCTACATGCCACATGTACGAATGCTTTTCTCCCACACTGTATGTTTAAATATAATTAATGATATAGAAAATGTTTTTATTTCCATATTCCAAGTGTACACTTACTTTTGTCCCACATTGTATGTCCAAATATAATTGATGATATAGAAAATGTTTTTATTTCTACATGCCACATGTACGAATGCTTTTCTCCCACATTGTATGTCCAAATGTAATTGATGATATAGAAAATGTTTTTATTTCCATATTCCAAGTGTACACTTACTTTTGTCCCACATTGTATGTCCAAATATAATTGATGATATAGAAAATGTTTTTATTTCTACATGCCACATGTACGAATGCTTTTCTCCCACACTGTATGTTTAAATATAATTAATGATATAGAAAATGTTTTTATTTCCATATTCCAAGTGTACACTTACTTTTGTCCCACATTGTATGTCCAAATATAATTGATGATATAGAAAATGTTTTTATTTCTACATGCCACATGTACGAATGCTTTTCTCCCACACTGTATGTTTAAATATAATTAATGATATAGAAAATGTTTTTATTTCCATATTCCAAGTGTACATTTACTTTTGTCTCCCACTATATCCTCCAAGTCAGCGTGAAAAAAAAACGCGTGCCTCTCTAATTCGTCGACGATCATTTCGCTCGTAATTACCGGTATTTCAACCGCAGCCTAAGTGCGTTTCGCGAACGCATCCACGGTATCTTCGCAACCATAATCGTGCCCTACAAAAAGAACAACAATGCGCGATTTACGGCCATAAACGCGTCGCGGAGATACGTGGGCGATGAAAAGTCGACAAGAATCGGTATCCGACGAAAGAAAGCCGGCGATATTCGAGACTCGCGTTAACGGACGAACGTTTACGAGATTAGAAGCCAATACCCCGGGGTGCGACGAACCTCGAGGCGTCGATATCTCGCGATCGATATCTCCAGAAATTTCTAAGGAGATTACAGAAGTAGAACACCGGCGAGCATTATGGCAATAATTATCGGCGATCGCGGCAACGAAACGCAATTATCGGAGTTCGTTAGAGCGTTTCGGTGAACGATTCGCTTTTTCGACCGGCGTTCGAAACTCGTTAGAAATTTTCTGAAGGAAAGAAAAAAAAAACGACACGAACCGCGCTGAAACGCGTCGACACGGACCGAGGATTTTCAGGTCAGCGAACACCGAAACGATTACTCGCTTCGACTTCGGAAGAGTAATTCGCAAAGGAGACTGACAAACAATTACGAGAGGCTCTCCTTATATCGCCGTGCACCGAGATCAACGAGCCGCGCTAACCTGATTAACGCGTCATCAACCCTTAAGGGGGGAATCTGGTTTAGGACACCGAAAAATGCGTAAATTTGCACAATTTTTTTTTTAACTTTAAATCATAGAACACAAAAATCGCATAAAAATCTTTCTTTTTTCAACATTACCATATTCGTGCTCTTCCGTTCTCTCTTTTGACGAACGTTTTGGTTCATTTACGCACCAGACACCGCTTTCACCGCTCTCACCGTGACAAATCGTTTCGATTTGCCGGAAAATCATTGATCCCCGATATCGCGGATCAGATTCACCTCTGTCGTGTCCGTTGTTCTTCTCCTTCGTCTCGTTATTGGAGCGCGAACGCGCAAAACCCCGTCGATTCAGAATTGATTTCAATAAGAAATAGATATCGCGGCGGTACGGAATATAACGTTACAGCGATAGCGAAATGCTAGAAAGTGGTAGTCCTTACTACTTGGACTGTAAAATAGTTGCAAATTGGCGTGGATGAGGAAATTGGCCTTTGCGCTCGAACCGTGACTCATGTTCGCCATTCGGGCTTATAGAACAATTTGAATAAATATTTTTTAAATGGATATACGAGTTTAGATTGTGCGCAAGATGTTTAACCAGTTAACCCTTCGCACTCGAAGATATTTTCGCTGGTACCAAATATTAGGTCGAGTCATAAGTAACTTCCGTTTTTTTATCAGACATTTATTTTGCTTTCATTGAATAATAAAATTATATTAATTCATTATGTATTCATCACTATTATGTATGACCTTCTCCCATCTTCCTAGCAATTTACTAACCCCTTCCTTGAAAAATGTGGTTGATTTGGACTAGAAGAAATTTTTGATACCCTGACTAACTTGCTCTTCAAAATTAAGGTTTTTCCATACAAAAAGTTTTGCGAGGAATAGAAAAGGTGGTAGTCTGGGAGGACAAGGTCTGAGGAGTAAGGAGAAAGGTAAACACCTTTTCTGTTCCTCACAAAACTTTTTGAATGAAAAAACTATAATTCTGAAGAGCAAGTCAGCCAGGCTGTCGAGAATTTCTTGAAGTCCACACCAACCACATTTTACGAGGAAGGAATTGTGGCGAATACATAATAAATTAATATAATTTTGTTATTCAATGAAGCAAAATAAATGTCTGATAGAAAAAAAGGAAGTTACTTATGACTCGACCTAATAGCAATCCTACAATTTTTTGGTTGAAAGATTTGATAAATTCTTTCGAAGTTGGTATCTCTTTATTATTAATTTCCATTATTAGCTGTTTCTTTATGTTCATACAACATACATGCAACGCGATGGATTTAGTTAAAAAATACCTATTTCACATTACTCTATTGAACAAAGTGGCGAATGTGAATCACCTTTCGAACGCAACGGGTTAATAAAATTATACTTAAACGATACGAAACGATAAATCGTGCAACAGTAATAAAAATTTCATTACGAAATACTTCGATATAAACTTATCGTATGTACATAATGATCGCGTCTGAATATGGCGCTAATGCGTTTAGTAAAACGATCATCATTTTTAAAATCGTCGTTAAAATTCCAGAAAAAAAATGTAAACGCTCGCACGATTACGAAACTTAGAAGACAAACTCCAGATAAGCGTAGAACAGTAATTGCTGTTTGTATGTAAACAATTTTTTTCCTCGAATCATTCCGCGTGGTCGATGATATTAAGAGAAAACGGACCAACAACGCAAGCAGAATGGAAAAAAATAATTAACGATAAACGAACGACGATAATTTCGAAGAACATCGATCGTTAACGAGTTCGAAACGAAAACGTTGACGTGTTTCGAGGCCAATTAGGATGATCACCGTTCCGAAACAAATTTTATCTACGCGTCGATGCTATCGGCGAGGTAATAGATGATTTATGTCAATCGAATGTGCTCAGTAATTATTTCGAACGAGTATCTGCCATGAAAAATGCTGACGCATTTCGGAGTGTCCTTTCAAACCGTTTCGAGACACTTAGAATATTCGCATGAAATTCGCTATTATCGAACGCCTACCTCGTGGAATTATTCGTAAAAGCGCTGAAAACAGATTCGTATAAATTTTACAAATATATTCGTAATGGTTTTACTAACAGATTCGCAAAAATTGTTATAAATGGAGTCGTAAAAGTTTTGCAAACGGATTCGTAACAGTTTACAAACAGATTCGTAAAAGTTTTTCAAACAGATTCGTGGAAGTTTTGCAAGAGGCTTCAAAGCGTCGAGGGAAAACGTTAGAATTCGAGGAAACTGTGGATCGATTACTTGTCCGGAGGTTTCTGTTGGTAACGCAGACATCGAATATGTTTACCGTGCAGCTCGTTCGTTGCACAAAGAAAACTGATTCGCGATTCACGCCACGTTAGCCGTGTCTCGCCGATCGGGCTAAAATAGTCACCTAATGAAAACACGGAGAAACGATTGAACGCGTTGTTCCATTGTCGCGTTAGTTCTCGGAGAAAGCGTACACCTCTGATTGCTAATATTTATAATTGCTAATTTATAGTTGATAATATTTTAATAATAACACAGGATCACCTCGATTTTGCCAAGAAAACAAACTGTTTCCGAAATTTTCTCTACCCACATATACAGGGTGTCCCAAAAGTGTTGAAGGAGCCGGAAATGGGAGATAGATGGCGTCATTCTGAACAACTTTTTCATTTGCAAAAATGTCGTATGGGGCTTCATTCTTAAATTATTAATGAAAAACACCGACCAATGAGAGCGCGAGAATCGTGCGCGCTCGGACGCAGAAGTGTAGGCCCGAGTTATAATTGGCCGTGGTCGCGATCGAATCGCGTGGCGCGCGATTCTCGCGTTCTGATTGGTCGGTGTTTTTCGTTAATAATTTAAAAATGAAGCCCCATACGACATTTTTGCAAATGAAAAAGTTGTTCAGAATGACCCCACCTACCTCCCATTTCCGGCTCCTTCAACACTTTTGGGACACCCTGTAGATATGCACTTTATACAGACATTCACTTTATATACATATGCACTTTATATAAATGTACGCTTGTAGCCACCATATAAAAAAATGTTACAACCATATTTTCAGAGTATAAAATTTTTTATAAGGTGACTGCAAGCGTACATCTATTCATATAAAGTGCATATCTATGTATATAAAGTTTGCAACAATATTTGCAGTATATAAACTTGTTTTGTAAGGTGGCTGCAAGCATACATCTATATAAAGTTTACAATAATATTTGCAGAATATAAACTTTTTTTCTATAGTGGCCGCAAGGGGGTGCAAAATCGTGAGTAACGTTACATGTAACACCCTGTATATCTATATTACAATTACGCGTCAGTTTGATTTCACTAAACCTTCCAATCCCGCGGCAATAAACGGGGTAAAATCGAGAGCGGTTGATTCGATAGGGGTATCGAGATCTCGGAGTCTCGTTTTTCTCAGCACGAGCGTGTCTCGAGGAATAATGGCCGCTTTCACCGAAAACCACCGCGCACGAATCTTCGAGGTCTTTGGCCCTTCTCTTTCGTCGCTGCTCCTCGTTTTTTCCTTTTCTTTTATCCCACCGGCGCAGTATCTGGTGTAAGTATGTATATTAAATGGTCTAGAGAGAATTAATCGAAATTTCCGGTTCGTTGGCGAGCAATCCACCCGTTGACGCAACATAACGAAACTTTCGCCGTGGCGAGTAATAGCTTGAAACGCCGGTACAGCTAGAGTCAGGAAAAGCGAATTTCCTTGCGTGTGCAAGTACAAGGTGTATAAATAAAGTAACGAGACTGGTACTGTTCAATAGAGCAACATCGGAGAAGGGAATATCAGAGAAGATAAAACTCTCACTAAAACTATCAAAGGGGTCAAATGACCCTTCTGCAAATTTTCTACTTCAAATGACAAAATTTGTTAAGCCGGTCTTCTTGACATTTATTGCGATTGTCATCAAGATAAAGAATCTATAAGTGTAGTCATTTCACTTTCATCACTTGTTCATTTACTTTTCAACTTCATTTTTAACATCAAAATAATTGTGCAGTACACGTCGGTAGCTTTAGTGTTGAACGCAATAGCGTTACGTTGTTGTCCGTAGCAATTGTTTTAGCGAAGCAGCTTTTGTTACCCCTATCGTTTCCCGGAGACACGAAACAGGATAGCACTCGATTTAATGCGACAATTTTAAATAAATAACTTTTAACAAAATTTATAGTATTATGCACGTGACGTTTAAACATATTGAAACAGACAATATTGGCGATTAGCACTTTAACCCTTTGCTGTCCTATGTCGAGCGTGGCTCGACTTAGCGTTTCTTTTGAAACATAGAAATATTAATAATTCAGATAAGTAAATTGGTTGTAAACGTTTTCATTTATTTTCCACTTGTAAGAAATTAAAAATATGTTTGTTACGCACCCTGCATTATTGGAATACATTTTATTGTAAACCCACTTCTTCATCTATTTTGTAAATTATTTAAGAAGCTGCAGGTTAAAAAGATGAAGAACCACAAATGGTTAATGGCCGCATGTCTACGCAATCAAATGTCGCAACATTTTCGAAAAATTAATTTAAAGAAACTTTACGCAAATTCACAAAATGATCTAGCATATGCGAACATAAAAGAACAAAATGGATCCATGTTGAACATAAATGTTATCGCGTTTTAAATTAACCAATCTGGTATATTCTTATTAAGAAATCAGTCACATAATGTGAAAGCATAAAAAGGAATAATAATTCAATTATATTTGTTGTCACAGTGTGGGACACCACTAGTCCCACGTAGATGAATAATACTTATTTCGGGATGGGTACAAAAATGTCTGACCATGCATTAGTGTATCAAAAAAATGGAACTTCTTTAATCCCATCGTGTTAAATAGTTAATCGTCGCTCAACTAGACAAGAAATTTACTTTCTTACTTCAATAGATACATGGGGAAGATGCTGTACGTTTCTACCAGCGTACTCTTCGTCCTTGCATTTACGTAAGCATCGTTCGAGTACTCGTTACGCAAATAACATTAATTACGATCCGGTCTCGTCCCTCGCGAACAAGCGAGATGTTAACGAACGATTAATCGGCCGACTAAAAAGCTAACGGCGAGAACAAAGAAGCCCGGATAAAATACTGAATCAACCCCTTGCCATATTTTCACGAGTGACGCACTCGCGCGTCAATCGCGATAGATTGTATGTGCGTTGCAGCGTCAGCAGAATTAAGTGACGAGTAAACAACGCGTGGAACCAGTAGATTCCCGATAAACGATAAAAGTGGACTGTGTCGAAACGAATGGATCAAATTTCCGATGACTAGATTTTATTTTGATGCGTACTTGTTAACTATTGTATCGAGAGTGCCTCTCCAAAGACGTTTTACATTTTATCAAGACTCGGAGTAGGCATACAAAATTGGGAAAGTTAGTGAGGGAAAACAGTTTACTATTTTCTATTGGCTAGCTAAATTCGAGTGGAAATGGAAATATCCGTGACGTACGAAGCTATATGGATTTTCCTCAAAATGACCGTAGCGAGCAATAAACTCAAGAAGTACCTCGATACGAATGGGAAAGTGCAAACAAAGAATCTAAGGCTAAGGTTAAGGGTCCTGACACCCAGGTACGACTAACAATAAATCGATAAAAAAAACTCGTTAGAATGTAATGACTCCTTGGATCCTATTTCTGCTACGGGTAAAAACTATTATTCCAAATTACAAATGTATCTAAAGAAACGAAAAAACTTTGAACTATTGTATTTAAGAAAACTTTGACCGAGGTCTAATCCTCGCAAAAATGACGAATTTTCGTCAAGCGGACGAATATGTGTTAACATATCCTTTCATGAAGAGGCATTGTCGCTGCCGTAATTCATACCCCAAGAAAGTTTCGGTTCACAAAAAACGAAACTTGCATCTATCAATCGAACGAGTCGGTTTGAAAGCGATCATTGTTGGAACGTGGTCGTCGAGGGCAGGAGATTACGTTGAACGTATCGGAATGTGTGTCACTCATATGAAACGCGTAATCTTTATCGAGAACGTATGCATCCGCAGCCTTGATTTAACCTTCCATTTATGACCGCGTATTTTTATCACCTGTTTTCCCGCGAGTCTGGTATCGTAATCGTTGAAACAATTTCATAAACAGAGCGAAAAGAAAACACGAGGGGACTACACGATAACTTCGTGTGCCGTTGTTCAACGCGATTTAACACCAGATTTACGGAACGGGCCAAAATGACTCATGATGCGTTTTTTACTTCTTCGTTTTTTACTTTTTACGAATTACAACAGGTGTCAAGAAGCTTTTATCAAGATGTATGTTCGCTCTTATCAAGATGAAGGATCATTGTGCAGGGTTTGTCAAATAAGTATTGGGACTGTTTTTTTTCCACCAGTGTGGAAGGTCGGGGAGCAATCTCTATTGGCTAGATTGGTGCAGGAAGTCGTTATGTATAATCGAAATCTAGGTTCATTTGTTTTCCACCATTTGTTTTCATCATATCGTACTTGAAGCGAAAGCGTATTTAGCGTTCGCGTCGAGATTCAAGATGCAGCGAACCTTATCTCCGGGTAAAAAATGTTCAAATGCAATTTTTTTGGAAAATCTTGAGAAGCGCGCTCTACTACTTCGCCTAATTAATTTTAGGACCTTGATGTCCTCTGTGCGAGAACGCGTTTTTCTATCGAACAGGATTTGAATTAAAGAGATTAATTAATCATAAAAGTCGCAAACTGATTTTAACTATAATAATAAAAAAATAACCTCAACAAAAAAAAATCTGACCACTTCGACAGGCTTTGTGCGAGAACACGTTTTTATTTCAGAGGATATGAATTAAAAAAATAAATTAATTTAGGAAACTGATACTTGTGTCGACTTAACCCTGACATATTAACACTAGAACTACCAACCAGTCAAAATGACTGGTTTCGGGTTCGGCATTTTTTCGAACAAAATTTTATTGCCGTCCTTTTGTCAAAATGTCTGTCACGTTTTATTGAGCTAATGAATGGTTGTATATGTTAGGTGATGCTGCAATAGTTATTTACTTATTTTTCTACTTTATTTTCAGTTGTAAAGTAAGCATGCATTTAATGCCGATACTTTTAATATTAAACTTCGACGTACAAACCAAATCCCCAAATTATCGCATTTATTAAGTCCCAAATGCCCAAATGTTCAAGCTTGCGATTTTCCTCGATTTTCAAAAGTGATGTTGTTTCGAAATTGCAAACATCGGCTGTTACATACAACAATAGCTATTATTTCAACACCGACGACATTTAAAACGTTGACTGCTACACAAAAGTAATTAAAAATTGCATTATATAGTATTTTCATGTTTAACAATCTTACCAAATATTTTCACGATATTTTGTTATATTTATTTTCCATAGTTCCATGTAACTAATGCGAGTATTTTCAGTTAGAAAAATGACCAAATTTTGTATAATTCAGCTGTTAAATTTGTATAGAAACTTGAGTGTCACTCATATACGGGTGACATGGCCGTCAAAGTGTGTTAAGAGGATTCATCGCAGAACAGTTGGTTAAATAGAATTTACTTAAATAGCCGAAGACTCGAGTCAATAATTGTTATCGGGGCTAGCAGTAAGCAGCGAGACCGGCGCGTATCTCGTTCGATAGAAATTATCTCATGAATTATTTGGCGCCGGCTTACTTATAGCTGTCAGACAACACCAACGACGATCAAGCTAATTCTTTTTTGTTGTTATTCGCGAGAACCGTGATACGAAACTTTCTTTCGTGTATGGAAATTCGTTCGTTTACACCTTTCTACGCTATCGTCACGACAACGCGTTCAATTGTTCGTATCCGAATTTGCTGTTTTTCGATTATTTTTCGTTTAATTCGAGCAACACGTTACTTACTTTTTACACGTTGTTATCCCTTATTTTTTTACGTTACGCGTGATTAACAATAGAACTACCAAAGACAAATAACTATTTTACAAATTTTCTATTTAAAGGGACAACATTTGTTAGGATGGTTTTCTTTCAAGCTATGGTGATTCTCATCAAGATGAAGAATTAATATGTGTATTGATTTGTTTCATCGTTTGTTTATATGTCAGCTTCATTTTTAACACTAAACGGCGTATAATGCACGCATATTTTGAAATTAAAAATGAAGTTGAAGAATAAATAAACGAACCATAAAATACAAATTAATGTAGATTTTAATTCTTTATTTTGATGAAAATCGGCACGAATTTCAAAAAAGTCACCTCACATACATAGTGTATACCTTAAAATTGGAAACTTGTTAAGTGGTCATTTTGACCGCTTTGGTAGGTTCCGTGTGAACTTCCAAGTACAATTGTGCATTCTGTGTCGGTTGTTTTAGTGTTAAAATCTAACACAGAAGAAATACGTGTGTATGAAAGATATTCATTGAAAGATATTTTGTGTATGTATGAAAGATATCTATTGGCGGTGGTATAACCGGTAAAAGCAACAGGAAGGGAAACGAGAAGACGGAAGTTGCATTGAACCTCGACGAGCGTCGTAAAAAAAAAACCGGAAAAGCAGTTGCGATATACACAGCCTCGCGAACACGGACAAATTGTTACAATTTACCTAAATTGTAAAATTATAATTAGTACCGGGTGCAGCAATAATCGATTCGAGCCACGAATTCTAAGAGATAGCGAAGCCGGCTATTTATGTCTCGTAAAAACAATCACAAGGAAAATCGAAGAGAACAAGGAAAACGTGTCTGTAAGAATGCTAATTGGCAAACTCGTGTCGTTCGTAATTCGATGTCGATTTAATTTCTCTTTTTCTTTGTTAAATTCAGCATTTATTTTTAAATGAACGGATTCTCATTTTATGGTAAAATCCTCATTTTACGAAAAGATTCTCATTATTTCTCGTTTAAAAATTTTATCTTATGAAATGAAATTGTCATTTCACGAAAAAAATCAACATTTCACAGAGAAATTATCATTTTATGAAAAAATTGTCATTTCACGAAGAAATTGTCATTTTATGAAAAAATCGACATTTCACAGAGAAATTATCATTTTATGAAAAAATTGTCATTTTATGAAAAAATTGTCATTTCACGATGAAATTGTCATTTTATGAAAAAATTGTCATTTCACAAAGAAATTGTCATTTTATGAAAAAATTCTCATTTCACGAAAAGAGTCTCATTATTTCTCGTTTAAAAATGTTACCTTCCAAAATGAAATTCTGTTTAAAAATTTTCGTTTTACGGAATGATATTTTCATTTTCCTAAATAAAATTCGAAATTGTACAACTTAACGGGGTCAAGCATCGCCACGTGGTTCTAAAATGATAAAAATCGCGTTTTATATGGAAGAAATGACCGATGAGAGACGTTCTCGTGCACGTGACAGGTAACCAAAAATAAATACGTGAAAGCGTGATGGAAGGAACGACGGATTCGATTAAAGTGTATCTGTATGCAAAAAGCGGAAGGGTCCGCGCAACAGGACGGTGAGTTTCCGGTAAGAGAAGCCCCGGCTGGACGCCGACAACACTAAAATAACTTCCCTGAAGACTATTATTACCTGTACAGGTACTACCGAAACATCGATCACGAAGAGAAAACTTTACGTCTAAAAAGTATACAGGGTGTCACATGTAACTCACGATTTTTCACCCCCTTGCAGCCACCTTAGAAAAATAAGTTTACAACAATATTGCCAGTGTATCGAGTGCACAATAGATACGAGTAGAACAAATTTTGAAAATAGTTTGTTTAACTTAGCAAAGTCGAGGTCACCTTGGGTTTTTTAACCCTTTGCGCTCGAAAGGTGGCTCACACTAGCCATTTTGTTTAACACAATCGTGTGGAATAGATACATTTTAACTATATCCGTAATGTTGTACACATAATGTACAAATACAATAAAACAGCTAATAACAGTAATTGATAATAGACAAATAATAACTTTAAAAGATTTCATGAGTTTTTTCAACCAAAAAGCTTTAGAGTTGCTATCTGTTGCCACTACAAATACCTTCGAGTAAATGGGTTAAATAGGAATATATATAGTTTTTGTTTAATACAATATTTAGAAGACATCGAGACGAATTCAAAACATATATTACATTCATATTTTTACTAACATACTACTCTATTTACAGAAGTGGAAATGTGAAATATTTGGCTTTTGACTTTGGCAAATACGATCATCTGTGGAAATCAAACAAAAGAAACAAAGGAACAACAACGACATAATAAAGGTTGAAGAAACATTTTGTGTTTGCATTCAGTAATCAGAGTGAAAGTCAGACCGAAATGTGACGAAAAGCTGTAAATACTTCACATTTCCACTTCTATGAATCTATAATAGTATGTTAGTAAAAATATCATGTAATATATGTTTTGAATTCGTCTCGATGTCCTCTAAATATATTAAACAAACAAATTATATGTTCCTATTTAAGAAACCCAAGGTGACCTCGACTTTGCTAAGAAAAAAAACAATTTCCAAAATTTATTCTACTCGTATTTATTGTACACTTCATGCCCTGCAAATATTGTTTGCTTTTTTTTCTAAGGTGAGTGCAAAGGGGTGAAAAATTGTGAGTAGCGTTACAGATAACACCCTGTATACATCGTAAAATTTACAACGAGAACTGTCTTTTCGGCTGTGAACACGAACACGATATCCGACAGCCCGTTAATGCGTGTTCAATGATTAACACTAGAACTACCAACTAGTCAAAATGACTGATTTCGGGTTTGACATTTTTATCACAAAAATTTGTGGCCGACCTTTTGTCAAAATATCTGTTATGTTTTATTGAGCTAATGAATGGTGGTATATGTTAGATGTTGCTGCAATATTTATTTATTTATTTTTCTACTTCATTTTCAATTGTAAAGTAAGTATGCATTTAATGTTGGTATTTCTAGTGTTAAAAGTCTCTCGGCGAACAATCGTTCCGGTCTTTTTCCATGCGCTTATGCGAACGAGCAACGCGTCATCCAATCGACTTCGTTTTTAAATCGATCATCTTTCGACTCGGACGGCCGATTAAAGGTACAACGAACTCGAAATTTCGCGTCGTAATCACAACGTTTCGATACACGATCAAAAAAATGCGAAACGATCGTTTCACCTCTCGTTACCAAATCATTTTTCGCTTTCGACATTATTTTAAGGTGTTATATTGCATCCTGACGTTTGGCAATTTCCGAACGCTTCGATTCAAAGGTATCGATTATTCGATACGCGTCGTGATCGAAAAATGAAATTTTTTTTCATTTGAAAAAATTAAACTTTTTAACACGTTCACTGCCACTATATTTTAGTTTTTAACTAAACTTATTAGATATTTTAACAATACTTTGTTATATTTATTTTCTACAGTTTCAAGTATCTAATGCGAGTATTTTCAGTCCGAAAAGTAAACAAATTTTGTATAATATAGCTGTTAAATATATGTGTAGAAATTTCGGTGTCACTCATACGTGGATGACATGACAGTTAGAGCGTTAATTCGGGTTAATGCTTTTGAGTTAACACAGCGGAGATAAAATATAGGAAGGTGGCACGGTATACGAGCAAGTAAAACGCCCACGTGCTCCATTTGACATGGTCGTTAAGTCATCTTTTCGCGGACGAACCTCCTGATTAATCTTGATTGGCCCGTGTGTCTTAAACGCATGCACGGCCGACGCGAGTTATAGGTCAACCACATTGTGGATAAGTGTCGAGTTTAATCAGTCCCTTTTAATTGTATCGCGAACGCGTAACATTTGTTGGGGCTAAATGGTACGTCGCAACGTTGACCTCTTTACAGGGATAATTAACCGCCAACGAAATTAATAAATCACCGACCGATAATTTTCAACGACGACGTTGCGTTCGACGATAGAGGAGAGCAAAACGAGAAAAAAAAACTTCGAAAAATTCGCTTATCGCTCTCGACGTTCTATTACGGTCTTCGGATAACGCGTCTACAACGATGAACCAAAAAACGTTCGAACCTCTCTGTTATGCGTTCCCGTTTCAATCGCTCGAATTACGACGAATCATCGTAATAAATTGAAACGGAGTCTATTTCTACGCAACGCCATTTTTCATTGACAAGTTTAGCCGGCTCGTTACTATACGCTACTACACGCTGAAGATATACGTTACTATATGCTGCAGATATACGCTACTACACGCTGAAGGTGTACGCTACTATACGCGTTTAGATCATTTGCAATAACGAACAAAAACCGCAGAATCCTAGAAGGTCATGTGTCTCCAGCATAAAGTGCTAATTCTAATTTAACCCTTTGCACGACTTCACCCCTTACACTACGATTTATTTGGTAAATAGTGTCTACACGACGAACAATTCACTGCTACAGCATTAACACTTCAACGGTCTCTCTCGCGACACGTGTGTGATAGCCAGAACAACTGTTAGTGTCCGTTCACGCAACACGTGTGTGATGCTATCGTCGAAGGTTAAAACATCAATTAGTTAAAGTATCAGTAATAAAAACAGGGTGTACGAAGGGATTGTCGTTTTTGCTATGCGAATAAAATTAGAAAACTTAAATAGGTGTAAGACTTGCCATGTATCGTTATATGTAGATGATTGGTTTATTGTCACACAAACAAAAAATATTAAATTTGTTTGTAAATTGTTGTCAAATTTGAGGTATTCAAATTTTGTTAAATTTGTTGTATTAAATGTATTATTTTTTATTGTTTTATACGTATATTCACACACGTTAAATTATTCCGTGAATTCACATAGTTTTTTAAATTAATTCTTCAAAACTATTGCCAGACCCTGGCGATGTCTGAAAGCGTGGGCGTGCCGCCATTAAAGTATTAAGGTGGCTAAACAAAGTTCGAATGTCAAGACTGTTTTGCGGCCAGCGATAAAATTGAACATTCAATTGTATTAAAGATATAAGCGAGGTTCACCGTATTTGGTAAAAATATCGAGATAATGCAGGTTGCCTTGCAAATAAATTTTTAATTTATCACAAGTAGTAAATACATGAAAATATATATATATTTACCCGAATTATTTACGATTCGAAAGAAACACGACATCATGCCAAGCTCAACATAATAGCAACAAGGGTTAACCTCTTAGGTGTGGCTAAATTTCACACAGGTCTTTACGCGAGTACATTGGGTCGTAGTTTTTGGTGGTTAGATTATAATTTTTCTTAACAATACGATACGTATAGTTTAACTTTAATACGGATCAACATGTTAAAAAGAACATTCGGTATATTTATTTAAGCGAAAAAGTAACAATTTCTACCTGACACTGACGTATCAAACACGAAGATTGTATATTTTGTCTGTATATATTGTTAACACTGTTACAAAACTGCTGATTCTTATCAGGATAAAGAATTAATATGTATATTAATTTATGTTTCATCGTTTGTTCATTCGCATTTCAATCTAATTTTGCTTCAAAGTAATGGCGCATTATAAATCGTTAGTTAAATCAAACGGTGATCGAGTGAGTCACGAGAGTGTGCCACTATAGCGACGCGTCGTAATACAAGATGTCATGAGCACAAGCCACTATAATGGTGCGTCGAGTCGCGGAGGTTAAAAACGATCGGTATAAACGTAGAGAAAGCGAATACAATTGTTGAGTACGAAATATAGTAAAATTTCCGTGGATAAACGTTCGCACGGTAGCGACGAGGTTGGTTCCACTGCGTCACTGCTTTTCCTAGAGAAGGCTAGCATACCGTGGTCATTAGTGCAGGAGATCGCCACGAGCGATAAGTCGAAATACTGTTGGAAAGTAGCTAGCTAGACCGTGGCGTATCGAAAGGATTAAAAGAAGAAGAAGAAGCAAAAGGTTGTAGTCTCGAGGTGGTAGCAACGTGCGGCGAAGGTGTAGATTTACGTCGAAGGAAGCGGCTTAAAAGACTGTCCCCGTCCGTGTTGCGGGTATTCGTAACGTGCATTGCACCCATCGTCGTGGAACACGATATAGGATTATGTCGTGTTACAAGCATATTGAACGCAATATACGTCGTAGAAACCGGATACGCGCGGGCGCGTGTACGCATCATCTTCGCGCTCGCTTCCTCTCGCGAACGCGTCACTGACGAGTACGTCGGCGTCGCTTCGTAGAATATTCGAAATCGTCAAAAAATTTTCGAGCGTCGGCAAACACATGTAGACCCCGTATGTATCATCGGTCATCGGCAAGGTCAAACCGATTCGCCATCTGCGCGAGAAATATGACGCTCGGTGAAACAATACGGTAATTACAGAACCGAGTACACCTTCCAATGATCTTGACACATATCGCAAAGGTCAATATCCTAAGTAACTTCATCTGTATACGCAAGGTGTCCGTAATGGGATCGAGCTATAATTCCAAAATGGTGAAACGCGTCGAACGATCACGTCATGCGATTCATCACGCGATCCGGATCCGGAAGTGTAGACATTTCAAACGTTTCGAAACCATCTTTAACCCCTTCCCGTGCCATTCCCGTGAAGAAAGGAAATTTAAATCGTATGAGTATTTTACATTCAGCGATCTTTGACTACACGAATTATAATCGGATCTAAACTTCAATTTGAGAAGTATTCAAAATTTGAGTAAAGTTTGTTACATTTGAGCTGTGAGTGCGTCACAAGTCAGACTCGTTAACGTACGGGAAGAGGTTAATTCCTTCGACGATAAAATATTAAAAAATATCTTGCTTCCTCCGTCTTTGCGCGTACCGATTAATCGTAATATCCACGTCGTCGTTCTACCTTAAAAGAAAAACTACCAGGTTATAATGCAGCTTATAGTTCGTTCGAATCGAAAACTATCGACGGATTGTAAACGCGGTGCATGAGGGACAATAAAATATTAAGGACAGCGAAGTGAGCCGAGTCGATGGGGGGAGATCTGGGCTAAGCCGCTGGCTCCATTCGCGTTGGATATATGAATTCGACTGCATGTATTGCCAACCAGTCCAGATGTTCCCTATTTTTAGTTCGGACTCGCCGCAAATAACGTAAGCCATCGATTCGAAGAACTAATTCAAGGAGAACGTTGAACCTTCCACGATGACAGAACTACATTTTATGATAAAAGACACGATTATCGGATAAGTTCAAGGAACAACCACCTACCGTTATCGGTGTACCAACATCAACATATTAAATGCATATGATACAAGATAAGGTGCGACTCTCCGTAAAGAGATAAAAGTGACAAGTGAACGATAAAGATTTTGCGGTATCGTTGAACAAATCAAAGATAAACCGATGAAAATAGACCAAACACGAAGAGAAACGGCAACAAACGTAAAGTGCCGCGCGCGTTATATCGCCTAGCGTTAAAAGCCGCAACGCGCGTAATAGTGCTAGTCTAGGAAGCGATCAATTAATTCTAGAACCGTGCCATCGACGATACGATCATAATTAATATTCGTACATTGAATGGATATACGCGTTGAAAAATGACGTACTCGGTGTAGGGTTACTACATCGTTCCCCTTGAACCTTCGCGAGTGTCCGTTTTTCACGGGTAGAGGCGCGCGTACACCGATCGAGTCCCATTGTCGCTTAATTGGTCCCGCAGCCTTGAAACGAGCGAACGTTCGATCGAGAACAGAAAGAGAGCAGGGCTCCGCTTGGAAAGCGCAATCCCGCTTTTCCAAAGCGCTCGAGAGGATCGTGTTCGCGTTTCGCAGTCCTTTGTACGATGCAATTTCGACTTGTTTCGCGCGAGTGGCACGTACACTGGTTACGTGCATGTTCCGCGATTGCGATTCGAGGAGCATAACAAGAGCGTTGTTGATCGTCGCCGCGAAAACCACTCGAAACGAGCCAGGCTAACCTAGAGTAGATCGTTCACGAGCGTTCTCACGTCGTACAAGCACCCTTTTTGTTTTCGGAACTGTTCTAAAACCACTTGCCACTCGAATGTCGCTTGTAACCGCGACACGCAACATTTATTATACCTTCCGTTCAGCGATATATTCGATTAATTTTCAAATACGGTGCTTGCGATTTTTTACGGCCCATTGTAACGCCATTTCGTGTCTTTCACCTTTTTTGATTGCGTGGCTTACATCGATATTCGAGATCGCAGTTAATCGCATTAATAAAGTCGACTTTTAACCTTTTAGCCTATTAAATGCCGCGGTAAACGCGGACGTATGTAATGTGTATATACGGTGGTACAAATGATACACGAAATCGATATGATCTTACGGAACAGAACCGTGTTTTACAAAGTAATGAACTTTTCACGAACACACGTATCATACGAAGTAAAAAAGAAAAAACAAATATATACCATATATTAACGGTGGTATTTTTTTTGGTATTTATCACATACTTTTTTAATTGTAACTATTGAAATTTCATGTCTATTTGCAACTTCCCAATTTACTGAAATCTCAAATAATTAATCAAATGTATGTATGAAGAAACAGAAACGGTCGAGAAATATTTGTTATTCTGTGATATGATTACCGTATGCCACTTTTTAAACTTACTGTTATCCGTTGCACTTGTTGCATAAAGTGAATTAATTACGTACGGTGTAAATATAGCCAGATAAATAAAAGAATATCAGTGTCGAGCAAACTCAGGGAATACTCTGGAATGAAAGTGGTATTATCAAAATCATATGGAATGTTTATTATAGTAGCTACAAATATTCATATATGCGAGTGGCTGTTTTAAGTTCTCTTATCTATTGTAATTGCAGTTATTCAAAACATGGTTGTTTCTCAAATTATGCTTTGCACTTACAACATTACTTTATGCCGCTTAAAACTTGTATTTAAGTTCTGTTCTTTCTTTTAGCTATTCTAAATACCCCATGTAGAATTTGAACCATTATTGGCAGGATAAATTTCCCATCAAGAACCTGACATCACCATCCCTCAATTTCTTTCCATTCAATGGCATTTTAGTAATAAAACAAATACGGTTAAAATATTTTCAAAGATCCATCTGCGGAAACAAGAATGTTCAGAAACATTTACATGACTTAAGTAAATATTTTTTTAACTGAATCCATATTTAATACATGTTTTCTCTTCTATTAGTCAAATCTTACTTAGCTTTTGAATAAAATGTATTGTAAAATTATTAAAATATTTCATTATATACAAAGGAGTTATAAACTGAGTGCAAGAGCTAGTTTTTAATTCTTTTAAAAATGATACTATGATCATGATGATGAAAATCATACTGTTTGCCTATCGTTCGAAGAAAATGTCTATATATACAGGCAAACAGATAAAAGGGATAAGATAGAACAAGATGGCACATCGAGCATTTGTTACATAGTGCCAGACATGTTTGTTTAATATTTGCATATTGACTGCTGTTTGATAAAGGCTAACAGGAAAGTCAATAAAAAGGAAAAAAATATATTGATATCGTTGCTTGAACTGTTTAAAATTAGAATACACTGTTATGTAAATAACAACACTGTTTAATATACTTTCCTAGATTGGGGAAACTCCTAATCTTAAAAAAAACTAAAATCATTGCAAAACATCTATAATATCTCATATAAAAAGACAAATATTCCTTAGTAATAAGTAAAATCTTACTTACTTTTAAATCAAGTAAACAGAAAGTTTTTTGCTGTAGATCAACTATCCTTCATACAGATATTTTACAACATTCATTAGTGAAACATTAAAATGTTCAATTTTCTTTCGAGAAATAACTGTTTAAAATATATTAAAGTTTTACCGTAAAGGTCTGAAAAAAGTAATTGGTATTCTGTTTCGAAATGTCAAACATGGAGGTGAACATAACCTGCTATTCCACTATTCCTATCATACCGTACCATGTAAATGAATAGTAAATAAAAAGAACAATTTCAACAAAAATGTAGGATAAATGATCCCATCACGGGTTTGTAATAAACAGCGATGCCAAATTATTCCTAAATTCACTGCTATACAAGAAATCGGCAAACGTATGACAAACGCCGATAACCTCACGATCTGTCATCTCGGAAATTTCGCCAGTCATACGAACCGATTATGGGAAACGACACACACGTGCTTTTTCTTGCTCTTATCTTTGGAATAGCACGAAACTTTTATCTTTATCTAGTGATCTTGGCGATATGTATATGCAAGTAAACGGTGAACGGTTGCACTTGCTACTTGTCAGTATTGTTGCTAAATCGAAATCCCCCCCACCCATTTTGCTGATCGCCAGGATAGCTTTCATAAAAGTATGTTCCTGCTCGGATAGAAAGTATCGCGACGTACTTCGAGAAAATGAACGAACAGGAAACGAAATAGTCCTACACAGTATAAAAAGTAGGAAGAAAAAAGTTGATGTATTCGCCGGAACACAATCCAATATTAAATAGGCGAAATCGATCGAGTTATCGATTCGGGCATACCTTGAACCACACGAAGAAAAATCTATCGAGAACAGCACATATTTTTTTTGTACGACTTTCAAATCGCTCGACGTGTAAAATTAAATAGTAAATTGACATAATTATCTTCTTCGCTATTATGAAAATTGTCATTCCATTTATAAATAAAGATACAGACAATTACTTACTGGCTGCAGTAAATCAAAGTCACGTGACCATATGTCAATAGCCACAATAATTTAATTTAATTATTACCGATAATTGGTTATATCGGGGTAAAAATATTCTTCCCAACGAACAATTAGAAATTAAAAAATATCTACTGTCCTGTATAGCGAATTTCGTATAATTATATACACTTTAATAATTATTGAAACGAGAAACGTGTTACGAAAGACGATTATATCGCAACGTGTAATATCACAACACATTTTATAACCTTATGTTGTATCGCCACGTATTATATGGCTTGCGTTTTGTAAATCTAATACTCCGCTCGATAACGTCGAAAATCTGTTATATAAATATTTCAAATAATTCAGTTACTATTAAGATGAAAAACGTGTTACGAGAGATGCGAACGAAGGAGATTGTTTCTTTAAAGCAGTACAATCACGCTTAGTGAAATTGTGTAGTAGTAAGTGTAGGAGTTGTACGTTCATTTTCTGGTTCGTTCGTTCGACGTTTAAACTTTTCTCTTTTTTCTTAACAATGTCCTTTCCCTCTAACAAATAATCACAGTACTGTTTTATTCTCTTATTTCGAGTCGCATCTTTTCACCGAGAAAGGATATCCTGGAGACTGTATCTGAAAAGGGAACACGCATAGATGCAACAAGTTGAAAAGCACACTCACTGAGCTTGTTGTCCGCAACGCTCGACTCGAGATGCTGTAGTACGCAGAAGGCCAGCAACAGGATGTACAGCCATCGTCGGTTAGCTCCGTCACAGCCACGGTTAAAGCACCACCGTTGTTCACACGCCATATTTATGAAGCGGCTAAAACTCTCCTGCGCTACACGAATATAAATCCGTGCGCTTCGAGTCCCGTCTGTCTCGCGCGACCGACGAGACGAGACGATGACGGAAAGACGAACAGAGAGAGGGGGTATGGAAAAACGACAGAGATGAAACAAGAGACGATAGAAAAAGACAGAGTCGGCGGAAAATAAAAATGGATAGGTGCAACAGACACGGATGAAACGTTCGAGAAATGATAGCGAACGGAGAACGAGCCGCGATCCGTTTTATATCGTGATTCTCACTGCGCCGCTCACAAGTGTCACCGACAGTACGATTTCGCGCGACAACGATTATTTCGACGCGAACACGCGACAATTCTTGTTTCTTTGCAAGAGAACAAGCACGAAGTGTGCGCGTCGAGGCGAGACAAACGCCCGAGGACTTTGTTCCGACACGTTTTTAAACCGGTACCGGACGGACGAAGACGGCAGCAACGAACACTTCTGGCATGAACGGCATGTTGGCTCTTACTGGCTCTACGTTGTGCCGCGTTCTTCGCCCGCTCTCTTGGGGGAGTTTCCGTTACATTATCTAGATAATAAAGCAGCTAAAGAGTTAAGATAATGGCGGAACCAATCAAGCCGTGGTTAATCCACGAACGCTTTTTATTTGTACGCTTTAAACGAAAACGAAATTCGGAAAAACTTTCGATCTTTTTATTAACTTTCACGAAACAACTGTTTGATTGTAACAATGATAAATTACGAAACTAGTATTGCGCTTCGGTTTCATGTATTTAAAATTAGAATATTTTTTGTTTCGAGTTGTTTAAATCTTTATTGTTTGTTGCAAATTATTGACTTCAAAGATTTCTGCTAGTAAATAGTGACCAAAAATTTATTAGAACATTTCGTGTATGATTTTAGATCGCGCGGCAGCTACAATGTGTCTGTAGCAAATTCTTTTGATTTCAGGTCACAACTGTTTGATACAATAAGCGAAGAAATTTCGGAAGAATACGCATTGTCAGAAATAATCGAATGACAAGGGGAAACAGGATATAATTTCTCTTGATTAAAATTTGAATCTGTCATCAGGCTACTCCTTATTATTGGATGTTGATTAAATATAGCCTATAAAGAAAAATTTAAAGTTCATAATGATGAAATCGGTAGAATGTTACACATGATACAATAATTAAATGCAAAGTAAGGAACAAATAGTTGTTATTTACAGTAACTATTGATTTATCAAAAAATGTTCTATGACAATGTGCATCATCCGAATTTGTAGGAAAATTTAAAGCTGCATTAACTTGCTCAATTTGTTTATCTTTTTTCTGTAAAAGATATGATCTGTTTGTTGTTCTGTATATATAATCTAATTCATCAAATGCATCTAATGCTAGGATAAGTTTAGATTCACGAATTCTTGCATATTCATCTTTCTCTTCTGATTCTTCTTTAACTTTTATAGATTTTATTATATTTTTTTCACTATCTTTGATTAATTTACCCCACGAGTAATATCGCTGGGTCATCAAGAAAAGTGCCTGCCCATCCATACCAAGCGGGGTAATACCAACCTGCTCAAAGTACTTAGAAATTTCTACCCATATTTGACCTATCTTTATTTTAAAATATAAATCTATAGAAAATATTGTAATCTGAAAACAGATATAAATCATTTGCAGAAAGTCTGATTGCACAAACTTTTCTTGTAAGACTCACTCGGTCTTCCAACGAAAGATCAGCAGATAATACTTTATAACGCTCTTTTGCAAACTGATATCTTTCTTGATCTCTTTCAATTATTTTTCGAATACTATATATCTTTGATCTAACTGAACCAATCATATCAACTATTGCTGGGCTAATATTTTGTGTTAATTTGGTGCAGTATGTTTCTGACCATTGTTTCTTGCTCATTTGAGGTAATTCTTCATCTAATATATGAGAAATAGTATTAAAATTTTTATACGTGTTATACTATGTTGTATAGCATTTAATGTAATTTTATAATTTACCTAGAACAGAACCATCTGCGTGTCTTTTAACTTTAACTCGAATTTCTTCTTCTCTCCATATTCTTGCTAATAAAGACATCAATCCGGTTTTCTTATCAATTCCTCTCCAAGTACATAAATAGGGTCCACAAAAATAATTATCACACATGTCAGTGAACATACCCAGAAATATGCACTGAGAAGGATATGGGGTAATTTCAAGTATATCAAGAATAATATATACTGCACCATATTCAATAAATTTTTCTAGGTTTTTAGGACACCATACTATACATTCCCAAATGTATGAACCTATTGCTAATAAAAGACTAACCAAATTTCATTTATTATAACATTTTATAGTTATTTTGTAACAGAAACTGTGAGTATACATTACCGTTGGTTTACTTGGAATTCATTATCCTTATGATACAAACATTGAAATAATAGCTCCATAGATAACGCAATACTTTGTTCTCCATACATTTCTTGATAGAATCTTTGTGTTTTCAAAAGTTTTTCGATTGAAATTAAAACCAATGTTAAAATTCTTTGATGTTTCATTGTAATTTTTTTGAAGTCTAAGATGTGATTTGCAAGTTCTATTATATGTTAAATATATCAAATTATTGGAATTGTAAATCAAATAAAAAATGTAGTGATTTATTAATGAAGAACTGACTGATTAGCAATAATGTAAAGCCATGCTCCCGAAAATTTTCTAGCAAAATCACATTGTTATTCAAAATGATTGTACAAACTATTTTTGTCCAATTCATTACTATCTTCATATTAAACTTTGTACTTAAACACCACTCTAATATTAGGAATAATCTATTAAAATTATTGATCTGGTTTATGTTCTGACATTAAAAACATGTTAGTTCTTATTTATTGATGTTTTGATACCTGGCAGTGCCATTCTGATTTATAAATTCTCTCGGCATTTTTGGTACTAACACAGATAAAGCATTTATGGCATATGTCCATATGTTCCAAAATTGAGGTGGATTCCAACTGATTATACATTCTTCAACATTTGGATTAACTAGATGAAGCACAGTTCTCATCAATTTTCTCTCTTCCATTAACTGTTAAAAATATATGTTACAGAATTGAATTCTTCTTCGAAAATCATTAAGTAACACATATCAAAATAATTACAAAAATACATGCATCAATTTCTGCTAAATGCATTATGATCAGTAACAAAACTTTCTGGAAAAATAAGTCTTCGTTTGACCTGCCAAATTTTATAGTTTGAGAAAACACTCTTACAGCTCCAGCCTCGACCCCGTTAAAAAATTTAATGACATCATCTGCTATACCGCTACTAACAATGTTCCATGATGGAAAAGTGATTATAATTACAAGGACAATCACTGCAATTTCATTTCTAATTTGTATTCTGCTTTTGCTGCATTGACTATAGCATACTTGTCTTTCAAACGAATAGCACAAACCCCTATATCATACATATTAACTTTTTAATAGTAAATTTATGAAATTAGCACATGACACACCATATAAGTATTTTGTCTGCAAAGGATTTACCATAAAGCACAATGTACAGACGTTAAAGGAGTGTTTGGAGTAATCGGTGCATCATTACGTGAAATAACAGATTTCATTAGACTCCATAAAGTGTTCATTATTAACACAGTTGTTTCTTCGGAATATTCATTTCCTACTAATAGCGAATCTGGTGGTCTTGTACAACGTAATTGAGTTGCATAAGGAAGATCCATTCGAGTAAGTATAATTTGTAATATACCAGCTTCGAGCATTTTATGAGCTTCATTTAATATGACAAAAGTATGTAGAAATTCATAATCGGTAAAGGATTTAAAAAAAAAAGGAAGTACTTAGTACATACAGCATGCATATGATACAGATGAAAGTAAAAATACCAATTCCAGTGATTTTGGATACATATCTGGTAAGGAAGATTGTAATAATTCAGTTACAATGATTGGCAATTTTGATTTTTCTACAGCTTTATGACGAAAGTCAAGCTTTATTGCAGCAGCATTTATTAATTTTTGTTCCAATAGTAAAGAATGAAGCGCTTTATGAACTTTTAGCGCATGTTCTTGAGTCTGTAAGATTATAAGAAGTTGTCCCAGTGTTCCAAAATATTGTTCCATTATATCGCAATTAAAAAAACCTTCAGAGGATTTTTCTAATAAAGGTGGTAAACTACAAAGCTCTAGCATTTGATCAAGATATAATTCATAATTTTTAACCAATTTAACATTCTGAGCTAAAAATTCTAATAATTTTATAACTGCTGGTAACTCTTTAATTTTCTAAATATGATTTTAAGGAAAATATAAAGTAATAAGAGATGCTCCAGGCACACATATTTATTTTAAAAAATCAATAAAATACATGTAATATTAATAGCTAATTTACAGGAAAATATATTTATCAAAGGATACGTAACCATTGTTTCCTACATAATGAAGATAATCATATAAAAGTCTAGATATTCTAAGAGCATTAATACTTGTTATTGGATCAGATATAAGTTCACATAATTTTGGTAAAATGTAATTCACGTCAAGTTTTAAGGGATTATTAAAAGCAAAGAATATTTTAGGTGTCTCAACGATTTTAATATCTGTTGTGCTAGCGTATATTGGACAATTAAATTCTTTACAATCATCGCAGACGTCTAATTTATCAAAATCTTTCTTATTTGCGTCGGCTTCGTCTGGTTCCATATCTTGTATCTTTCATGAACACAGTGAGTTAAAATATTCTTGAATATTTTACATTATTCGATAATTAATATTTAAAATCCCTAAAAATACCTATTACAGCTACAACACAAAATTGTAAATAATAACAATTTTCATGAGTTTAATAACATAATAAACTTTTGATAAACCAAAAATGATCGAGAAGTTGAATATCTATTAAAACGATGAATAAATTACCCGTTAAAAAATCAGAAGATAATTCAAATACGCAAAGAAGATCTTACCTTCTTTTTATTCTAAACGTAACACAGAATTAATTCAGAAAATGAAATACTGTCACATTATCTGTTACTTTGTAAATAATGCGTCAAAAACGGCAGATAAAATACAAAACAAATTCATTAGTCAACTATGTGGTGCCCTCTTACAACATTTTTTAAAAATAAAACGCAGATGGCGCACGTATCAAATCGAGCGCCGACTCGGTGCATTTTAATTCAGTTCGAATTCAATGGAAAAAATCACATATTTTGTAATCGAACATTAAAATGTTTGTCAAAAAATTTCAGCAATTGTACAGGATCATATTAGTTCAAGTATATAGTTTTCATTATAAACCGTAAGAATATTTGTAAGACGTTGCTTCTTTCCGATGGTCACCTATACAGAGATCGTTCAAATGTGTAAAACTTTCGTGCACGTGCAGGAGAGAGTTTGCAACAGTCGCCAACGCTATCGACAGTAGCAAGGTGTGTGATCGTGCGCTTCGGTTTATCCGAATTTTTCATCGTATGTGATCAACGCTTTATAACATATTTTTAAAATATTACTTTCAAATAATTCGTGAACTGTATCGGTTACTAGTGGCGATGGTATGTCAATTGTATTCACGATCTTACGAAAGTAAAAAGCAGGGCCGGCGCAAGGCAGGTTCAGTGTTCCCTGGAACCTGGCTCCGTGTTTTAAAAAACTCCGTGCATCATAAAGAGTCTAGAAAAAGTAAATGTTACGACGCTTTATGCATATTATTTTTTGTGTGCCGTCATCTATAAGGCTATGTTGTTAAATCCTCTTGTTATATTATCACTTCTTCTATTACCACACATTGTATCGTGACATATTACATTATTACTCGTTGCATTACCATGCGTTGTAAAGACACGGGTAACGCTTTTATGCATTATATTGCCACGCGTTGTATTATCACTTAGTATATTGAAATACATTATATTATCATTCGTTATATTGATACATATATTATCACGCTTTATCGTACACAGTCTACAGAGACTGCCCCAATATTACAGAATTTCCCGCTCCTGCCTACACATACAGATTTCTGATTCCGAATTTTGGAACCTTGTTGCATAAATGTTCGCGCCAGCCCTGGTAGAAAGTATTCTCTTACTAGCGTGTACGAAAACTGTATTATTTTATATTTCCAATTTTCTATAACAATCAAGTTTTTTAAATATTTAAACAGTACATGTAAATAATATCGGAACTACGATTACATTTTACCCATCATTACGAATCACCGTGTCTTTCAATTAGTATATATGTATCTTAAAAATCGAACTGATTAATGTGTAACAAAACGATAAATATTTTCTTGTTCGAATTTTTGCCCAACGTTTCCCGTGTTTTACGAGAGTCTCAAAAACGGTAACCGAATCATCCCATGGTTACCGATATCAGAATTTACGATCACGAAAAAAATGCAAGTTTTCTCTTGGCTGTTTCCAGAAGAAACGTTCGTCGAGTAAAAAAGAATCGCGTTAACGGTGGATCGGTGGAGTAGCGAGGATCGTGATCGTTTGATCGTCGCTGGAAGTCAATGTCGAGATACACGGTCGCAGGTAGTCGCCCTCTACTACGTTCTCACGTAAAGATCGGTTCGTGCGTGTGTGGAGGCGCGTAGTAGTCGCGACGCTGCCGAGAGCAGCGGTTGAAGTGCTTGCACGTCGCTCTTCGTGATCTCTTCGTGTCCAGTGTCCTCGTGTATTCTTTTTTCTCCTTTTCTACACAAATTGCTCCGTACTCGATCGGTGAAAGTGTTCGCAAAAGGATTAATAATCGACCACGTTGTGCTGGGTGTGACTCACGATGTGACAAAATTGGGCGACCTTGGCGGGACGGTGAGTGACCCTTTCGAATAGCGTAATTCATTTTTCTATCCGTACACACGCAGCCGGCGTGTTTCTCACGGGAAAAATACCTTATTAATTAGAACGACAACGCGGCGCGGTTACGAACCTCGGCCGAGCACAATTACCTTTGCCCACAACTTCTTCCTAGATGCGTGTACGAACTCTTCTTCTGATATTAACCTTTTACAGAACTCGAGGGAAACCCCGTTCGTAGTGAGTATGCGATCCTCGTCGTTTTTCTCGTTTTCAGCGCGAGTTCCTGGAAGGGGACTAGAAAAGGTGCGCGAAAAAATTCTTGACATTTACGCACACCGTTCGAACTTCCTTTTGTCTTGCTTACATACGTGTATTTATACAGGGTGTCAAAAAGTTGATCAAACTTATTTCGCGCTTTCTAACATTAGTACAAATGTACGTAAAGAAGGTATAACGTTCACATGGAACCTAAATAGTACGTTCGCTATCGGTATACTATAATATAAAATAAAGGACGATATTTATCGTATTTATTTCTTGCAATTCATTTTTTATAATTCCTGCAACCAATTTTAGTACAGTGTCTGCACATTGTACGATGTTTGTCAAACTATTTCGAAATGGAATAATAAAATGATTTATTTGCGGGGGCAAAGGATTCGTGTAGCCACGTGTATGGAATATGTATTTCTGTTTCTTTTAGAGTATAAGTTTTAACTTCGCGACACCCTGTATAGGCGCGTTTGATCGATTATGACGACGACACGTTGTTGGGCGTCTGTTTGTCTCGTATGTAGCGAAGTGTGCACGAAGTATCAAACGGCCATCGGATAGGCAGGTGTAACGCGAATCAGGCAGGATAAGAAGCCGAGAAATGCTACTTAGAAAAATTTAGATACGATGAGGCCGAGGGTTAGCCGCGGCCGGTTCCCCTCGAGTCGGCGAATCAATATTTGGAGGGTAAGCGTCCCGACGGCCGGCGTCGAAGCCTGCGGAACGTGAGTCACTCACCCCTGATCGCGAGGGAGAAGGAGAGAAGGATGACTTTTCTCTTCTTTCACCCTCTCTTCTTCTCGACTCGATTCAACTCGACTCGCTGCCGCGCCACGTCGTTCTGCTGAAACGCCGCGACACTACAACGAGAACTTTTCAAGTGTCTACCTCAGATTTTATAACGAGACCGCGCGTTCATCGATTCTACCATCGCTAACCATCTTTTGTGTTCGCTGCTCGTCAAAACTGCAAGCTTGCTGCGTTTGTAGCTAGCTTACTATTATTTTTTTTTCTACACGGTGTGAGAACGCAAAAAGAATAATGAGATGCATTAATATTTTGCAATTTTTATATGTACAATGAACTACCGTACTTTTTATGGAAAACTCTGTTCGAAGGTTAGGTTAAGATAAAATTATATGTAAGTTGGACTCGTTCAAAAATATTTATTTAGTAATCGGGTTTCCGATGCAATCTTTGTAAATTCATTTCCACATTCTGGTAATGATCGTTTTTAATTATTGAGCCATCGAATATCTGTTGTTCTCGTTGTAAATTCGTAGCACATTTTCAATGATACGTATATGCAGAGTATATATAAGGTGGACTCGTTCAAAAATATTTATTAATCGGGTTTCTGATGCAATTTTTATAAATTCATTTCCACGTTCTAATAATGACGGTTTTTGATTATTGAATCATTGAATGTCTTTCGGTCTCGTTATAAATTCGTTGATCTAGTACTCGTTGCGCATTTTGAACGATACTTATATACGCAGTACGTGTAAGTCATCCTAAAATTTGAATATGGTGATCCTTAAGCCATGATGTGTGGTCACACTGCGGTGAATAGAAACATTATCCTATTAAGATGTGAACGTGAATTCATTCCAACGGTATTATTTTTCTAGTACTTTTACGCGGCAGTATAAAATGGTAATAGTATTATTTATAAGAGCAGACAAGCTAAAAATAAAGCGATTTTTGAAGGCTCAAAGGATGGGGATTTGAATTCGCGCACAAAATGAAGTTTTTTTTATCGTTCTACCTGTTATTCAATTATTCTACGCTCTGTTGATTCAAATTATATACCAGGATTTCTATAAATTTATAAAGTTTTTATGGATTTTTTTTCATAGAATTATTCTACTTGTTTTTTGTTTACTTTTACTTCTACGTATTTCTACTTATTTTTTACTAAGATTTCCTAGATTAATTTTTCTCACCATAAATTCAATTTTCTTTTAATTCACCTTTTTCCCCTACAAGTTTTAATTTCTAAATTATTAAGAGTAATTTAGGAATTTTCATGAATATAAGAATTTATCTATAGCTTTTTCTTAGAATTTCCCTGAAATTTTTCTAGCATCCCAGGCTTTCCTTAAACAGTTGCCGAGCCCCTAAAGAGTAAAAATCATTCTCTAGGGTACTTCTCGCCTACACTAATCCCTTGTCCAAGGGAAGTCTATGTTTCCCTCGCGTCCACAATATTAATGCCACGGAAACTACAAAGAATTCTTTTTCCCTGTTAAATGTTTGCGCGATGCCATTCACCGGTCTTCCACCCAACAGTCGGCGTGTTGAATATTCATGGTCGGGAGAGTAAAAGTTAGTTCGAAAGAGAAGATCGAGTAAACGAATCGCCTGTTTGGTAGCTGGTGGCGAAATTGAGATATAAACGGAGGAGGCATCGAAATCGTTGTCCTTTGCCTAACGTTTAATTAAGATACTTACGAATTTTGGGATTCTCCCCGGCAGTCGTAAGAACGGAACGTTAATTTACGACCTTTAAAGACAACCGTGCATGCACACGAGCGTGAAACGTATGCACCTAACTAAAACCCGTTTGAGGGAGCCACGGTGGGAACAGGTTCCATAAAATTGAGCGTTCTTCCGTAGGACTTTTATCTGCGGCCAGCATCTTCTCTTCGTAGTACAGTTGTACCCGTACGCGGAATGTACGTGATCCCTTTTTTTTCGTTTTCTTTTTCTTTTTTTTTTTTAAAGGTTCGATACAAAAATCGTGCGTTATTTTATCGTTCGATGGCATCTCGTTCTTTCGAAAGAGCGAGTGGATTCGATGCCGTAAATATGACATCGTACGATGTCCTCGATCGTGTTGCTTCTTTAGTCGCTCGTTTACATAATTTTATTGGAACGGATGCAACTATATCGTGGAATAATTTTCTACTATTTTAATCGATCTTCTATTCGGCGAGAAGTTACGATCTTATTACGAAATTCCGGTAACACATTCCCCGTAATAATTTACACGTTTTGAATGTTCCCTCGAACGTAACATGACCTAGGTATAAATTTTTACTTCTTTTAATCGAGCTTCATCGAATATTTCCAAATTGACTCGTTAACTCGCCATGCGAGGTGCAATTTGGAATTTTTCATCGGTTCAATGAACTATTATATGATTTAAAAAATAAGATACTACTACCTTCAAATCGTACCAGCATATACATCAAATTGTTGCCATACTTTGACGAGTCTGACACGTGACGCATTCGCAGCTGAAACGTAATAAAACTTGATATATAATTATAATCTGTATAAACAAGTATCATTGAATACAAAATACGCATAACACTTTAACTTCCTTTTTTGATAATTAAATATTGTTGCAGTAATAGGTAGTTTTGTCTGACCAGGCAAATAAATTTTGTCTGATGCAAGGGGTTAAAATAATGGATATACGCATTACTATAGAAAAGAATAGAGTAAATGCGAAAGATATTTATAAACCCAGCTGTATTTATAATCAAGTGAAAGGTTCAAGAAAACGAGAAAACGCAAGCCGTGTGATCGAACGTACGATTGTAATAAATTAATTAGAATATTTATTGAAATAACTCTTATAATCGTTAATACATGTTATTATGGCAAACGCCGATACCGAACGGATGCTGTATTCCGGAAACACGAAAATAACACAAGATATACATACGTCGTAATCGCAATGCATGCAGCTGATATCAGACCATGCACACCTCTCACACGCACATACACACACTACACGATGAAATCAGCATATTCCGCGAGATGAAGTGAAAATTGTCGTTTGTTTTGTAATAAATTGAAAGATGCTAAGCCAGCATGACTGGAGGATTGAAATCTTCCACTGAGATCGAAATCTCCGTCTACGATTGCAATACCAGTCTCTTTTCCTGCGATTCGTCTTGATCGATTACAGACACTCGATGGGGTTTCTCAAATCGGATTAGTCCTTACATCGTACATACAAGAAGGTCCCGAATTTAATTTTGATGGGTCGTGTTCGATTTCAGCGTTATTACGTATTCAAATTATGGGAATTCGGGAGTTTGAATTTTTTTTACAAAACATTGCATTAACTTCTAATTTATTAAAATCTTCCTTATGTACATCGGATTTATTTTAGCTGTAACAAAGCTCTGTATCAAATGCTTTCTTTCAGTAGTAAAGAATTATGTGATTTATGGACTTTGCAAAATATTGTTCTATTATATCGCAATTAAAAAAAAACCTTCAGAGGATTTTTCTAATAAAGGTGGTAAACTACAATGCTAGAGCTATACCGATAAGATATCTCATATGATATCTTTATTAGATATAATTCATAATCTTTAATCAATTCATCATCTTGAGCAAAAAAACCTAATAATTTTAGTACTATTGGTAAATCCTTATTTTTATGAACATGATTTTACGGAGAACACAAAATGCACTTATAAATTTATTAAAATCTTTCTTATATGCGTCGCATTTGTATCGGCTCTAACAAAGCTCTAGCATTCTGCAAGATATAATTTAAACGCAAAACATAATGGAAACAAAATTAATTCAGAAAATGAAACTAAAGCATTCGAAGCGTGGGTGGCGAAAGATGTCCGTATGCTGAAATCTGTTTACGAAAGTTCATGGCCCCTCGTAGTATAGCGTGGGACACAACCTGTACGTGCATAAATATCTATCGTTAAATATCGACCGTTCTCCACAGAAATGAATGAAAAGAACATTTCCCCTTGAAAGTACGCGTTCACGCAATAATATTTCGAAATCAGACTCGCATGTTCGCCATTAGGACATCGCGAACCTATTATTTCTAAGCTTCTTTAAGGTCGAAGGAAACGTTCTCGAGCGAAACGTCGACACTGTAATTACGGTACACACGGTGTTATCAAAGGGTAATTATTGGAGTTCGAAAAAGCGATACGAACTGGTATGCTCGCGAAATCAATGAGTGCAGCTCGTCTACGCCTCTTCTTTTTCCGATTTTACCGCTCACCGTTACGCGAACATGGTTTCACGTGCCACGTAACGGTTGTTATTGTAACTGCCTTAGACCGGTCAGATTTTGCATTCGGTTTTCGTCAGATTCCACGAGAATTTGCCATTATTCGACGTATCTGGTTGTCCGGGAAGTTTGTGTCGATTTTTGGTAATTGGCGTACGGACAATTCTGAATACATACAGGGTGCGCCAACTGCAGGTACTGTATGTTGACCGCTAAAACAATTACTATTTGTAAACATTTCGAAGCACACGTTAGACCATTCGACAGGTTATTTTATACCATTATTATTCACCATGAACAACTTGACGCCAGCACAACGGATTGACATTGTAGAAGTATATTTTAGGGAAGGGTCCTCATTTATCAAAACTTTACGTGGTAGGAGGCGGAAATATGGACGCAATTTTAACGTTACGTGGAAAACTGTATCGAAAATTATTGATAAGTTTCGTGTGTATGTGAGTATCTGTTTATCTGTGTGTGTGACAAATAATATATGTATTACTTTTTTGTCTCAAACACAATTTCGTAGCAAATTATTTTTGAAACTAATTTTTAACAACAATTAATTAATTTTTAGTAAAATAAAAACATTACATTCGTATCTAAAATAGTAACTTCATACATTGTTTCCATAAGGTGTTACCAAACATTGACATTCACAATGGCACTTTCTCGTTTGTACCATAAAATTTCCATGGCATTAAGGTAACTCGTAACGCTCCAAGTGTGCTCACCAGGCACCAATATAAATATTTTAGTCAAAATTATATTACTTCCGAGATGAATAAAGATTGTTTCGAGTGACTCAATATTATTATTTACACGTCATTGTAGCATTTAAAATCTGACACTGAAAAACTTGCAAGTCGAAGTAGAAAGTTAGAGTGAAAGTGGGAGCTTTAAGGGTTAGTAAATATATACTAAAACTGTGATCTCGTGCATTTTAATTTTCCTTCAAAATCGATACGAACTTTCTAGACAACCAGATACAATATCCGTTCGCGAATGTTCAATTTCGCGAACAGTAGCTGTTGGACGTTCTATTAACAACCCAGGAGTTGACGTGTCGACTCACTCGTATTTTCAATGGTAGGATCTTATTAGTTCGCGTGATCACGTATACCAGTTAATTCAAAGAATATAAACAATCGGCATCAAGTTTTTCTTATATTTCATTTCAACCTTCTCACGCGCCAATTCCTGGGTAACGCGCTGTAGAATGTTTGCTTTCCATTATATCCGGACGTTCGGTGAGTAAGATTAATCCTTAGATCATTTCCAAGGGCCGGACGTTCATTTTAATGGTTTCGGGTAATACCAACTTTACTTCCGTCGAAATGTACAGGGTGTAACAAGACACGCGACACAGCGATCCAAATACTAATCGCTTTGTTTAATATCCGTAAGCGAATTCATGTCGAGTTTGAAATTTAATCGCGAAAGATTTACTCACTCACCGTTGAACTTGAATAACCAGGCCAATATAATCATATTTCAGCTCACGAGGTCCGAGGATTACGACGCACGTAATAATTATACACTCCGGAACTAATGAAATTCACATTTTATAACTGCATTCAATTTTGTACGCTTTAAAATAGATACTAAAACGTGTTCGAAAGTCGATCGATTTCACGTATCAAACACTTTTTTTTCGAGAAAGAGACTCCTTTCGATTTTATTCGCTCAAGATTAGTAATTATATGTCATCTTTTCTTTGAGCAAAATAAAAAATACAAGATACTCAACTCCATCCCGCTTTCGCTCAAAAATGGTCCACCGTATCAATGCTGCAATTTTATTCACTAAAGATCAATAATTACATATCGTCTCTTCCTGACGCAAAATACCAAATACAAGATACTCAACTTCATCCACCTTTCGTTCAAAAATGGTCCACCGTATCGATGTCATAATTTTATTCTCACGAGATTCATAATTACATGTCATCTCTTCTTGACACAAAATAAAAAATACAAGATTCTCAACTTCATCCCTCTTTCGATCAAAAATGGTCCACCATATCGATGCTATAATTTTATTCTCACAAGATTAGTAATTATATGTCATCTCTTCTTGACACAGAAAACATACAAGGTACTTAACTTCATCCCCCTTTCACTCAAAAATGGTCCACCGTATCAATGCCACAATTTTATTTCCTAAAGATTAATAATTACATATCATCTCTTCTTGACGCAAACTAAAAAATACAAGGTATTCAACTTCATCCCCCTTTCGCTCAAAAATGGTTCACCATATCGATGCTATAATTTTATTCTCACAAGATTAGTAATTATATGTCATCTCTTCTTGACACAGAAAACATACAAGGTACTTAACTTCATCCCCCTTTCACTCAAAAATGGTCCACCGTATCAATGCCACAATTTTATTTCCTAAAGATTAATAATTACATATCATCTCTTCTTGACGCAAACTAAAAAATACAAGGTATTCAACTTCATCCCCCTTTCGCTCAAAAATGGTTCACCATATCGAGCATCGATGGCAAAATTTTTTCCCATCATAACGAGACCAGCTCAAATTTCGCCACCTTGTACAGAAATAACCATTCGGTGTTTGACGCGTGGAGGAAACCGTAACGCGTGTAATCTGCTTGAAACACTGTGGTGAAAAAAAGCGTAAATTGTATCAGACGGGAAGACGCTGTCCATTACAAGAGCAGGATCGAAGAATTTGATGTTCGTCGAGGTCGACCGGTTACCGATATAACAGGCCGTTTTCGATTCATCGGAAGACTTCGAGTAGGCCCAAGAAGCTTTCTTAGCTTCTTCAAAAGATGCCCCAGGGAGATCGGGACTCGGATAATAATTGGTGGGCTCGAATTCCGGACCCCGACTAGGAGTCTCTTTCTCGAAATTAATAGTCGTTTCGTTGAAAGCCGAACGAACAAAACGGTTATGTACCTTTTTTATCTCTTTCGACGAAGGTTTTCTTTTAATAGTATGGGGGAAAATGGGCAGTTTCGTGCTACGTGGAGCACCATGGGCAATTAATTTCACGCGGAGAAGGTAGTCGCAATTTTAGTAATTATTAGTGTAGAAATTGTATATCAGTAAAGGTAATAACACGGATAATGCATTTATGGTATACATTCATATGTTCCAAAATTGAGGTGGATTCAAAGCATTTCTACATTCTTCAACATCTGGATTAACTAGATGAAGAACAGTTCTCTGTTCCATTAACCCCTTGCCCTACAATACTGTGTCGCACTCGTGACGCACACTACAGATGGAGTTTTTTAAACCAGACACATTTTTTCGCTGCAATTAAATTTTGGGTTTAATTCTAATCTGCATCATCAAGGATTCTTGAATATAAAGTGTACCTAACATTTTGACTTTCTTTAGTCGCCTTAATGTTACGGCAATAATTAACTAGCTGTGAATGACTGCCTAGAAAATTCTAAGTTAAATGTACGTTTTGCTTTTGACTGCAAAGGGTTAATGCAACTATTTCAAAAAATAATTTCTAACTGAATTTGTAGTATTAAACACGCGGTGTCTGAACACAGTGAAACAGACAATATTGACGATTAATGATAAAAAAAATACTAATTTCAAAAAAGTTCACACTTTTCAACTAGAAAATTTTACAGTTGCTATTTTCTAACAGTAGAGATGCTTTCGAGTGCAAAGGGTGAATGCAATGATTTAAAAAAAAAGCAATTGCGAGCTGCATTTGTAGAATTAAACACGCGGTGTCTGAACACAGTGAAACAGACAATACTGTCGACTAATAATAAAAAAGATAATAATTTCAAAAAAGTTCATTGCACTTTTGAACTAGGAAGATTTACAGCAGTTATTCCCAACAATGATAGTGCTTTAGAGTAGAAAGAGTTGTTTGTAATCTCTTTCGACGACGTTTTCCGTATCTAGTATGGTGGAAAATGGGCAGTTTCGTGCTAGGAGGAGCACCATGGGCAATTAATTTTACGCGGGGAAGGTAGTCGCGTTTCGCGGATAGGCATCTTCGAGCGAAAAGATTTTATCTTTGTCGAGCATTTTCCGCTGTACGGTTAACCGGAATTTAACAGTCGGCTACGTGCGAACGAAAACGAGCGTAACATACGTGGTGTTGAAGAAACAAGGTACAAACTTTATGGGGGTAGATAGCACATAGCACGGTAGCGTTATCTAGTGAAGATGGCCATGTAGGAGAAAGTGGCTGGGCAACTTGTCTTCGATTCTGAAGAAAGAAAAGAAAAGGGTTGTACAAGAACAGGGTAGAATTTTATAGAATTGTCTGATTGAGATCTGACATTCTTACAGAAATCAATAATTCATATAATTCGGAGTCATTAATTAATAATTTACAGTATGAATTTTATAAATAGCACGATGTAATTTTGTGCGAGGAGGAGCATTCTTTAACAAATATATTACAGCTAGAATCTAATAAAGGAAGGAATGTTAATGACGAAGAAATATCAAAACCGGTAGAAGATGCCCAAAAATATATATTCAATAAAATTTTTAACACATGGAACCAGGAATGGATGTTAGATAACCAAGCGAAACTACACGAAGTAGGAGATGATAATCGATCAACCCAGCTTTTTTCCTAACAAGAAGAGAACAAATTATACTAACGAGGCTAAGGGTAGGTCACATGAAACTAACCCATCACTACTTGATATCTAAACCCGACAAACCGCTTTGTGAAAATTGTAATTCGGTACTATTTATTAAACATAATTTACTGGATGCCCAGTTGGTGAAAATATTAGATCCAACGAGAAATTACCTGCTGATATTAAATAATGTTTAAATTACAAAAAAACATATCTTAAAAGGAATAACAACTTATCTTAAGAAATGCAAAATAATTGATGATGTCTAAGAGATAGTTAGATTTAGAAAATAAATGAATGGTATACGCATGTAAAGTAGTGATGTATGTAAAATACAATATAGTAAAACTCAAAATGTAAGAATATAACTGTGTATCTAAATGTGGTCGCTAATGTCTAAAAAGCTAATGCGACGTTAAATAAATAAATAATAATAATATTGTCTCATTGACTTCGGGAGATTTCCAAATAATGCCAAATACAAATCGTCTGTTGCAATAAATGGCTATAACTTATATTACCTTATAAAAACTTATGCGACATTAAATAAATAATAATAATAATATTGTCTCACTGAATTCTAGAGATATCCAAATAATGCGAAAAACAATTTATCTATTGTAACAAACAAATGAAGTCGCCGTCGGTTCGAACCTTTCACTGCGAGCCAATTGAACATTGATTGATTCGTACGATATGCAACCAAACAAGGAAAAGGTTTATTTATCGAAATGCAGCGTATTAAATGTAAGATGTTTTTTGTTTATCGAACGAGCGTTTCCTTTTTAACACCTTGTATGAAGGAACACACGCTATCCGCGGAATGCCACTGCAATACGCGTTACACCAAAGTGGTCGCACCCAACGATCATGTACTGTTTAATGATCCTCGGTCGAAAAGCAAAAGTTTAGCCGAGACGAGAAATAACGGTGATCGGGGTATAGTGTTAGACGTTCTCTACAAGCTAGAATTAGCAGCGCCGATTCAGGCAAATTCCAGGTTTCAGTTTATCAAACCTTGTAGATTCAGAACCTTCGTGTTCTATGAACACCTTCATCCTTTCATCATTATAGTCGTTTCATATTGTTGGATTTTTGCAGAAATCCTGGATATTTTGAACGAATTTTAAATATGTTTGTTAGCTGCGAAAACGCACGTTCAACTACACTTAGATATAAGTCAGAGCCATAAAAAACGGTCAGCTCGAGCCCTGCGCCGAGGTCGTAGCTGACCGTTATGAGAAAAGCAAGACTCTCTCCTCTAGGGGGTGCATAGCTGCACTTCCCCTTCGCTTACGTATAAAATAGCCTTTTTACAGTACAACCTAAGCAGTCGGTTCGGTAACAACACACAGCAAAGACAGTCTCTGAATTTAGCGCGTTTCAAGACTGAACACTCTTATACATATTTTCTAATTTTATTGTTATATTTAATAAATATTCGTTGGCGTTTGTTGGAAACAAACCAACTCTGTCGTTGATTATTCAACACATATATTAGGGGGACCGGAACGTAATGTCGTTTTGTTGCATTAAAGTTGAATAAATAAATTTATAACACGTTTTTATTTTTAATCAACGATGTAATAATCCTCATTATCAACAATCTTTTGCCATCTATTGTACAAATTTTCTATGCTGTCTTTGAAGTACACATTGAGCTGATAAATTACTTTCCGGTATCCCTAATATTAGGATGTGCCATAAGTTTCTTCCTTTTTGCAATATGACATAAAATTGCACTTCGAGGAATATTTTGCAAGTAACCTCCAATAATTTTAGAAAGAATAAATAATGTTTCCCAAGGGACAGAGAAGGGTGGTACAGCCGAACAATTAATGCAACGAATCAACTTTACGCAATTAATATTCTGTATGAATTACTATCGCAAAAGGAAAGAACTTATGGGACAACTTAATGTTTAGTTCTTTCAATTACGGTGTAACTGAATTTAGTGATCTCATCATGGTCTGTAGATGTAAATTCCATTGAAATTATTCGAACGCTATGAGAAACATCTTTTTCTATAATTTAAACATATCGATTCCGCAAAACGCAGTATTCTTCAAAGCTAGTTCATCCAAAACAAAACATTCTTCTTTACAATTTAAAACAAAAAATCGATTCCGCAAAACGCAGTATTCTTCAAAGCTAGTTCATCCACAACAAAACATTCTCCTCCACAATTTAAACATATCGATTCGTCAAAACGCAGTATTCTTCAAAGCTAGTTCATCCACAACAAAACATTCTTCTGTAAAATTTAAACATATCGATTCTTCAAAACATAGTAGTTTTCAAAACTACTTCACCTACAACAAATCGCATGTATTTGCAAAACGTAGAATGATGTCCCTACATCGTGGCACATCCTGGCCGAAGTATGGTTCTGACAGTGATCGATCGTATGCATAATTCGTCGATTTTCTTCGTACACTGGATAATAAAACGTTGAAAACCGAATGAGCGATGGCATAGAATAGCAATTCGATTCTTCCGGGTCTAGCATGGACGAGAATCCTTTTATTTTACCATGGTATAGGAGCGTGTATTGATTTTTTGGTAGACACGTGTCTGTCGAAGGGTCAGCTTATGGTCGTGCACGGCGGCATATTGAGACTAGGTTTATAGTGATCTAACTTGATATGGACCCAGCTTGAAATTTAAAAAATTCAGCTAAGAAGGTTGCCTAGTGTTGGGGTTGGATTATGTAGAAATAAACTACGCGTCGAATATTAGAGTAATAATTATATGTATTTGTAGAAGAAAATGTTACAGTGGTAGTACTGTTAACCCTTCTCGGTCTTTAATTTCTTTTACCTACAGCTCCTTAATTAATTTACAAAATAGATGAAGAAGTGGGTTCATAATAAAATGTATTCTAATAATGCAGATTGCGTAACAAATATATTTCTAATTTGTTACAAGTGGCAAAGAAATGAAAACGTCTCGTATTAACCTATTCGAGTCACCCATGTCGAGTCACACTTGAAGGGTTAAAAACACAAACATACAAAAACTAAAAATTGTCGAGGCAGTTCATACAGCGATGAACTGAAGTATCGCAAGACCCCAAACTCTAATCAATGGATGCTGTAAAAATATGTTAGGTTTTCTACAAAAAGTGGTATATACACCGTTCGTGATTTACCTTAACACTTAGAGAACTTCGAAACGATCCTGTAGAAAAGTAGATCCTGTTTCGTGATCGACGAGCCATGCACACAATTTTCCAGGGTATGTAAACGTTTAATCCGCAAGTTGCGTGATCTCCATCCTCCGCTCGGTTATTCTCCCTAGGGAAACCTAACGCGCTTGCCGGTGTACCGAAGCAACATTCGTGGTGGGGTGCCTGCGTCCTTGGGAGTCCCTGAGCACTCAAATGCATAGATAACCCGAACCGACAATGAGTCGCGTGGCTTGGCTTCGACGTTGTTTGCTCGTGGAACTCGAGGTTAACCCAGGAATATTGATGCACGACAAATTTTGGACGTTCGAAATTTCACCGAAAGGTTTTCTCTTGCATTTTTACCATTTACGTGCCATTTTCTATTTATCGTCTTCACAACTCGAGGTTAACCCAGGGTATCCCCAATGAACACTATCTTTGTCCACTTTGTGTTGTTCACATGTATAATGCCGTAAATTTAGTTGAAAAACATTTATTTAAATTGTTCTATTACACTAAATGGCGAATGTGAATAGTCGTGCGAGTGCAATGGGTTAACATGGAGCAACGTAATATGTGGTACAAAGGACAGGGCATCCGCAATGAACATTTTCTTTGCCCACTTTATTTTGTCTCCATGTATAACATCGTAGATTTAGTTGAAAAATACTTATTCAAACAATTCTGTTACACCAAATAGCGAATGTAAGTCATTGTTCAAGTACAATGGGTTAAGATAGAGTAACGTAATACACGGAACCAAAGACAGGAGCAAATGTTCATCTGCAACGAACATTTTCTTCGTCCACTTTATTTTGTCCCCACGTATAACATCGTAGATTTAGTTGAAAAATACTTATTCAAACAATTCTGTTACACCAAATGGCGAATGTAAGTCATTGTTCAAGTACAATGGGTTAAGATAGAGTAACATAATACACGGAACCAAAGACAGGAGCAAATGTTCATCTGCAACGAACATTTTCTTCGTCCACTTTATTTTGTCCCCACGTATAACATCGTAGATTTAGTTGAAAAATACTTATTCAAACAATTCTGTTACACCAAATGGCGAATGTGAGTCATCGTTCAAGTGTAAAGTTTTATTTTCATCGAACCTGGAGGTTCCAATCAAGCATGCACGCGAAGTTGTCTGTACGAGCAACCCGTGCACCCATATAGGGATGACACTGTAACGCCTAAATTACACTGGTAGCGCATGCTGCCGCTGGTACGTTGGCACGTTACAAGGTTAGTGGTCGAGTTACTTCGTCACAGCGGTGGCTGTAAGTAACTTTACTCCGCCAGTGATTAGTTTTAGCGTTTTATCAACTACTTGCAATTAGCAACGTAACTTAGCGAGATAACCTCGTGGATAGGGATAGCGGAGATGTAATGTAGGAACGACTTTAGTTAGTCCGTGCTGGCTATAGCAATCTCGTATAGTATCCGTAAGCTGCCTTGGACGAGACCTTTTTATCACCTGCTGCGCGTGTCTGTTATTGTCCTTGGCCAAGGTTTATAGTGGTTTCATCCTGCCTGACTATATTAGCACGCATCGAGTATAAAAGATTAGCCCTTCGCGTTCGAGTGGCGACTCTCATTCGCCATTTGATCTAACAGTTTTAACAAATATTTTTTAACTACGTCTATAGTGTTCTACGTGCGATCTTGAAACACAATTAAATGAGCAACAATAACAATTAATAATAGAAATTAATAATTTCTTCAAAATTGAACAAACTTTTCTGTTACGAAATTTTCGAGGTACTATTCGCCGATAACAAAAATTTAATGCAACAATTTTTAACTACGTTCGCAGTATTATTAGTGCTGCTTGAGCAGAGTGAAACATACAATATCGGCGATTAATAATAAAGAAACGTACGTACACCATACGTACTTAACAAATTCATCAAACTTCTCAACTAGAAAGTTCTACGATAGCTATTTGTCAACAATGTAAATGCTTCTGACTACAGAGGGATAACACTAAAACCATCGATGTGTAATGCACAATTACTTTGAAGTTACCTTACCATAACCTACAATTTTCTAGGCAGTTGCGTCATTCACAGGTAGCTAATGGTTGCTGCAACGTTGAGACAATTAAAGAAGGTTAAAATGTTACGCAAATTTTGTATTCGGCGATCTTTGATTATGCAGATTGCAGTTAGAATGAAACCCAACATTTAATTGCAGCGAAAATACAAAAAAATAAATGTAGGACAAGGGGTTAATACATACATTAATCGTTCATTCTGATGAGAGTCACCACAGATTTGAAGGAAATCATCTTAACAAATTTTGTGATTTGAAATAAGAAATTTGTAAAATAGTCATTTGATAGTTTTAGTGTTACGTGAAACAGGGTATCCGCTACTGGACCATCGGTTAGATTACCGAGATGACCCTCATTTCGTGCACGGAAATAGCGTCACTTTAGAACCGGTATTCGAACAAATAGTTCAACGAGAACTTCCGAGAAAATTAGTATAACGTATCTATGCGATTGTCGAGTAGCGTACCCTCTTTGCGAGGATTGTTAAAACGGTCCTTGAATATCATTTTTGTAAATTTATGTTTCTAACCGTTTCTACCGTAGCAGCAACAATGCCCAAGGAATCGGTGCTTAGGCAATATAGTTTTATTAGCTTTTCCCAAGTTTGACCAATTTTGAACATAGTCCTAAATTTTATTCATGTCAATGAAGCATCAGCAACGATCAACTAACATTTCTAGAGATGTACCATTGCTTTCTATAGTCAACATTTAATATATTGAGCCCAAGAAACGAATACAGAAAATTTTGTAACTTTCTACTATAGCGGTAGTAACAATGAATATTTTGGATGATACGAATGATTTTGATTCTAGTGACGAGGCTAGCAATCAAATTTTATTACATTCAAGAAGAGAAAAAATCTTCTAATGAAAAAAAATTAAGTGGAAATAGAAAATATTAATAACTTGTACCATGATTGGATTGAAATTGAGAATGACGATGATGGTGGTCTCTTTAGTAGATTGTTTAAAAAAATATCATACATTAAAAACTTATAAATATTTAATTGAAACCGATATATTTATAATACTCTTTCAAAAATACATAATTTTTAACAAATATGTTATTCTTATAATACTGAAAATTGTCGCACATTTACAGAAACCAGCTACAAAAAAATTCCTCCAAGTTTTCACTCGCTCATCATCACATACAGTCCACTAATACAAAGTTAGTTATACGGGTTTCATCTTCAAAGCAAAGGTTAACGTACACGCAACAGTGATATTCTTCTGATGACAAGTAGAGGAAATACGTCACGTTACTCTAGCGCACCCTAGATCACCGATAAGCAACCGTGTTATCGGCAGCGAGTTAACGTTGATGTCCAGGTATCCCTACTTTCACCGTTCTTGTTATCGAGTCCGAAGGTCCCAATTTCATTAGACACCTTAGGTAGCCGTGGATCCAGACACCTGTCACACTATATTACCGTTATTCCACCGTTGCCTATACTACTACTATGATCTAACTAGCTCAGGGTACATCTGACTCTCCGAAATATGGATTGTTGGATTATAACTTTTTAGATAAGTGCAAAAATGAATCTTCGCAATGATTGACACTCATTTTGTCATGAAAGGAAATGAAGAACGAGTTTGTCTCTAAAGGTCTAGAGACCCTGTCTAGACCTAAATGTTCTGTGTTATAAACACATTGCAGAACCAGGCCGTTATTTTTCTCTATGGAAGTGAGCATCAGATTTGCAGATGTTTAATAAGGATTGATGTATTCCAACTCGTGGTTTCCTTATTTATTTACTTCTTTTTTAAAAAAGTATCAAGTACTGGTAGAGTGTTAATTGCTGGTGCTCTTTCATTATACATCATGAATATGACAGGTGTCCATATAGATTTGAGCGGTAGTGCACATATGTATTGGCTCGTATCCTACCTTAGGATGAATCGGTCTCAGCCGGAAAGAAGGCAATTCCGTAATCGCGTTAGGGAGGAACAGGGAGAGGCAAAGTCTCGGAGCAGTACCCTGTGCCCGCAGCAAAGGTCAGTCGTCGCGTGAGCAAACGAAGAAGGGGGCCTATAAGCATCGCGTCCCTGGCCATCTCATCCCGGTCGTTCCTGTTCGTTTTATTTTTCCGGCGGGTCGTTTTGTTCCGAAGTCGAACCGGCCGGTTCGCGCTGCTCTACCTGCCGGTTGCTGTGCCGGTTGTGCAAGCGACGGTTCGATTGGTTCGTGCCGATGCGCCGTCCATTCGGATTGGTGAAACCGGATCGGTTAGCCTCCGGGGAAGGAGGACTAGCGCCGATGCGATGCCACGCCACCGAACACCTATATCTACGGTCAACTAGCCCTTGAGATCCCCAGGACCAAAACCACGGACCGATTTTAACACTAGAAGTACCGGCATTGAATGTGTTCTTACATTAAAATTGCAAATGAAGTAGAAAAGTAAAGAAATAGATACTACAGCATCACCTAACATATACAACTATTCATTAGATCAATAAAACATGATAGACATTCTGACAAAACTACTTGACTACTTCTAGTCACGTTAAAGCTCTGTTAAAACAACGCAAAAGCTGATAATTTTCACTGATCACGATTCGTGATTCACATAATAGTAGAAAATGTCAAGTTGAAGTATGTGTAACGTACTTGGATATAGTATGCTTTAGGAAACCAGATTGGTATTAATTACTCCGACCAACATTTTTTAAATATATTTTGTGGTCGAAGTATGATGCCTTTATCTGTACATTTACGGGTACCTTTTGATTATTAACAATATTAATATATAATATTTGTAATATTTAAAAAAAAACGCATTTTTTTTTATTTGTAACGTGTTACATCGTTCGCGTCGAATCGAAAGATCGTTTTGCATATCTCTCGTTTAACTTTAGAAATCAACTGTTAAAAATGTAGTTAAGTAACCGTCGTGCATTATTTAACGCACTTAGCGTTCACACGAACACTTTGTCGGAACTTTTTCTTCTGCCTCCGTGACCGACATACTTTTGTAAGTAGTCCGCGGTTCCTCATTATCTTAACAATGAGCGATCGAGAGGAACCATCGTCTTGACGCGATCATAAATTAAGCCGATTTACATGTCAATCATTAACGATCAAAGCAAAACGTCGATCACGCCTACGCAATAATAAACTCCGATAGAATCAAGGTGTATCACAGTTCAGAAGAAATCTAGAACGACCGTATCAGATCATATCCACTTTTTCCGGAGCAAATATTGTTCGTCAAGTATTTCGCTATAACCGCTGGTACAAAGTAGATCTGCAACTTTGCAAATTGTTGAAAGGAAACTACATCGGTACAGTAAGATGTACTTTCGGGTATATCATTGTTTTTGAATAAGTTAAGAAGAAAAGTAGAAAGAATTTGGACCAAACTGATGAATAATCCAGAAAAACTTAGCAGAATCAAGAAAAAACCCTGAAGATATTATAAATTTATGACAACCGACTTGAGCTCATCAGATAAAGAAAAACGAAACGTTTGAATCATATTTTTATATTTTTGTATCTTTGATATTTGTGTATTTCGACATAGTCCGTCATCGTTTCTGTCTGACGATGTCTATCTACAAATATTTGATGCTAGTTGAAAATTAACTGCATAGCTGGATTTGAACGCGATACAAGGTTAACGAATTCACCGTACAAGGGAACGAACGATAAAACAAAGAGGGTGAAACGAGCGGAAATCATTGTTCCCACGTTTCGCGGTGGGTATCGTATTCTCACACTCGTGAAAGATGCTAGAAAACGTTGAAACCGTCTGCGTCGTGCATTTTTCTGAAATAATTTAATTACGTCAAAGACCAACGTACGATCGAGAAGAAAACAAGGAAGCTATTCGTTAACCCTTTGCGCTCGAAAGTATTTTTACGGATAACAGATAGCTACTCCAATACTTTTTGGTTGAAAAGTTTCTTGCATTTTTTCGAAGTTATCGCTCTATTATTAATTATTACAATTAGATGTGTCATTATATTTGCACATCATATAATAAACATTATAATTTAGTGAAAAAATATGTATTCCAAATTGCTGTGTTAAACAGGGTGGTGAGGTCACCTTTCGAGTACAAAGGGAAGATATCGATAAATCATGTGTTCTCCATTATCTATAAACATAATCTGTATGTGTTCTTCTTAACATAGATCCTCCGCGTTTTACCCCTACGCGTCATCCATGTTCGATGCATTATTCAGCATCTCTTGAAATTGCTCGTTAGCTTCGTTTACGATTGCTTTATCGTCGAGTTGTATCGTGAGTCACTTAGACCGTTTAGTTGTTCGAATCGCTGTCGGAACAACCGTGATATTTGGATTAACTGAAACATCGTAAATTTGATACATAAAATGATATTTTTAAAGCAGCAGGACGTGATACAATTAATCCTTATGGTCGCTTATGCTTCACGCTCGTATCTCTGCGGACGTTAATGAGCCGATATACGACAGTAACTTACGTATAATATAAGCTTCGCATAATTAATCGTATTTCTCGCGTATGTAGCTGCGAGTAAAGAAACTGGAGGATCGAGGGTGGTATTAGTTTGTTGAGGTCTAGAGACATTTTATTACTTTTATCGGTACCGAAAGAAGGCACATAAGGCACTAAATAATAGTATTGTACAAATATAAATGAACAAAATATAAATATAATTTCAAATATAAATATAAATGATATTATCACGAAAACTTTTTTTGAACACCCTGTATATATTTAAATAGATATATTTCTGAAAAATTCGTAACTGCCGTAAATTAAGGTTTCGTTAAAAAATAATAGCGATTTCTCGCGTAGTTCACGTTCGTCGTATGTCCGTACACTTCGCCTTCGAGGAACTAGTTGTCGCGACGTTACATGCGATCGACGCAAAGATATATCGTTCAAGTCGTAAGCCTTAACGCGAAATGGTGTTTCTGGTGGTAGATGGAGCGCAAGATGGCCGCCAGTTGAACGTGGCGAGGTGAGGAAGAACACGGCGAAGATGGGACTGTCGTCCGCGAGGACAGAACACGAGAAGGAGCGAGTGCTGTAAGAGGGTGGCTGTAATGGCGACGTGGAAATGGATGATCCCGTTGCTCGCGGCCTTCTGGACCCTGACCGACGCCTACCTGGCAGTCCTCTCCTCCAGCACACCCGCCGGAACCGTGGTGTTCGAGGCAGGTGTACCGCAGCTGGGTGGTCGTCGGAAGTACGAGGTCTCTTGCGAACGGACAGCCTGGTTCGCGAGAAAATTGCTGAAAGTGCATCCGCACACGGGTCGCGTCACTCTGGCGCGACCGTTGAGCTGCGACGGGCTTCAGTATCCGCGGATCTTCACCTTCTACGTCGACTCGACCAGCTCGAGGCTAGGCAGACCAACGATAGACTACTACAGTCTACCGTTGAGGATACTGATCACCGGTTGCGGTGGCGAAAATCGTGATCTGGCCGCCACCAGAGGATGGATGGCCGAGACCTTGGCTTCGTACGCCATGCCCAGCACCGAGAGGTAACCGTTTTAATCGTTTATTTAGACGGTAATTGCTTGTCCGCGTTAATTGCCGAGCTAGCTGCCGGTTCGCATTTCTTCTCTCGCGAATAACGATATTACGCCAACAGGTTTACCGAGGTGTGCTTGAGAACGTCCCAGCTGGTCGCGGCACTGCGCGATTTCCTTCCGCAAACGGCCTTGAAGGAGTGCGAAACAAGGTGGGGCGGAGTAGCGGACCCCAGGTTCCTGATAGAAGGCGCAGCAGGTGATTTGGTCTCGGCAACCAAACAATGCCTGGTGGATCCACTATGGAAGATCTCGGTATCGATGAACCTCAGATGCGGGATGGAGTCGCGGCTAACGGACGCCGAGCATCGTTTGAAGATCGTCTTCCATCATCGCCAGCTGGACGACACGGATCTGGGCAGGCGAGTCCGAAGGGAATTGAAGAACCAATCGCCGTACTTCGAACAGCCTCTGTACATGGGAGCCGTGGAAGAGGAGAAGGATCCAGGCGTGTACGTCACCTCCGTTCGCGCGAGGGACCCCGAAGGCGGCACGGTTCGTTACTCCATGAGTTCCCTGCTAGACGCCAGGTCCCAGTCCCTGCTGGTCCTCGATCCCGTCTCCGGTAGAGTCACCACGCGGGCCAGACTGGACAGGGAGAGCGTGGACGTGCACTACTTCAAGGTCCTGGCTGTGGACGATTCGTTTCCACCGCGAACGGGCTCCACCACACTCCAGGTGAACGTTTTGGATGCCAACGACCACGCACCCAACTTCGAGTGGCCAGAGTACGATGCGTCCGTTCGAGAGGGTGTCCCGGTTGGCTCGACGGTGGTGACGGTGAAGGCGACGGATCAGGACGCCGGCAGAAACGCGGAGCTCGAGTATTCCATCTTGTCCACGACCAGCGGAAGCGGCACGGCAAACACCGAGGACACCTTGATCTTCCGAATAGATCCTAGATCGGGGGTGGTGACGACCCGCACGCCTCTCGACAGGGAGAAGACCGAGGTGTACACGGTGATTCTGAGCGTGTCCGATCAGACGACACCGCCTTCCTTGAGAAAAACCGCGAACGCTACCCTGGTGGTTCGAGTGTTGGACGACAACGACAACTACCCTCAGTTCACCGAGCGCACATACTCCGTGTGGATTCCCGAGGATCTCGATTACACGGCCAACCCGGTGATCGCTCGGATAAGAGCGACGGACGCGGACGCCGGGAACAACGCCGCGGTCAGATATGCCATCATCGGCGGGAACACGCAGAACACCTTCTCCATAGACTCGATGAGCGGCGACGTAGCTCTAGTCAAGTCGCTCGACTACGAATCCACCAGGAGCTACAAAATCGTGATACGCGCGCAGGACGGCGGTTCACCGGCTCGTTCCAACACCACGCAGCTCTTGGTGCACGTGAAAGACGTGAACGACAACGCCCCGCGATTTTACACCAGCCATTTTCAAGAATCCGTGTCGGAGAACGTCGCTATAGGATGCTCGATCTTGAGGATACAGGCGTACGACGCCGACGAGGGAGCCAACGCTCAGATCAAATACACCATAGGGGCTAGAGACTTTTCTGGAGCCTCCACCGAGAACTTTCCTATAACCGTTAACTCGGAGACCGGGTGGATCTACACGACTAAGCAACTGGATCGGGAACAGTGTTCCAGGTTTGTTAAACCTGGCTTACTTAAAAGGACCACACCCTGTATATGCTTATATGTATGCTTAAATCAGTTCCCTTACGTACGATTAATCTATTCATTTTTTTCAGATATCAATTTACTGTAATTGCCGCGGACTCGGGTGAGTCCCCAAAATCGGCAAGCGCCACGGTGATACTCACCGTCACCGACGTGAACGATAACGACCCCTATTTTGAGCCAAAAAACTACGAAGCCGTGGTGTCCGAGGACGATCCACCGGGCACTCCGGTCACTTCCGTGACGGCCACGGATCCCGACGAGGACGCCAGGATACACTACGAGATCACCACGGGCAACACCAGAGGTCGATTCTCGATCGCGTCTCAGAACGGACGGGGTTTGATCACGGTCGCGCAACCGCTCGATTACAAGCAGGAGAAGAGGTTCGTGCTGACAGTCACAGCTTCCGACAGCGGAGGAAGAACCGACACGGCTCTCGTCTACGTCAACGTTTCGGACGCGAATAATTTTTCACCCGTGTTCGAGAACGCGCCCTATTCTGTGTCCGTGTTCGAGGATGCACCCGTTGGTACTACGGTCCTCGTCGTCAGCGCGACCGATTCCGACGTCGGCAAGAACGCTCAAATTACTTATAGTTTGGATACAGACGGCGGTGATCAATCGGTGTCCGAATTCACCATAAATCCTCAAACGGGAGCCATAACGACCACCCGACCACTCGATCGAGAGCTCATACCCGCATATCTCTTGACGGTTACTGCGAGGGATGGGGGTGTACCGCCATTGTCCGACACCACCGACGTTGAGATATCCGTTACCGACGTCAACGACAATTCCCCGGTTTTCGAAGCTCCCCAGTACCAGGGTTCTATCCCGGAGGACGTATTAGTCGGTACCAGCGTTCTCAGGGTTTCTGCCACGGACGCGGACACGGATCTCAATGGCAGGGTAAGGAAATTTTGCTCTTCAAAAACTGAACGCAGAGAATGTCGAAACTGCTTCGACAGTTCTATGTCCAACTATTATAACGATACTCTTAAGACTTTAATGCTCAGTTACACAACATATCAGTACTAAAAATGGGTGTACGAAGGGGTTGCCCTGCTATAAAATTAGAAAACCTACATATATTGCATGCAATACTTGCAAAGTATTGTTACATGTTAGATGTGTGATTGCTTTAATAACTGTCTCACAAATGATAAATATTAAACCTGTCGTTAAATTGTTATTGAATTTGTTGTTAAATTTGTTGCATTAAATGTGTCGTTGTTTTTTCTTTTATGCGTATGTTCACGCACGTAGAATTAGTTCGTGTATTTACACAAAGTTTTTTTAAATTAATTTTTAAAAAATGTTGCTGTTTTCTTTTGATTGATGTGTATGTTCGTACAAATTGAATTACATCCTGAATTTGCATAAAGCTGACGACGTTTGACTGCGTACATGTGCGGTCATTAAAGTGTTACTGATGTTTATACGAAGTCAGTCGATACCGCGACGTTCGTGAACGACTTCGAATAAAGAGGATCGATGTATATCATAGTTTTCCATCGTTTCAGGTGAGATACGCGTTAGACGACGACGGTGACGGTGCCTTTGCCGTAGACTCGACGACAGGAATAATCAGAACAGCTAAGCCGCTGGACAGAGAATCGGTGGCGAGGTACGTTTTGAAGGCCATCGCTATGGACAGAGGGTCTCCGTCTCTCTCAACGACGGTACCGGTTACCATCAAGATCGAGGACATAAACGATTCGCCTCCAGCCTTCGAGAACGACAAAATCGTTCTGTACATAGCTGAGAACTCGCCCGTAGGTTCCACCGTCGGTGAAATCTACGCGCACGACCCGGATGAGGGTCCAAACGCCGTCGTGCAATATTCCGTGATAGGAGGCGAAGATTCCAACAGTTTCGCGTTGAACGTCAGACCGGGCTCTGATCGCGCCGAATTGATCACTCTGGAGGAGCTGGACTACGAGTCGCCCAAAAAGAAATTTGAGTTGGTCGTTCGCGCTGCCTCGCCACCTCTCAGATCGGACGCTCTGGTCCAAATTTTGGTGACCGACGTGAACGACAACGCGCCCGTTTTGAAGGACTTCCAGATCATCTTCAACAACTTCAAGGACTTCTTTCCTACTGCGCCCATCGGCAAGATACCCGCGGTCGACGCGGACGTCACGGACAAGCTCACGTACACCATCCTCGCCGGCAACAACGCTAATTTGATCGACCTGAATCGAACTACCGGCGAGATCCGTTTGTCTCCGCAACTGAACACTAACGTGCCGCGCGTGGCGACGATGGAGGTCTCCGTCACGGACGGCATCAACGAGGTCAAGGCCACCATGACCTTGTCCGTGCGTTTGATCACCGACAAGATGCTCCTGAATTCCATCACCGTCAGACTCGACGACATGACAGCCGAGGCTTTCCTCAGTCCGTTATTGGGCTACTTTCTGGACGGCCTGGCAGCGATCATCCCGTGTCCCAGGGAGAACATATTTCTGTTCAGTATTCAGGAGGACGCGAACGTGCACGGCAAGATCCTCAACGTGAGCTTCTCCGCTCGCAAGGTCGAGCCAGGCATGGCCGACGAGTTTTACAGTCCGCAGTTTCTTCAGGAACGCGTTTACTTGAACAGGGGTATCTTGGCGAAATTGGCCACCGTCACGGTGTTACCTTTTGATGACAACCTCTGCGTGAGGGAGCCCTGCTTGAATTTCGAGGAATGCTTGACTGTGCTGAAGTTTGGCAACGCTTCTGGTTTCGCGAGCAGCGACACCGTGCTGTTCAGACCGATATATCCGGTGACTACATTCGCGTGTAGGTGCGCGAAAGGGTTCACCGGAAGCAAGGAGTCCTATTTGTGCGACACGGAGGTCAATCTGTGTTACTCGAATCCTTGCGTAAACGGGGGCTCGTGTTACAGGCGGGAGGGTGGCTACGCGTGCTTCTGTAGTCCAGAATTCGCAGGGGAGAATTGCGAGATCTCCCTGGACAAGGACCCCTGTGAACCCGGCATCTGTAAAGGAGGTTCTCAATGTACCATCAAGACCACCGGTGGCTTCACTTGCGAAGGATGTCCCGTAACTACGTTAGAAAGCGTGACTCCACTTTGCGAGCTCAAAGCGCGCAGCTTCGGACCCGAGACTTTCCTCACGTTTGCCTCCCTGAGGCAGAGGCACAGACTGCACGTCAAGTTGAAGTTCGCCACCGAATCCGCGAACGGATTGTTGCTCTACAACGGTCGCTACAACGAGAAGCACGATTTCATAGCGTTGGAGATAATCGAATCGCAAGTGCAGTTTAGTTTCTCCCTCGGAGACGAGATCACTCGAGCGAGTGCCAGCATACCCGGCGGGGTTTCCGACGGCCAGTGGCACGAGGTAGAAGTTTCGTACATAAACAAAACTGTGACGATCTCCCTGGACAACTGCGACATCGCTCTAGCTCTGGAATTTGGCGACCGACTCGGTCCAAGGTGGTCGTGTGCGGGCAGAGGCGAACAGGTGCTCGAAGATCGCTGCAGCATCGTCACCGAGACATGTCACCGATTCCTGGACCTGACGGGACCGCTGCAACTGGGCGGATTACCCGCCATACCGTCCAGCTTCCAGATCAGAAACAAGGACTTCGTAGGTTGCATCAGCGACCTCTACATCGATCACATTTTCGTCGACTTGAACTCCTTCGTAGCCGATAACGGAACCAACCCGGGCTGCCCGGAGAAGGCATCCTTCTGTTCATCAATGCCGTGCAAGAACAACGGCAAGTGTCGCGAAGTGTGGTCCGGGTTCGTTTGCGAGTGCGAGGAAAATTTCGCGGGACCCACTTGCACCGACGAGGTCGGCAAACCCTGGAGCTTCCACGGCGACGGTATGCTCAGCTTCAACCCTCTGCTGAGACCAATCCAGCTACCCTGGCTAACGGCCCTGAGTCTGAGGACGCGCGCGAAGCAGGCGTTCCTCATGAGCGTGCAAATAGGACAAAACAGCTCGGCGTTGCTGGAGATCCGAGAGGGCAAACTGATCGCTCTTCTGGATGGCGCGGACATCGTGCAAACACCTAACAACGTAGCCGACGGCGAGTGGCATCGCATCGAGATTCTCTGGCAGAGTGGGCAGGTGTCCTTGGACCGGGATTACCGTAACAGGCCCATATCGTCCCCGTTGCCGGCGAAATTGCAGGGACTCTATGTGGGCAGGATCCTGGTGGGTGGACCGGAACAGTCGATGAACACGGATCTGCCGTTCTTCGACGGTTGCCTGCAGGACATCCGCATCGGCACCAATCAGAGCGTGCTGTTGCGACCCACCGTTCAAGAGAACGTCGCGACCGGCTGCAGTTCCGAAGCGGAGTGCAGCGTCGACTGCCCGGACGCTTCGATCTGCGTGGCGAAATGGCAAGCGAGCGAGTGCGTGTGCGCCGCGGGTCGAGTCGGCCGCAGCTGCGAACGAGTCTGCGACTTGAATCCCTGCAACAACACCGGCGTCTGCGTGGAGGATTCGAGTATGCGCAGAGGATACAGGTGCGATTGCGACTCGCCGGAGTACTCCGGAGACTATTGCGAGATCAGAGCCGACCAACCTTGTCCCGCTACTTGGTGGGGCTCTCCCGTCTGCGGACCATGCCACTGCGACGAATCCAAAGGCTACGACCCAGCCTGCAACAAGACCACCGGTGAGTGCTACTGTAAAGAGAATCATTACCAACCACCTGGGAAGAAGGAGTGTATACCCTGCGAGTGCTACGCGACCGGAAGCTTTGGTCCTCGCTGCGACACCGAGACGGGTCAGTGTCGGTGTCGTATCGGGGTCATTGGACGATCTTGCACTGCGTGTCCCAATCCCTACGCGGAAGTTACTCTACGCGGCTGCGAGGTGGTGTACGACGGATGCCCTAGATCGTATGCCGAGGGTCTCTGGTGGCCGAGGACTAAATTTGGAATGACGGCCATCGAGGATTGTCCGGATACCGCCGAGGGAAAAACATCCAGATCCTGCGACGACAAATTGGGCGGCTGGCAAGAACCCGACCTGTTCAACTGCACCTCCGAAGCGTTCATCGAACAGAGACACCAGTTGGCGGCGTTGGAGACGAAAGATTTGACACTGAACACTTATGTGGCTGTTAAGATAGCCAAGGACGTGCACGCAGCGATGAATCTGACCAAGGAATTATACGGAGCCGATTTACTGATCGCGGAGTCCTTACTGATCGCGTTGTTGCGGTACGAGGAGAGTCTGGTGGGCTTGAATTTGACCCATAGCCAGGATAAGGATTACGTTTCCCACCTAGTTGGTATTGCTAGCAGCATTTTGAAATCAAAATACAAAGAAAAGTGGTCCAGAATCGAGACCTTAAATGGGGATACCCCTGACAAAATCTTGGATTCAATGGGTAGCTACTTAAAGATCCTGACCGCGTCCCAACACGACACTTTTACGAATCCTTTTGAAGTGGTTGATGCTAACGTTGGTAAGCAATCGCGATATAGTTTCCCACCATAACTTTACAGCTGTGTTACTTTTAATATTATGTCATTTTTAGTGTTGGGCTTGGACGTGGTAACTTCGGAAAGCTTATTCGGGTACGAGACCGCAGAGTACAAGGAAGATCCGTCGGCGTCGACGGTCAGGCCATCCGAAGCGGATCAAAAAGTCGTGATACCCGATACGTCAGGATTTCTGTCCTCCCCTACACATTTTGGTCCTTCGATCGCCTTCCCTAAATACAATAATTACATGGCCGATCCGAACAGATTCGACCCGTACTCAAAGATACGCGTACCTCTTGACGTGTTGGGCATTAAACCGTTGATGCAAGGAGAATTGAATGTTAAGAAAAGTTTGGTCAATCGAAAGGCTGTGCTAAGTTACGTGCAATATAAGCAATTAGGCGCTCTTCTGCCTCAAAGGTGAGCAATCTAAAGTTTTAGAGTATGCGAAATAAGCGTACAATTGGACACTAAGCGACTGAAATTGCGTTTGTAGGTTCGATGATTCCGTATCGGTGAGATGGGGCGTAGAAGTAGCGGTAGGATCACCCGTTGTGACGGTATCCGTTTTAGTCCCTTCCGACGAAGGTTACGAGACCCTCACTGGAGTTCCTTTACAATCTCCGGTTCAGATCAGCCTGTGGCTCAGCGAGAAGGACGATCTCAAGACCAGAACCAATCCACAGTGTGTGCACTGGAGCACGACTAGGGGGTATGTCGCTCTATGCTTACATCAAGCATTACCAATAGCTCGCGGGTCATATACAGATGATGTCACATACGATCAAACGTGCCTTCATATTGCAGGGTCGGTGAGTGGAGTCGAATGGGTTGCACCACCGAAATCGAGGACGACTCCTTGTCCTTTGGCACGATCGTTAATTGCTCGTGCTTTCAACTCTCCACATTTGCGATATTGACGGATGTCCTCGATCTGGAATACGTTCCGGAACCATCTTTGCTGGAGGACGTAACGAGTTACAGTGCATTCATGCTCGCGCTGCCTTTACTCTTGTCTGCCTTGCTCATTCTGGCCTTAATACGTGGCGGTAGCACGAATTCGAATAGTATACACAAAAATCTGGTGATGTGCGTGTTTTTCGCCGAAGTATTATACCTGATAGCGCTTAAAGCCAGAAGCCCTCTAGTCTCGAACGAATTCCCCTGTAAATTGACGGCAATTGGCCTGCACTACGCGTGGCTGAGTACATTCTCGTGGACACTGGTGGACTCTATTCATCTTTATCGAATGTTGACCGAAATGAGGGACGTGAACCATGGACAGATGAGATTTTATTACACGATGGGCTACGGTGCCCCTGCCATTATCGTTGGACTGACGATAGGCGTTAGAGCCGACCAGTACGGCAACTTTTACTTGTACGTACAGTTTTGAAATTATTTTATTAGTCATTGTCAACGCTTTTATCTGATTAATGCGCGCGTTGTTTCAGTTGCTGGTTGTCGATCTACGAAACTGTGATTTGGTCTCTAATAGGACCGGTATGCGTTGCTGTGTTCGTAAATTTCTGTATCCTGCTCATGTCGGTACGCGCAGCATTTACCTTGAAGGAACACATCATGGGCTTTGGAAATTTGAGAACGTTACTCTGGCTATCCGTAGCATCCTTGCCTTTGCTCGGATCCACCTGGACTTTGACGGTTCTCAACGCGTCCGAGAACTCGCCAATGTTATCGTATTTGCTCAGCATAGCGGTGGTCGTTCACGCGGCTTTCAGTTTGATCGGTTATTGCTTCATCAATGGCAGGGTGAGAAGAAACCTGTACCTGAGCCTACTGAGGTGTATCGGAAAGAAAACGCCTTTGTTAGAGGGAAGCATGGGAAATGGAAGCAGCAGCCAGAATGTGAATGGTCATTCGGTATGTTGTATAATCCTAACAAGTTCTGAATGAAAATTAATTTAATAGTTTCACGCGATAGTCTACCTATTCGTTCATAAAAGGTTCGTTGGTCATTCCCTCCACAATTATTCATTCGATCACGTACACTGTCTAATCTAGCTACATCTGTCCAGACTTCTGAGATACTGCTAGATAGCCTTAGTAGGTTCAGTAACAGACTTTGGACTGGTCTTTCGTTGACTCCCGAAAGCTTGAAAACAGATGTTAACGGTACGGATGCTGTTACAGAGATCGGCGTTGGCGTACTCGTCAACGTACAGTGGAGCAGAATCCGTGTGTAGACGGGTTCACGTGGGAGTTTCAACTAGCAGCACAACTTCTCGAAGTACAAATAAAACTGGGTCCAGTCCCTATCGTAGTGATACGCACTTAAGGCATACCTCAACGTCTACGAGTAATTACAATAGCGATAGAGATCCTTACATGTCGTCCAGGAGTCATCGATCCGCGTTGCAATCTAGACAAGGTACATCTTCGACGTTCGTGTATCGACAATTTTCAAATCTTTGACGCACCAAATTAACGAAAATATTCTTACCGATTGTAACGAAATCGTAGAAACGACGGAGACACGGACTCAACGTAGAGACTCCGAGTCAGATTCGGACGGATCGCAAGTAGAGGGCGGTGGTAGGAGTTTAGATCTTGCGAGTTCGCACAGCTCCGACGAAGAGGACGTCGCGTCGAGATCCCACAGGAACATGGGAGTATCGACGCAGCAACCTGTCGCGCACAGCTACCTACCCAACATTCACAACAATCCTACCGAACACTTGAACATACTTTGCTCAAATACGGAACTCTTCCCAAACATTAAGCCCATTTACGCGCCTAGGTGGAGTTCCCAACTGCCGGAAGCATACCTGTCCTCGAACGGTAAGTTCTTCTAACATAACAGCGATCACTTGATCTGTCTGTCACCGATATAACACGCGATTAAGGAGTATTTCATTGTTCAAAAATCATTTACAGTGATTGACGTGAGAGGCAGTCAATGGTCAGGAGGAACCATGTCGGACAACGAGATGGCGTCGAACAAAACGTCCAGCCCAAATCCACTGCCTTACCCCGAGATGAGCTCGCCCCAGAAGAGTCAGCCGGACGAAAATTATTCCGAAGGCGAAGAGAAGATTCACCATCTGGGAGAAAAGTATCTATTTCCTTATACTGCCGAGGAAGATCACACCATCTCGCCTACCCCGTACATGTTACCCATGTCTTCCCGGATCCTAGCGTCCAGCATGAGTCACCATTCGCAGAACTCAAACCACGAGAACATGAGCGGTTCAGAAAGGTACGGGAGCTTGAAAAGGGGACAGAGTCTGCACGGTTCTCAGCACGATAATCTGAGCGGATCCGAGAGATACGGTAGCTTGAAGCGGGGCAAAATCACGCCGACTGTGCTGGAGGATTCGCCGGAGTATATCCTACCGATGAGCGGCAGGATATTGTCCAGTTCGTTGAGTCATGATCTACAGCACAGTAACGAGTTGGCTGCACTTCGGCAACAGCAGCAGCAGCAATATGAGCAAACAATCACAGAGACAGAGTAAGTAACTCCATAGTTCCTAAAATGTGTTCGAGGCAGTTTTGATACAATTTGACTAACTGTCTTTTCTATCATTTACGCTTACTCTGGGACGTAATTAGTGAAGAGGTAAGCGTTTATAGGATAGTTCTGCACAACTTATGACAGTGTACAATAAGTATAAATCATGAGCTTAAAAACTATTAATCGTGAACACGTTGTCTGCCATATTTATGAAAAGTAAAAAGACTACCTAATGAAAGTTTTTAACAGCTTCAGTGTGGCAGTCAGCGCATTAAAATGTCGAAAATAGAGTTGCACAGATCTGCTCTAAAAGTATCCATATTTTATAGAATTAATAGCCTACATGTCCAATACACAGAGCTTAACTCATAGTTGATTTCTACTGTTTCAGGAAGGATACTAATGCGGAAACGTCAGTCTGATGAGCTCCGTGCTACAAACAAACACCGTACAAAGTAATCTAACGTACTATTAGCTTAAAATTCAAATTATATAAATATATAAATATACATATATTTCTTAGAGCTGTAAGTGCTCTAAGATATATTTTAAGAGCGGCCATGACTGTACTTAAGAGGTTAGCCATATCGGTTAGTATGCATGTGTGAGTGCCTGTACGTATCTATACGCATACGCTTGTCGTTATTTCATTTCGTGTGATTTTGCGCCTCGGTTTCGAAGCGTGTCACTTCCGATTCTCTTCGCTCGTTATTACGAATCATCGTCGACGATAACGAACGCGAATTGTCGGAGGACAAAATGATCTCTAGTTCATTTCATTGCTCGTGTAATTAACTTCACTTCCTCCAGTACCTTAATTCTCTTTATCTCAGTATTCGTGCAATGTATACATTCCACTTCCTTTATATATATATACGTACATATATATATTTAGATTCTAGTATCCCTTTTTTCACTTTTCCTCTTTTTTTACGAAGTTTACAATGTTTTATACATGCCATGGAATAAGCGTACAACCGTGCAACGCAATTTTCATAGTTTTGTATATATTTATATACGAAAAGAATGTGACAAAATACATAATTTATATATATCCTTCATCGAGCGTTGCATTTTCATTTTTCGTTAGCTGTGTCCGGTGTGACGATGATAGAGGTGTGCGGGTAATCGAAGGTGTCGCCAGCAGTAGCTGTTGGGTCAAGTCGGAAATAATCGGGCCTGTTCGGATAAGTGATCCCGAACATGTGCACTTCCGGGTAGTCTACATGTCTTCCGATTTTAATTTGCAGATGTATTGGATTGTTCGGGCAGTAATTTCGTTTTCTTCTCAACAGACTTGCTTGTGAAAAACTTCGACTGACTCTACGTAGTAGTTTGTGGTTAGTACCCTATCAACTATGAAAACTAAAAAACAGCATTTTTGGAATATTTTATATTTTTAAAAGTAATGTTCAAGCAAGGAAAAAAGTATCCTATAAAAATCGACACTCATTTTCATAAAAAAACGAAATTACTTTTCGAACAACCTAATAGAAGTCAATTACGTATTGTTATTTCAATACCAAAATTGGCAAAATTTTACCGTGAAAATTTTGTCCATTTTTCCCAGAATTTATTCGAATATACCCGGTCTAACCCGGCCAAAGTCCGAAATGCCGGAAATCCGCGTACTCGGAGACGATGATATTCTCGCAGAACTGCTGCAGTCTCATTGATAAAAATTACTTTTATTCTCATCGAAAATATAAATAAATTACAAAATATAGTTAGGTTAGTATTCGGAAGATCGTCGTCTTTAACATAAAGTCGCCGTAGCAATATCGAGTTGAACGCCAAGCGCTACCAGAAGCGTTCTACGACGAGTCTTGGTGGTTCTCAGCGTTTCGTTACCTCGCAATCTACAAAGGTACGTTATACACACGTGAAAGGTGCAATTAGTGATGGGCTAATATTTAAACATCATTAATTAGTCGACAGACTTTCGGTTACCGAGCAAATTTTAGCGTTTTCGATGAATAGCGGGTCTTGAAAGTCTTTGATAGCTTTTGAGTCTTAACGTGTTAACTACTGTGCCGAAATAATTTTATTTCGTATGTTTTCAACAAATCTTATCATTATTATTTTCATCGTTATGCATAATTCCGAGTTTCTGATGCAAATATTATTAAGTAGATAAATACAAGCATTTTTAATAACACGAGTAATGTGTTCGTATAACAATAAAAATGTCATCCACATATCGGCGATATGAGAGTCAACGCGTTAAAAATATCAAATATGATCATGTCAGCGTTTCAATAAGTAAAAAATAATTAGTGCAAGGTAATACTATAAATAATAATATAATACTATTCAATAATACTAATATCATTTCCTTCGAGAAGCTTAATACAGTCATCGAACAAAATGTCTTGCTTATTCGAAGAGTCCCTATCTTTATGTTATCTCGACGAAATTTAATACATACAGTTAAAATAATGTTCTAAGACTCTCAAGATCCATCCACTTATTATATTTATCTTACTCTTTGCACTCGAGCGTGATTTTATTGCAAGTAGAAGCAAGGTACTCTTTTTTAAAACTTGATCATCGTTGTCTGCTCTATCAAATACTCACAAATAATACTTAAATACCTCAAACACCGAAGTACGTGTCGATGAAACAATTATTATTTCTAAAACTTATTTCTGCAATTACGGCGAACTCTTGCTATATAACCCTTTATACGGCTTTAAGATGAGAGTTATCCAAGGAAGGACTTCTTTCTATGCATTCAGTTCTAAGAATTCTCCGCTTCTACAGTTTTACCTGAGACCCTGTAGCAAGACTTCGCTATACCCATAAATCTCTAAATATTTTTATGCGTACGCTGTCTACGATAAAAAATAATCATCGTGATAATTAGAGGTTAACACCTTGAGTGCCACCCTAAACCAGTTTCAATTTCTTTTAGGAAGTAAATTATTTTCAATAAATTTTATAAACAATTTTCATAATATTCTACTCTGGTTTATTCGATAAGCTTTAATATATTTACCAAAATTTTTTATACTTTCTTATATTAAATGTTTCAACTAAAATTAGCGATAGATTTTTGTATGAATTCATACGACACCCATATGTTGGGGGACATGGCACTCAAAGTGTTAAACTAAACGATTGTGGATTGTTTGTGAAGTGCAAAGAGGATTGTTTCGCGACGTTTTCGATTTTAAAGGTATGCGATGCCCATCACTAGATGTTCGAAATATGAGTTACGCACGAGAAGACTTCATATCGATTATTACAGGATTTTTCTTATGTATATTAATGTATATACGTCGTGATGATGTGCAAATGTCAGAGATCCGGTTATGTAAATCCAACGGGATCGAATTGTTAGTAACGCGATAACCACCGACCGTCTTAAATCCGATGTGTTTCGCTGTTACATACGATTCTACGATCGAATCTACTCGACTGTGACACGCGCACATCACGATTAATCGCTAAGACTAGGAGATTCATCGTTGCTACACAGTGCTTTCCGTATCAGACGCCATGGACAACGTTTGGAGTTTAGGCACCGAGTAATTCTCGGAATGGCCGTGTAACTGGGTACGATTTGAGACTCTTTCCAAGGTCGACGGTGCCGACGGGGTGTCCTGATGAGCCTTCGGTGGTATCGGTGGTGGACTCACCTGAAAATTCATACCTCATACATTATCACCAGCATCTTCAGGATTTTTATTTGTTTAGATTTTCTACTTGACATATTTCGTGCCACAGGGAACATACATATGTGCCCTCGCTGTATTATCCGTTCAAACCACGGAATAAATTCATTGTATGTTGATTTAAAAAAAAATTGTTATGAAGTCAATTATGATCATCCTGACATTTTAACAATTCTAGTTCTGAAGTACGTACCATTTAACACTAGAAGTACCAATATTAAATTCATACTTACTTTAGAGTTGAAAATGAAGTAGAAAAATAAATAAATAAATATTGCAGCATCATCTAACATATACAACCATTCATTAGCTCAATAAAACATGACAGATATTTTGACAAAAGGTTGGTCACAAAATTTTATGACATAAATTGTCAAACCCGAAACCAGTAATTTTAACTGGTTGGTAGTTCTAGTGTAAAAAATACTAAGTTGGCCTTCAAATCTCTTAACCACCTCCACCTGAAGAAAAGTTATGTGAACCACATAATGGGTCCCTTGAAACCAAACAACTATTGTCTGAAACATTTCTTCCAATCTCTAAAAATACAGAAATTATACTTTTTTATGCGATTCACCCTGCATGCTATAACAAAATTACAGCAGCGATGGTTTTATTATTTTAATGACCGTTCACAGAATTTATTTCTCAGTGAAAACTAACAATTGTTCTGAGTATCATACGGATGCTGCGTGAGTAGTTGTTAAACTGTTAAGATGGTCATTATTGATTTTATAATACATTTTTTAAAATCAACATACAGTGAATTCATTGCACGGGAAAGTCCTCAAAAAACGATCCGGCATGAAGAGTGTTAAGCTCGCTCAAATATTTAACCGATCAATCGTGAACATTCTCAGTATAATACTGTTGGAGAAAAAAAGTAAAATAAAATAAAATAAAAAGACAAGAGAAATGAAGAATTACACTCGGTCTCATATCCGGTCTTACATCACACTGTTTTTCAGCAGCTCGCATTTTTATTCCCTTTCCTCTTTCTCTCTTTCACTCTCTATATTTCTTACAAATTAGTTTTTTTCTTGTTAAATTCTCTCGCACTCATCGCTCATTCGTCATTCCATTCGTTCTCACCATTCGCGCGCACTTACAAAACCTACAACAATACTATAATTATGTAAAATATAGAAACACAATTACCTCCTGTCCCTGTAAGAAATGGGAGCCCTGGAACATACCACCCGCAAAATTCCCCGTGGATACGTTCAGCGCGTTTATTATAGACGGCGGTGAAATGTTCATGATGTCGTTGCATCTTGACCGTGGCTCGAAGTCCTCGTAACCCAGGTTGTTCAAATTGGTCAAGTGCGACTGGAAATCTAACAAACTGGCAGTCGATATACCGCTATCGCGAAGATCGTTCGGCTCGTTTTGCGCTTCCGAATCGTCGTCGGTGCTCCACTCGGTGTTACGTTTGTACGCTAAACGTTTCGGTGGCGCTGGTGGCACAACAGTGCTCGTGTTAGAGTCCCTCTTATCTGGCGCTGAAATATCAAAATTTTGTATGATCACTCTCGTATTTTATACCACCGATGCGAATCAACAGATCCTATAGGGTTGTCCTCTAGTTTTAACCCCTTGCACTACGATTCATTCGGCAAATGTGTCAGACACAACGAACTATTCACTGCTACAACATTAAGATAGTTAAAGAAAGTTCGAATGTCGAGACTGTCTTACATTTCGTGATTTTCAACTGCGCAAATTTCAATTAGACCGAAATTGAACATTAAACCGGACTAAAAATATAAGCATGGTTTACCGTATTTGAACTGCTGGTGCGTCACGAGTGTAGCTCGTTATTATAGTGCAAGGGGTTAACCTATTCGCTGCCACGAAACCCAAATGGGGATTTGAATGTGTATAGAAAAAATGCGCCATGACTTTTCCGACAACCCAATAGAAATGGCCCTACGCCCACGTGGATACGGTTGCTCGTTAAAAGAACCGTCCCTGCAGGGGAATCGTCGAGTGTAGAAAACTTACTGCAACCTCTAGGTGGCAGTGGCGGAGCCGGTTCGGGGCCAGGTTCGCTCCAGGAAGTCCTCAAACCAGTCTGATCCACACCATCGGTGGGCGTTGGCAGAGAATGTCTCAACGGTAGCTTCGGACTTAACGGTTTGCTGAGAGATCTCTGATGCGTAGGTCTCGGCGGTGTGGTTCCGTAGCCCACGGAACGGGGACGTACTTCCCGTTGCGGGATCGGTGGCGGACCGCCGTCCACTTTTGTGTAAAAACCTTCGTCCTCGGGTAGACCGTCGCTATCCGCGTGAGAGTATCTGGAACCGGCAGTTTCCAGCGTGGCTGGACGTTGTTTCTCGCTGACGGGTAACGGAGGTAACGGAGAACTAAAAAGAAATAAAATCAGCTACTGTAATATCTTCCTGAACGAAAGTTTAGATTTACCCGCAAACAATACAGGGTGGTCCCTTAATGTATCACATCTTTTGCATCTTTTGCATCACAATAACCCAAAGATATGTTTAGGTGGCCTTTAAGTGACCACCCTGTATAAATAGAATGTCCAAGAGGTTCTGGGAATTTCAGGTACTATAATACATATCATTCGTTGGTACGGATGTCGAATCAGCATAAGCAGACTAGAAGATCTACATAATAGTCCAGATAATAGTCAACATAAGTAGACTAGATGGTCTACTTATGTGATGAAAAGTATAACGACGCATACGCGTGCACGCTTCTACCCACGATCAGAAACTAAATTTCTAAAACCGTATGAACACTCCATGTGCACCGAATAATTACTTGACGATGCTGTCGTGATGAATGGTCCGCTGTCTGGCCAACGGACCCAGGCCTTGCTTCAACTGCGTGAATCTCTCGTTCAGCCTTTTGTGAAGCGGCTGCACCCCAGCCGGTGCAATTTGACCGTGCAAGTTAAGTCCGGCCTCCAGCACGCTCATTTGATCGAGGATCAAACTTTTCAGTCTGTTGACGTGCGGCACCATGTCGGGGTTCTGTCTAGCGAACTCCGGCGTTAGGAAAGCCTCCTGATACTTGGTGATGCCGCCCATAACGTTCGCGTCGATGATTCCTTGGAGTCTCATACTAAAGGGATTTATGTTTCGATGAGGTTCGGCAGTGTATTGCGCGACCAGTCTCCTCAGTTCTCTCTCCACGCTCTGCATGGTCTCGCAGGCGTATTGCACAGGAGCTAGCAGCTCGGATCTTTTCTCGATCACCTCGAACCACCTTAGTATACCGGGCAGTTTGGCCTCGGTGGTCAGTGTGGTTCTCTCGATCCACAAAGATTTGAACTCGTTCTCGCGATCGACGGGGCCTCTGTGAAGCGGTCGGTCGAAGATGAACTTCCGAACGTCGTTCACCAGGTAAAAAGCGACCACCCGTTCCGGTACTTCCGCTCCCCTGCAGGCCAGGCTGCTCTCCTCAGGGATCGGTTTCACGTTGCAGATTTGTATATCTGAAGCATCAAATTGCAACGTGAACGATTAACCTCTTACCCTACAATTCATTCGTCGACTGTTTCCGTCAGAATTAACTATTTATTAGGTTGTTCGGAAAAGTAATTTCATTTTTTCTTTTTTTTTTTTTTTTTTTATGAAAATGAGAAACGATTTTCATGGGATACTTTTTTTTTGCTTGAACAGCATTTTTAAAAAAGTAAAATATTCTGAAAATGCTGCTTCTCACTTTCCACATTTGATAGGGTACCAACCACAAACTACTGCGTGGATTCAATCGAATTTTTTCACAAGCAAGCCTGTTGGAAAAAATAATCACTTTCCGAACAACCCAATATATCTACAATATTGATACAATTAATAAAAGTTGAAATGCTATGTCAATTTTATATTAAAGTTATGTCCTTGTCAAAGTTATATTTAAGTAATGTCCTCTGGAGGTATGTCCTTTAACGACAAGTAAGATAAACGTCTTACATTGGCCCTCGGATGTGAGAATGCTCTCGTCGGGCGGTGAATTCTTCATTAATATTTGTGCGCTTGGAAATTCAGTCTGCAGTCGTTGCGTGAATGCCCCTATTCGCTCGTACTCTAAACCGCGATATATAAACAACTTATTCTGAAAAACAGAAACAACTTCTGATAATTACAATGTTTTTACTATTTCTTGCATCGTGCAAGATGTTGTAACGACACTTTCAGATCCCTGCGTAATATCACATACCGTAGAAACGACCGGTCTAAAATTATTTTAAATTAAATTTACCATAAATTAGAGAAAATATTAAGAAGCATTTATGAAAATGCATATCAACTTTTGCCAAGATACAGGATCATTGCATAAGCCAAGTTACGTATCATACTTTATTTATATTCTTTTCTACGTTCATTTTAATTTAAAAATAAGTGGTCATTGCTCGTCCGTAAATCTAGTGTTAAAGATGACACAGTTCGATCCGAAAGCGTTAAATATTCCTAACAAAAACCATACTCACCCTAACAAAGAGAGGAAAACTAAGACCATAGAAGCCTACTCTAAAATATTCCGGTTCAGGTCGGAGTTGCGTCAATATATTATCGAGGAACTTGGCTTGTAGTTTCAGTACGTGGCTCAGTTTCGCGTAATCGTACAACCTAGTCTCGTACAATACCGCCAATTCCTTGCACAAGGGAATACCCTTCTCCCAGCACTTTCCACGATCCAAATAGTGGATTATTTTGTGATAGAGCACCTCTTTTCTTTGCCATTCTGGCTGCTGGGGATGCGCGTGATCCGGAGGTAAAATGGTCGAACCCCAACCCAATTGATCGGCATACAATTTCATAGTGAATCCAGCTTCCGTGTAGTTCTCTGCCGCTAGATGAAGATCGTGCAACTTGTAGATGTAGCGTAGGTACATCTCCTTTCGATTGAATTCGTTTTTGTAAAAGTTCTGTAAGGTAAATAGGAAAAGATTTATTAACGCGAATAAGCTAATATTTCATTATTAACACGTTAACTGCCACACGGATGCAATTGAAAATTGAATTAAGTAGTATTTTCATTTTTAACAAATCATACCAAATATTTTCACAATACTTTCGTACATTTATTTTTCATAGTTTGAAGTAACGATATATTAAAGAAACTACGGCGAACGAAATACCAATTCTGATAAGTCAAGCGTTGCTAAACGAGCAACCACGTCACCAAGAAAAGCAAGGTAATTCATATACTGTTCTGTTAAGGTAAGTTCCGAGATAAGCAAATGCCTTATGGATAAGGTAACTAACTTAACTACCTTGTTATTAAGATAACTAATTAACGTTGTCGAGTTTGACACGTTCTTTCAACTGATATTCGAGTACACGATTTTCAGCTCACCAATAAATTAACGGTACACGACATACGCTTGTCGCGATTCTCGTCACCCTGAATAACGCTTCTATAATCCAGAAGTCTTTCCAACAAACGAGTAATTGACGTGATAAAAGCAGTTCCGCTCTCCTTCCAGGCTGGATCTTCTAATTGTACTCTGTCCAATAATCTGTGGGTAAAAACAACATACGTTATAAACATTTTTCATTCGCAAAAGATCAGAAAAACAAAATTTCAGCTCTAAATGATGGTCGTGAACTTACACGGCACTAAGATGCTCCCTAACGCAGCATGAAACGTAAATTAGAATAAGTTGAAACGAATTTTAATTATAGTCACGCTTACAAAATGGTGATAAAGTGACATTAGGATATAATCTTGCTACGTCGCAAGTTTCGAAACACATATCAAATTCGACAACTCAATAAGTAGGTCAAAACAAATACTCACATGGTATTGAACAATTGCCTGTACTCGTCGTCACCTTTGTTCTCGCTGATCAAAATATCCAATTTGTCGATCAATTCCGATTCCACGGACTTGAAGCTACCTCTGGACCGCTGTTCGCATTCCATCATATCGAAGAAGATGTGTAACGTGGCCTTTCGAAGTTCGCTCTCGGGAACCAACGTGACCTCCAAAAACGGACCCACCATCCCGGGAATAAACTCCAGCTTACGATCCCCCAACTGGGTCCACATGGAGAGGATTTGAAATCCCATCAACACCCTCATGTCCCCGTACTTCTCGACGATCTTCTCGCGTTTCACTTCGGAGAACTGCTCCAGTTGCAACGAGGGCTGGGTCAGATAGGCCACGGCCAGGTTGAAGTAGGTCGACCAAAGCTGCGAGTCGAAGGTGTCGTCCGAGAAGCGAAACGCTAATGGCTGTGCCAGCTCCTGAAGAGACTTCAAAATGATGTTGTTCGCTTGCATCCTGATCACCAGCCAATCCGGCGGGAACACCTCCTGCCTGACGAGGTCGCGAAGCACCAGATACACTCTCAGAAGAAAATCCTTGAGGGGTTTTCGTTCGCCGGTGTGCGTAAGCTCCTCCCATAATCGGGAATAATGATACTCGTCCAAGAGCTGAAGCAACCCTATCAAGCAAGCTACCAGACAACCCAAAACGGGACCGCCGGTGTCGATGACGATGAGGATGGTCTGTATCAGTACGTCCAGAATCGACAAACAAAGAGTCTCGACGTCGTGCTGGATACAATTGTTAACCTTGTTGGTGTCGTGACCCCGTTTGTGCAAAAAGCTGAGTATCTCGCCGAGGATCTCCGTGCAAGAACGTAGCTCCTCGCGTCTGATCAGGTGGATCCTCAGGTGTCTGCACATGGTGACCAACAAGAGATTCCTGCTCTCGTCGTCCTCGCGGAACAGCGAGGACATGGTCAGGTTCTTGATGGCCATCAGCTTGGCCTGGGTGAGCTGCAGGGATGGTTCGCGTGGAACGGAGTCGAGCATCGTGCAAGTGCGTTTGGCCACCTCGAGGACGGGCAACACGGCCACCAACTGCTCGAACACCGGCGATATGGAGTGAAGCAACGCTATCTGAGAGTGGAGAACCATTTCGTACGGGATGGCCAACATTTTGTTCAACGCCGCGAACACGCAGTAGAGGTCTCGTTTGAAACTGTCTTCGTACTCGCCGTCAGTCGCCCTCGCGAACAACAGACGACTCTGTATGATGAACTTGAAGATGTACTCGAGGGAACGGAAGCATTTGATGATGGGTTCCTGTTTCTCGGCCACTGTCACCCAGTCGGCGCAATGCTGCACGCTGCTCAGAAGACCTTTGTACACTAAGGCAGCGGCGAAGTGGCCGGAAATGTATGCGTCCATCACGGGCTTAAAGTGCTCGAACTTGGAATCCTCGAGGAGGCTAAAGATCGAGACCAATACTTGGAACACCAGCCCGGAATGGGCCGTGGAATTCCCGTCTTCCGTGTGAAACATGGAGAACAACGCGTCCAAAATGTCCTGCAGGAATTTCACCAACTCCTCGCCATCCAGTCGCAGCACTCGGCCCAAGGCCTCTGATATACGACCCGGATGAGCTTTCCATTGCAACAGGCTCAGTAGATCGACGTTCTGCGTCAGCTTCGTGCTGCAAAGTAACGTGTGAACGAACACGGTTTCTTTCGGGGATCTTGAGAATGCCGATGAACCTGAGGAACACGCGAGAATTATTTATTAATAACTGCGTCGTGTATGACTGTTTGAAGATCACGTAAAGAACGAGGTGGAGAATTTTACAAACGAAGAAACTTCGGTGGACGAAGAAACTTCTACATACATTGCTAACGTTGTAAGCTCTATAAATCAACCGATAGCGTGCTGCGATATATGTGCCCATAATTATAAAAGTGGTCTAAGTCAAAATTAAAAAATGACAAGTTTATCAGTTATTTCGTACTGTATTATTTTAAACTGAATTAATTGAATGTAATTTTTACAACATTGTCAAGAATGAAACAAGTAGTGGTTGTTGTTTCAACATTATATGGAATTCATTTAGTGTTAATTATGAAATTGATGTAAGTTAAACTTTTTAAGAAAATTGAGTTTATCGGACCAAAAATGCATCACAATTAAATCAATAACGGAAGAAAAAATAAGGATATTGCGTGTTTGCTACCCTACATCCCTCCAGTTTTTCAGAAACATTTTAAGAATCTCGAAATTCACGATCAAATCCTAAAATAATAAAAATGGATCACTGTTTAAAAATAATTAATAAACGTTCGTGAATTATTTCATTGAAATTATTGTTTCTGATAAAACTCGTAGTTTTTGATCGCTTTCTATTCTATTTCAAAATGTTGCATAATATAAAAATATTTGTTAATCTTTTCATATGTAATCCATTAAATGTCTCGAAACATGAAATGCGTGATTTGGACCACTTTCATAATTCTGAGCACATACACGACGTATCTCAATGTGAATAATACGTGCGAATTATAAGATTATTCACGAATTTTTGATAATTATTTCGTGATTTTTAATTATCTACGAACGCATTAATACTTTGGTTATAAGTTTCATAGTTTCTCGATCGATTTCGAAATAGTGTACTATAATATTACCGGTTGCATTTGGTTCTCGAGCACTACTGGCCAGTGCAAGGTAACTGAGGGAATCCAACTTCGAACGATCTTCGCATTTGTAGATATGCAATTCGTGAGGTCCATCTTGAAGTGTGGCTCCACCGGGTTCCATGAGGCGCACGAAAGCGAAGGAAAACAACTTTTTATCGGTCTTCTCGCGCGCTGCAAAGAAGGACCGTATAAAACTTTTTTCCGTCATAAAAAACCGAGAGCAAAATGTTAACACATATTCGTCCGCTCGACGAAAATTCGTCATTTTTCAAAGAATCACCCACAGCCAAATGACGAAAATTCGTTAATTGTATATTACAGAGAATAATTGATTTTTGTTCTCTTAATTCTGAGTATATTAAATTATAATTTTTACCAAACAGAGATAATTTCATGAGAGAACTGATTTGAAGTGACTGACTGAGTTGAACAACACGATTTCGCTACTTACTGGAACAATGCCGAAACTCGAAACGAACGTGACTTCCATAAAACTTGTCTATAGGTATCGCCAGTCGAACAGTTTCCGCCCACGACGGACTATTATGATGATATATGATTAAGCTTTGGTATTCGGAACTACCCTCCGCCCCAGCCGCACCAAACAAACAACCCTCCAAAGGTTGACCGTCCGCGTCCAACACCAAAATCGTCACCTAACGATATAGTACAACCCGTTATTTCCCGTGTAAAATGATCCTGGCATTCGATATCGTGGAATCGATCGTACCTCGATGTTCTTCCCCGTTGATTTACCGCCTCTCTCGAACTCTCCGCGTTCTAGTTTCAGGTACAAATCGTTTCGAACATCGCCCGGCATGATTACGTCGGAGAAGCCGAGCTTCTTCGTTAGACAGATATTCTTGAAAAGCAACGGATTTTCTACCCGCACCTGGGACAGTTCACCGTGGAGGACACGCAACGAAACAACTATGCCATAATTTGGTTGGCCAGGAAGCGGTGAACACTTATTGTTGCGGATGATCTGCTCGTGCAGTTGGTGAAAGTCCTTCTCCTCGCCCTGATAAACCTGGAACGATCGACGATTTTCGCAACATTAGCGATTCTATCGGCTTGGCACGAAAGTTATTTCAGTTTGCCCGAATAGATAGCGTTATGTTTGTTTCTAGACTTATGTCGGTGCTAGATTTATTTCTTTCAAGATTTAGGGGTTGACACTTTTAGGTCGTTATAGAATTTAATTGCATATGAGTTTGTCTACGACTGTTAGTTTCCTGTTTGGCTCTTTGAAAGGTAAAAATTTCACTAAATAACAATGACGTCAAGTTGTATTGGTTGAGTTTTTTTGCTGGTAGAAGTTAGAAGTACTATGAACGCGGAATGGAAGATATTTGACTGATTATAGTTCATTTTTTGTATACAAAAAATTAAGTTCTATTTCGCACGAAAAAACCGAAATTACTTTCTTGTCAACCTAATATATAGACTACGTTTCTTAACCCTTTGCGGTCCCATGTCGAATGTGAGTCGACATGGCGTTCCTCTTTGATCGTGGAAATAATTCGGATAAATAGGTTTATTTCAAGACATTTTCATTTCTTTGCCACTTGTAACAAATTATAAATATATTTGTTATATAATCTGCATTATTAGAATACTAGGTAAAAGAAATTAAGGACCGCAAAGGATTAATGCTGGTGCTCCGCTATCGCGATGACACTACGTCGGTTATGTCTACGTTATATCCCCGCGCATTATTGGGACAAGACAAGAGTCGCATTGTTTTAACCCATTTGCATCATACGGAAATATGAAAAGAATGTCTTTATCACGCAATTTTGTTTTATTATACTTATGTACAGAAATAACTGCAGGTAAAAGAATTTCATATTTCAGCGTTATAAGGAAAAATAAATTGAAAATGTGTGGTTTACGTCCATTGTATAATTAGAATGACTAATTTCGTCTCCATCAACATCCTCGATTTCTTAGCTGACGAATAATGATAGTGACTAACAAAGTTGCGAGTATATATACGGCTCCAGGCTTAGTGACCAGGAAAATTGAGGGTATATATACGCAAATGATGCAAATGGGTTAACCCTTTGCACCTAAATGGTGAGTCCCGTTTGTTGATGTACAATCGACTAAATTTTGATATAATCTTCCCTAGAATTTATTTCTCGTTTCTGCTGGATTAAAGAAGGACAGTTTTGTACAAATAAAAAAAATAAATTTTCTATTTAAAATTTAAAAATTGGCGTAGATTTAATACATGTTACTCTCTTAAAATAGAGGTAGACACAAATGGAAAGGAAAACATAAAATCGACAGCGGGGACCGAACTGGCGATGTATCGATTGTCAGACTGTTATGTTACGCGTTCTGCTACTCGTCACGCTTAACGCAAGCTTTTTATCTCGGACTAACAAATTTTCAAATGCAATTATTTTGGAAAATCTTAAGAAGCGCGCACTACTGCTTCGCCTAATTAACTTTAGATACGACATCTTTAAATATTACAAGTTTCAGGAAAATCCCGTCGACCGTGATGTCCCCTTGTCAGTGTATTTACCGAATGCGATAAAGGAGTACGGTATATGGTGTAAAGGAATTCGAATTTCCTGCAATACTAACCTTGAATGTCATCTCGAGTTCCTCGGTATGATCCTGGGTGGCTTCGGCCAGGGAGAGGACAGCGACGCCATGAGGTCTCCTGTAAGTAGCAGTTCCCGCTTTGTTCTTACCAGAATCGGAATACAGCATTCTCCCGCATCGCATCACGTGCGCGACCATATAAAGATCCCTGCTGAGGTCCGCGTTACCGAGATCAGTGAAAATCGTGCAGTTGCTGTGAATCTTCTCGATGAAGCTCGAGAAACCCTCCTTCGATATACGAACGAGGAAACGCTCGCTCAAATATTGATTTCTCTTCGCGTCGTACAACGAGAAATAAATCTCGGTGTCCTCGCCGATCGAGTGGCCGAAATCTCTCATGCAGAAGTACAGGTGATGCGTTAACACCTTCTTGTGCTCTTTTCGCCTGAGTGTACCTCGTGCCGAAGCTCCCTGCGAATTTTCCGCGCTCTGCACGTGCTGAAATCATCGTCGAAAGCAAACCTCAACACCACTCCGAGGGATTCCCTTTTGAAAATATTTCTCTTCACGCTTTAATGGCCGTGTGTATACGCTAAATGTCGCTCGGGACCGGCTATATTTTCGAAGAATTCATTTAAGAGGACTTTGTGTAAATTCACGAAATGATTGAACGTATGCGTCAAATGAAAAAAAAAAAACGCAACGTTTTTGACGAATTAATTTAAAAGAACTTTATGTAAAATCAAGATATGATTCATCAAATGCGAACATACACATAAAAGAAAAAACAACGACACATTTAATACAACAAATTTAACAAATTTAATGCTTTCCTTCGTGTGATAATTATTAAAGCAATCACCTACGTGTAATGATACTTGGCAAGTCGTCACCATTTCTTATGATTGATACTTTAACTGCTTGATAGTTGTTTCAGCAATCACACGCACGTTATATAACCGGCCATTAAAGTGTCAACGATAAATACATTTGTCCGCGAAATGCTTTGTAGAATATTTACGGAGATTATAACGGAGAATTTAAGAATTCCGGGATTTCGGATAATTTGAACGTTTGAAAATTGTATAACTTGGAAATCTTAATCGTGTGGGATGTACTAAGCGTTCTTTATAGCATAATTTATTAATCGATGTTTTAGCACAATTTTCCTAATCACGCTACTGGTTTTAAATTACGATTAAAAACGCGTCAGCGTTTGTCGAGTCGAAGCAACGAGTGGCAACGATACAAAGTAAACGCGGTATTCGTCGAGATATAAAATTTTCCAATGTAATAAAAATTTCATGTCGCTCGGTCGTGCATCGAATAACCCCTCTAGCTCCGGCTTCGTTTCAATTCTTGCAGAGTATTCGAAATGGTCAGCACTCCAACTAGAATTTCAATGAGCTTCAGCGATCCACGCACGGTGAAGTATGCGCTAAAGTGCTCTTTCTATCCCTTCAACGTATTCAGTTCTCTTCAATACACGACTCTTCCACTATTTTCTCCCTTTTCTCTCGATGTCGAGGCCTATACTCGTACGAAACGATAAATCCGGCCAATGTTTCGTTCGAACTCGAAACGAATTGCAACGTAAAAATTACTTATAACGGCTATCTTGCGTTATTTTAATTACCACGTGATAAAGTTCGACGACCGACATAGTATCCGGTTCCACCATATGGGCACCCTGACGGGGCACCAAATCCAGGCCCAGCTTTCTGAAACATTCGAAATAATACACGGTCGGATAAATATTTTGATTTTTATAGATTGGTACTAATGGGATATGGGATTTTTTAAACTAATAAAAACCACAAAATTATACTTTTAATAATGATTATATTAATAGGCAGTTCGAACGTCGTTACCGATGTATGAATCGATAACGAATAGAACTTTCTGGAAATGCATGCAGAGAAAATAAATGTAAAGTAATAGCTGCCTTTTTTTCTAATATGCAGTACATCTCAACATGGAGATTTATTTTTGTAAATGTTTAAATAATATTATTCCAACAGGTGCGTATGAAATGCGGATCTTTAAGCGAATATATAAAACTGCGGGTCCTTTTTCAAAAGCCGTTTATTTAATCAAAATACGATCCATTTGTTGAGTACATTTTTATCAACGAGATTGTAATGCATAAATGACTGTATTAACCCCCTGGGTGCCGCCCTAAAACAGTTCCAATTTCTTTGTGGAAGTAATTTTATTTTCGCTAAAATTTATAGACTATTTTCATAATATTCAACTCTTGTTTATTCGATAAGCTTTTATATATTTATCAAAATATTGTGTATTTTGTTATGTTAAATGTTTCAACTAAAGTTAGCGATAGATTTATCGTGGGATTTATGGTGGGTGACATGGCACACAAAGTGATACGTTCGTCGCCCAACGTGATTAGGCTGTGTTATAATTTAATTTGGATCCTTGCCAGACCCAATTTCGTAATTATTTTTATAATTAGGTTTATATTTATATTTTTATTTTGTGTATTTTATATTTATGTACCAGTGCCTGTTCCATTAAATTCTTTTGAAAATACCAATTTAAAATTCTATTTAAATTGAAGACAAAGAGCGTCACCCATATTTGGGTGGCGTAGCAACGGACGTGTTATGGAAATTCTGATCTTTGGAATTAATAAACTCTGATATTGAATTTTGTAGACTCTCTTCATTTTCACGGCGTTTAGCCCGTTTAGCATTTTCGTCCGATTTTTTTTCCTTTTAATTGATTAATTGAACATTCTAAGATACTAGATCCTATTTAACCCCTTAACCTACAATTTCTTCGACAGTTGCGTCACTCAGAGTTAACTGATTATTATTGCAGGATCAACATGAACAAGAAAATGAGAGATGTTTGGTATATTTTAGGTCTAGCGTTCTTCGTGCATACAAACTGTAATTGATATTTGTATTTAAAACTCTGTCTCTGTGAAAAATGTGGTAGTCTGTGCGGACAAGGTCCGGGGAGTAAGGTAAGACTACCACTGTTCCTTACAAAACTTTTTCAATGGAAAAACCTTTAATTCCGACGAGCAAGTCAGTCAGGCTGTCGAAAATTTCTTCCAGTCCAAACCAACCACATTTTACAAGGAAGGAATTGATAAACTGCCAGGAAGATGGAAGTAGGTCATACATAATAGTGGCGAATACGTAATAAATTAATATAATTTTGTTATTCAATGAAAGCAAAATAAATGTCGGATGAAAAAACGAAAGTTACTTATGACTCGACCTAATATTATTTTATTTCAACGGTTCTCCGGAAGGAAAATTGTACAGTCGGCCTTGCAGAGAAGCGTGCAGTTGGATTTTCCAAAAAGTGTGCGGATACAGATGCAAATGTAGCCATATAGGCGGTTAAATGCACGGTCGAGGAGAGACGGGCGGGTTGGCGCAGAGCAAATGGATGGCAAAGCGAAGAGAGTCGAGGAGAGGAGAGGAGAGCCGCATTCCTGCGAGGTGAAGGGGCCACGAGAGGACCCTGGCGAGTAGCTGGGCCGAGTAGGGCCCCGATTCCCGATGCGTTCGAGAAACACGTCGACCCTGTGGCACGCGGTCGTCCGGGGTCATGGGAAGTTAAGTAGGAGATCGGCCACTTCAGAAGTAGACTTCAGAAACTGACGCTTAATTAGATCGCGCATTACCCTCTCGATACGCTTTGCGAACCAGTCGATCATCGTCTTCGATGGTTCTCCGACCCTACGAACGGATCTCACCGATAGAGGCGACACTGTCGTCTCGAACGACCGGAAGAGACGACTACCCGAATTCGTTTCATCTGTTTTTTCCTTTTTTTTTTTAAAAAAAAATAACTTTCAACTAAATTTATAGTACTATGCACGTGATGATTGAACATACTCAAACAGACAATAATGGGGTTTAATAATAAAATAAATAATATTTTCAAAAAAATTCATCAAACTTTTTAGCTGGAAAGTGTTACAAGTGCTATTTACCAACAGTAAACATGCTTTGGAGTACAAAGGGTTAATGCAACGATTAAAAAAAATACTTTCAACTAAATTTATAGTATCACCGATAGAGGCGACACTATCGTCTCGAAAGACCGGAAGCGTCGACTACCCGAATTCGTTTCACCTGTTTTTTCGTTTTTTCTCCTCTTTATCCTTCGATTTATCGGTTCCATTAACGTTTCACGGAATTATGCGGTCTTATTGTACATGTGCCCATAATTATGAAAATGGTCTAAGTTATATATTACTTGTTTCAAGATATTTAATCGAATGCATTTAAATAAATTAAAAAATATTGTCATATTATGCAACATCTTAAATCAGGATTTTATTAGTCTTGATCAATGAAAATTTATTATGAATATGAAATTTTATATGAATCCCCGAAATATAAGATAAAGAAATCAATTTATGATTCATTAGGTGTGTTTTTGTAAAAAAAAAAAATGGGGTGCATCTAAACATTTGATACGCAGTGTAAGATAACATTGAAGGAATAATATAAAATCTATAAAATAAGGATAAAAAGTGGAACACTGGACAAATTATACATATGCATATTTAATTAGCAGCATTCTTTGTTCGGAATTTAAGGTTTACGACACGTGTTTCATAAACACGTACATTCAAATCTGATATACCTTTATTTAGAAATATACATATTGGATCGACATTATTAACATTCAAAATCAATAGAAAACATAATAAATTCTAATAAATTTCAACAGTATTAACATTCAAACTCAATAGAAGACACAACAAGTCTCAATAAATCTCAATAAGTCTAGACATTATTAACATTCACAGTCAATAGACGACGCAGCGAATTCAGTAAGTTTCGACGTTATTAACAGTCAAAATCGATAGAAAATACAGCGAATCTCAATAAGTTTCGCTAACTAGCTGCTTATAGCTACTTTACCGACATCAAAGCGTGAAATTAACCCGCTACGTGACCGGATCGATCGGTGGGTTTTTTTTTGCACGGTCGGCCAAGTGGAGATTTCCACACAGAGAGAAGCAATGGTTGTTAAGCGATAATTAACGCTCGGCTCGAAAACACGGTCGGCCGTAAACTGTGGATTTCCAAGTGGATTTTGGGCAGAGCACGAAAATTAAGTGGTACTGGAGAGAACGATCCTCGTATTTGCTTCTCGCTTTGTCACATGGACCACCGGCATCATCCTCTCTCCTTTATACGCCTTTACGTCACCGATCAAGCTCATGTCGCCCTACGCCCTCGCCAAGTCCTCGGTAAAGGGCCGTAACTTGATCCAGTTGCGGTGCACGTTGGAAACATACGCGCATACCATTACCATGGAACTGGTTTGTTTGGAGAACGATATTACATGTATGTATAATCCGCTGATTACATATGCTGTTGCATACAAAACACGGCTGGACCTCCATTTTCTAACATCGAGACTTAACAGTCTAACAGACTAACATCTATTACACGTATGTAATTCTATTATATGTATATGAAATATTAATCTATTGTATATGTATAATTCCTTTATGTCCATGACATAGAAAGCCTCTAGATCGTATAAGTTCCTGTCCACAAAAATTCGCGAATATTCGGCATATTTTACAGCTGTAAATGTATGTCCCCTCTTAATGGATTACATATGAAAAGATTAAAGAATACTTTTATATCATGCAACATTTCAAAATAGAATTCTATTAGTCCTGATAAATGAAAATTTGTTATAAACGTGAAAAATTTGTGTAACTTTCGTACAAAAATCTCGTTTTTAAAGTTTGAATCGACTTGGGCCATTTTTAAAATCAACCGAATGTCCCATAAATGAATTATAGCGATCAAGAACTACGAGTTTTATTAGAAACAATAATTCCAATGAAGGAATTCATGAACATTTATTAATTACCGTGAAAAGGTAATCCATTTTTATCATTTCAGACTTTTATCATGGGTTTCGAAATTCTTAAAATGTTCCTGAAAAACTGGTGGGATGTAGGGTAGTAAGTATGTAGTATCCTTATTTTTTTCTTACATTATTTAGTTGAACTCAATTTTCTTAAAGTATCACTTAGACCACTTTCATAATTAATACTAAGCGAATTCCGTATAATGTTGAAACAACAACCACTATTTCATAGTTCATTTTTGACAATATCGTAAAAATTACATCGAATTAATTCAGTTTGAAATAATGTGGCGTGAAATCACTGGTAAACTCGTTTTTTTTTATTTTTATTTAGACCATTTTTTATGGGCACAAACCTAGTGTTAATACGCAACTATTCAACATCAACAACGCAAGCTCCGAAATTTTCACGGGATGCTACGAATGGAAATAAATTTTTCTTGTCATTTCCAGACACATTAGCAGGATTCGAGGAATACGGTCCTGAGAATCCCGAGAGGTCTCCCCTCGGGCCCCTGTTGATGGAATGCAGGTGAGCAGGCAGACTTCGATGCGTGGAGACAGGTACAGGCAATGTCCGCCGTGTGCCTGGGACCTATGTCCCATTCTAAAGATATCGGATATACAGGGTGCGCCTGTAGAATCCGGACAGAATTGATTTTGAATTTCCCGTTATATTAGTATTCAAACGAAGGTCCTAATTGGATCGGAAGTTTGCTAAATATGTCAATATGTTAATAATTTATTAACCTCAAAATAGCAGAGGTCGTCGAGCCAAGCATGGAATATAATTGAAGATTGACGATTATAGAAAGCCTATGCGCCGGTCAAAATTATAAAATTCTTTGGGTACCGAAAATCGACGGTATACGACGTTGCAAAGAAATATGCAGCCTCGGAAGGGTTCGAGAAGGGTTCTCCATCTCTAACGAGAGAAGTTCGTGTCAGGGAAAAAGGATTTTGTCGTGGGCGAAACTAAATTTCCAGCGAGTGTCTACATTTTGAGCGTCGTTTCGAGTCAAGGCGACATCGTGCCGCCGCACTTTTTCCAGAAAGGTGAAACTGTCACGAAGGAGGTTTATTTGAGGGTCTTGAAGATAATAACGAAGCCATGGATGGAGACTGTGGCCTCTGAATGGCCGTACTTATTTCAATAAGGTGGCGCACCCGCTCACAGGAGCCATCTTCTTCAAAATTGGCTCTCCGATGTTTTGGTCGAAGGATTTCTGGCTTCCTAACAGTCGCGATCTAAACTCGCTGGACTAGTTCGTGTGGGGCGTAATTGAGGGAAACGTTGAAAAGTGTAGGCACCCCAATGTCAACTCCCCGTGAGCTGCAATCGAAGCAGAGTTCACGGCCATATAACGCGACCCATGGAAGTCAGCGTGTTCGCGCTTTAGAGCAAGAATCGAACAAGCGATAGAGACGCAGGGTGGTTATATAAAGCCAAAGTTCTCAGTAAGGACTCTTCAAATGAGATATAACAGCATTTTATCGAATTTTCGTATATTGTCCGAATAAACAAATTTCTGCATAAAACTTCATCTGTCCGGATTCTAATGGCGCACCCTGTATTTCCTGGGCCGGGGACGTTCGGTTCACCGCGAACGAACAGCCTCGACGAAGAAACGGGAGACGAGTTTCGACTTCTCCGTCATTCTTTTTTCCCCTCTTGTCATTCTCTCTCTCTCTCTCTCTCTCTCTCTCTCTCTCTCTCTCTCTCTCTCTCTCTCTCTCTCTCTCTCTCTCTCTCTCTCTCTCGCTGTTTGGCCGACCTTATCCCCCGCGGATGACGAATTCGTTCGGCCAATGCCCGTGCAACACCTCCGAAAGTCGATTTACCAGCAAGCAGCGCCACGACTCGACGCTCCTCGAACGTGCTTTCACCGATCGAACATATCTTGAAATTTTAGAAAACGGAAAGGGAATGCATAATTTAGTACCTAACCGAGGGAATATATATAAGGCCGGGATATTTCGCGCTTTGAAACTTTGCGAACGGCGCATGGGGAAAGAGGGTCGATGCGAAATGGTCCGGGAAAATTCTGTACACTTTTCCACGCTTTTGTAGAGACCCTTCTTAACGCTGGATGTACGGAACGAGTTGAAACACATTTCTTATTTTAATCCATTGCCATACTTTCGCGAGTCTGACTCGTGACTGCACTCATACTTTATACGTCACCACACTATTTTAAAGTAAATTAATTCGATGCAATTTTTACGATATTGTCAAAAATGAACAAATGAATTTATTTGGTGGTAGGTTTGAAAGTGATCTAGTAAGAACGTAATCTAACTTTGTAAGTCAATGTTAAATCTTACTGAAAGCTTGAATACGCTAATATATAAAATGTGTGTCCAATTATAGTCTACCTAATCAAGGATTATTGAATATGAAATATGCATAAAATTGTAACTTGCTCAGTTTGTATTAATATTGCAGCTGTGAATATTTAGATCCGACTGACGCACCAAACAAATAAATTGTATGACAATGGATTAAATTACAAAAACTGTGAGGATGTTTTATGAGCTTCTGTATTATTATTTTCTTTTCTACTTTGATTTTAATTTTAAAATAAATAGTCATTACAATTTAGTCCGTAAATCTAGTGTTAACCCTTTGATCTCGAGAGACAACTCGTCAACGTTGACTTAATGCAATGATTTTAAATAAATGACTTTTAACTTTTGTAGTATTATACACGCGATGTTTGAACATAGTGGCACAGACAATATTATCGATTAATAATAGAGAAATAATAATTTCAACAAAATTCATCACAATTTCCAATTAGAAAATTTTATAGTTGCTGTCTGCCAACAGTAAAATGTTTTCGAGTGCAAGTAGTTTAACGAAGCGTTGAAAATCCTCGTCCATGTAACCGCTGTACAAAATTTGACGAGAGGGCCGAAGGTAAAAAGGTACCACAAAGTAGTACTTGTGACGTATTCAAAATATGGATCAAATTTATCGCGTTTAAACCGACTGTTGCGTCACGAACGTGTTACGTTATTTTAAAGCGAACGATTATTAATAAGTGTCGCGTCGACCAGTTTGCATTAACGATTTAAAGATAAGTCACGAAACGAACAGGCAGTTCCAGAGTAAGTTTCACCCGAGTTTCCAGCTTCGGGTGGGAAGTTTCAGTTTGCATAAATTATTAAAATCAGTGCCGAAGATCTAACGACACTCGGAACTGCCTGAACTCTGCACGAGTTTAAGGAAATCGAAGGTTCCAATGATTTATCCGTATCCGATCTCTTCGAGCTTCCGAAAAATTGGTAGCTCGAAAAGAGATAGTTTCGAAGATACAGTAACGGAGGATTCCTCTCGTTGATCGCCAACTTCTCGGCTGCGAGGTATTCCTTGTGGGGCACAGTAACCATTCGGTAGCTTTAAACGCTGTAATTACGGCGGGGCTGTTGCGGAGTGCTGGACTCCTGTATCTGCTTCAAACTGACAATCAATTATTAACCTTCGTTCGCTTCGCACCGTTCCGTACCATCTATCTATACACTATCTTGGTCTTTGCGATTCAGCCGACCAACTTTCTTACCTATTTCGAAAAAATAATCCAATCACGACGAAAAAACTAGATGCAACTGTTTTTCTCCCGTTACAAGTAACAGCAATTTCCGAAACGAAAAATTACACGTTGAATCTCCGACATTAACCCTTCGGAGACGATATCTTTTAATCCTTCGCACTCCAGAGAATTTTAACTATCGGTAAAAAGCAACTGTAAAACTTTGCAATTGAAAAATTTGATGAATTTTTTTTAAAATTGTTATTTGTTTTACTAATCGCCAATATTATATATAATACATATAATATGATATAATATAATGTACATATATTAACTCATGAATAATAGTATACATATATATACATATTCTTTTTTTGTATTTTATTTCAACAAAGAAATTGTAAAATGAAGTCGAAGTATCAATTAAATAGTCCTCAAAATCATCAAAATATTTATTCGCTCATTATCCTTCAAAATAATTATATATATAGATATACAATTATATTCTTTTTTTGTTTCTTACAGTAGGATTATATTAAATGAACTGTGTATTCGGTGAACATTTACATTAAAGTTTGCAAAATTACTTCCTGCTTCGACGTCTCTTAGCTTAAAGAAATACGCGAAATAATTTTACAATTCATGCGGTAAAACGGAAATAAGAATATGGCAGTTAACCATATTAAAACAACGACCAAAACAAACGACGATCCGTAATAAAAACGATGACGAAACAGCGTTGCATCGGAAGCGCATAAGAAAAGTCGAAGGAATTCGGTCTTTACGCAAGCGTGTTTCGCGCGTGACCGTGTAAAACGGCCTTAATAGGAGTGTTTCCTGATCCCGGAACGAGTAACGAGACTGGTATACGTATAGCGAAGGGTTAGTGGGAAGACGAACGTCGAGTCTGCTTTGCCCGGGGGTACACGCACACACAAGTCCCATTACTTGCACGTATTATCCTCTCCGGCATTTTCACGAGACTCGTAGTTGCACTCCCGAGTGCAGTTGCAGTCACGGAGCAGAACGGGGAAGATAGCACTGGTGATGGGTGGTGGTTAGTAGTAATAGATGTCAGGGCCAAATCCTCTAGCCCCCACGATCTCAATTAGATCAAATGACGCGCGATTAAGCGTGATTAGCCGCGGACCTTTCAGTTTTTACTCGCTAATGGTCTAAGGCTATAACCGGACTCGCGCCGAACGCGTCCAACAGTTTATAGTAGGCGTTTCTTCTTTTTTTAGAAACGATTCTACATCATATTTCCTTTAATAACGCGAATTTACGTCTACATCGTGTTACGTCGCTGAACGATAGTTCAAGGGACCTCTGTTTAGATGGAGTCAAAAAAGTAATTTTTTTTTTTGTTTAACGCTAGAACTACCAACGAGTCAAAATGACTGGTTTCAGGTTTGACATTTTATGTCAGAAAATTTTGTGGCTGTCCTTTTGTCAAAATATCTGTTACGTTTTATTGAGCTAATGAATTGTTGTATATGTTACATGATGCTGCAATATTTATTTATTTACTTTCCTACTTCATTTTCAATTCTAAAGTAAGTGTGCATTTAATGTTCGTATTTCTAGTGTTACATAGTTACTTTAAAACCAATTTTTTTTATAAAATGTTAAGCTTTTTGCTCCGAGGTTTATCATTCTTACAATTTATAATTTTTGTTCGGTATCTCAGATTCGTCCATTTACTACAACTACATACTAATAAAATTTCTTTATTTTGACTGTTTCGAATAATGAGAACCGACACTAGATACTTCTAACAGGCTGAACCTCCGCCATTTTGTATTTTATTTCAGCAAAGAAATTGTAAAATGAAGTCAAAGTATCAATTAAATAGTCCTCAAAACCATCAAAATATTCGCTCATCCTTCAAAATAATGATTCAAAATCGTCTTAATTTCGGCGAAGGAACAGAAATTTGTGAAGAAAGCAATTGGAAAGCTTGAAAAATTGCGCATCGATATTCGAAAGGTCGTGCACCTCTTGCTCCGGGTATCGGTGGCTCGTTCGCTTCCTCTTGAATAATTACATCGGCGTAACTGGCAAACAAGACCCGATTGCTAAGCAGTGTCACGATTCTCATAAAAATAAGAGAAATAGAGCTATCTGGTGTCCGTGCACGAAACCAGCGAGCAACCGTCGAGGTTATTTCCTTAAAGGGTGCAGGACATTTACAGCGACGCGTCGAAAGGGAGCAGCAGCGTGGTAGGTTGGGAAACGCTGCTTCAATTCCCCGTAAGGTTGGTCTTTTTCTTCTTGCGTTCGACTCGGCGTAGCACGGTGCCGGCGTTGTTCTACCCGGGCCCAGGGCTGTACGATGAGAGAGGTAGCACGCAGGGCAGGGGAAAAACCGCTTAGGTAGAAGGGCAGTTTGATGGTACGCGCTACCGACACGCAGCTACTTCGAAGAAATTTAATGGACGGTGGTGACCGTCGGGCATAATAAATCGTACACCCGCCAGCATAAATCTGTGTACCACTCGCTTTAACACTAAAACTACCAAAAGGGGTCAAATGACCGTTCTACAAATTTCCTACCTCGAATAACAAAATTTGTTAAGCCGGTCTTCCTGACATTTATGCTGTTTGTCATCAAGATAAAGAATCTATAAGTGTATTCATTTATTTTTCAACTTCATTTTTAACATCAAAATAATTGTGCATTATACGTCGGTAGTTTTAGTGTGAAAACACGGTCACGACTAATATATTTCTTGCTAACTACAATGGAACGAGAAAAACCGTAACTTTCTCGGATTCTACGGGAATCAATCTCGAGCTCTCAATGATCACGGTTTATATTTAGAGAACGATCATTTCCCGGTAAGATGAGTCCTCTCGCGACCGTAGTCGGTCAGATTCGAAGAATTCGAAGGACCGGGAAACCCGGGAACGTAGAACTCGAGGTGCGGTTATGCAGCCGGGTCTTTCGTGTCCCGTGGCACCCGAACGTAGAGGGGGAACCGTGGTAGAACAAAGAAAGCGGCAGAGGGAGGAAAGGGAGTCGCGTAAAGGGCAGTACACGCGAGCCGTGGCCGCGAGGCACGCTCATTAGAAATAATAATAATTACCGCGGCATGAATAATAAATGTTGCCGTTTGCTCGATACCTGGCTAACCGGGAAGCGACTTAACCACCACTGGCACGCGGTAATTAAATAAATGAAATATACACGATGCAACGATTCGTTTCTCGGCGACTGTCGTCTCGTTCCATGAATAATGCCAACTGGCGGAGGAAAGATGGCGACCGAGAAATCAAGCACGCGGTCATCCCACGAAACCGTTATTTACACGCGTACGGACCGTGAAAGGTTTCGATACCGCGCCGGACTCTGTCGATGTTAAATTATGTAAACAGTATGTTAGGGAACGAAATCGTTTCGATGAAAAAACAGGATAATGCGTGTAAACGGATGACGTCGAACGCGTCCACGGAAAAATAAGATAATAGTAGAAAACGATACCGCCGGTGCCTTATCGAATACTCGTTCGGCAACAGATCGGAAGAATAGCGTGATCTTTCGGACAAAGTCAAAAATCTAAGAATCAACCGAGAAAGGAGGGCGCAGGAGAGGCTTTAAAGAGCCAAAGCTAACCTTCTCTCACAAGGGGGGAACAGGTTCCCGGCATGGTTACCGCGTATTCACCGAGCTGAAAACCTTGAGCTCCACGGACAGAGAAAAAGGCGTCCTACTCTCTCTCGTTTCTGATGCTGTGGCTACGGTTGCTCTTTGCAGACACACGATACGAATCGAAAATTCAAACACCGAGCCGAACGCACGGAAACATCCCACGTTTTCTGAAATTTTTAGAACGCAGTGGGTTAACCGGGTACAGATTAGGGCGTCTCCTCCTCCATCGAAATAGAGTTTGACTAGTCCCGCATAGCGCGACGGACGTACAATTACAAAAGTTTTCGTATTGTTACAATCGACAAATATTATAGATGCCAACGGAACGTTGGTGGGGACAGCCCTTCCGAGGTGCGAACATTGCGAGAAAGAGTATGCGATTAACACTAGAACTACCGACCAGTCAGAATGACTGGTTTCGGGTTTGGCATTTTTAATTACAAAATTTTATTGCCGTCCTTTTGTCAAAATGTCTGTCATGTTTTGTCGAGGTAATGAATGGTTGTATATGTTAGGTGATGCTGCAATAATTATTTATTTATTTTTCTACTTTATTTTCAGTTTCGAAGTAAATATGCATCTAATGCCGGTACTTCAAGTGTTAAGATGAGCGAGCGAAGCGAAGAGACCGTGTAGAATTGACATCATTTATATTGTTGGAATATACAAAAATCACTCTCCTTGTAATTTCTTATTTAGAGGCAAGGAATGAATATACTGCCTAATTTTAAGTTCGACGAACTACGGCGTCGAAGATGGTCTTCCTAATGTAAGCATCATGTAAAGGAGAACATCGTTTCATTTAAGAGTATATCGTGTATTTGTATTATCCACAATACTTTAAACTCTGCTTCCATTTCCAATATATATACTTTTCTTTTGTTATATGTTTCTTATTAATATTAAATAAATGTTGCATTTATTGTAACAGTATATTCCGATATTCGTTGAAAGCGACCGAAGTTACCAACCCCGTCGTTAAGGCGGGTCCCCGTTGCATCCGAGTGTACGTCCGAAGAGACTCTGACTGAACGTTTCAAAGAATAACGCTCGCGGTTCTGCAATTCGTGGGGAGTACGCACGAGCGACAAAAAATCGCGAAACGAAACATCTGTTCGAATAAATGATCCGGAAGGCGACGACGAGACGAAGCGACGAGGAGCACGGATGCATCCGATTCGAGAGGAATCGTGGCGACGCTGATTTCCAAAGGCGGGCGACTGTACGCACCTGATAGAGTCGCCCCCACGCTCGAAACTCGACGAGGCAAGATGGCGGGGAGCGGTGGGGCCCAGAACGAGTCCCTGACTCGGTTCAGTCGCTATTCGTACGTCGGGCCCCGTTGATACGTCGCGCGGCCTCGTTTCGTGCCACGAAAATTCTTTCGAAAAATATTCGTTCATTATTCCGCCGGGGACGCCAACGGAACAGAGAGAGGGAGAGCGAGTCTGACGTATCGCGTCAGACATTAACTCTCGGCACGACGCGTTCATCGTTCTTATCCTTCCCCTCTCTTTCTCTTTCGCGCTTCGACCACGTTAACGAGCTTCGAAACGAACTCGAATCGTGCGAACAGTGAATCGTGTGAGGTGCAACGCTCGGTGGTTGTTTTATTTTCACCGCCGCAACGAGAAAAGCGACGCCCTGCGGCAAGGAAAAAGACGATCGACCAATAAGCGCGTGGTTCCCGCGCGAACGCGAAACAACCACGGGATCGAACAATTCCTAGCCGATTTTCAGTGTGGATTTTTAACAACGATTCGAGAAGGTATCATTTTTCTCGACGCTACGGTGATTGTTCAATTTGGTGGTGGATTTCTAGAGCTTCGTCCGAGGTTTGTATCTATGCAAAAACAGCGCGATAACTTTTATCCGGGAGAGATGTTTGTAAAAAAAACAGTGGAAATGGCAGCCAACGTCGTAATCGTGAGAGAACTAGTGACCCACAAATCGATTGAGATCGTGTATTCGTATTATTACCGCGAAACGTAAACATCTCGTAACCTTTCCGAAACGAACTTGTTCTTTTTCCTCGACGACCACGTGCCGTACGACGAAACTATTTTCTATCGTCGCTCGAGACTTATTAAGGCCGTTCAATCGACCCCAATTGCTCGAGTCCATTCTTCAAAACGTTTGTAATCGCATATTCGTCACGATCGAGAAATTGCTCCGCGATGTCATCGGCTAACGTACGACCGTTTCCACGTAGCCGACTATAAAAGCGTTTCTAGGTACGAGAGCGGTAAAGGCCCGGCTCGGGTAAATCGGCTTAACCTTCCGTATTTTCTGTCCTGTCCGAATCCGAAATCCATTGTTTTTGCATCGCTTTCTTCGGTTTAGTCGAACGGAACAAAGAGAATGAAATCCATTGTTGTACCGACGAGCTCAAATCCTAAGTTGCGAGGACGGCACGTTCGGTCTTTGGAATACCGATGTGCCACGAATGTCGGACAATTTTAGGAGACCCTAGGAATTTCCCGCAATTATGGTAGGTACCTTTTCGGAAGAAGAAAGGAATTCAGGGACGTCCGAATGTTACCGTTCAAACTTCCACTCTTCGTAACTCGAAATTAACGCGATTTATAAACTTTTAAATTTTCTATTAATTGAAATGTAACACAGATTCCATTTTTACATCTTTGTTAGCGTTCCTTGTATGGAAGAATAATAAACCGTTTTTTGAACAATGTATATCCGATTGTTATAAAGGAAAATGTAGATTTAACTTTGCTTGAATTCTGATTCTACCATTAGCGTTAGAAGTACCGGAATTAACTGCATACTTACTTCAAAACTGCAAATAAAGTAGAAAAACAAATAAATAAAGATTGCAGCATCACCTAACATATACAACCATTCATTAGCTCAATAAAACATGACATATACATTCACAAAAGGACGGCAATAAAATTTTGTAATAAGAAATGCTAAACCCGAAACCAGTTATTTTGACTGGTTGGTAGTTCTACCATTAAATTCCACAATTGCGTCAAATTTGAAATGCGTTCCGACTGTTCGCTTCCCTTACTAGCTAAAGGAGCAGCCACAGCGCTGATCCTTCGTTTCTAGGTTCTACCACGAGATAAAATTGTGATAACGAGCGAGGGCGAGGGACTTGCACGCGAAGCTTCATAAATACACGGCATTATCTGCCCGGTTCAGGGACTGACGGTAGACCGTAAACCGCCATTGTGTACATAGGAGATCCCGGTTTAACCATAGTTACCGAAAGTTTGACGGCGATAATGCCTCTACCAGAATATTGTTTCGAGGAAACGTCTAACCTATCTCTCCCTCCTATCCGGTTTTACGCGAAATTAATTCTCGCGACCCAGACAGATTCTTAACCTTTAGCCGCGCCGTTTTATTTTTTCGGAGGCGTATTAAAAATCCGAGCGGAATTTATCCGAGCTTTAACCGTGAACGCGTCGCGATAGAGAACTCGTACAAAGTGCATCAAGGGGTTATACGAAACGTTTATCGTGCGACGCGCTGGAGAAAATTGGTGACAAGTTTCTTAGGGGTCTTCGACCGTGAGATTTAATGAAAAATACCGACGGGAAAGCGGCTGTTAACCTCGTTCGAGACGCCATGCGAGACCATCGAAGACGCGACTGCACGTTTCACGCGGTTAGTCTCGCGCCAGTTTGTCACAAAACTGGTTTATCCGGAATGCGAGTCTGCAGAATCGAGCGAGCACACGATCTGCCATGCGCGGGCTATACTTTTATAATACTTTAACCAAATACGATGCTGCTTCCTGCGCGTTAACTCTAGAAATGTACGACCGCCAAATGACAATTCATTTTTAAATTAAAACAAATCTAGACGAAAATAAATAAACTATGATACGTGAACTGGCTTATACAATGATCCTTTATCTTGACAACAGTTAACCTACACTTTGATAAAAGCTACTTCATAGTGTTTGTAATTTAAAATAAAAAATATGTTATGAGTCTTTTTGACTCTTTTCATAAATCTAGTGTTAAACGAATTATATATCAAAACCGAGTTATGCAAAAAACGATATCTTTTTAGTAACTTAACCGTTTGAGTACGACGAAGCGCTATTGCGCTTCGCTTGTTATGTGCCAAAAATGCGGAGAAGTGCTATCGCGCTTCCTTTTCATTCATTTCATTTAATTCCGCACTTTTAGCATATACTATATAAGAAAACTCTTCAGCACTCAAATGGTTAAGAACGTTAACTAACGCTTAATGTTATCGAAAACTTTTTTTTATCCCAGAAGTCAACGGTAGCAATAAAATATTACACTTTTACAATTAAAAGAAACGTACAAGGCATATGGATTATTAACTGCAGCGGTTGCAAATAGTTTGTATAAGCTGAAATTTTACCCGCGATACACTTTCGGGGTTAAATTTCAATTGCCGCAATGGACACCGTGCCGAATCGAAATTTTGATAAAATTATATCTTTCGTGATAATGAAGTTAAATTTGAATTTAAATGAAATTTCAATGTTCGCGACGGTCTTTACGACGCGGAAAGTACATTGACCGTGATATAATCGAAACGTTTATAAAGCTCGTACGCATCGTAAATGTTTATATATACACGGAACACTTACAAAAGAAATATTTACAGTCTACAATATGTGTACGCAACAATGATGTACATCTTACTCGTTTTTAAGAATGATACGCTGTGACATTCAATACATGTATTGCGGTCAAAAGCCTGCCTCTTTCTCTCCGTCTCCTGGCTATCTTCGTTCTACTCGTTTTTCTTTCTGCATACTCGATTCTGGAGGCGGGCAACGTTTCAACGTGATTCATGTAACGCACAGCAAACGATATTATACACCTACTTCCGGAATCCCGCGGGCGCGTTTAAAAGAATCGTTCGTAAGCAACGGATCTCTTTATCTTACAAACAGAACAAACGTTTTGTTGATATTTCAATGAGTTTTCATATAATGAGAGATGCTGATAATTTGAATATCCTGCCTGCGGTCGTAACTGTAGATACCGTCTAGTTAACTGCTGCAGAGACGTTTAATGTTAATTTTCGTTCTATTTTGCGAAATCGACCAAACACCCGACTGTTAAGAGCAACACATTTTTAAACACGGATTCAAATCCTGATCACAGGATGTTATTATATATCTTTATTTTTTTAGCAACGATCTGTTGCATTTTCAATACTTCGAAGTTTCGGAGGTGTTTTTACGATATTTGAAATTTATTTGTTAAGATATTTAATATTTATTTTTTACAATATTTGATACTTATATTTTACAAAATTTGATTTTTATTTTTTACGATATTTATTACTACAATTCTTTAGTTTCGAATTTGCTATGCACTACACTGTGACTCGATGATTGAAATCAACTCGATATGTATAATTGTATAAACGACTTTTATTATTCAGCGATAAGTGGTCTTTTTTTATGATCTCGACAGTATTCACCTTTCACTGCATGACGAAACGATTGCCCTTCACTCGTACGATACTGCTCGTCCAAGATAAGCGAGATACAATGCGCAAACCTCGAGCGAGGTGTGTTTCGGGCATGTTTCAGGTTGCCTGCCCTAACCGGGCGTTGGAATCTCCATACAGAGTTTCCACGCGCAAAACCCCGATATCCTTGACAATTTTTTTCTGTTCAGTCATTGATGTTCGTTCGATACTTTCTCTCATACCCGTAGTAATAATAATACCTCTTACAATTTGTATTTTTTTTTTATCGAGAAACAATGTACCGAGAGTGACGCGCGATCGTCTCTACGATGTAATCTTCCTTAGGAAATTACTAGTTTTCGAAGATAATACAATCGATAGGAGTAACATGGAAAATGCGAGTCGAAGACACAAATACGAAGTTCGTAATGAACTTTCTGATTTACTACTGGTAAATTTAAATTTAGTAATATGAAGCTCGTAATGAACTTTACATGCATTTGCTACTGATAATATTAGAGTAGTAAATAATTCCTGTGGATGTAATTTTGAGGTAATCGAGAGTAGGCGTGCGAACGGGAACGCTTTTTATTTCGACATTCGAAAATGGGTGAACGTACTTAGGGAGCTAATTATTAGACAATTACGAAAGCTTCGAGAGACCTCTGTTGTCCCTTAAATGGAATAATTTCACGATCTTAACTGTACTTAGATTCATTTAGACCCATTTAGATAGTCTAAAAATAAAGACAGTCATTAAATTTCCATTTCTTAGCGAACTCGTTAACGTCCGGCAGAAAATATGCAGTGCAATTTGTCATTCAAATTTAAGTAATCAAACATTCGTCTCACACGTTGTACCCTTTTACATGTAGCAAAAATGACAACTTATTAACGAAATATATTATAAGAAATATTTAAGAAATAAATGAAGTATACTCAACGAATATGATGAATTTTACCAAATTAAATTACGAATGCTAAGTTGAATGAAAGAATGCTTGAAAGAATATCCTTTCGCGTGTTTTTCCTTTCCACGACTGGAAATAGAATTAATTCTGCTCACTGTCTTCGAGCCAAGAATATTCTTATGGGCTGACGCACACGATGATGCAAAAAAGAAGATTTCGCGGAAAAAATAGCTGTCTGACCAATTAGGAATTTGCATTTAACACTTTGCATGTGTTGACGTCGGTATACAACTAGAAAAGTTGCAAAACTTGCAAGTAATTTGTGGTTGACCCAAATAAGACCGTAATTCATGATTCGCTTTTCTTGTAAACGGGTAAATTGTGTGCTTCGTTCTTGTCGCTCTCTACATCGATATTAATTGAAACCATTTAACGAAACTATTCTATATATCGTGGAGCAGATGTAATCGCATTTGATCTAACGGTTCCTTCTCCATTTCTGTGTTAAAAATAAAATTCCATTAAATATCGAGTTATCGTTAAATCTGCGTTATAGCGAGTTTAAACTTTAAATTGTTTCCTTATTTGAAAGAAGTGACTCGACGCTTTCAAGAAGCAACTTTGATGGAGAAATAAATCTTGTATAACGGACCGATTCCTTCGCAGTTACACGAAATTCGAAGTTATCAAACAGTTAACGTAATCACCAGATATATCTACATTCGAAAAACGAAAAAAATCTTTGTTTTTCGTTTCCAAACTCGCATTTGCACGCGAAATCGGCACCATCTCCCGTGCCATCTGTATTTGCGCCTGAGTCACGGTCTCGACGATATTTGTACGAACGTTTAGCGCGTAGAGTTTTGCGATTTCACATTCTTTTTTATCAGTTAACGTTTTGTCTTCGACCGTTCGATGACATTTCCTACGAGTCCTCTGCGAGTTCGAACCGCGTGGGTGTAATTTATACGCGTGTGCGTGGATCGAATCGATTCGTCGCAATTCGTACGAAACTGGTCGAGAAGAAATAATGTTTGTTGGCGAGAGAAAAGTCGAGGAATACGCGGTTCGCGTTGCGAAACACATCGACCGTAAAGTGTTTAACTAACGATTTGCTCCAGTAATTTATTCCGCGAACCGCGTAATAACCCAGCAGGAAAACTTTATTATATGTTTATACAGCTCTTGTAAAATCACTGAAAAACCGTGGTAATTTTCGCGAGATCGAATAATACGATGACCTTCGTCGTTTGCATCTTATGATATCGTCGATGATAGGCTGCCCATCACTTTTAACACTAGATTTACGGACGATTAACGACCATTAATACTTTTCAATATGAAAATTATACTGAAACGGTTTAACATAAAACAATTAAGATTCTCCGTTTTTATGGGTTCCGTAAATCCAGTGTTAATCATAAGTGCCCATAATTATGAAAGTGGTCTAAGTCCAAATTAAAGAGAAACGAGTTTATCACTTATTTCGCACCACATTGTTTTAAACTAAATTGATTCAATGTAATTTTTACGATATTGTCAAAAATGAACCATTAGATAGTGGTTGTTGTTTCAACATTATATGGAATTCATTTCAATATATATCAAAAGCCTAATAATTAATAAAGGTTCATGAATTATTTCATCGAAATAATTGTTTCTAATGAAACTCCTAGTTTTTGATCGCTTTAAGTCATTTTATAGGTCACTCAGTTAATTTTGAAAATGATCCAAGTCGATTCAAACTTTAAAAACATTTTTGTACGACAATCGCGCAAAATTTCATGTTCGTAATAAATTTTCATTAATTGAGTCTAATAGAATTCTATGTTAAAATATTGCACAATATAAAAATATTTTTTAATCTATTCAAATGTAATCTATGAAATATCATGATACAAGAAATATGTGACTTAGACCATTTTCATAATTATGGGCATATATATCTCGCTGGTAAATAGGAAAAAATGTGTGTTCCGCCATTGCGTTCTACACACCGAATTACGAGATATTTATTACCCCTTAGTTCGCATTATTACGCGGTATTCGCGTTCACAATTTCTCTTTCGTATAATTTATGTTCGTTCCCGAAGTAACAAAATATACTCCGGCTTATTTGCCACGCCTGCTCTTAAGGGATTAAAAAGTCCCTAAACTGTGTCTACGAACCTTCAGACACGAAATCGCTGGATAAAGTTTCTTGTACAATGGAAAGAAATATCTCTAATCGAGGGGAGACAACGCTCCATTACGTCGTCGACCGATTGCGAATTTGCAAAAAAACTTATCAGAATTTGTGGCAGGGACAGGGCTACATCCTTCGTAGAAAACAAATTACCCACGTCACTGGAACCATTCTGTCAGAGAACTGTCCGGTCAACAAGTTTTCATTTAACCACGCAACTAACTTTCTTGCTCCAGCAAAGAAACCTAATCGACTTTGATGGAATTGTGCCACGATACGAAAAATCGCGATGTTTCTATTTCGAGCTTAATCCTTTGCGGTCGTATATTTTTACCATTAGCAAATAGCAACTGCAAAACTTCCTAGTTAAAAGGTTTGATCAATCTTTTTAAAATAATCATATTTTTATTATCGATTACAGATTTTGTCTGTTTCATTGTGTCCAAACATCACGTGCATAATGCTACAAATGTGGTTAAGAATTATTTATTAAAAATTGTTGCACTGAATCAAATGGCGAGTGAAAGTCCGCAAGGGGTTAACCCTCTGACTGCCAAAATTACATTTGTTTGAATTTTTGTGATTATCATAAGGTAAAAGTGGATAAATAACAAACTATAAAGTACAAACCTAATTTCACATGGAGAATTACTTGTCTTTGAAAAATTTGTATGGTTTCTCCAAGTGAAATACAATTATCAAATACTATTTGGATTTTGAAAAACAAATTATCGAAAATTTTCGTAAATGTCTTCGATACGATTCTGTCGATTATCAGAAAGTATAAGATTTATTAGATTCTTTAACAGATAGTTTTTACGAGAAATAACGAACGAATTGCATAGTAATTTTTATCGAATTTATTTTTACTTCAGTTTCAATGTGGTATAGCATGAGGGTTGTTCGAAGATTTTATTGCGCTATCAATTCTATAATTCGAAATCGATCGTTGTTTTCTGTAGCTGACAACCTCCCATGTTAAGAAGTCATTTATTTTCATAGCGAAGCATACATTGTTGCGGAGAGGGTTTCGTTGGAAATGGTAGGAGAAATTCACGCGTAGGCAATATGACGGACAATCGCGTGTAACGTAGATTTTCTTTCGATAAGAATGCGTAGCTAATCTCAAGAATTCTTTAATTTCCAAGTTTCAACATTTTTACATTTTGGAGTTTTCTAGTTTCAACATTTCTACATTTTCGAATTTCTAAATTTCAACATTTCTACATTTTCGAATCTCCAACTTTCAACATTTCTGCAGTCCCGAATATTGCAATTTTCAAATTTCTTAGACTGATAAAATTCTAAATCCCCAAAACTTTAATTCTCCGAATCCCCGATTTGTAGATTGTTAATTTTCAATGTTCTCGAATGATCCAAATCCTCAAATTACCATATTCTTCGACTGTCGATTTCCTAAATGATCAATGTAAAAATCCCCAGATACCAAAACCCAAAGTCATAAAATGATTAATAAGGTTCGCAGAATTTGTAATCTATCTGCGAAGTTCTTAGACTGGTAACTTTCTAAATCCCCAAATCATTAATTCTCCGAATCCTCGATTTCTAAATTACTTAATTTTCATGTTCACGAATGTTCCAATTTCTGAAATTACAAAATTCTTCAATACCTTCTTGCTTTCAAGTATCAAAATCCCTAGAGGTCTAATCCCACAGTCTCAAAATGACTATGACCAAACAAGTTGTAATCCATCCGCAAATATTTCAAATTCGAGAAATCCCTGCGTCGTAGCTAGCCGTATTTTCTTTAGGTAAACTAGATTTATTGTGGTGCACGGACTTTTTCCAGACATTGTAAGAGTCCAGCGATCGTACGCGGAAACGGGATTTACAGTTAGCCAACGTTTGCTCGCAACCACACCTTGGAACTTTTCAGAGCAGCTCCGATCCTGTGTCGAGGCTTGTTCGATCGAACTGTTAATCGAGTGGGAAATTTTAAACGACCGAACAAGATACGCGTCTATCGATTATTTTTATCCCTTTGACTGGCGTCTGTTCTTACAGACACGCGACCTTTTCCCGTCACGATGACCCGTGTGTCGAGCAAACGCTCCTGAACCGTAACCAGTAAAGAAATTCTTCACTCGTTAAAAAAAAGTAAAAATTGATTCAAAATTCGAGGATTCTATCAATGGGCAGTCGAATCGCTCAGACATTTGGGAATTTGATAATTCGTCGATTATTGTTTTGCATATAGTAGTTCAACTCTTTGGTGGGATACAAAATGTCCTTACAAAAGGGATAAGGTCCTATAACAACAAATTTTATTGAAGTATTACTATTTTTTGTCATTCGTATTATCATTTCTGTGTTAAACTATACCAATTTTGTTTCATTCAGAATGGGATAAAAATTTCTGTGCAACATGGGCTTATTTTATTTTCTAAAATTGTATGTCTCAAAGAGTTATTTAGAAAACATTTAATTTTTCACTTTACATACTTTCACTGCACACAGCGACTAACTCCACAAAACAAAAAGTTGTGAAAAATAATGAAATAATGTAAATTATCTTAAAAATTCCCTTTATAATATAAATATAAGTAAATGTTACAAAATGACATAAATGTATCTAGTATCTAACGGTATATAAAATTAATAAGAAAGAATAGCTGAAAAAAATAATCGTCCATAAAGTTACAATTTTTGTATGGCCGGCTAAGTTAATCGAGGTGTACAGTGAACGGCTCATGTGAAGAAATTTTCAAGATGCACATAATTCACTGCTACTTGTACTCCAAAACGCGCATCTTCTTGCGATGATTTGGTTAAAAATTGCTTTCGTCGCTTCAAGATGTGAGCCATTTACTTTTTAAGTAAATAGCACAAAAAAATGGTACAAAAAGATCGTATAAAATAGGACCGCACAAAAACAGATTTGACTGTATTCTCAAACTTGTAAAAAACTCTTATCCCTGTAGCAGCACTTTCTAGGCGGAAGCGAGCGTACACCGCAACGTTTTCAGTCGGAGACACCCCATAAATCGACTAACGAAATTTGTAGCATAGTTCGATCGAATCCCGGGGATATTTCAGCGAATAAGGAGGCTCGGCGAGCTATAGCAGCGTGAAATTCCAATTCAAAACCTGTTTTCCCCGTGGTCCGTAACCAGATACGAGTAATTCGTGTACACCGGGTTGCCGGTCGCGGTCGAGAGTGTCGTGGCTCGGCCAAAAACCACCGTCTCGTGGTTGCACGCGATTCCGAGCCGTACTTTAAAATCGGTATTCGATATCTGTGATCATTAGATTCGTCGGCAGAACTCATCGATCGTGTACGTTTAACCCTTTGCGCTACAATGACCAGCTACACTCGCCACGCACTCGCGATTCGAAAACTTTGTTTATTGCATTTTTGACCATTACACTAGAAGTACCGGCAGTGAATGCATGCTTACTTCAAAACTGAAAATAAAGTAAAAAAAATAAATAAATAAAAATTGCAGCATCACCTAACATATCCAACCATTCATTAGCTCAATAAAATATGACAGACACTTTGACAAAAGGACGCCAATAAAATTTTGTAATAAAAAATGCCAAACCCGAAACCAGTCATTTTGACTGCTTGGTAGCTAGTTCTAGTGTTAACGAAACAACGCCTCCGTATTGATATTATAAATATTCCAAAAAAATCGAATGTCGCCATACAGGTGGCGTAACACGATATTTCAAAAAATAAAAAAAAAAACATATATAAGTACATAAGTATATATGTATATATGTATATAAGTAATTGTTTACTTTTTTCTTACACTTTCTATTTAGTATAAATACACAGTGAATATATAAGAAATAAATGTATAAATATACATATCATATACATATATTACATATACATATCTGTTCGTTTATTTCGTTTATGAAATCCAATGAGATCGGGATTGATTATGCACTTCTTTTTGCTCTAGTGGTCATTGTTCTAGAAAAATGCCCTCGTTAGTCTTAACTTAGCCTTAGGTTAATACGGTAGAATGTTCAGTATAAGTCTAATTGGAATTTACACAGTCGACGATGTTTAAATGCAAACGATCTCGACATTCGAACTTTCTTTCCTCAACTTAATGTTGTAGCAGTGAACAGTTCGTTGTGTCTGACGCATTTGTTGAATAAATTGTAGTGCAAGGGGTTAACGAGAAACGCTACGTATTAATCGATTTCTTTGATATATCGGAGACGAATATTTCCATACGCTGATGTTAAGAAATGATTCGCAACAAATTCGTTTCACTCGTTAAAAAAACGTGAGTCGATATATTACAAATACGTCAAACTATAATACGTTCGAGTATGGTATAGTGTATTGTAGTAGCACACTTCGAATATTGACAAATGGCTGCATAGGTTATTTGGTTGCGAATCGGCCGAACGAATATCGATAATACGGTAGAGACATTTTGTTTTTCTACCGTTCGAAACTTTTTAACCCGGCGCAAATGTCGTGTATTTAAAACAGAGTCTTTCTTCGAAGAAAGTGTACGAGATTATACTTATACACGTTTTCCGTGTAACACGACGTGAACGATAGGATAACGCATTAATAATTGATAACACCGTGAACTTAAATGTAAGGTTATCGACGAATGAAATGTTAACTGTGTTACGATACTCTCCCAATTGTAAGGTTAAACCTATTTTGGTAACAAAAACAACCATTTTGAGTGAAGGTACACAATGTACCATTCGAACTTACACATTCCTACATTCTTGAATACATAAATTTCAAAATATCTCCATGAAAAGTTTTACGGATTTTCAAGCAAAAATCGAAACCAATAAAATTTCGCGAGTTATACTTATACCGACAACCGACCATAATTCGGAATTTCTTCGATGCGTTCGTCAAAAAGAAATACCGGAAATAATTCGACGTCCAATTAAAATATCTGATAACTGTATTGCATTGAGGTTAGAGAACATCGAGAAAAGAAAGTTTGACAATTTTTTAATTATTTTTCGTAAAAGGAGGTACTGACGAGCGCTTGAAAAATGCAAATTGAAGAAGTGCTTAGGAAGAAGTTGAAACAAACGAGACGCAGAGAACGCGGTTGGAGAAGTCTCGGTTCTTTACGAGGTCTAATGAATTGTCCCAATGATCGTTAAAGCAGAAGTTCACGGTAGAAAGCGTATGTTGACTTTTCTCGTGTCCACTCGAGCCAACGTGGCCTGCGCCTTTCCTCTTCTCTTTCGTTTCACGAGGAACACTCGTGTAACTGGTTTGACTTGTACGGTTCGTTTATTAACCACGAACATATTTCGAAGAAACGTCCACTACAACTCGAGGAAGTTTCTACAGTATGTTCGAAATCTCTGCCTATACTTTATTCGAGCTCGTTGGACGTTCTACGGTTTCGACGCGTAGAATAAGCGGAGTTCGTGTTCCAAAATACAAGATGGCGCGCACTAAATCTTATAACATTATTGGGCTGTTCGGAAAGTGATTTCGTTTTTTCCCATCAGGCTTGTTTGTAGTTTGCGCCCTACCAAATATGGAAAGCGAGAAGCAGCACTTACGGAATATTTTACTTTTTTAAAAATGCTATTCAAACAAGAAAAAGAATATTCGATGAAAAGTATCCGTTCATTTTCATAAAAAAAAGACGAAATTATTTTTCAAATAACCTAATAGAATATTTATAGTATGAATAGGGATAGAAGACTCTTACAGTTTTTTCGTATCAAAATATTCCTTTCCCGTAGAAAAACGTTTGACATCGAACGTCTATGACTTCTTTCTTAGTACTTTTCAACGGAGAATAATTCTTTTTTCTAGAATCTTTAAATCGTACCACATGATTTACGATTAGATAATCGCGAAGCATTGCGGCATAAAGAATTATGAAACGTCAGGGGACACGGTTGTAGAAAAATTACAGATCGTTTTAAATCATCCATCACGTCGGAACAACCGCACACGACAGATAGGCGAAGGGTGTGAAATTACACACGTCCCTTCGCGAGCGTGTGGACACGTGTGTTTGCGATCACTCGCGCAAACGGTGTACCGCGAAAAAAAATTGCGAAATCTAACTGTAGTCAGCTTGTAACGTTATATCTGGACATCCTCGGTGTACACATTTTATCGATGACCCAAGTCGTAAGAATCATCAAAAATTGCACGCGATTTCTAATAATTTCATAAGTTTCTTTATAGTAATATCAAGAACGTCTACGAGTAAGGTTACAGAGCGTTATACAATCGGTACAAAATGCAATGAGTTTTATTTACAAATAAAACTTGGCGGTAAAAATTTACTTTTCGGCAAAATTAACCCTTTGCGCTCGAAGATATTTTTGCAAATAGCAACTATAAAACATTTTGGTCGAAAAGTTTGATGCATTTTTTTGAAGTTATCTTTCTATCATTAATTGCCACTATTAGCTGTTTGATTATATTTGTACATCTAAATAAATATACATATAAAATATATATATATATATATATATATATATATATATATATATTATATTTATATATAAATATATACATATTTAGTGAATACTAAAAGTACCGACGTATAATGCACAATTGTTTTGAAGTTAAAAATGAAATTGAAAAATAAATGAACAAAGTTGGAACATAAGTGAATAACAGTAACTGATTCTTTGTGTCGATGACAATCAGTACAGACGTTAAGAGAACCATCTTCATAAATTTTGTCATTTGAAGTGAGAAATGTGTAAAAGGGTCATTTGACCCCTTTGATGGTTTAGTATTAAAAAATACCTGTTCCCAATTGCTGTGGTAAACAAAATGGCGAGTGTGAGTCCCCTGTCGAGTGCAAAGAGTTAATCCAAACGATCGAATCTTTATTGTTGGCGAATAAAAGCGATGGAATTCGCTAGGTACAGAGACTGCAGCGTGCGTCGACGTTGGCAATCCTGCACGCTCGCAAATTGACCCTTTGTAACGGCACGTGTCTCCTCCGCTATCAATTAATTAACTAATAAACTTCCTACGGACCCATGATTCGCCTGTTTCAGCTTACAAGCGCGAATACACGATCAACCTAACATTCTTATTGCGATCTTGATCGCTTTTCCTCTCAAATAATTTATATTCGAAAATTATTTACATACTTGCCAAATGAAATCTTTAATTTTGTTTTAAAGAAAAATTCAATTGATCAGTTTTATTAACTCTTTGGGGTACGGTGGGATTAAAAATGTCCCACCTTTTTGATGTATGGTAATGCATGGTGGGACATTTTTATATATTTATTGTTATATTATCTATAACAATAAATTTAATTGAATTATTATTTTTGGTGTATTCTTGTTGTCATTTCTGTGTTATTAAAAATATACCAATTTTTCTTAATTCAAAATGCGATAAAATTTGTGTGCAACATGGGTCTATTTTATTTTCTGAAAATTCTGTGCCTGAAAGAGTTAGTCGGATTACAACGAATTTTAATAAATTATAATTAAACGTCAACCACGTGAAGAAAGAATTTATGTTGAGAGATACGACTTGCTCGACCAGTGATGAAATATGTTGGACCGCATAATTCTAGGACGAATGATGTACGGTCATGTAAATCTCTTGTATATAACGTTTGAAATAGACTTGTTAACTCGTTGTTGATTCAAGGAATACAAGAGGCTAGCAACGCGTAACAAAAGAAACCGCCGGATCTAGACAAATTAAAATAATCCGTATATATTTTATTTCCATGAAACACGATATCGGTACACAATTTATGATGCAACGCAACGCTACAGTGACACTTACATAATTTTATACTTTAACAATTGTAAAGGGTGTCTCAAAATTAACTCAAGACTTGAATTTGCCATTATTCGTGCAGTAAGGTGTTGTTAACGCTATTAACTCTTTGCACTCGAAAGAATTTTTCTTGTTATCAAATAGTACTGTAAAACTTGCTAATTGGAAAAGACTGATGAATTTTTTTTGCAAATTATTATTTGTTTATTATTGATCTCTATACTGTTCGTTACTCTATGTTTGAACATCACGTGTATAGTACTATAAATGTAGTTAAAAATAATTTATTTAAAATTGTTGCATTAAATCAAATGGCGAGTGAGTCGAGACTCGAGTGCAAAGGGTTAAAAAACTATTTGACAGCTGATACTTTAGGGTTAATAAAAATGAAACGTTACACGGTCATATTTTATTGAGGTAATGAATGTGTGTATGTTGTATATGTTAGGTGATGTTGCAGTAATTATTTATTTTTTATATGTTAGGTGATGTAGTATTTATTTATTTATTTTTAATTTTAAAGTAAATACGCATTTAATGCCGGAACATCTATTGTCAAAGAAAAAACAGTGTTTTTTATTTAATTCAAATCTTGCGTTAATTTTGGCACTCCCCTTATAAGTTAATAAACGCGCACAACACGAGTATATTCGTTACCGGCCAATAAGGCATAATAGAAGCTGCGATCGCATACATGTTTCAGTGTTCCGCGTTGCATCGTCAACGAACACGTACAAGAAATGTGGGTACCCGGTCTATTAATAATCCCTTAAATGGAACACGCTGTACATGAGCCACGAGATCGTACATAGATCATTTCGTTGGAAACTATGTGCATGCACGTGCTCGTGCTGCTCACGGTTTTTAAGCAGTAAAAGGGTTAAACGGAATTTTTTTCGCACACGACGAGAAAGAACGAGCCTCGTCGGGAACAAAAATCCGTTCGGAATACGTTCACAGAGCATTCTTGGGCCAGCTTTTGTTTCGACGCGAGAACAATCGTACGGTCTGAAGAGCGTATCGATCCTCCGTACATCTGCCGTTTCCGGCTGTGCAAGGTTACTACCGGTGCTCCACGAAAAGACCGGCAGAGTGGCCGGAAACGCGAAACTTTTCAGCAAACTATCGAGAAAAGATCTTCAACTCTCGATTTCCGTTGTTCGTGTTCCTTCTCGTTTTTTATCCTTGCTACCCGCTCGAGTAACGAGCGGTAACGTAATTATCCACGAACTTTTTCACCGACCGGGCCATTGTCGAGCAAGCCGCTATCGAGCATTTCGAATGCATTATGGGAAGAAATTTGTACCTTGTCTCGAAGTTTGTTCGATCCCTTAACACATTGTTGACCGGTAGTTTTACACAGAAACTAGCTTGTGTTACCGGTTATTATTAACAATATAATGTTAACGTTATTATTAACTCGAAGATGTTTTGTTTTTTTAGCAGATAGCAACTCTGAAACTTTTTGGTTGAAAAGTTTAATTCCTTTGAAGTTATTACCTTCCTATTATTAGATGCCACTATTAGTTGCTTCATTGTGTGTATCATACATGTGATACTACATATTTTGTTAAAAAATACATATTCTAAATTGCTGTATTAAACAGTGATGATTGACAGTCACTTTTCCAGCGCAAAGGGATAAATTGTCCCATAAGTTTCTTCCTCTTTTGACAAGTCAGAAAAAAACGCTTTAGGGAATATTTTGCAAGGAACAATAATTTTAATTATTAATTGAAGAAGAATTTTTTAAACAGTAAGTAACGACGTTTCTTGAAGGATGAAGACGGTGTTAGAATAGAACAGTTCATATTTAATGCAACGAATCATTTTTCAAGGATAAATATTGTGTACTCGTTTCTATCAAAACAAGAAGAAACTTATTCGAATGTGGAGGTAAAACAATCTAAATGAATTTCGATGAACTTTATTTATATATAATTAATTAAGACGGAAATTTTAATACTCTACACGTTCTAATTTTCTTTTTATCGTAATTCTCGCTTATATAACGAGCAAAAAAAACAGCTCCTTTATAATAGAGTGGGATTAAACGGAATGAAGAAAGTTTTAAAATATGCTATTATGAGCCGGGTTTCATAAATTGAAACAGAAAATGCAATCGCAAACACGAATTAACTCGTGACCAATCAACATGGCGTATAATACACGTTTACTTTGAAATTAAAAATGAACTTGAAAAATAAATGAACGAACGATAAAACCCAAATTAATGTACACAGTAATTCTTTATCTCGATTAAAGTCAATACTTTTATCGAGTTACAGAAAAGCTACCTTAACATACTTTTTAACTCAATACTAGAAGCTCGTGGAATGGTCGCTTCGACCGCTTTGTTAGGTTTAATGTGAAAAATTCGAATAGCTTAGAATCGGCCGGGTACACTCGCAGGCGTAGCTTTTTCTAGGGAAAAAATCGATGGAGAGTCATACAACGCGCAGCGACACAACGCATTGTAACCTAACGCGCGGGGAATCGAGGATACAGTCATGTTCGGATATATGACCGCTCTCGGGATCATGCATAGCCTTATATCCAGAGATACGGGCTTCCCAGGATAGAACGATATCGTGTGACTTCAGTTATTTTTTCCGCCCAATTCCTACAAAAAATTCCTTATAGAAAAGAACATTATCGTAAAGAACTACTTATACGTTACATCGATCTCAAAATACATAAAAATGTTAACCCGTTGCCCTAAAACATCGTATCACACTCGTGACGCACGCTACAGTTCGAATGTGATAACCGAGATTCGTATTTCTACTGCAATTACATTTTGGGTTCAAAATTAATTATTACCTGCACAATCAAGGATCGCTGAACGCATAATGAGTCAACATTTTAACTTTCTTTAGTTGCCACAAAGTTGTAGCAATAATTAACATTAGAAGTATCGGCACTAAATGCATACTTACTTTAAAGTTAAAAATAAAGTAGAAAATTAAATACTGCAGCATTATCTAACATACAACCATTCATTAGCCCAATAAAACATGATAGATATTTTGGCAAAAGAGCGGCGACAAAATTTTGTAATATAAAATGTCAGACTCGAAACTAGTCATTTTGATTGATTGATAGTTCTAGAGTTAATTAGCCGTGAATAACGCAACAGCATAGAAAATTGTAGGTTAAGGGATTAATACGCTAGTCGCGTTTAGTATTACCTCGATCGGTACACGATAATTCCATTAAAACTACATTGTATCGATATAATAAAAATATAGAAATATTATATTTTTACTGTTTCGGCAATTCGATAGTTCGCTTTTAGTCATCCATTCCATTCCGTACTGACGGGTATAGCTCGCGGGCACGTATTCGAATATCTCTGGTGGCTCTCAAATGCTCGATGTCCAAGGACAAAAATCCCCATTACGTCAGTGCCTTCGCGATTCATTCTACAACCGAAATTACCGTGAAGTTTGTATTCACGTATACGACCATCGTACTCTATCCGCAAGAGATCCTGTTCTCGATATGAACGCGGCTTAATTCGATTATTCGACGTTCCGAAATCCACCACGCGACAATGTTAACCTCTTAAGCTCGATTGAATTTCGCATGGGTCCGTTTCACTGTACACAGAGTTCCTAGTGAATTACCCGTAAAACACACTACAATGTATGACAGACAACGCTGTTCTTTTCGCGAATACATTAGAACGAAGTTTGTGATGACTAAATTAAAATTTAGTTTGACGATACAATACGTTGTATACATATCTTAACTTTAATACGAATCGGCATGTTAAAAAGAGCACCCGATACATTTATTTAAACGAAAAAATAACGATTCGTACCTGACACTGTATCAAACACAAAAACTGTATATTCGGTCTGTATTTCGTAAACACCGTTATAAAACGTTGCGAAAACAAAAGATAGCGCGAAACGAACCATATAAAGATGGTCATTTAACACTAAAACTACCAAAAAGGGTCAAATGACCGTTTTACAAATTTCCTATTTCGAATTACGAAATTTTTTAAGACGATTTTCTTGATGTCTGTGCTGATTCTCATCGGGATAAAGGATTAATATGTATATCAATTTATGTTTCATCGTTCGTTCATTTATATTTCAATTTCATTTTTAACTTCGAAGTAACGGTGCATTATACGACCGTAGTTTTGTCGAATCGAACGGTGATCAATCGACTCGCTAGAGTGTGCCACCATAGTGGCGCGTCGTAACGTAAGGTGACATGCGCGAAAACCGGTAAAGTGGCGCGTCGAATCAGAGAGGTTAACCGTTGACAGCGCAGCATCGACACAAAAATCGAAAGTCGATCGTAAAAAGGCGAAATAGAGGTTATCCATCGGACCGAAACCGTGATTTCTGTGTTCGGCTTCGAGGCGCATTGACTCAGCTCGAAAACTGACTTACGCGACAAGAATGTAAATGCTCGAGGCTGATTGATCGCGTATCGATGACAAGAGTCGCAGCTTCGATCACGATTACTTCGATAGTTTGCAGCGTGCGTTCGCAAACTGTGGACCATCCGCCAAGATCCGTTCCTCCTCTCGGCCGGGGAGATGAACGTACATTCGCGATCCTCCGATTAATCTCGGTTAGCCGTTTGATTTATGCACGCGTGCCATTGTCTGCGTTAATTTGCGATCTTCTCCGTGTGTTCGGCGCGTAATAAGGAAACTCTTGTTTGATTTTCAGGAACGGCGCATAATTCAGAGGGAAAATGGCGGTGTTCGGTTTGGTGTCCGCAGTCGCGGGCTTCGTCAAGGTACGATACCTCGTGGACAAGGCGGTAATCGATAATATGATCTTCCGAGCACATTACAGAATCACTTCCGCGATTCTCTTCGCCTGCTGCATCATCGTATCCGCTAACAACCTAATAGGTAAGTCTCTTTCGTTACACTAACGAGAGTCCCTATATCCTCGCGTCCCCGCATTTTTATATCTCTATACAGCTATCTCATATGCTTATTGCTGTTTTCCCGAAAGAAAGAATCTTTCGTTGGTTTCCTTCGCCGGTTAGGATCAAAACTAGTTACTTTTAGCCATTGAAAGCTGTTATATGTATACATGCTTGATCGCGATTTCACCGCAGGGACAAACGTTTGCTGCGATGTGATCGTATATGTATGTACTATCGATTATTAACCATTAACGGTCCAATGGCGCGTGTGTGGCGGTAAAAATTACTTTATTATTTTTATCACTTTTATTGTTATTATAAAATAAAATTAAAATTAACACTTAATTGTGACTTAATTTTAATATACGTAAATATTTTCTTTCTTGTACTTGCTATAAAAATGTTGAGCCTACGGTTTTTCTTCGAAAAGAAAATACCTTGAACCTGGTGCGAAGTACACTTGAAATTCTTGATCGTTAAGGGTTAATTATTATACCTCAAAAATTAGTTTTAATTATCCCAATAGTTTGTACTCCAGCTTTTAAAGTACATTTCTTTTTAGTAGTAGTACTTTTTAGTAAGTTTCTTTTTTGTAGGTTTCTTTTTAGTAGCTAAACTTTGAGTACACTTTTGTTAAAGAAAACCGAAAGGAAATAAGACAAAGAGCTTCCTCCAGAAAACTTAAAGTTTCAACGATATTTTTCTCCGTGAAACAGGGCGATATAGCGCGTATAATCATGAATCGCATACATCGCAATAATAATAACGTACTTTTCGCTCGTAAAAGCAGGAGATTCGATCATACACGATTGTGCGATGTTGGTCAGCTGAATTTTGGAGCGGGGATATCGTGCGAGCTACGGATTCAACGGTGTAAATTAACGAGGAAAAATGATCCGTTGATTGGACGCGCGTGAGCGCTACCGGGTTAGAGATCGGTAATGGTTACATTAATGCAACGCAGGGCACATACGGTCGTGATTAGAGTCGTGCAACGGTGTCCCGTTTCGAGGACACGCGCTTATTTAATGACGGACCTAATGTTACATCTGCTCGACAGTCTGCACAAGGCTTCCAGACGAGATTTCGCGTTATCTTTCCGAGATAACCCTTTCAAGATGTCGATGCTGCGTATATGATTGCAATTCGTGCGAACGTGTACCGTGTCACTCGAATAGGTGCGAGAGGATGTTATATAATGTAATGAAATTTAGGATACAATGATGCGTGGAAACGATGTGATTTCGCAACACGCAAGAAAAACTACAAAATAGTTCGTCCTAAAATGGGTTTCTAAAAATGTCACTTTTCTTAACGAATTATAAACTTCGTTTAGTAATGAACTGTGAACAATTAAAAAATTGTATTAAAAAGTTTGACAATTTTTTAAAAACTCATGAAATGAATCGTGTGACGCGTTACCTAACGGCAAGCGAAAAGGGTCAAATCTGTTTGTTGCATATCATTTCTGGCCGTCAAAGAGGAATTGCAGGTTGCATAATTTTACGCGTTATTGCGCTTGTAATCAAACGGATAACACGCGCCTTGTCAAATGAGGTCGTTCGAAACGTGCGTGTTAACCGTTGGTCCAACCGTTACGAAGAGCACACGGGTACATACTGTTTCGATGTTGATATAGCAGTCGCTAATTCGAACCAACATCCTCGACGACTCGTATTGCAAACTGATTAGATCGGCTCTACGCCCAGCAATCTCTAATTCTAATCTCTCGTAAACGATTAATCCCAATTTCTATTATCTAATTTCTATTCTAGAAATTTGCGACTTTTCTAAGTAATCGTTGAACTCTTGCACTCCTCAATTTTTTTTAAAATTAGAAACCTGTAAAATGGTAATTTGACTGCTTTGGTAAGTTTAGTGTTTGGTAATGCAATGTAAAGTAGGGACCCGCTCCGTTCGAAACACCGTGTACTCCACCGTCGAAAATATAAACGTACAGAACTAATAACAACACAATTTCGGTTTCAGGTGATCCTATAAACTGTTTGAGCGACGGAGGTGTGCCAGACGCTGTGATAAACACTTACTGCTGGATCACGTACACGTTCACGTTGCCCCAGAACAACGCGAAACCGGTGGGCACACACGTTGCCCACCCTGGTCTGGGTGGCGACATCGGGGAGAAGAGGTACCACTCGTATTATCAGTGGGTGCCCTTCATGCTCTTTTTCCAAGGTGTTCTGTTCTACGTGCCTCATTGGATATGGAAACATTGGGAAGAGGGCAAGGTCAGAATGATATCCGAGGGTATGAGGGGAGCCATGATCGATAACAAGCCCGAACGGGAGCTCAAGTCTCAGCGATTGGTCAAGTACATCGCGGACACGTTGCATCTGCACAACACTTATGCGGCCGGTTACTTTTTCTGCGAGGCACTCAATTTTGTTAACGTGGTAAGCTGCTACGACCTAACCGGAAACGTTCTTCTTCAACGGGTCAATTTTAACCCCTTGCCCTACAACTACGAGCTATACATGTGACGCACTTGTTGTTCAAATATGATATACATTGCTAATATTTTTAATACGGTTGAATGTTCAACTTCGGTCTAATTGTAATTTGTACATCCGAGGACCACTAAATGGGAAATGGTCTTGACATTCGAACTTTATGTAATCACTTTAATGTTATAGCAATTAATAGTGCGTTATGTCTGACGCACTTGCTGAATAAATCGTAGCACAAGGGGTTAACGCGACCAACATGCTTTTATAATTATTATAGTGATTAACAGTTAATCGCTAATTCCTCGAATGTCTCTCACAGTTCACTGCGGAATTTAGTTTCAAGAATAAACTTAACCCTTAACGAACGAGAGCGTTTTTCTACTACAATGACTAGTAGAGCCACGGAATTTTAACAAATTAATTATTTTAATATTAGAGCAAGAATAAGTGCATAATTTAATATCGCTCTTATTGTAATAATAGATAGTTTATGAACAGGTATGTGAAAATTACAGAAAAATGGGGGTTGAAATAAACGGATAGATACATGTAAGGACTTAATGTTTACATTTGTCACTTCGGTATATTGTGGCATGGTCATATTTGTTCCTATTGGTACTGGACACTTCCATAAAATCCATAATCATACGCTGTTTCTCGCTCCAGTCATAAAACAATTAATTTGTAAAAATTACATCGATATACTCGTCATTGTTCCAGAAAAATGTGCTCGCTCATTAAAGATTAATATCAACTAATGACAAGTATAAGGTTCGGACACGGTACAAATGCTTCTATTACAAATTACACGAAAAGAGTAAAGATAAATGAGGAAAGTTTACACTTATTCGATAAACAATTAATAATTCATTAAATTGATTAATGTTAACAGCATCGAAATGAAGGATATACTCGTAAAACGCAGTTAACTGGTTAAAATATTTTTCAGCAAAAGTAAGCTTTGCTGCAGAATTTTTATCGGAAACTGATGAACGCTTGTTCGTTTCAGGTGAGCAACATATTCTTCATCGACACGTTTCTAGGCGGTGCATTCTTATCTTACGGCACGGACGTGATCAAATTCAGCAACATGAACCAGGAGCAACGAATCGATCCCATGATCGAAGTTTTTCCACGTGTAACCAAATGTACCTTCCACAAATTCGGTGCTTCTGGAACCATTCAAAAGTTCGATGCCCTCTGCGTCCTCGCATTGAATATTCTCAACGAAAAGATCTACATTTTCCTGTGGTTCTGGTTCATTCTTCTGGCAGTGTTATCTGGAGTCGCTCTACTGTACAGCATGGCTGTTGTTCTGTTGCCTAGTACTCGTGAAACCATACTTAGGAAACGATTCAAGTTTGGTACATCTGCTGGTGTCAGTGCACTCATCAGGAAAACACAGGTAAATTATTGTCGAACCGAATATCTTGCTTGTTCGTCTAACTTTATTTCAGACTTATAGGTATAAACTACGTAAAAAAAAGGGTTCTCAAGCCTTAGCAATCCATTGTAGTAACTTGAAGGTACTCACAATAAGTTAGTGTGAATTAAAGGAGCATATCAAAACAAGATAAATAGACTCATACTGTACTACGTTATCGATAAATGGCAGATGTTGTACCTGAATTAGGTTCAATTAGGTTGATACCGTCACGAATGTGCTTGAATGTACGCTCGACTGCAACGTACACCTAACAAAAAGCAAACGTTAAACTTTCTCTGTACTACCTCCAAAATTTCGTTAGGTTTTCACTAATATTCTCTGAGTATTTTCACCGAGTATTTTCTGAATGTTCCCAAAAACGGGCGTAACCGGTAGTAAACTCGAATGCCTACATTCGTTTTTATCAAAAAAAAAAAATGTCTGTACAACAGTCGGGCGTATACTCTTTACACAGATTGGCTCAGTCAATGTTTACTCAGCCACAAAAGCTTCAAACTTTTCGTCCACGTTAACGATGAACGCGACACCTATTCAAATATTACGTCGTCAGCGTACACCTCGCGGTAGGAACATGTCTATTATTTGATACGTGAATTTTCAGGTCGGTGATTTCCTGTTGCTTCATCTGCTTGGACAAAACATGAACGTGATGATGTTTAACGAGGTGCTGGACGAACTGTGTCGCCAATTGCATTTGGGTTCCACCAGCGGAGCGTCACCCACGTCGGTACCATCTGCACCCAGCACCCTCGAGATGTCACCCATATACCCAGAGATCGAGAAATACGCGAAGGACACGGAGATCTAATATCGAACACCTTTCTCGACTACATCTTTGCCTTCACTTTTGTATTGTGATAATGCCGAGGGTGATCTCCGACACCTTTCGGTCTCGTGAGATAAGGTTTGCGTTATCGACGGTTCATTCGACACTAGCACGTACCCGTGACTGGATACACGACAGTGGCAAATTCTTACCATTTGTTCAACATTGTATGAAATGTTCAATGCTTTGCACTCAAGGTTTTGTATGCTCGATCAACTTTCGTATCGAGTGCTCGTAATTTCGCAGAATTGAAAAAGCGAATATAGAAAGAAGATTTTAGTATCCTATACTGCAAAAGGGTAACTTTTATAGGTAGGAAAATAATATCTAAATAGTGCAACATTTTTTAAATAAATATGATAAATGACTGAAACTAAATTTAAATGAAAAGGGAAGAAAATATATAATGCCACACGTGATCGTGCTGCTCCCTGTTTAAAAAGACGCGCTCAGAAAATTTATTGTAAATGTCAGTTTGCAAAGGGTTAATGTAATATCCACACGTACTTGTGCACGTGTTTGTGTTCGACACCGTCCATAGCCCAAGCTACTGTTAGTTTATCAAACGAACGTGTAACGTAATTAACGCTCGATAATGTTTATCATTGTTAAATTAATAGTAAGTCATGGAGGTACGTGAATGAACCCGAATCTTGAACTTCGAGCTGAGACAGATGTTTGGGCGAGATCGGTCGAGACTGAGCGAAATTGGCCGAAAATTGTCAAGTTCTTAAATTCAATACTTCAACAACTTAAACCGAAGTTAGATCGTGCGTTTATGCTGAAAAATTGAATCGGATTTCGAAATATTGCTCGATCTCGTTCGAAGTTCCCTGTCTTATCCCGGTCCCGAGAATTCGGGATTCCGCAACCCTCTAGAAAATCGAATTCCATATGGACCAATTGTCCACTGCCATTGTCGCAACAGCACAAATGATTTCCATGCAATTTCCATCGAAAAATCGATCACGTTGCGATTTTGATATCCTATACGCATTACACGTTCGCATTCCTTCTTTTTGTATTATTTTTGCGTGCTGCGAAGAGACAAGTGCCTTTCGACGAGGATATTATTGAATTTCGCTCAATTGATCTTCCATAAAGCACAATAATATTCCTCGATGTTGTCAAATGATAATATTCGTTACAATTTAATGAATTCTGATTTGTATCGCGAGAAAGATATATTCGTTTCTACTGAACGGAGAAAGAGACATCGTATAAGTTCTTCCTAGTTAATCGTAGAGTTAAGAATGAAAATTTGTAGCGGTTCAAATTGTCGGGAGATAAAAAAAAGAGTAGTATATTACAACGTAAGCGTGATACGTTTAGAACATGCTTAATGAAAAATTCTTTTATACCATCTATAGTAGGTAAACGTTTATTTAGTTATTCGAATATACCATGTGTTAAAAGACAAGAGGAACGACCATTCATTCCAGGTTGTTTATTAAGCCTTTTTTTATACGTATATGCGTAATTGGTGCAATTATCGTAGAAGGGGTAAAAATGATTTAGTATATATGTATATGAAATTTTGTTAACAAAATTTTACGCATTTAGGGGCATTCCCAGTTATTTACTCTAATAATTAACCACGAAGTGTCTTACGACAATTAGTAATTATGAAGAGCAATTTATCGATAAAATTAATTAGAGGAAACAATTTGTGAACAGACTCGATATAAATAACATATTTTTGTAATGTTTGAATTGAAAGTATCTACTTAACAAATGAATTTATATAAAAAAAAGTGGATATATAACGTTTCTCGTGAATTTTCTTTATCGCGGAGCGTTCATTCTTTTAGAAACTTTCTTTAAGAACGGAAGATGGATGGCTTTCAAAACGGAGCATAATAGCACTGAAAATCCACCCACGTGTCTTCGCAGCGATAAATCAATGTTAAACGCTCATATTCTCTTTTTCTCGCGAGAATGATATACAGAGTGTTTCAAAGTTAAATGGTCCAACCTTACCGCTAGATTCTGCGAATAGAAACAAGAACAAAATACATGAAGATAGGCATGGAAATGCTTGAACAGAAAAATATTTTCTTTCTTAAACAAAAATTCTGTCTTTAAAATCGTGAAATAAACATTTGAAACGACCCTTCTTCCAAACCTACATTTACGCAGTATCTTTTTCCAGTTAATTTTATTCACAGAACGCAGAAGATTCGATCGTTTAACTTTAAGCTACCCTATATTATGCTGCCGTTAATGGATATAGATCGACAAATAATAATTTTATGAGTATTTGATTTAGTTTATTATACTATTAGTCGCGTTTCGAGTGATATATTATATATAAATATATATACACATATACAGGGTGTTTCATAACAAGGGGAATTCATTTATGTGACACGATGAAGGACATGAACATTACAAACAAAAGTTCTCTATAGAAATATTCTTATGCTTTCAATTAATAGCTGTTTTTATGTATCAACTGCTATCCGATATTTTAAACTGTATTTTGACAAAATAGGAAATAAAATAATGGAATTTTGTATCTATCTTAAATATTATCTGCAGATGTTATATATTTTTTTAAGTTACACAAAAGTTCGAAATGACTTTCATCTGCTTTGATAAGTACTGATTGAAAAGTTAAGATAGTCGTGTACGGGTAATGTTCTCATTTTTGAACGAACTTGAATCGCAGAAAAGATGCAACGTTTGAAACATCGAATTAACACATTTTAAAAATTAGAAACTCAAATTCGGAAAAACAAATTATTCCCAATTTATCATTAACAAGTGCTAAATTCAAAAAGCGCAGAAAGCAAAGCAACGCTATAGGATTTTGCTTCGTGTCCTCTGTCCGTCATGAAGATGATGTCCGTTTGTTAGAAAGCGCCGCGTATATAAGTTACGATAGATGTTTAAGACAAACGAGACAGATGTGCCTTCTTTATAGAATATAATACCGAAAACCCTGTAGAATTTATACGTTAAGACAATGCTCATGAAAGGACGATCGCGCCGGAACGAAGACTGCCAACAAAAGTGCAACGTTCGACCATAAAAGCGGAGCAAACGAAAAGACAGAATTTGTAAAAATAAAGAGTGGTATTACTCTCTGTCTCAGTTTTTCTGTACCGAGCACACCAAGCATTTGTGTTATCCGACGTTACCGGACAAAAGCGGCGATAGATCCGGTTGATCCTCGTATTGCGTGCCATTTCTCAGAGAGTTCAACTCCCGAAGCAAGCAACGATAGGAGGAAGTTCGTAATCGTTCAATAAATTCCATTAAGAGCTGTACGATTGAAATCGGTGAGAGAAATGACGCGTTTCGCGTCCTCTCTCTTTCTCTTTCTCCCGCATACGCGATCATCTTATTTGCGATGTTACTTTTGAACTTACCGATTTCCCCAGTCCACTTTGTTGATGATTCGCAGCTTCAGCTCTCGCGTTTGGTCGGTCGTTAGGGTACCAGCCAGCAGCTGTCGCCGCCATTCTAGCAGCTCCTGCATCACCTTGCGCAGCGTCGTGAACTTGTAAATCTCCCGTTCCTTCGCATGGTTCAAATTATTGAACATTAATTAGGAACGTCCGTCCGTTCCGAAGACGGTGGTGTAGAGGGAATGGGGCGATCCTGTTCGTTTTAAAACCATTTCGCGCCGAGACACGATGAGATCGAACATGTTAACCCTCTTAGTGCGATCAAAATTTGGTGATACTAAAGTGCCAGCTTGAATTTGAGAATTTTGTAAGATCTTATTAAAAAAAACAACATGCAGTTACTATTTTAGATATGAAGGTAATGTGTTTTCTATTGTACTGACAATGAATTAATTGTTGTTTATGATATTCTGATACATTGCATAAAGGATAAGACGTAAGTTCCAAGACTTATCATATCATTTATAATACATACTTGAAATAAAAAATACATCCGCGATGATGTACAGAATACACTCTTTCAAATGATCCCAAAAGTATTTACCATCTGTTACAAATCTATCAAGTATATTACAATTGTGTAATAATATTAATATAAATGTATGTTTTAGTATGTAATTTTTATTAATTGTATTAGTATATAATTTATATTGATACAAATGTATTAAGTATAAGTGGCACTTTTATCGACTCGTGGCACTAAGAGGGTTAATCACCAAATTTCATAGCTCTTTGCAATCGAAGTTATTTTTATTGGTAGCAGATAGCAACTCTAAAACTTTTTGGATGAAATGTATGATGGACTCCTTCAACATTATTATCTCTATTATTAATTGCCACTATTAGCTGTTTCATTACGTTCATACATCATATAGATTTGGTTAAAAAATTCCTGTTCCAAATTGCTTTATTAAGCAAAGTGTTGAGCGGGAGTCACCTTTCGCGTGCAAAGGATTGGTTCGACAATTCCGAAACTCGAGAATCGAACAATTTCCAAGTGTCTGGCATATGTTCGATAGATAATCCGCACCGAGACAAGAATCACAGCGGGAAATAAAATATTAACGAAACGTCAGCAATCGGTTAGTAATTGTTGGGTAACGGACGCTCCGGTAATAGAGTTGAAAGCGTCGTTCTTTTCATTTGTATATTCCTCTCAGGCCAGGTTTCTCATAACGAAAAAGTGTGTCGTGAGCCGAGTCTCACGAAACGACGAACCATTTATCCGTTATTGAGGAAAAGAGTCGCAGCCAGACGAGAGTTGTAGGTAGAAAGCAAAAAGAGGAGGCTGGGTTCACTCACCACGTACAGTCTCTTCCAAATACCGTCCCATTCTCGAAGAACGAGGGTGACTTCACGCACAACAGGATCCTCCAGAGGTATGACGGACTCGTACAACCCTTCGTTTTCGATCTTGCAGGGTTTCAGGTGGATGTACGAGCTGGGAAAGATCCCCTTCACCGCCCTGTTTTTCGTCGAAAAGCCCCTGTACCAACCTGGAACACGACCATTGATCGATTACAATCTCTCGTAACCCGGTAACGCGTTCGCTTCAACAAATGAACACTAGATTGCAGGATGTTTGGTCTGCAAGTATCTATTTTGCATTGTTGTTGCCACGATTGATATTTTGAGTACATCCAATTCTGTTTTTACACGATTTTGATTCAACACGAATTAGGAACAAAATTTAATTCTCTTTTTACACGACTTATTTTGATTTAACATATTCGTTGCCACGTCACCCAAATATGGGTAATGATCATTATCTTCAAGTTAAGTAGGATTTTAAATTGCAATTTTCAAAGGAATTTAATGGAATAAGCACTGAAGTATAAATATAAGAAACATAAAATAGAAATATTAACATCTATATGCACATATTAAAATTATACGGATCTGAAGTGTAACCAAAATGTCTCAGAGACGTTTTATATCGGACTACAATTTCTTTACTTCAAATGACAAAATTTGTTAAGCTGGTCTTCTTGACATTTATGCTGATTGTCATCACCACAAACAATTTATAAGTGCATTCATTTATTTTTAATTGTTTTTTCATTTGTTTTTCAGCATTATCATCAACATAAACAATCTATTAAGTGTATTAATTTATGTTTCATCGTTTGTACATTTGTTTTTCAACATTGTCATCAAAATAATCAATCGAAAAATGTATTCATTTATATTTCATCGTTTGTTTGTTATGCATTAAACAGACAGAACTTTCCGGTAGACCTAATTAATATCTATGTATTTTGACACGTTACCTGCGCATTCTTCGAGAACCTGCACGGTTTCGCCAATTTCCAGAGGGAGGCCATAGCGCGTGTCACCTCGCCAATTGTAGACAGCTGCGGACAAGATAGAAACCATTATTATTAATTTCGGATTAAGCAACATGTAACGTATTAGCACACGAGTCGCTCGACGACGAATCGAGAGCAGAGTTCTCCGCGTGCATACAAAGACTTCAAACGCGTATTACATCCTGCAAATATTATGACTGGATCCGCAGATGGCCCGACGAAACGGAAGCGGGATCCTAACGACGGTTTTAGTGCGCGAAAGGAACCGGAAATTAGACGGTTCTTGGATAATTCCACGGGAAATTTGCACAGAGAGTATATATATATATATAAGGTAGGTTTATTCTGCCGTGCCGTTTCGTCTTCGTTCGTCGAGAGATTAAATGTTTAATTCATGTTTCAAGTTCAAATCTGCCGGTATAATTTAATCCATTCGAGGTCTTATAACGCGTACTCGTTATTTACTTTACCTCTGAACTTGTACTCGGGCTAATTTAGATCGTTCGTTAGAGCACACAATAGGAATTAATTTCGAAGTAGCGATGTTTATTCGCCGTTGGATTCATTGCAAAATCGAGAAAACTCGCACAATATTCGTCGTTCGCGGGGTGATAATGAAGGAATAGAAATTTACAGCAACGACGTGCAACGCTGTTCGATATAAATAATGCAGCGACTGTTTATTGTCGAGAGAAAATGCGGGGACTGTTGCTAACGATGGCTAATTAGGTAAAGCGTGAAACGATTTTACTGAAAGTTCCCGATGTACCGTTACGATGCAATTACTAAAATTAGCTGCGAACGTGCACCAACGAAAGTAAATAAGTGAACACTTTGGCCGCGTTTAACCCTTTGCGTTAGAAGGTATTTGTACTAGTAGTAGATAGCAACTCTAAAACTTTTCGGTTAAAAAGTTTGATGAATTCTTTCGAAGTTATTGTCTCTGTAATATTAATTGCCACTATTGTACCGTTTCATTATATTTATACATCATTTGCACAATACTACAGATTTAACCCTTTAAACTGGAAAGGTGCCTCACAATCACCTATAGTGTTGCACATAGACGTATACACACAATGAAGCACCTATTAGTGGCAATTAATAATAGGGTAATAATAACTTCAAAGGAATTCATCAGATTGGAGTGAAAAGTTTTTGAAATCCTATTTAATACGAATAAAAATACCTTCGAGTGCAAAGGGTTAATAAAAAAATACCTATTCCGAATTGTTATATTAACACTAGATTTACGGACACGTAATGACCATTTATTTTTCAATTAAAACTAAAGGAGTAAGTAACTTAAATGAAGTATGGTACGTAAACTGGCTTATACAATGATCTTTATCTTGATAAAAGTTAACATACATTTTGATAAAAGCTTCTTGATAGTTTTTGTAATTTAAGATAAAATATGTGTCGTGAGTCTTTTTGGCTCATTCAGTAAATTTAGTGTTAAACAAAGTGGTGAATGTTAGTCACCTTTCGAATGCAAGGGGCTAATAAATCGATGTGCGCACAGAAAAAACACACCTACTATGTAAATACGAATTGAAAATTTGAGAAGTACGACATTTTTAGTCATACAGAAAGTTTGTTAAAATATCAGATTTTTCGGAAAGTGATTTCGTTTCTTTTATGAAAATGAGAGACGATCGGATACGTTATTTCTTGCTTGAACAGCATTTTGTAAAAAAGTGAAACATTCCAAAAATGCTGTTTTTCATTTTCTATATTTGATAAGGGTACCATCCACAAAATGCGTAGAATCGATCAAACTTTTTCACAATCGAGCCTGACGGGAAAAAACGAAATCACTTTACGAACAACCAAGTATTAGGGGGACCGGAAAGTAATGTCGTTTCTGCGAATGCCGATATTCTTTTTTCCACATATTTTGCTCAAAAATGAATTGATTTTTATCAATTCGGTATAGAAATTTGTACAATAAATGGCAAAAGGTTATTGATAAAAGGGTGATTACATCATTGACTAAAAATAAAAATGTAGTAAAAATTGATGTTTGACTTACTGCAAAAAAACGACATTACTTTCCGGTCCCCCTACTACAACGCGCGAATATCTTTCGTCTCGTAACACTCGTGCGTAATCTGAATCGATTCTACACATTCGGCGAATCTGGGTTACGATTGACCCAGTTATGGTCATCGAGTGCCGATTCTCGAATACGTCGCACGGGGCAGTTTTCCTCGAGTCTGCGCAACTATACTACGTCGAAAACGAAACCGAAGGGGACTAGAATTTTCAAAAAGAAGAGGAAGAAGAAGAGTAAGGACGGAAAGAGGATCGATACATGTCCTTTCGTGGAAGTGTCAGGCCTCGATAAACGAACTCCGGGGCACCGGATACGCGTGACGATGCACGCACGACGAGTCAGCTTCCGGTCCTCCGGCAGAGAAACGCACGCGAGACGCATCTGAATGAGCGTGTCTCTCTGGCCACGGAATGTGTGTTACGCGTGTGTTCGTTCGCCCACAATCACTCACACGTTCGCTGTAACGCGCTTAGATACTCCGTGCGTAACTTTCGTTCATTTCGACCAACCTCGATTGCTCCCGGTTTTTCAATTATACCCCGCCGCTGCGAGACTCCGTCAATTTCATAATTTTTATCGTTTACCGCTAGAAGTACCGGCATTAAATGCATGCTTACTTCAAAACTGAAGATAAAGTAGAAAAATAAATAAATAAATATTGCAGCAGCACCTAACATATACAATCATTCATTAGCTCGATAAAACATGACAGACATTCTGACAAAAGGATGGCAATAAAATTTTGTGATAAAAAATGCCAAACCCGAAACCAGTCATTTTGACCGGTTGGTAGTTGTAGTGTTAGTTTTGTTCGTCACGAATTGATGACACGTTTACGCGATGACGGACAATCTTGTTACGTTCGCGAGTTATAAATAACGTTTATCTTCTTTCCTTAATGAGTAAGATCGTATCGACGATAAATAGTCGGCAAGTATCTTGATACGCTATCGGCTCGAGCAGCGACTAATTATTCTTCTGTACAGCATCCTTTCTTTATCGTATTATCTGTCCAAAGGAACGTTCGTGTAAAAAACTTGAACGATGTCACAAAAAGTGTGTACGAGAGGACATTATTTTTCTGTTTTTACATCCCCGATTAGCGTCTGTCTTTTTTCTTGTTCTAATCCTTCGAGAAAATATTTAACCCCTTGCCATACAATTTGTTTGCGTCAGTTGGCTAACTATTTTTAGTCCCAATTACGAAGAAAGATAGTGATAATGTTAGGCGTATTTTATATTCGATGATCCTTGATTATGTAGATCATAAGTGGATACGAACTTCAGATACGAGCGTATTCAAAATTTTAGTAAAATTTATTACCTTTAAATTGTGAGTGCCTTACGAGTGAGACTCGCTACAATATGACACGTGGTTGACACTTTTTCGAAAATCTGCATTTACAACCCTCAATGTTATATTTTGGGACCAAGAAAAGTATTATAATGATATTGTGTTTACATGAATTTGTAGAAAAATCGAGAACAAATATTTATTGTTGCTCGAGGAACATCTGACTGGGTGACATTTTTCTTGCTCGACGACTTATCGATATGCCTTGTTTTATACTTTCTATATCGCTATCACTATCTATGGAATTTCTACGTCGTCTTATTGGTTGAATACTAACACGTTTACTACTACTGTTTTTCTCTGGATTTATTTTTTCAAACGAGTCTGTATAAACGTTTATATAGATCATGGCTTCATTGCTACATGTATAATAAGCCTCATCCATACATTATAATAATCGTACCATATCTTCATTTGATTTCATACCGCGTTTGAAAACAAACTTTCAGGAAACACGCATTTCTAATGATGTTGTGCTGGAATAAGGTGATTCGCAATAATCGCTAATAAATTTCAATGTCCTCTCAAAAAGGACAGCGGAGTGCAAGGGGTTAAATTAAAAAAGTTCAAGAATATAAATTGCACATAGTGAACAGCTGCGAAGGGCAGTTGTTGATTGTTCATGATTTTTCTAAAAGTTAAAAATAAGCATTTTTCTAACGCGTCTGTATAAACCTCTATTTAGATCATGCCTTCATGGTCTGATTGGTCGGTGTTTTTCCTTAATAATTTAAAAATGAAGCCTCATCCGACATTTTTGCAAAGGAAAAAGTTGTTCCATTGGCACACCATTTTTGGGACACCCTATACATATGTATAATGAAACTCATCCACGTATCATAATAATTATATCATATCTTCATTCGATTTCTTGTGCCATTTAACCAGTTAAGTGTGCTTGACGACTATATCCGTCATAGAGATGTGGCAGAATTTTCTGTCACGACGAGTATATACCCCTACAGCACAGCTAACTGGTTTACCAAATAAGTCAATATTAGTAATAAAATTGTCTATTTTATAAAATAGACCCGTCTTTTTGGCCCAATATTTTAACACCGACATTTATTCTGTGATTGACGAGTATACTTGCAAAAGGGAGCGCCACAGTTAACTGGTTAAACAGAAAACTTCAGGGAAACACGCATTTGTAAAGAAGTTGTGCTGGAATAAGGCGATGCCAAGAGCCAGTAGGATTTCTTTTTCGAACAATTCTGTCGGTTGATAGAATCGAACAGAGAGAGAGACGTCGAAACCTTCGCACCCATAGTCCCTACACCGGTTTTCCCCCGTGAGTTTTCCCGGGGAATTAAATCGATAACTCCCTTCCTACCGTGCAAAACATTCGCGACGGGAGATCCCTGCTCTGACAGAACCTACGGATCTCCTCTCCTCTCCTCTCCTCTCTTCGCTGCTCCATGGGCTATGGGTATGGCTATGGCGCGTGTACCATGTACGGGGTGCTCGGTGATTCGAGGACACCCTTTGTCACGGAAGAGGATGATGCTTGGCTCTGTAATGTCACTTCGACTGTACGGGGTGTATCAGGTAACAGGTATCGTAGAAAGTGCTTTGAAACCTCTATGTTTTCCCTATCGAAACGCGGCGACGTTATTCGTTCTAATTAGTGCGTTAACCACTTAATAAATTGACACTAGGAATTTAGTTTCGACAGTAGATTTATTAACCCTTAACGCTACGACTTTCAATCGTGTATATCGACCTGCAATTCCAACTTCGTACTTCTACTTGCAAGTTTTAAGTGTCAGATTTTAAATGATACAATGATGTGTAAATAATAATACAGCGGGCCCTCGACTTTCGCATACAATTGGTTCTTGAAAGTGTGTGCGAAAACTGAATGTTCAAAAGTAGAGGAATGTAAAAAAATATGCACCAAAAACGGTGTTTTAAAGTATTTATTTATATATTTCTTTAGCTTTCGGGTGTTTTCTTTATAAACGTCTCAAGAGTTAGTTGAGTACGTCCTTTTCTTCGTGATAAAGATTTCTATAATACGCAGTACCCTTTTCTATTGTCCTACTGTATATACTTGAGATATGCGTTCTTCCATAATAGTTAAACATTTATCTAGATGCATACAGGCTTCATCCATATCTTTAATTTTCAAAGTCTTACGTTGTATTTAAGTTGAAAGTTAAATACAATGTTGAATTTTGTTTAATGTGCGAAAGTCGTGGGTCGCCTGTATTAAGTCACTCAAAACAATCTTTATTCATCTCAGAAATACTACAATTTTTACTAAAATATCTATATTAATGGTGCCTGAATTTAAATATAAATTTATATTAATGGTGCCTGGGAGGTACACTTGCAGCGTTGAGGGTTAACATTATTGAAATCAATGACGAGTACGTGCGACGAACACGGGACAAATTATAAATTATACGAAAAAGGCAAAGAAAAGTGAGGAAAAGTTACACCGTCCCTCGACAAACAGTTAATAATCTATTAACGCTAGAAGTACCGGTACTAAATGTACGCTTACTTTAAAATGGAAAATAAATCAATACTGCTACATCATCTAACATATGCAACCGTTCATTAGCTCGATAAAACATGACAGACATTTTGACAAAAGGGCGGCAGAAAATTTTGTAATAAAAAATGCCAAACCCGAAATTGGTCATTTTGAATGGTTGGTAGTTTTGGTGTTAACACTAAACCTACCGGCCTATAATACAACTTTATTTTGAAATTAAAGATGTAGTTGAAAAATGAATAAACGAACGATGTAACACGAATTAATATACACATTAATTTTATATATTGGTGAAAATCAACATGAATTTCAAAAAAGCCACCTTAACATAGTTTCTAACTTAGAATTACAAACTTGTTAAATGGTCATTTTGACCGCTTTGGTAGGTTTAGTGTTAAACTGCGAGTACGTCACGAGCCAGACTCGTCAAAGTGTGGCAAAGTGTTAAGAATATTCAGGAAAAGTTTATACGATCCTGTTCGGCAAAGTTTAAACTGCGAATTGATACGTTCGTGTTCCAAGTTTCGAGGGAATAGCGCACAGCTAGAAAGAATCCGTGCTCCGTACACGAACGTTGAAGTAGACCGTGTCAAAATGGTTAGCAGGGGAGGGTTGTAATGTCTTTGGGGTGGCGGTGCCACAAAAGGGGGGATGGACCCCGAAGAAACCATAAACAATCACATCTGAAATCATCCTGAACGCCTGCTGCCGATCGAACATCGCCCTCTTCATCTTCCCCTACGTCCTACGAGTTTCGAACTTCAGGCTCTTTCTTTTCTCCGTTTTTTGCTCTCTACGCGTCCCAACAGGGAACATTATCTTTTTTATTTCGAAATTATTCTTTCTTCGTTTTTTGTCTTCAACTTAGGAAGTTTACGGTAATTAACCCAGGGACGTCGAATCTGGTATTACACAAATTGTATCATGGTATTGTGTATAAATATATTTTTTTTTCTTTTTAAATAAATATATATATATATAAAATTTTTCAACGATTAAATCTTTCAAATTTCCTAAGTATTTAAAAAATTTCTGAGTTCATACAATTTTACTTTATGATCACATTTTAGCTCCCCTCGAAAAAATGTTTACATAAAATATAAATTCTATACTGTTTATTATAAATCAGTTTTTACCTTTCCTTATAAAATTTGTCATTGCAATAAATTTCATCAAATATACAATATATTATTATACATTGTTCAAAAGAAATATCAAAAGTTTGATGCATCTCTGCCACTATAACACCATATATGTGAGGTTAGTTTAAAGTGCTGTATCTTCGCGAAAAAAAATGGCAGCGACTTGTCACTCACTGAAAATTGAAGACGACGATTTGTACTTTATGTGTCTGCAAACAGTATATCTGAAAAAAAATGCAACAAGTCCATTTCGTCAAACTTTGTAATTTCCAATATAGCAAACATACCTTCACATTTATGCGAACCTAAAAATCGAACTACAGCATTTTAAAGTAGATAGTTTAAGCTTTAATTTATAAAAAAGAACAAATTTTACGATCATTTTTCACGGAGTTATCGTCAGTTAAATTTAACCAATTTCCGCCTAAAATTTTTCTATGCCATACTTCTTTTGAGCAGTGTGTATGTATATGTATGTATATTTTCTTAGAGCTACCATTTTGTTTCTCGCTCCTCTATTTTTAGAACGATCCTACCGATGTAAAACTATCGATCAACATGTTGAGTTCATTATGTAACAAATTGGAATAAGAAATCGGCAATTGAGCGTAATAAAATCCGCAATTAAGCGTAATAAAATCCGCAATTAAGCGCAATAAAATCATCGATCGAGTACCAAAGCGAAGAATACTCGACTCATAATTCTGACATTCGATTTGTTTGTTTCTTGTTGTTAATTTTTATTTAATACTTTGACTGCCACGTCACCCACATATATAGGTGACACTCAAATTTCTACACAGATTCAACAGCTATATTATTCAAAATATGTTCGCTTTTCTAACTGAAAATGCTCGCGTCAGTTATCTGAAACTATGTAAAATAAATATAACAAATTTTTGTGAAAATATTTGGTAAGATTCGTTCAAAATGAAAATACTACCTAATTTTCAAATGCTTCCGTATGGCAGTCAACGTGTTAATATTAGGTCTACCGGAAAGTTCTGTCCGATAATTTCGTTTCAAGTTTGAACATGTATACGCGCTCTTTTGGAGCCACATATAGCTAATTTCTTTACAAACGCGTTTACAAACACGTGCTCTTCGAAAGTAACTATAGCGAAGATATCTCGTGTCATTGTTAAGCTAGACCCGATCATGAACACACGGGTTCTGACAAAGTCCATTTGCGGCGCTGCATGTTGTATGAATTCTGACAGGATAGAAACGCTACCGAAACGCGTCGAAATTTTGATAAAAGTTGTTGGTGGAGATGACGTTCCGGACAGAACATGTGCGGGATGGTTTGAAAATTTTGAAGTAGGTGATTTCAACCTTAGCGATAAGACACGCTCTAGGTGGCCAACTTTGGTCGATGCTGATATCGTGAAGACCATAATATGATCCTTTTTGGATAACATTGAGTCCTTTTTTGATAACATTAAATAACTCGGCTCCATAACTCATTTTGGACCATATACGGAAGCTAGGATGTATAGATCCTAATATTATTCCGGTAGACCTAATATTATACAGTGAAAACAAATAAATAGAAACGCTCGCGCTTCAACAATTTATCCGGTTATCGACGTTTTTATCTTTTCATTGAACCGAGAAGGGTTCGGTCAGGTTTTTACATGGTCTACGCCACACAATCGATTTCTCGTTTTTCAAGATTTTCCGTGACGATAATTTCGAAGCCGGGTCGGGTATACGAATCGTTTCGAGCTGCCTGAGAATAGAGTCTGAATCGATATCGATAGCAGCCTCTTATCTTTTAAGCAGTAAAACATACCTGTCGTTCGATGCAAACGACCAACAAATCGGAACACTTCGAATTCTCATAATTCGTAATTGTTTTCGCCTGTGCATAATTGATTGATCATCGATTGATAGGATAATCGTAATTGATACGATCGATTATAACGTTTTGTTATAATAAATAAGGATTCTACGCATTTATCGAACTTTTATTATATTCGCTTTTACGATTACGTTCGAAAAAATGTATTCACAAATACGCACGTAAAAAAAAATGGCAACATCAGTTTACGTTTGATTCATTCGTTGTTGAAGAATAAAAAAGATAAATGGTTCGTGACGATATCAGGAAATTAATTATCTTACAGACGCAGATTCTTTTATCGCATCCTTTGTTCCTTTTCCAAGTGACAATTTTCAGATAAGAAAAGGAATTTCAGTTGTTTAGTACTGCGAATTCATTGTTCATGCGTGTGACAAACACGATATTCCATTGAAGCATTGAGTCATCTCGTAACATTCACTCGATCGATGAAACAAACTAGTAGTTTCGTTAGGAAAAATTGTATCGAATGTATCTGTCGTTTAACCAGTTAACTGTTTCGACCTCTTTGGAAAATGCGTACCTAAACAGCGTCGCACAAATTTAGCGATGACGTATACGTAAAAGTCACTTCCACTCCGTGAAGAATAAAATTAATTTAGATTAAACAAATACAGTGTAAATCATTTATTTTTTTAACCCATTTCGAATACGCTTTTCAAGCATTTCGTGATAAGAGGCGGTAACGGGGAAGGTAAATCGCAGGGCCACGAGAACGGCAACACGAGCCACGTTAGAACAACGATCGCGAAGTTAACGTCCACGCGACGAGCTTTCATGGAATTACGAACGGTTGCTTAACGATTAATGAAGCAATCGCCACGTACGAATACCACGGACAATGCCTCGTTCGCCAAGACGAATTGTTCGTCATCGAGTCATATGTTCTTGATAACAGTGATATGTTCGTATTACGCAATTTGCAGGAGAATAAGAAAACGTTACAGCAAGTACAAGCAAACGCGTCCTCCGACTCTTTGGGGCACGGTAGGATTAAAAATGCCCCACCTTTTTGATGCACGGTGGGACTAGAGATTGCAATACCGGTATTTTGAGTCATTTGTACAATTTTGTAATACCGGCATTCACAAATTTAAATACCGTTTTTTCGGTATTTACTAGAAATTTTTTAAATTGTTTCCACTAAGTATATGTTCAGGAGTCGCCAATATAGCAAAATAGTATACGGTTTTGTTTTTATGTCTCACTAACGGGAAAAAGTAATTATACCGTGAGTGCAAAGTTGCATCGTACAGTCTAGAGAAGCGATACAATATGTGAATTATCCAAGGAGGATGGTCAAAACTGTCCCATTACAGCTCAGAGCGATATTGAACACGCGCAGTCTGATATTCGTATCTGTGAAAACAAGGTTGTAGTTCCGAATAAAGTAATGACAGTACAATCGATGCATTAAGTTTTTAAGATCACATTTCAGAAATTTGTAATAGTACCACAGACTGAATAATGATATTTACACTTTTTTGTGATTTAAATACATAAGATGTTCCTTTTCCCTTTACTTTTTTGTGATTCTTTATATACTGGTATAATTTATAAGTTACAAATGATTTTTTTTTATATTTACTAACTTTATAACATTGTGTATTTAGCTAAAAAAATTTTATATATATTGTTCTATGGTCAGGGAATAAGCAGAAAGGAAGAAATCGAACATACGTGATTAAATTTTGCATTAATCATTAAAAATTATATGCATTTTTTTTTACAATAATACCATCGAACTCTCGAAGCAAAATCTGAACTCTTGTTTTCGTTTGTGACGCGGGATACGTGCCGGGCAATTTCGTTTTAAATTGATCCGAAATTTTATTCCGGCAGCGTATCGATTAATGGACAGAAGTTACATTTAATGTTTCCCCGGCGCTTTTTCCCGCCGATAGAACGTGTTTCAAAGAGAAGGAAAAAGTTCTGAAACCCGACGAGAACTTCTGACTACCTAAAGTGGCACGCAAAAGTTTCCACGGAGTTACCTTTTTTAGCCCTATTTTAAAGAGACGAGCCAAGATTAAAAACACGAACGGCGGAACAGGTAACAGCGACGTAATACGGAAAGGAAGATGCATTTGCAAAAAGACGAGATTACTAATTATCCTTTGATCATCGGAGTCAGGCTACTTTGTACAAAGTTCATCCTGACGTCGAACTCTCATATATTCGATTTTCTCCAAATCATCGATAATAACGACACAGTTTCAAGACGAATAACGTTATCAAAAAGTATGCAAAAAATAATCTGAACTTGTAAAGACTACTCGAGTGATTTAAACGACATTCTTTTGGAAAAACCAAAATATCTGTACGAGTAATTTTAGGAAAAATTTGCAAGCACGCGATTACTATGTTCTGAAATGCTGGAAATGTTCGAAAATTTTCGATGACTCTTCGAGAATTGTAACGTATATGTTAAATGCGTGACAAAGCGAAATTCGGAAATACGAGCTAACTTGTTCGAGTGAAAAACTCGTACAGTCTAATTGATAAAAATATCCTAAAAACTGCAATTCTTCATAACTAAAAAATACGTAATTATGCGTATAAATATTTTGTCGTTACTAATACAAACAATCTCATGCAGCCATTTGTATTCTCTTCGTATCTGTTATCGATTTTCTTGTCCGCATTAAATTATATTCCCTCTTGTAAACGATGAAACAGCCACTTTCATCGTTCACTCGTTAATCGTCGTTAATTCTTCATCCAGTTTCGATTCACGATACCGGATCACGTTCAACTCGAAACAGCAGGAGCGTTTCCGGTTGATCGTGGATACCATTTTCAATTGGCCATTCGACGCGACGCGACGTTTCAATTAGTACCGCTTCGTACGAAACGCTACACTAACCGAATACGAATAATTCTTTGTTCCTTTGACGCGTAGATCGGTGAAAAATGCAGTTTCTTTTTTTTTTGCTCTTTTCTCGTGAAAATTCATCGCATCCGGCACGAGATACGCCGTTCTTTGATCAAAGCACTCTCTCGGCGCATTTCGCGCCACTTTTTTTCCCGAGTTCCCTCTCGAAATCTCGCAAACCAATACGAGGCGAGTACGCGTTTCGTTAAGCCGCGTATCGCAACGGGCTCCGCGACGGAAAATTGCCGGCACGCTGCCCGAGATACGATCTCAAACGCGAGGCGAGATTAAACGGCCGACAAAGTCATCGGGAACAAAAGACCGTCTGATTACGAGTTATATAACCGTGTAATGGGACAATTTCAGAAAAAGAAAGAAGTGTCGATTCGACGGTACGACGAACGTGACACCCGTTCGTGAGAAACGTCGCCGGGAATTGATGTTCAAGTAGCCTATCGCGCGACAGTGTACCAACGTGCATCCCAGACGGCCAGACAAAACAGAATTAAACGGATGTAATTCAAGGATGCTCTACAAGTATCAGCTGACTGCGAAACAACTCGATCGGGTAACGCACGCAACACCGAATACGCAGGAACGAAACTTCGATCTGTTGCTCCCCCACCATCGATGATAAAACCGCGTTCAATTCGGTAAATTATTATGCGTGTCGTCCGAGAAAATTCCTGGAAAGCGAACGACCAAGGCGCAACAATTTTCGTCACTTTTCGATACTACGTGTGCATGCTCTTTAAAGTGCGTTTAAACCGAACTAGCGAATGTTTATTCTTGCTACGTTTCGACAAAATTTAAACGACTGTTCTTCGATTTTCGACCGTTTGGCGGTTATCGAACGAATGCTCTAACGAGTGGTCGCTCATCGACCCAATTTAACGAGATTCAATTCGATTCCATTTTAATTCGATTCGAGCCGATACAATTTCATTCTATGCAACTCGAGTCATCTTGATTCAATTAGTAGCGATTTACATCGATTCGACGTGATTTAATTCGACACGATTTCAGTTAACGCGATTCGAGTCAACTCGATTCAGGTTGCTCCAATTTTCATTTGACACGATTCATTTCAATGCGACTCGTTCCGGTGCGGTTTAACTTGACGCGATTCGAGTCAATACGGTTAAATTCCATTCGCCTTGTTTTAATCCAACACGTTTCGATTTTACGCGATTCGATTCACCGTGTCGGACGCTCGAACGCGCGATCGAAACATTACGAATGATTTGCTCGTGTTCGGTTATTTGTAATGACTCGATGGTCGTCTACCCTAAACGAAGGCTGTCGCCTATTGTTGTAAGTTGTTGCTCGTTAAGGATGTGTTCTAAATGCGCCCAAATACGGTGACTAGAAGACAGAGCGAGCAGTAGCCCGGCGTTGTTTCGCTTTTTCGGACTCCGCTCACTACACGATCAATGGATGAATGGGAGCCGAAGCACACGCATAGCGGCACACGAATACGCACACGGCACGCAGCGACACGGCCACCGTGTGCCAGCAGCAGCATCCTGCCTCGAGCAGCGTGCAGACGAAAGATCTCGCGACACGATCGGTCGAATCGTTGACACGAAGAATCCCGGCGTTCGATGCACCGGTGTCCGCGAACGTCGCCACGTTATCGACGATCTCTCGCGATCGAGTTCTGATAGTCGCGTTGGAATCCCGCGGACACGCAGCGAGCAGTTTGACAGATCCGCGGGGTCGATGCCGCGCGTTAATCGCGATAGAACGCCTACGAGAACTCACCGACGCCGTACTTGGTTGTTTTCGTCGTCGTCCACATCTCGAGCGGCTCGACGACGGGGCTACATGCCTTGCCAAACGGCCACGAACCACTCGTAGTATCACGAAAAATTCGAAAACACAAACATTGGGTGTATTTGCCGCACAAGTGCCACCCTCACGGCTCTCTCTCTCTCTCTGCTCTGAGCCGAGCAACGTTGCCGATGGCTGTCGCGAGCCTCGGACGACTGCCGGCAACGCCGACACTGCTGCGCTGGTCACGTGCCCTTCAGGTACGTACCCAAACACAACGTGCACCCCGTTGCATCCACCTCTACGATTCACCTTATTTAGGTACCCGCCGATTTTATTTATTTTCTCGTATATCGAGACGCTTTATCTGCGACGTAATCTGATATTTTAACTACCTGGCAAAACTTGCGACAAGCTTTGCATCAATTTCGTGTATCTACCTTGTATAAACAAATTAATATAAGTCCTGACGTAATGTAGCGACGCGGTACAAAAATACGAATTCGGCAAGAGAGTTTGAATCCTGTTTGAATACTTCTTTCTCTATTGAATACGTTAAAACAGATATCTGAATTGACGTTTTAAAGAACCGACGACGAATCGTTTACTACGATGTTTGTACGATAAACCTTATGCGGGGCAACGGTTGTTCTTACGAAATCCAGTAAAAGGATCGTGATAACGTTGTCGTTAAGAAAAAAACGTCATCTATCTGTGTTACAGATAAGTTTAATAACGTAATCGGAATCACAGATATCGTAAAGTTCAATCTACGTTTCCAAACACTTTTACATCGTCTTAACAATTTTATTTATAATAAATACAATAATCGTAAAATAAAGGTAAACCTACTATAAAAGATGTGAGACTTTCGCAAATTCTTCATAGTTTTATGTACAACTTTTTTGTCCTTATATGATTAAGCGATGATGAAACCTAGACGCTACGCGTATAGCGTAATGGTGGACTTGGAACGTAGACTAGATCGAACCTACGACGTGTCAAGTGTGCACCGTTCCTCACTTTACATATTATCGATATTTAGAAGTTAATGGGTTTTCCAAAATATGCGGCCGTATGAGCTTCCTTCAAGCCTTCGCCGAATGTCTGTAAGATGTCATTATAAAGTCACATTAAGTCGTTTATATTTTCAATTAGATTGTATGTCATTTGAATATTTACCGGATGTGCGTGACATGATCTGGACACGTCTTCCGCGCTTGCTCCGTATTCCATGGCGAGAACTGCTTCGTTAACAAGTTCACCGGCTACTGCACCGATCATGTGTACCCCTAATACTTTATCCGTACTACTGTCGGCTAAAACTTTAACGAAACCATCGGTTTCAAGATTGGCTTTTGATCTAGAATTCGCCAGATTCGGGAATTTTCCTATTTTATAGGCGACGCCTTCCTTTTTCAAGTCCTCTTCCGTTTTACCCACCCATCCAACTTCGGGATGCGTGTATATTACACTGGGTACGCAATTGTAATCGATATGTACAGCACCTGAATAAAAACAATGAATTAAAAATTTTTGTTGTATTATGAACTAATAAATTTTAAAACGTGCTTTTAATTACCTCCAGCGATGCCTTCAACTGTTATAACACCTTCTTCTTCGGCCTTATGAGCCAACATTGGCCCATGAATGCAATCTCCGATGGCAAAAATTCTAATAAAAAGTAATTTCACTTAGAATGTTATAAAAAAATATGAAGCATTTGTAAAATAATTTCCACATACGAGGGTACCACTGTTTGGAATCTGTTATTTACAGGTATCCTGCCCTTCTCATCCCTTTCGATTCCCATATCTTCCAGTCCTAAATTTTCGGTGAACGGTCTCCTGCCAACGCAAACTAAAAGTACGTCACACGGAAAATCCTCCTTTTTGCTAGGATCTTTCACGTCCTCGAGCGATACCAGAATTTCGTTGCCTGACTTTTTCGCACCAGTGACTTTAGTTCCTAGCTTGAAATTTAAGCCTTGTTTACTTAAAATTTTTTGTAACGTCTGACTAACTTCACCGTCGATTCCTATTCCACCGATGGATGTCTGGAATTCAACTGCCGTTACATTGGAACCCAGCCTATAATACATGATAAAGTACTTAAAATTTGATTACATATTTATTATTTATTTGAATAATATCTTATCCGGTTAGATGTTTCTCAAAACATATTCTGGATCGATTCTGCTAAAAATAATACCTTTGCCAAACTGAACCTAATTCCAGTCCAATAACTCCAGCACCAATAACAACGAGCCTTTTAGGCACTTCGCTTAAGGATAAAGCACCGGTCGAAGAAACAACCTGTTTCTCGTCAATCTCTATTCCAGGAAACGGTGTGACTTCACTGCCTGTTGCGATCATGATGTTTTTGGTGTTAATCGTGCTTGCAACTGAACCATCGGGTTTAAGCGCTGTCACTTGATTCGGACCAGTAATTTTGCCATGACCTTTAACCCACTCGACTTTGTTCTTTTTAAATAATCCAGCAATACCACCCGTTAAAGCCTTCACTACATTGCGCTTCTGTGACATTACCTTCTCAAGATCTAGCCTAACATTATCAACTAAAATAAAAAAAAAATTAATCAAGTAATGATCAATTAATGTTACTGCACCTTAAACAGAGAGGAATATGTACCTAAAACACCACGGTCTTTTAAACCTCCGCTATGTGCCAGATGATAATAATGCGAGTTGTTTAACAAAGATTTTGAAGGAATACATCCTACATTAAGACAAGTGCCGCCCAATGTTTCACCTTTCTCCACGCAAATGGTTTTCATTCCCAACTGTGCAGCTTTGATCGATGCTACATAACCACCGGGACCAGCTCCAATTACTACAAGGTCTGCATCCAGAGTACTGGAGTACATACGCTGTTGTGCAGCTGTCAAGCCAGGTACAACACGCTTGGCACATGTTGGCTGATAACAACAGAAAACATATATTATACCTATTGTAAAAGGTAATTTCCTTTCCTTTTGCGGTTCTCGTGGAATCACATATTGGTGACATAACTAACGAATTCATCACAGATTATTCTGACGAAACAATATATTTAAGAAAGCTCAGTGATTTTTTTAAAAGTTCGATTAACCTTTCATTCAAAGAAAGGGTCAATGGCAAGAATTATCTAACGAACAATTCAAGATAACGTGCAAGAAAAGCATTTGTCCTTCAAAATGTTACGAAATAGACTTTCAGATGAATAGTCCGATACATGAACTTGATCCACCTAAAAGGACGTTTATTTAATGAGATTTTTAGGAACTTACCCTGATCGAAGTAGTCACTAAACTCCAGAAGGTAGCTTGCATCATAATTTTTCTCTAATGTATTTATCTATTCGATACAGAGGAGTCAGAAACAGAATAGGTTCACGGCAGTGTTAAAGCAAGCACTACCGGTTATTTCAATATCGCCCAACTCGTCTGAGCTCTGATAATTGGATACATCGTCGGCTATGTGTTTCAATGGTTCTGCTACTTGATGGCGCTGGCAATCTATTATGCAACGTGAATTGGTTTTCTTTATTTTCTTTATGTTTTTAAATTCAAAAACTAAGAAGCAATTGCTTCGACTCTAATGCGACATATTTAAAACAAAAAAATATTTTTAATTCGACATCACTCAAAATTGATTATTTATTTTCTACAAATTATGATAAACACTTTTATTAGATTCTGTAAATTTATATATTTTTATTTGTAATCTTATCGGTATGTCCGATTAAATTTTCCACGAATAAGAAAAAACATTTTCAATTTCTAACAAATTAATCATTCTGATATTGTATTTACTTTTAGACCACTTTAGACTTCATTAAACATCATTACAATGGACATTAGATAAGCGAGCAGCCGCGGAACATCAATATCAACATTTTTAACTAAAAATATTTGAAAATCATTTCGAATTATTGACTAAGGAATTAAACATGTCACGTTCAATATTTATTGAATTCCTTTTCGCTCATCATAAAATTCATCATTTGGTATACTAAGGTGCGCCGTAAGCTTTTTTGCGCTAAGCATAAGTACATCTGGGCAGGGAAAGGCGTACCACTACTTATCTTCGTTTTTAAAATCAGGAAGAATTCCAGAGAATGTAGAGTCTGGACTAGTCTAAAGGCAATTTAAAATCCTAGCAAATACCTAACCTGTATATTCTTTTTATACTTCGTTTTGATTTAAGAAAAGCCATACATATTGAGAAAAGGGTACATAAGTAATTACATTCTCAATTTAAAAAATTTGCATCGAATCGTTCGATTTAAATAATTAAAATGAATGCCATCTTGTGGGCACTAGAAAAATTCATATTCACGTCGCAAGTTTTGAATCGATTTACATAGAGTGCGTTATCATAGTCGATACGTAAGATTGAATACAACAGAGATTCGATCGAATTGTATCAGTTTTTTTCTCTGGCAAAAAGGGCGATGGCATAGAGAACAGGGAAATAAGGGATAGCGCGTCAAATCGAATAGGAGAACGAGAGACAAAGATGAAATATACGTTAGGGTCGAGGGAAAAGGGCAACAGATGTCCTTCCGTATAACGCATGACTCGTTTCACCCTCGGAGAAATAGTACCGTTTGCGTCTCTCTACCTTGCGGAAGCACCGTGCGTTACAAAACGAAGCTAACCTCGTCGTTGGAGAACGCTCGTTCGAAATCGGTTAGTATCTGTCGCGTCGACGAGATCGACGAAACACAACAATTTTACGAAAGGAATTTACCGTAGTTTTTTTCTATCGCGTTCTTCGATTTGTCAGCAAGTACATAATCCTGTTATCAGTAGCACGTTTCTGATTGGTTCATTTGAACGGTGGTTGCCTCTAATCTTCCTGCACGCTGAAACCTAGCAAAATTAGTATTCATGTATAGCAAATGATCGATAACGGTTGCATCATGTGATTTAAAGGTTATCGAGAGGAATGATCGTAGGATGGTGCTTAATTTGCGATATTCGTACCTGAGAAGGATTTAGTTCAACGTACGTTGAATCGAGAGAAAAATATGTGCGAAATAGTAAAAGGTCAACGCAGAACGTTTCGCGATCAAGATCCGCCGCGAATATGCGATAGGAGCAACGACAGTTTGAAAAACGAACTCGAGTTCTCCAAATCGACGCCAAATTTACCGACGATCGCTCAAGCGACGTCCAGCTTCGAAAAGTGTACCAGCCAGCCAGAATTTTTGGAAAAAGATCGGAAGAAGCAAAACGAGCAACGAGTCGATTCGTCTATGCAGGAAAGCACTTGTTCCGGTACGATCGGTGATTCCAGCAATACGAAGGATGTCGAAACTGTCAATCAGCTTGATGTTCCCATTCGCACGCGCAGCGAGCATTTTCTCAAAGAGCTTGTCGACAAAGTGCCTTTATCTGGGCGCCGTGGCAATGAGGTAAGTTGTACCATTTATACAAAATTAAAATTACTCTATCGCGTACAAAATTATTTGTCTGTCTTTGTTGTTTCTGGATGAACGCGGCGTTGTCAATTCGAAAACGGTAAAAGTATAGTTCGAAAAGGTGCAACGGTCTACGCGTATACATTTTTTAAATCGATTAGGAATTACATAACTTACGACCTTAATCTTTTAACACTAGAAGTACCGGCAATAAATTAATGCTTACTTCAAAACTGAAGATAAAGTAGAAAAATAAATAAATAAATATTGCAGCATCGCCTAACATATACAACCATTCATTAGCTCAATAAAGCATGACAGACATTTTGACAAAAGGACGGCAATCAAATTTTGCAATAAAAAATGCCAAATCTGAAACCAGTTATTTTGACTGGTTGGTAGTTTTAGTGTTAACGGTTAAAATTCTGATAGGGTTGTAGAAATCAATATGTTTTTTCGATGATTAATACACTTATTAATAAGTTTACAATACTCAACATTATTAATTATAACATTCGTTAAACTCAATGTTTTCTTGCATTTAAACGTTCTTACAGTAATAAAGAAATATCAATTCTTTGACGTAATCGTTTTCATTATACGTCTTCCATCGTTACTTGCTTATTTTTTACGGTAATGGTTTGCGTTCTCGCATATCATTATTACGTTTCATTTTCTTCTTACCAGTTTTTTATTCATATAATTCATGTAATTGAAATATCTACGCATATTTTGCATGAGAAAGTATTTACTCTTATGAATGTACGCTATACGGTATTGCGATCCATCCCCACCACTTCCCCACCATGCTATAAATTCCAGTTTCGTTGTCTCGTTTTCTCATTCGCGTTTCGGACACGAGTCGAAAAGGATAAGGAAAGGGTACATGATAGCATCAAATCATGAAACTATTATATGCCTCTTTGTTTCATAAGGTGCCAGCTCAAATTTGAGCAAATTAACCACCTTTTCTGGTACGGGTTCAAATTCGAAAGTTGTAAATGAACTATGTTTTAAAAATTCATTACGACAAATTAGTTAATATTGTAATAAAATTGCTCGATCTTATTGAGTTAACGAAGTAATGTTAGGCATGGTCATTATCATAATAAAATGTTATGCAAACAATTCAAATGAAATTTTTTATTTCACTGTAAATTTAGGATGTTCGGTACCGTGAAGATCGGTGTGATTAATAATTCATTTTGATTTAAACACAAGACTCTATGTAGACGTAATATTACGTATATGCATAATTTACTGTCGGTATTTATGTTATGTAAGGTAAAATACTGAACATTCGAAATGAGTAAATGAAATTACCATATTTTGAATAATTGTAACCATTGGCCGCTGTATTTTATATTTCCGCTTTCACACTATCGAATATTTAACGAGTTAAGGTAATTTGTTTTTGTTTAAGATGATTATTATATTTAAATTTCCATTTCAGCAAAAACTATCGAATACTATGTACGAGTGCGTATCATGTTCTAAATTTTTGCGGTATTTTTAACCAGCTATAACCGATTCTTGGTGAAGGCAAGTTTACGTAGAAATTGGGTTCAATCGCGCGAGTACAGGGCCCTCGGATGATTTAGGTTCGGGCCTGGAAGATGCGGGTCCCAGGTCCGTTGCAGGTTCTTTTCCATCCAATGCCTCTTCCTTTGTGCGGATTTCGATTTAAGTTTTGTTCACACCGAGTCTTTACCGCACAGCATATATCTTCGCTTAAATCCCGTTTACCTCTGTACGTTGTCTGTTTAAAAATTAATTAACGCTTATTAATTTCATCGATTTTGTCACAACAGTATTTCTATCCTTAAATAAATTAGTGGGACAATACTTTTGTTAAAAAATGATCTCTACCGCGTTTTATTAGCCACTTTCGTTGTTCCGGTCGGAACAACAGTTTCGAATAAAAATTTAACGATTTCCAGCGAGGTGCGACCGCAAATCGCTCATTTTCTCGCAGAAAAATGACACTTTCACGGGATTTTAACGATCCGTTAGCCATTCGAATTCACACTCTCATATTTTTACCGCCAGAATTTTTGCCTCGAATAAACCCGTCAATCGATAAAGCGAAATTACTACCGCGAACAACTCGATCGTCGACAGCGATGAAAAATCAACGGGGAAATTTACTCCAGATGTACTAGCAACACTTGAACAGGGCCATTGACCGACTGCGTTAAAATATTGACGAGAAATTCGCTATTTCGGGGCGGCGTAATTATGGAGCCGAGAAAACGGATCCGCGAATGTGCGATCGGTTCGCAATCAAATTATACCACGGAAAAGTTGCCACTAATTAAAAAATATCTCTGTTGTATCGTTGCTCTGCTCGATGATTTTTCAAAGGCAGCACGACAGTTCACACACAATATACGGGGGTGGATTAAGTCATATTTTTGACCGACTTAAAATAATACGCAAGGTGTATGAGTTGCTGATTTATTTTATTCAGCGTCGGTTGTACTATGTTGAAGTGTTAGGTTTAAAAGCTGGGCCGATTATGATGTTATTTCAGTTTGATACCTACGAGGTAAACAATTTTGGGCTACCGAGTGGTGGTAAACATTTTTATTTTATTATTTTACAAATTTTATTTAATTGCAATACATTTTATTGTGCACCGGTTTCTTGATTTATTTCGTGAATTAATTAAGGAGCCGTAGGTCAAAGAAATTAATCGAGTAAATAAATAGATATGAAACGACACTTTGAAATGTTTTCTCGATAAAATTGAATAAATCCTAATAAAAAAAAGACACAATCTATATTAATTTTTCGAAATTCTTTGAATTTCCTTTCTTCTAGCAACGCGAGACGGGCAAGCTAGTAAGTTAATTGAATTTTGTTATTCGATGAATGAAATATAAATGTCTGACAAAAAAAAAATCAACTCGTTTCGCATCGGAATCGCGTCCGACGCGAAACGATATATCGCTGCGACAATTTAGGAAAGTAGAAATTGGAGATCTCAGAATTTGGAAATTCGAGAATTTGAGAACATCGAAATTTGGAATTGAGGGAGTTGATAATTTTGAAATTCGGGAACATATATACTTTGAATCTGGGAATTTGGGAATTTTGCAATCTGGTGTTTAAGAATTTGGGAACGCAGAAATTTGGTTATTTGGGAATTTGTGAACGCAGAAATTTGGTAATTTAGGAATTCGGGAACGTAGAAGTTTGAGAACCAAGAATTTGGTAATTCGAGAATTTGGGAACACAGAAATTTGAGATTGAAGGAGTTGATAATTGCGAAATTCGGGAACATAGATATTTGGAATCTGGGAATTTGGTACTTTAGGAATTTGGAAGCGCAGAAATTTGGTAATTTAGAAATTTTGGCACGTAGAAATTTGGTACTTTAGGAATTTGGGAACGTAGAAATTTGAGATCCAAGAATTTGGTAATTCGATAATTCGGGAATATAGAAATTTGGAATCTGGGGGAATTAATAATTTTCAAATTCGGGAACATAGATATTTTTTGAATCTGGGAATTTGGTAATTTAGGAATGTAGGATTTAAGAATTTAGTAATCTAGGAATTTGATAACGTAGTCCCGGAAAACGATGTCTATTGCATTGATGGAACTTACTTACGACTCGACCTAATATTTGTCGAAAGTATCAACTCGTATCGCATCGGAATCGCGTTCGACGCGAAACGATACATCGCCGCGACGATTTAGGAAGGTAACGGTCCAGGTGCAGGTTGCAGTCGATCGAAATTGTTGTTCGTCGAGGAGCATGCGGCGGTATTCGGTGTGAAAGCAGCTTATTAAGGTCGGGTCCAGTGTGTTGGCTTGTCGGCCGTGTGGTGCAGCTTGCCTGGCAGCTTCAGTTCGATGTTTACGCTCGTGCTTCGAGCATTTTTCTCCGTCCGAGACCGTTCGTGGCGTGATTCTTCTGAGTGTATCGTCCTTTTTTTCGCCTCTGCTCGTCGGAGATCCTTCTTAGCCGTGCGAGGATCTTCTTCGATTCGCCGGTGAGTGCATTTTATTCGTAATAGTTTCACGGACACCTTGTCGTCGCGAAATTTCGCTTAGGGGTAACAACCACCGTCTACCGCGTTCCCTGTATGTATTTAGTGCGAGTTTCGTTCGAGAGAGACAACGTCGTCCACGCTGCTTCGTTCTCGTGCTCTTTGTCCAGAAGTTTCGAACGATTCTTATCTGTTATCGCGAATCGTTGCTCGATATTTTATTGGCCGCACTAATTAACAGTAGATTTACGAGCGATGAATGACCATTTATATTTGAATCGAAATGGGGGTATAAAAATAAGTGAATAATGGACAACGCGTGAACCAATTCATGCAATGATTCTTTATTTCGATGAAGCATAAGATAAATTTTTATGAAAGCTTCTTACCGATTTTTCTTATTTAAAATTAGAAATGTTAAGAAGTAGTTTTAGTGTTAAGAAAAAATTATTTTATAACTACAATTAAGTTAATTCATGCGAATCAAAGCAACAATATGCTATTTACAAAAATATTTTTTTGCAGACGTTATTTTTTCATATTAGATGATTACTGGTACCTACCAGTGATGTACCTACATTAGGTATTGATACTAAGTTTAAACCTGTACTTAATAAAATACAGCACGAAAAGTATTACGCACATTAAAATGTGCAGAGGGGGTCCGAAGGGGTTTAATCGTCGTTCTTGTTGTTTGTGTTCTCGAGTCGTTTATCGATACGCAATATTTTATATTCATAAAAAGGGTAGAGAAAATTGAAATTTGAAACGGTAATTAACGTTGCTGCAATCTCTGTCACGTACCCGTGATTTTTATACATACAAGTACAACCTTATGTGTCACTGACTTTTTTTGCATAATTATTCTTTTTATATGCTATTTAATTATCCTGTTTTATTTAGCCTGATTTATTTATCTTGTTTTCTGTATCCGGTTTTATTTATCCCGTTTTGTTTACTCTGTTTTATTTATCCTGTTTTTTATATCCTGTCTTTTTTATCCTGTTTTGTGTATCCTGTTTTATTTATCCTGTTTTATGTACTGTGTTTTATTTATCCTGTTTTATTTACTGTGTTTTATTTATCCTGTTTAATAACCAACCTGTCAAGTTGGTTACAATTAAAGAACGAGCAATTTTGGAGCGTACGGGACTTGAAACCCTTTATTATACGGGGTGTTCTGTGAGTGATGTTACAGCTGGTAGGGTGTCGATACGTGAATACGCGCTTTCGAGAAAATTTCGTTTAAAATAACAAATCTGTGAAGGAAGGAGATCGTCAGTGCCGTAGACAATAAACAAAAGTAATTGTTCCGGTATCTATTCCCACGATGACTGGAAACGAAAACGATTATAAATTTTCGCACTAAAGGATATAACAACGTATTGCGTCAAAATTATTGTTAACGATTGTAGATATACTGTCAATTACCTACGCGTTTATAGTGTTGTAAAAACGAGTATACGATTGTAACCGTTATGTAGATTCTATGAAACGTGTGGTGATCAAAGTGTTAAGAGAACGCGTGCTTTGGAATAGTAAATTTTTTGTCTATTGTTATCATGACGATCAGAGCGTTGGCTGTACGAGGGTCACCGTTTGTCCACCTTTTTTAAAAACACCCCATATTTGTCTATTAACGTACCTAAGTACGCATATGCCACGCCTGCGTGTTCTCTCAGCCGTGAAATCGTAAAGAAACGAAATTCTCGGTTGTTTTACTAGGAAAATCGTTTCGCGCGAAGATTAACACTAAACCTACCGGCGTATAATGCACATTCATTTTAAAATGAAAAATTACGTTGAAAAACAGATAAACGAACGACGAAACACAAATCAACGTTAAAACTACCAAAGGGGTCAAATGGCCATTTTATAAATTTGAATTTTAAACGACAAAATTTGTTTAGATGGTTTTTTTGAAATCTACGTTGATTCTCATCAAGAGAAAGAATTAATATGTGCATCGATTTATGTTACATCGTTTTTTCATTTATTTTTCAATCTCATATTTAACCACGAAGTAATTGTGCATTCTACGTCGATAGTTTTAGTGTTAATATTCACATTAGTTCTTTATCTCGGTGAAAATAAATAGGAATTTCAAAAAATCCAACTTAATACGCTTTGTAACTTACAATTAGGAACTTGTTAAATGGTTATTTTGATCGCTTTAGTAGTTTTAGTGTTAACGAAAAATCGCGAATTGGAAATATTTTGGTTTTTTTCACGCATTGTTCGATCGTAATTGCGAACCACTGTTCCTCATTGAATACCTGGTGAATGAACTTTCTCTCCCCCTTGTCGTGTATCGGCCTTCTTCTTATCCGAGTATTTTAATTGAGCGGCATCGAGTGGCGGAATCCGCTCGCAAACCCGTTTTCACTTTCGTAACCAAATTGATCGCACGATCCTGAAAACGAACAATTCCTTCCTTTCTTCCGCCTCTCTTAAATACCTCCCTAACGATCGCGAAAATTGCTCCATTGATTTTCTGATCGATCGTCGCTCGCAACGAGGTGTCGACGAATTTTCAAATTTCTTGATTTTTTGATGGATTCAATTCGGAAAGTAATGTCGTTTCTGCGCATGCGGATATTTGTTTTTTTCATATGATTTGTTCAAAAATCAATCGATTTTGATCAATCCGACATAGAAAATTTGTGCAATAGGTGGCAAAAGGTTGTTGATAACGAGGGTGATTACATCATCGATGAAAAATAAAAACGTGTTAAAAATTTATCTGTTTCACTTAACTGCAAAAAAAATGACATTTCTTTCCGGTCACCCTAATATTAATGCTAAACCTATCGGCGTATAATGCAAGTTTATTCTGAAATTAAAAATGAAGTTGGAAAATAAATAAAAAAACGATAAATTATAAGTTGGTGTTCATGTTAATTCTTGATCTCGTCGAAAATCAACACGAATTTAAAAAATGCCACCTTATCACACTGTGTAACTTAAAATTAGAAACTTGTTAAATGGTCATTTTGACCGCTTTGAAAGGTCTAGTATTAATGCAGACTGGACATAATGCACGACGACTAACGCTTTCTTCCCCCGCGTCGGCATTTTTTCTAAGAAAGCCCTACCATGATCGCTATTGTGTACGTGATGTAGAGACCGACAGACCCTGCTGCAAAAGAATCTAAAGAATTTCCTCTAAATTTCGATATATTCATAGCTGGTATATTTTTCGATGATTCTCTGCATTGATAAAATTGTTAGTATTAACCCTTTGCACTCGAGAGACGACTCACGTTCGCCATTTGACTTGATGAATTTTAAATAAACAAGTTTTAACTAATTTCATAGTATTATACACCTGCTGTTTGAACATAGTAAAACAGACAATATTGACTTTCACGAGTGAAAAAATAATAATTTCATAAAGGTTCGTCAAACTTTTTAATTAAAGGCAGCAACAAAATCGTTGTAAAACAAAAGAAAATATAAAAACGCTAACAACTTATTCCCCAACCTACTAATTTGATTCGCCATCGAAAGAACGGTACAGTTACCGAGTTAACACCTAGAGTTAACACTAAACCTACCAAAGCGGTCAAAATGACCATTTTACAGGTTTCTAATTTTAAGTTACAACGTATGTTAAGGTGTTTTTTCTTTAATTCCTGTTGATTTTAATCGATATAAAGCATCGATGTATACCTTCCATTGTCGCTCATCTTTCGTGTATTTGTTTTTCAACTTAATTTTTAATTTCAAAGTAAACGTGCATCGTACACCGGTAGGTTTAGTGTTAACACGGAATGAACTGGCGTATCCGCGAGGACTAATAAAAATTAGTAAGCAATAATTCAGTGGTGTTAAACGCGGCACGGTGCAACGAACGAGATAAATGGGCGGTCTGTACGCTTCGAAACACTACCAGTTTTGCTGCATTAATTAACCGACAAACTGGTTACACCACGTTCGAAACTAGATTCCGTAGGTGAGGTTATCGGTAAAGCTGCCTAGGTCTTTGAATCGATTCCGACGCGATCGCATTCGCAACGAAGCCGTGTGTCGACGCGCTCCTATATCGTGTATTCATTTTTTCGAACATGTCAAAGCTAGGAAATGATCGCGTTTTCCGCTGCAGCACTTACAAAAATATCAACATATTATCTTGTAGATTGTTGCTTCGACTTGTTTCCACGTTTGTGCGCAGATTACCCGCTCGGCTCGTTAAACGATCTCCACATATTAATTCGGTGCATTCCCTGCCGCATCAGAACTCGTAGCGTTTTTGCTTCTAACGAGAAAATACTCTTAAAATCATCTTTAGTGTTTCTTTCCTTCCATTTGGCCGTTAATATTCTTTTTAACGGATAAATCGAGCGAGATCACTTCAAAGCGATGCTATCGTACTCGCGTGTACTATGTTGCTATAAAAAGACTACCCATTATATTCATATGTATACATGTATGCATATTGAGGCACAAAAATATTCGTACACTTGGAATATGGAAATAAAAATAAAAATATCTTTTATGTTATTAAATACATTTAAACATTTTATCATAATATATGTATATAATACATGTATACATACATGTGTGTATGTATAATATAATATATGTATATATATGTATGTATAGTATGGCATTCTCTTTTTAATATTTCTTTTAAGCGTTCTTACGACGATGTGTATTATATATGTAATATTTTATATATTATTAATTATATTTGAACATACGTGTATGCGTCAATCCATGCATGTATGCGTGTGTGTATTATACATAACACTTACAACAACAAAGGAACATGAAAGAATACTTGAAAGAAATATTAAAAAGAGGATGGTGTAATATACATACATATACGTAATTGTATATTATGCATAATTATAATATACATATATAATATGCATATACATATCTATATAATATATGTATATTATACTATATGGGTTTAAATATGCATCCTAACATGAAAAATATTATTGTTGTTCTTTCTACATCCGAAGTGTACGAACATTTTTGTCCCTCAGTGTAGATCATCGATAGTTCCTATACACCGAATCTCGATGAAAGAACTTATGCGAACCGCGCCATCTAAATATGAAAGCGAATGAAAATTGGTCCCGCGGTGAACGCGTTAGCCGTATCGAAGTTACGGCCTTTCCTTTTGCATTTCTATCGATTAGATCAGCCCCATGAGGACATGACTCATTTAATAACGCGTTGGCAGAAAATAAAACGCGCCTTCACAGAAGCGAACGCTGTGGGTGATACGGAATACAGTTGTATGCCAATCTAAAATAATATAAATACCCTATCCAACTTCAACCTAAAGTAGTATACATAGATACCCTATCCAACTATTCAATATCTCCGATGACCTCAACCTTAACCCCTTGCACTACGATTCATTCGGCAAATGCGTCAGATACAACGAACAATTCACTGCTACAACATTAAGATGGTCAAAGAAAGTTCGAAAGTCGAGACTGTCTTACATTTCGTGATTCTCAACTGTGCAAATTACAATTAGATCAAAATTGAACATTCAACCGTACTAAAAATATAAGCATGATTTACCGTATTTGAACTGCTGGTGCGTCACAAATGTAGCTCGTTATTATAGCGCAAGGGGTTAACTCCGATTCATACTGTCAATACTCAGCCCTGCATCATCCTCAACCTTCTCCTCTACGTTATTTTCGAACTCCGGTCTTACGAATTCCAACTCCGTCCACAACTCTTCAAAACATTATATATATTCCTACATTTTCCAAAACCCTCAGTTAGTCAGTTAGTCAGTCAGTTAGTAAGATTTCCATTGTTAGAGAGAACTCTCGTGCGTCTACACGACTAAATATCAATCGGTCTTCCTGTACGCGTTGAATAAAGTCTAGCCTAAAATTCTGCTTGAAGTCAAAGACTGTTTAACACTAAAACTACCGACATATAATACACAATTATTTTGATGTTCAAAATGAAATTGAAAAATACATGAACAAACGACGAAACATAAATGAATACATTTATAGATCCTTTATCCTGATGGCAATGAGCATAAATGTTAAGAAAACAAGCTTAAAAAATTTTGTAATTTCTAGTAGGAAATTTGTCGAAAGGTCATTTTGACCCCTTTTGGTAGTTTTAGCGTTAATATAATAACCTTGATCCCTACGAAATACAACAATACGTCGTAGTCCTAAGTTCGTCTAAACAAAAGTTTGTAATTACACGGTCAACCAGGCGTTACAACAGCTGGTGCTAGCGTATAATTTTCGCGAAGAAACGCGCGACGTTCGCGATAAAATATAACGCAAGATGGTTGGCTCGTTTCCAACATTCCAACCTCACGTAGGAAGTAATTATTGCGAAATTAATCTTAGCAATGGGCTGGAGCGCACGAGGTAGACCCGAGGCAAAAGTGCACTCACCATTGTTCCCTCGACCAACGAGATTCTTCTGCACCGACGTCTTACCCTTTGCAACCTTGCGTATTCTTTTTCAATTCTTTTCCCTTTCGACGCTTGTCTGGAAATGTTCCGCCGATTCCCCCGTTTCCGACTTCCGTTTCTTTCCGATCTTTAACCCCTCGTGCTACCATTTATTCAGCAAGTGCGTAATACACAAGGAACTATTAATTGCTACAACATTAGGGTGACTAAAGAAAGTTCTACAGTCAAGACTGTTCTACATTTACTGATCCCTGACTATGCAAATTTCAATTATACCGAAATTGAACGTTCAACCATACTAAAAACATAGTCCAGATATGTGAATATGATATATTTATATTTTTTATCGACAATAAAAATATAAATATATTTATATTTGTACTATAAGTGCGTCACGAGTGTAACTCGTCGTTATAGCACAAGGGGTTAATGAATAAAGACTGTTTGACTTATGTATTGTTCCATTTTTGAGTATTAAGCAGATCGACACTTGATGGTGACCGTACAATTATACGAGTGACGTGATTTTGGGAAATCTTGTTTATATAGATCCTTAAAATAAAATAAATATTCCTATTGCAAAGCAGAATCATCACCTGGAGTCCCAACAGCTGCGAAATTTGATCGGGTTTCGAGAATTAAAAAATTCCGTTCGAACCCATTCCTACCATATCCCAATCCTAAACTGAATATCGAAATTTAATTAAAATATAATTATCACATAACGAACTATTAATTGCTACAACATTCAAGGGATTAACACGTTGAGTCCCGCGTCGGTCCCTGTCATCCGTCACTATCAACATTAAAAAATAAGTGTGGTAATTTCAATGAAACATATTCTTCGAATATTATCCGGAGTCTCTGTACTCATCATAAAAGATACATACAATAATTTTAAAATGTTTTGTATACTGCACAGAGTGTCCCTTCTAATTAGAAACATATCGTTATAATACTTTTCTGAGTCTCTGTATTTATCATATAAAATACATATGACAATTTAAAAATATTTTGTATACTGGACAGAGTGTGTCCTTTTCAATTAGAAACATATCGTTCGAATACTTTCGTGAGTCTCTGTATTCACCATATATTAGGTTGTCCCGTAAATTCTTTCCTCTTCTAGTAGAAATGTATACACAATATTTATTGTTCAATATTTGTTGCATTAAATATAAGGTGTTCTACTGTATCGCCCTTTTTTCATTCCTCAATAAATATTATGTACTCCTTGATTACTTGCAAAATATTCCTCGAAGTGCGTTTTTATATTTTATCAAAGAGGGAAGAAACTTATGGGACAACCTAATATAATACGTATTATAATTTTAAAATATTTTACATATTGTGCAGTCTGTGTCCCTTTCAATTAGCAGTATATCATCGTTCGAATACTTTCGCGAGCCTGTCTGCATAAAATATAATAGAAAGGAATAGAATAGTAGTGTTAAACTTCGAACGAAATAGTGGATGACTCAACGCAAGGTCGCGACATTTAAAAAACTACCACGCGGATGACTAAACGAACGTTGCATTCCAGGAGTCTCGTCGCTTAAAATATTGTCAGTCGGTTACAAGGAAATTCCGAAAAGTTGCACAAACTTTTATGTAACCCGCGTATAACGTCCCTCTCGTCGCTATTTTTCAGGAGAAATGTAATAATTTGTTACACACCGGTAGAACCGCGAGTTCGTTCGGTAACTTCTCGTCGTTTAATAAATATTTCATAGCGAACGGATAGCAGTTGTTTCTCGTTCTACTTTTCCGCGAAAGTTATCGAAATCGGATGTTCTTTTCCTAGAATAATAGTCGAGGAAGAGGCACGTTTCGTAACGTTGTTTCAGGTGACTTTTATAGCATGTTAATTTACGTCATAGACAAACAACGTGCTCGTAATTGCGATGGAGAACGTAAAGAATTGTTTACTTATCGTAGACCGGTGTAATTGATAGAAGTTTGCAAAACGTGTTCCGTCGTGTTACGTGATCGAATCGCAGAATTTAATAATCCGCTTTTGATACGTACGAGAACACGCGCGTTGCATAATCGCGCGTCACCGTCACGATTTTTATCGTTGATATGACTTCTATGAAATGCACTTTCGATAATACTCGATATGAACTTGAATATCGATTTGGATAGAGTGACAATTCGTCGTTAATTTCGTTGGACGATGAAATACGAGGATCGTGTACAATGTTTATTAACAGACTTTATTATAATTCATTTCGTGACGAGATTTTGGTGAACATTCTGATACGCATATGTATACATATGTGTAATTATATATAAGTGATCTAAGTCAAAATTACAAAGAAAGAGTTTATCACTTATTTCACACTATATTATTTTTAAATAAATTCATTCGATGCAATTTTTACGATATTGTCAAAAATGAACCATTAGATAGTAGTTGTTGCTTCAACATGAAATTCATTTAATTATGAAAGTTGTCTAAGCAAAAAATTTAGGAAAATTGAATTTATCGGACAAAAAATATATGGAGATATTAAATTATTTCCATTGTGCACCGCAACTAAACCAGAAACGCAAGAAAAAATAAGTTTTCTCCAGTTTTTCAGGAACATTTCAAGTATCTCAAAACTCATGATAAAATTGTAAAATCATAAAAACGTATTAGGTTGTTTATCTAATTAAAATGATCATGCGCGTTGTATGAATATACATATGTTATCATATGCATGGTGAATATACAGGCTTACGAAAGTATTCGAACAATATGTTTCAAATAGAAAGGCGTGCAGACTGTACACAAAATATTTTAACATTATCGTATGCGTCGTGTATGAGGAACATGTGTGGATAACGTATGTAAGTTTCACTGGAATCATATAACAAATATTCCCGTTAAGAAGACGTGCAATAAAGCTACACGTCCGCGTAAGTATCGGTGATCGAAATGAAGGGAGTTCAAATACGGTAGTCGATCGAGATAATCTTAAATACGTTCGAAATAAAAAAGCGTACGGGATCGTTCGACCGATATGTTCGATCGTGTGTGCACGCGTTATCCGGCGATCGAAACGACAGATAAGCTGAATCTGAAAGTCGTGGAAAAGCGAGCTGGGTCGAGGTTACGAGAAAGATTTATCGCTCGAACCGCGACGTCCACGCGAGATGAATTCTTGCTTTGCTGCTCGTCGCGTGACGAGTGACGACATGCTTTCTACCAATGTGACATTCTAATGCTTTAAAATGCCGCGTAACGAGATGAATTCGTTTTAAAAGATCCAACAGCAAGATAGATCGCTTCTAAGACGTCCGATAATGTCGTGACTCATTTTTAATCCTTTGCGATTACTCATCTAATTTAATTTTAAATAATTAACTATTTCATTTTCTATGTATACATGTATATCACTAACATTGTATATATGTACATAAATTATTCAATAAATAATGTACATCCTATAAGGATATATAATAAATAAACCAGAAGTTCATAACAGTTACGTTAATTCGGTTAAACTTCATCTTTTCCTATTTCCAGTAACTGGCCATTTATTTTTGTCCCCGACTGTATATATACATATATGTACTTTTTCAGCGTGTAGAAAATGTTTCAATCATATATATACATACATGTGTATATAATACATATATATATATATATGGAAACGAAATAGTCTTTTAGCGATATACATGTATATACAGAAAATGAAATAGTTAATTATTTAAAATTAATCATATATAACATTTTCTGCACGTTGAAAAAGTACATAATAACCATTATTTTTCGAAGACTACGTTTCGAATAAAATCGATTTTGGATATCGACGTGAAGGGTTGACCGTACGGCAACGATACATTTGATCGACTTATCGTTACGTGTTCCGCTTCGATGACGTACGAACATACCAATTTTCATTATGTTATATAAGAAGAGGCGTATGTAAATTTCAATGGAATGGAGCCGCGAGGCTATCAGGAAACGCAGTTCGATGATAGGCATGCGCGGTATCGCGATCCTTCAGCACCGCAGGAAGTAATTCCGATAAAACAGATTCGCCTAACAGGCTACCGTAATCTCGCCTTAACGAGTCAATTCGTCGCGAACGTTTTTCTTCCGTTCGAATAGTTCTCGATATTAGAAACTGCTGAAAAAACATCGTAACTATGATCGTGTTGCGCGCGGAATATTTAACGATGATCATCGTATCGTGTTTTTCTCAATGTTTTTTTCGAGGGCAGCACGACAGTTCACGCCCAATATACGTGATTGAAATGTGTTATGTGTTTGATCGGTTTAATTAATACGAAAGGTATATAAGTTGCTGAATTATTTTATTCAGCGTCGGTTCTACTAGGTTGAAGTATTAGTTGTTTAACACTTTGAGTGCCATGTTACCCACGTATGGGTGACACACAAATTTCTGTACATATTTCATATTATTCAAAATTGTTCACTTTTCTAATTGTCAATAGTCGCATCATGTACATAGAATTATGGAAAATAAATATAACAATGTACTGTGAAAATATTTGAATAGATTTGTTAAAAATGAAAATATTACCTAATGCAATTTTCAATTGCTTCGTCGTGGCAGTCTACGTGTTAAATGCCGAGGCAATTCTGTCCTTATTTCAATTTAGTAACTACAAGGTAAACAATTTTTCGATGCAAACTCATGGTTATAGCAATTCATATGCTACAATTCATATAAAATGAGTACTTACGGTATTTGTACCGAGAGGTCTCCTGCATTATTGCTAGCATATTGCACTGATCCAGTAAGGTCCTTCAAGTAGGATAAAGCGACGATTAAAATTAAATAGAGGAAGTTCGAATGTGACAATCTTCCATGAAGATTTGCGTTGATGTCATATGAGCAACATCTATCTGTTTGGATTGAAAAAAAGTCGAGGGGATTCGACAAAGGAGCTTTTGAGATAAAAACTGATGTCGAGTCACATAGGTAGGCTCTAAAAATTTGTGATTTTTAGGCAGAAATTTACAACGTATCAGCAATCGAATACCTCCGATGTCCGAGTCATAAATACGGTCGCCTAAAACGGTCTTGGGATTAACCAATCATAAGACTCTACGATGATCGAAGTAGGAAATCGTTGATATGCCTGGAGGAATTTCACGCGTTCGATGACGAAACGTCGAAATTTCGTGCGAGTGTCGAAACGGCACGAAATTCCATGGTGACATTGATCCGTTTCAAAATTGAATACCCGGATAGAAAGAGTTTCGAACACGTTCGCCGGTAGCCGTTATCGTTTAGTCACGATATCGTGATCAAAGATGCAGCGACATACGTCTTCTGGTGGTTAACGTGCATCATTCTTTTACTTTCTACCGGTAAAACACGTTGCAACGTTTCGTTCGCCAGGAGAAAGAGTTTACGGCGCGTTTAAGGCGCAAAAAGCGTTTAATACGAGGTCAGGTAGCGTGAAAAATGTCGCTAGCCGAGACTGGAAATGTCGCAAGGGCGCGTTTCCATCGATTCGATGAAAACACCTTGTTTCGATTCCGCCCAGCTGCTTGTTTAACCGTTCTCTTTCGATATTATTGGAAATGGTTGTATCGAATCCAATCGAACAAATATTCTGACCTACACCGCCGCTCAAAAATATGTGGACACTTTCTTAATCCGTACAACTACAAAAAAGTTACGATGTCTCTGGCTCTTTGTACATGTCACTATACGATCTTGTCTCGAATCTTATTCATATTTGAAGACTGATTGATTGCTTCTCATTTGGCATATTGTTGGTATTAGGTGTGGAAGTGGATTATTTATAAAGACAAAACACGTATGTACGTACCGAGCAAACGTTCGACGTTGATTTTCTCGAAAACGAAGACTCGGAGGAAAAAAAAACTAAGAAGTACAAAAGGGTAAATGTATTAAAAATAAATAAAGAATATATTTGTTACGTACGTTGCAATATTGTGATGCATTTTATTGAGAACTCGTTTCTTGATCTATTTTGTAAATTAATTAAGTAGCTGATAAGCACAAAAAGAACTAAGGAGTGCAAAGGGGTAAATGTATTTACCAACATTATTATAAATAATGCATTTGATCGAAAACTCATTTCTTGATCTATTTTGTTAATTAACTGAGAAGTTCCAAGTAAAAGACATTAATTAAAGGTATCCATTTTTCGTAACTTTTCACGGCTTATTCGATTCAAGAAATGTTTCTCGTCGGAAGCAAATCAATTTTTCGAGCAAGTTTTAACCAGCCGTGTTTACCGATTCCCGATACCGTCGTCTAACGATACTTTCCCGATAACGAGGTAGAAAAACTGTGCGGCAGCCTAGTTTCCCGGTAAGAAGATGATCCCGGTATCGAACAGACTCCATCGCAGTCGCAACGTCGAACGATGAATGGAACTATGCCCATTGTCGAGCGACGAGAGCCCACGGGCACGCTTTATTGAACGTCTGCGTTCCCGTCCACCCGTGGGAAGTAATTATTGGCAGATTAATCCCGACAACGAGCTACCGGGGCGGCGAAACGAGACTCCTATTAAAGGAACGACCGCTTCATTGAATCATTGTTTTCGTCACGCCGCGGCAACCGGCTACAAACTTGCAGCTACTAACTTCAACAGGACCGCGCCCATCGAGCACGTACACACGATAATGTCATCAAACGTGTGGTGATACAACGTGCGACGATCTAACCCGTAGCCGTACAACGACCGAGAAAATTTCGACGTTTCTTAGTTTGGAAGGTGAACCTTTTGTACTTGGTAACATTCATCGCGGGAAGTTATTATTGGCAGATTGGTTTCGACAATGAGCTACCGGATCAGCGAAACGAGATTACTATTAACACTTTGGATGCCATGACACCCGTATATGGGTGACAATCAATTTCTATACGGATGTAACAGCTACATTCTTCAAATATGTTCACTTTTCTAACCGAAAGTACTGGTTTTAGTCACTTGGAACTATCAAACATAAATATAACAAAGTATCGTGAAAACATCCACATATGGATGACGTTTAAATTCCCATATGAATCAATCGTCTATTTAGTAAGAATTTGTTCGTTTACCTAATTGGAAACGCTCGTGTTAATTACTTGGACCTATAAATAATAAATGAATCTAAATACTGCAAACACATTTGGTAAGATCTATTGATCATAAAAATACTATCTAGTCAAATGCGTCACCCATATGTGGATGTCGTGGCAATCATAGTGTTAAAGGAACGACCGCTTCATTGAACCATTGTCTTCGTCACAGCGAGCAATCGGCTACAAACTTGCAGCTACAAACTTCGCCAGGACCGCGCCCATCGTGCACGTACACACGCTTTTTCAACCTGTTCCTTTTTACTTTCCAAACAGGAGTGACACTGATCGTTCGACGGTTACTTTCTTTCCAGCCGCTGGGAATTCGAGATCGAGAGCGGGATTTAGGTTTAGGATGTGCGTTTTCCTTCGGTTTTCGTGTATGCGAGCGAAATATCACCTCCTACGTTTCAGCCGCGGCGAATAGCTAGGTGAATATAAAGCCGGATCATTGTCATACTTAACGCTAAACCTACCGGCGTATAATGCACGTTTATTTCGAAATGAAAAATAAAGTTAAAAAATAAATAGATGAACGGTAAAATACAAAGTGATGCACACATTGATTCTTGTTTTGATGAAATGTTACAAGAATTTCAAAACAGCCACCTTAAAATGTTTTGTAACGTAAAATTATAAACCCGTTGAATGGTCATTTTGACCCCTTTGGTAGATTTAGTGTTAACGCTAGAAATACCGGCGTTAGATACATACTAACATTAATCCTTATCACTCCAACCGGAAGTAACACTGCCAAGCTTTACCCAGCGTTCTACTTCAATGGAGTAATTCCTGGAGTGATAAGGGTAAAATTGAAAATATAGTAGAAGAATGAATACTACAGCATCACCTAATATATATACAACCATTCGTTAGCGCAATAAAACATGTGTCGAGCTTTTGAGCGTAAGCTGTGACCACCAGATACAACGTTCGGCCATGTAACGTGAGACTATGCGTCGCGATAATCGAATATCAGGCGATACAATGCCCGAGAGAAAATTTCGACATTTCTACTACTCTATAATTGTACACTTCTTATTTTGAAAGTTTAACCCTTTGCACTCGATAATATTTATCTTGGTATCTTCATAAAACTTTGTCTCTGAAAAGTTTATTACATTTTTTTGGAAATTATTATTTTATATTATTAATTATAAGTAATTTAATAGATAATTTTATAAATAATTGTATCAATTGTAAACATTTTAAACATTAATTAATATTATTGATATTATTAATTGGTGCGTAAAGTAAAATTTTCTAGTTGAAAGGTATGATGAATTTTCTTGAAATTATTATTTTCTGTGTTATTAATCACCGATATTGCGTGTCCCATTATGTTCAAACATCGCGTGCGTAATACTACAAATTCAATTAAAAGTGATTTATTTAAAATCGTTGTATCAAGTCGAATGGCGAATGTGAGTCGCGTGTCGAGTGCATAGATTTAACCCTTGGCACTCCTTCATTCCATTCACGGACCACTCTTTAATTAATTTACAAAATAAATAAAAAAAGGGGTTTTGATAAAATGTATTGAAACAATGCAGCGTTCGTAACAAATATATTTTTAATTTATCATAAGTAGTTAAATAATGAGGGTTAAATCATTTAAAGGGTTCAATCAAACGATGAATAAGATTCGTCTCAGAAGGGTTAATTGAATATCGTTTTCGAATTATTTGTTCCACACTTTGATTCAGTTCGCAAACTTTTCGAACGAGTATTCGATGCGTCCATTGCCGATGCAGAAACTTTTTCTCCCATTTCTTAGTGCGTTCCTTTTAATTTATCAAATAGAATGGCACTAATCGGTACTCGCGTTCGATCTGCTCGAAATTCCGTTGGGGAACGATTTCGTTTTCCCGTTTCTTATTTTCCATGCTTCGTTAGAGATCTGTAACGGTGATCACACGGCAATCAGCTGCAGCGAAGCACGAGATATTTAATTAACGACGATGTTATCTGGTAAAAGGGGAGAAAAGGCTAGAAACAGGGACTCCGAAGAAGTTGCAGAACGTTAGAAAATATTTGCTCCTAGATATTTCCTTCTAAATCGTAGCAAACGGCAATGACTGATAGTATTAATCAAACACAAACACGATATCCCGCTGTACCTTTGAACGTTCGAGGATATATCGTTTTCCCTGTTTTCATTCCGCTTTTCTCTTATCGGGGAAACTCTTGTCTAACATTAATGCTCTTAGAAATGTTTGGCTTTCCTATTTTATCGCTGGAAAAGCTTAAATCAATCATCTAGAACGTTTGTGTTTTCTTCGTTGTAAAGCTGTCACGATGTACATCTGGATAAAATAGAAGTTGTCTTTAAGTAACCATAAATTCGATGTATCGTTTCTGATAGATTTTACTTCCGATCATGATATTCGTTATAAAAGATTATTACACAATGCAGGACATTCACAATTAGGCACGCATTCGGAGCAACAAAACAAAAACGAGGAAGTCATCGCCACCTGCTCCACACGAACATATGTGCCAATAATTATGAAAGTGGCCTAAGTCACATATTTCTTGTTTCAAGATATTTAATGAATTGCATTTAAGTAGATTAAAGAATATTTTTATATCGTGCAACATTTTAAAATGGAATTCTATTAGTCTCGATTAATGATCATTTATTATGAACATGGAATTTTGTGTGATTCTTGTAAAAAAATGTTGTTTTTAAAGTTTGAATCGACTTGGACCAAAATTAACTGAATCGCCTATAAATGACTTGCAGCGATCAAAAACTACGAGTTTGATTAGAAACAATAATTTCAATGAAGTAATTCATGAACATTGATTAATTATTTTTTAAAAATAATTCATTTTTATCGTATTAGGCTTTTATCGTGAGTTTTGAGATTGTTAAAATGTTCTTGAAAATCTGGATGGACGTAGGGCATTGAATTCATTTAGTTAAAAATAATGTGGTCTGAAATAACAGATAAACTCGTTTTTTTTTAATTTTGTTGTTTAGTGGATGAAAGTTCAGGTCAGACACCGTAAGGAAAAGACTCGACTGTTAGTACAACTGTTTGTTGCAAAGAAACTCATCTCGAAGATCCACTCGATAAATTGGAGGACGTCGACTTTAAGTAATCATAATTTCGAAGTAAAATTTATAAAATGCTTTTAATCGCTGTTTCGAACACGAAAATTCACGCTGAATGCCGTAGTAAATAGATTCGAACGTCGATACTTTTATTTCCCTTTCCGACACATTCCAGAAAATTTATCTCTCGATAAATTGAAAGTTATCGCCACGGATACCTATAAGTTCGAGACAAATTCACAAAGCGTAACGATACGAACGTTATTTTCTGCGCAAAAGTCGATATTAAGCGGCGTAGACAGAAATAGAAAATAATAAGCTAACGACAGTTGTGTGTCAGGATTTCAAGCGTATGCTCTTTCAAAGCCGCACCGAAATCATCATCTTTCTTGTTCCGCTGTGCGTTTAGTTAATAATTGTGCACTCACGACGCTTCAATCATCGCGGAATTATCCATTAAAAGACGACTTACCGAGAATCATAAATTTAATCATTCGCCAATCATCCTGTACCGGAGAGAGTTTCGAACGTTCATCTTTTCACGTAAGACGAACTCGCGAATAACGAGACCGTCCGCGGATACCGGTTCGCGCGACGCAATTTTTGTATCGTTCGAAGCACCTTGTTGAAACGAGTGCGAGGAAAATTCACGTTCAAAAATTATAATCAGGTAATTTCGTAAAAATGTAATTTAGCTATAATTAGGTAAAAATGGTAATTTGGGAAAACCTATCGTCCAACACGTGGCTAAGTTTATTACATGTACACCGTTTTAACCCTAGATTTACGGACGTTTCATGACGACTTTTATTTCGATTGAAACTGAACTATAAAAATAAATAAATAATGCGAAACCTAGTTTATATTACTATTCTTTGTCTTGATGAATTCGTGAAATCCAGTGAATAATAGACGGGTTATAATAAAATAGAGTGAATAATAGAGGGGTTATACTAAAATCGACTGAATAATAAACGGGTTATAATAAAATACAGTGAATAATAGACGGGTTATAATAAAAACCAGTGTTAAAAATGGCCAATGTAGACCATTTTAGCCTGAGTCCTTCAAAGACTAGAAGATTGTAGGCAGCTCGACAAGATTATCGATATAGGCACGATCAAACCTGGATAACAGTCAGCACAAACCTGAACATATTTTTCTCACATTTATTATTAACCTTTAGGGTTATTTTAGGTTATTTTTTAGGTTATATTAGGTTATTTTTTCTTGACCCAGATAAAAAAAAACTATGTCCCGATATCCGCCGGATTCGTCTTGAAATCCTCTAACAGATAGGCGGAAAAAATTATATGTTTAGATGCAGAAAATATAAGGCGACCTTTCAGAAACATAAAAAAAGAGAGTTGAAAAATAAATCATCATAGTGACGTTAAAGCTCTCTTAAAACCATGCAAAATGTGGTAAAAACATTTTCGATCGGACTGCTAATAACAGAGTAATTTCCATTGATCACGATCCGTGATTCACCCTGTATTTTACCAAACCGTGCTTCTTTCCCCTTTTTCGAAAATCTTCGCTTTCCAATCATAATCCCCCGTCAGTACAGGTGAAAAACGATAAAAAACGACGTCGTTTCCACGCACGAGCGAACGATCGAGCAGAGAAAACGAAATTAGAAATTTCCGAATGGCGAGCGGTTCTTTTACCGCCATTTATTCCGCTCGTTATATCTCGCGTTGCACACTTTTTCTTCCGTTCGGGAAAATAATAGCTCGTAAATTGCGGCCCGTCGACGCAACATCGACATTATCATCTCGACACGACAGACCACGCTACTTTATCGAACTTCGCAGTCTCCCGATATAGTTTTCGAACCCCGTAAAAGCAACATCGCGAGATCCCGAACTATCGCGATAGACTTTGCCAGGGAACTCCGACGAAACTTTTCGCGTTTGCGGAACGGCCAAATATTAAGATGCTGGCACGACCGCGATAAAGCGAAGTTGCGAACTCTGTTCCGTGGAACGCGCGCAACGTTACGCGCTTTGAACCGGAAACGTTACGACGATGTATGACACGTTGCTGTTCTGATTTGTTCCACCGACAATGTATCGCATTGTACGAATGTCATAATAAAACACGCGATCCGGACACGGTACGTCGCGCTTTTATTAAATTACACGATGCGAAAATGATCGGCGCCGGTAGCTCTAAGTGTTACGTGAATCCGACGTTCGATCGTGCATCTTGACAGTTCGATAATTCACATCGTTTTGTGAGCACACATGTTATTGGGCAAAAGCATTCGTACACTTGGGATATAGAAATAAAAACAGCAATATGTTGTTAAACGTATTTACACATATTATAGCAGAATACACATATGTAATGTATGTTATGAACGCTTGAAAGAAATATTAAAAAGAGGCGTAATATACATGTACATGTATGTAGTATTAATATGTATATACATATTATATGTATGTATGTTAACCGTCCCCTTTTTAATATTTCTTTTGTTGTGTATTGTTGTTTATTGTTGTGTTATGTGTATGTATACATATATATTGTATAATATACATATGTGATATACATATGTATAATGAACAAGTAACAGAAATATTAAAAACAGGTGTGATATACATACATGTCTATAGTATTAATATGTACACATATACATTTAATATTTACTTTTTAATATTTCTTTTGTTGTATATTGTTGTCTATTGTTGTAAGTGTTATGTGTAATATACATATACAATTATGTATGTATAACACACGCATATATGTATATACAAATATGTATATTGTATAATATACATGTTCAATATATTATACATACATAATTTTATATATCTATACATATATTTATGCATTACAATGTCATACAGGATTATATAATAATATACATATACATACAACAGCATACATACAAAAGCAAAATATACATGTATTATATATTATTCATGTATAATATATGTATATATGTATATATGTATATATGTATATATGTATATATGTATATACTTAATACCATAGAAAATATTGTTTTTATTTCTGCATCCAAGTGTGCGAATAATTATGCCCGTCACTGTAAGTGAATTTATATTTTCCGCGATAGAAGTACCGTATGTTAAACGGTACGTTCGCTTAGAGTAACGATGGCAATATTTCGTGGGAAGAGATGAACTGCGTCGTATTAACGCGATAAGAGTAACCGTGTTCGAATCAGCCTCTACATCGCAGAGAACCTCATTCGAGACGCAACGTTGCAGATCGATGCAGGTGTATCGATCGATGTCGACGATTCGGAAACCGGGGGCTAATTAAAAACTCGCGAGCCACGGTTAGACATCTTCCGACGAGATTCCGTGGCCGTTTTCGAATCTGTGTTTCGTCCGTGCATGATAAACAAATTGAGACGTCGAAATATGGAAAGTGGATAATCGTTGAAAGAAGTCGTCGACGGGGCGATGCGCTTCCGGTATCGCTAAATAACGCGTTTGTCGGTGCATTTCTCCCAAGGTAGTTCCAACCGATTGAACAGGATATTCTCAAGCGAGCCACGGATTGGCTGGTTCGTTCAACCGTTTAGAAAGCGAACGTACTCTGTGCAACGGCTTTGTTTTCTCGCCTCCCTGAGAATCAGAAAAAGCGAAACCGAATCTATGAACTGGCTGACAGACACGCACCTTCGTCTCATTTCGATTTCAAATGCAACTCCATTTTGTATTGTTATATTAGGTCTACCGGGAAGTTCTGTCCGATAATTTCGTTTCAAGTTTGAACATGTGTACGCATTCTCTTTTCGAGCCACATATGGCTAATTTCTTTATAACCGCGTTTACAAACATGTGCCCTTCGAAACTAACTATGACAAAGATATGTCGTGTCATTATTAAGCTATTCATTTATGTCTCATCGTTTGTTTACCGTTTTTCAAGATTTTCTTCAACATAAACAATCTATTAAGTGTATTCATTTATTTTTCATCGTTTTTTCATTGGTTTTTCGACTTCATTTTTAACGTCAAAATAACTGTGAATTATACGTCGGTATTTTTAGTGTTAATTTATAAATAAAATCGTCTAAAGGAAGTTTGAATGTCGAGACTGTTTTGATTTAGCAATAGTCAATTATGTTTTTCGAAAACATTTTAAGAATCGCGAAACTCATGATAGAAGCCTATAATGATAAAAATGGATTACTTTTTAAAAATAATTAATAAACGTTCATGAACTATTTCGTTGAAATTATAGTTTCTAATAGAACGTCACAAGGACCTCACACTCGAAGTAAACTTATTGCATTAACAACGCAGAAAATGATCAAACAAGAATAGGAAAAAGGCAACTACGTTGTTCGGTATTTATCTCGAAACTGCATATTGTAATTTTAATTTGAAATGTTTCTGCGTATCACTGTTAGTTTGAAGGATGTTCTACGCTGAATGTGTATATTCAAAGCGATTATTCGTCCGTCGTTAAGCACACCTGACACTTTTATGGAACAAACTTGAACTATTTTTCCCCGTTCCTCGTAATTACATCTGTACCGAGTGTCATTCGTCAACGAACGTTATCACCTAAATTTACGTTACTCGTCTCACCGAGTTCTCTTATCACTCCGAGTTCTCTGACTTCAATTAACGAGTTCGTTATACCTGATCCGAGGACAAAACATCGAGCGCGATGAAAAGTAAAAATCGCTGAAAACTTCGTGCACCGGGATAAAACGACTCGAAAGGCGCGCGCAGTCATAACGAAAAAATAAAAGAAAATTAGAAAGTGCGTATACTGATTCGTAATTCCCTACCTCTTTTTTTAATTTAAATTAACTTAAGGCATTCAGATAAGATATTTAGCTAGAGATGAAAATAGTTTGAATAAACTGATTGAGGAAGTAAGATATAATTTTTATTTCTGTAACAGATTGCGTGTGCAATTAACTGTTTCTACGATGAGTTTTGTTTGTTGGTCAAGTTAATTCAGTTGAGACATTCAGTTAAGATATTTTATTGTTAGATAAAAATAGTTCAAATAAATTGCTTAAAGACGCAAGATATATGGACCGTTTATTTTGAAAGTGGTGTAAGTCCATTTACAGTCCATAGATATACTTTAGTTTAGTTAAATTTGCCTGAAACAAATTTATATAACAAAGTTATATATTGATAAATTGGTAGAAACATTGCCAGGCTTCATATAATTTACCTAAAATTTTTATTAACAGATATGCTAACCTTTAATTTTCTCGAAGGAAGAGCAGATGGACTTACACCACTTTCAAAATAAACGGTCCATATGTATTTTAATTTCTGTAACTGATTGCACGTACAATTGATTACTTTTGTGATTGTCTTTATTTGTCAGTCAAGTTACGAAATTAAATTCAGTTGAGATATTTTTGTCGCGCGAAAAAAAATAGTTCGAATAAACTGTCTAAAGAAGGAACATGTAATTTTAATTTCTGTGACAGATTGCACGTGCATTTGACTACTTCTGCGGTGGGTTTTATTTGTCGGTCAAGATACGAGGTTAAATTCAGTTAAAATATTTTTGTCGGAAGAAAAAAATAGTTCGAATAAACAGCCTAAAGAAGGAACATGTAATTTTAATTTCTTCAACAAATTGCACGTTTAGTTTACTATTTCTACGGTGGTTTTTGATAATGAAGTTACGAATTATTGTACGAGGTTATTGCTCCGTTGACGGAATGTGCGTCGGTGGAAATGATCGAAATAAAAAGATCTTGAAACGAGTCGAACGAGATAAGTAAAAGGTGATTCGGGTAGGTCACTGCCTCTATACCTATTTTAACGACGAAAATACCTAAGGAGCAGCGAACGAACCAGTTCCTCGCGAAACGGCCCGCTAATTACGGGCATTATTGTTTCCATAAGGCATTGTCGCAACGACTCGCTGCGCTATGTACCAGGTGTATGCATAAGTTTTTTCCGTTTTTTTTTTGGTAACGAAGACACGTAATTTTCAAGGATGTAGACATTATTATAGATTTTAGAAAGTTTAGAATATCGAAGGTTCAATATAACAGTAATAAAAGACCAAGGAACTTCATTTAATGATTTTGCCAATTACTGTTGAGTTTGAGTTGGGTCATCATCCAATAACTCCTGCAATTGCTCGTCTTCGCACTTATGTGATCTACCAGAGCGTTCACTGTTTTTTACATCGAAATCGCCACTTTTAAACTATTGAAACCATGTCTCACATGTTCTAATCGATGGAGCGTGTTCACCATATGTTTCTACCAGCAAACGATGACTTCCAACAGTCTTTTCCTTTTGATCGAATAAGAAAAGCAACGCGTGCCGCAAATGTTCTTTTTCGGGCAGAAAATTCGGCATGATCGCTGAACGATAAAACAAAGACACTAGATTTTGGCAGACTCAACTTGTACGTGCTTGTCGTTTAATGTGGGCGAACATAATGACGTATGATTCGAATTAATACGCTGCGTACTTTTCGCTCAAGCCATCTTAGTTCAACCGGAAAAAACTTATGCATACACCTGGTATATTTCGATTCTAATTACCTACCGTCGAATTTCTCCCGCGAGTACCGCGAAAGCGTTTCAACGTTCTCCGATCCCTTTTTCTCCTCTTTAACGACGTTACACCGTTTGGTAAAATCGTTCTAGAATTATGACTCGCTCGAAACTTATGACCCGCAATCTCATTCGCGTTATACCTGCTTTTTCTTTGCCGTTTACAAATTTCGCTAAGTATCGTTCGTTTTTGTTATGTAGTTGTATGAGCTTGATATTACTTACTCCACAAAACAGAAAGCTGTGACAAACAATGAAGTAATGTGAATTGTCCTTAAAATTCCCTTTATAATGTAAATTTAAATAAATGTTATAGAATGCATAAATACAAATGTATCTGTTAGGGATATTAAAATTGAATAAGCCGCGTAATTGATTGGGGTAAACATAGGTGCGGTTCCCTCTATTGTTCTTTTGTTTTTCTGCGCTATATTCATTAGGTTACTTTTTGTGTTACTTTTTCCGATCTGTGATTCCAAAGACGAACCACGCAGTAAAGAGTTTTTTACCAGTAAAGTGTTTCTTTTGTGCTATTATTTCTTAAAATCATCTTTCTTGTGTACCGTAATTCGCTGTATTCATAACATTATATTAACAATAAAGGGTTAAACTCTTTGCACTCGAAAGGTGTCTCACACTGACCACTTTGTTTTATACAACAATTTAGAATAGATATTCCTTTTATTAAATATGTTCGAACCACCTAATACATCATCTTGTTCTGCTGAAAAGAGAAGAGAACAAAACACGAAGGGAGACGAATAATCGATATTTTATTTCGTTTGGAGAATCGTTCGAACAGGGTAACGATTGTTAGAAGGGATCGGGGCTCAAGGTTCTATTTCAGAATTTCAACGAGATCGAAATCGAGACAGGATGGAATCGCTGGTGTAATCGAGCCTCGATCTCCCCGAGAAATCAACGATCCTCGTCGAAAGCAGCGGGCGTCGGTGTCGATGTACTTTCACTCTCTTCTGGATTCGTGCATCCACGGATCATTCGTTTCGTGCATGCAAATCACAGGAAGTATGCCGCTTTAATCCGTTCCAGGACGGCATTCCACGGTCCGAGTCGAACGCGAAATGTCGCCTGGTCGCGATGCTCTTGCACGAAACACGAGACTTTGTCGCGGGAAATGGTTTCCTGCGAGGATTCAGTCGGAAAAAGAAACTCAAGGAGAGACAGATACCGTCTAATTTTTTGCCGGCTGGTTTCATCGACAGGATTTCTAGATCCGTTGCATTGCCTCGGAAACGTAATTATTTTCGAACTCGCCGTACGTTGCATAGATACCGAGGAAGGACTGAAATTAATTTGTAGCTAGTTTCTTTCAACCTTGTAATTAAACTGAAATAGCCCAACATACTCTAATTAATAATCTCTTATTAGATTTAAGAAGTACAATTTTCACATTCAGAATATATGTAAAAACTAAAATTTTCATGTTCAAACTATGTATAAAAACTACAATTTTCACATTTAAAATATATGTAAAAACTAAAATTTTCATATTCAAAATATATGTAAAAACTAAAATTTTCATGTTCAAACCATGTATAAAATCTACAATTTTCACATTCAAAATGTGTGTAAAAACTAAAATCTTCATATTCAAAGCATACATAAAATCTACATTTTTCATATTCAAAGGTTTTATACGTATTACCCGCTGAAACAGGAATATCAAACGTGTACCACGAATAAAGTGCTACAACATTTTTTTCATTTCCCCGAGCGAAATTTTATCGCAATTTTATCGTTTTAAAAGTTATCTGGCACGTTTTCAATTTGGTACCTGCACGTACTAAGCCTTTAGCATCGTAACGTGTCAAACTCGATTTAACACGGTATCTCAGTAATAGGTTGGAACAACGTCCGAACGCTTATATCCAGCGTGCGTTTAACCAAAAAAAAAAAAAAAAAAAAAAAAAAAAAGAATTTCGATCGGGTTGACCGAAAGCAGGCAAGTCGGTTCGTTCTGACATGTCTTTTTGGATACCTTGATCCACTTTCATCGAGCGGTTTCGACTTCGAACCGGTCGGTTTTCGTCAATATTTGGCATCGAGCTAAACGTTTCTTTGCTTCTGTAACCACGTTGCCCAATAAATGACTAATCTATCGGGAAATTAGTCGACCGGGTGTTTGCTTATCTATCGAGAACTCTGCCCTTTGCTTTGTTTAACACTACATTTACGGACGTGTAATGATCGTTTACTTTTAACACTAAAACTACCGACGTGTAATGTACAAATATTTTGTAGTTCAAACTGAAGTTGAAAAATAAATAACCAAACGATGAAACATAAATTCATACAAGTATTCATTCTTTATCTCGACGAGAATCAGCACAAGTTTGAAGAAATTTGCTTTAACAAATTTTAACAATTGAAATAAGAAATTTTTTAAACGGTCCTTTGACCGCTTTGGTAGGTTTAGTGTTAAATTAAAACCAAAGTAAAAAAGAAAATAAATAAAGTATGATACGTAAACTGGCTTATATAGTGATCCCTCATCTTGACAACAGTTAACATAAATTTTGCTAAAAATGTGTTATGTGCCATTTTGGCTCGTTCCGTAAATCTAGTGTTAATAAATCCTACCAAATATAATTTAGCGAATTATTTTTAGAATTTAAGCATCACCCATATGTGGATGACATGGCGAGCAAATGTTTAAGATACATTGGATGCTGCATGAGTTACTAAATGGTCTATGAGGTTACATACGGTTTGATAAAAGCTTGTCGTTAATTTTTGTGCCTTCGAGTAAGAAAAGTGTCTTGACTCATTTCTTACTCAAAATCTAGTGTTAACTTCATCGGCTCCCTTTTCGTTTCATTATCTTTTCTAACAGGTTCGTCCTGAGATTCTCAAATACCGTCGGTAGAGAATAAAATTACAATTTTAAGAACGAAACGACGTTGGAACTTCTTGATTTCTTTAGAATGTAATTTCTATTGAAGATAATTTTAAAACTGCGTCTTTCGCGCTCCAATTAGACTAACAAGTTAGACCAACTTGTAAGTTCTAGCGAGATGTCCTTGCTGAGACAGTCGGCCTCGCGTATTACAAATGCGCTTGAATTTCTACATTTGACCAGGTTAAATACACGGGATGTGATAATTGTTAACTTACGTAATCTACGTAGAAACGTGGCGTGCAAAGAAAAAGAATTTCCTCGAAAAGATCTAAAGAATGTATCTTTTACTCGTGCTATGACACTGCGACAAACATTAATGCAAGGGATACAATTTATTTTTCTTTATGCAAAAAGCTATGACTTTGTTACATTTAATTTAGCAAATATATTTCTATGTTTAGGTGTCGATGAAATTGACGATACGTTAATACTTTTTAAATTAGCCTCACCTACTTGCTCTACTAAAAAAATCGACGGGTAACCTGAAAATATTTGTGACATACGATCCATAAATTAGAGGTCGATGATACGTTAATTTTATTTTAAGTGAACCGACCCACTTACTCTGCTACAAAAAATTGTCGGACAATCTGAAAATATTTGGGAAATACGTTCCGCAAATTAGAAATCGATGATACATTCATTTTTGTTAAGTCAGCCTGACCGACTTACCCTAATGGAAAAATTACCAGGTATCCTGAAAGTATTTGGGAACAACGTTCCGCAAGTTAGAAATCGATTAAATCGATGATTGATGTTATTATTAAAAATAAAATGGTGCCCCGTTTATGTTACGAGCAATCCAACCTGAATTTATATTTTTTAGAATATAAATAACTGTGTCGAAAGGGTCATTCGTGTTAGGGCAATAATTTATAGATAATTACTATACTATACTACTATACTACTTTTTATTTACTACGCTACCATACTACTTTTACTGCTACACTACTATAATAATTACCCTGAAATAATTTGTATTATTAGAAATATTCCTAAAATAGGTCCAAGATTTATAATTAATTCATACTTATAGAAGCTGGAAGAAGAATTGCAGAATTATAAATTAAATTTATTAGTTTATTAGATTTTGTATAATTTAAAAACATTTTCGTTCTCATTGTTTAATATTTAATTTCATTGAAATAATATAAACATTTATTATATATAAATATTCGTTCAAATTATAAGTTTGTTTATTCGGTTTTCTGCAAGCCTATCCAACATACCCTAGTAAAATCGCCAGTTATCCTGAAAATATTTGAGAAATACGTTCCACGAGTCAGAAATCGATTAAATTAATGATGCGTTCATTTCTTTTATCCAAGCCTGTCCAACATACCCTGACTGAAAAATCTCCAGCAATCATGGCAATATCTGAAAAATACCTTCCACAAGTTAGAAATCGATTAAATCGACACTACATTTATTTCTCTATGATTTACCCCGGTCGAAAAAAAAATCGCCCGGTATCCTGAAAATATTTGAAAAACACCTTCCACGAATTAAAAATATTTATCAAAAACCCGGTAAAAAAAATGTGCACCGTCGATGAGAGAATAGTCGAGCAAGGTTTTCGACGTGCAAGAGGGGCTCGTGTAGAATTCGGTAGCCGTTAGAACGCAGGCGGTTCACGGAAACGGACGCTTCTTCTCTTTTCTCGATTGTCTGTCGGCGTCCTCGGCGGGCTACCGCCGCTGGCTGGTCCGCCGCGGTGTCAGTCGGCGCGGTACGCTCGAACGAGCGACAAGTGCCTCGTGCTGGTACGCTCGTCACAAACCTTCTCTTAACCGCTTACAAGTCGGAACGGCTCAAAGTAAAAACGCGGCAATTCCTCGTCCCGTTTCCTTCGGCACTCGAGGCGCGTACGCGCCTTCTTCCAGTTCCGTTCGACCGTGCACGCGAGTGACTCTTCGTGACCGGTTGACGCTGCAACGACGGATACAACTGATTCAGGAGGTACTGTTGCAAACGGATTGAAAAGGAACGATTTGTTGTTTTAACCCTTTGCGCTCGAAAGGTGATTCACATTCACAATTTTGATAAACCTACCAAAACGGTCAGAATGACCATTTAACAAGTTTGTAATTTTAAGTTAGAAAAAATGTTAAGGTGACTTTTTTGAAGTTCATGTTGATTTTCACCGAGATAAGGAATTTATATGTACATTAATTCGTGCTTTATTTGTTTATTCATTTTTCAACTACATTTTTAATTTCAAAATAAAGTTGCATTATACGCTGGTAGGTTGGTGTTAAAGAAAAAAGGAGCAGCTTGTGATTCTTCTTCGAATCGAATTTGATTCACATAGTTTATGAGTTACAACAGATTAACATCTTGTGTTACGAAGTTTTTCTCGTGTGACACTGTTGTGCACTTTACCAAGCGAATTTAAGTCGCAGCAATATAACCCCTTATGTTACGATTTATTCGGCAAGTGCGTCATACACGAAGAACTATCGATTGCTACAGCATCAAGGTGACTGAAGACAGTGCGAATGTTGAGACCGTGTTGCATTCATCGCTCCTCGACTGTGCAAATTAGTATTAATACTATAAGTACCGGCATTAAATGAATGCTTGCTTCAAAACTGAAAATATAGTAGAAAAATAAATAAATAAATATTGCAGCATCACCTAACATATACAACCATTCATTAGCTCGATAAAACATGACAGACATTTTGATAAAAGGACGGCAATAAAATTTTGTAATAAAAAATGCCAAACCCGAAACCTGACATTTTGACTGGTTGGTAGTTCTATTGTTATTACAGCAATTTGGAATGTGTATTTTTCAATTAAACCTATAGTGTTGCACACGCTATGTATAAATATAATGAAAAAGCAAATATTGACAATTAGTGAAAGAGATACAATAACTTCAAAAGAATTCTCCAAACTTTTTAACCCAACAATTTCAGACTTGGCTATCCGCTACCAGCAAATATACCTTCGAGTGCAAAGGGTTAACCCTCTTAGTGCCGATCGACGTCTCGTTGTTCGCTATACTTGCGAAGAATGCCAACGATGATTATAAAACGTTATAAACGGTTCAAATTCATTGCATCGCAATTACAAGAATTATTTATTAGAACTTTCTGTTATTTTTTCTGCTGGTTGGTGCCGAAGCACTGTATACGATGTAGTGTCCGATCTGTCCGATGCTTCCGTGTATCATGGAGTTATCATTTTGTTATCAGGATTGACATCGATTATTTTATTGAAAATTATTGAAAATGATATATTTATATTTCATACTACGAGACTTACACAAAATTGATCAAGAGATGTCAGGTGCAAATATTGTTTGTACAAGAGCAACTCGTCTTATATTTTCTATCATAGTTTATATTGCTGTTATTTCTATGATTTTTAATAAGTATTATTTAATAAACAACTACTATAAGTAGGTATTTGTACATGATGTGGTAGCGATTTACCAGTCACAGCAATAGCTTTGTTCAAAAACATGTACATTCGAAGGAAAATAGTTAATCCTCTTCGTGTAATTGTCACAACTAATTCATAAATAACCTATCAATTGTTTGTGATATTTGTATGTCGTTATATTATAATAAATATCAATAGCCTCGAGTGTTTTTCGTTTCGAACGCGACAAATGTGGGTTAGAGAATCAAGGTTTGCGTCCTTTTGCAGCGTGTCAGTGACAAAACACGTCATTCTTTGTTTAAACGTAGCCACGTCCGACATTTTTGGAGCTTACCATGTATAAACACTTGGCAGTGAAAACAACTATGCCTACTAAGACACACGATTCTGTGGATTATTAATTTGTTAATTTAAAGCTTCGGTTTGATATTTCGCATCGTTGATTTCAACAATTTCGTTCTTCCGTGACTGTGAAGGTGCAGGTCGATTCGGTAATAAACATCGTTTCAAATTATCGAGGTACAATATTAGCAAGACAAAAGTTCGAGGTGTACAGGTTTCGCGATAGCCTACATTTTTTGCATAGTTTTGAACTATACTTTACGAAGCCTAGTAAACTATTACAAAATTTAATCCAGATCGGTCAGATAACTTCTGTATATAGGCCACGAGTGAATAAATTATTGTGTACTAGAAAATAAATATTAAATATGCGGAATAATGTGTGCTTATACCCGGTTGGTTTTCAAAACGTTGAATTTAACCCTTTGCACTCGAACATTCGTCATTTGATGACAATTCGAATAAATATTTTCTAATTGAATCTATAATTAGTTACTCGTGTGAAGTTCAGACCTAATGTAACGACATTGGTAATGTGGATGACAGTGGTAATAGAAAATAATAATTTCTACAAAATTGATTAAACCTTTCAGTTAGAAAGTTTTCGAGATACCATTTGTCAATAACAAAAATCCTTTCGAGTGCAAAAGGTTAAATATTCTTTGAATACGAAATCGCTTTTCGTATTTGGCTACGATCGATCAATGATTACGATTATTCAAGAAAATCTACAGAATCTTTTGATGTAAACGGAATTTCAAAATCTTTTATAGTTACCTTGCAAAATTGGTGTGAATTTCGAAAACGTGCTTGTTTTTCAAAATGAAATTTCTCAAAAACTGAATGTGCTGGCGAAAAACAGATTGCAGATTCATAATCAGCGCAGGGAGCACTAAAATAATCACTGATCGGATTTTAGATCGTCGATTGACTGTTGGACTGTGTAATCGTTAATACGCTGGTTACGAAAGGTATTGATTGATATGTATATTTCAACGACGTTAATAATATGCAGGTTTGCTCCGCCGCAATCATCGCGTACGAGCTCGTATATGGATCGAGATATTTGTCGCGCGTGCTTCGTGCAGCGTTCGAACTTGTTTTTGACATTCTTCGTTCCGTTTTAGTGTGGTGTTACTTACACTAACACTAAATATAATGGCAATTATTTAGTATAATGAACAATTACTTTGAAATTAAAAACGAAGTCCAAAAATAAACAAACGATGAAACATAAATTTACATATTACTTCTTCATCTTGATACCAAATACTATTTGGATTTGAGAACAAATTATTGAATATACGGTTTCACCGCGAATCCGATGGGACACTCATCATTTCGTTTAATACAGCAATTTGCACATATAAAAAAAAATTTTTTTCGAAAAAATTCATTCATGAAACTTCTCAGCCAAAGTTAGTAAAACTTTAAATAAAAATAAAGATAAATAAAAATAAACAATAAAAATGTATATAGCCTTGGACCGCAAGGGGTTAACGCTAGATTTACGAAACCCATAGAAATGACAGATCTTAAATATATTACTTATTACTTACCTTATTGAATTCAGATGTTCTGACGACGCATTTGAAGCTTGCTTTCATCGAAAGTCGACAACTTATAAAAACCTTACTTTCTTATGTTTTTTTTTTAAAATGGTCAACTACTGATACTTTTACCTTAAGGAGTTATACCTACTTTGGAACGGGAAAATTACGTGATTTTCAAGAATTTTTTTGCCATTTTAATAAATATTTTTAAAAATTCACAAAACACTATCAAAAAGGTCATATTTTATTTGACCTTTTGTCAAACTATCTGCTATGTTTTATTGAGCGAATGAATGGTGGCATATGTTAGATGTTGCTGCAATATTTATTTTGTTATTTCTCTACTTCATTTTGAATTCTAAAGTAATTATGCATTTAATGTTGGTATTTCTAGTGTTAAATTATTATTAATCGTCCGTAAATCTAGCGTTAAAACGCATCAGTGCATTTCCCGGAATCGTCGGTCGAAAAAGCGCGGCAAAATGAGCGAGCACGTGGTCACATTCGGACGCACCCAGATCGAGTCGCGCAAACGCGTGGAATGTTTACGCGACAGAAAAGAAGCAAAGAAAACAGATCGATGCGTGAGGCGTGAGACAACGTCGAAACGTATGCTCGAACCGATCGACCATATGAACGGAACGAAACCGACCGCGCATAATTATAAGCGTTTTGCAATTCGATTCACCGACGCGCGACTTCTCGCTGCTTCGACGACACAATATGCGCTTCACGACAAACTTTCATTTAACGAAAAAAAAAAATATATATGTGTACGTTCCTGTGCCTACATCGAAACCGTTAATCCTCGTCGGTGTCCTCGTTTTAACTCTTTGCGGCACAGGATTTCTGATCAAAAATCGGCTCATGTTGCACAGGAATTTTATCGGGTTTTAAATGAAACAAAATTGGTATATTTTTATTAACCCCTTTAGTGCCGGGCGAAAAGAAGGCGCGAAATAGAGAATGAAACAATGACACTAATTTTCCTCTATTCATTGAAAATTATATAAATGACAAAGCTATAAATGATCAGAAAGAAAATATAAATTGATTTCTCTCTTACAAATCGTATTTGCACATTTGAAAAGTCATCTTTTCATCATAACTTTGTATAGACCATTTATTACAAAGTATATATAAAGTATAACTTTAGTTATATACAGTATAGCTTTAGTTTATAATATAACTTTAGTTATACTTTATATTGTTATATTTTATATAAGTATATATGTATAATACGTGTATATGTACACTAGATACACGGGGTGGTCCACCTATCTTGAGACAGGTTAATATCTTTTAAACGACATATTTTTGAAAAAAGTATTTCAGACGAAAGTTGTCGTGTATTATGGGGCAAATTAGATGGTGGGAATGGATTTTTTCATTGAGTGCTCCTGAAGGTCAACTTTATTTTTTTAAATGGAATCCCCCGTTTTTTATTATAATATCATATTCTACAAGAGAAAATAGGTAACTTTTGTCGGAAACATTTTTTTTCAAAAATGTGTTGTTTAACACATTGACTACCATGTCAGCCATATATGGCTGACACTTAAATTTCTACACAGATTTAACAGCTGTATTATCCAAAATTTGTTCAATATTCTAACCGAAGGTAGTCGCAACAGTTACTTGGAACTATGAAATATAAATAGAACAAAGTATCGTAAAAATATGTGTTAAAATTTATTAAAAATGAAGATACTACCTAATGCAATTTTTAATTGCTCCCACGTGGCAGTCAACGTGTTAAAAGATATTAACTTGTGTCAAGATAAGTGGACCACCTTGTATACATATATTATGTGCACATTCCAGATGCATCTAGAATATTATCATATGTATATGTTAGATGTATATACTATCCACATATTAGATGTGTATATGTAGTATGTATGACATCATCTTATGCATATACGTCTTTGCCAGTCAAAGGGTTAATTGAAAAGTCACGGAATACGATAAAGACGCTTGAACGTTCTGAACTGTTCGACCATAATTATGCGACTCTCTTTTTTTCGTCCGAAGCGACATAATCGTAACGATAATCGTCGAAAGATACCGATGCATACCCGTATCATAACCAGCCCCATTCATGCGATTGCTCGACGAAACGTCGAATCGGTTCGAAAATATCGTAATAAATAACATCGACGACGAACTCGGCAACAATCGATGCCGATTACGATCGCACAGAGTATTATCGACCTCGGAAGAAAAACTTTGTAGCTTTACGAGGGGCAAGTTTTTGCCAGTTTTACTTATATCAACGATACAATGAACGAGCAAACTTCGAGATACGATCTCTCGGTTTCGGAGCTTCGGTGAAAGCGTACACGGGAATTAAGTTTTATCCTGTAACCTGTCGAAGCCGAACGAAATTGCTCGTTAGGGCGACATCGGCCATCGGGAACGTCACTCTCGATTAACGTCGATCGATTTCTTTATTAACGTCTTCGAGTTTCTCCGATCGCGCATTAAAGTGCGCGAGTTTTTTTTACCTTGTACACTCGTACGTTCGTAATTGTAACTGGATAAGTAGCTTATAAATGGCGACACGAGCGACTTTATTAAAACGCGGTTAAAGTCGTTCTCGAAGTTTTGAAATTTGGGGGACACTCGTCGACGCTTCCGGAGCGGAACGACTGCTGGAGTTTGTTTTTATTATCTTATTATAAAATTGTAAGTGTACATTATATACTTATAGTGTATACCGATACATACTATAGCATATATTATATTACATTATATATAAGGTGGTTATGCTTATTAGAGCATGTACTATAATTACACCGGTAATGATAACATCTATATAAGCTTCAGTGATTTATATAGTATACATATAATATGTATGTATATTCTAAGTACATATAAATTGTTGGATCTTTGGTATACATATATTGATAGATATATATAGGACAAAATTGCACCCAATAATACACCCCCTCAAAATTCCATTCAAAAGTAGATAAAATTACATGCTTTTAAAAACTCGCTATTTTTCATGTTTCCCAAAAATTTATGATAAACTTGTAGAAAAATTGCACGCTTTCATAAGTCTATCAACGTATTATGCATACGAAAGGGGTAAACATACGCCCTCGCATATCCATTATTATTGTTTTTGTTTTACTATTTCATATGTTTATTTTCTTTTTATATTTGTGTTTTCATTATAATAATATATGTGTATGTATGTACATGTGTACATTATTATATCTATACATTATATTACTATACGTGAAGTATATATGTATGTATATTATATCCGTGCATTATATTACGATATATGAAGTATGTATGTATGTATGTATAGTATAGTGTGTATAGTACATGTATTCGTATTGAGACTTTTGGAAGCCACGTTCGCTCGTTCGAGCGAAATGTAAAGCGATTTCCTCGAGGAACCGACTCGACGAGACGTTTAGCAACTTTTTGGAAAAGCAACTTGACGTCCCATCGCGTATCGCGTATCGATCGATTCGCCTGGTCGAATATGCACGGTCGGTAAATCCTACGGGAGATAGTATCGGAGGTTGAAAAATCCGTGAGAGGAAAGACGGTGGTCCCCTTCATGGTGTGGTTAGCACCGTGCACGATGCAAAACTCCCCCGAGGAACGGTTAATATTTTCCACTTCCTTCCGGACTTACGATCCCCCCAGCTTAAAGCTGCTCGTAACTCGTTTAACCGGCGCGTGTGTCGTACGACGTACGTAAACATCAGACACACGGTGGGGTGGCGAACAGAGACGAGCAACGTATCGGCCGCTCCCAGTTTCAAGAATGCTCGTGTCCTTCCTCTTCGAGTTCTTCGTGCGTTTTACGCGCGCGTTTACGCCCGCAATTAGCTGTCATAGTGTTCGCCAACTCGTCGCTCGAGTACGTTTCGTTACGCGATCGTTTCTGCGCAGCTATTCTTTTTTCCTTGCACCCTGACGTAACGCGAACCCGACGGAAACTATTTTGGTTCTTGTGGGGATTTAACGTCGCGACGAATTTTTTCAAGAGTGACACGCGTGTTTGTGTATTTTACGAAACGATACAACGTTTGGAAAAAAACTTCGCGTTGATCGTTGTTACTGAAAAAAAGGAAACTCGTGTTGTGATTCCTTTTTGAATAAAATTTGATCGTGCAATATATGAGTCGCAGCAACCGACTCATTAATCTCTTGTGCTACGAACTTTTTCAACACTTTTTCATACACTCTTTTTGTGTATTTTACAAAGCGATACAACGTTTGGAAAGGATCTTCGATTGGATGGCTATTAAGCAAAAAGGAACAGCTTGTGATTCTTCTTCGAATCGAATTTGATCCACATAGTTTATGAGTTACAACAGATTAACACCTTGTCCTACGAACTTTTCCTCGTGAGACACTTTTGTGCACTTTACGAACCTAATTTAAGTCGCAGCATAATAACCCCTTATGTTACGATTCATTCGGCAAGTGCGTCATACACGAAGATATCGATTGCTACAGCATCAAGGTGACTGAAGACAGTTCAAATGTTGAGACCGTATTGCATTCATCGATCCTCGACTGTGCAAATTAGTATTAACACTAGAAGTACCGGCATTAAATGCTTGCTTGCTTCAAAACTGAAAATAACGTAGAAAAATAAATAAATATTGCAGCATCACCTAGCATATACAACCATTCATTAGCTCGATAAAACATGACAGACATTTTGATAAAACGACGGCAATAAAATTTTGTAATAAAAAATGCCAAAGCCAAAACCAATCATTTTGACTGATTAGTAGTTCTAGTGTCAAAAATATAAACGCGCAAATTAGTATCAGTATTAAAAGTTTACCGTGTTTGAGCGAGTGCGTCACTAGTGTAGCTCGTGATTATAGCACATGGGGTTAAACCTCCGAACGAATAGGCAAGTCGTCGCTATTTTCGGATTAATACGTTCGTGAATCATCTCGTGTATCGGAATGCTTCGGAGTACATGGTTATACGCGTTCGACGAGTGAACTGTTAGCTGAAAACTTGGCCAGATCAACTATGAACGAATCGAAGGTAAACTACAAGGTATTGTAGTTTTCACCACGTTTTCACCACGTGAAAACTCTTTAGAATTATTATTGTGTATTTATTACAGGATGTCTCAAAAAAGTATACTAACACTTCGAACGACGAGAGGAACATGATTTATGAACATAGAGAGAAGGTGAAAGGCTTCAAGCACAGAAGTAAAATGTGATTGAAGAATCATATTCGCAGATGTTCAAATTAATGATCATCATTTAGAATATCGTGACATTGTTTTTCAATTTCCAATTAACAACAATCAAAGTGTTAGTACATTTTATTGAGACACCCGGTAGAATTAGTATCTACCCGCTATTATATTTTAATTCGTAAGGGCATGTTTATGGTGTAAAACGAAAATGGGAAAATCCAAAATAAAGGGCAATAAATATCTGTTTATACAACAAACATGCGACAACTATTTATTATTTATTAGAGCACACCGTTCCCTCTGAAACGTGCTTCTTATCTGCCTCGTCCGCGAGCGATCTTCCAGAGGCGGTAACTATAAAAGTACTTCGAATTTCAACCTGAAACTTTGACAAAATATTTTCGGATGTATATGCTATTGATTACCATTGCTTCCAAAAAATCGATTTTTGTAAGTATACTCGTCAATCACAGAATAAGTGTCGGTGTTAAATATTGGGCCAAAACGATGAGTCTATTTTATAAAATATACAATTTTATTACTGATATTGACTTATTTGGTGAACCAGTTAGCTGTGATTTTGGAGTATACTCATCGAGACAACAAATTTTGCCACATCTCCATGACGAATATAGTCGTCAAACACACTTAACTGGTTAAATAGAACACCCTGTACGGTGTCGGCAATCGGTCAGCGAACTCATGGCTTTTTTATGGTCGTGCCTGAGAAAATTGCCACGTAAGAGTTGAAAATTCAAAATACACTGTAGAGAGAAAAACTCACTCGGTAGAAACGAATGTCAAGGAACGAATGTGATGTGATGTCGTGACGTTATGCGCCCAAAGTGATACATAGATACATGCAGTTTCATCGAGTATATCGCGCGTCGGCAAAATCTGTCGCGTCCTCGGCTTTTGTGCGCCGTTGAATACCGTTCTTTCGTAGTTTCAAAAAAGAATCGCGACAAAAGGTGTCCTACAAAACGTGCTTACGTAACGACGACACCCCCAGCTAGTTCTCCTCTCGTCAACGCTGCACCTCGCCCGTGCCCGTTGTTTTTAGCTGCTCCCTGAAAGAACAGGCCCGACAATGCACGGAAAAAGTAGGCTAAAAGCGGCTGCAGTTCGTTATTCGCCACTTGCTCTCGACTTTTGACCAAACTTTCGAATCTTTTCGTGGCCCCAACAAACGCGTCGGCGTTAACCCTCTCGATGCTCAATGTATATCGAACAAAGTAAGTCAAAACATATTGGCGCGTTTCTCAGGTGTACAAATATCTCCTCCGCATTTTTTTTTTCTATTTTCGAAATACACTTATTATCTTAGAACCGACGTTTTTGTTTCACGCGTTTATTGTATCTTATCATTTCCCTATTCTACATTTACCTTATAGATTGACGGAATTTTAATTGCTTTATTACTAAGACAACAAAAAAGTGCATATATCACTCTTATTGTAATCATGTGTAGTATATGAATGGATATATACACACAAAAAAATACTGAAGTGAAAACTGTAGAAAAATAACGGGGGTTGTAATAAATGAACAGATATATGTAAATATGTAATGTTTACGTTTATATACATTTATAAATTTATTTCTTATAGATTAACAATGTGTGATTAACAATATTCATACAAAATTAAAAATGTAAGGAAAAAGTAAACAATTACTTATATGTATGTATTTTTTTTTATTTCTTGAATCGTATTAGATTTTTCTAGAAATTTATAATGTCGTGAATATGGCAGCACACGTTAAGGGTTAAATTTTAACGTATCTCGTTAGTCAATTTTTTTAGAAGAAAAAACGTATAATCGAGGGTTTATTTGCCATTCGAATGCTTAGCCTTGAATCAATAACTCGTACTAAATAGCGCGCGACTCGTACATTTAATTTGCCTGGTATCGAATTTAGGTTCTCAGCAGCGATAAGATCGTCGAGATCGATGAAAAGAGTTACGTTAAAATGTTTAATAACGCGATACAACCATTAATCGCGCCTCGTTCGTTTTTTACTTTCGCCCACTTTCACTCTCTTCTGCACCGTACCGATCCAGTGTCGCTATAATTGTACAGTAATATTTTTCTTTTTCGCGCAACGGACCTCGTTTCCGGCGAAACAATTGCTTTCCACGGGTCGAAAGCGTCGCGAGCGCCAATTAAATAGCTGCTGCTTATGTAAACGACGTTCTATCGCGATATAAAATACGCTTCTAACCCACGAAACTATGAATCGAGCGAATCTAATTATTCTCGTCGTTTCAATTATTCATGGAATGAAAACGGATAAAAATTTAGGTCAACCACGAGCATAGATTCCGAGTACGAAATTAAACAAATTTATTCGATGTGCGCTGTTACGAATATCTGCGTTTACAATTAGGCTTAAAAACGGCTCCGATTGAATCTCAATTTCATTTTCTGCGTACTCGAGGAACGTAACAACGAGTATTCGTGCGTTTACGAATATAATATATTTTGGGGACCGGAAAGTAATGTCGTTTCCGTGCATTCGTTTTCTTCAGATATTTTCCTCAAAAATCAATTGATTTTGATCGGTTCGACATAGAAAATTTGTACAATAGATGGCAAAAGGTTGTTGATAACGAGGCTGATTTCATCGTTAATTAAAAATAAAAATGTATTAAAAATTTATTTGCAAAAAAACATTACTTTCCGGTCCCCCTAATATTTTGAAAAATTGAATTCACGAGTTTAACATAGCTCATCCCCACAGTAATCTACACATTTATGTTCTGAATATCACTGTACAACAAATTTTGACTTTTTCTATTTCATTTTGACCGCCACTTTGAAATTCTTATAGATTTCTGCGTGTTGAATACGAATCTGAAATCCGTTTTTCTCTGAGACGTACAGTTTTTTTTAAAAATTAATGTTTTAATAAACGGATTTCAGATTCGTACACAGCTCGCAAAAATCTATAAGAATTTCATAGTGGCGGTCAAGAAAAGTTTTGGTTGTTGTACAGTAATATTGGAGCAGCAGAATGTTTATTCCGTCCATAAACAGAAAGGAAAATTTCAGTAATTGAAACGTTAACGTTCACGAGTAAGTACATAGATACTCGTTTCACGATTTTCCTGCAGGATTTGGGCGTTATCGAGCGTTGATATCGAAAACGGAAGTTCTCGCGATAACCAGAACCGCTGGACACACAGAGTGGACCAACAAAATCATTTCGATCGTGTATATGAAAAGAAAATACAGAAAAAAAGAACGACGTTTCATCGAGGTTGTTCGCCGATCGAGTTAGCGTTTTTGTTGCAACCGGTTAACGCGCATCTACGGAATCCGCGACGACGACGCTGGTATCGCGGTGAAATCATCGATGACGAGTCACGAGAGAAACTGTATAACGTTTACGAGGATCAGACTTTCGATTCTTTCTTCGGGGCAATCGAGCGTGCGTGCGTCGAAGATCTGCTGTTGTTCGTTCTGAAAATTCGTTCAATCAGACATGAGAATCTGTTAATCAGACGAAATAGAAATATCGTACTGGTCCTCTAAATCGCATTCAAATCTCGCTAAATGTGCCCATTAATTATGAAAGTGGTCTAGGTCACACATTGCTTGTCTCGAGATACTTAACGGATTACATTTGAATAGATTGACTGCCACGCAAATTTAGCGCGTCTTGCCCTGGATGCCACGGTTTTATTAGAAAACATGAAGTTTTACAAAATATTTAATATTTTGAAAGTTTAACAAAATTGATAATCAATATGTTCTCTACACTGTATACATTTTTCATTCATCCTTTCTAATAATTCCTAACTGAAATTGATATTTGTAGCCAATCTAAACTTGCTGCACCCACTACGAGATATCTTGTAGTTGGCAGTCAATGGGTTAAAAATATATTTTTATATCGTGCAACATTTTAAACTAAAATCCTACTAGTATTAACGAAAATATTAATGACAATATTAATAAAAATGTATTATGAATATGAAATTTTGTGTGATTCTCGTACAAAAATGTTTTTAAAGTTTGAATCGACACGGTCTTTTCCAAAATTAACCGAATCACCTAGAAATGACTTAACGCGTTGACTGCCACGCTAACGCAGTTGAAAATTTTATTAGATACTATTTTTATGATTAATAAATCCCATCAAATATGTTCACAATATTTTGCTTTATTTATTATTCATAGGTCCAAGTGATTAATACTAGTGTATCCAATTACATAAATGAACAAATTCTTACTAAGTAGATGATTGATTCATGTGGAAATTTAAGCGTCATCCATACGTGGAAATCGACTGGAAATCGACTCACTTTCCGATTTTCCCCACCTTGCCTCGCAATTCATGAAAACGCGGCAAAACCGTCACGTAGCCGTCGTCGGAAGATTTTCGCGAAAACGAGAACACTAGCCTCCGTCCAAAGAGATTGTCGTCGGCGACGAAAAAAGGAACGTCCACCCGTTTCGATTAGTCCTTGCGATCGTGCCGCGGAAAATCGTTTTCCGGTGAATTTCCGCATCGGAAACTTCAATTATCTCTGCGAGCGGAACACGCATTAACATGCAACTGGTTTACAGCGAGGTTTTCGAGGCGGAACGCGCGCGGAATGCGAATTTTTTCCCATCGATAACTGTAGCCTGCATGCCCGTTAATCGAGCTGTACGTGTTTTCAGGTGATCACTAACGGTGCGAACAACGAAACGGACAGCTGTCACGGCTTAACGAACGGTGAGTAACGCGTCATCGATGCATCTACTACTCGTTCTTAGTTACAATTTAACAATGATTCCCTCCTAAATACCCCTAACTGGCCACAAAAGGCGGCGCGTTGGATCCGTCCTTGATATCGTTTACTTACGTCGGTACGCTTTGCTTTCATTCAACGAATCCCGCGTTGAAAAGCTCTCTCTCTGTATTGTACGGGACCCTCGTAGTTAGGGACGGGTACATCGTGGTCGTTTATGGGATAATGATGTATAAAAATATGATAGGACCGCTTACTGTCGGGTCATTCCACGCCTGATCGATCACTTTTTGACCTCACCATCTGCGATTTTGTTTTAATCGATATATGTTATAGTCTATGCGAAATTAACGGGGGTTTAAGTCATCGTTTTGCCGATTTCGAATTTGTTAAGAAATTACGAGCCTTCGAAGTTTGTAGTTTTTACCTATTTTTGCGAAAATAGACTTCGTTTGTTAATTTTTTTCTCAGAAACTACTCACCCGATCGAGCTAAATTTTTGTTCGTTTTGTTCATAGAGGATTGGGCTATTATAAAATATTTTTTCTGACTTCGTCAATTTGTTATATAATATGGAAAAATTTAGACAAATTCTTCTATTACAATAAGGAGCCCATAGGGTTAAAATTTGTTAAGAATATAGTCATATTCCCTTAAGCTTTGAGTGCCACCCTAAAACAGTTTCATTTTCTTTTAGGATATAATTTTATTTTTGGTCAATTTTATAGACAATTTTCATAATATTCTACCCTGGTTTATTCGATGAGCTTTAACATATTTAGAAAAATTTGTATACTTTGTTATGTATGAAATCATACGTCAACTGTATATGGCACTCAAAGTGTTAACACTAGAACTACTGACATTAAATGCAGAGTTACTTTTAAGTTGAAATTTCGATGGAAAAATAAATAAGTAAATACTGAAGCATCTATCAACATCTACAATCATTCTTAACAGTAAAACTACAGCCTGTTGTGCTAGAAGCATCATGAAGCGACTTCTATTGGGTTGTTCGTAAAGTAATTTCGTTTTTTTTGTGAAAATAAAAGACAATTTTCTTATAATGAACAAATATTTTATTAAATTATGTATTGGCCATTCTGGTCCAATGAAACGGTGTACATTCTAGTGCCGGTTCTTATTATTCGAGACAGCCAAAGCGAAGAAATTTTATTAGTACATAGTTGTATAATGGACGAACCTAAAATACTAAAATATTAAAAATTGAAAGAATAGTGGGTCACATGTATAGATTCTTACAACAATATCTTTGCACTCTACTCGAAATACCAATGCGTTTCGTATTCTATAGGTTTTAACCCTTTGCGGTCGGTGTCCCTATAGCGGGGACATTTTTAAATCGTCGTAGAACTAGTTGTGCCTGCAACCGGGAACCTTCGAAAATCGTAAAAATGACAACACATGGTCCCCTATACAGAAAAGTAATTACGAAATGCTAAATTTTCTCCGACCTGCAGGTACTTCCAAAAGCAAAATCTGCCGAATGCAAAGCGTTAAAGCAACATTTTAAAGAAAACAAAAAAAATGACTTTCTCTGACTCCATCTACATACATGGAAGTCCCCCTTAAAGCTAAGGGGTTAAATTCGTCTTAAAAAAAAAAGAACTCGTAATAAAATGCTAGTAACGAAAAAACTGTACGGCGAGTTTGTCGATGGTTGACACGGTAAGGATGAAAAATTAACGGTGCCGTTTGAGTAATCGTGAGTTTATGGAAATTTTTTCGCGGCAAATCGTTACGGCCCTGAGTTCGCCCTTCGGTCATTATCATCTGTCGGAGGAGCCGGTCGACGCATTTTCTCACGCTACTTCAGCTGCTCGTTGCTCGCGGTGCAATGATCTCCCTCTCGTATACCCGCACATCTGCCTCAAAATTACATCCTGACCGGCTCCGCATTTTTATTCTACCCCCACTTCCTCACCCCCTTCTTAACCCTATCCCCCTTTAATCGGCGTTTCTAACCCAAACAGACGAATCCGCTGCTCGAGGAAAATGCACCATCCTGCCGCATCATCCACCGACCTACCGTTTAATTATCGATTAGCGCGGTTCACCGGTAACCCACTAGCTGCATTATGAATTATACGTATATCTGCGTTATTCTATTCATTCAGAACTTTTTGTCTTCGAGAGTATAACTTTTCTGTTGGGTTTTTTTAGAAAGCGAAACGTTTATATATACGGGGTGTTCAGGCGATTACTACCCAGCATTTTTTTTTTAAATAGTAACTGTTAGAAAGAAATTAAAGAGGAAAAAGTGGTACTATTTTTTATGCGTAACAAAAGACATATGCAGTTTTGTTGTATTCACATTATTTTGAGAGAAATCAAGGTGACTTACAATTTTTGTAAATGGAATGCCATATATTTTTTTATATCATATAAAACCGCGTGCCAAGAAGAATTCATCCATGTGCTACACAATGACCTTCAATGCCATATAAGGTGAGCAATGGAAGAAACAATTGGAATATTGCGTATCGATATGTTTACAAGTATTCCTTATTGATACGAATCACATGAAGTTGTCAATCACTGCCAGTGTGGTTACTTTTAATTTCCACCATAACAAACCAATTTCGATATTGGTAGTATACACAACAAAAATGATACAAATAAAAAATAAAATAAAATAAAAACGAATACGCAAATCTGCACATTCTCTTATATCGTGTACTACTAGAACCGTTAGAGCAACCTCGAAATTTATTGATTATGTTCCTGTTCACCAGGAATTTTACTTCTTAGACATTGAAATCTTCGTGCCCGATGGTAATAGAGGAATACCATAAGTGTCTACCTAATGATGGCAATACAACGAGAACCTATTCCATCGAATCTGAAATATGTACAATTTACATATTACGACTGGAAATCAAGATGTTAGAGTTACATTCTTTATCGTACTAAATATCTCGATCTTAACACTAAAACTACAAAAGAGGTCAAATGACCCTTCTACAAATTTGCTACTTTAAATGACAAAATAATTAAGCTGGTCTTCTTAACATTGATGGTGATTGTCATCAAGATAAAGAATCTATAAGTGTATTTATTTATGTTTCATCGTTTGTTCATTTATTTTTCAACTTCGTCTTTAACATCAAAGTAATTGTGCATTATACGTCGGTAATTTTAGCGTTAAAGTGGAATTGTCGAAAGAAGAAATAAGTTAACGACGTAATTCGTTCGAGAGCCAAAATCGTTACTTTCACCGGTAATAATCGGTTTCGCGGCTTTTAAACGATGCTTCTATTTAACCATCGATTTAATGACGGACATGGCAAACTGGTCGCATGAATGTTTCCGAGAAACTGTCCATTATTGTATCGGTTCTTTTTCCTAACATAATTAAGTATTCCCTGTGTGATCACAAAATTAATTAGAATACTGATCGAATAACGGACAGACTCGTAGATGGTGGAGTAATTTCTGTTTTTGAAAATTTGCATAAAATTGTCAGCTCGTTAAATGTAAGGTTCGCGACAGATACTTAAAACCGGGTTGAGAAATTAAATTCTATCGCTTAATTACAAAATTATAATGACACCATGCTGGTCGAGGACAAATCCAATTCGAATATCGTAATGGTTCCTGTTTCTGTATCCGAATCTAATTTTCGGGGCGCGTTAGAAATACGGCGAAAAACTGATTTCGCTCGGCGTAAAATCAATTCACTGTAAGAAACAAGTTTCTGGAATCCACAGGATAGCGAAACAGTTCCGGAAGAAAGATGTGTTCCAGCTGGTCGTAAATTAGCCACGCTATCCGATAACTTTCCGACCGGTATTCGGCCGAAGTGTGTTTCTAGGATCATTCGTGCTTCCTAGAATCTCAGAAACTCGAAACGGTTCATCGGTTTCTCGCTAAACGCTTCGAGACAATGCACAACAGAAAATTTGGTATCGTTCGATTAAAAAAATTAGAACAAAACGCGCTTTGAAACGAAACGCAACAACATGGACGACTAAGTGATTTTTCTTTGCAATTTGCTAAATATCGATTAACGTACAAACGTAGAAATTGAAAAGCAAAGATGTAATCTTTTATTGAAATCGTATTAAGAGATATTAAATACCTCGGTAATTTTCTCCGCTGTAAATAACTATAAATGTATACAGAAAGCAATAAAATATTTAATCGTTTAATAATTAATTATTTAATGATTAAAATTCATTAAAATTGATTAAAATATTCAGTCAGTAAAATTCATTAAAATAATCAATCATTCAAATTCATTAAAATATTCAATCATCAAAATTCGTTAAAATATCCAATCATTAAAATTCATTAAAATATTCAATCATTAATTACAATTAATTAATTGTAACTCGTCGCTCGACTAAATAATTATTAATTTTGCTTGTGTCGCAAAAATTTGGAAACATTTAACTTGTTAAATCCGATAGCTTGTCTATTATAATATAAAAATTGAATTTTCGAAGACCATCTGGTTTTTCTTTTCGTTAAATTATTAACATTCATCGATGATAAACAGGAGCATCTAAAAGCGAACATGAACGCAGCATATGTGCCAATAATTATGAAAGTGGTCTAAGTCACGCATTTCTGGTTTCCAAATATTTAACGAGTTACATTTAAATAGGTTAAAAAATATTTTTATATCATGCAACATTATAAAATAGAATTCTACTACTCTCGATTAATGAAAATTTATTAAGAACAACAAAAATAGTGTTTTTAAAGTTTGAATCGCCTATAAATGACTTAAAGTAATAAAAAACTACGCATTTTATTAGAAACAATACTTTCAATGAAATAATTTGAGAACGTTTCTTAATTATTTTTCTAAAGTAATCCATTTTTATCATTTTAAAAAAACTGGAGGGATGTAGGGTTGCAAACACGTAATATCCTTATTTTTTCTTCCGTTACTGGTTTAGTTGCGCTGCATAAGGGAAATAATTTAACAGTTTCGCATATTTGATATGCTCAATTTTCTTAAATTTTTCACATAGACCACTTTCATAATTAACACTAGATTTACCAGACCAGTCAAAACGACTGGTCTTGCAATTTCAATTCAAAATTCCTATTGCAGGTGACATTTTTTTAAAGTAAATAAAGGCATACTTTTTTATTTAAAAGTAAATAAAGACTGGAAATCCCACCAAGCACTTTTTCTAAACACCAGTCAGAATGACTGATTTCGGTAGAAATAGATATACACAAATAGCTGGTAAATCTAATGTTAATACTAAATAAATTCCATATTATATTGGAACAACCACCACTATCTAATGGTTCATTTTTGACAATCTCGTATTAATTGTCGTATTAATTTAGTTTAAAATAATGTGGTTTAAAATCATTGATAAACTCGTTTGTTTTTAATAACTAACAGTAAATGAAGGCCCATCCAATATTTTTGCAAAGGAAAATGTTGTTCAGAATAGCCGCACCTACCACCCCTTTCCGGCTCCTACAGTAATTGTGGGACACCCTGTATAATGTTGAAACAACAACCACTATCTAATGATTCATTTTTGACAATCTCGTAAAAATTGCATCGAATCAATTTAGTTTAAAATAATGTGATCAGAAATAACTGGTAAACTCGTACTTTTTTTTAATTTTGACTTAGACCACTTTCGTACTTACGAGCACACACGAATTCGCATCGAATCCCCTCGGTTAATAATTTTCCCGGTAAGAGCATATTGTCTGGCGGTGCATAGATGGTGCATGTTGTCGCGGCAGCTCGTACGAGGAATTCGGTTTAATGGAATAAAAGCGTATTGTTTACTTCACCTTGAGGGCACGAAGTTAGCAGGTACGCTTCGTTCAGAGCCGCGGTACTTTTCAATCCGATTAGCAGCTATGCGAAGCCCCACGCAAAAGTATATAGAAGTCGGTTGTTTGATACGGTTCGGCCGGAAATGGCTGGCAGTGTTATCCAGCGCGATGTGCGACGAGGAGGGTTCGGTTAGGGCGAGAATCGCCTTACTCGAGGGTGAATAAAGTCTCGACCGCGCGGTTACATTCGTGCTAGCCTTTAGTTGCCCTAACTCCGCTAGCTTAGTCGTCCGAGATGCTTACTTACCTTCCACGACTTTTTTTTTCGCTTCACCTTCTTTTCATTATTCTCGCGACTTTCTTGCAGCCACTTCACCGTAGACAGGAAGTCGACGCCGATGCTTTATGATTCTACCGAGTGTTTTTTTTTCTTTTTCAAAAAGTTTCCTCACTATTTAAGTGTCTCGTTAAATCGTCGAAGTGTACAGACCGTAGACGTCCGCGATTCTTTCCTTTCATTCGAGTGGACGTTTAGAGGCTGTCGTGACACGATCGTTTGGATATGTATGCTTCTTAATTACGTCTACGTTAACACTTTTAGTGCCATGTCACTCACATACGGGTGACGTGTGAATTCATAAATAAATCTATCGCTAATTTTGGTTGAACATTTGGCATAACAAAGTATACAACATTTTTGTAAATATATAAAAGCTTATCGAATATACCAGGGTAGAATATTATGAAAATTGTCTACAAAATGTATCGAAAATAAAATTACTTCCTAAAAGAAATTGAAACTGTTTTAGAGTGGTACTCAAGGTGTTAATCGCGTCGTTGATACGTTCGGTAGTGAACGAAATATTACGGGGAGCGGAAAGTAATGTAGTTTCTGCGTATGCCGACATTCGTGTGCTATTTATCAGCACATTGTGTACTTCAAAGAAAATTTGTACAATAGATGGCAAAGAGTTACTGATAAAGAGTATAATTACAGTATTAATTAAAAATAAAAACGTGTTAAAAATTTATCAGTTTGACTTTAACACTAAAACTACCATAGGGGTCAAATGACCCTTTTACAAATGTACAAGATGGTTTTCTTCGCAATCTGTGCAGATTGTCATCAAGACAAGGATCAATAAGTGTATTCATTTATGTTTCATCGCTTATTCATTTATTTTTCAAACGCATTTTTAACTTCAAAATAATTGTGCATTATACGTCGGTAGTTTTACTGTTAATACAAAAAAACGACATTACTTTCCGGTCCCCCTAATACTTATTTCGAAATACCGAAACGTTCTCGTGCTATGTCGCCCTCGTTGCAACCCCTCTTTGTATTAATTGCAAGGACACGTCGAAACCTAACCGTGGATCAAAATTATTTATCTACCTCTTCGATCGACCCAGATCGTTCTTCATGACAGTGTTCCATCTATTTGTAAACGATCCGTTTCTTCAAACACTCGACGTTCGACATTTTAACCCTTTGCACTCCAAAGTATTTTTTACTGCTGGCAACTACAAATCTTTGGTTGAGAATTTTAAAGAATTATTTTAAAAATATTATTTCTTCATTTTTATTTGCTACCATTAACTGCTTCATTATCATTATACATTGTATGTGCAAAGTTATAGATTTAGTTAACACTAGAAATACCAACATTAAATGCATACTTGCTTTAGAATTGAAAATGAAGTAGAGAAATAAATAAATAAATATTGCAGCATCATCTAACATATACAACCATTCATTATCTCAACAAAACATGACAGATATTTTGACAAAAGGTCGGCTACAAAATTTTATGACAAATTGTCAAACCCGAAACCAGTCATTTTAACTGGTTGGTAGTTCTAGTGTTAAAAAATTTCTATTCCAAATTACTGTTAATCGAAATGGTGAGTCACCTCTGGAGTGCAAAGGGTTAATTATTCGTGGTTTGAAAAATTCTACGATTTTTACAGTAATTGTAAAAGTGAGATCGCTGTACTTGCGACGTGTAATAGATTAGAAGATAATTTTTCCGCGTAGAAAATCTATGCGAATGCATTATGAGACGTTTAAGTATTTCATGATGAATTGTCTTTTTTCAGGAAGGAAAATGGCACCAGTGCTAGGTGTACCGCCTCCGCCACCACCTGCCCCTCACATGGGACCAGACGGTTTAATCTTACCGAGAAAACCATACAACCCCTACCTCACCTCCAGTAACCATAAAGACCTTCGTAGGGAGCTGTTGTTCAATCAGAAAGTGTAAGTCCTTTCTCCTCTACGCGGAGTAACAGGTGCAACTCGGTCAAAATAAACGAAACCGTTAGAAAGAGACACGAACCGGTGTCGATTCGTTGGTCGGATTTTCTGCGTTGATCCTTTTAACACGTTGAATGACAGCAATTGAAAATTGCATTAGTTAGTATTTTATTTTGAACAAACCTTACCAAATATATTCACGATACTTTGTTATATTTGTTGTTCACAGGTCCAAGTAACTGATACGAGTATTTACAGTTAGGAAAGTGAGCATATTTTGAATAATATGGCTATTAAATCTGTATAGAAATTTGAGTGCCACCCACATAAGGGTGACGTAGCTGTCAACGTGTTAACTCGTAAAGTTACTCGAAACTTTTCATAAAATGCACATATTTACCCCGTGTTGCCATGCTTATAAAATTAACTCTCTATATTCTCGAACTTTTCAACAATCTCGAACGATGCATTTCCCTCCAAAGAACAATCTAAATGCTACAATATTCAATTATAATTAAATCACTTACCATAAAATTTATTTGCCTGGTGCGTCGGTCAGAACTATGCACAGCTGCAATGTTAACAACGACAGTGAAAGTGTTATGCATATTTCATATTTCATGATCCTTGATTATGTAAATTATAATTGGACACGAGATTTATACGCGAGTTTATTCAAAATTTCACTAAAATTTATTACGTTTAACCCTTTGTGTTGCAATGGTGACTCACGCTCACCACATTGTTTAATACTATTGTTAGAATTGAAAATGAAGTAGAAAAATAAATAAATAAATATTGCAGCATCATCTAACATATACAACCATTCATTAGCTCAACAAAACATGGCAGCTATTTTGACAAAAGGTCAGCCACAAAATTTTATGACCTAAATTGTCAAACCCGTAGCCAGTCATTTTGACTGGTTGTTAGTTCTAGTGTTAAAGTTGCTATGCGTTGCCGGTAAAAATACCTTGGAGTGCAAAGGGTTACATTATGCGTGGTTAATTAGAGGCAAGAGGTTAATTAAACGTAAACGACAATGGTAAACGAACGCGTGGTTGTCGAAACGATTCGCACGATTATCGTCGAGTAAATCGTTTCCCGTTAACGTCCCGTTAATTCCCAGCCACCGCGTTCACGCCTTCAAAAAAAAAAAAAAAGAACTGTATAGAGGCTGTTCGATCGAGACACGGTTCGTGCACGGTTTTTCCCCGTTGCTCGCGGCAATTTTCACGCGTGCAGGACCGTGGACGCGTAAATTAGCTAACCGCATCGGTTTTCACTTTCTTTCAGAGGCAAAAACGTGCTGAATCAGAAAAGCGAGCTACAACGAGCGCTCGAGAAGCAAAGAGAAGCTGCGTCCAGGAGAGAGGCTGAAAAGAATCGAGAGGAGAATTTTAAAGACGATCCGAGAACGGCGTTGCAAAGAGCCATCGAGCAGAGGGCGAAGCACATCGAGATGACTGTGAGTTTCAGCGGGATCTTCCCACAAGAACCTGAAAACTCCGATCATCCTGTTTTCTTATTTCGAACACGATCGTTAACTCCCTGCGCTACTGTTTATTCGGCAAATGCGTAAGACCGATTGTTCGTTACTAATTGTTCACTGATACAACATTAAGGTGATAGATTTTATATTATGTACATCTAATATATACACATGACATATGCATCTAGTATGTACAGATAATATATGCAGATGTATATAGTATATACACATAGTGTATACATCTATTATGTACACATATGTAGTACACACATCTCGTATGTACATATAGTATATATGTGCATCTAGAATATACACATGTTATACACATTCAGTATGTACAAATAGTATATACATATAGCATGTACACATAGTATATCCATCTAGAATATACACACAGTATACATATATATCTAATATGTACAGATAGTATACACATGTAGTATTTACATCTAGTATGCACACGTAGAAAATACACATAGTATATACAATTAGAATATACACGCAGTATATATATCTAGTATGTACATCTAGTATATACACATAATATATACGAATGACTCGTCATTGTAGTGCAAGGGGTTAAAAGGTCGCATTCGTCTTCTCCTCGCGAGTGTCCATTTTTCCAACGAAGAAATACATAAACAATTATAAAATTCGTGTACTCAATTTCGACAAGATTTTTATCCCTGCATTTTGTCTCTACCGCTATTAGTAGTTGTAATAGTGAATCTTATACCGCAAATAAATGAATGAAAATTTGGTTGTCCAGTTGGAGCAATCGCGACCAACCACGGAGCCGCCGAGCAATCTGTTGGCGACGGCAAGAGCGAAGCTGAGACCACGCACAGATTCTCAGTGAATTGTACAAACGGAGGAGAAGCGAAGAAAAAGAAAAAGAAACGACGCAGAGAAGAAGATCGATCGTGGAACGCGATGAGTAACACACTGTCGTGCGGGAGAGCAACGATCGAAGCGTTGCGTCGCGACGCGGACCTTTATCGCGTTTCCTTATTTCACCCTGTACATATATATACGTAATCTGACAAGAGCTCGTTAGAAACAAAAGAAGATTATACAATAACTCGTAACCGTAGATGGAAACGTTGCAGCGTGATCCGTCGAGTTACGCGAACGGAAAGAAGAAAAAGAAAACGAATCGTATCTGCTCGATAGGTTTCGTCCGTTCTGGTCGTATCTTCGCTCTTTCGCTTTAAGGAACGTATATATGTATACGTTGACAGATGAGTCATGCACGGAGTACATCGAATAATTGGAATTAATTCTTTGGCAAGTCATTCGGACTCCCGCTTTCGATTGAAACATGACTTTTATTTAAGAGGAGTCGACGTTCTTGCACCTTCGAAAATACGTTGTTTTTTTTTTAATTTATTCGTTTTTTTCTTTTTACCTGTATGTAGAATATGAACATATATTCGTAATATATGTCCATATATTCGTAATATATGTACATATATTATTCATAAGAAATATATATACATATATGATCCATAAAATGTATATGTACATATATTATTCATTAAAAGTATATGCCCATATATGATTCATAAAGAGTGTATGCACATATATATAAAGAAAAATGTCTCACACACGACACGTTCATTGTAATGAATTCACGAAAAACAATATATTGTTTAGGCTGATACACTGTTTGAGGCTTCGTAAGCAAACTTGTAACGAACGAATTTAGTGATCTTGAATTTGAATATTCGTGCTGAAGTACAAATGATCGCGTAAATTATTCGATCTACGTATGAACAAGCAGCTGACAAGATAAATACGGCACGAAAACGATACTATTATATCTGTCTTTCAATCTTATCTAACGTGTATGCGGTATTTCTAATCCTCTAATATATGGTCGAAGCTTGTGAGAGTTTCGTATCCCATTTTTGCTTAGTGCAAAGTATGATATGCAAAGTGGTCTGAGCATTTTCGTCTCGTCAAACTGCAGTGTCATCCGTGTTTAATAGCTTCAGCCACGATAATGATCGCGTTGTAATTAAGAGACCTGTATGAAATAATTAATTTCGATTGTTCGATGTGCTCCGCTAATAGGAATTATATTTTCTACCACACGTTTTTCTATAATAGCGGAACAGTTATCGGATAAAATTGCAAAGATTCTGTCATCTCCAGAACGCGTTGTTTGGATTCACCGAGCAGCGATCGTTGTCTCGTACGCGACGAACGATCACAGAAAATGGCGAAAGGGATAAACATGATACGCTACCTAACTCGCGCGTCTTTCGTGTCAAAGTTGACGATTGCCTTACTCTTCCAAAGTCGTCGCACGTGTAGACTATAGACGATTCGTCGACTCGTTTTTATATATAAATGATATTAGTCTTGTTAGATAGTTTAGTCGTAACGTCGTCCACGATTCGCGTGGAAGTAAATTTGTATTCGTACGTGCGTTCGAACATGGCCTTTTTAAATACTAATTCCAGAAAACCTCGGCTCTAAACGCTGTCGCGAAAGCTGACAAATTTTATTAAGGCCATAGACATCCTTAGACCAACATCTACCGTGCCTACGCGTGTGTACAATATTTGATATGATAGTATGCTGCACCGCGTTCTCGTTACTTCATTCGATTATCCAAGAAAGAACAAATAGGCCTTTGAACGATGCGCTTTCCTCGAAAACGTAGCTTGTCCGATCATTGGCTCGATTCAACATCTTCTTGCGTAATAGAACTTTCTCACGTAGAGACAAGTACCGATATTTAATTAATAATTAGCCACGAATAATACGAAGAGGAATAAGAGTACGAGATTCGGAGATAAAAGATATGTATAAAATGTACAAGTGTCCTCCAAGGTTATCATCGTGCCTGAATTTATATACAAAGACTAGATCTAAAGATACCAAGTGCAGATCATTTTATCACGATAGATGAAATCGGTAGACTCGGGTACCCTGGGACCATTAAACTCCTAGCGATTAAATGGAAAGACGAGTTCAAATAGGTTGATGTAGCAGCATTTATTCTACTCTATTGTTCATGATTCAGGAAGAAAATAAAACATGTGTTGTTATATCGTACCGTTTCAATCGATATTACTCGTAGAAATATGATTGTTAATGTTCGAATTTAGCACTTTCCTTGTCAACGTCTCTGTAATAATCTCTGTAGATGTTCTTGAAGGAAACGATATTCGTTGACATATATGTAAGCCATCCGCAATGGCCGTGTTAATAAAGTACGCTCGATTCTATTGTTTCCTTAACGTAATAAATATAACGTACAATTACAAGAAACAGTGAGACAAATGATTAGCAAATTGACATACAATTTGTAACTTCGAATTCTAGCACTACCGCATTAAGTGCATTCGATTATGATCAATGCAAACCAACCGTAATAGCTTGGACTTTTATTGGTAACGATTAAAGTATTAAATATATTTTATTCGACATCGAAAATACTTTTTCTTTTCTTTCGCCTGCACCCATCCACCGCATACGATAAATTCACTTAAGTAAAAATATAAAAACTCGATACTGAAAGAAATTGACTTTGATTACGATACCTGTGCTCACCGAATAAAAACAATAAAAATAAAGTATTGTTAGGTTATATAATTAAACATTGTGTTATCAATCAGTAACATTTATCGTTAATGTGATTTTACACGGACCAACTTGTATATTCCCAAACAGAAAGTATCGACGAGTATACGTAATACGGATCCAAAACAATAGAGATTTTAGTAATCGTCACCACGGGAAATTACTTCTTTACACGTTGGACGTAGAACAAGGGTGTGCTCGAACTGAGCAGTGTAACATCCTTTCACGTCGGCCAAAGGTGGGTAAGCTTCGACCGCGCCTTTATCGCACAGATCCTTCAAAGCCATCTGATACTTTGTACAGCCAACGCGATCCAACCATCGTTTACAGAAAGCCAGAGTACCTAAAATAAAAAATACAACGACCTCATGCATAGATTCTACAAATATGAGACAACTGTTTACGAAAATTGATCTCGGTTCATAAATATTTGGAAAACCATATATCTCTTTTTCAACACGAGCCAAATGGAAATTTTTAATAAATAAATATTTACCGAAATGCTTGTTGATGGTGTTAAGCAGTGATTTACTGCTTTGTAATCTCAACGGAACAAAACCGGCATCGAAGCTCTTCATGTAATGAGAACAGTCCAGATCGTCGTGCACGATTCCTCTTCCGGTGGATCCAAAAGTCTCGATCGCGTAAAATTCATTTTCCTCCATTCTGGTAGCTTCCCCTCCCTTAACTATTGGTACAGTTTTTCCAGCATGAATACGGTATGGAGCAATTGAATGACCGTTAAGATTCCTTATGGATTTCACCTAAAAATTAAAGATATACATTTCCGACCGACTCTTCGAACAAATAAAACAATGTCATATTAAAATGATCTAAATTTCAATTTCAACCACGAGTTCCGAGAGTAAATCATTAATCTAAAATTCGAAAATAGGAAAAAGGTTATGCAACACAGATGTTACGAATATACCTGATAAGTTTTACCATCCAATTCGACTTCGTACGATTCCATGACTTCTTGGATCGCAGCACCAACGTCGCAAAGTTGAACATCTATACCGGCTGCTTTAATTCCGGTATTCGTAGCATCACGCACTGCTTCAATAAGTTTATCGTATTTGGGATTAAATGCCAATGTAAATGCACAGTCGATAATTCGACCGTTTATGTGTGTACCAAAATCTATTTTGGTAACATCGTCGTATTCCAAGACAGTTGGATCGCCGGCATTTGGTGTATAGTGAGCAGCACAATGGTTGCGAGAACAGCCAGTTGGAAAGGCTAACCCAGCTTTAAATCCATCTTCCCCTATCAATTTTCTAGCCGTGTTCTCCAGCTCGTTGCAAATCTCTATCATTGTCATTCCTGATCTCACCTAAAAAAATTATATAGTTATACAATCTATTTGTTATTGCCATGTTACAACTAACATACCCATTTCATAATATGTTTCCTTGTTTGCCTATGAGCTTCAGCTGCTTGCCTAGCTTCATTGTATATATCATTATGCATTCTATCGAAAGCACGTGCTTCCTCGCTTGAGAAACGTTCCTTCGCTGTTCTGTCATCTACGCCTGCTGCAGAAGGATGATCCATTATTTGTCCTACTGGAAAGTTTCCATCGGGGAATAATTCTGACACAGGAATGGATGGTGGATCTGTTTGTTGTTTAACTCCACCAGCTTTGCCACGTGCTTTACGTTTCTTCTTTTTCTTCTTAGCATCTTCAGTATCCGCATCATTTTCTGTCGCTTCGGTACCACCATCTGTGAAATAATGTTAAACATTACAACCCTGAACAATAAAAAAATATTATAATAATTAACAATTGAATATTTTTGAAAATGTTAAAATTAATAAACTTTAAATACAAGAAATGTAATGATTTCATTAAATTAAGTTACAACTACGTGTCTTACGATTCTTCTAAAATTTTGTTATAAATTTGTTTTTACCCACTGCTACATGTTACAATTTTAGCATACTAGTATGCCATCTATGTAAATGGCCAATATAGCCTTGGCAAACCAGTGTATCACCTATTGTAAATGAATTAAATCGTTTTCTTCTTAATCAAATTACCATCGCCAGCCGCATTGTCCTCTTTTGTTTTATTCTCTTCTACTTCTCCTTCTGGAACATCCGCGCTAGCTTCACCAGCTCCTGTAACAAATTCGAACGTGAAGTAAATGATAACAGGAAGTCGAGAAAAACAGGTGCACAGTGACTTCCGTAGCCAATGGTCATGCTTTATAATTTATTTCGTTTGATGAATTTATGATTTCATCGGTACAATTAACAACAAAACCGCAATAAACTGCGAAGTTATTATAGTACAGATATTGTACTTGGACCGAAAATTGTAAAGAATGAATATACGAAGCACATGATAATCCGTGAACCTGTGTAAACGAGCATACACCCAATATTACAGATTAAATAACACACCCGCTTTCTTCTTCTTTTTCTTCTTCTTCTTCTTCTTCGATGCTTCTACTCCACCAGCTTCATCTTCTTCGTCAACAATTTCATCCCTTTCTTCGTTTACTAATTTTTCCGCGGATTTGCCGACTTCGTCCAGTACGGCAGCCATTTTTAAGAAGAAGCCAAACAATCCTGTACGCTGAAGTCGTAAAATGCCTAACCGGTAAAACAGAAATTTAGTAACTTTATTTTCACGCAGTGCTAATAGTAGATGTGTGCACATATATGTGTATACATATATATAATACAGATAAGGGTTACGAATTATGTATTTCTAATATTTTAATATATTGTTACATTTTTCAATAAATGAAGCTTTATTACAAATGCGATCAAATGGTAATTCATATACATGAACTTTATATGTATAAGTTATAACTTATAACTTCATTGATTTTAATTGCGAGATGAAAAAGAATAATCCCTATAATATTTTATATACCTATTAGTACTAGAAATTTGGAAGTTTAAAAATTTTCTGCGCTGTTCTTCGCTACAATTTCTCATTGAAACTATGTATATAGCATATCAAAATAAGATATTATACATTTTATTCTTTTATTTCTTCATATTTTGTATACCACGTGTGCAACCAATGGAATAAAAACCGGATGGTAGTGGAACAGTACTTAGTGGGGAATCTGTTGAAGGTGGCCAAGTTGTGCAATTTGAGAATGTTCTATCGTGGAACCTGAAACAAATAATGATTGGGTGTGTCGCAAATTGAGAAATTTGTGAAAAATTGATCTGTGGTTCCATCTTAAAAAGATATTTTATCGACGGTAGATAATAAACAACTTTCACTGCAACAGTACGTTCAATGCGTTCGTGCAGTTTCAGGTTTTTGCCACTACATACGGCGGTGTCCGTTGTAATGGTTCCCATGCGAAGGAGCTGAGCTGACGTGTCCCCTTTTTTCCAGTTTCCCGGTAGTGGTTTTACAAAATGAATGCTTTTAAACGCGAGAAAAAAGAGGAGGAAGATGGTAATCATAAATAAACATTGATCCATTCTGATAACTTTAAGTTTATTAGTAAAATTAGAAGAATCGAGTGTATCATTATGACAGTTCCTTGTAAACAGGTTTAGACGATTGTTCATCTCAAAGATACATTTTCTTCAATGAATTCTTTTGTTTTGTGTAACTTGGTTTCCGTTTTCTGCAACTAGCAATTTAAATACAGCGCTAGGAACAGTAGTTCACAGAAACAAAATTATAGTGTATAATTGTTCATGTAATTCTTATGTCCCTAGGTGGGGGAAACCAATTCCAAAATCTGGAGAAGACAACGGTCCTTCAGGAAGCTCGCACCTTTAATGACACTCCTGTTAATCCAAGGAAATGCGCGCACATTCTTACAAAAATATTGTACCTATTAAATCAAGGAGAACAATTGGGCACAATGGAAGCTACCGACGTGTTCTTTGCTATGACAAAATTATTTCAATCCAGAGACGTTGTACTGAGACGATTGGTGTATTTGGGTATCAAGGAACTGAGTTCTGTCGCAGAAGACGTAATTATAGTTACATCCAGTCTGACAAAAGATATGACTGGAAAAGAAGATTTATATAGAGCTGCTGCCATCAGAGCATTATGTACCATTACCGACGGTGGAATGCTGGCAGCTATCGAACGTTACATGAAACAAGCTATAGTTGATCGTTCTCCTGCTGTTTCTAGCGCAGCTTTAGTTTCTTCTTTGCACCTAACCAATGTCTCCGGAGATGTTGCGCGCAGGTGGGCAAACGAAGCTCAAGAAGCATTGTTTTCCAGTAATGTCATGGTTCGGTATCATGCCCTTGGTGTGTTATATCAAGCACGCAAGTCAGACAAACACGCTGTAGTTAAATTGTTTGGAAAACTCGTTAAAGCAAGTCATAGAAGTCCTTATGCGACGTGCATGCTAATCCGAATGGGTCGTAAATTATTACCGGAAATTGTCCGAGGAGAAGATGAGATATTAAGTTTCTTCGCGGCTTGTTTGCGTCACAGCTCAGAAATGGTAGTATACGAAGCGGCATACACTTTAGTTAGTCTTGGAAGAGATACTTCGAAAATACAGGACGCCATAAGCGTCCTCCAGCTGTTCTGTGGGTCTCCAAAACCAGTGTTAAGGTTTGCCGCTGTGAGGACCTTGAATAAAGTTGCCATGACTCATCCAGCAGCAGTTACAGCATGCAATTTAGATTTAGAAAACTTAATTACAGACTCAAACAGATCAATTGCTACGTTAGCAATTACCACCCTTTTGAAAACCGGAGCAGAAAGTTCGGTGGATCGTTTGATGAAACAGATCGCTACCTTCGTATCAGAAATCTCGGACGAATTTAAGGTCGTAGTCGTACAAGCTATAAGGTAAAATCATAATTTCGTAGACTATTTTTGTGCTTATAGGAAGGATTTGTATTTATATTTTTATATCATTTTACAGGGCTCTGTGTCAAAAGTTCCCACGGAAACATGCCGTTCTGATGAACTTCCTTTCAGCCATGTTGAGAGACGAAGGAGGACTCGAATACAAAGCAGCGATCGTGGATACGATAATCGCTGTTATGGAAGGTAACGCCGAAGCCAAGGAAGCAGGTTTGGCTCATCTTTGCGAATTCATCGAAGACTGCGAACATATTTCACTCGCGGTTCGCATCCTGCATTTACTTGGCCAGGAGGGGCCAACTTCGAAACAACCGTCCAGATACATTCGGTTCATTTACAATCGGGTCATTCTGGAAAGCGCCAGCGTACGTGCTGCAGCGGTCACCGCTTTGGCACGTTTCGCTGCAGCCTGTCCTCCATTACTTCCAAATGTGTTGGTTCTCTTATCACGCTGCCAGTTGGATTCCGACGATGAAGTTCGCGATCGCGCAGCATACTACTGCACCATACTTCAACAACAAAATGATTTAACCGTTTTGCCTTTGGTACAACCTCCTCTTCTCTCTGTACCTAGCTTAGAAAGAGCATTAAAAAATTACATGCGGACACCAATGGACGAACCGTTCGATATCTCGCAGGTAAAGGGAAACATCGTAATTTCCTTGCATTTCGATATTTATTTTCGTAAATATTCCTAGATCTCTGTAACTTGGAATTAAGTATCCCTAATTCTAATTCAAATCGAAATTCTATAGATACCACCGGCTCAAACGATAGAGGAACCGACGCAAGTGGAAATACAAACTACAGTGAAGCAACAGCCTCGTTTAACGCGAGAAGAAAGTTTCATGGAGAAAATATCACAGATACCGCATTTGTCGACGATCGTACGCGATTCCTCGTTCTTCAAATCTTCACCAGTTTTCGAGTTAACGGAATCAGAAACGGAATATAACGTTAAATGCGTGAAGCACACGTTCACGGATCTTCTCGTGTTGCAATTTGATTGCGTAAACACCCTTTCCGACCAGTTACTCGAGGACGTGAGAGTAGCGGTTGAACCACCCAAAGGGTAATTACACCGTAAATTATTTTGTAAAAAATATTGCAATTTATGTAAAACGGTGTTTTGTTGTTCGTGTTTTTAGCTATAGAATCATGTGCGAAGTTCCATGCCCACGGTTACCGTACAATGAACCAGGCACAACTTATACAGTATTAAAATATCCAGAAGATGTTCATGCCAGCGTTGCTACTATTCCTACGACCTTACGGTTTATGGCACGCGACTGCGATCCTGCAACAGGTTGTCCAGACGTTGAGCTAGGATATAACGACGAATATATGGTGCATTTTTTTTCTCTCGTTAAATTGATTTTCGGCGAAACGCGAAACAAAGGTGAACCGCTCTCGCGCAACGCGTATTGTGAAATAAATTTATTTTTTAGTTGGAAGATCTGGAGGTGACCTTGTCCGATCAAATCCAAGGGATGGGAAGCGGTGGATTAGATTTCGGTACAGCGTGGGAAGTTGCAACCACGAAAGGATACACTAAATTGGAAGAGACGTTTGTATTGGGACCATCGGTCAGTACTTTGGAAGGTGCGATTCAAAGCTTGACAGGATTTTTGGGCTTGGAGGCTGTAGAGCGATCTAATCGGGTGCAGTCGGGGGCTACTTGGCATCTTTTGTTACTTAGCGGCGTTTTCAGAGGAGGAAAAGAAGTTCTTGCTCGCGCAAGATTAGCGTTATCGGATAGTCAAGTAACGATGCAACTTTCTGTACTATGTCAGGACCGAGAAGTTGCCGAATTAATCGTTTCTTCGGTAGAATAAATTATTTCCAATATGTCAACTACACGCGTATCGTACGTCAGACGAAAGATTTCTTGTACGAAAATCGATAATCTATCCGAAGATCTTTTTATTTTTAGTACTGTAAGCATAATGTTACAAAAAAAGATCATTGGGAAACAGGGCTTTTTTTAAAATCCCTATTTCTATGTAATACTTTGTACATATAATTACAAAATAATTCTTTAAATAAGATCGATTACGCATTTGTTTTATTCAATACCAATTTGTAACGCTTTTATTCGCATATTAAATTAGAATGTTAATAGCGGTACAAATTGCCACATTGCTAACAGATACACTTTTACCATTACCAAGTACCAGATTTCCCCCATTGTATGTAACATATGGCCCTACCACCATTAATCGTATCGTATACTGCACGTATCAGCGAGCTCAAGTACTGTTACATATTGCAACCGTTAAATATGTATACCACAAACATGGTATATAATAGGCTATACATACATTGTCTATGTACATCGCTTGTGACATTGTCACGTGTCCATCGACAAAAAAGTATAATTTCTAACTTATTTTCAAATAATATTAAATTCCAATATGAATCAAGAACGAACGAATTATTCACATTGGTTTATTTGGGATATGGAAGTGCGTTGATAACATGTTAGCAATATTCCATATGTAACCTCGCTATGGTGTTCTCTACCGCATTTACTGCTTGACCAAACATGACCATTTTTTTTTATTTAGTTCTTACGGTCACGGTTCCGAAACATAGAGTGCGTGGTGAAATGGCTATCAAAAATGAGATTTTATGCGATGTCGGTATTCCAGATCGTGCGACGAGTGGTTTCCCCTATACGTCACCAGTATTACAATTTCCAAAACGCGCGTTTATATAAAATGCCTAAACATATGTGTACAAATAAGATGTACTGAATATTTTTAAATAACAATGTCAGTTACCTTGTAAAACACGTAATTATAACACGCAATGCAAAATATTAACGAAATTTTGTTATCGAACAATTACAAATTTAGCAGATCGTCTATGACTGTTATTGCGATATTTTATTAGAATTTCTACACCAAAAACATTTTTGTTCGTCGACGTTTTTCGTCCTTCAACTGTTGGCGCGAAAAATGACAGCTTTCACTGGTTTGACACGCTTTCCCTGCAATCGACAATTACGCGTAAAGTCTTTTGACATAGAGACAGTGTTAATCAATTTATGTCTCTTTTGTATCCTATCACTTTCACTGTCAGTAGCTAAAAATAACTACAAAACGATCATCCACGATTCGTTTCGACATCCGTAGACCGTAACTATGTTTTCTAGGCACACGCTTAATGAAATGTTCTTATTCCATAGCTCCTTCGAAAAGAAAGTTTCCAGCATTATTTTCTTATTCTTAGCTTCGATCTGCTTTATTTTTTTACGCACTGGCTGGCATTATTCAAATAATATACAAAACGAACGTACGTAGAAAAGTTACGTCACTCGATCTTTACATCTTTTTGCACTTTGTACAATTTCGTTAAGTCCGAGATTGTGGTTTTCTTCTGTTCCGATTTCGGGGGTCGACCTATCCTCTGCGTAGCCTGATCTTTCAAGGATATCGACAAATCTTTATTGACGTCTTCCAATGATTCGTCTTCGGACGATTTCATCGCCTCTTTGCTCCACTTCGTTAACCATTCGTTAGCTGCAGTCTGAAAAAGGAAGACATTGTCACTTACTAAATTTTGACGGATGAAATGTATCGTAATGAAAACGAAGAATCGATTAAAATTGGTATTTAACCTTCTTTTCGTTGTTTTCGGTAGTGCTCGCTTCTTTCAGCTTTTCCTCCACCTTTTTCAATCGCTCTAATTCTCTCTGTAACTTCCGTTCCATTTGGTATTTTGCGACTGCTTGAGCCAAAGGACCAAGCTCTCCTCGCATTGCGGACTTCAGCATCGCCTGTTCACATAGTAGTGTTAAGCATATTTAAAATCGCTAGAATTTGCTAGTTCAGTGAATTCCGTAATTATACTTCTCTCGGTAAGCAAACTGTAACAACTATACTTTGGTGGATACGTAAATTCGATGACTTTAGAATTGCAAGAAAATTTTATGATCGAATATACTTTGGAGGATAGATAAATTCAACAATAACACTATAGAGAATAAATAATTATTATTATTTTCAACTATTATTTTCTTAATGACTTTTAACAAAGTAATTCAGAAAGTTAACTGCCCATCGAAATCAGAAGCTGTCTCTATTTACGAACCGTGTTATTACAACAAATCATACACTTTGTATTTCATCAATTAACCCTTTACACTCAAAGGTAAAACTAACGAATCCTCGGTTTCGGGAAATTTCGTGTAAACGGGAAAAAATATGGGACACGGGTTTCTCGTTGAGATGGGAGTTCAAGGGTTACAAATACTAATCATTTGCACTCTAGAGGATTTTTGTTATCGGCAAGTGTTATCGCGAGAACTTTCCAACCGAAAAATTTAATCAATTTTGTGAAAATTATTTTCTATTATAAATTGCCACAGTTGTTTCAAGATCACGAGAGTAACGCAATTAGATTCAATTAAAACATATTTATTGAAATTGTTCTATTAGACCAAATGGCGAACACGAGTCGTCGTACAAGTGCAAAGGGTTAACCCAACTCATCAAAGTTAACACTAAAACTACCAAAATGGTGAAATGACTCTTCTACAAATTTCCTACTTCAAATGAAAAAATTTGTTAAGCTGGTCTTCTTGACATTTATGCTGATTGTCATCAACATCTATTGGGTAGTACGGAAAGTAATTTTGTTTTTTCCAAACAGAGGACTTTTTTTTCACAGCCAACTTCACTCTTAAGCCTTATAATCATTAAATATTTTAACAGCTGATAGACGAAGTCTTGTTTGTGAAAAAGTTCCATTGATTTTACGCAGTAGTTTTTATCAAATATGGAAGGCACAAAGCACAATTTTCGGAATATTTTACATTTTTACTATCGGAAAGGTAAAAATGCTGTACATTGAATCATGCTCTTATCAGAAAAATGGCAAAAGGTATTGGACCAAAATGGACAATTAATATAATACAATAAAATATTTATTCGCTACAATAAAATCGTCATTCATTTTCATACAAAAAAAGAACGAAATTACTTTTCGAACGACCCAATATAAGTGAAGGTAATGAATCATTTATGTTTCATTGTTTGTTCTTTTATTTTTCGACTTCATTTTTACCGTCAAAATAATTGTTTATTATACGTCGTTAGTTTTGGCGTTAACACTAGAACTACCAACTAGTCAAAATGACTGGTTTCGGGTTTGGCATTTTTTATTACAAAATTTTATTGCTGTCCTTTTATCAAAATGTCTGTCATATTTTATCGAGCTAATGAATGGTTGTATATGTTAGGTGATGCTGGAATATTTATTTATTTTCCTACTTTATTTTCAATTTTGAAGTAAGCATCCATTTAATGCCGGTACTTCTAGCGTTAATACGAATCTTACAGAAAGATACTTACGTCTCTGCGTCTCTTCGATTCGGCATTGCCAATCGGATCGGTTTCCGTTTGAGGTCCGAGTTCCAGCAGAACCTGAAAATCCGCGTGTTGCCCTAACCGGAAACCAACGCCGACCCTCGAATCGGTACCTGTCGCGGCGAACGCGGCAATAAAACAAAGATTAAAGAGAAGCGCCGGCACGTCAGTGAAAGTGGTTTCGTGTAACACGCGATAAACCGTTTGTTACCAACCGCACACGATATTCCACGATTTTTCAAAGGCGTCACACTTCTTTTTCGTGACGCAATCGTATTACCTTTCTTGATCGGAGGAATATTCGAGTAGATCAGCGAGAGTATCGTGGGCAGCTCTTCCGGTACGATGAGACTCGTCGCATCTGAAACCATTACGGTTCATACATTTATTTTTCAACGAAAAAATTATATAATATATCCTCGACTTGTTTCTTGAACATATGTATACATACGTATAATATACATATATGTATAAATACACAAATATGGTTAATTATTTGCATCCTCTGTTCAAAAAACAAGTAGAGGATAAATTATATATGCATGTATAAATATACAAATATGGTTGGTTGTATGCATTCTCTGTGCAACAAGTAAGTAGAGGATAAATTATATATACATGTATAAATATACAAATATGGTTGGGTGTTTACACCCCATGTTCAAGAAACAAGTCGGGGTTAAATTACTTATTCGATTGCGTTCACTGACTCCTTCCGTTACTTTCGTGTTCCGTTTCAATGTCGATTCAAAAGGGAACGAATTCAATGAGATTAGCATAGTTTTTAAAACCTTCTAACGGTGGAAACAAGGATATTTTTTTAAGCTATTCTTATGCAACCACTTAGATTTGCATGGAAATCGCTTCTGTTGGATGTCCGATTGAACTATGATCATGGATCGTTGCAACATCGAAACTAGGCGAAGGTTGAACGTCGCGCGCGCGCGTGCTTGTAAAATATTACTTACGGTCATAAAGAAGCAGCAAGATGCACAGTTTCAATAGAACGACCTTCGTGCTCGACATCTTTTCGTCAAAGGAATCTTCACTGCGTTTTCTTCCTCGTTCAACTTTCCGACTGTCGCATGGTTCCCTTCTGGTGATTTTCTGCGGTTAAAATTGTTCTTTGGACACGTAGCACAAATTGGATAAGTAATTAAATCGTTACGCGTTTCGTTTCTCGGCTTTCATTTTCATATTGCGAAGCAACAGGTAGTATGCATATTATTGGGTTGTTCGGAAAGTGATTTGCGTTTTTTACCAACGGGCTTGTTTGCGAAAAAGTTCGATCGATTCTGCACAGTAGTTTGTGATTGGTATCCTATCAAATATGGAAAGTGAAAAGCTGCATTTTCAGAACATTTTATTTCTTTAAAAATACTGTTCAAGCAAGAAAAAAGTATCCGATGAAAATCGTCTGTCATTTTCTAATATTTAAACGGTTATCGAGATGATTAAATATTATTTGTTTCTTCTACCGACTTGTATTTTTAATGACTTAATCGATCAATGCAGGGCAGATCTAGTCTTTAGAAACTAGATATTTCACGTAAAATTCTGTCACTTTTATTTCGTGTAATGTTTTATCATCTTCGATTCCGATTGTATTTTGAAACTGATTGTCTTTTATCAATGATAAAAGAGTATTTTACAGATTTGAAAATGTTCTTAAGACGTTAATTTATCGCGGGATCAAACTCGTTGAAGGATCAAGTCAGTAGCGATCAACAAGTAATTTATTTCGAATCGTTTGAACAAGAAAATAGAGGGTAGTACAAAGATGTCGGAACATACTAAACGGCTGCGGTTTAATATCTCGAATCGTCTCCCATATCGTTTAACCCTTTTCGGTCGTAAGTATTTTTACCATTAGCAAATATCAACTGCAAAATTTTCTAGTTAAAAGGTTTCATCAATCTTTTTAGAATATTCATATTTTCATTATTAATTGCCAGTATTGTCTGTTTCACTGTGTCCAAACTTCACGCGCATAATACTACAAATGTAGTTAAAAATTATTTATTAAAAATTGTTGCATCGAATGAAATGGCTAGTGAGAGTCGACCGCAAAGGGTTAAAACAAAATCTCTAAAAGTTTCGAAAGTTTCGGAGATCCCCAAAGTCTCGATATTGCAAGGGTTAGTCTCGACGATGTTCGATCGAAGAATTTTTGAAGGTACAATGTAACGAACGAAACGAACAGAGGTTAAATCGACGTTATACCGGCTATCTCGAGATTATAAATGGCTATCATTAACCTCGTTACCATTCAAACAACTTCGCCATAATTCGTGTTCCACATTAACGCCGAAAATATGTGTAAATTTAAAGGAAACACGCCGTGTAACAGAACTAAAAGAACAATGAATAATTTTCGATCGTCGAAACAAATCGGTCGAATTAACACGTTGATTGCCACACGGAAGAAACTGAAAATTGCATTAGGTGGTACTTTCATTTTTAACAAATTTTGCCAAATATTTTCACGGTGCTTCGTTATATTTCTTTCCCATAGTTCCAAGTAACTGACGCGAGTCTTTCCAGTTAGAAAAATGAACTTTTGGATAATACAGTTGTTAATACTATTTCTACCAAGAGGTGTCAAAAGACATCTTTCAAATTTTAACATAAAATTATTCTCTATGTCGAATCAATTTCCACAATTAATTTTTTGACTTTTCATACAATAGTTGTTAAATTAATTCAGCGATATCATTTTCCTCCAGCTCATCCTGGATCTTATAATGTGCATATGGTACATTTAGTTCAACCATGAGGTGTCTTTTGACATCTTGAGGATTTCATGACAGTGTCTAATTTTAAATCATTTTATGTATAAATATCAACGGCATTTTGCAGCATCATATCAATTATAATCAGATTAGAGTAAACCGATTTCAGTTGTAACGTAAGCTACAGGAGTCACGGCATAGCTTTAATACTCGCATATTTCCCATGTTGCATGTCAGTATACACCGCTGCACTGTATATTTTGTAAATCAATGAATTAAGCTAGAATTTACAACCTAATTAAATAATCTCCAATAAATAAACATCAACGTGTCAGTAAATATATTACACAAATTATCGACATTCAACTGGTAATTTGAAATCTCAACTTTTGGCAATTATTTCTATATATAAATGCGCCAAAAGACACCTTTTGGTTAAAATAGGTATACACAAAATCGTTGTAGAAATAGCCTTAAACCTTTCGCTCGACAGGTGACTCACGTTCACCATTTTGATTAATACAGTAATTTGTATTATGTATTTTTTAACTAAACCTATAGCGCTGCGCATTCAATATATAAATATAATGAAGCATCAAATATTGGCAATTAGTAATAGAAACAAAATGACTTTAAGAGAAATCATCAAACTTTTTAACCAAACAGTTTTACAGTTGCTATCTTGTACCAGTAATGATACCTTCGAGTGCAAAGGGTTAAATCTGTATAGAAATTGTCATCCGCATACGGGTGACACGGCAGTCAAAGTTAATCGATTTACTCACCGATTTTTATTCTCTCGCGTAGTCCCAGTTTCGGTAAACTAAGCGAATCCTTGGTTCGATCGTACACAGCACGTTCACGGTTTGTTGTAGTTACATGAAAGTGAAATCTAATCGGGCGAGCAGGTGAGGCGGCTTCGAGCCGGCCTATTCGAAGCGGACTGAGCCCGTTCCGCGATAGAATGCAATCGCGTTACACGACAATCACGACTACGGTGCGAGAAAGAGCTGCCGAAAGAACTTCTCCGAGTGAAAGGAGACGTTGGATCGGGGATCGAGGTCATCGTGTACGAACGAACGCCACACCATCGGGGATGAACTCTCTCTCCATTTCCTTCTCGGCTTCTCCTCCTCCTTTTTTCGTGCGCGCCAATTTCGGACAACCTCCGCTTCCGTCTTCTTTTTCCAGCGATTTTTCGCGAAAATTTCACTCTTTTCTCGCCTGTGCCGATGTTTTACCAATATTAACCCTTTTTGGCTACATTTGACGTACCGGTACGTCACCCGTTTGTTTGGGCAAAGACGCACACGACGTTCTGATACGTCGTTGAAACTGAGACGAGATTTAATTATTAGGTCGAGTCATAAGTCGACTCATTTACTAACGAAATTATATTAATTTATTATATTGTACACTGCCGTTCAAATGTATGTGAACACCTAGCATGTTCGTGGAAGGTGTGATATAGTATGATGTAGATTTTTATTAACAAATAATATGACTAATGAAATAAATAATTTTGTACTTATGCATGTTGAGCATATGTGGGAAGCAGGTTGTTGAAAGTAGTCGCTTAGTGAAAAATGATTATCATAAATAATATCAAACCCGAAACTGGTTATTTTGACCGGTTAGTAGTTCTAGTTTTAATGAGCACTTATAGTTAAATTGAAACTAAACTACTAAACTAAATAAATTATTGATAATACGTAAACTGGCTTGTACAATAATTCTTGGTCTCGACGAAGGTTACTTTCTTACAAGAGCAACTTACTGATTTTCGTAGTTTAAAATAAGAAATCTAATTGTAAGCTCTGTCATTGTGACAGGTTTCGTAAAGTTAATGTTAAAAATGAAAATACCAGATACTTAATTCATTCACAAAATAGATCAAGAAGTGAGTTTTCAATGAAATGCATTGCAATTATATATAAATAGAAAAACAAATGAAAATATATGTATACATAGTATATATTCAACCAACCTATTTATTTTAACTATTTATGCGCAATGCACTAAATTCACGAAAAATGCATGAAAACAAGAGAAATTCGACGTTGAGCCACACTCAACATAGGAGTGATAAGGGTGGAGGGGTTGTATGCCGCCTTTGAAACCCAGAAGATTCGCGTTTCTTCTTCGACCCTTAAATAATACCTTGCAGCACTAAAGATAACTTTTATGACCACCGGTCGAAGTAATGGAACTTTTGACCAAGACCGTGTTACAAGTTTTATATGCGAACAACGCTTCTTTGTTCACGTTTCAGAATATGTACGATAAAACTCTTAGAAGACGTTATTTATTTATCTTTTTACCCCTCTGACCTACCCACGCTTTTCCTTTTTCTCTTTGGAATTTTTACCTACGGAATAAAAGTTCACCAGTTTCGAAAGAATTGTACAAAAGTGCTAGGATAATGCTAAAAATGATTCGATCGAAGCTCAGTTAACCCTATGCACTCGGAAGTGTTTTCACTGTTGGCAAATAGTAACTGCAAAACTTTCTAGATCAAAAGTTTGATGGATATTGTTGGATATTATTCTCTTTTTATTATTAATCGCTAATATTGTCTGTTATATATGTTCAAACATCGCGTGTACAATACAAGCGACTACTAAAGAAATAACTAAATTTTAGTTAGAAGTTACTTATTTTAAAATTATTGCATTAAATGAAATAAATAGTGTGAGTCGCCTTTCGAGTGTAAAGTGTTAATGTTTAAAGTAATGACATAATTAACCCCTTCCCTTGCCATTTATTTGTCAAGTGCATCAGACAGAACTAACTATTCATAGCTATAATATTAAAACGAACAAAGGAAATTTAAATGCTACGAGTATTTTATAGTCGGCGGTCCTTGACTACGCGAATTATAATCGGGCGTAAACTTCAAGTTGAGGAGTATCCAAAATTTCAGTAAAGTTTGTTACATTTGAGCAGTGAGTGCGTCACGAGTCAGACTCGTCAATGTACGGCAAGGGGTTAATTATGAACGAACATTTGATAGGAATTTCTTCCTGTCACACGTACTTTGTGAAATTGAGTCATAAATTCTTTAATTCTACTGCCTTTTTCGAAAGACAAAGGGTCAAACAGTGACGGTGTAAGTCCTTGTAAAGACCTTGAACAGCTGTTTCTCGTTGCGTGAAATTACGCAAAACGTTTTACGCACGGTAGTCGACGATTTCTGCGTCGTTGAAAATATTCAGGAATGTATAAATAAAAATGATTATCAATGACGGAAAATTTCCAGGAAAATAAACGAAAGTTAAATGGCCGTGAAGCGATTAGGATCGGTGGAAGAACCACCCGGAAACGAGGGGAAATTATGTACGTGACTGCTCGATTGAGCAGCAAAAGTGAAATTGCGCTGGCAATTGGTATTATTTTCATGCCAAGTAACGAGTCAATTGCTGCACCGCCGTATGCGCTTGTTTTATTCTAAATTGACTCAAACAAATGATGATGGCGGAATGAAATATGGGGAAATTGCTCACGGCTTGTACTCCGAGTGTCTACCACTACTAAACATATGTACAAAGTATGTACTTACATTCGTCCATAGCACACGATCTTTCCCTAAAATTATAAACAATAGGAAGACCGTAAGACTTCGATGATTCCATTATAAGTTTATTCCACAAATAATACCAAGATTACGATAAATTATCCTTATTTTTATAATTATTAACTATTTAACCCCATTTGCACTCGAAAGGTGAAAAAAAAGAGAATTATATAAATTTTGTGCATACAATTAAATGATAATAAATTTATTTGAAACTTTTGATCCATCCACTAGTATAATGTTTTAACTTAAATTGAATTTGTAAGTTACCATCAATATTTTGAGTAGCCCCTAGTCGATTTATTATTAAAATTATATTCGCAATAAAATTCATTTTTAATGAATTTAAATTATTATATTTTAAAAAACATTAATTAAATATGTTATTATTCTTTAACTTATTATTAATTATTTTAATTCATAATTTTTTAAGGTTATTCCCTTCTATTTGTACACCCACAAGATATCTATCATTAAATTTATCTTTAACATTGTCATTTTGATTAAGTTTTATTTGCACAATAAAAAATAAAAAAATTAAATTATCAGGCAACTCGTCGTAACATACTTTTAATAATAACTTCGACAAATTTCCACCTAAAAGAAACTTTCATAAACAGCTTAACGAAATGGAATTTTAAGCGCTCGAAAAATACCAGGTACTATGTACTACGTGCCTGGAATAGTATAGCGAGTTCGAGTTCAGTTATGATGCGCGTGTAAGTATAATATACTAAATGTTTCGATTTTGTCTCGCAAAGGGTGTTTCCGCAAAAAAACGAGGTTCTTTATTAAAAAGAAATTTCGACTATCTCGCCGCATATTCGACCATTAAATTACCATGATAATGTTACGTCATTAGCTATCCACGATGCTATCTATTCTCACGCATTCTAGCTAGCAGTTTCTTCTTGTTCCACCGTGACTTTCACGGTAAAGGAATCCCTGGTATATGTGTAGAAGCGTTGCGAGACTACATATACGGGTCTCCATTTCACTATTTTTGAATGAAACACACCGATCTCTTGACACATTGTGCAACCGCGTTACGTAAATTTGTCGATACTACGTTCTCCAGGATATTTCAATCGAGGTCCAGTGAAGAGAAGACCGATGATGCATTTTCTTCAAACGAAATTATAGAAATTTTGAAGTACTATTGGGTAACATGATTTCGGTACTTGGACTGTAACTTCGACTGGCCAAAGTGTATAGGTAGGGCAAAGTTGTTAAAATCGTGTCACGTAGCAAAGTATCCGTAATACGAAGTTTTAGTAAGTATGTCTGAGAATTTAGCTTAATAATTTTATAGAATACCACTTAACACTGAAACTACCGGTGTATAATGCACAGTTATTTTGATGTTAAAAATGAAGTTGAAAAATAAATGAGCAAACGATTAAACATAAATACTCTTATAGATTCTTGATCTCGATGAAAATCAGCATAAACGTCAAGAAGACTAGCTTAAGAAATGTTGTCATTTGAAGTAGAAAATTTGTAGAAGTTGTTACTTGACCCCTTTGGTTTTAGTTTTACAGTTGTTAGTGTTAAATAGTATACGTGTAACATTAATGGTAATGCTGAAGAAGTTGTTATAATCCACGAGTGTTCGTAAGAAATGACACAAAAGTACAATTTAGACACATTCGAGTGTGTTACGATTTAGGACCAGTACCATATTGGCAACTTCCGGACGGATGTCGAAACAATGTCGAAGCATTAGCTTCCCCCTTTGCCGCAAATGAAATGGTGAATCGTGAATGAATAAAGATCCAATAATTTCTAAGTAGGAATTTGTTTAATACGAACATTTCATCGTAGAACGTTGTACAATGTAGGTTACAGAATATATAGCGCATAATAAGCACAGTGAAAAATATAGACAATTCTAATGACTATGAGCGGACTGTCAACCGCGTTGTTGATAATCCGTGAACACGACGCGTGATAACGCAGGTGTTATCGCTTGTAACCCACAGTTTCCTCGTTCACGTGCAGTCATCAAACTTCTGGTGTGCCCGCGTACAATGTTACGCGATAATGTGTTTTGAAATGGTCTTAAAAACCTAACCAGCTGCGTAGTTCGCTGGAAAACTTTTTACTTCGAATGCTTCTTCGAAGTTGTTCAACGAATCGGTCATGGAAGGTACCGTCGATGAGAGATAAGCGGGTGAAAGATTTTAATTAGTAAAATCGCAGGAATTAATTATAAATAATTTATCGCGTGTATCGCGCGCGCATTAAAATGGCAATTGCGAGTTATAATGACTACGGGCAAAGAAATTCATTCGTTTTGGAAGATCCTATACCTGCTTTTCGTACATGAAATATTAGCTCTCTTTGCACATGGGTAACTTTGAGGGAAAGTATCGAATTTCTATGTGGAATACTTAACTTTCCTTCTGATCCTTTTATATCACTGTGGCATACACGGCGCGAAGCGGTAACCATCGCTGTCAGAGATTATTTAAAAAACCGTAACGATCAAAAGAACATAAAAAATAAAAAGTATAGCTGCGAGAGGGTACCACCTCCAGGACCGTGCAACGACCGTGAGTCTAAAATTTACAACACAACTATCGTGTAACAGCGATGTAACTAAGTATACGATTTTTCATTCCTGTAAACACAACATTGTGTGCTCGATGGAACTACAGCCGAACCTTGAAACCTTTCGAAGACACTTTACGGTTACACCATTAGTTACTTGGTACAGATGTAAGCTTCGAACTGCAGAGGTAGCGGCGATGGGTCTTCCTACAGAGGTAAACTTCGACTTGAAAAAGTTTGTTTATTCAAAATCGAAATTACCTAGATAAAGTAAAGCGTTTGAACTCGTATCAAATAATTGAAGTCAAAGTAAGTCGTATTAATGGGGTTTGTGGTAATTGTTGTCGTCAAGGAGGGAGGAGGGCCAAGATCTCCCCCAAACCAATACAGGACACCCTAGTTGCGATTTATTCAATTTTGTTCAGAAAGTTGATCAGATGATTTTTTTGATGTGATCGAAAGTTGTTCAGAATGATGACCTTGACAACATATTTCAAGATGATCGAAATCGGAGGTGGCGCCCTTATTCTGAAAATTTACTGTATCGGTTAAGCTGTTTTAGTTGGAGTGTCCTTGAGAGCCCAGGTCCGTTCTAACATTTTGCGCGTAGGCCCTTGTTTTTGTTTGTTATGTTGTATGTCAACCTATCCAACTATTCAATATCTTCGATGACCTCACCCTTAACCCCTTGCACTACGCTTCATTCGGCAAATGCGTCAGATACAACGAACAATTCACTGCTACAACATTAAGATGGCGAAAGAAAGTTCGAATATCGAGACTGTCTTACATTTCGTGATTCTCAATTGTGCAAATTACAATTAGACCGAAATTGAACATTCAACCGTACTAAAAATATAAGCATGATTTACTGTATTTGAACTGCTGGTGCGTCACGAATGTAGCTCGTTATTATAGCGCAAGGGGTTAACTCCGATTCATACTGTCAATACTCAGCCCTGCATCATCCTCAACCTTGTCCTCTGCGCCATTTTAGAACTCCGGTCTTACGAATCCCAACTCCTTTCACCACTCTTCAAAACATTATATATATCCCTTCATTTTCCAAAACCTTCAGTTTATAATTTCCATTCTTAGAGCGAACTCTCGTACGTCTACACGACAAAATATCGATCCGTCTTACTGTACGCGTTGAATAAAGTATAGCCTATAATTCCGTTTGGAATCAAAGACTATTTAATATAATAACCTTGATCCCTACAGAATACAACAGTTGGGGTCGCTCTCGATGCCACGTGTTTTCTTTCCAAAGGGCAGGGAGAGTTTGGAAAATCCTGCAGAAGGCAACAAGCTCTCGTAGTAATCGCATCGCGCTTTATAACCATAGCTTTTGTTCCTGTAATTTGTTCAGACATTTAATTATTATATGTTATCGTTATTGTTTTGTTAAAATATATGTATATATTGCTGCCTGTTAACCAGTGTCTTATATTACATACTTTACCTCATGTTATCCTAAATTACCAAAGTTGTTTATTAAAAATCGTGGCACCGAATCAATGGGCGAGTGAGAGTCGCCGCTCGACCTCAAAGGGTTAAGAAACGCCGATGCGCGGGATCGAAGCGAAGCGTAATAATCGATCGAGAAGTTGTCGATTTCCGAAAGGCGGTATCGTTGGAGAAGTAGCCTCCTGTTGCACGGGATAATCGACGTTTAGAATGCATTAAGTCGTGGTGGCAGGTATCGGCTCGGCTCGGCGGCGGTGGCGGCGGCGGAACAAGCGGAATGGTCGAAGCACGAAGCTGGAGAGGGGCAAACAGATAGCACGTTGCTGGTACTTCGTTGTTCGTTCTATCCAGCCGTTTGTCGCGAGTTTGTCGTTAACGGAGAGACGACGATCGTGCGCCGACTCGTTGCTTTCAGCCGCGAAGGACGCGCGCCGATCAATCGTCCTTTCGGCTCGATTTGTCACCGCGTTTATTATCAATCCTGTATGTCAGCCGGTCCATCGTCAACCTTAATCGTCATGGGACGCTTTCTTGGTCGAGTGAGTATCGTTCGTCGACATTGCGCGATCATTCGTCGAATCGGTCTCGTTTGTTGCCGTCGAGTTAGTCGATCGTAAAGAAACACGGTGTACGGAAGATGTTCGCGATGAAACTCGGTGCGAAGGAGATCTTTGTAAATGATATTGTTATGGAGAAAAATTGTTGCGACGGAAATCGATCGGTTGGTGCCACATACGAAGAAAATCGATGCAACGCGGATCAACGTACAGAAAATCGTTCCGTGTCACGAGAATCGTCGCGGTGGAAGTTAATGCAACGAAAAGTACAACGAAATAGATCGAAAGGAACGAAATTGACATGCGAGGAATCGTCGCAATGAAACTTGATATGCAGGAAATTGCGGCGAAGGAAATAGTCGCGACAGAAATCGTTCTGAGTGCATTGGCGCGGAGGAAATCGGTAAAACGGAAATTAGTCTACAGGAAATTCAGCTAAAGGAAATTAGTATACAGGGAGTCTATACAGAAGAAATCTCTTCAATGAAAATCACTGAGAAAGAAATCGATAGAGAGGAACTAGTTACGGCAAAAATGCACAAAGGAAATAATCATGGAGAAAATCGGTAAAACGGAGATTGGTCCAAAGGAAATCGAGACAAAGGCGAATAATATACAGGGAGCTCATATAAAAGAAATCGGTATAACAAAGCTCACGGTGAAAATTGATGAGATGGAACTAAATACGAAAAATATCGGCATAAAGAAAATAGTCGCGGCGGAAATCGGTAAAACGGAGATTGGTCTCCGGAGAATTGAACTAACAAAAATTAGTGTACAGGGAGTCTATACATATAGATGAAATCGGTATAACAAAAATTACAGAGGAAATAGATTGGAAGGAACTAGTTGCGGAACAAATCGGTAAAACCTAGATTGGTCTACAGAAAATTGAACTAAAGAAAATTGGTACACAAAGAGTCTATGTAGAAGAAATCCGTATAACAAAATTCACGGAGTGGATCGATTGAAAGGAACTAATTACGAAAAAAAATTGACCTGAAGAAAATGGTCGCCGAAAAAAATATACAAAATGGGAAGAGATTCGCAATTGCAACGTCCTCGCGCGCGAGGGAAGAGCAAGTGACAACGAAACGTCCGTTTCCGCCTTTTATATCCACGGGCAGAATATTTTCTTGCGTGCACTCTAATTAAACAATGACTCGAGATAAAGGCGAATTCATTGGAAATCGTCCATATGGCATTTTTCTGTCGCGTACCGTAAGTTTCCCGTAACAGGTGTTTTGCACGGCACCGTGATCGAAAAATGCATGGAAGTAACGAGCGTGGATGTAAAAAGTTAACGCGGAATCGTAGCGGGTTTCGTTCGGAACGTTGATATTTTGTCTGCGAGTCCCGTCCGCTTTTTGCTAAGCGGATAGAAACGAGCGCGAAAAGCACAAGTGTTTTCTGCGCGCATTAACATGGCTTATTTTTTCGTGCGTGCATCGACTGCACGACAGATGTTACGGGACACGAGTGGACACGAGTAATTTTCTTGCTGTCCGCCTGTCGAACAACGTTTCCGACGATACTAAAAATATTACAGTAAACGAGCATCGTTAGCGATGTTTCGAACGCGCTTTTCTAGAGTGGACGAATCAAAATACAGGGTGAATCAAAATTATGTGAACGGTATTTGAGAGAAAGCCTTTACTCGGAACTTCAAGCTGATCACTCCAATCAACAAAGTTTAATTTAGTGCTAGAACACATGTTTCTGGACAAATATTGGATATCGCACCTTTTATTCTGTCCTTGAGATCGTTGAAAACGAAACGAAATTAAAATTGTTCACGTAATTATGACTCACCCTGTAGTTATCGCCCGAGCGCGAAAGGGAGGGGAAGATTTTCAGTAATTCGATCTGGATTTGTTCGTGTTCAACAGACGCAGCGTAATTAGACCCAAAACAGAAACAATAGACATTAATTTATTTTATTGTACAACACAGTTTTTATACCTTCGTATAGTCGGTTTTACGAGACCACTTCGTATAACTACCGAATCGGTAGCATAACAAATTAGCTCCGTGACGTTTTTAAAACTCGATAAGATAATGAAAGATTACATAAATTTTCAGGTAATTATGCCAGCACTCGTTGATATGTGCCTTAAAAATGTGTGGGGTTAAAATATGGGTCTAAAAATAAAGTTAAAACGTGGCAATTTTCGTAATTAACTCGATGACTGCCACGAGGATCACCGACAATAACGCCGCAAATTTAATTTCGACCGAACGATCAAAAATCGCTGGAAAATGGAAAATTCTGAGGAAAGATCTGATTTTGTCGTTTAATAGTCATTGTGGCATGCCATTCCAAATACGGCTGTTGCAACTGCGACATTGAACGTGTTAAGAGAGAACCGGAGGACTATGACGAATCGTCGGTCATTCTCCTCGCGATTTAGCAGAATCGCGTTTCAACAATGGTAACCTTGATCCATACATTTGCAGTGAATGGTGAACGATGACATTTTTGGCCCGTGGGGCCGTATCGTGCTTATCGTATTGGCTGCGTTCGTGGTCGTCGTCGCCTTGCTGTTGGTCGCGTGCTTTCTGACACCAGGATGTCTTGGCTACGAATGCATCAAAAAACGAAGTAAGCCTTTTTATTTCTACCTAAATTTCTGACCGTCAATTGCTTCCTCCGTACGGGATTTCCCGGTAATCGTGATATAACCAAGAACGATCAAATTCGTGAGAATGCATTTTGTTTGCACGTGATTTCGTATCGCACGAACTTGTGTTTCATTATTCTTTAACACTGAACCTACCGACGTATAATGCACAATTGTTTTGCTGTTAAAAATAAAGTTGAAAAATAAATGAATAAGCGATGAAACATAAATGAATACATTTATAGATTCTTTATCTTGATGACAATCAACATAAATGTCAAGAAGACGAGCTTAAAAAATTTTGTCGTTTAATGTAGGAAATTTGTAGAAGGGTTATTTCACCCCTTTGGTAGTTTTAGCGTTAACACTAGATTTACGGACATTCAATGACTGCTTACGTCTGTATTGAAAATTAACTATAAAAACAAATAAATAATGGACAATACATAAGCCAATTTATAGAAAGATTAACATGCATTTTGCAATAAGTTTTCTGATAGTTTTCGTAATTGCAAATAAGAAGTCTAAGATCCATCATTTTGACGAGTTCCGTAAACCTAGTGTTAAATCAGTTACGCGAATCATTTCTGTCACCTACTGACTTTTGAAAATTTATTAGATCAATAACTAAATTCGCCTACTTAGTATTTTTACCTTGGTGTTCCGATACTTCAGCGTTAAAATTCGAATAATTTCAAGTAACGTACACGGAAGATCATCAATTTATAAATAGCATGTTATGCCTCCAATCATCAACAACGCGGTGGAGGGAATGAAATAAATATCAATATCTCTGATTACACGGTACAACGAAAAGTACCGATGGAATAGGAAGCATGAGTTAGTGTGGTCTGGTTAAACACGCGTTTCCGATAGATATAATCGGTTATCACTGAATCAGCGAACGTGTTAATTATATGCTTAGCGGTTATACTCGAGATGATTAATCATCTCGTTGTCGGTATCGAAAATCGACTTCTACCGCGCTCACTGCTACAATGAAGCAACTATGTTCCTCTGGTAGCCACATACATGTACGTTGATTGGTTCTCGCAATAATTGAATTCGATTAGTTCTATTATCCTCTGCTTTTCGCGTTATTTATCTATTTATACAATCATTTCGTCTCGTTGTCTGTAGCTGTTAGGTTCTTGTAGCAAGGATAATGAAATTAACAGATTATATACAACGAGAACATGCAATTGATATATTCTCTGTTGCACGAACTATGATGTTGCTGTACAAATTAATTTACACGTTATTGCACTTCTTTTCGTAATATATTTTATAACGGTGAGATTGTCGATAAAAAAAAAGACATTATTTGAGAAATCGACATGACACAGACCGATATATAGGGCAACCGACGTGAATAAAATCAGTGAAAAAGAAATTAATAGTCGTTACGAGGAAAATCGATCAAAAATCACGGATCAAATTTTCCTTGACTCTCTTGTAATTACTTCTCAGTGATTCCATTATCATAATAGCGAGAACGTGTTCGCAACAACGATGATAGATGCATCGACTACTAATCGAGACCATTAGCGTCGAGATACAATGCGTAGAAGAATTACTTTGAATTAGTATCTAAATAGTAGGTTGGGGAATAAGTTCGTTGCGTTTTTATCAAAGACTTTTATTTAACCAAAAATCAATAGTTATAACAATAAATTAATCAATAATGTATCCGACAATTAGCAGTTTTATAGAGCAGAAATAGCTCTATCGAATGAATATTATACACTTCGTCAAACAGCAAAAAAATCGTTGTAAAACAAAAGAAAATATAAAAACGCTATTAAGATATTCTCCAACCTAATACATGCGCGAAGAAAGTAATTTTTCATGACGATCGGTCGATCTACCAATTAATTAATTAATCTAATTTAATTATTTAAACGTTCTTAAACAAGCTCTAACACTGCGGAACACGGTTAAGAAATACTTATCGACTTTACGGACAATCTAAATGGGATTTGCAGGATCCTCTTGTGCAGCGAAGATGGGCGTTACCGTGATGATTTTATCGGAAAAGTTGTTGTACAGTTCGTTTGCAGGATGACATACGTAATTACATAACATCGTGAAGGAAACGAAGAAAACGTCCTATACGCGTGTGTACAAATATAACTCAGCGAACAATGGCGTAATGTACCTAGCCACGTATGTGCACGATTCACGATGCAGGAATTTTAAGCTTCCTTCCTTTCATAGGAATACAGCAATACTTTATTTCGCGTTGCATAAATTATATTTCGTACGTTTTATTACATACGGTATCTACAGGGGTGCTTTTATCTATCTCTTAAGCGATTGTGCGAGAATCTGATCATTTTACAAATTTATATTTAAAAAATGTTGAAATCATAGGTTAAAAATATTAGGTTACGTTTAAAACTCAATGTCATTCACACTTTTTAACTGTATCGTATTAATGACAAAATTGAGAATCCAAGGAAACGGACTTTCTTATGCTACCTACGTCGAATAAATTTCAACATCGGAATCGGTAGAACACGGGATAAATAAAAATAAGCGAAGACACGCTGACGTAAAAAGTCATTATAAAAGAAGAGCGCCACAAAGGCACAGAAATCGTATACAATATAGAAATACGTAGCTAGGATGAAATAACGCGATACAACTCTCTGACCCGATTTCAAACGGCGGCCGTAAAGTACAGGTTAAACGCGAGGAACGTGATAACGAGCGACGCGAATCTTCGTACCGGTTGTTTACAAAATTACGTAACCGAAGGTACGAATAATTGGTTGCAGAGAGAGAAGCAAAAAGTGTGCCGTTGCGTGTCAAGAGCAAAGAGAATGAAAACGTGAAGTTGAACGATGTCAGCTACAGGTCATGGAGATTGGGTAGCCTTTACGAAGACGGGAGCAACGGTAACGTGCCATTATTCCTGCAACCTATTTGTTTGTTACGTCGAGTCGCATAGAAATGTAAAAATTAAGTAACCCGGACGATTTCGATTTCCTCTACAACGTGCGTTTTTCGACGCGAACCGTGTAACGGGACATTCGGTTCAGCGAGTTTTTGAAAAATCACACAGGTACGACGAACGAGAACGTCTCCGTGACAGGAGCCAACTTCTGGAGCACCAGCAACGCTCGGCTCGGTTGCATCGACACTTCATCTACTCTGGTAATTTCTGCCACTGCTATTCTGTTAATAGAATTTCTGACTGAAAACATTATTTAAAAGTTCATTTTTCTTAACCCTTTGCACCCGAAGGTGTTTTTACTGGTAGCCGATAGCGATTATATAACTTTTCGGTTGAGGAGTTTCATGAATTCTTTCGAAGTTATTATTATGTTTCTGTTATTGACTGTCACTATTACGTTTTATTATGTTTGTGTACCATATGTGCAACATCATAGATTTGATTAAAAGACACCTATTCTAAATTGCTGTATTAACCAGTTAAGTGTGTTTGACGACTACATCCGTCATGGAGATGTGGCAGAATTTTTTGTCACGACGAGTATACTCCTAAATCACAGCTAACTGGTCCACCAAATAAGTTAATATTAGTAATAAAGTTGTCTATTTTATGAAATAGACCCATTTTTTTGGCCCAATATTTTAACACCGACAGTTATTCTGTGATTGACGAGTATACATACAAAAGGGAACGCCACAGTTAACTGGTTAAACAAAATGGTGAGTACGAGTCACCTTTCAGGTGCAAAGGGTTAATTATTAAACCTTTGCGCTCGAAAGGGGATTCATACTCACCATTTTAACACTTTGACTGCCACATCACCCACATATGGATGACGCTTAAATTTCCATGTGAATCAATCACTTTTATGATTAAAAATGTTTTCATTTACCCAATTGGAAATACTCGTATTGATTACGAGTAAAATTTGTTCGGTCACGACAAAGAAAATTAGTTTTATTTCTTTTAAAATTGCATTTACTTCTCTTATGGCAATTAGAATTTATTTTCTGGTTAGCAAATTGAGGAAACATTACAAATATGTTTTTTTAACGGCATGGGGTAATAATATATCTTTATACAAGTTAATCATGGGAGCACTACCTAGCCAAATTTTCAACTGCCTCATTCTGGAAATCAATGTTTTAATACAACAATTTGAAACAGGTATTCTCTAACTAATTCTACAATATTGTACATAGAATGTATAAACTTAATGAAACAACTAATAGTGGCAAATTAATAATAGCGATATAATAACTTGAAAAGAATGTGCCAAACTAAAACGTTTTAGAGCTGTCATCTGTTACCAGTAAAAATACCTTCGAGTGCAAAGGGGTAACCCGTAAAATGATGGCCGAGTGCATATTTTAACCGCGCTTGCTAAACGTTGTACAAGGAAAAGCCTATGGAAAACTTTTCCTGGGGAGATTGCAGGAAAAGTTTCGGAAAGCGAACAAATATCCTCTGATCGATTGTTGTACAATATTTTTCTAGAACCTGGTACAAAAGGATAAGCAGAAGGAGGAGAAGAAACAAAGAGAATTCCCGACGGAATTGACAATAAGCCTGCAATTCCTACCACCCTGCGACGAGACTGTTAGTGGGAAGTTCGTTATCGGTATCGAGGTACTAAACAATTTCCTTTCAATCTTTCCTCCCTTTTATGTCTACGCTGTGACTAGAATAGAAATCGAGTTATAAATTTCTGAGTAATAAAATCTTTTCCGACGAACAAAGATCCCTAATACCCTTAGAAAAACGCGTTGTACACGAAACTCGCACCAACCGAAAGATTATTCTACAAAAATTACATAATTCTATATTACATAACCTGACGATGTCTTTACATCTCTTACGGATCAAGCGAGTACAGTCGCTCGCGAAAATCTTCGTGCACCCTAAGCATGTCTAATTTTATCAACGTAAACAGTAACTTTGTATAACGACATATTTATTTATCACCGCTCATCTTCTGCGTCTTAACACTTTAACCGCTACATGTGTCACATGTGGACGACACACGATTATTAGAGAGTGAAAATAATTGTTATGTATAAGAATGTATTCGCAACGTCATTGAATAGTATTTACTGTCTTCAAAAAATTATAAAGGGTTTTGTACGAATAGTAAACCTTCACATTTCTTTATTTGTCGTCATTGTTTGAAATCTGAATTGCGAAATTTATTTTTGACATAGCATTTTCTTTATTGAGCAAATACGAATTATAATATAACTTAATTTATTTGTTGCAACTGAAATTAAAAATTCGTCTTTGAGAAGGTTAAAACGTGATTAAAACTAAAACTACCACGTATAATGCACGATTATAATGCACGACGATAATCACCCATATGTGGACGACACTCAAATTTCTACACAGATATAACAGATGTATTATCAAGAATTTCTTCAATTTTATACCTGCAGACACTTGCACCAGTTACTTGGAACTATGATAAAAATTAAAATACTGCCTAATGCAATTTTTAATCGCTCCAATGTGGCAGCCAACGTGTTAATGGCATCTATAATGAAAATGGCTGAGGCTTTCTGTAGACAGATAAACGGAGAAATCTGACAATGCTTGTATTCTGGGGAGACCATATTTTATGGCACGAAAAGAGCGTAGGAAGATTATAGCCAGAGTCGAGGTCTTCTTTCCTTTTGCGCCCCCGTAATTCTCATTAGGAAAGCTCGACGCGATAAAGTATCGATAAATAAATACGTCGTTATTATTACTTAATTTCGGCGACCTTTTTAACGGGATTTACGAAGACTTTCGTGAGCAACTATAATATAGAAGAGAGCGTGTGTTACGTTGATGCAAGCAGGCACAGTTGCGTAAATAACAATGACGCTCGTTATGCTTTTACGTAAATCTATTTATTTGGTATTGTACAGGCTCTGTCTGGTCTTCCTCCCAAGCAATACAATTGCACCCTGGAGCCATACGTGGCCCTGAACATCGTGAAGCAATCATGGAGTCACCGGAAACGGCAGAAGTTGCATAGCTTTCGAACGAGGAGCGTTAGACACACGGCCAACCCTATCTTCAAAGAGACGTTCGTTGTGGCTAACGTGAAAAACCACGAAATTAAGGTAGACCCGGTTTTTTTATCTACTTAGTGCACGAGATATAAATAGTTGTGTTTAATTCAAGGTTGAGAAACGCGTCACTCGTTGGTTGGAGCGCAACCGCGATAAAGGTTGTCCGTGTACGCTCGTAACATTACGAAAAGTGTACCGTATTTAAGCTTATGCACGAGTAAAAATTAATGAAATTCCGTCCGAAGCCTCGAATTATAAAATAAACGATCGTAAAATTATATCGCGCAACATTCTATGCAATGCAAATTTTCTACGCTTAAGAGAGACTGCATGTTTCGTAATTACGCGCGAGAAATAGGTATTTAGAACATTGCAAAATTAATAAGCTCGGTGTTTTACTTCCACTCTGAACTTTTATTCGTATCCGTGTAAAACAGATCTTCGATAGAAATTGGATTTTTTAACATTAATAGAAGTATCGGCTTTGAATACATAGTTATTTTAAAATTGACAATAAAGTAAACAAATAAATAAATAGATACTACAGCGTCACCTAACATATACAACCATTCGTTACCTCAATAAAACATGACAGACAGTTTGACAAAACCGGTTGGTAGTTCCAGTGTTAAAGATCAATAATCATTACACGTCCGTCAATCTAGAGTCAAAGGATAAAGGATCATTATATAAACCAGTTTATGTATCATACTTCATTAATTTCCTTTTCTATTTCAGGTTTAATTTAACACTGGAAGTATCGGCTTCGAATGCATACTTATTTTAAAATTGCCAATAAAGTAGACAAATAAATGAATAAATTCTACAGCATCACCTAACGTATATAACCATTCGAATAAATATCATAGATATTTTGACAAAACAATAAAATTTTGAAATATAAAATGTCAAACACGAAATTGGTCGTTTTAACCAGTTGGTAGTTCTTGAAAATATTAGGGTGTCCCTTCCTTGCTTAATAGAAATATATACACAATATATATTGTTTAATATTTGTTGCATTAAATATGAAGTGTATTACTCCATCGGCCTTTTGAATCTCTTAGGAAATATTATTATTTACTCTTTGATAACTTACAAAATATTCCTCTAAGTGCGTTTTTATGTTACATCAAAAAGAGAAGAAACTTATGGGACAACCTGATACCAGGAATGCACAAAGATAGGATCCTCGATTGCTTTTTGTACGCAGCGTAATCAAGGCGGATTTAAAAGATTCCGTCTCGATGTTTTAGCGAGAAATCGCGTAATTTACCGTGCTTAATTCGATCGTCCTTTCGCGCAGGAATGGATCCTTGATTTCGCGGCGTACGACCACGACAAGTACGCCAACGATACGGAGCTGTGCTCGTTCAAGGTGTCCATGAAGGAGGCGAAACGCGTTCTACAGAGTCCGGAGATCCATATGTTCAACTTCCGAATGAAGCCGTCCAATTTGGTAAGGTCATAATATATCGAAAAAACTTTCCGCGGGTCGTTTTGTAGTAGGTTGGTGCATACGAAATGTCGGATTTCTAAGTGAATATATACAACTGCATATCTTTTTGCAAAAGCCGTTTATTTAAGCAAAATATGATCCATTTGCTTAAGTACACTTTTCCCAACAAGATTGTTATGTATAAATGATTGCATTAAGAAAATTCTGATCCTTGGAATCGATAAACTCTGATATTGAATTTTTCAGACTCTCTTCATTTTCGCAGCGTTTAGCCCGTGAAAACGGCTCCAAACGTTTAAAAAAATGAAAATCGGTTGACAAAGTATCTGATAAATAGCCAAGGTGTTGAAAAATTTCTTCCTTCGATTCATTTAATTTCACGATGGTTTTGTGCGTCGCGTGCGGCCAAGCGTTGTCACGGCCAAGTATTGGATCATGCCGATTAATGAGCGATGGGTGTAGAATTTTCAATTTTTTATGCGCTTCTCGAACCAGCCGCACATTTCGTTCGTTGACAGTATTTTCCACAAACGCATGGTTAATATTGCCGGTAGCTATTGCAGCATTATTGCCAAATTTATACTCGTATAAAAAAAATTACACGGATATCGGCTGAATTCATTTCGGTAAAAAATATAAAACAAACAACAAAAGGAAACGCTTTTAAGAAAATCTTCTTTGTTGAAATGTGACTCTGACAGTGGACAGTACAACTGTGAAAGAGGTTGTGCCAAAAACGAAAGCATAAGGAAAACATGGTAACAAAGGTTCACGTGTACAGAAAATCCGACATTTCATATGCACCAACCTAATATATTCGAACACATCAGATACAAAAACGAACCAATTTTCCAGGAATTCGGAAATATTTTATTGGGCGTGAGTTACTTGCCCACGGCCCAGAGACTGACAATAAACGTAATGAAGGTGCGTGACGTCAAGTTCGCTCCGGCGGTGTCGAGTTTAAGCAACTTTAGTAAGCGTTACACGTAATTTATCGAAACAGTTCCTGTCGGCGACATCTGCGTTTCGATTAATTTCCTACTAGCGGTATATTATTTTTAGATCCTTATGTGAGGATACTGATGCTAAACGGAAGGACAGGACAACGAATGAAGAAGAAGAGAACGAGATTCGTTCGCGCGAGCACGCAGCCAGAATTCAACGAAACTCTGACGTTTGACGTGTCTTACAATCAATTGGATAGCGTGCAATTTCTCGTAGCGCTGTGTAGCAAAGTACATAAGGATGATTTCGAATCTCAGTATTCTTTCGTTATATTGCCGTGTTTACAAGGACATTCGCACGCATCAGTTGTAGGACACAAAGATCTATTAACACTATGACTGCCACGTCATCCATATATGTGTGACGCTCAAATTTCCATATGAATCAATTATCTATTTAGTTAGAATTTTATTCTTGGACCTAATTGGGTATTATAATTAATAATAACTAGAACAAAATATTGTGAACATATTTGTTGAAATTTAGAAATATCCTAGTTGACAATTTTACTAGATAGTATTTTTATGATTTTTAAATCCTACCAAATATGTTCACAATATTTTGCTTCATTTATTATTCATAGATCCAAGTGATTACTACCAGTGTTTCCAATTAGATAAATGAACAAAATCTTACTGAATAGATGATTGATCATATGGAAATTTAAGCGTCACCCATATGTGGATGACGTGGCGATCAAAGTGTTAACACGTTGACAATTGAAAATTGCATTAGACAGCATTTTCATTTTTAACAAATCTTGCCAAATATTTTCTCATGTTTATTTTATTTCTTTATTGTTAGTTTGAAGTGACAAATATGACTATTTGTAGTTATACAAGTGAACAAATTTTGAATAATGTAACTGTTAAATATTTGTAGAAATTATACATGTCATCATTTCATAATTATATGTTAGAATGAATTGTATGAATGACATAGTAGTTAAAGTGTTAGAGCCATCGCAGATTGTATTTCCATTCGTTATTATCAAAGAAAGAAAGTTGTAACGGCAATATAACGAGATTCTGTTGTATAGAGTCCTTAAAACTGATATTTATTGAAGTAATTATTAACCATCGTAGACTGTACCTGTTGAGATTCCTGCAAACAGCATGGATCACCAAAGCGACAGCGAGGATTCTGTGACGATAAGTTACAGATCAAAAGATGTTCATATCGGTAAAGTCGCACTCGGAAAAGGAGTGAGGGGATCAACGGAAAGGCTACACTGGTTCTCCGTACTTCAAAACCCTAGAAAACTCGTCACTGTATGGCACACGTTGAAGTAATAATTTCCAGATGATTGTTGTGAACTTTTTTTCTCTTTTTGTAACACACCAGCCAGACAGAAACGTTGGCAAATTCTACGTTTATCGCATAAGGTGTTCATAAATATTTTATTTGTACAACGATAAGTTTATTCGGTGCACCGTTAACGCTTTGAGCGTATGGGGGAAATTGTATGGAATCTGTTCAAACAGAAATTTTATACGCATTTAATCTGCATATTATTTTTATAATATCTCACCTTTCATTTCAATATTTAACGCTCAAAGTGTTAAAAAGTACCCTATCGAACTGTTGTTTTATAAATTCAAGACAATATGCTTTGAATGATAATGCTAGGCACCAAATTCTGTATATTTTGTATTTATAATTGAACGATACAATCGTAGCCAAAGATTGTGAACATTACAAATTTTATAAATATTTATGTAACTTTGTTGATGTGTGAAATATTATTTAAAGTACAATGTATAAATCCAAATATACGAAAATTATATTTATATCCATCATTGTTCTACGTCTTGCGTAACTATTTATACAATGTATTTAATCGGCGATATCGAAAAATGTGACTCCTGCATCGGCAAGTGTTGAAGGTTCTAAGCTTTATTTGAATTTGGCGGGTTTCGATAGCGCAGGGAGGTTTCCACTCGATCGATATTGTTTGCTTCGTTTCTCTAATAAAATTCAAAAACGATACGCTTTTAATTTAAGTACCAGTATTACAAATCAATTTCCGTGTATTCTTGTACGTATTTCACAATTGAACGAAATCGTTACATATAATCGTTGTCATTAAATGCGAACATTAGAAATTGCAAACATTAGATAACAGTATCGAGTAATTACATTTCTAATTAAATAACGATTATTTAATCGATAATAAAGTCACACGTCGCAGAGTTCTGTCTTTAAGGGGTTATACCTAAGTACTTGGGGTCGGGAAAAATTACGTAATTTTCAAGAATTCTTTTTGCCATTTTAATAAAAATTTTTAATAATTCACAAAACACACAAACAAAATGCGGTAGTACATTGCATTAAGAAGGGCCTGTACGAAGGATTTTTCATTTCGATTACAAATTTTTTTTGATTGCAAAAAGACCAAAATCTGTTCACCTCAAAAAATTGACTTTTTAGTAAAATTGTTGTCATTTTTGCAAAAATCAAAATTTTACGAAACCCTTCGTACAAAATTTATATATACAGCTAAAAATATGAACTTTTTGATAGTATTTTGTGAATTTTAAAAAATATTGATTAAAATGGCAAAACAAATTCTTGAAAATCACGTAATTTTCCTGATCCCAAGTAGGTATAACCCTTTAAATAAGCAGGCAGAGAAAGGACGAGAACGTACGTTCGAATTTCGCGGGTTTAAGGGATCGCGCGTAGATAAATTGCGCGTGCGCCGCAAGAGGGCGACGGGTTCGCGTTGGTTCGTCTCGTAGCAACGTCGACGAGGTGCCCGGCCAGCGAGCCTCAGTCTGTTTTGTGACTTGTGCGTGTGTTGTGTTCGTTCTTGTCGTGTTCAGTTTATTCGGTTGTCCGTCTTTTCTTTCGCGGTGAGTTTAGTTGCATTACCCGAGGGAAGTACGCAGCGGGGACGAGTGCAAGGACGCGAACGTACATCGAATGGTGAGTAACCGATTCGATCCGTCAACATCCTGTACGGTTTCTCGAGAGGTAGCGAGCGTTACACTGGAAATGTAACCTCCAAAGGCACTCGAGGTCCTTCCACGTAGAACGTCTGTTCTGTGCGTCTATTTTTCACGAATTGTATCGCCGTACGACCGTCTGCATCGTTATCGCTGATTTCGCGACAATCGCGCACGATCAGCCGGTCGAGTGAATCGTTCTCGATAAGTGTTTGAAAAGAACAAGGCATCGGAACCGCTTCTCGCGCTAATGTCAACCGTTTTTGAATATCGTCCAATAGCAACGCTCAGATCCTTCGTACCCGATGTTCGAGAGCCAACGGCCGATGTAACAAGGGGCCACCGGTTATCCGCAAATTGCAAAGAACCCAGTGTTAAAAGACGATTTTGGATAAATTATTATTCGAATGTAAGTGTTTAAGACTCTGTATAACTCGTAAAGATTTCCTTCTATAGTTTAAAGCTATAAATTAGCCGGTAATCGCGAGAAAAAAGAATTTATTAGTATTCGAGGCCGAAGTTGTTTTTTTTTCGTATTAAACGAAGGAAACAGCGCTGCTGCATTTGTTTTTGTTTCTGTCTCGGCAAATACGACGAGCCATTAATACCATCGATACGAATTCGAATCGATCGATCAACGTTGATTTACAAAATTTGCTACAGATTCAATTTCAAATACAACGAAATTTGCGCGATATGTACGCAGAAACAAGAAATCTAAATGATACGTTTTATGCAGAAGGATCCGAATGCCCGAGGACTTTCTTACATCCGACAATACGCGTTGCTACGTTTGCGATTGAAACATGTAGAACATGCATGTATGCATCTACGTTCGCGTGTAAATATTTCGTCGTAGCATTTTCTCGTCCGTTCGAAATTCGATATTCGATATTCCCCATTCACGTGCCGCGCTATCAGGTACCAGAAAAACAAAAGAAGAACATCTCGACTACCTGGCTGTTGGGTCGATTTTCAATGGAACCGTGTTTTTGACCTGCTCGTCCGTTGGCCACGCCATCCTTCGCTCCTTTGATCGTGGGTGCAGAGAATTTAGTGGACCTTGGCCTTAACCTTTGTCTCCGCGTAATCCCTCTGAAAAGCGTTCTTCGCTACCGCTTCCCGCCATATCATAACCGTCGATTCTTTACGTGTCGAATATAGCTACGCGTGTGTCCGTACGTGTTAATACCGCTGGTGGGTAAACGACGCATCTAGCGTATGTACGCTCTCGCGATAATGATCGAGCGTCTAACGAAATCGATCCGTGCAACGATCCGAGCATCGCGATACAATCGATTCTCGTTGCGCGCCATATGGACAGGCGATATATCGGCGTTACATGGCCACAGGTTATATCGCGACTCGTTACATGGCCTCGGGATACATCGCCACGCTCGCGCGTTAATATTTCTGTCCCGTATGTACGCGATATATACCGTGTGTACGTTCTCGCGGTAATCTCGATCGAGCATCTAACGAGATTGCTGTCAACAACGATCACGGTACCAAACGAAAATTACGACATAATCGGATACAGTTATCGTGTCCTGTCTGATCGATTAATACGCTTCTGAATCTATGCTCGGACTGGTTGGCCGGTTAGTTGGCCGCGTATCGGCGAAGCCGCAACGGTTTGTGCATGTGGCACATGGTGTCGCAGATGCGTTCTGCTTTCGATTACATATGAGTGCGGCGCGGGGGAGGGGTGGAAGGGTACACGGATCGCGTACGTTTCCGCGTGAAATATAGCCCAGTAAATTATACGCGCGAACTCGTTGTTACACTCACGCGTACATGTATACCGTTTATTTTATCGCGAAACAATTTTTTTTACTCGCGTTAATACCGTCGACAACGAGAGCTAACTTTTGTCTCGATACGTTTATAAGAGGATACGGGTTCGCGCGTCCATTGTCGCTGTTTTTCACGGAATCGAAGTACAAAGAAGTTACAATTTGAAAGTTCGTTTATTTATTCTTGAATACGACTCTTTGTTTGTTTTATTAAGAAACGAGTGAATGACTTGCAAGCGAATATTGCGTATATTATTACATGTTGCGTACATACTACAGTGCCACCGAGGAAAAAATACTTGATATTTAACACTAGAAGTACCGGCATTAAATGCATACTTATTTTAAAATTGAAAATAAAGTAGAAAGATAAATAAATAAATACTACAGTATCACCTAACATATACAACCACTCATCAACACTATAAAACATGATAGATATTTTGACAAAATGGCGGCAACAAAATTTGTCATTTTCACTGGTTGGTAGTTCTATTATCAATTAAAACGAATACAATCGATCGGACAGTTTCCAAATTGCGATTTATTTGGAAGTACCTAAAAAATCACGATACGGTTGGAGCGAGACACTTCACGTTCTATACGTGTAACGAAAATTTAATCGAATCAGAAGCGACCTGACCTTTGGCCGTTCTTTCGACGGTTAAAATCACCAGAGTAATATATCGAATGAAAATTTTAGTCCAAACTCGATGTGCCAGATTTTTCAATTTCGCTGAAAACGTCGCGTGAGCTTTTGCGTGCCTTTGTTTCCGCAACGTTCCGTGTCCTGGTACCGGTCGTACGCGCTTCGATCTAACAATATTCTATAGCCAAGAAGCGACTGTCCGTCAGGTAATTCAATCGTGTCGCTCGCTTATTGTTGATAATCGAACGCGTTCTACGTTCGTAGAATAAGCTCTGAGCGATGTTCTTTCTATTCGGTCGGTGAATTATCTGTAATCTCTCATCTCCCTTTTTTTTGCAAATATTCGTGTTATATCGTCAACCTTTTTTTTAATTGGTCGTAAACTGTAAAAAATTATCAGTTATAACTTATGAATTTGTTATAAACGAAAAGTATAATAAAAAATACGCAATTCTAAAAGGCTTTGCCCTCTCGCGGCGACTCACATTCGACATTTGGTTTATTGCAACAAATTGAAATAAATAACTTTTAACTACATTTTTGGTATTATGCGCGTGATGCTTGAACTTATAAAAGAAACATTTGCGATTAACACTAATAACGCAAATTTGACTCATATTTCTTATTTTAAACGACAGAAACTATCGAGAAGCTTTCATCAAAATTTGTCAACTTTTGTCAAGATAAAAGACCATCGCATAAGACAGTTTACGTATGTACATACTCCGTTTATTTTCTTTTCTACTTCAGACTTAATTTGAAAATAAATGGTGATTATACGTATGTAAATCTAGTATTAATAATAAGCAAATATTAATTATAAAAAAATTCATTGAACTTTTCGATTAGAAAGTTTTACAGTAGTTATTAGTCAATAATAAAAATGCTGTCAAGTGCAGAGAGCTAAAAATGAATATTGAAGTTGGAAGTTGTATCTGCGCATGTGCGCCTCTAAGCACTTTGATTTACTCGTCTCAGTAATGCGCGATTATTTGGTACACTTGTAACATCGCGAAAAAAGTTACGTCGTCGCCATAATAGTGTTTGACAGACCCCACAATTACTTTCTTAGTTTATTGCGACAAACGTTGGATATAAATAAACTGCGAACAGGACCTCCGCTTTAGGAATAATGGCAGCAAGAAAAATATTCGTCAATTCATAAAATACTAATAAAAGCAAAGTGCAATAGACCAAATTGTTTTTGTTATTGCAAAATTGTCGTCGAAAATTGTAGTAAAATCGAGTAACGGTAGATATTTGCCATTTTTGGTTAACGCGTTGACTGTCATGGCGGCCATCACTGACCGACACTCAACATGGCTACAGTCCTATGCAGCATACAATTGCAATAAATATCAACATTGATACATTTTTCAATAATACGATTGTTACTGTAATATTTTACCACAAAGTGTAAATAACATTTCAACGTGGTGTGCATTGCATAATAAAAAATTCATGTTGGCGCCACAGGCTAGCCACGTAAAATGCGCGCGGCAGTCAACGTGTTAATCGATTTGACCCTGGTACGTTTAAAATTTATCTTAACCCCTTGCCGTACAATTTATACGAACAATACAATATTAATACGAACAAAGAAAATTAAAGTGTTACGCGTATTTTATATTCAATTATCTTTGATTACGTGGATTATACATAATTGTATATCAACTTTACATACAATCGTATTCAAAACTGTAGTAAGTTTTATTACGTTTAACTGGTCGCGGTTCTATATCGAGTTCGACGTCGCGTTTCTCTTATATCGTAGAAATAATTATGATTTATTTTGTACATTAATTAAGGAGCTATAGGTGAAAGAAATCGAGGACTGCAAAGGGTTAACCCTTTCGTGTATTTTTACTGGTAACAGATAGCAACTGTTTTCGATTGAAAGATTCGATTAATTTCTTGGAAGTTATTATGTCTCTATTATTAATTGTCACTATCAGCTGTTTCATTATGTTTACGCGTAATATGTGTAACATACACAGATTTAGTTAAAAAATACCTACTTCCAAGTTGCTGTATTAACCCTTTTCACTCGGAAGGTGATTCACACTCACCATTTTGTTAAATACAGCAATTTGGAATAGATATTTTTTAACTGAGATCTATGGTGTTGTACATACGATGTATGAACAGAATATAACAGCTAAGCGTGGCAATTAACAACAGAGGGATAGTAACTTCGATACAATTCATCAAACTTTTCGATCAAAAAGTTTTACAGCTGCTATCTGCAACCAGTAAAAATACTTTCGAGTGAAAAGGGTTAAACAAAGCGGTGAGTGCGAGTCACCTTTGGAGTGCAAAGGTCACGGGTCAGACTCGTCAAAGTATGGCAAGGGGTTAATTCAACGTCGAGGTTTCAAACAATTTTAACAATATGATTTATCTAAAAATCAATGTTTCACCGTGGCAACTCACAGCAGCGGTATTCGTGTCGCGAATTTCGTCGGGTGTATGATATAATAATCGAAAGTCGCGTCATCGATCGATACATAACGCTTTTCCACGCATCTTAAATTGTTTCGAGCGACGAGCCGAAGTATCCAGGTCCCGTGGCCGCGGCTCATTGTCATGTAAATGATTTTTGCGCAATCACGAAGATGTCGGACCTACGTGCACGTGCATGGGAAAAAGGTTCCGGAATGTCCACGCGTTCGCGACCCTTTCTCCTCGTATTTGGATTTTCACCTTCGCCGCTTTCGTTCTCCTATCGTCGCTTCGCCCCGTTCTATGCTCGAATACAGTGAAAAAACGAGTCTGACATTCCCTATTCTAAAGGCTTTCATGCTTCTTTATTGAAGTTATCTTAAGAACGCCCCGAGTTATCTTAAAGACGCTCGTTTTAAGTCCGGCTAACGCGTTAGCTACTCTTCCGTTCTGCGATATTTCATTTACCGGTGGCCTACTTTCGCGTTGCAACGCGTTTGCTCGGCTCGCGTTATATGGCCGCGTAGATCGTCGGAACGAGATTTGAATTAGCTTTCAGTGATCGAACCTCGGCCGACGATGTTTCTTTTTGTTAACGCATATTCCTCCGGTAACTCTTTGCACCGGCATTTTTTGACACTATCTGTAGAAATGTTGTGGTCTATATAAAACCAACGTAACTTGTTAGAAAGTGATATCTTGGAAAATGATATAAAACAAATATTTATAACTACTGTCGCTATTATTATTATCAAAATTAGTTTGTGAAAAATCTTCAATGTTATCGTCTGCCTCACAATCAGATAAAATGTCTGCACATATTTCATTTTTGTTCTTCGTTTTAGGTATATTTTATCATTTGATAAGAAAGGGTAAAAAAATTAACAATAATACAACTGAAATTTTTTCAATATTCGAACACCCGAGCGCTTAAACTTTGAATAAAATTCTTTTATACCCAATACCGACTAATACAGTTTTATTTTGTTTTTGTTTACGTTTGCATCGTTATACGATGCAACTGAAGCTAAAATCAGTTCTCTCATGAAATTGTCTCTGTTTGGTAAAAATTATAATTTAATATACTCAGAATTAAGTGAACAAAAATCAATTACTCTCTGTCATAGACAATTGACGAATTTTCATTTGGCTGTGGGTGATTTTTTGAAAAATGACGAATTTTCGTCATGCGAACGAATATGTGTTATAATAAAACACAAACGGTGCGTATACCTCTTTTTGTAGAAAACCCAACATACTTTTACAGCGTCCATTGATTAGGATTTCGCTATATGAACTGGCTCGACAATTTTCAGTTAGTTCTAACTGTGCGCCCATCGTGCTTATACCGAGCCTGTATTTTTAACAGTACTTCCACCGTAACCTTTCCTTTTACAAATACATATAATTATTACTCTAATATTCGACGCATAGTTTATTTCTAAATAACCTTACCAACACTTCTCGACATTTTGGTACCGATGATCGGTAAAAGGGCATAAAAAATGATCTATCGCGAAATGGAACGACTTCATCCGCAATTTTCGCTTGAAAGATCCGTGAACGATGTTTGACTTTGAGCCGAGTCGAGAGGATGCACATGGTTTGCAATCGTCGTGAAAGTCATTTAAACAAAAATAGTGGTCCGTAAATAGGCTGTCTCCTAAATACCATCGAACAATGATTGGCGCGATCGTCGTCCGCGGATCAACAGCGTCACCGTTACTATTTCGGTGGAACGGTGGCATGGGAAAAATAATGCTTATTCGGGTTGCTCAAAGAAACCACGAAAAGCATTGCCCGCACGTGACTCATTAGGCGACTTCGGCCATCGAATGACGAACATTAATTCTCCTTACATCGCACAACGAACATTAAGGTGAAGGTACCACTAGTTGACACTTTAACATTTTCTGTGCCATGTCACCCACATACGGATGACGTATAAATTCATACATAAATCCATCGCTAATTTTAGCTTAAACAGTTAACATAACAAAGTACAAAAATTTTTTGTAAATATATTAAAGCTTATCGAATAGACCAGGGAAGTATATTATAAAAATTGTCCATAAAAATGATCGAAAATGAAATTACTTCCTAAAAGAAATTGGAACTGTTTCAGGGTGGCACTCAAGCTGTTAAGGAACTGGTTTGTCTATCTGTTCACATAGCTTAGGCTAAGTTCACTTTGTGGAAGATTTATGATTGGCAGTCGCCGCAAAAATTATTCTTCTATTATATTACAACAAATATTCATTTCGGATGACGGTAGTAAAATTTTTTTCTTTTCTAAACGTAAAATTTGATTCAATAGTTGACACGGAGTGGATTTAGACAATTTAATATCGTTTGTTGTTAAGTTTAATAAATGAACCTCTGTTTAAGTTTCAAGCAACATAAACGAATGCCTTTTTTATTTACAATGATTAAATAATATAAACTTGCAATGAATATAAACTTGCAAATATGTGCCTGTAGTCGAATAAAATCGACTTGGACCGCTACAGGTGCTTCATTTCTAACATTTATAAAGTAGATGTATTTATATAGGATTTCTTGATGTCTCAATAAGAAGAATTAATTACAAAAAACTTTGTATAAATTCATGTAATAATTCAGCATGTACCAACATACACATAAGCGAAATTCCAACAGCAGCACATTTAATAGAACAAATTTAGTATTTTTCCTTTATTATTTTTATTTCTTGATCATTATTAAAGCAATCGCGTACATGTAACTTGGCAGGTCGAACACTCTTTCTAGTACTGATAAACTGATTGATTTTCAACCATTGGTAGCTTCACACACATGTTGTGTGTTTGAGCGGAATCTAACAGTTGTTCCATCTATCACACACATGTAGTGTGAGCGGCCATTAACCCATTTGATACCGCGATCCCCAAAAGAGGATTTGGACATATACTTTTGCATACATTCTTCTTTTATCACTTGTAATGGCACATTATATTAAATAAAACGTATATTCGATAAATACTCGCATTCTGGTTTCCAAAATTATTTTCTGCTTCGATGTTGTTTAACTCGTTAAAGTGTTCGATACATAAATTGACAGCCCATGCGTTAAAGTCGAAACAAAAAACTAGCAGCTAATGGGTTAACTCTAAAACTACCAACGTAAAATGCACAATTATTTTCATGTTAAAAATGAAGTTGAAAAATAAATGAACGAACGATGGAACATGACTGAGTGCATTTATAGATTGTTTATCTTGATGACAATCAGCATAAATGTCAAGAAGACCAGCATTTTGCCATTTGAAGTAGGAAATTGGTAGATGGTTCATTCGACCCCTTTGGTAGTATTAGCGTTGAAGTGTTAAGGGCGATCGGAAATCGAGTGCGACGAATCGAAAACGTCTCGCATTCGCGTTTTCGAAAAACGTCGTAAATTCGATACGGTAAAAGGCAGCACCAAAAGAGTCGCCCGTGGTTAGGAAGCGTTTCGGAATCTAATATTTTGTCGATAGACAGTGGTGGAGGTCTGGAAGTAGAAATTGGAGAACGCCGATGCATAACTGGGTCGCCGTCGGGGCGGGCAGGTTGGTTAGAATGCAGTTTTCAATGTAGGCAGTTATTCTGCATTCTGTGCATCTATAAATATAACCCGGTTTATGGCTATTACCGCGTAACTGCAATTTCATCGGACCAAACATTCGTCCGCCGTCCGCTTTTTCTTGCATCGTTTTTTTTCGATCGCGTGCCCCATTGAACTGTTTTATATCTTGCGGTAACTCGACTCGAACGTTCGTTACCTCGGTAAACACGGAATTTTTTATTCTCCCTAGCTCGCGAGAATTTACCGGATTTATTCTCTTCTGACAAATACGCGAATCGTATTTGTATAATCGAGCGTTTCGTTCGATTTTTCTAGTCACGTTGTGTGATTTTCGATTTTCCTAATTATGTCGCGTGTTCTTCCGATTTCCTAGTCATATCGCGTGTCTTTTTTCGATTTTCCTAGTTACATCGTGTGTTTTTCGATTTTCCTAGTCTAATATCGTGTTTTTCGACTTTTCTAGTCACATTGTGTGATTTTCGATTTTCCTAGTTATGTCGCGTGTTCTTCCGATTTCCTAGTCATATCGCGTGTCTTTTTTCGATTTTCCTAGTTACATCGTGTGTTTTTCGATTTTCCCAGTCTAATATCGTGTTTTTCGACTTTTCTAGTCACATTGTGTGATTTTCGATTTTCCTAGTTATGTCGCGTGTTCTTCCGATTTCCTAGTCATATCCCGTATCTTTTTTCGATTTTCCTAGTTACATCGTGTGTTTTTTGATTTTCCTAGTCTAATATCGTGTTTTTTGACTTTTCTAGTTACGTCACGTGTTTTTTGAATTTTCTACACACGTCGCGCGTTTTTCGATTTTCCTAGTCAAATCGCGTGTTTTTCCATTTTTCTAGTCACATCGAGTGTTTTTTCGATTTTCCTAGTCACGGCGCGCATTTTCCGATTTTCTTAGTCGTATCGCTTGTTTTTCGATTTTCACGAGTTTTCTAAGGGAGAAAGCTACGAAACGCGGTTGTAGAAACAATACGTACTCGCATCTTCCTCGACGCGAACGAAAACGGGGAAAAAGTTTAGCAGCGAGTTAACGTTCCCTTGTATGGTAATATATCGAGAGGGGCCGTTAAAGAGCCGGATCAGCGCGATATCTCGATATAAGGAACCAGACGATCGACGTTTTTCCTAAGCTCTTTCATTGACGCGTCGTCGATGTTCGCGCAGGTGCGCGTCGCTATTTGCGATTCGCAATAAGCTTATAAGGACGAGCAGGATTTCTAATTGCAGAAAAGAATCGAGCTGACCGCCTACGAGAGCCGGTGTTGTTCGGTTCCGATCGGTCCGAGGCCCGCGCGAAAAGAAAGCAGATCGTTTCTTCTGCCCTAGAATTCGATCTTCTTTGTCCTAGAATTCGCTCTGGTTGCGACATCCACGGGCTCGTTCTCGATCGCTTCGGCAACCACGGATACCTGTTCTTCGAATAGTTTTCCTCTGATGCCGGCTCGTGCTTTTAACCCTTTGCCCGCGGAACTCGAATACGCCGGATGAATCATATCACCAGCCGTTTGGTCATTGTACCTAGAGAAAAGAGCGTATCTCGTCGACCTCAATGACCTTGAAATATTTTGCCAGCAACAGCATTCCGCGCTGTCGTTTCACGGATATTCGCCAACGAACTTGGATTATGAACAATTATATCCTTACAAAAATGAAAAAATTACAGAAAAGTTGTTGAGGGATATGTATGGTGGAAGCAGGTTGTTGAAGGTAATCTGATTAGTGAAAATAACTTTAATGTAAATATGTGCAATAATATAACTCAAGAACAGCGTACTGTCCTGTCCAAACCGATCTTTACATCGAACTGCTGAAAAGCAGACGGTCGCAAATACTTATACCTACGGAGGGATATACGGTGTACTTTTTCAGGTACATGTTCATCTATATTCGACTTGACGAAAAACGTTACCCGCAATAAAACGTCTTCGAGAGCCGAACCGTTTTATTGCGCCTCGAAAGTTTGTCAATGGGGAGTTTTCTAATAATAATTTTGCTTCAACAAACGTAATGGTAGTACTACATAATAGTAGTAATACATTTATAAATGTATTTTTGTAGATGTTCCAATGTATTTATGCAAAATAGGAAGTGTAAGAAAAAAAGTAATCAATTACTTATATATACTTTTTTTTTTTTTTTTTTTTTTTTTTTTTTTTGGGTTTCCTCAAATATCTCGTTATGTCGCATACATGGCGGTATTCGATTTTTTGTGAAACATTTATAATGTCGCGAATACAGCGTCATTCGTTCGTTAAAGGTTAATACACAACATTTGTTTATGTACAAATACATACATTTCTAGTATTATGCAGGGGATGTTGGAATGCAGTGAAACGGACAATATTGGTGATAAGTAATTAAAGAAAAATAATAATTTAAAAAAAATTTATAAAACTTTTTAACCAGAAAGTTGGACAGTTGCTATTTGCTGACAATAAAAATGTTTTCGAGTGCAAAGGGTTTTAGTTTGTTATGTCTGATGCACTTACCGAACAAATCGTAGTGCAAGGAATTACGGAGCTGCGGGTTAACAGGAAATTAAAGAGTGCAAAGGGTTAAAGCGGATATCGATGTTGCGATTTGCGACAGCGTATTCGGCGATATAACGGAACAGCGGATGTCGAGCGTTGCGACGAAAGGTATTTCGTCTCGATCTTACAGGGCCCTATTCGAACGGAACATTCCGTTCGCCTGTGTAGAGAGTCAAAGTCTCGAGGAAATAGGAGGCCCCGGGCGAGGGCAAGATCTTCGCGAAACGGTGTTTCACCGGCTGCTAACAAACAATGAGAGACGTTCGAGCGGAAGAAACGGGAAAGCTGGAGAATTCTTTTATTGCGCGATGACTCCTCGATGCGTGAAGCGACATGCAAAAATTTCTGTAGCTCGCTCCGCTGATTTCTTGGTTCATCGTTCGAAACCGGAGGAGGAAGATTTCGTCCCTCTTCAAGAGCCGAATATCTTGCTCACGCGCCGACAAATATGTGCCCATGATTACGAAACTGGTCTAAGTCACGCGTTTCTTGTTCCGAGATATTTAATGGATCACGTTTGAATATGTTAAAAAATATTTTTGTGTTATGCAACATTTTCAAATAGGATTTTATTAGTCTCGAACATTTATTACGCCCATGAAATTTTGTGTGATTCTCGTACAAAAATGTTTTTAAAGTTTGCGTCGACTTGGACCAATTTCAAAATTAACTGAATCACTTTTAAATGACTTAAAGCGATGAAAAACTATGAGTTTTGTTAGAAAAAATAATTTCAATGAAATAATTCATGAACATTTAATTAATTATTTTTAAAAAGTTATTAATTTTTATCATTTTAGGCTTTTATCGTGAGTAGGGCAGTAAAAACACGCAATATCCTTATGTGTTTCTTCCGTTACTGATTTAGTTGTGGCGCATAATGGAAGTAATTTAATATTTCCATATATTTTTGATCCGATATACTCAATTTTCTTCAATTTTTCACTTATACCACTTTCATAATTAACACTAAATGTATTCCTCATAATGTGGATAAATGGACCCTTTTACTACTTTTCCACTTCAATGAACAAAATTTGTTAAGGTGATGTTCTTGACATCTGTGCTGATTGTCATGAAAATAAATAAATGTAAATAATAAATAAGTGGATCAAGATCAATAAGTGTATTCATTTATGTTTCATAGTTCGTTTATTTATTTTTCAACCTCATTTTTAAGATGAAGATAATTGTGCATTATACCTCGGCAATTTTAGTGTTAAATTGTTCGATCAACAACTTAGTTGGTGACTGAAAGATTTTACTTCTAAAGTCTGCACAATCACGCTAATAGATTATAATATTTATTGCAAGAGATTATCTCACAGTCGGATGTAGCGTATTAACATTCAGACGAGCACTCGAAGTAACAAAACAAAGCAGCAAGAAAATCGTCGGCAACCATGCTTCACGGACTATACAGGGTGATCCAGTAACTTTGTCCATCTCGAATATCTCTATTATTTTTAGAGATACAGAAAAATTGTTTCTCCGAGAGTTGAATGTTTCTGGTGGGCCCATAACATGCAAGTAATGTGCAGTAATCTATATCGCTTTCATTGCCCTCTATAAATAATAGAGATATTCGAGGTGGACAAAGTTACTGGATCACCCTGTATATCGATAAATTCTAACAGCGACTTTCCAATAATTTTCAGCCTCTTCTGTTTAATCCGGACATAAATAATGTTATTCGAACAGGAATAATAACGTTTAAAAATCGCGTAAAAATTATCCAGAAACATTTATTCGTAAATGACTGTTAGCTACAGTGTAATTGCATATAGTTGTTGAGTATATGTAGGTCCGTGTTTGGTTTTCGGGATGCGAGTAACTACGAAACAGAGTGGACGGTTTTAATTAAAACAAGATAATTTTAGCGTCGATGAAAAATTTGCGTTCATCGGTTCCGTTTACTCAAATTTCGGTGGTGTTTGGAATGCCGTTTAGAAAGGTCGAGTTATATAACATCGCGCCGTACGTTAATTACCGGTTAAATATTCTTCATTTCGTACGAGCGCGAGAGATTTACGTAGCCTTTCGCTCGGATTTCCTTTTTGCCGACAATGGAATCGGGCTCGCTCATCCTGAGAACTCGGAAGCGAGTGCAAGCTATTTATTTACGCGCGAATCAGCTTAATTGCTCCAAAAATGGAACGGCTTTGTTCGTAACCCGAACCGAACTTTTTTAAAACGCGATTCCGACGCGGTATTTAGTTGCAATTAAATGATTTTCTTTTTTTTTCGTATCATTAAAGGAGCGAACTTTCCTCGGTCGCTTTTCACTCAAAGCATTTTGCTTTATTTCTGCACGTGCGTTCCTTTCTCCTCCGGATCTCTTTTTTATCTTTCGGTGATTCATCTTCGTTCGAATCGCAGAACAGACGATAAATTTGCGACGGCTCGGTTACGTTCACGGTTCCTGCAACTAAGTCATTTTTCACCGTCCACTTTATTCGATCCTTGCTGTCGTTTCTTCTCATGTTGTACGATCTATAGTCTACCAGAAAAATTGTACGTTTATTTAGAATATTATCACCGATTGGACACGCTTCGCGACAGACTCGAACAGTGCACGAAAAACGACCTCGAAATATCTACCGGAAAGTCCTGTCCGTTTATGAGGAGGAAGAAAACGATGCAGTTCTTGATACATTTAATGTCTTGATATACGATCAATGACTTGATGTACGATTGATATACAATTAATGAATTGATGTACAAAGATATCAGGAAAATTTGTCATACATTCGACACGAGATATCTCTACGGTAGTTAATTCTGAAGGGAACATGCATATAGATCTAGTGGAGAACTTATTAATCGTCTATATCTTTATTATGGTTAATTTCGAAGGACACGGGCGTAGAAATGCAGTTGCAAAGAGACACACCCACATATGACTCAAAAGAGTATACACATACACGTTCAAACTCGAAATGAAATTATCGGACAGAACTTTCCGGTGGACCAAACATTTTTTCCAAGTTACACGCGCGTTGTTCGCTGGTATAACGAGATTCTATCGCGGTTGGTGTATTCCCGCGACAAGTTTCAGCCGGCGACTTTTCCAAGGAGTTTGCGCAGCGGAGAAAAGAAAAAAAGGATCGAGGAACGACGTTTCGCGCAGCTCGTAAAATTCTCGCACGTTTTTCGCGAGACGTTTAGTAGCCCGGGGCTGGCATTATTTTTATTCCGAATGCTCGCAGAAAGTCTGGCATAAAGTGTCGGGAAGAGTCTCGCGGAAAAACGTAGGCAGAGAAGATTTGAATAGTTGGCGAAAGTTGCTACATTCGGCAGAGGGTAAGCGTTCCTCGAGGTGAATAACCGTGAACAACTGTGCCGATCGTAAAGCGTTCACCGCGAACGGATAGTGGCGAACATCCGACGCGTGTGCCATTAACGGACCCGGCTTACTCCTACGACGGATCGAAACGAAAGCAAAACGGAGGAAAAGCGAAGAACTATGATCGATCGAGAAAACCCGCGTAATCCCGGAATCGTGGAACTTTGCGCCATACGGTTTAAACGTTTATTACGCTCGAGAGTCGTCGAGATAGTTAATGAGTCTCGTTATTATACACTGCCACTCAAAAATATGTGGACACTTCCTTAAGGGCTAACGCCACTCTAGAAGTCAAAAAAAAAAAAGTGATTTTCGAGAATTTTTAAAGTAAGAATCATACAAGGTATAAAGTCAGGGACAAAAGAGCTTGTACAGGGTATTTCACCTAACTTGATCGCCTTAACACTAGTTTTACGGAACCCGTCAAAATGATGGACCTTAGAGTTCTTATCTTCAATTACGAAAACGATTAAGAAGCTTATGTCAAGGTGCATGTTAAGTCTCGTCGAGATAAAGAATCGTTCTATAAATTGATATATGTATTATCCATTATTTCCTTATTTTTATAATTCGTCTTCAATTTCGACATAAGTGGTCATTAAACGTCCGTAAATCTAGTGTTAAATATGTATATCGCTCATTTTGTATGATAGAAAGAAATGTGAGGGATGGGAAATATTCTGTTCGAAGCCGCCAATACGGTTGTGGGCCGAATTTTGTTCTCAAGGTTATTTTTTTCTTTTTCTTTTTTCGAAATTTCAAGATCATCGTATTTTTTTTTAATCCTTTGCAACTACGATTCATTCAGCAAACGCATCAGACACAACGAACTATTCACTGCTACAACATTCGGATGGTTAAAAAAAGTTCGAATTTGAGACTGTCTTACATTCCGTGATTCTCAACTGTATAAAATTACAATTATTATACTTAGAATTTTTCAAACTTCTAGAGTGGCGTTACCCCTTAAACGATTTAATCGAGGCTATAAATGATTAAAAATTGTATAATCATCTTCCGGGGTGAGCCGCTTATATCATTGACAACCGCGTGGAGAAGGTGTTAACGGTGCAGCGAGAGTCGAGCAGAAACGGACAGGGCGTATTTTTAGCTCGACTCCGTGTCAGATTTCCCGTGCACTCGATACACCGTAAACTCGATGGGGATGGATGGATGGAAACGGTGGTTGCCATGCCTACGTCACCCTTCAACCCTGTCTCGTCTGTCTGTCCGTCTGCTCGTTCGATACCTGGCTACCTTTGCTTCTCGCTGCCGTCGCGCAGATGCTTCCATCTTATTATCATTTATGGTTTCACGGTCTTGCCGAGCTCGCGAAAACCTTGGCAAACTTCTCTAACCGCTCGAGTACGTTCGGTCTCTGCTCCATTCTCTTTCTCCGCGAGAATATCATCCTCGTCTTTCGTGACAACCCCTCGTTCGCTTCATCCTGCCGGTTGATCTTTAACCCCTTCTGCTACAATTTATTCGACAAGTGCGTCAGACACAATGAACTATTAATTCCTAAAACATTAATATTACTCAAGAAAGTTCGAATGTCCACACTGTTTTGCACTTAGTGATCCTCGACTGTGCAAATGGCAATTAGAATGAAATTGAACATTCAACTGTATACAAAATATAAACAAGGTTTATCATATTTGAACTGTGAGTCACGAGTGTAGCTCGTTATTATAGGGCAAGGGGTTAACATGTTCACTGCCACGCTAACGTAGTTGACAATTTCACTACATAGTATTTTTATGATTAATATAATCCTACCACATATATGTTCACAATATTTTGCTTCATCTACTATTCATAAGTCCAAGTGGTTACCACTAGTGTTTTTAAAAAAAGAAAGTTGAAAAATAATTCTCCATAGTCACATTAAAGATCTCGTAAAACCATGCAAAAGCTGATAAAAACATTTTTGATTGGACTGCTAATAACAGAGTAATTTCCACTGATCACGACTCGTGATTCAATCTGTATATTGAACCAATCTATTTATCCGCATTATTTACGATAGAAGAAGAAATACGACGTCGAGTGACAAGGATTGAAATTGAACAAAAGACCGGTTCATGGTTAGTTTCTAGCTGTGTAAAGTCGGTCGATCGCGTGTGTATACGCAACGAGCCGCTACCGTAATCCTCGTTTCTTTCCCGAATGTTTGTAGTTTCGTTCTCGGTGAGAGAACGGTGGCGGTGGTTCGCTCGGAGATCGACTTAAAATAACCCTCGTCGTTCGGCAAAGGAAAAATTCCCCCGTGATTCGACCGCGTTTCCCTCGGTTCGATATTCTCGAGCATAATCGATCGCGAGTAATTACGCCACGGTTTCAACGAGCACCACGGGTTCTCGCGTCTCTTTGCCCCGAAAACGCGAATCAATTAACGACCTTGCTCGAATCGAACCGCCTCTTCTTCTATGATATCGACGATCATTCATCGACGAGGAGGATCTCGAACGTATCGGCTTTCGATGGTTTCTTTAATTCGTTCTTGGAATATCTCGTGAAAATTCATTATCGAGCAATCTATCGATTATACGAAATCGTTTTACCCTTTGACTATTGAAATTACATTTTTTTGCGGATTTTAGTCGCTACCCTAATGTAAGGTACAAATGAATGTGACTACCCCAATATAAGGTGCAAATGAATCTGACTACCCTAATGTCAGGTGCAAATGAATGTGACTATCCTAATATAAGGTGTAAATAATTTCACAAACATAATTTCACATGGAATGTAGAATTATCATTAGATAATTAGCAAAAATTATTCTATATTGAGAATCACTGGGTCTACAGTAATGGAAAGCCTTAACTCTGCCCGCGGAGTCAATGGGCCTTAGGTGATGTCTATGCCTAAGGTCCAATTGGGCAAGAATGTTGCAGACTCAGACCGTTATTTTCCTCAATAAGTGGGTGCTAGTTTTATTGTGCATCTTACAAAAATCTCTTCCCCTTTTAGTTCAATTCTTGAACAGTCCAGACGTCCTTCCGAGTCTTTCATAATGAAGTTAGTTTATTTATTCAAAAGGACATTTAGATTTATTTTATTTCTAAACGAATAACCTCCCTATGTCCCAATATGGAAAATTATTTGTCTTTGAAAAATTTGGATGGTTTCACCAAGTAAACTACAAATACCAAATACCATTTGGATTTCCGAAACAAATTATTGAATATACGGTTGTGGAAGGCAATTGAAATTTTTCATTTATAACAAATTTTACCAAATATTTCCATAATACAGGTAACCCTCATGTAATGCGGTAGATAGGTCCCTAGAAAATGCCTTTATAAATATTTGAGCGTCACTCGTATATGAGTGACACGGCAGTCAAAGTTTGTTCGCGAATCGAAGGTTTGTTCGTGCACGAAATACCGTGTGCAGGAACATGTCCTTGTCAGCTCGGAGAAGAGCATAGTCGAAACTGAAAACGAACGAACGTCGTTGCGTCGGAGAAAAGCATTTCGGCATTTACCGTGATTTATGTCGAGTCTTTAATTAACGTCATACTTTTTCGGTCGACGAGCTTCCCTCGAAATACTCACCGTCGTCCCGGTATCTATCTTCGAGAAAACGTTGCTTAAATAGACGCGAGTCATTTACAAATTTCCGTGTCAATTACCGACGAAATTGCTTATCGGTTTTACATTAATAAAACCGGCTTCGGAACTTTGCACGACTGTTTGCATACAAATAGGTTTATGAAGGAAATATTTTCCCGTTGACCCGAACTGCAACCGAATTCTATTTTATATTTCGTTGCTCTATTTCAGTACTGTAGTTATTATTTTTCGTTTTAGCATTATATTTACTACTTTTAATTTTAGCATTATATTATTATTTGTTTTTAATCCTTTGCACTCGAAAGATAACTTACACTCACTACCCTGTTCAACACGTTGATTGTCATATGAAAGCAATTGTACTTTGTAATATTTATTTTCTGTAATTCCAAGTACGTAATGCAAGTATTGTCAGTTAGAAAAGTCAACAAATTTTGACTAATAAAGCTATTAAATCTGTACAGAAATTTGAGCGTTACCCATATGTGGGTGACATGGCACTCAATGTGTAAGGTTAGTGCTGCACATGTGATGTACAAACATAATGAAGTGGCAATTTGCAATAGTTTTTATATTATTTACGTATCTTTATAATTTATTTTCATTTTTGACATCCTAATATACAGCGGCTCAAAGTAAAACTCGGACACTTGCATATTTTTGTTTTATGAGTAGATAATTGGTGTAGAGCACGAATTGAATGAACGATCGAGTGACTTTTATTAAGCTGTACTTACAGTCATAGAAATCCATAAAAAACGAAAAGGAAATTACAATGTATTAATTGAATAAGAAACAACTGCTACTTTGAGCCACTGTAGATGGTCATTGAACGTCCGTAAATTTAGTGTTTTTCACGCCCGATTTCCCGCAATACTATCAGCGATGTTATGCCGATTAAAATGTAACTTCTCTTCTTTTCTTAACCATTGGAACATATGGTAGTCGATCACGGTTAACCCTCATAGCGACTCGTTAATTCTTTACAACGCGAGTGTGCCACCGCAGACAGAAACTCCATTAATCACCGTTACTTGTAAAATGTGTTCGTGACCTATGAAAATCCTGAGGGAAAGGAAAATTCTAAATTACACTCTCGCTCTTCGCTTTGGTCGTGACTTATTCTCTAACGGGCTACCTATGATCGATTACAAACACCATCTCCATTAACACGTTGACTACCACGCTAACGCGGTTGAAATTTTCATTGGATAGTTTTTTTATGATTAAAAAATCCTAACACACATGCTCACAATATTTTGTTTTATTTATTATGCATAAATCCAAGCGATTACTACTATTGTTTGCAATTAGATAAATGAATAAATTCTTGCTGAATAGATGATTATTTATATTATTTTGCTTTATTTATTATTCATAGGCCTAAGTAATCACTACTAGTGTTTCCAATTAGATAAATGAACAAATCCTTATTAATAGATGATTGATTGATATGGAAATTTAAGCGTCACCCATATGTGGATGTCGTGGAGATGAAACTGTTAATTTAGCAATAATCCCGTGTTTACGTTTCATGGATGCATTCGATGCTGCATGATTTACAAAATGGTCTACGAGGTTACACTTTAATTCGACGAAACGCGGAATCGAAGGGTGATCGATACAACGTGATTACAATACTTGTATGATTATCCCTTTGCACTCGAACGACGACTCGCATTCACCGGTTGGTCTAATAGAATAATTTGTGGCAATATTTCTTAGCTAAACCCGTAGTATTATACGTGCGATGTTTAAACATAATTAAACGGATAACAGTGGCAATGAATGACAGAGAATAATAATAATAAAAAAATTGATGAAACTTTTCGGTTAGATAGTTTTCGAGGTACTATTCGCCAACATGAAAAATGTTTTCGAGTGCAGGGGGTTAAAGTTAGTACACATAATGTCTCGATCTCACGTGCCTCAGCGAACTCCGTAATAAATTAATACTTGGAGTTCGATTTAATAATGTTCGAGGTATATGAAATAAATCAGTCGTGTCGGCAATTGATCCGAACGATCAAAGCACAGAAAACATCGTTTCTCGAATGTAAAGAACGAAATCGTCATGGCAAATAATCTCATTCGAACGTTGTACACGAAATTCTATTACACTTTTTCTCGGAACGGTTTCGAGTGGTTCGAGTCGAAAAAGACAAAAATAAGAAACTCGACTAATGGCGTTGTCGCAGCCGTTCTTTCACGACGTTATAAGACAGTTGAATTTGCTCGAATCGTAGAAGCACGGTCGAGATAAAAGAAAGAAAAAAAGAAAAAAAAAACTATTAAGCGGGACGGTGGTATTTAACGCTGCAGCTATTTCCAGGTGCGTGCGTCGTCGGCGTCGAGTGCTACTCGCCGACGAGCTACGACGCCACTCGTGCAGCCTTTTATACCACTTAATCTCCTTTCACCTGGTCCGTCGAAACGAGACATTTTCAGTGGCACTCCTTTTACTACCGTTTCCGACCTACGTTTATCCGCGAAACGCGACAATTTTCAGTTTTAACTCACCCGGAATCGGCTGGACCGATTGCGACCTTCGCTCTTCTCCCGATCGAGACATCAGCCGATTCTCCTAACTCCCTGTTCGCTATAACGACGAGCACATTCGTGACACGCTCGCGGTTCGATTATGGTAAACCTTGTTTAGATTAGGGGGACCGGAAAGTGTTGGTGGGGTTATGTAGAAATAAACTATGCGTCGAATATTAGAGTAATAATTATATGTATGTATTTGTAGAAGGTAAGGTTATGGTGGAAGTACTGTTAAAAATACAGGCTCGGTGTAAGCACGATGGGCGCACAGTTAGAACTAATTAAAAATTGTCGAGGCAGTTCATACAGCGATACGTAGATTTATTATAAAATTTAAAACTACCCACCTACCTAGCCAGACACTGCTTCCAGTAGGGGCAAGGTAGATCAACGGCTGAGAGGACATTGCTCGACTCGGCCCTTATAAGGAATTTTATTCGTGTTCCAATAGTCTTTCTGTTAGATATGGAAACACTCAGCAAAGTTCCCAGTTTGCCACCGTCTGAACGGTGCCCAGGTCACGCCACGAGCAGGTGGGGTTGGCACTTGGCATCACCAGGGCGCTGCAAACCCCGATATGCCTTTGAGACCCACAGCGATACCTAGAGTATCGCAGGCCCCAAACCTTAATCAATGGACGCTGTTAAAATATGTTTTCTCCAGAATAAAGTATGTAGTGGGGATTGGTGTGCTGCTGGGGATGAACAAACGACTAAGTTAAAATTAAACTATTTCATTGGTTCCGGAACATTTAAGGGAAGTTGTCAAGAACCGCTCTTAAGGGTATAAATTGTACGTTATAAAAAGCTGCAAAGGCCAGTTGTTGATTATTTATGAATATTCTAAAGTTAACAATAAGCCCAATGGCTTTATGCAGAACGGTCTTGATATTCGAACACTCTTCAGTCACCTTACTTTAATGTTGTAGCAATGAAACTCTAGCGGAAACGCAGGTGGATATTACAGCATGATCGTTTATTATGCGAAACCGAGGAAAACCTTGCGATTAGAAACGACCTCAAAGCGATATCCGCCTGTTATCTCGAGCAACGCGTTACAAATGTTTACGTTGATAAGGCAGGTGACTCGTTCGAGTACGCATCTCAAATACTTTGTTGCGACGGTGAAGACATTCGTTACAGATTCTCTTTCCTCTTCTTCCCACAGACAGATATTATTATTGTGAATTTAATGGATAAAAAATAACTCAATCGCCTGCTGACAAGAAATGTTCATTAATGTAAGTGAAGTATAAGAAGCGTGAGGACAAAATCCTGAGTGAAAGGCGTTACACTGCTGAGGGTTGTCGCACGACTAACTAACTGAAAGCTCGGAAAAAACATATTACATATATGCAATATGGTTTTTATGGCCTGATCTGAGGCCAACCTGAGGCTACGTTAACACGTTAACTGCCACATGGAAGCAATCGAAAATTGCATTAGGTAGTATTTTCATGTTTAACAAATCTTACCAAATATTTTCACAATACTTTCTTATATTTATTTTCCGTAGTTTGAAGTAACAAATGCGAGTATTCGCAGTCAGACAAGTGAAAATATTAGGAATAATGTAACTATTGAATGTCACCAATATATGAGTGACATTACAGTGATAGTGTTAGCAGTGGAAGTTGCAAAAAAAAATTATAGATTGAAAATACGTCCAGTATCAATAATTATATGAATCTGTACCGATTGCTTCGCGTTTCGCGGAGTCCAAGTTTCTTGGATTTGACCGTTCGATCGATCGGACAGACCCTGCCGGATATATCCCCGGTTTCAAACGCACCACGCGTTGCGTTTACCATCGTTCCGCGAACAGCGAGAGAAAGAAGTGGCAAAAGTGGCACAACGAAACCATTCACTGGACAGAAGGACGGTCAAATGCGCGTATATTTCATGGTAACGTCGGATCGATCCCCTCAGGGGTTTCTGTCGATGTGTAGATAATGCCTGGGCACCTCGTCAGAACGTATCGTAACGTCATCTCTACCTATTACCGGAGATTTCTTCGAACTGTGATTCGCGAAAAGAGGATTTCCGATTCATCGATTGAATCCATGTCTTTTCGTTTAGTGATCGAATCGACGCTTTTTGAATTACCGATCGAATCGATGCTTTTTCATTTACCGATTGAATCGATGGTTTTTGATTTATCGATCGAATTGACGCCTTTTGATTTACTGATCGAGTCGACGCTTTTTGATACAACCGATGAAGTCAGCGCTTTTCAATTCACCGATCGAATCGATGCTGTTTGTTACAATCGATCAAGTCGACGCTAAGAAATTTCAGATATGCAGCATGCGTTTCGAGATAAGTTGAAGAATGGAGTCGCTGATGTTCGATCATAGAAAATACCGATTGCGTTTTCGTGTTTCACCTATTTTTCTTCGGAGATATTGCGAATACGTTGAAATATAGAATATACGTGCTTCGATACTTTATCAATGAACGGTTATCGATCGAGAATTTATCTATATGTACTTCCTTCGCTGACAATTCGTTCATCCTTGAATTCAGATACGAAAACTGACACACGCTGTGGTACATAAATTGTATAAAAAGTGGGACGTTAGGCATCGGCCTTTCTCGGGATTTATTCGTTATTTCATAATAGAACGATAGAACGTATCTATTGTCTGTAATCGGTAATTGCGTTAAGATAAACGAGATATGACACGTATTACTAATAGTTTTGATTGCCGCAGAACGATTGACGGTGTAATTACGGTAACTTATAGTACGCGTGTGTCTATACGTCATTTAAAATACAAAAATTAATTTTATAGTACACGCATATCTATATATTATTTAAAATATGAAAATTCATTTTATAATACACGCATATGTGTACATTTTTTAAAATACGAACATTAATTGTATATTACACGTATATCCATACATCATTTACAGTACGAAAATTGATGATATAATACACGTATATCTATACGTCATTTAAAATACGAAAATTAATTTTATTAATAACAACCGAATCATCGGCTGTCGTTATCATTTTTTGAACGATCTTACGTAAGAGACTGTAGCAACCGCTCGAAAATGATCTCGAGAGATGTTTGATGAACGACGCACTTCTCTCCGTTATCTGTCGACCGATTCATCGATTCGACGAGTTTCGTTGACTCATCGACCTGCCGTAAATTCACGATCGTTGAAAAGGAAATTCCCCTGATCCGCGGATCGATCGTCCTTCCGCGTGAGCTTTGGACCGAAATGGTGACGCGCGATTCTTGGCCATTTTCGAGGGAATCCGTTTCTAGCTCGGTATTTCTTGCAAGGTGAACAGGAAATCCGAGCTTGCTGCACGGTTTCGCGTATGTTGCCGTTCTTGGTACACGCTTCCTCGATCAAGAACGAGTCGACGTCGTTTCGAAAGAACTTCGAAATCGCGTCGGGTTTTGTCGAAAGCGAATGTTACGTTTCTGGTACTCCCACGTGGTGGCCCAAATACCGCGTTCTAGCCAACTGAAATTCGAAAATTAGTCCACGAGCATTGTTGCGATCGGTAGAATTTATTAGTATATTTAACGCTAGATTTACGGAGCGAGCTGAAATTACTCGTAACATTTTTATTTTAACACTAGATTTACGGACGTTTAATGATTACTTATGTCTAAATTGAAGATGAACTATAAAAGTAAGGAAATAAAGGATAATACATATATCAGTTTATAGAACGATTCTATATCTCGACGGAGATTAACATGCACCTTGGCATAAGCTTCTTAAAATTTTCGTAATTGAAAATAAGAAATTTAAGATCCGTTATTTTGAGGGGTTCGGTAAATCTAGTGTTAAATTACAAACACTACAGGGAAGCTTTTATAAAAATTTATGTTAACCGATGTCAGGATAAAGGGTCATTTTATAAGCCAGTTCACGTATCATCCATTATTTTTTTTTGTAATTTAGTTTTAATACAAAAATAAATGGCAATTACGCCCCCGTAAATCTAGTGTTAAAAAATGATATTTCCATGAACTCCGCACGATCGCACTAACAGATTTTGATGCTTAGTATGAAACATTATTATTTTATTAGATGCAGAAGATTTACGTTGAAACACGCACTCGAGAATAATGAAAAAAAGTAACAAGAAAATCGTCACCAACCGCGCCATATGAAGATATGTATATCGATAAATTCTAATAAAAAATAATTGAGACGTTTCTGCTTGAAGTCTGAAAACCGCGGTTTCTTCAAAATCGATCCTTAGGAATAGACAAAATATAACTGGTCATACGATATACGCCACTCAGGAAGCGCAGAAATCGAATGACTATGTACTTTCAGTTTAATAATGCATATCGGGACCGTAACGGTACCTCGATACTAATTATGAATGCATCGATGCGAAATATCGCGATAACAGACGAATAAAAAAAAATATCGTATGTCGATCGCCATCGATTCTCATCCTAAAAACATTGAATAGAAAAAACATTGCATACAGATCGCGATCGATTCTTGCCCCGCAAATGTGCACTACAAAAAACATTACATACCGTTCGCGATCGATTTTCGTTCCAGAAACATTAAATAGAAAAAACATTGCGTACAGATCGCGATCGATTCTTGCCCCGAAAACGTGAAATGAGAATCAATCGTGGTCGTTCCATTTCGCGATGAAAAATATGTTTTGTATTTTGTATCCGTAAATGCATTTCCTACGGAAACCGCATTCGGTATCTCGACATTGTCGTTGCGCGACGAATATTCTGAAATGTGTCGTCATTATTGTTCGCAGGTTGCGCAGAACGCGATATTCGAGCGGAAAGGTTGCGGTAAGTGCTGGAGAATTTACTTATTCCGCGTCGTTTCTGTATCTACCCATCGATTTCGTTTTATGTGCTTTTCCCGAAATTCGGGAGAATATAAGAAATACCGATGGCAAACGTCTTCTTTCGCTATCGCATACGTATCCGAAAGTTCCATCGTAACTCCGGTGGTTTCGATAGAGCACCTTTTTTTTACGACCGACGTTCCATAAACGTAGAGTTTTATTTCCTCTGGATCAGTCCGGAACCGGAAGTTTTGGGTATAGGAATCGATGAGTCGTTAACTCACGACTCTGACATTCAATGTCATATTAACGCTTTGACTGCCATGTCATCCGCATTTGAGGGACGCTTAAATTTCCATAGGGATCAATCATCTATTTAGTAAAAATTTGTTCATTTAATTGGGAATATTTGTGTTAACTACCAAATTTGTATTTCAACTTTATCGCATGGGTTGTAAATTTATGTGTCATGTACTTTTATAAGTTAGACAACACCGAGATAAAAAAGAATTTTGAAAACCCAAATGTAAGCGTTTATCGAATACACATTTTATTTAATATAACTCTACTGCAAGTGATAAAAGAGGAACAAATATAAAAATACATGACTCGTGATCTTGATTCTTGGACAAATTTTACTTACATATAAAAGGCAGAACATTCACCATTTCGTTAAATAAAACATACACAGGCTCACGAATGTATTCGAACGATTATATATTTCTAATTGAAAGTGACACAGACTGTACAATATACAAAATATTTAAAAACTCTCGTATGTATCGTGCATAGAGAATACGCGTCAACTTCGTATTAAACGTTCGATTAGTCGAAATAATGTTGCTATTAATTGAACCCATTCACCGCACATATCGACTAACTCCACAAATTAATTCCTAAAAGCAGATCAGTCAGGCTGTCGAAAATTTCTGCCAGTCCAAACCAACCACATTTCACAAACAAGCAATTGGTAAACTGTCAGAAAGATGAGGGAAGGTCATACATAATAGCGGCGAATACATAAGAAAGTAATATAATTTTGTTATTCAACGAAAGCGAAATAAATGTCTGATAAAAAAACGGAAGTTGACTCGACCTAATAGATAAAAAAACCAGGTGGAGTCGTGAAGCGAAAGCGTATACCAGGCGTATGAATACGTTTTTCCCGGTTGAACTAAAAGATGGCTTGAGCGGAAAGTACGCACTGTATTAATTCGAATCATACGACATTATGTTCGTCCGACATTAAACGACAAGTACGTACAAATTAAGTCCGCCAAAATCTAGTGTCTTTGTTTTATCATTCAACGATCATGTCGAATTTTGTGCCCGAAAAGGAACATTTGCGGCACGCGTTGCTTTTCTTATTCGATCAAAAGGAAAAGGCTGTTGAAAGTCATAGTTTGCTGGTAGAAACATATGGTGAACACGATCCATCGATTAGAACATGTGAGATATGGTTTCGATAATTTAAAAGTGGCGATTTCAATGTAAAAGACGGTGAACGATCTGGTCGATCACATAAGTGCGAAGACGAGCAATCGCAGAAGTTATTGGACGATGACCCAACTCAAACTGAACAGTAATTGGCAAAATCTTTAAATGAAGTTCCTTGATCTTTTATTGCTGTTATTTTGAACCTTCGATATTCTAAACTTTCTAAGATCTATAATAATGTCTATACCCCTGAAAATTACGTGTCTTCTTTACAAAAAAAAAAAAAAACGGAAAAAATGTATGCATACACCTGGTAAACGATAAAGGCATAATGCGGTAAGTGTTCCCTGAAGGAAGTTTAATTAAAAGAATTATCGAGATCGAAACAATATTGGTCTCGGGAGTGGCTGGGAGCATCCCCGTTTGCGAGGAGGGTCGGAGGGCAGGGAAAGGAAGGACAGAAGGAAGGAAGGAAGGGTCGGGAAAACGGGTCGATAATCCGTAGGTTTATATTCCCGGTGCAGTTTCTGGCCGCGTCCGGTCGTAGAAAATTTATTTGTCTAGCTCTCGCAACGCTTTTACCGTCGGCCAGGATCGACCGGATAATTCGTTCTCGGTTTTAATAATATATCGTGATCCTGCAGTTGCTCTTCCGTGCAAACACCGAGCTGCGCCTACTTTTTCCAATTGATCACTCGACCTTGGTGCTCGCGCAACGCCACTCGCGATGAATAAGTTGCTGCAACGAATAAATACATACGAGCCACAGAGTGTTTCGAACGCGAAGAGGGTGACTCTTGTCGGATATTACTCGGTTAGTTTCAGAGGAAATCAGAAATTTCATCCGTATACAGTCGCTAGCGAATTAGATTCGCACCAAGTAACGTTCAATGATTTGCAGCGTCTCGCTCTCCGGGATTCAGTTATTTGGGAACTCGGGAATTGGAAATTCAGGAATTCATTAATATGGAGATTTGAGAATTGGAGAATGTGGAGATTTAAGAATTCGAAAATGTGGAGATTTGAGAATTGGAGGATGTGAAGAATTGAAAATTAGAGGCTGTGGAGATTTGAAAATTGGAGAATGTGGAGATTTGGGAATTGGACGATGTAAAGATTTGAAAATTGGAGAATGTGAAGATTTGACAATGTAAAGATCTGGAAACACGAAATTTGAGAATGTGGTAATTGGAAATGCAGGGGTTCTGAAATGTGGTGACACGGGAATGCGGAATTTGGGAATGCGAACGTCCGGAAATGGGGGACTCGGCAATACGGTATTTTGCAATGTCCCATTCGAGAATGCGAGCATTCGCGAAGTTTGTAATTATGGGAACATACCTAGTTACGAAGATTTGGCTAATTCGGAAAGCGGAAACGCCATAATTCGTCAAACCGAACTTCCAGAAACTTGTAAACTGCTGGACTCGAGAGTCTGAAATTTTCAAATTCATGCACTGCGAAATTATTGTGTCACGAAACCGCTGTGTATTTGGTAAGATTTATTAATTGGTTGTCATACTTTGACGAGTCTGACTCCTGACGCACAAGAACTGCCGTCTAATGCACAATTATTTTGATGTTAAAAATGCAGTTGAACAATAAATGAACAAACGATGGAACATAAATAAATACACTTATCGATTCTTGACATCAGCACAGATGTCAAGAAAACCATCTTAACAAATTTTGTCGTTTGAAGTAGAAAGTTCGTAAAAGACTCATTTAACCACTTTGATAGTTATAGTGATAAATATAATAAATCTTTCCGTAATTTGGAATACGCTTATACGGAAAATTCATCTTTCCACCGTTTTAGAAGTTGCCTCATGACGCTTCTAGCACAACGGACTGTATCTCCTCAATTTAGTATCTTATTTCAGCAAAGAAATTGCAAAAGGAAATCGAAGTATTAACCCTTAACGGTCCGGAAAAATTTCAAGTGTTCTTCGTAGCAGGTTCAAGCTATTTTCTGTACGAAGAGAAACATATTTCTGTGGCATCAATATTTTTATAGCAAGTATAGGATAGAAAACATTTACATGTATTAGGGTATCCCATCCGTTTCTTCCTTTTTTGGTACAAAATTTACAGACAGTATTTATTGTTCAAGATCGATTCCGTGCATTAAATATGAACTGTTCTGCTCATCCTCCATCTTCATTTCCTCTTTTCAAAATTTTTGAGATTTGTAAAATATTCCTCAAACTGCGTTTCGTAATTTAAAATTGAATCATAATTAAGTCTTACCACTAAGTTTATTTTATAACAGCATTAAGAGTGACGAAAATAATAAAATAATTGTTGCCACATACGCGGCATTGGACGCAGTAAGTAAAAGTGCAATGCCGATTATGTATATGGCGGCATTGGACCGTCAAGGATTAATAAAATAGTTCTGCAAACCATCAAAATATTTGTTCCCTCCTTTATCCGTCAAAATAATTATTGAAAATCGGCTTAATTATGACTTTCTACATAGAGGTGCCCCCTTAACTCGTTATTCGCTGACGGTAAACTCGATGCAACGAGGTAACGTCAACATTAGAAGCCGACTCGTTTCAGCTCCTCTCGGCTTTATCGTAATCTTTGCTCGGCAAACACTTCTAGCCGAGATCCTCGTATCTCGTCTTCGCCCGATGAAAAGGAGGTTGAGTTTTTTGGTCGGCAAGCACGGCCTTTATTTTTTCTCCTCATCTTCGTCGTTTTTTCAAAAGTTCTTCCTCCCCTGCTTTATTCAACAGCGAGTTCTCTCTCCGCCAGCGACATAGTCTGAATTTGCCCGGCGTGTTTGGTCTTCCGTCGGTGGAAAAAGTTTACGCGCGTAAATGAACTTTTCTCGGAAACTTTCAAGGGACCCGCCACGAATTTTCTAATTGCTTCGCCGACGTTTTCACTTTCTAATTAAATTATCTCCGCCCGGCCGTCCTCGGGGCGATAACGCGTCGAAGGTATCGACGATACGAACGATCGTCGATGCTTTCGTCGAATTCGATCGTTGACTCATCGATTTTACGACACGCGGAAATTTTCCAAGTTGCGCTGTCCCTTTTGCGACAGATCGATATTTTTCTTTATTAACGTTTAAAAAAGTTTAATAACGGCCGCGCGTGTACGCAGTCAAACTTCGTCAAGTTTGATTCATCGATTTAGCTCAATCGGATGAGGAGTTTCTGAGAAAAAAAATTCGTAAGCGAAGTCTATTTTCACAAAAATGGGGAAAACTGCACATTTTGAAGGCTCGTAATTTCTTAACAAATTCGAAATCGGCAAAATGATGACTTAACATCCCCCCCCCCCCCCAAATTTCACATACACTATATATCACATATTTTGATTAAAACAAAATCGCAGATGGTGAGGTCAAAAAATGAGCGATTCGGCGTGGAATGGCCCAGGGGACAATGTTAAACTGTCATAATATTAGCCCTTATCGGTCACTAGCTTTTTATACGTGATTCTCACTAGGTTGTAGCTGGTGTCTGTAAATGTGCGACAATTTTCAGTATTATAAGAATAACGTGTTTGTTAGAAATTATGTATTTTTTGAAAGAGTATTATAAATATATCGGTTTCGATTAAATATTTATAAGTTTTTAATTTATGATATTTTTTTTAATCTACTAAAGAGGCCATCATCACCATCATTCTCAATTTCGATCCAATCATGGTACGAGTTAATTGGTTCTCTAACTCGAGATAAAAGTAAACTTTCTTTTGTTTAAACCTTTGCACTCTAGAAGTGACTGACACTCACCATTTCGTTTAATACAGCAACTTGGAATTTATATTTTTTAACTAAATCTATAGCTTCGCACATGTAATGTATAAACATAATGAAACAGTTAATGGTAGCAAGTAAAAAAGAAGAAATAATATTTTTGAAATAATTCATCAAACTTCTCCACCAAAGTTTTGCAGTTGCTATCCGCCAGCAGTAAAAAAATACCTTGGAGTGAAAAGGGTTAATATCAGTGTTTCTCGTTGCCATTATTCGTTTTTGCACGTATAGAAGATATTATAATAATCCAACAGAGAAATATCAACGAATACTAATCGTCATCGTGAGCGAAAGCGTACGAACCAGCTAGCGGTTCGTTCGACAAGAAGTTGTTTATACATATTGAGGTTTTATGCGGTAAAAATCGATGACGGTATAGCTTGACGTCTGTGGGAACGAAACGTGCAGAAAGAATAAACAGGAGACAGAAGGTTGATGCGTCTTTCGACGAGAATCGAAAGGAAGGCGTTCGCGAGAACGAAGCAAAAGCGGTTCCTTATTTTCCTATTAATCAGAGCGTTAACCGATTGTACGCGTCGAGGAAAAGGAAGTATGCTAATTACGGTAATATCGTTGAAAAACGTATTATCACTGAGAACTGTGTTACATCGTGGTAATTTATGTATAACCGATACAAACCAGAGAAATTGTTTCCTCGAAACATGCTCGTCCGCGACGCCGACGCAATTACCGCATCTTCTTTAAGGTTGGAAACCGTGATTTTCTGTGTCGAGAAATTCTTCTGTTATAAAAATTGCTGATTTACGCTCGACACGATACTTCAGGAAAATACAACGTTCTATGAGTATTTGATTATAGTCTTATATCAAAAGAAAGAACACATAATTTATATTTTCAAATAGATACTTTATTTCGAAGGTAATAGAACGTTTTGACTGTTTCACGAATATAGAAAGAATGAATCCTTCTGAAACTGCACGCAGGAAAACTAGCGTATACTTTCAGAAAGTGAAGGAACGACTCCAGAGCCCTCAATGTATTAGGTCTGCCGGAAAGTTCTATCCGTTTATGAAAAGAAAGAAAATGATGCAGTTTCTAATACATTCAACCATCTATCGATCCTATCTTCCGTAGATGGTCCAAAACGATTCATGGAGCCGAGTTATTTAATGTTAGGAGACTTTTACAAGGGTAGAAATTTACTTTAAGGGGTTGAAATCAGACCTTAAAGGTAGAAGAAGTACAGAACACATATTTTCTATTATATTGTTTAAATAAATTACAATTGTACAAATATTTTTAGATTATCAATTATCATCTCTCTATCTCTAATAGTGTCCGAGATATCCAACCAAATATGTTTTGTTCCCTCACCTTTGAGAGCTCGATTCCAATTTTCCGATCCTTGATTCCAACCGCTTAAAGTGGATATTAGCAGTTACAAAAAGAAACGTGTTGAATATTTTTCCGAGAACTACATTTCTGCTGAAGTTCATCAAAATTGACGACTAACACTTCGGTATGATCCTTTGTTAGATCTGGTACAATTAGCGACCCATTGACTCTGGTGGCAAAGTTAGGCCTTTTCTTCGATATACTGCGCCTCTCAACGTAGTGATTCATTGTTGTATCGCGTAAATAATTTTATACCAACAACGAGACACCCGATGCATCGACTAAGAAGATACAAATTCCTTAGGTGGCCGCTAATGGAAGTCCAGACAGGAGTCGCGTTGCCAAGTTCAGAGGTTAAAGAAGCACGTGGAATGCGAGAAATCGTCTGGCCAAGACGAGCAATTGTTTTCTCTCCCATGCAACCGAGTTTCCCGCAATTAACGCCTCCGTGCCAAGATCGGTCAATCGGTGGTCATTAATCTCGTTTGCCACGGAAATGGTATATTCTTTCTGCCCGCGTTACTCCTAAGAAATGCGAGACTCGTGTATCGCTTAAACGTTGCACCCGCGAGAATATAAATTTATTCTTTTCGATATTAGTCTTTCTGGATGAGAACTGTGTAATTAACTGTCCGCTCAAGTCAAACCGGTAACATAGTAAATTTATAGCTGAATTTTTTGTTGGGCTTTACAACTCAACGACGATTGAGATAGTAAAACAAGGATTACGACAAAGAGTTTTGTATGTGTCCACCAGCGACCAAGTTGCATCCTATCCATGAACTAAATGCACTGCGAGTGCAGTAGAAGGGTTGGGATAACGTTAGTCGCTGATTAGTCTTATTTTTTTAAGGAACACCTACTCACCCTTCATCTCGCTCGCGGTAGGAATTGGATGACGCTCTAAGTCAACAAGGATGATTTGTAATATCGTGAACGGCAGTTACAATCCATACATCAGTTAGTTATTATCAGTACATAAGTCCATCAGAGTTGCAATTAGTCCATCAGAGTTAAAAATAGTCCATCATAAATCTTGAAATAAAATGAACGATTTGGAATCGGCGAAAGACCCGTCCATGTTGTGAAGTAAACTGTGCCCTTAACACGGCGGAAGCGTACGCGATCGGCAAGACGAGGAACAGATCGATCGCGTTATCCGAAAGCGAAGATTTTCGTCGTATTGGTTCGTTGACCCTGCAGCGTGCAGGAAGGAGGAGCACATCGCGTCGCGCGAACGCGGAACAAAGAATTCCAAGGGAGAAGAACGGCCTCGTCGAAGCTCTGGCCCCGACTCGTCGGAAAAACGACGCGATGGTCGCACAGTTTGTCACTGCCAAGGTCCCCATAGGATAGCCAGGCCGCTTCGGCTTCGAGCGGATCGCGCGCGAGTCGAGCGGTTTTCTTCTTCGACGCGGAGCCACCGAACGGGGACCGGTCGAGGAACGTGACCTGCCAACGCAACGAGCCGCTGCATTTTACCTCTTCTTCTCGTCTCGACTATCCACGGTTAGAATAACCGAGCCGAATCATCGACGAACGCGATGGATCGTTAACCGCGTCGATCGATCCTCACCGTGTTCGACGGCACCACGTACGAGCTGTGCAAATAAACTAACGAGACTGATCCTTTTTCACCGGTATAATTTTAATATTACTTCAATTTAACATTGTCCCCTGGGTCATTCCACAGGAATGGGTAATCCATCAGAATGGGTCATTACCCATTTTTGTGAATATAGATTTCACTTACGAATTTTTTTCTCAGAAACTACTCGTCCGATTGAGCCAATTTTTTTGTTGTTTTATTCATAAAGGATTGACTCCAATTTTCACGGACGGAATTATCGAATCCTTGACCGGTGTGCTCGACGACCAATTAATGTCGCGAGGACGCGTTTTGTAGGTGATTTGATCGATGTAATAGTAATTTAAACTCAACGCTTATTTATTTGAGAGTAACTTCGTTGAAGGTAGTCGTTACGAGGTGTATGATATCGTGTTTGATATTCTAACGGTGTGTTGTATGGTGTTTGAATTTGATCGAGTGAGTTGGATGATGATTAAAATAGTTATATGTATTAGATGGTGGTTGAACTTATTCTAAGTGTATTTGATGGTGGTTAAACTTGATATGTCTTTGCTTATAATTTGTATAAAATTGCTTACAATTTTTAAATCTAATACATATGATTCTAATTATTACGTCCCACAGAGAAGAAATTTGTTGGTAAATATCACTGAATTTGCTATCTTCCTGAGCAAATGAAAGAAACGCAAATTCGCTCATTTGAGAGATTCGTGAGGCAAAGTTAGCCTACTTACGTTGCACTCCAAATGTAACCCACCGTTTTACGACCACACCGCGACTAATCGATGGTTTTCGAAAATAAACGATCGATACGACGAAGCGTTATCTCAATTAATTATACGACGACGATTAACGATGAACAAATGTATTCATCTCGTGGCGTAATTTATTTCTCATTGTCCCGTAATTGGCGGGCTGAATGAAAGAGAAAGCTTTCCGTGAATCGATGCCCGGCGAAAAAGGAATGCAAATTATTCTCGGATCCTTCGCCTTATTTGTCACGCTGCCTGATAGATTTAGCATCGGGCTCGAAACGGGACGGTATTTATTCGCGACTTTGATTCAAACGATCGTTCAATCTATCTTTCGGTAGTCGCTAATTGATGCCTTTGCTACGAAAACTAGTTCGTTCCGTCTTTGTGTCGTACAGTTTGTACAACAAGCAGAATCTGCAATGGTACTAAATTTCGAGGCAAAGTCGTTACCGTGACTACATTCGTGGACATTGACGTTTACAGTGAGGGATACAAATATTCGTATACTTGGAATGTAGAAATGAAAATAATATTTTCTATATTATTAAGTATATTTAACACTGAAACTACCGAATCGGTCAAACAATCGTTGCTAACATATGTTAACATATATATGTGTGCGTGCGTATGTATATATAACAAAATGTGTCTTAAACTAATGATTTTTTTATACAAATAGGTTAATACTTTTTTTTTTTGTAAAGAATAAGAAGGAGCATCAATGGACTCAATAAAAAATATATGATTCCATTAAAAAAAAAAAAACATTAACACCTTTCATACGACCTTTACACGTTCACTTATAAAACAAGGTACCATCCGAAACATTGTTTGCTATGCGCAATAGTAATGACGTAAATCTAGATGGCAAAATGTAGCAACCCACCCTGCATTATATTTTATAATATATTATATCAATAATATATAAATTTATACATCTAATTTAAAAGTATAATTTATACAAAATGGAAAATATACGGTAAAGTGTGAACAATTACATTCGATTCTTTTGAAACATTTACAATGTCGTGAATATGGTGGTTCGTTAAGGGTTAATAATAAACAAATAATAATTTCGAAAAATTTCATCAAGCTTTTCAACTAGAAAGTTTTACAGTTGCTATTTCGCGGTTTCGAAATTTTCGATGCTGTCCTAAAATCGTCCGAAATTCGCGCGTTCCATTTTACTTCGAGCAGTAACGTGCAACAAGGATCAAGAAAGATTGATCCACAAAAGGAAACATCTCGAAAGGAAAAGTCCATCGGTTGATTCTTCGCGGTATTCGCGCAGAAACGTGTCGCGGTTGGCGAAAAACGAAGAGAGTGTATCCGTCATCGATCGGATCGTCGTTTCGCGTAACAATCTCGAGGCGTGCTCGTTTTATCGCGCGTTGAACGTCGCCTTATCGGTACTACCGAACACGAGATAAACACTACCATCTATCGTCGCGTCGAAGATAAGGCTCGACACCGTGAGTTCAATTCGGAAGCCATCCGATCGTACTGTTCGGTATCGATGTTGCGTACACGTTTTTCTTTCGTTTGAAGATGATACACGTACAACCAACTTCGTATTAACGGACAATATTCGATAATGACCGAGTGAAAACTTGGATGAATTTTTGTGACGTACTTGTTTCGAGGCTCGCTGGTATCCACTGTTAGAATAGAATCATAAGGGCTTATTTTTAACTTTGGAAAATTCATGACTAATCAACAATTGCCTTTTGTGGCTCTTTACAGCGTGCAATTTATATGTATTCTTAAATAGACTCATAAAAATCAACCAATGAAATAGTTTAATTTTAACTTAGTCGTTTGTTCATCCCCAGCAGCACTTCAATCCACACTACATACTTTTTTTTCCGGAGAGAACACTAGTTTTTCTCTTTATTATATTTCCAATAACTCTCAAAGAGTACACATTAGATTTATATTTATCTTTTAAAGTCCGTAGTCAGTTTGCGCGGTGTTACTATCTTTCTTAAATGCTCAATGGTGTCTTAGCTTTAATAAAGCACACACATTTTACCCTCGCAAGTTGTTTGCTTATTATTGCCTTTCGAGTGGTTTCACTGATCCCACAGCCTAACTACTTCGTGGTTCATTATCCCCTTGCCATACTTTGACGAGTCTGACTCGTGACGCATTTGCAGCTTGAATGTAATAAAACATATCGAAATTTTGATACACTTATATGTATTAGTTGATAAACACTTATAATTTGCATAATCCAGGATCATCGAATATAAGGTACGTATGGCGTTTTATCTTTCCTTGTTCGTATTAATATTGTAGCTGTAATAGTTGGTTCTAATAGACGCATCAGAAATATAAATGGCGTGGAAAGCGGTTAAGTTGAATCCCGAAGAACACACAGAAAACAAATTTTGTTTAATTCAAAATGGGATAAAGTTTCTGAGTAACATGGATCTATTTTATTATCTGAAATTCGCACATACAAATAAATATTCCAACAAGTCGTCGCAAAGAGGGTTTGCTACGCGATGATCGACTCGCGCGAATCGAAATAGGTTCCCGATTACTCGCGCCAACGGTTTCGCGCTACTTTTTCCTTTTTTCCCGTCGTACTTTTTATCCAGGTGGAATTCACTAGGCGATCGAGTGGAGAGAGAAAGAGACACGGGACGTTCAACGGCAACCGGGACATTACGAAACGGTCAGTCACGGTGTTTTAGCGCGTTTTACGGGACGATTCGGAGTCCGCGAGTGTCACGCTCGCGTCCTTCTCGTCTATCCTTGAACTGCGCTCGTTTTACGAGCCACGAATCCGTCTCGGTAATTTACGAGCAAATTAATCGCACGCCCACGTTTGCCCGGAGCGTCCGCGCGAGCTTTTACAACGCGGACGAGCCTCCGACCGATCTACGAACGTAACGCGATATCTTGTAACCCGAACAAATCAAAGTGACACTACAACAGGATATATGTATATTGTTTTAAGTCGTTGTTCGTGTTTTTACCGACGTTTCTAACGGTGTAACGAGAGAATGTTGCCAAAACCGCACCACTTGGCGAAGTATTCGTAATACGAAGTTTTGGTAAGTTTGTCTGAGATTTTGGCTTAGCAATTTTATAGCATACCGTTTAACTCTTTGCACTCGAAGGTATTTTTACCGATAGCGGATAGAAAAGCTAAAACTATTTGGTTGGAAGGCTTAATGATTTCTTTCGAAGTTATATTGGCTGCTGCATTATATTTATACATCATACGCGCAACATTATAGATGTAGTAAAAAAATACTTATTTAAAATTACTGTATTAAACAAGGTGGTGAGTGTGAGTCACCGTTCGAGTACAAAGGGTTAGATAGCTTATGTATAATAAAAACGGTGATTTATAAAAGTTCCACAACACCAGGTTTTTAACGAAGTCAGGTTATATATTACACCATCCCCTTTTAATATTTTCTTCAAGTGTTCTTTCGATGTTATGTCACGTTATGTCACGTTCACGAGTCGCCGTTCGAGCCCAAAGGGTTAAATCGTTGAAAAGATCTGGACACAAAAACACTAAATAGAATCGCAATTAACAATTAACAATTCTTTTTTTTGCACTCGAAGGTATTTTTACCGATAGCAGATAGCAACTCTACAACTTTTTAGTTCCAAAGTTTGATGAATTTTTTCGAAGCTTTTATTTGTCTATTATTAATTTCCTCTATCAGCTATTTCATTCTTTTCTACATTACATATTATACATAACACTGTCGTGTCAGTTAAAAAAATACCTATTCCAAATAAATATATTAATCCTTTCCGCTCTTGCATCGTAGACATAATTCAGATAAACAGGTTGGTTGAAGATGTTTTCATTTCTTTGCTACTCGTAATAAATTAAAAATATGTTTATTACGCACCCAGCATTATTGCAATACACTTTATAATAAACCCACCTCTTGCTCTATTATGTAAATTTCTATTTTTGTAAATTAATTAAGGAGCTGCAGGAAAACGAAATTACGGGGTGCAAAGGGTTAAACAAAATGGCGAGTGTGGGTCACCTTTCGAGTACAAAGTGTTAATAATCCATGTGATCGCGCTGTGGATACGAAATTAATTCGAATCGCGTGTGTGGCCGCGTTGTTTGGACACGGAGTACACGGTGAGTGGATCTAACGTTCGCCGATTCGTTCTACCTTCCCTCGTTGTAGGTCGTCGCGATTCTCACGCTCCCTTTATACGTTTAACTGTACGAACCGAGCGTGTTGCTGACAGCGCGACACGATGGATAGTACGCGAAATCCACGACACGATAGTAAATCCCGTCCGTGTGTTGCACTACGCTTTGTTTCTCGATGATTTACGTTCTGATATTTTCGACGGAGGTATCGCGTCGCGGCGCAAACTAATAAAACAAAGAATTTTAGGCATATGCTAAATCAGCTTGTAGGCGGCTACATTTCCAAAATAATATTTTAATGCTGTATCAATTAAAATGAATAAAGAAAGTTCGAATATCAAGACTTGTCCATAATGTTTTGCATTTTGTGATCCTCGATTGTGCAAATTAAAATTAGACTCAAATTAAACATTTAACGGTATTAAAAATATAAACAAGGTTTTTCAAATTTGAACTGCGAGTGCGTCGCGAGTGTAGCTCGTAGTTATAGGGCAAGAATTAATGTTTTTTATCTCTCTGATTGAATAATTTCATCAATTTTTTTTAAATAATCACATTTTTATTATCAATTGTCAATATTGTCTGTTTCACTGTGTTCGAACTTTACATTCTTCACGCGACTGAATATACTTAGTCGCTCTTCGCGATGGCTCAATTGAACTATGCTATATTATTAATGTTGTTATAAATTATGTAAATCCGATACACCATAGACTTATAGGAAATAAAAGCACTTTTTCCGGACCAAGGAATTTTTAGCAAAAAAATGTTGTGTTGAGTTCATTCGCATAGAAGACTCAGTGAGAAACATACTTCATTTATCTAACAATAAAATCTGTGCCGTATAAAATTGATGTCAGTCTCTGCGAGCAATAAGTGGCTGTTGTATATGTAAGGAAATTCCAAATTGACCTGCATTTGAGCTCGAGGTGGGACGCATGCGGTCCCAGCGCGACGACCACCGGGGGCGTCGGGACCCGATATTGTGGCGTCAGGGCAGTAAGCAACTGAGGCCCTTGAGTTTTTGGCGAGGGGCAGTAAAGCATTCGCAGTCTCGAGGAAGGGCATTCTTTGGGGAATCATTGACAACGCGACATCGCCCACATTTTGTCGTCTAAAGAATATATAGTCATTTAGCGATATTGTACAAGTCGTTATTATACGCGTTTATTTTTCCCGTATTACGTATTAATCTTACATATATGTACGCTAACCCTCGCGAAAGGGTTAACTCGATATCGAACCGGGGTCAAATTGGTTTTGGATTAACGAACGCGTTACGTTGGCGCGTTTAGGCGAAGCTCAGCCGCATGGCGGTCCGATAAGAAGCGTTCGCGTGCAAGCGAATTGGGTTAGCTGTTTCCGGTTCCGGAGAATGGTGAAAGCCACCTCCACTGATCTCCCATCGAGTCTCGGTTTATTGTACGATACCGGAGGATTCGCACAGCGGCCGGAAAAGCAACGTCTTTCTAACGCGTGATTTTTTGTCTTTGATCTTTCCGCTGCTGTGTTTCCGAACTTTGTTCGAAACAATAAACGGTAAAATTGTTCCGCGATACAGTAAACGATCGTTGTACAAATAGTTGTTGATCATCGGCTATCACAAAGTACGTGCGAAAGTACTCCGAGTATACTATTGCGGCGCATTCATAGAATCGTAAAGCCATTGGGCTTATTTTTAACTTTAGAGAATTCATGAATAATCAGCGACTGTCTTTTGCAGCTCTTTACAACGTGCAATTTATATTCTTAAATAGATTCATAAGGATCAACCAATGAAATAGCTTAATTTTAACTTAGTCGTTTGTTCACCCACAGCAGCACTCCAATCCACACTACATACTTTTTTCTGCAGAGAACATTATTATTTCTGTTCAGTAGAATTCAAATAACTCTCAGTGTGTACACATACAATTTATAGTTATCTTTTAAAGTCCGTTCTCAGTTTCGAGGTGTTAATATTTTTCTTAGGTGCTAATTCAAGTCTTAGTTTTAATAAGGCACAAACATTTTACCCTCGATTGTTTTTTGGTTATTTGTCTCTTTCGAGTGGATTCACCGATTCCACAACCTAACTACTTCGTGGTTCATTAAGTTGAATCCCGAAGAACATCATTCAACAAATACAGTAGTAGAAGACCACGAAGTAGTAGAAAATAAAGGAAAGAACATAATGGATACACTTCATTATTAGCTTCTTGGTAATTGCAATGTAACTTCCTCTTTTGTGTAAATATACGTATAAATCTTGTGGATGTGATCATCTCGCCGCTACTATTTTTATATTTCTTCTGCTTGCTCAGAAAGCTAGCAAATTCAATGAAATTCACTAAGTTTCTCCTCTGTGTAACGGAACAATTAGAATCGTATGTATTACATTCAAAAATTCTTAGCAATTTTCAAGGTATCCAAGCAATTCAATATCGCACATGTGCCATTATTTTGTCCACGATTGTATATAACACTTTGACTGCCAAAATGAGGCAGTTGAAAATTTGACTGGGTAGGACTTTCATTGTTAATAAATTTGACCAAATATGTTCACACTATTCTGTGCTATTTATTATTTATATTTCCAAGTGATTGATGCGAGTATTACCAATTGTGTAAATGAAATTTTTTTGATAATATAGGTGATTGATTCACATGGAGATTTAAGCGTCAGCCATATGTGGGTGACGTGGCAGTCAAAGTGTTAAAACTGAACGAAATATCAACTCATCGTATCACATAAATTGCCATTTATGTAAGGGCAAACCGAATTTTTGTAAAATTTTTTATCATCCTTTTTCGACAACTACGCAAATGACGGTATAAACATTCGAAATGAAGTAACATTTTTGTAGATGGAGATATGCAGCGGTTTTTTTCCACTTACATTTTCCTGTAATTTTATCGGCATTGCACACATTTGCATTTTAACTGTTCCGCACAGAGAAAAGGTTAATTGCACGAACCTCGATGTTTGCACGCGTTCTCGGTTCCGTTTTCGTGCAGCTAACCAAGGCTTCGCTATAACGTACGACTTAACGTTGTGTTTCCATACTTTGGTATGCGATAAATACACAAATCGGCGTATAATTACAATTGCCGCATCCGCGGTCAAATCTAAACTGAAACTAAACGGTAAATTATTGAAATTACAACGAACACGCGTGCAGCAAGGGACAAAAGTATTCGTACACTTAGAATGTAGAAATAAAAGCAACGATATTTTCCACATTATTAATTGTATTTAACACTTGTAAGGAGCAAAAACGAAGATAATAATATCGCGCAGTAACTTGAAATGACTTGAAATTCATGCGGCCATAAGAAACAGCTGGGAAAAAAGCATGCGTATAATAATTATTGTAACTGTTGCAATTCTTTTAACGGGAATATTCTGAATGAATACTTTGCACAACAACGTCCTGTTTTTAATAGGAACAGCCTGTTAAATAATATTGAAGACCCTCTTTTTAATATTTCTTTTAAATGTTCTTTCGACGTTATATCATGTTCATTTGTTGTTGTAAGTGTTTTGTATAATATATGTATATGTATATTTTATACATACGTGTATTATACATAATTATAATATATATTATATAATACATACATATACATGTGTGTATATTATATTGATACATATACATATACATCAGATACATACACATATACATTAGATATGTATGCTATGTATGTGTAAATATACTTAGTAATGTAGAAAACATTGTTTCTATATGTACGTTCCAAGTGTAGGAGTACTTCTGTGTCTCGGTGTAGATTTTCATTAGTTAACTATCGATTAGTTTCGTTAATTTGCACCGTAAGTAGTCATCAACGCTCAAGCGTTGGTCGCAGTTTGCGATTTCGTACGTATTCTTGCGCAACATTAATTCACCGCTGGGATTACATCTCGTACCGAAAGAATAATCGAAAGTAACGGCGTAACGAAAAGCAAGAGTTCTGCTATTCGTACTGTTTCGCGTGTTTTTAGCATTTCGGTTAATGGAGGATCCGGTAGACTTTCGCCGTGTCTACGACCGGTCTACGAAACTCGCTGTGGCTGACCTTTCGAATCAGAGCGAACCCCAACACCGGCTGCTCTCCTGTTTCTACAGGCCGTTCAAAAAAAAGCATTCCATATTTATATTGTACGTAGGACACGGTGTACCGAGTAAAAAAGCGTTTGTAAACATAGGTCGAAAGGTCAGCCGTTTCTGAGATATGAACATTTTTGTTTGTTAACACTAGAACTACCAACCAGTCAGAATGACTGGTTTCGGGTTTGACATTTTAAGTTATAAAATTTTGTGGCCGACCTTTTGTCAAAATATCTGTTTTATTTTATGTTTTATTGAGCTAATGAATGCTGGTATATGTTAGATGATGCTGCAATATTTATTTTTCTACTTCATTTTCAATTCTAAAGTGAGTATGCATTAAATGTTAGTATTTCTAGTGTTAGTATCGTGTATTGACTTAAAACCGAACTTTCGATAAGTTACTCTTTTAACGAAAAGAACCTTGTTCTAAAATGTAAAAGGACAAACCAGGAGGACGATAAAACATTTTGAAAAGTCCCAGTGTTTTATTGCGCATGAAGAGTTTTCTTCTTATTATTTTATTTCAACATTTTATTTTATTTATTATTATTTCTTAGTATCTTCATTTTACAGAGTCGCGAAGTCTCTTAAAAATTTCACATTTCGGTAGAATTGTTTGATAAGCTTGCTGGATTCGATTTATAAAATGCGTACTTGCCGTTTCTTCATTCAAGTAATACGTTTATAAACATTAAAATAAACATCGATTGCGATGGAATCGAATTATGTGGTATATCAATGATACACGATACTGGCAAACAAAAATGTTTACATCTCAGAAACGGTTGACCTTTCGACCTATATTTACTAATGCTTTTTTACTCGGTACAGTGTGTCCTATGTACCATATAAATATTGAATACCTTTTTTTGAACACCCTGTATATTCTAACGTGCGCCTTCGTTCTCGTTGCACCGTGCATATCTTACGTAAACGTAATTTCTATACCTGCTGCGTTGTTTCTATCTTTGGTCGATGTTATGTCATGTTACGCCCGGTATTACGATTTTTTCCCTCCTTTTTTCGATGAAATTCATTCAAACTTTGCTCGCGCTGTTCGTACGTCGCTGACAGTCAAAACCAAAATATAATACATATAATTTTAAGTATATAATAACGGTACATAATTGTTGGTTTCGAATTTGTAATTTTAATTCGATCGAATTTCATTAAATCGCGTACTATTCATGTTCTTTGGAGCAGGTCCAACGAAAAATTTTCTTCCGAATAATCTGACGCTCGAACTCGTATTTCACTTGTTCGATGCTAAAAACGCTTCCTTCTCGAATCACAGCTGCATTTTCATAATTAATATAGCCGTCTTTCCATAATTAATATAGCTGCATCTTCGTAGTTAACGTCAGTTGTTCCCCAAAGTAAAAGTTTGCTTGTAACTTCGTTGAAATGGAAACTATCGTCTCCATAGTGCACAGTGACTGCATTTGTACTTCGACAACAACCTCGTTTCGTTATCGTGCCGTTTACAAAGGAATGACGAATTTGCAAGATTCTCGAATTTCGTGATCTAGCATAAACGAGATCGATAGATGTACATACACGCTGTTAGGACATTAAGGTCGATACCGTTCGAAGTGTTAACGCGATGAATGGGATTAGCGGCGCGGAAAAACGAACCTCGTGCCGCGTATTCTCCTTTCTTGTCCATCATCGTACGCAACGTTTAACGCGAAATTGATGTACACACCGGTTAACTACCATTTGACGCGTGATATATCTTTGTACGGTGTCCAGATGACGTATTCTAACGATTTTAATCGACGCTGGACGAGACAATGCGAGTCGCCGACCAAATCAGAAAAATGTAGAAACTTTATTACTTATAAATGATATATTGCACGTGAATGTTCAACTATTCGAGTACCGAATAGCGATTGCAATTAATTTTGACGAAACTATTCTGAATCGCTGCTGTATGAGAGCAAAAACGCATGTCCTCAACAGGATCAAAGAAATCTAGAAATTTTATAATTTATAGACGATAAATCGCACGTGATCACTCAATTACTCAAGTATCTAACAGCACTACCGATTAATTCCGCTTAATTTTGACGAAAAAATTCTAAACCGGTTACTGCATGAGAGCAAAAACGGGTGTTCTCAATAAGATCAGTGAAATCTAGAAACTTTATGGCTTATTACAGATAAATCGTTCGTGAATACTCAACTATTCGAGTATCGAACAGCGATACCAATTAATTTCGACCTAAAAGTTCTAAAGAAGATCATTGACAACCGTATACGAACGGTTGCACCTCTTCGTCTTTAAAATGACATTTACGAGCTGCTGACATGTCCCATTTTGGCACACGGAGGTCCTACATTTTTTCAACTTTCACCCCCTGTATCTCTGAAAGCATTCGTATACGCAAGCTGAAATTTTTTCTGAGAATCAGGGTATCATAAGGTGTCATTTGGACTGTGGGGTAATGTACAGGAACGAAATAATATAGTTCAATTAACACTATTTATTATCAGATGCGTAAGCGTTGGCAACGGTGTGACAAATATTACAAAAAACTAAACTCGAGATAACCGTAACAAACACAACGCTTAAGGATAACAGCAAAACTGAAACTGAGCGCCCAGGCCGTTTTCCCAAGGGTTTTTATAATGAGTCCCAAGGGCGAAAAAGCTGGGGAAAAGCCCGCGCAAATTTTAGCGGGAAAACAACCGCGTCTCCAGAAAAACGCGCGAAAAGTAAGCACCCAAGTGCTCGCCAGATGCCAACGGTAAGACGAACATTTCGAGAAACTGTCACCTTACCGTTGCCAACCAAGACCGCGGCAAAGCCGCTACAGGACCATGTTTTAGATTTGATTTCGAGGGCCCCAAAAACGGCCAGTTTTGTGGAGGTTCTTTCCTCCACTAGATTAAATACATCGGACTCTTGCCCCTCTTTTGTCGTATAAATTTTCTTGTAAACCATGTTCACAAAATCTTCGATATAGAACAACAAACCATCGATCAAACAACATTTTGGACATTCCCGATCCGTCACCGAAGCTTTGTAATATATGTATAACATAAATATATTTATTTTGGTTGAGAAATAACTTTTAATTTAATTTCTCATCAGACCGCCGTTAAACTCAACGTCGGGATGTAACAAAGATAGTAGCTGCGATTTCAGTTAAGAACCTAATGTCGAGTATAATAAAGATCTTCGAAGAAAATGCGGATCTCCTAATCTCGAGAGTAACTGTCCGAAATGAAGATTGTTTGGAAATGTTTCTCTGTAGAACATCGCGGTAGCTTTAGCGTGGTTGTAAACGCTTTCGGAGCGAGTAGCCTGGTCGTGGTCGACGGATTAGCCGTAATTCAAATGGAAATGTGCCAAAATCCGTGCTAATGCGGGACCGATTCGCAAACTAGGCCGCTCGACATTATCTTTAGTAATTAACGGCGTTGCAGTTCTCCTTCTGTTCGACCCATTGTCCGCCAATTCGAGCCCGAAGAAGATTCCCTTCCCTCGAAAGAGGAATTTTACGTTCGGGATTCACCCGTGTTCCTTTCACGACGAACCGGGAACATTTCCAGATTTCCGAAACGGTAGAACACCTCGAAGTGCCTATAAATAGTAAGAGTGTATACTGTTTTGTTAAGGTAAAGCACAAACGGTGCATATACCTCTTTTTGTAGAAAAACCAACATTTTTGTACAGCGTCCATCGATTAGGGTTTGGGGTCTGCGATACTCCAGGTATCGCTGTATGATCTGCCTCGACAATTTTTAGTTATTTTTAACAGCACTTTTACCGCAACCATTTCTTCAGCAAATACATATAATTATTACTCTAATATTTGACGCGTAGTTTATTTCTACATAACCTCATCCACATGTTCGAAAGGCGTAATTCTGCAACGATACAATTGTTTGCAAATTCGTGAGAGATAGCATCGAACCGCAATGATTCTCACATGCCCGAAAACGTAATGGTGCATCGAATTTCTCCGAGGCTGTCCTGTTCGAATAAATGGGAAAACAATTAATAAGAAAATTTATGTTGAAAAATGATATGACTACTTATATTCAAGTTGAAACTGACTTATACAATGATTCTTTATGTCGATGAAGGATAGCATACACAATGTGTCATGACTACTTATATTCAAATTAAAACTAAACCGTAGAAGTAAATATACAATGGATAATAAAATAAATGGCTTATATAATAATTCTTTATCTCGACGAAGGATGTCATACGCGATGTTTTGCATCATGACTACTTATTTTCAAATTAAAATTGAACCTTAACATACTTTCTACCTTAAAATTACAAACTTGTTGACCCCTTGCACTATAATAACGAGTTACACTCGTGACACACTTGAAATTTGAATACGGTAAACTTCGCTTATATTTTTAACACGGTCGAATGTTCGATTCTCCGTTTAATTTTCATTTGCAAAGTCGAGGATCGCTGAATGCAAAATAGTCTTCACATTCGAACTTTCTTCGGTGGTCTTATAGTTGTGACACCGTATATTTCGTTATGTGTGACGTATTTATCGAATGAAACATAGTGCAACTGGTTAAACGGTCATTACGACCGCGTTGGTAGGTTTGCTGTTAAACTGTGCTTTTTTCTCTTTTTGAATAACTTTCACCTTCCAATCATAAGCCCCACTGCAACGTGTCCCACGAATGCAAACGCGTTCCGGTGAAAACTCGAACGAGTTCCGCTCCGCGAAGTAGTAAACGCGAGTTTCGCGTGTCTCTCCTGTAGGCATCTGTTAGTTATGAAAAAGGGTCGGTTAGGACCCGGCTATAAGATTCGGTTGGAACTTCAGCGTCCGAAACGTAACACTTAACGGACGGGTCGAATCCGTTCCGCCTTTCCCGACTTCCGGCCATTTTTTAGGAGAATTACATAAACGTGCATGAATGGCTTTAAAGCCTTGTTGTTTTATCAACATCATTTCTTATAATATTTAATATTATTTGAAGGTTTTACGGACTTGAATTCGTCTCGATGTTGTCGCTCCTCTGTGTTCAAGGCAGTATGTATTTTCAAATTCACTTTCTGAATGCTATGATAGTAACCCTCGCACAATTTTTTTCCAGGGAGCAATAATTTCACTCCCATCGCTACAAATGTCGCTTTCTCCATCAAAGTCACATAATTCATTTAAGATCAAACAATCGATCGTGCAGACTGTCTTCACTGTTTTCACTGCTTGCATTGGTACACTTCGGACTAATGATATTTCTTTTCTTATTAATTAAAATATGTCATTAAATAGTCGTCATTTTGCGGCAAGGTGTTAAAAGAGCAGTATCGAACACAACATGTATGATATTATAAATTTCGTTATTAATTAAAAATTGATACGCCAAGTGAAATGGCGAATGTGAGTTGCCCCTCGGGCGCAAAGGGTTAACCAAGAGCCGTAGAACACTCGAACGAGATTCGTGCACTTCATAGTGAAATCTCGGGCCAATTTCGCCCGAGCTTTTCGACCACTTGCGCTTTCGGCCTAACCAGACGAAACACGCGTTCGCGTTCCTCGCAGCTGTCGCGACGCGTCTCCCCGCGGACGCTAAGCGACGCTTTACGTAACAACACGAAACAGACTTCCGGAGTGTTGCCGTCCCGGCGAACGCAGGATTACGGAGATATCGAATGGATTTTATCGACCGAAAAGATTTAGGCAATCGTTCACGAAAATAGGTCGAACGCTTTTGTAGCGCTATGTTGCAGCTGGTAATTAACGCTGGATTTAAGGACGATCAATGATCTTTTATATTTGTGCCTATAATTATGATAGTGGTCTAAGTCAAAATTAAAAAAAAAACGAGTTTGTCAGTTACTACACGATAATTTATTTTAAACTATTTAAATTAATTCGATGCAATTGTTAAAATATTGTCAAAAATGCGACGATGCGTGTAAACGTCGGTAGAACGCAAAACGTGAATGTGTACGCGGAGACTTTGCACGAGAGGTAATAAAAGTATCGGAATGCATAAATTATTCCGTATTGGTTCATGTTAATGGTTAATTGGTTCACCTGCGGTATTAATTAGATCTCCGAGCCGACGTTGTGTGCTATTATATACTCGCGTTTCCGCATCGATCGTTCAAGGTATATTACCGTTTGGTATTTCAGCTGTTCCTATCGGAGATATCGCGTTTGATCGCTTTTTTAATTAACTCTCGGTATATCGCCGCGTATCACGCTGTCACGCATCGTTAACACTATTTCTACCAAGAGGGGTCGAAAGACACCTTTCAAATTTTAACATAAAATTATTCTCTATGTCAAATGATTTCGTAGATTGACGAATTAAGCTAGAATTTACAACCTAATTAAATAATCTTCAATAGATAAACATCAATGTGTCACTAAATGTATTCCTGAAAGTATCTACATTTAACTAGTCACTTAAAATCCCAATCACTTTTACCAATTATTTGTATTCAAACGAAAAAACGTCAAAAGAGACCTGTTGGTTGAAATAGGTATACACAATATCGTCAGTCAAAACTATCTGTTTACAACCATAATATTAATACGAACAAAGAAAGTTAATATGTTACGCGTATTTCACATTCAGTGATCCTTGATTATGTAAATTACAATTGTACATCAACTTTTTATGTACGCGTATTTAACATTTTAGTAAGATTTATTACGTTTAACACTAAAACTACCAACCAGTCAAAATGACTGGTTTCGTGTTTGTCATTTTTTATTACAAAATTTTATTGTCGTCCTTTTGTCAAAATGTCTGCCATGTTTTATTGAGCTAATGAATGGTTCTATTTGTTAAGTGGTGCTGCAATATTTATTTATTTATTTCTCTACTTTATTTTCAGTTTTGAAGCAACATGTATTTAGTGCCGGTACTTCTAGTATTAAACTGCAAGCGCGTCACGTGTTAGACTCGTCAAAGTGTGGCAATTAATTAATGATAGAACAAAGCCTCCGTTTTGCTTATTTATCGTTCGTGTATGTCCTTAACGCGAATACCGTCGCTTTAAAAAATCAGCGTCTAACGCGTTCACGGTCAACTTAAATCGTATTACACCGATACGTTCGATAATCGATACGTTCGATAATCGATACTCCGACGTAAATCGATTTCCTGTTACGGTGTAGGACGAGATAGTATCGAGAACAAAGGATCGATTCAGCGAGCTTAATCGAATCGGGTGGGCGCGGATCATAGAATCGTAGATAATTTAACGTCCTCGCGTTCCAAATATCGTACGAGTGCCCGTATCGAAATTAATAGAGCACCCATTACTTGGCCCAGTGAATCGATTAAGTATTCGGTTTGCTTCGTATTCGGTGCAACGACTTGTCTCACGAACGAAAAGAATGGACAGTTTGGCGATGCACCATTTACCATGAGGGACGGCTTCGTAGACGAATAGGCAATCGATGACATTCGAATCGTTCGATCGACGGCTTCTCGTTAGTTCCACGTTGAATTTATCCTAGGCAATGATTCGGAAAAGGATCGGAGCGTAAAACGCACGGGAACGTTGTAACCTCGCGCGAAAATGTTCTGTTTTTTTTATTATTTTTTTTTTCTGTTGCAGAGGGTTATCACCAAAACTACCGACGTATAATGCACAATTATTTTAAAGTTAATAATGAGGTTGAAAAATAAGTGAACAAACGATGAAATATAAATGAATACATTTATTGATCCTTTGTCTTGATGACAATCAGCTCAGATGTCAAGAAAACCGTCTCAACAAATTTTCTCGTTCGAAGTAGGAAATTTGTAAAAAGAGTCATTTGATCCCTTTGGTAGTTTTAGTGTTAATTGCGCGGTTTGTCAGGATTAACACTTTGCCTTGTCACCCATATATCAGATTTCTCTACAGATTCAACAGTTACGTTATCGAGAATTTCTTCACTTCCTTAACTGAAAATATTTGCATTAGCTACCCGTGATTATGGAAAATAAATATAACAAAGAATTGTAAAAATATTTGATGAGATTTGTTAAAAATGAAAATAGCACCGGTGTGCTCGCCGCCAAATTAACGTCATTAGGACGCGTTGTCTAGGTAATTTGATTAATGTAATAGAACTCTAAACTCAACACTTATTTATTTAAGAGTAACGTCTTTGAAAGTAGTTGTAACAAGGTCTGTGTTTGAATTTGATGCGGTGTGTCATATCGTGTTTGAGATTGTTCTCGTGTGTTAAATGACGATTAACACGTTCCCTGCCAAGCCGTTTTTGCCCAACTTGTCGTATAGGCCATTTGATGTTTTCACTAAAGATTGGTATATTATCACATAATATTTCATTACATTATCAGTCGATAAGTGTTTACATAGTTTGTTTCGAGTGGTTATCACTATCAATACCTCATCCTTTTGGTGGAAATATATTTTATAGAATCAAATTTGTCATAAAATGTATGTTTTCAGCGCTTTAAATGAATATGTCTGCGTGTACCATTTATAGTACACGTGGCCTGATGGGCAAGTTTAACGTGTACCATAAATGATACACGTAGCATGAAACGTGTTAAATTTGAACTAGTGAGTCAGATGGTGGTTAAACTTGTTCTATTGTTGCTTGCACGGTTCACAAAAAAAGAAAACATTTTTGAATATGAATCGGTGATGGATTGCTGTAAATATCCTTTTTTTGCGCGTTCCTCCAACTTTGTACGTGGCTGTAGCATCGTTAAACCGGAGAGAACGGTTGCATCTAGATCACGGCGAAAGGCGTTCCTAAATTGTAACAGAGCCTAACTAGTAGCTTTTGGTGTAGAAACAGGGATTTTTTTGAATCGATGCCAAACTCGGATATAAAATACCGAGTTCGTACTCGTTATATCGGCGATGTTGGACCTCGCCAAGTTTTTCGCCCTTCCGCCGGAAAGAGATAGGCCGATCGAGAAGCAGGAAGCCGGGCATTAAAGGGGAAAGGACTCGAAGTCGATCCTTCGACGGACAGCTTTTTGCTTCGTGTCCTTCGGATCGGATACGTATTATTCCTGCATTATCGTCTACGTGCACGTTTCGTGTCCTTTCACGGCTCTTTGTGTCGCGACGGGGGGTACAGATCGCATTTGTGATCGATAAATTCGAGAAATTATTTGTGTTGAGGTTATGCTTGAAGGTGGAGTTTCCGAATTAACCCACTGTGCTAGGATTTATTCCACAAGCGTGTCAGACATAACTAAATGTTAATTGCTACAAAATTAAGATTATTACCCCTTTCTACATGACTTGTAGAAATAGCTGGAAAAAATATATGTTGTTACTTTTGATTTCAGTGGTCATGAAAAGTTAGCGAATTTCAAAAAATCATTTTATTTTCCACAACAAGTCGCTAGCGTGTCAGGAAAGGTACAAATACTTTCATCTCTCGCCTAACATGCAAGAAAAGATTGTGAACTTTCAATCCATGAAAGAACACTTTAATAACTATTCATACAACATCCGTATGGTACTCAGAATAATTGTTAGTTTCCGCTGATATACAAGTTGTGTGAGCGGCCATTAAAATTTGAAAACTATCGTTGCTGCAATTGTTTGATAGTGGATCGTATACGCCCCACACAGCTTGAATGACAAGTCTTAAAAAAAAACGCTCCGGCAGGGAACCTGTTAACCGGTCAGCTGTGGCGCCCACTTTTGTGGATACTCGTCAATAACACAATAAGGGTCGCTGATAAAAATATTGGGACAAAAAGATGGGTCTATTTTATAAAATTGTCAAATTTATTGCGCTATATTTACTTCTTTGGTTATCCTGTTATATGTGATTGAGGAGTATACTCAAAATCCTGCCACTTCTCAGTGACGAGTATACTCGTCAAACACAGCTTACTGGTTAAACGACTAATGCTTCAACCTAGCAGAACCGATGCTGAATAAAGTAAATCAGCAACTTATATACACATAACATAACACATTTCACCCGCGTATGATGGGTGTGATCTGTCGTGTTGCCTTCGCAAAAACATTGAGAAGAGCACGATACAGCACCATGTATCCGAAATGTAAAAGATAGATCGAAAGTAGATTTTAGAGTTTAGAAAGTGGGTATTTGTTGGAGTCGAATTTTGCGGGAAACTGTAGAGGACAGGGCAGGATTTTCATCGAATCGACGATACCCGATCCCGTCCAAATACCGCGAGCCTTTTCGGTTTCGTCGATTTTTCGAATATTTGGCGACGGGCCAGCTGCTTCTCATCGTAGCAACACGGGACATCGGATACGTATTAATGGACAAAGCTCATCAACGGTCTGTTAAAGACGCGTTTAACGGCGCGGCTCGCACCTTCTTCCAGCTTGTCTTTGCAGCTCGTAAATCGTTGCGGCGCGGAACATCGCAAAACGCGTCCGCTAGAACGTTCACGGTAATTGCCACGACACGCTAGTACTAGACATTACTCATTTTTCTTCTTATCGCGTGTTTTATACTTTCGCTAGTCCTCCCGGTCCATTTACTGCCGATAAACTGTGTTAGATACTTGTCGAGGCAAGTTTCAAAGCATTCTGGAGGAGCGTGTACGGTGCGTGTTCCTCCTGTGTGGAAGCTAGTTTAACACTAAAACCAGCGACGTATGACGCACAATTATTTTGAAGTTAAAAATGAAGTTGACAAAAAAAATTAACCAACGATGAAACATAAATGAATGTGGGAGTCGGTAACAAGCGATGGTGTATGGCATCCCTCATAGCGGATAGACACGAATAAATAGATTCTACTTAGCTCATCTGAAGTTACTTATGACTCGACTTAATACTTATGAATTTATGATGTAATACATATTGTGTGATAACATATCGATTTTGAGTCGAAACATCAACCTGGAGATCGTGTCGGGCAAGAACGGCTTGCCACGGAACGTGTTCAAATAAAAAATCTAAGAGCCGTCAATTTGACGGGTAAATCAAGCGTTAATCTGCTCTCGCGACGCAATAGTTGTCAGAATCTGACGTTTAGAGGGCGTATTAGATTCGAACGTGTATCTATCTCGTGCCCCTCTGGCTTGAATACTCTCGAGCGGGCGGCTCCGTCGATTTATTAGTTGCTGACGATGCTGTAAGAAGCGAGGGGTTAATATCGTGCTTTATTGATTTCGTGTCGCGTTAAACAGCTCTGTGTCGACGACGGAAGCCGTACTCGTGTCCCTTCTCCCGGTTGCTCCAGCACGAAAATTTTCTTATAGTTCACGGTCGACGTTATCCTACCAAACATTCGAGTTGGATCAAGTATCGAGTCAGAGATGAGCTCCACTCGAGTCCCAGAAAATTTTTTTCGAAAATTTAGAACGATTAAACAACGCGCGGAACCAGTATATTCCCAATAAACGATAAAAGTGGACTGTATCGAAATGAATGGATCAGACTTCGGATGACTAGATTTTATTTTGATGTGTATACTTGTTAACTATTGTATCGAGAGTGCCCCTCCGAAGACGTTTTACATTTTACCGAGACTCGGAGTAGGCGTACAAAAATTGGGGAAGTTGGTGATGGAAAACAGTTTACTATTTTCGACTGGCTAACTAAATTCGAGTGGAAATGGAAATATCCGTGACGTACGAAGCTATATGGATTTTCCACAAAATGACCGTAGCGAGCAATAAACTCAAGGAGTACCTCGACACGAATGGGAATGTGGAAACAAAGACTCTAAAGGCTAAGGCTAAGGGTTTTAACACCCAAGTACGACTAATAATAAATCAATGAAAAACTCGTTAGAATGTAATGACTCCTTGGGTCCTATTTCTGCTACGGGTAAAGACTATTATTCTAAACTACAAATGTATTTAAAGAAATGAAAAAACCTTTAAACTATTGTATCGAAGAAAACTTTGACTGAGGTCTAATTCTCTTGCTGCAAATATGTATTCTACGACCTAACAGGTAGCGTATTCTAGGACCTAACATAAATCCCTTCGAATATGTTGTTACGCTGTCACAGGGTAATTTTCGGTGGTTCGAATAAGAGAGTAGAGGAACGAGGATCGCGCGTGCGGTCGGACGAACGGTAAATAGCAGGGCGAAAGTAAGAGTAAAGCGTGTAAAGGTGTCTCTCGATCGTGGGAGATCGAGACCTACGCGCGAATTCCAGCTCGACCGGTACAGCTGGTGGTTGCGAACGCGAGGAATGGATAACGGTATGCGCGCGAGTTAACGGAAGATAATGTACCGGGAACAGGTACAAGGAGCATAGCTTCTCGCCAAGGGATTCCTCGAATGTCGACCTCGCCCCTCGATTGTCCCTTACCAACATCGACTATGGGAACGTTGCGAAAACGCGATCTGAGAGGAAGATCCGCGATCTTTCGCTCTCGCGCCTTCTTCCAGCAGCGTTCCCACTTGTTACACGGGTACCTTTTGTTGCGAAGGGTTAGCTTTCAAAGTTAGCTTTCAAAGTTGTTAAATACTCGCATTTACCCAAAGAGGGAGTTCGAGCTTCATAGGTGTTTTGCGCGCTTGTGTCTATAAATTACAATAACTAACACTCGAAGAACCACCCGAATTCTTTGGGAACTAAGGGGACTATTGCTACGCTGTGTTTCTATCTATTTATTAATTTAAAGAAGACTTTATATAAATCGATGTAATACTCCAGCATGTAAGAACATACACATAAGAGAAATTGCAACAGCAGTACATTTAATTTAATTTTTCCTTGTTTTAATTTAATTTTTCTTTGTTTGCTGATATTTATTAAACATAAATGAATAGTTATAGATTCTTTATCTTGATGACAATGAGCATAAACGTATAAGAAGACCAGCTTAACAAATTTTGTCATTTGAGATTGAAGATTTGTACGAGGGTTTTTTAACCCCTTTGATAGTTTTAGTGTTGACACGGCAACTGTAAAATTTTCCAGCTAAAAAGTTCCATGAATTTTTTGGAAATTATTATTTGTAGATTATTAAGCACTCATATTGTCCGTTTCACTATGTTCAAACATCAGGTGTGTAACACCATAAATGTAGTTGAAAGTTATTTATTTAAAATTTGCCTCTCGAGTGCAAAGGGTTACTTGCACCCATGACATATGACATGTGCACTCACATCCTCTCTAAGATTCGCGTGTCCAGTGTTGCTCGATCGAACACTACCAGTCTCGTTACTTTATTTACACACCGTGCATGATGCGTGCAAAATCGTTGGGATTTCCAACACCGTTGTTCCACGGTTAGATTTCCCAGCGAAAATGAACAGTACGAGCAGCGGTACCCGCGAATAAACGCCAGTCATTCTGAAACGCTTGTCTTTTTCTGCTTACAGAACATGAAGTGAGAGAATCGAGTCTCCTTCAGGAATGAACTCCTGACGAGAGAGCCAACTTGTACCATCATGATGGAACCGCCAGTTACGAGCAAGGTCCTACGGGCTCCTAGCCTGAAAAGAGGTCAGGAGAACGTCAGGATTCAGGACAGGGTAAGTCAAACGGAAACCGCTTTTCGTTTCCTTGTTTGCAATTCGTTCGTTGGAGCACGCGTTAACGACATTCTCTTTGTTCCCGCGTACAATGTTACGGGAATATGTACTTCTGCTCGGAGATTAATGACGCCTTAATCTATTCGGTATGAGCTACTCCGACTAGAAACGTGTCTCGTTGCTGATGAGAATGGTTGATCATCGAGCAAAAAGCGAAAACTATATCGAAAGAGGATTACATGTGTTCGAAATATATTTATTTATACAGGGTGTTCAGGCTATACTAGCTAGCTTTTTTAAAGTAATAACTGTGAGAGAAAAATGAAAGAGGAAAAAGTGGCACTGTTTTTTATGTACAACAAAACGATACAAGCATTTTTATTGTATTCACATTATTTCGGGAGAAACCAAGATGAACTCTTATTTTCTAAATGGAATGTCATATATTATTTTTATATCATACAAAATCGCGTGCCAATACGAATTTATCATGTGTTTACATGTTAAGCACTCATTTATCATGTGTTTTATGTTTTACCTTATTGATACGAATCAGATATGCGAAAGGTTAAATGTATTAAAAATAAATGAAGAATATATTTGTTACGTATCCTGCAATATTACAATGCATTTTATTAAAGACTCATTTCCTGATCTATTTTGTAAATCAATTAAGGAGCTGATGGGCGAAAGAAGTTAAGAAGTGCATAGAATTAATTAAAAAATAATAACTTGCTCTAAAGCAATAATTGATTGCTACGTTCATAGATGTTTCTTTTTTGAAGGATCCTATATACCAGATTAGTCGAAGACAATAGACGTAGCTCGACCGTGTCGATTTCTCGATGCACGCCGGATGCGCATTATGCATCCTCGTCGATGCAGCTGCACCGGATTGACGTCACGACGCGAGGGTCTCCTTTTTTCGAGTATTTGATCATAGTTGGTTCGGTCGGTGATACGCGTTGGCAAGGTAGGCATGCAGGTACGCGTTGCGACTCGAATTGTCCTCTCGAATCGAGTTTGTGGAAAATTCGTCCGCTCGCTTCCTCTTCGCTTTCCCTCTCGACGGACGGAGCGGATCGAGTTGCGTCTGTTTTACGCCTTATCGCCCTGTCCCGTCTTCCTTTTTCGCCTCATCCTGTATGCTCGTCCTCGAATATGGGATCGAAATGCATCGCTATTCCATGTAGTCGTACGAAACGTGACATAAATGGTTTTACTTTAAATGTAGAGAAAAGTCACTGAATTCGAACCACTCACATGTTTCTTATCGTTGCATCGAATCCTTTGCATTAAAAGATCTATATGAACTTGATAATTCATTAGTTTCCAAATTCCTGGGTTTTCTAAATTTTCAAATTTCCAAACATTTACATATCCGGATTTTCATATTTCCCAGCATCCACTTTTCCGAATTTTCAAATTTCCCAACATCCACATTCCCGAATTTTCAAATTTCCAAAAATTCACATCTTCGGATTTTCAAATTTCTAGTCAATCACATTCCCAAATTTTCAATGGTTCAAATATCGATGTTTCCAAATTCCTACTAAACTCTCATTAAATTTCTGTATTTCGAAACTCCCTAGTTTCAAAATCCTCTATTTGCAGTATTTCACATATTTCCGAATCTCCGAATCACTGGATCACCAAATTGCTCGAGTCCCAAGGTCGTCGGTATCTCATCCCAAATTGTAAAGCAGCTACAACTCTCCAAGGATGGGCAAGCGAGAAGCGGCTTCCTCCTTAATTGCCATATTCTCTGAAGAGAAACCACTTTTGCGCCTGATCGTACATATCCTAACCCGTTTCGCATGTACGTATAATTTGTCGCGCGAAGGTCCTTAAATACGTCTACGCAAAAACCTAACTAGAGAATTAAAACAAGATTTCAACAAGAACACATCTAGACTTAACATACATATGTCGTCAATCAATTAATCAATCATTAATATTAGATATCAACGAGCCTCGAATAAAACATCATCAAAATTCCTCCAAATTTCACTCGCTCATCATTAAGATACAGTCCACTAATATCGAACTAGTTTGTACGTGTTTAATCTTCACCGCGAAGGAAAACGTGTACGCGATAGTGAACGTGTCAAAGAGGAAGTACATTTCCATTTCTAAGAAACGATTATTAACAACTATAGATCGCGACGGATACAAACAGTACTTGATTCGTGATCGTTCGAACAAGTGGTCGTCGATAAACGGACGATCTTCTTTACCAAGTGGACACTGCACTCGGTGGGATTACAACGCCAGGCGCCTTCTTTCGGTTACGCGATACACTATGTAACTCTAAGCTGATAATTAACCCGGTGTTTGATTTTTATTGCCGCGTGTACCGCTTCGTTTTATCGCGTTCGAACGTATCGAACTATCATCGACGTTGAGTAGCGAGGTTCTTTCTTTCGTTATCTATATACTACGGTTCCTTTTCAGAAGCAGTGTCAATAGTATTGATTTTCTGTTAGTAAAAATGTAGAACTTGCATCGGGATCTGCTGCGTCTTTGTCGAAATATTAGGTTGTTCGGAAAGTAATTTTGGTGTCTTTTTGGTAAAAATGACAGACGATTTTCGTCGGTTACTTTTTTTTCTTGCTTGAACAGCATTTTTAACACTAAACCTACCAGCGTATAATACACGTTTATTTTGATATTAAAAATGAAGTTGAAAAACAGCTAAACGATCGGTGGAAAACGGATTAATATACACATTAATTCTTTATCTTAATGATAATCAAGAGGAATTTCAAAAAAGCAACCTCAACATACTTTGTAGGTTAAGATTAGAAACATGTTGAATGGTCATTTTGACCGCATTGGTAGATTTAGTGTTAAAACAGTAAAATTTTCCGAAAATGCTGCTTTTCACTTTTCATGTTTGATAGGGTACCAATCGTAAACTACTGCGTAGAATCGTCACAAGCAAGCCTGTTGGGAAAAAGCGAAAACACCTTCAGAACAACGCAATATTTCAAATTATTATTCGAGCTCTTGTTCTTTCTTCAATTTCGCGTTCCTATTGTGTTCGATATTATATAGTTAATTGTGGAATTTAGTTTGAAGAATGATCTTGTTAAAATGATTAAAATAAATTAATGACGAGTATAAACGACAAGCACAGAACAAATGCTTCTATTATAAATCACACGAAAAAAGTAAAGAAAAATGTGGGAAAGTCTTCTATTTGATGCCACATATCCTTCAACAATTTTAAATAAACAACTTTCAGTTGCATTCGTAATAATTGATGTTCGAACACAGCGAAAGAAATAATGTTGGTAATTAATAATAAACAACTAATAATTTCGGAAAAGTTCATGATACATTTCAACCGGAAAGTTTTGCAGTAGCAATTTGTCAATAGTGAGAATACTTTCGAGTGCATTGGGCAAAAGCAAATATAATATTTAGAGGTTTCGTTTTCGAGAACGGATTCCGAAGGTAGGTTAAAGCGTGTCCCGATAGCGAAAAAGCCGTGGAACGCCCCCGCGAGCACCGAAATCGGGATTGTGTGTAAATGAACGCGTGGGCGGAACTCCGAGAATTATCAGCTACAAGCTGTTCACCAGTTTGTCCTCGCTAATCTTTTCGGCGCGGCTCGACTATGTCGCTGTCTATTATTCCTTCCAACGATCCACCGATGAAGAAAGCTCGTCGCGTTTCGTTACCCCCGATAAAAAGTACCTTCGTAAAATTCGCAATTAACACGACGATCGCCACGCTAACGCAGTTGAAAATTTTACTAGGTAGTATTTTTATGATTAATAAATCCTATCAAATATGTTCACAATATTTTCCAAGTAATTACTACTAGTATTTCCATTTAGATAAATGAATATATTCTTACTAAATACAATAGATAATTCATTAATGTGGAAGTTTAAGCGTCACCCATATGTGGATAACGTGGCGGTCAAACTGTTAATGGGGGACGTCTATGTAGATGTGGTCAAAAAGTCATTTTTTTGTTTGTTTAAAGAGTTACTTTAAAATCTATAGAATACGAAACGCACACGAAATTAAATTTTATTCTTATTGTATTAGATAATCCTCGATTCCAAGTGCAATTTTAAGCTAGTCTTTATTTAACGCGTACAGTAGGACTATTTGACGTTTTGTCGTGCAGACGTGCGAGAGTTCGCTCGAAGATAGAAAATCTGACTGTTTTGGAAAATGCAGGGATATATGTTTTGAAGAGTGGTAGAGCGAGTTGGAATTCCTAAGAACAGAGTTCAAAACTGACACAGAGGAGAAGGTTGAGATCTTTGGTAGGATCTTTCACATCCGTATACATTTATATTTGTAATAAAAAATCAAGTTGCTTATGTAGAATTAAAAAAGAAAATTGTTTTTAATAAGTTTTTAGAACGTAACCTGCCTTTTTTGCACTGGCCTCATACAACATATGGTTTCACACAACGCAACATTTTCTAGGAACCTATCTACCTTGTTATATGAGGGTTACCTGTAGTTTGTTGTTTTGGTCGTTTCGGCCGGCGAACGGCAAAGAAGAAGAGTTCACCGACAAGTCTCGAATTTGGAAGCCGTTCCCTGTCCGATCAGCAATCGAACAAAGTCATTATCGTCGCGGTCGCGGAACAGGTGTACCGGTCGCAGCTGGTGCAGGTCGTCGACCGAGTTCGACACACTTCTCGGCCCATGTATCCTCGGCTTTTACTTTTTCTCGAAAGGGCCATTGCCATTCGCTCGTCCGACAACGCGCACGTTCGTTCGTCTTCCGGTAGACGCCGACTATAGTGTCGTCGAGGTACTCAAAGGATCGATTTGTTTTACAGTTTTATGAAGATATATTGTTTATCTTTCGTTCACAAAACTTGTACAATGCACCCGAACAGAGGTTCGACGTCGTCGGCGGTTAAAAATTAAAAAGACTCTCTCTTAGCTGTCCTGTTCGCTTTTTATATTGGAACTTTGGAGGAAAAACTAAGGGCAGGGGTTTTTGGAATTTGGGGGTAGTAGTCCAGCCATGAGAAAAGTAAATAGTATCTGGGTCTCGTTAACGAGGGTCTGAGTCATGAAACAGATAACGAAAAGGAAAAAGGGGTCCGTCTAGGGAAAATAGTTTATGCAAGTGGGATGACAAAATAGAAAAAGGATTCCAGATCTATAAATAAAGAAAAGGAAAATTGAAGGGTCAGACGGTTTGGACTGGTTGGGATCGCAGTGTCGATTAGACTGAGTCGACAATAGACGCCGAGTCTCGCATCTTCTTATTTGGATATGATATTATTGGGATATGATATTATTGGGATATGAGGAGGTTATTTATTTAAAAATAAAATAAATCCGAATGTCCTTTCGATGAAACTAACTTTATTACAAACGACTTGGATGGACGTATTGACTGTTCAAGAATCGAACTAAAAGCGAGGGGGCTTTTCTAAGATGCGCGGTGAACAGGCATCCACTTATCGAGGAAAAATAACGGCCTTGGTCTGCAACGTTTTTGCCTAATTGGTCCTTAGGTATAGACTTAGGTATAGAATTTGGTAGGATGTTCCTACGTATTTCTGGATTCGATTTCGTAGAATCGTCATACGTATTCCTGGATTCGCTTTGGTAGGGTGTTTCTTCGTATTCTTGGTAGGATAAATTTCGTTCGATCCAAGACGCCTGTTCGAAAGCTCGCAACAGAGAGAATCGGATGGCCATCGCGAGCTACAACTTCCGGCTTTGTCTAACGGTACGGCACACACCGGTTATTCTTCCGCGACGTTCCCAACGACCGATCTTTCGATCTCCGTGCCGGCTTATTTGCGAATTAATTTACCTATCTTACCTGCCGATCTCGACCGGATTTTTAATTTGACTCCCCGTACACGCTTCTTCCAAATACGTGAACGGATTAGATGTACCTCCGCTTTATTTCGAAATTTATTCAATTCCTTTTTATATTATGTGGGTAGTTTCGACAGAGTTTTTGTTAGAAAATAGGCCGCCAACCTGTCGATATAAAGAGAGCCTCGAAGAACTGGTTCGTTCTATGTATTTTAAATAAATAACTTCTAACTAAATTTATAGTATCATACATGTGACTTTTGAACACTGTGAAACAGACGATATTGTGATTAATAATAAAAAAATGAATAATACAATTTTTTAATTAATTAAAAAATTAATTAAAATTTCCATAAAGTTTCAAAATTAAAAAAATTAATTAATATTTTGATAAGTTAAAGAAAATTAATAACATATATTTTTTTAATAATAAAAGACATTAATCTCAAAAAATTCATCAAACTTTACAACCAGAAAATTTTACGGTTGCTATTTGCGAAACAGTTAAAATGTGTTCGAGCGTAAAGGGTTAAATTATAAAGCGGCAGTACATATTCAGTTAATTCGCTGTCGCTAAATAACGCGTCTCGGACGAACGCGATAATTTTGCGCCATTGAACGAGAGGAGACAAAAGCGAATTTATAAAGCGTACCCGAACGAATAGAAATGCATATCCGACACGGGGCGAGGTGTTTCTTAATGTCCGTCGTATAGTTCGGTAAAGCTTTTAGAGTTTATTACGTCGCAGGTTAATGGCTAATAAGGGACACACCTATGCTCGCTGACAGCCCTTTCGCGTCCCTCCCTATCTACCACGGGCTTTTACTGCTCGCTCCGTCCCTCGGTTTTAACAAAATTACTTCTTATCACGCGACCTGTCTGCACTTTATTCTCGGCTGCCGAGACGCGGGCTCGAACAATATCGATGACTGGAAACTTGCCAGGGTTACCTTCGAACGGGTTATTTTACGATCTAGATAATAATTTCATCCGACCGAAATATGCCCGGAAAGTTATTAACCCCGATATAATACTCTTTCCGATTACTTCCTTGTCCGTGAACATGGCTCCTCGCGAGCAACCTTCAAACTTTCGAGAATTCGTTAATCGAATCATTGGACATATTTGGTGAAACAAACGAAGGCAAACATAATTAGTGTTCAAAAATGGTAGATCGCGACAGTAAAGTAATTTTAGGAAAACCTTTGGTCAAACGCGTAGCTGAGTTTATTTAATGTACACAGTTAACATTAGATTTGCAAACGTTTCATGCGTATTCAAATTGAAATCAAACCACAAAAATAAATAAATAATGGATAAAACGAAAACTGGCATACATAATGATTCTTTATCCCGATGAAGGTTAATATACACTTTAACAAAAGCTTATTAATAATTTCTATAATTGAAAATGAGTCAATCTAGTGTTTAAAAGATTGACCATTTTAGCTTCGATCTTCAGAGACCGCAAATTTGGAAGCAGTTCGGCAAGAAAGTCAGTATAGGTAGGATCAAACCTGGAAATTAGTCAAGACGAACCTGGTATACTTTTCTCACATTTATTATCAAAGGTCGTTAGCAATATTACACTTTGTGACGCGTTGGATCAAATTGAAAAAAGAAAAGGGAAACTTGGGTCTGGCATCTTAAAAACTTTATTGACATTGGCAAAAGTAAATATTCGAACAAGAAATGAAGTCAGAATATGTACTATTAGAATATCAGTAACGTCATTTCGAAGAAAATTGGTGAATCGAAACATCTTCTCCAAACTCCTGGTTCATCGACGAAGGACGAATACACTACTCGATATCGTTAGCGAACTAACAGCTAATTTTTTAAAACTATTATCGTAGAAGTCAAGAGTCAATGTCTTACACGCGACGAGCGTTGTACAATGACGAGGTTAAGTCAATTTGCGTTCGACAAACTCGTTCGAACCATAAAAAATGAACTCTCGAATTGTATCACAAAACGTCGAACGTACAAAGTAGATAGTACGTACGTACATAGTGACAATTAAACGACGCGTGGGATTAATGGCAATCACAACAACTAAGATTAGTGGACTGTATTAAATTGATCGAACGTAACTCCGAACATTTAAAGTGATAATTATATTTTGTTACAAAGTTTGTTGATCGAGTGTACTAAAATTAGAGTACGAGTGGATGACAATTAATATGAACGAAACTAGAATGTGAATGCGATAAGCGAATATCGAATGTTGAATATATACTTGACTGTTTAAATTTGACGATTTCGGCGAGCAACGTAGAAATCTGGAATATAGGAATTTGGTGATTTAGAAACTTGGTAATTTAGGAATTTGGGAACGTAGAAATTTGAGATCCAACAGTTTGGTAATTCGAGAATTTGGGAACATAGAAATTTAGGACAGAAGGAGTTGATAATTTCGAAATTCGGGAACGTAGAAATTTGGGATTGAAGGAGTTGATAATTTCGAAATTCGGCAACGTAGAAATTTGAAATCTGGGAATTTGGTAATTTAGAAATCTGGTATTTAAGGATTTGGTAATTTAGAAATTTGGGAACACAGAAACTTGGTAGTTTAAGAATTTGGTAATTTAGAGATCTAGGATTTAAAGATTTGGTAGTTTTGGAATTCGGTAACGTAGTCCAAAAAGGACTTTAAATAGTCCCTAATTTTCTCAACGCCTATTGTAATTCTATAACCCAACAACGTCGAAATTTTGTCGACAACGGGGGACCTCGTGATCATAGAATCTCGTGTCTCGTCCGCTAACGAGACATCGAAACGATTTCCGACCGCGGAAGCGGAAGAGACGTCGCTTTCACGGGACGGATGCGAAGATCAGTGCTTGAATTAATTATTCGCTCGCTCCATTCTGGTCGCGCGAGTTCCACCGTCGATTTGCTCGAGTTCGTTCTCGCCTCGACGCCGTGGAAGTTCGTTGTCCGATCGATTACGGATACCGGCAGCGTGTGTCGCGTTCTCGCCGTTACCGAAATAGCGCTTCGATGCAACTTACCCGTCTATATTTTTCATCTACGCACCCTCGTACGTACAAGTCTCGTACGTACACCTACATATACTCTGCGTCTCGCACGTACCATGTACGCGGTTCATTAATAACTACGAAAAGCGTAATACCTACATAACATACTATGCACGCCTTCTTTCGCGCGTGTCCGTTAATAAACGCGAAAGGGGTACTTGCTACCACGTGTGTTACGCGTTCATTAAACCTACTGGAAACATATGAACACGTTCTACGCTCCATCGATGAGTATGTCTGTACAAATTATAAACCTGCTTCGTTTAACCCGATGCACTTGTGTGACACATTGGAGGTGACAATATAAAATTATTCTAAAATTACTCTTGGAGGTGACAATATCAAATTACTCAAAAACTCGTATGTCACATTGGAGGTTACAATATAAAATTACTTTAAAATTACTGCTGGAAGTGACAATATAAAATTACTCTAAAACTCGTATGTCAAACTGGATGTGACAATATAAATGTTAAAACCTACAAGAGGCACATGAACACGTTCTACAATTATAAAAATTATAAACCTGCTTCGTTTTCAGACTAGTCTGTTCTGTGCTTAGGCTAGTCTGTTCTGTGCTTAGGCTAGTCTGTTCTTTGCTTAGGTTAGTCTATTTCTTCTTTCGCGATATCGCGTACGAATGCTGAACGAACGGTACTATAAGATTACGCATATGCTGTGCACATGCTGCGAATTGTTACGCTTTTTATGAGACACTCTATTTGTAACTCGGAAAAAGTGTGCAAGTTCCCTCATAAAACACTATTTATTTAATAATTAATTGTAACGGAGCTTTTAACACTAGATTTACGGAACTTGTCAGAATGATGTATCTTAGATTTTTTGTTTTAAATTACGGAAATTTGTAAGAAGTTTGAGAAAAAATGTAAGTTATCCTTCATCGAAATAATTATTTACTTATTACATCTCGAAAATTTTTTTTTATGATCTTAACAAGGTATTTGATTAAATTTTCACCAATTTTTTGAATATATTTGTTCTGTTTACAAATACAATTCATTAGCATTGTTCATATTATTTCATAACATAAAGGGTGCTGCATATAATATTATAGTAAGACAGCTAAAAATTAAAGTATACTATCAAAGTATATATATACATATGTAAGTTCTTGCATAAAAATAAAATATTGATACGAATCAATGTTGATAAAACACGCGATAAGGACACAATTCGGATTTCGTCAATATTTATCGAGATATCTCATGATCTGGAGGAAATAAAATCTCATCCGTTTTATCGCTCGTACAGGTTTTATTGTACGCAACCTCTACAGTATCTGAGCGTGCAAATTTATTTTCATCTACGTACGTACGTGACTGCGTTGACGATGACTCGGTGCAAATACGTTTCTGTGCGCGTTATGTACATTGTCTGTGATAATGAAAATTACACGTATTATCGTTACGATTTTACAATTTTTACGACTATGTTTTCAATTTTGGTTGTGGCTATTCACACATACGATATGTATACACATTTAGATATTTATATTTATATACAGTATGTGTATACAGTCTGCTTATTTATGCACGCATTATATGTACATAATTGTCTATTTATACAAGTTTTAAATTATCTATTTAGTACAAGTTTGTGTACAGAATTATTACAATTAATATTTTGTTAATAACTACGCAGTTATAAATAATCACGCTTTCATTCATTAAAGTTCGTTTATAATGTTGTTCACTAAAGTAATCAATAAACATAACTTAACTCTTACCAAGTCACTACACCTACAGAATGAATGTTATTACATGGCAGACAGCACTCATAGGATGTTTTAGCTGAATGGGTGGTTTCTGTGTTGCTAACTTGTACACATACTGTATGTATAAATAGCTAATTATGTACACATACTGCATGTATAAAAAGCCAATTATGTATACATATTGTATGCATATACTGCATACTGTATGTATAAATAACCAATCGTGTGTACAACCTGTATAAATAGCTAATCGTATATACATATTGTATGTATAAATATCCATATCCTTTAATTTTACGATTGTACGACACGCATTAACGTCAAAATCGACACTAAATTCGACCGGCCGTTGTTCGTATTTCCGATTTAGGCTACTTTCATAATCGGCAGCGACGTTCGCAATCGAGGGGCGTGTTCCAGCAAGAACATCGTCGCGATATTTTGCCTCGTGATGCAATCGAGCCGTTCACGATCGTTGGACGTTTTCGGTGAACCGTTAAAGCCGCGTCGTAAAAATTTGCATACCGATACGTGGTCGCCGGCGAAATTGCATATCGCTTAACGCGAGAAGCGCGAATTGACGTAGTTCGTTCGATCGTTAGTCATTAATTTTCGCGCGTCACGCGATCGATTATAATTACGCGCTTCGTCGGCAGGAAAACCTGTCCTTTAAAAGTCACCGTGTCGTAGTCGACTCGAAATATTTCCGTAAGTTCTCTTTCGTTAAAAACCCGACACGGCCGTAAATTATGCATTCGAGCGTCAGCTAAGAAAGCGTCGCGTGACATTGTTAGCCGCTCGAAAGAATTACGTCAATTGTGACGAGTCGACGAAAACGTAATTTGGTTATCTCGTTCGTTAAGGCCGACGCCAGACGTTGCTCAAGTACGTACGTTCTCTCGATGGGAGCCACCCACGTTCCGACCACAACTCCACCAAATCGTGGATTCACTTTCGTACGCGTGCCGATTTTTCGAGTGTTTACGATGTACACGGTGTCTCTCGCATACAAAGTCTCATACATCTTGTTCTTAGTATTAGGATGTCCCAAAGTTTCTTCTTTTTTTTTTTGATGCAACATAGACGAAGACTTAGAGGAATATTTTGTAAGTAATCAAAGGGTAAATAATATTTCTTAAGGGATTGAAAAGGGCGATGGAGTAGAACACTTCATATTTAATGCAACAAATCTTAAATAATAAATATTGTATATACATTTCTATTTAACAAGAAAGGAATTTACGGAACACCCATTAGGGTTGAAAATGTAGTAACATTTATCCCTTAACACTTTTTAATTTCTTTTACCTACTAGCTCCTTCATTCTTTTACAAAATACATTAAGAATTTTGTTTTCAATAAAATGTATCGTAAGAGTGTAAAGTGCGTAACAAATATATTTCTAATTTATCGTAAGCAGTACACGAGTGAAAATGAATAAATAAATATATAAATAAAGAAATAAATAAATATATATTTATTCCACCAATCCATTTTTGAATTATTCATACATGCTTATTTATACAATTACAATTATGTATAATTATTTATCGAGTCCCAGTCGACATAGGACTGATACAACGAACGTTAAGTTGGCCGACGATAAACAGGTTCGAAAGCATCGATGACAAATATCGTCGAAATTACGACGAACGTCAAATTCATCGGCAATGAACAGATTCAAAAACATTGTCAATGAACATCATTAATGAACATTGTCGATGAACACCGTCGGTATTCACAATGAACGTCAAGTTCGTCAACGATGAACAGATTCGAAAGCGTCGTCGACGATGAACAGCCTCGAAATCGTCGTGGTCGAAAATGCCCAGGTGCAGCTAAACGAACAGCGAGCGAGAAATAATGAAAATGGTTTCACGTACGTGGGTGTAAATTTCGTATTCGCCGAGTCGAAGGACAGGCCGAGTGCCCACGTATCGTTCTGGCATAAACAAACACGGCCAAGAATGTTCCATCTTGAAAGGAAACGGTATTGGTGATCGGCGATCGTTTTGAAAGACACGGAGGAGCACGAAATGCTTGGTCGAGATAAAAATGCGCACGTGGGTGCCAGCTCGCGGTTACCGCGAGATGGAATGTCTTGCTGCTCGAACGAATACTTTAACGGAGGCAACCACGAAAAGAAAAGTTTTCGTTACGCATCGTGGCACGATCCCGAGACCCACACCTTCTCGTGAATAACCTTCAAAGTTTCGAGAATTCGCTAATTGAATCGTCCGACGTATTACACTTTGTAACGTGGTGGGACAAAATTGGGAAATGAAAAAGGAAACGCGGGTCCGGCAACTTTAATGACATTGTAAGATGGGACGGGGCTTAAAGCACCACATGCTAGATTAGTTTTTATTATCCCTTTATTTGGGCACACATACTCACGCTCTTGCATTACTATTTGAAGAAAAGAAAAAGAAAATAGAACCGAAAAGAAAACTTAACCTCTTCACGCCCCTGGCCACATATGTGGACATTTAGTTTATAACCTGTATAAAGATATATTATTTTCCGAAGCCGTTAAAAAAACAAATTTGTAATCTTCTCTAACTTTGCTAACCAGAAGATAAATTCTAATTGCCATAAGAGAAGTAATTTGGATCCCGTCAAGTATAACATGTACTTTTGATACCTGGTTTGAGATTCAGAGGTACAACTATCGGTATTGTATGACATGCTTGCTTTCCAAAACACTGTAAAAGTTTATAGTAACCTCCACAAAAGAAGGCTAAATATCTTTCGCTATCCGAAGCGACGGAAACGCATGGATTTAATAAAAATCGTGAAATAATAAAACATAGAAAATTCCAAAAACACGTATCCTTTATTTTTGTCTATACTTTATGTATATTAATATAGGCAAAGATACATGAACGTTTAACAAACAAGATTATTAAAAAGTATACATTTTTAACATATTATTTAAACAAATTGAGTTTTTTTAAACATTTCCACTACAAGTCAATTTGGCATTAAAAAACACAAAAAATAAAAAAAGTACCGTCCTATACCCCCTAGTTTTCAAGATATTCCAAAAAACGTATTTTCAACCCCAAACTTTGAGGGCGGCTAGTATTCCTTCAGTATACACGATTACCGATAAGGAAAAATACGTGTCAAATATTTTTTTGGAAACTATATTTTCTGTAAGTTTCAACAAAATCGGCGTGTCCCATTTGAATATGTTCCCTTGTTAGTAGAATCGATCGACCGTTTTTACAAGCAAGCTTATTGAGAAAAAATGAAAATAGTATCCAATGCGATTTCGCTTGCTTATGTATGGCAGTCAACGTGTTAAATTTACGATATTTTACATTTTATACATACTTTACATTGCACGTGTTATTATTTACTTTCGCCCTCAAAAAGACAGGTCCTGGTCGTCACGGTACCGCTACCACAAAAGCGAAAAAAAAAAAACTTACAGCAAGAATTCTTTTTCCTTCCCCTTTGTGTTGGTACTTACATGCGCGAGACAAGAAGGCACATAAAATATCGTTGCAAAATCGTGTCTTCAACGCGTATCATTCGCGAAACCCGCCGCAAGAAGCGCGCGGTTTCGAACTTGAACAAATTACTGACGAATCGATCAGCCGTAATCTCGCGTGTCCGGAAAATGAAAGCGTTAATAAATCGCCGTAACGAACTCGTCGAAACGCGTACCGATTCCCGATAGAAACGACGGTAACCGCGAATGAAGAATTTCTTAATTTTCTCCCGATTTATCACCGATGACCCAGAAACCGGTGAACCCGGCAACGATATTTTCCAAGCATAACGAGGAACGATCTTTTCGTGTCAGTAGGGTGTTAGCCGCGACCCACGTACGTTCGAATTGCTGAAATAAAAAGTAGCGAGCCGAAAAGACGAAGAGGAAAGACGATGAACGCGAGAAGAGAAAGAGCAATCGAATGGGCATCGTTCGAAGAGGTCTGGCAAGTGGCAGGTAGGTTACACAGCCACGAAGAGTGGGGATGCCTGATAGTCGAACAGACGAGTCAAACTGGAGAACGGCTCAGTTCGGAGTCGAACGTCCACCGTTGCTCTTCCTTCGATCCTCTCTCTCGTTCTCCTCTCCTCTCTTCCCCTTTTTTTGCATCCTCGTTGCTCTTCAAGTATCGCGCGAACAATTATCGCGATTCGAAGCGAGTTGCGCAATCTGGACGCGGCGTTCGACTCCGCATCGCGACGCGTGCTCTTTTCCACACACGCCGTGTGCTCTTCTCCACATACGCAGAGGAAGAACGTGATCTTCGAACGACGTTATCCACTCGATGGAAATGATACTCGTCGAGCGGAATGCGAACGCGACGGAACGCAGCCGATCGGATATTCCGTGGACATGGATCGTCCTTTGAGCTGAACTCGAATCGGTGATGCACTCGGACATTCTCCTTACTCGCGAACGCAAGGTGTACGCGCTTCAGGTTGCCTCTGCGGCATCAGTTTGCAGGGATTGTCGACTTCGTGCGTGCGCGAGGATATGTATCCGATGAAATTAAAGGAAATTTGCACCGCTTGCGTTGTGTAAATATTGTCAAATAATTTAACAACGATTTACGCTTCGAGACCGATTGTAGATGATGGGTGGATATCTGCATCCGTTACTTCATGAGCGAGCGCGTTGACCATCGGCTAGTATCAAGTTCTAGGTACTTCGAGTTCTAGCTATTATAAGGTTTAATTACTTCAAGTACCAACTGCTTCAAGTTCTACGTAGTACTAGTTCTAAGTTCTACAAGTTCTAGCTACTGCAAATGCTAGCTGCTGCAAGTTCTAGCTACTTCAAGTTCCACCTGCTTCAAGTTCTACGTACTACAAGGTCTAGCTATTTGAAGTTCGAGCTACTACAACTTCCACCTACTTCAAGTTCTACGTACTACAATTTCTACCTACTTCAAGTTTGGTCACGTTACGAGAACAAGATATCCGTCCACGGTCAATTTCACCCTCGATGCGTTTGTGGATGAAGGAACAAACGACGGACCGATATCCATTGAACGAAGTCGATGTCCTGCTACGTGCAATGGGAATCGATAAGAATCTGTTTGCGATCATCTTGTGTCTCGTACGGTCATAAATTGTTGAAACTTCGGGAACAAAATCGCTCGGAAAATATACCGCGTGTAAGTCAGAAAGGATAAATCTACATGGACGAAGTCGTTGCCCCGCTAACGAAGATCGATCACGTTATAATTAGAGCTTGGATTTTTATGAGCGCCCCGAATATCGTGCGAATTGTACAAATTGATTGTTGAGAGGGATTCAATTAAAAAGTCATTTTATAAATGCTGTTAATTAATATAGAAAGGGGTATGTTCTACACGAAGTCGATGCAGCGTTTTATTTCACATTCTATTTCAATACACTCCGTTTTATTTTCTGTAAAACCGAGGTTGTTTTATTAGCACCGTTTATGGGTGCTTATAGGATCGATTAAACGTATCGGTTCTTACGTATCGGATTTTTAAGCAATTCGAAAAGGATTCAAGAACGTATTAGGTGCGAATTCTGAAAAAGATTCTGTAAAGTCGAAATCGATGGATTTTGTGTCGAAAGAATCGTTCGGAGGAGAATTTAATCGAGCTTCGGCCCAATAAACTCTCGATACCAACAATTTGGATGACAATTAATACCAATTCGACATACATCGTGCCACGGGACGGATATCGACAATTTTTAGCTATCTCCAAGCTCTCTGGACTTTCGATATAACGGTACGCTCGCGTTTAGTGTGATGGACGTACTCGGTGTTTAGAAATGGTACAAAAACATTGATGCACCGCACGATAAAATAGAAATCGACGATTTTTCTGTTTGTATAACCGACGGAATTTAATATCAGCACATAAGAGTTAAAAGTTAATATACACGATTCGAACGATAAACGAGCGAACAGTTTCGATGAGAGAAAAGTCGAAGTTCGCTCGCGACGAACTCGGTGCTCTTCCGAGGAGAAGAAAAAGAGAAGAGGATATTATCGAGTGGGATCTCGTGACCGTGAATAAAATCTGCTCGCGATGTCGCGATTGTTGTTCGAGAGGGAAAGCGAAGCTCGCCGAAGGAAAACGATGAGAAATGTGGGAAATTAGGGGTATTCGACCGGTGACCGAGAAACGCGACACGATACCGCGCGAACAATAGTTGGCCATCTAGTGAAAAACAAGTGTGATATACGGTGATTCGAATTTTCGCGGAACTATGGCGTTGATGGCGCCGAGGAACAGCTCGCCCGTCGTTCGGGACAAAGAGAGTATCCCAGCTTACGATGTACGTATATTGAAATATTTATTCTTTAACCAACGAAATATAAATATATTTATTCGTACGAACAATGCATAGTAGTACTCCCTACGATGCCAATAGAAACAGTAAATTACATGAGAAGGGGAATTTAAATCGACTTTGTGGTCCTTCACGCTAAAATTACCAGCTTATAGCTTATAATGTATGTATAATAACATATGCATATTAATACACACACATGTATATGTTAATACATGTACATATATATATGTATAAAGAAAATTTGTATAAGTTACTTTATGTGTACATATAGCTTTATATGTTATACTATAACCGGCTTATTTATTATCAATTATTTATTTGTCTTTAAAGTTCATTTTCAATTCAGACATAAATGGTCATTGAACGTTCGTAAATCTAGTGTTAAACAAAATGGTGAATATGAGTCACCTTTCGAGCACAAAGGGTTAATACTTATCGTTTGTTATTCGATCGTACTAAATTATGAAAAACACGCTTGTACACTGTCGAAGCTCCACGTACAACGTGTCCCAGAAACGAGGACAAAATGTTATGCAAACAAAGGTTGGTCTACGAGTTAATGGCACGTTTAAATAGTCCCCGAACTATACGGAGACGTCTGTAGCAATGGAGATTTCTAGGTGATGTATCTATTCCGCGCGTTAACGGTACAATTGCGAAACCCATAATAACGATGGATTTATTATAATATTATTCGTATTGCGCGAACTTTATGGTAAACGTTGAAAACCGGCCCGAAAAATTATATCATGGTATTTAATTATAGAGGGTTACGCTCGTGATGTATCGGCTATACTTTCTTTCCATATTTACTCCAGGTCTTTTTAACGTTTAACCCTTTGCACTGGAAATGTGACTCATAATCACCACATTGTTTAACACAGCAATTTGGAATAGATGTTTTTTAACAAAATCTGTAGAGTTGCACATATGATGTATAAACATAATGCAACTGATAGTGGCAATTAATATTAGTGATATAATAATTTCAAAAGAATTCAGTAAACTTTTCAACCAAAAAGTTTTAAAGTTGCTATCTGGTATACTTTAAAAATACCTTCGAGTGCAAAGAGCTAAAATATATGTATACGGAAAATACAATTTTCTTGTCAAGAAAAGTCTGTCTCGATTATCCTTATTTGCATGAACGATATTCGGAGACCGTTGCATAGTTCGAGCACATTTCGTCGTTTCGATTCTCCAAGTAATGGAATGTTACCATTGTATTAGAAATTGCTCTCGTTCGTTTAACCCTTTCACTGCGACGCGACTTCGAATTAATCGAACATTTCATACAATTCTTCCGTTTTACAGAAACAGTAATTGTAAATAAATTAAAGATATCTATTTTATATTTATTTTATGTACCTTTGTAAATTATTTTAATTCATTTGACTAAACTCGCATATTTCTTCAATAACAATGGATAAATCGATATGAAGAAAAAAATCAGAAATTGATAATGAGGAACAAATTTGTTTTAACATAACAAACATGGATCAACGCACAAACTTAAAATAATATAATAAATCTGATATCAATTGACTGAACAATACTTCGAATCAATTGTTGATACATTGGTTGATACATTACATAGGACGATAAATAACATGATGCATCAATCAGTGAAATAGGGAAGGTCTTATAGTGCAAAAATACAGAGAGCGTATTGTATATACGCCTTTTGTATATATTGAAGACTTATGAGAGCGTATATATACACCTTTCGTAGTGAAAGGGTTAATGGTTCAAGTCTACAAGCGAAGTCACGTCAAGTCGCAACTTCATCTTAATTAGACTCCCCTTCTCAAAGAGTCAGCGTTTCGACACGAAAATGTAACGACAGTGTAAAAGTGTAACGGGATTTACAACCCCAGGAAATTCGAAGAAAAATTACGGTGTCGGGACGTTACTTCTGCCATAATCCGAGGGATGGTTATTAAACGTTAGTTATCTACTGACCCATTAAGCGCGACCTTGTAACCTGGCTTACGAGCATACTCGTTCTCGTTGAATCGGTTAACTTGACCTCGCTGTAAACAATAGTCAATTATAGATTATAATTAAATGTACCATTAGAGGAGATGTAACGGTACGACGTTGAGGCACGTCAGTTATTTCCCTTGTCGGTAAAAAGAACGCATTGGCAAAACGTTGGACAAAGAATACGGGTTGCATCGCGACTCGCATAGTTTTCTCGCGGTCAATGAGATTACCGTCCCATATAAGGTTGTTTAACATAAATTAAAGCCATTACACCAGCATCTCGCAACGCGGCCGTTATTATCACCCGTATAGCGAGCTTCGAGCTCAACCTGTTTTCTTTTTTCTATCATCCTCGTTTTCTATCGTGTTTCGTTACGAGCGTTTCGAAAGCCTCCGACAACCGTTCTAAGGCGAGAGTTACGAGTTTTGAAAAACTTCGTTAAAAATCTAGCTGTGAATGAAACGAGGCTACGATTTTTTTCGACATCGAAGGAATACGTCGAAACTCCTCTACCGAGGTTATTATAATGATTCCGATTTCGAATTCGAGATATTTTTGTTTGCAGCACGCCAACGTCGTTTGACTTTACGAACGCACTGATGCGTACACCGGGGTGTTATATCTTTGTTCGTTTTTGTTCTACCTGGTGAACATTTCGATCGATTAATTCACAAGGTTCATATACTGAGGGACAAAAGTATTCGTACACTTCAAATGCAGAAATAAAAACAACAATGCTTTATATATTATTGATTATATGTAAACGTATGTAGTTGTATATTGTACATAATTAAAGAAGAAATTATTGGAGGTAGAACGAACAGGCACACACTGAGGGACAAAAGTATTCGTACACTTCAAATGCAGAAATAAAAACAACAATGCTTTATATATTATTAATTATATGTAAACGTATGTAGTTGTATATTGTACATAATTAAAGAAGAAATTATTGAAATTACAACGAACAGACACACACTGAGGGACAAAAGTATTCGTACATTTGAAATGTAGCACCACAGTTAACTCGTTAAACGAAGTTATGTTGCACCCGAGTGTATAATAGTAAACGGACACGATGATTATTGCGTTTCTAAGCGTTAACGTGGATTTATGAAAACGTTAGCAAGTAAGTGAGATCGTTACAGAGCGTATGTCGAAACTGGATTGATTCTCACGAGCGTTTAGGAGTAACGTTCCGACTTTCGGAGTTAATTGCAGTGTCTGCCTCGGGTTAGTCAACCTTTCCTTCGCGAGCGAGAATAGCGCTCTATTCGTTATTTATATACGTTCTAATTACTAATTTAACGATCCTATCGAATCGTATTTGCTTTACAATGTTATTAAGATTCCCTTAGGATATTCTTAGAACTTCCTTAAAGTTTAAGGTACTAGATGAGACGATTGCTCGTGCAAATAGGAAAATTCGATCGATAGCGATAAGTTCAATTTTAAACTGGGATAACAATTGCAAACTCCAACAATTGGGAGTCTTTCGGTGACAACTACTAACCCTTTGCTATTTTAATTACTATTAATTAAAATTTAAATTACTATAATTTGAAATTACTATTTTCTATCATTGATTGTCATTGTTGGTCATTTTACTATGTTTAAAGAACACATGTATAATACTACAGATTTTGTAAACAAAATTTTGTTAAATTCTAACTAATTCTAAACCAGCTAAAGCAAGTATGCTCAACGTTTATATATTTTTAATTAAACATAGGCGATAAGGAGACAACCAGAGGGGTCTGAATTTTGTCACTCGAAGTCTAGAGATTTTAATGCCGGGCAAGGCCATGAGCTGTTTTGTAAAGAAAAGTGGACCCACCTTTCTTTTAGGTGTTCGATGCATATGAATATTTATGCATTCAAGGATTCGCATTCGAGAATTCGTAAGATCTAGACGCGTTTTTCAAAGATATTATAATAAAATCACATAGTAAAATTATAAACTGTTTCGTTATTTCATTACCCATTTTCCATAAAATATTTATTCAAATTGTTCGATTAGACCAAATGGCGAATGTGAGTCACCAATGTGAATGTCAGTCACTTGGCCAACACATATGTTGTTATGTATGTTTAGATATACATATATGTTGTTATGTATGTTCTCTTATGTATATTGTAGTCTAACAATTTCAATATTAGCATTTAACTTCTAGTAATTAATCGAATGAATTCTCAATTCTCAAAAGATTCCGTTATAAAGAATTAAAACTTTTATCATGTTAATTTGTTGCATCGATTTACTCACAATTATTCATAAACAAATTTCATCATTCTTTGTTTCTTTGCTTAAATAAATAACCGTTCTGCTTAACATTTTGTAATCATAATATTTTATCAAGCCCGTGAAAACATTCTTTTTCCAATCCGAACCAGTGACAGCAACACTTGGCCATGCCTGGTTTAGCCCGTACTTGAAACACCCTCGTTACTTAATCGTTATCCGCGATTGCAATTTCATTTCCTCGGCGCACGAAGACGCGTGGTCCGTTCATAAATTGGCCAATTAATTGAACCGTATCTGAAGGCGCAGCGAGAACGGCGATACCGTAATTGCGGAGCCGGGGAGTACGGCGATTCCTTTGATTCCGATTAACGGCCAAATAAATTGATCGATTCGTCGAGATTAGCGGAGAGTACGGAACCGGTGTTTATCGCTATGGTGCGCGTAAATTTCACGAACGTAGCTGGCGGCGAAACGTTCGTGCAGACCCGACCCGTGTCTCGAACCCGACGCGCTTATATTCCTGTTCTTATTCTTATTCTACGGCGATGCGGTGTAACTGTACCAGGGTGTGGCTTACACGCCACGAACGTCGCTAGGAAAACGGTCTTGCACGAAACTCCTAATAGCCCGTTAGATCGATCTGCTACGGTAACGCGTACTCGCATGCAACTACCAAACAACTATCTCCCTCGTGGACGGACCTGACCTTTGCCGGCCATTTTCAAGTCTGTCCGTATCGCTTTCGTCGAACGAACGGATTAACACCGTGACGGTGTTCTACATTGCTCGACGTCGTAGATCAGCCATACGGAAAACGGTTTAGTATGGGTTACGGCGTAACAACGAAGAAAAATATTTTCTGTTTAAAATACCATTGTATTAGACGTTTTTTTGTTCTTTTAGATACATTTGTAGTTTGGAATAATAGTCTTTAACCGTAGCAGAAATGGGACCCAAGGAGTCATTACATTCTAACGAGTCTTGGTAAAATGTAAATCGTCTTCGCACTCTCAACACAATAGTTAACTAGTACGCATCAAAATAAAATCTAGTCATCCGAAGTCTGATCCATTCATTTCGATACAGTCCACTTTTATCGTTTATTGGCAATCTACTGGTTCCACGCGTTGTTTAATCGCCATTTAATACTGCTATTGGATTATAGTGTTACATTAACCCTTTTTGATAATGCATTAAAATATTAAATTATTGAAAATTACATTAGTCAGTATTTTCATTTTTAACCAACTTTATGGTTAACTAATTTATCGATGAATTAGATAGAACTAACGTTTAATTCATAGCAAGTAGTAAACGTGCGACCATTATGAATAGAAAGATCTCAATGGGAGTTTCAAATGAAGTTTCCGAAAATCGGCAGAAAGTTGAACGCATACGAAATGAAACGAAGAGTGCATAAATCTTGGAGCAAAAGTAAGAGTATATACAAGCTCGTTTAGTAGCACGTCCTTATCCGACGATATACACTGAAGGATGATTTCAAGAACGAAAGAATTATACGCGATAAATATTTAAAGTCTGTAAACTCGTTTCCAACGACCGTGCTGACAGGCTAATTAAACTGGTGTACCTAGCACGACGAGATTACCGCTCAAATAATTAATTTGTTGCGTCGTTTCGCAGACACGCGTGCCGTGCAGATCCTTAAGAAAAATTATGAACAAGATCTCGAACCGGGCATACTCGCAGCAGTTTCGGTTGACTTTAAACTCTTTCGGCTTTAGAAAATAGATAATTTGGGATTTCAGAAAATAGGAAATACATAATTTGGGATTTCAGAAAATAGGAAGTAGGTAATTTAGGATTTCAAAAAATAGAATTAGAAACTACGTTGCACAGAAATTTGATCGCGTTTTAAATTAAACAAAGTCGGTATATTTTTATGAAAAATTTTACACTTATTGATTCTTCGTCTCGAAGACAATCAGCACAGGCGTTAAGAAAACCATCTGAACAAATTTCGTCATTTCAAGTAGGAAATAATGTAGAAGGGTCATTCGCCCCCTTTGGTAGTTTTAGCGCTAACATCACAAGCGCTTATTACTCGTCGTGAAGTGCAAGGTAAAGCGATGGAAAATTCGGCGATCGTGGAAATCGGAGAAGGCGCGGTTAGGCGTGTGTTCACACGCCTCTCACGTCCAACGTCGATAAATATTTATCGACGACGCGAATAAGCAACGACCTTCGAGCGACAAATTGCCATTTACGACGTTTCGCGTATGCAAAGGAGCTTATCCTTGTTGCAACAATTTTTTTTTTCACCGGCCGTTGAATAAATTCAAGTTCGTCGACGATTTCGTTCCGTGAAATCTAACGCGTCGAACTTTCTAGAAGTCGTTACCGACCGAAACGAAGTCGATGCGACTAAAGGGCACAATTTGCATGGTAATTAACTATTTAAGCGATATAGCGTGGATAGAAACTGCGATCCGCGCATTCGGTGTTGGCGATTGCGGAGCACGCTCTGTTTCTACCGGAAAAACTTTCGAACCGATCCTTTCCGCTCGTTCATCGACGAGTGTTCCCTCGATACGACGGAAATTGCTCCTCGATTTATCTAGTCTCGTGTTTCCGAGTTTTTCAAATTGTTTCTCGCTTGACACTGCATTTGCGGAACCCGTCAAAATGACGGATCTTAGATTCCTTATTTTGTAAGAGGTCTAACTTTTAGAATTAAGGGGGGAGCCTGTATAAGATTTGTGAAAATGTACAAGATTTGAAAACTGTGTACTGTATATAAAGGTTGCGGAGCGATGTTTAGACTGTAAAATGTTCGTTAAGACTGTTCCCACAGGAAAAGTTCCTAAGGAGGGAAACTAAAAAAACAGGGTGGTTGACTAGATTGGTTTTTAGCTTTACCAATAACATTGTTCGAAATTGGAAAAAAGAGAAAGTGGGTCTAAGACAGAATTTCCTTTGGGTGGTCATCAAGGGTGACCCGGTTAATGGGAGAGCACTTGAACATACAAATCGTAAAAGAAAAAATATAAAAGGACTCTAACAAACAGCTATGGACGTTGCATGCCATGAATGTGCTAACAACGTGCAGACCAAATGTTATTCCTGTGTACAAATTGCTAACTGCCTTAATCACCGTAACGAACCCGTCGAAATTTCATATCTTAATTTTGATCCTGTAAACACAATCATCGTAACACGAAGAAAATATTAATTTCGATAAGTGTTCTCGAGTTCAGTTTCCGATTTCGACGTTCGCAACGAGATTATCGCGCGTTGCAGCGCGACAACGTAGGAACGTAGTTTCTCGGCCGTTTTCATTGAGAGCCGACAAAACACAAGCTAGTGTTACGTAACGCATCGTATTATGCGAAGGAGACCTTGTCTTCCCTCGGTTGTAGATTACATCATCGCGCGTTGTATCGCGATGCACCAGCATCGTTCAGATTAGTCTCGGAAATTACGTCTCCGCCATCGAAGTGTCGTCCTCGACGATCACACACCTAGGCCAAACGCGAACTTTCGTCAATTCGGGACTAACTATGCGTGAACGTCGAGCATGTTGAATTATGTAAGTGCCAGGCTACAGTTATTCGCGTTAGAAAATTGTTATCGAAGAAAATGAATCGCTTGTTCGATTCTTCGGATATTTTCGAGCTTTTTCCAAGATTACGCGCGACGAGTTAATGAATACTAGATTTACGGATGCGTAATGATAATTTATTTTTCAATCGAGACTAAGGGAGAGAAGGAAATAAATAAAGTAGTAGGTTGTCACATACGTTTCTTCCCTGTTTGATGTAACATAAAAATAGACTTTGCGAAATACCTTGTAATCAAGGAGTAAATGATATTTACTGAGGGATGATGGGGGGTTAATACAGTAGAACACTTCGTATTTAATGCAACAAATCTTAAACGATAAATTTCAATTAATCCATTTCATTTATGTACAATGATCTTCTATCTTGACAAAAGTTAACACTAAAAGCATCGACGTGTAATGTATAATTATTTTCTAATTCAAACTGAAGTTGAGAAATAAATAACCAAACGATGAAAAATAAATTCATACATTTATTAATTCTTTATCCTAACGAGAATTACCACAAATTTGAAGAAAACCGCTTTAACAAATTTTAACAATGGAAATAGAAAATTTGTAAAACGGTCATTTGACCGCTTTGGTAGGTTTAGTATTAACATACATTTTGATAAAAGCCTCTTGATAGTTTTTGTAATTTAAGATGAGAAATTTTTCGTGAGTCTTTTTGGCTCATTTGGTAAATCTAGCATTAACCCCTTGCGAACTACACAGTCAAATATAAACCCGGTTTATATTTTGAGTACGGTTGAATGTACAACTTGAGTCCCATCGTAATTTGTACAGTCGAGGATAGTTAAATGAAAAACAGTCTTGACATTTGAACTTTTTTTGATCACCTTGATGTTGTAGTAGTGAATAATTATGCCTGGCGTATTTGTCGAATAAATCGTACCGCAAAGGGTTAAAACAGTCTATCTCGTTCTTTTTTTTTCGGTATTCTTTGCTTTTATCGGTTATGACTCGAACGTAAATTAAAAACGTATTCTGTACGCGTAAACGGTGTCACGAGTGGAATTTATAAAAAAAATACAGCATTTCATTACTCGAGGGAACTGCACATTTTCAGTTTTGTAAAGTATAATTGGAATGTTCATTAAAAATTGAAATACCGTATACGCTTTCCAATATCGAGGTTACGAGAAGTATTACGGGCGAGAAAGTGGTTAAAGCATTCTTAGAAATAATTGATGAACCTATTTTTAAATTCGACTCATTTTCGCGCACAGCATCATATTGCGTAACCTGAAATAACTCGATTAAAAATTTAATTATTCGCCAGTCCGCGAACAACAATTCGATGTATCGCGATGCTCAAGTTTTTCTGCCGCTTTTTCGTCTCCCGGCTCGAAGATTAATCGAGCCGAAATTTATAGCACCCTAATTTTTCGTAGAACACGACGCTTCGTTCGTTTAAAGCCGTCTCCGAGTTGCGAAAGAGAAAAACAACATTCAATTTAGAAACGAGTCTCTCCATACATAGTAAAAATACTGTTTTGCAAACGGCGTTGCTTCCACATCGTTGAAAATACTCGACTGCGTCGCGAAACTTACTATTCGTGTTCTTACATCATCTCCGTTGTCTACGGGGAATTACAATAAGAATCGCAATAACGGAGGCGATAACTACGACGATAACTATGCAACATTAACCCCTTCTCGTGCCATTTATTTATCGGATGCGTCGGACAGAACTAAATATTCATAGCTATAATATCAAAACGAACAAAGGAAATTTAAATGCTACGACTGTTTTATATTCAGCGATTCTTGACTACACGAATTATAATCGAACCTCAACTTCAAGTTGACGAGTATTAACGCTAGATTTACGAACGTGTAATGACCACTTACTTTTAAATTAACACTAAAGTACAAAGGATAATAAATAAAGTATGATACGTAGCCTGGCTTATACAATGACCCTGTATCTTAATAACAGTTAGCATACATTTTGATAAAAGCTTCCTAGTAGATTGTGTAATTTCAAATAAGAAATACGTCACGAGTTTATTTGGGCTCGTTCCGTGAATCTAGTGTTAAAAATTTGTGTAATATAATAATTTTTAAGCTGTTTTCATGTTGTAGCAACAAATAGTCCATTATATCTGATGCATTTGAAGAAATCTTAGTGCAACGGATTATATAATCAATGAATTGATGTAGGATTGATATAGGACGAATATCATTTTTCAATACTCTTGTGCCACGAATACATTAAACTTAATGCACTTAAAGATTCACCATCAGCAATTAAGAATGTACGAAGCCTAGCTACTGAATATGCTCTGAAATAGTTTGTCGAACATAGTTAACCCCTTCCCGTACTTTGACAAGTCTGACTCGTGACGCACTCACAGCTCAAATGTAACAAACTTTACTCAAATGTTTAATACTCCTCAACTTGAAGGTTTAGATCCGATCATAATTCGTGTAGTCAAAAGTCGCTGAATATAAAGTACTCGTACCATTTAAATTTCCTATGTTCGTTTTAATATTATAGTTATCAATAGTTGGTTCTGTCTGACGCATCTGGCAAATAAATGGCACGGGAATGGGTTACAAAACCATCTTGACGTATCATGGTCTTCACAATATCGTCGTCAACTAGAGATGACCTCCCAAAACGTGTCCTACCACTGCTTTGTCCGAAACAACATCTCCACCAACAATTTTTAACAAATTTCCGTCCCTATCCTGTTGGAATTCATAGAACATACAGCGCCGGAAATGAACTTTATCGGTACCCATGTTTTTCACGAACGTGTCTAGCTTAATAACGACACGAGACATCTTTACCGTAGTTAAGTTCGAAGGGCACACGTGTATAAATACAGTTACGTAGAAACACAGCCATATATGGTTGAAAAGAGCATGCACACGCTCGTGTATAACTCGAGAATGACCAAAATGTCAGACGTGTCAATACTTTTTCACAGGTATTATTCATGTTTTAGTTATACGTGTTTATCGTTACTTCGAATAAATCGTTTTATTATGTCATCGTTTAAGTGTATTAGTGGATCGCGATATTACGTGAGAAGAAAGAAAACTTAATTTATATTTTCAAACAGATATTTAACTTTGAAGCTAAGGGAACGTCTTTACCGTTTCACGAATGTAGCAACAATGAATCACAATCCGTTTATTGCTTCGAAGATTCATTTTTGTATAAACTAAATAGTATTATTCCAACATTTATTTATTCGAAATGTGGCATACTACTATTTCCGTACAAATAAATTCTTTTTTCGCTCATTGTTCGATACAGAATTGCTTTTGTTTCTGCCCGAGTGCCGATACTTTATCCCAACACTGTGCAAACGTGAAACGAAATTATCGGACAGAATATTTCCGGTAGACTTAATACAAAACCGCAGGAAATCGATATAAAATAAAAGATTATAGAAAATAATATAAAACGAACGAAAACGGTGTTGAAGTAGGTAGGGAAATGCAAAAGGGTGATCGTTTGGACGAAGGCAGCCGCTTTAACAGAAGTGTCCGTATTTGGCTCGCTCGCGTACGTGCAGTATGCAGTTGCCGCCTCGTTGCAACGGATCGTGGCATTCTGCATTCTTTTCATTGTATCGACCGGTAAAACGTTGCTCGAGTCTCTCATTATGTCGGTCAATGCACACCGAGGTAATACGAAGGTACACTGTCGCTCAAATGTATGTGGACACCTACCATGTTCGTAAAATGCATTATATATAATGTATATTTTTTGTTGACAAACAATATGACTAATTCAACGAATAACTTCACGCTTATGCGCGACAACGACCCGAATCACAGCTCCGCAATTTGTAGAAATTATTAACAGCAATTACAACCCGATTTGGATCGCATAGAAAAGCTCTAGGATCATATAGACAGACAAGTTCGAAAACGACTCCTAAACGCGGCCATAAAAGCACGCGATGGATATGTAACCATAAAAAGATATACGCATGAAATTATTTTTTATCTTAATCGGTAAGATATTTAACAGATCATTATTAAAATATATTCACCAACCATGCATGAACTGAAATACATACTAAGTAGTCAAATTTACCGAAGACATCGTAACTTTTTTAGGTTGTTACAAGAATTAACCCTTTGTGCCTGAAAGTATTTTTATCGGTTGCAAATAGCAACTCTGAAACCTTTCGATTGAGAAGTTTGATGAATTGTTTCTAAGATATTATCTCTCTGTCATGAACACTAGATTTACGGGCATGTAAAGATCATTTACTTTTATATTAAAACTAAAGTAGAAAAGAAAATAAATAAAGTGTGACACGTAAACTGACTTATATAATGATCCTTTAACTTGACAAAAGTTAATATAGATTTTGATAAAAGCTTCTCGATAGCTTTTATAATTTAAAATAAAAAGTGGGTCATTTTAGCAGTTTCATTACGTTCATATATCGTATTTACAACACCACAGATTCAGTTAAAAAATATTTATTCCAAATTGCTGCATTAAGCAAAATGGTGCGTGTGAGTCATCTTCCGAGTGCAGAGAGTTAACCTCTTCATATCCATGGCCACATATGCGGACAGTTAATTTATAACCTATCGGATCCCAGACCCAATATTATAATTTCGTTAGTAAATGAGAGCGAAGCAAATGTGTGAGAAAAAACGGAAGTTACCCAATCTAATAGTTAAATATCGTTTCAGTTTCAGTGACGTATTAGAACGTCGTGCGCGTCTTTGCCCAAACAAATGCATGACGTACCGATACGTCAAAAGCGGCCAAAGGGTTAAGGAAGTGTTCACATATTTTTGAGCGACACTGTACGTGTCGTATCTTGCCAGACGGAGACGACGGTATTCCTCGAACTACCCTCGATTTTCCTAAAGTTTTTCCGTGGTGTTCGATCGGTAATCGATTATCGGTGCACGATTTCGAGACGTTGGCAAAGAGACGCGTTTCTCGGATCACCGAGCTGGCATCTGCACGTATCGCGTGGCGTAACTCCTCGACAGAGTCTCGAATGGAATTCGTTTGAAACGGGGCTGGTTAAGCGAACGTTTTCCTTTCGAAAGAATTTTCTTTGCTCTATTTCGCGTTTAAGAAAGTAATAGAAGTTTGACGGTTCCCGATGGTACCGCGTCGTTACGGTGAAAGGACATTAACGTATCGGTATGCGGTCGTACGCCAAAGCGAGCGTAACATTCGATAAATTCGAAGTTTTGCCGATGTTTCTGGGTCACTTTGATGCCGTTGCGAGAATGTTATCGATAACGCGTTATTGTAACGGCGTAGTCCGTTATGAACTATTTGACTTTAATATCTTGGTGCTCGACGTTAAACATCGGATGGGGCTCTTTCGCTGCACCACGCTGTTTCTATGGTACACCGACGTTGCATTATTTTGTTATACCTCTGTACGCGTATACGATCTCGTATCAACCTATATTTAATATAGGAAACACCGATTTAATACTAAAACTACCTACGTATAATACGCTATTGCTTTGAAGTTTAACACTAAACCTACCGGCGAATAATACATGTTCATTTTGAAATTAAAAATGAAGTTGAAAAACAGATAAACGAACGATGAAACACGAATTAATGTTCGCATTAATTATCTATCACAATAAAAATCAACAGGAATTTCGAAAAGTCCAAATTAATATGTTGTGTAACTTAAAATTAAAAACTTGTTAAATGGTCATTTTGATCGCTTTGGTAGGTTTAGTGTTAAAATGAAATTACAAAAATGAGATATCAAACATTGAAACGTAAGGTAATGCACATATTAATTCTTTATCTCGAGAAGAAGAATCACAGATTTCAAGAAAACTGTTTTAACAAATTTCGTCATTTGATATAGGACATTTGTAAAAGGATCGTTTGACCGGTTTGATATTTATAGTATTAAAGTTGTTCCTGTTTAACCTACTATCAAGTAGACCGTACTCTTCAGAGTTTATGTTTAAAAATCCCAGTACATTTCGAGTGCTATGAACAGTGCAACCACTGATTGTCGAAGTAGCATACTCAACGTTACTGACGCACGTACATAGCTCCTTTTTTAAATGTAAACTATGCTATCAAAACATTTTGTATTTCATTGCTGCCGTCTCATTAATTTTTATTGAACAAAACTTGAAATATTTATAAACCCGCAGCACGCATGTATCATGATATGTAGATGTAGGAAATAAAGTAACGAATTACAAATTAAAATAAGACAAGCATTATAAAATGCTTTATAAAATAAGACAAGCGTTACTGCTACGCTTGGACTTTTTCGCAAAACGATCAAGACAAGCCCTATCGCGTTGTTCTGCATTTTTGACCATATTTTTCCGATGATCCGTGGGGCTCAAACGGTTAATTACGGAATTCGTCCGCTTCTGAAAACGCGCGATCATCAAAGCGTCGAGATAAGCTATGCACGCGACGTCATACTGTCGAGCGTATCGTAATTTCGTTGAAAGACAAACGAGATAAGAATATTCGTTGGTAAATCGGGACAGAAGAGACCACGAAAAACGGAATCGACAAAAGGTCCGTAACGCTTTCTCGTCAGCTCAAGGTTAACCCTTTGCCCACGAGAGTGCAACTCACATTTGCCACATGATATAACATGTTCGTCGTCCAGCGTGATTCGACTATGTTTCTTGGCAGAGCCATATATATATATATATATTTATTTATATTTATATTTTAATATTTTTGTTTTATGTATTTTATAGGTATACTTCAGTACTTCTTCCATTAAATTCCTCTGAAAAATGCAATTTAACTCGAAGAAAAAGAGCGTTATCCATGTTTGGGTGTCGCGGTGATGAACGTGTTAATGTGACAATTCTAAATAAATAACTTTTAACTGAATTTATAGTATTATACACCTGACGTTTTAACATAGTAAAACAGACAATGTTGGTCAATAACAACATTAATCCGTACCAGCCCGTTTTTTGAGGACCTAAATAAAATGATCATTTAAAAAAATAATTATTATAAAGAATTTATAATAAAAATATTATGAATAAATTCCTCCATTATAAAAATATTGCAGCAGCAGTAGTTTTAAGATTTTAATGGCCGTTCACATAACTTGAGTCTCAGCGGAAATTAACAATTGTTCTGAGTATCATACGGATGTGGCCGTGAGTAGTTATTAAAAAGTTAAGATGGCCCTAACCGTCTTTATCATAAATTTTTAAAAAATCAACGTGGTACAATATTTTAATCAAAATTATGTTACTTCCGAGATGAATAATGATTGTTTCGAGTGACTTCGATATTATTATAATGAATTAGAAATTGTCACAATTGCCATTTACCAAGGGTAAAATCGCCTTCAAGCGCAAAGGGTTGAAAGTCTGGACGCAGACCCGCGTACGCCGTTGAACTCGGTGCTGAAAAGGCATTTAACACCTGCAGAAATCCGCGAACGAGTCGTTTATTTGTCGTCCTTGCCGCGTGTCGCAACGGACTGTCGTAGGCAACCTACATTCGAACAAAGCCGTCCGCCTAACCAAAGAGGAAAGCCGACTCCCGGAGAGGATGGCGGACGAGTCGGGCCGGGAACACGGAAAAAATTAACGACGCGAATCTCCGCGAACGAATTTCCCTTTCGTCCTGAGGAAATTATGCGTGGTCCGCTCGTAAAAACGATAAAAACGGACCCGAGGAGCATGTTCGATGGGTGATCACGAGCTGGAACACGCCTCGAAGATGGACCTCCGTGTGTGTAGCCGTCCGAGAACGAACGAGGAAATGCGCAAAAACTCGGCTAATGCGCGTAATAACGCGTCGATGCGATGCATCGAAGGTTCGTATCATCGCTAAAAGCGTCCCATAACCGGTTCTATCGCGTTACGCGATCGTTAATCGATTCGACGGAGCTCTCGATATCGCCGACGCGTACTCGGACCTTCCGACTACGAGGGACTTGGACCATTTACCACCCATCGAGCAATTATCTCGCTGTTAGGTCTTAGAATACATATTGCAGCGAGAGGATTAGACCTCGGTCCAAGTTTCCTGCAATACGATAATTCAACGTTTATTATAATTCTATTTTTTGTTGCTTCAGATACATTTGTAGTTTAGAATAATAGTCTTTAACCGTAGCAGAAATGGGACCCAAGAAGTAATTATCGATTGCGGGTATCTCAGTTTGCTTGAAGGAATAGTTTTCACGAGTGAAATTATATCCTGGTGGCAGGCGGTTATTTTCTCCACATCCAATTTTCTTAGACAACAACCGCATTGGATTACCAACGGAGATTTAATACTAAACCTACCGGCGTACAGTACACGTTTATTCTGAAATTAAAAACGAAATTGAAAATAAATTATCGAACGCTAAAATCCAAGTTGGTGTACGCGTTAGTTCCGTACCTTGATGAAAATTAACACGAATTTCAAAACGACCCTCTTAACATACTTTGTAACTTAAAATTAGAAATTTGTTAAATGGTCATTTTGACCGCCTTTGTAGGCTTCGTGTTAACCACGCTGTTTTTAAGGAAATCTTAAGGTTTTATTAACATCAAAACTACCGACGTATAATGCAAAATTATTTTGATGTTAAAATAAAAGTGAAAAGTAAATTAACGAACGTTGAAACATAAATGAATACACTTATAGATTCTTTATTTGGATGACAATCAGCAGAAATGTCAATAAATCCGGCTTAACAAATTTTGTCATTTGAAGTGGGCAATTTGTAGAAGAACCATTGAATACTGAATACTAATGTCCTTAGCTTCTATCGAGCTTTCACATTACATTTCTGTTTGATGTGTAATGGTTAAGGGTACGGTTAAGGGAAAATATGACTAAGGAAGTGTACGAAAAATAGAATGAATAACGGACTAGGAATCGAGATTGGGATGTTTAGTTCTAACGTATTCTATCGTTTTAGTGTATGAAAGGCTACAATAATCTTTTCTTTCAATTGTTCGTAACTTGTGATTGCTTCAGAATACGCGGTGAATTTAACCCATTAATTACCAAATTTGTATTGCAAGCCCACTGCGAGGGTTGTCATTTTATGTATCAAATTCCTTTACAAGTTGAACAACATTGAAGCAAAAAATAATTTTATCAATCCGCATATATGCATGTACCGATATACATTTTATTTAATATAACGTTGTTGCAAGTGATAAAAGGAAAATGCATGTAAAAATGTATATTCAAATCCTCGTTTGGGAATCGTAACAGCAAACGGGTTAATATGTCGCCATAAATAAAAGTGAAGCGGGGTGAGACACGATCATGTGCACGTGTATCCGTATGCGCGTATGTGCAAAAATTCAAAGTCGATTTTCTCAAAAACGAAGTCTCGCATGAAAAATTTGTATTGTATAATTTCGACTTATTTTTTCAAGCAAAATCACCCCCTTTTCGCTCGTACCACCAGTTAGCGAACACCCTGTATATTTCTGTTGTACAGTTCCCCAAAGAAATCCGAGCTATTTTATTTGAAACCTAAACAATCAGCAATGGAAGGAATTGTCTAGCCCCGCGGTCGATGGCGATACAACTGGTTGTTCCTCTTGCGGCGAAAGTTGCACCGCGGGAAGTCGCAGACGCGTTCCCATAATTAATTAAACTTGTCAAGTTGACGGTTTAGCATACCCCGATGTACCATTTCACCGTTTCGCTTTCTCCGTCGCGACGACACTCGGAAGAAGATAACTCGAGACGGTATCGATTCGCGGATGAAAAACGGCTCGATCGGAAACGTCGAAATTTATAGCGCGTGTCTCGCATACAGGTATCCTTGGACGATTTTACAGGTGTTTTATGGCATCCGCGTAGCGCGCCTTACGACACTCTGCGCGTTTTGCAGCCGGTGTGTTCCGCGAAACGGGGATCGTTACGAAACCTTCGGTACAACGACCATAGATGTACGTAGACAGAAATCCGTGGCACGCGTGCCCACATTCAGCTCGTTACCTCCGAGATTAGAACCACATTGGTGCACCTATCGACGAATGTGGTCAGCCGATGCGCGTCTACCGAAATCGTCGAATTTCCCGACAATTTTTTCCGAAACGAGTGTAAAGAAAATTCGTGTTCAAAAGTGGTAGATCGTTGTTACAGCGCTGATAATTTTATGAAAACCCAGGGAGCGGAGCTAGGATTATTACATCTACAGCGTTAACCTCTTGTGCTACGATTTGTTCGGCAAATGCGTCAGACATAACGAACTATTAATTGCTACAACATCAAAATAATTAAAGAAAGTTTGTACATATCGTGATCCTGTAAAGCCATGACTATAATTTTAATGTCTTCGTTTACTCTTTCCTGTTTTGATTTAATATATCATTGTTAATTTTTTCATTTATCATTTTAAAAGCATAAAGAAGCGTAAACGATCAAGAATACGGTTGAATTAAATAAAACAGTTCCTTCTAAACATGACAATAATCATAATTTTTTACAAGAAAGAGGGTGCGCAATACGAGAAAACTCGTGAATGGTCGTTAATATGTTAAACTGTGACTTTTTCCCCTTTTTTGAAAAACTTCACCTTCCAATCATACCCCCTCAACATTTTTCGTTACTTCGATATTTAACACATCCCGGAATTATTGTTTTCTTTAGTCTTGCCCTACTATCTGTAATCTGAAAAGGGATATCGTTGGATATAGATCGATTTGGTCGGCGCAGACTCGATTGTTCCGAATTTCTTTTGGTCGCAAATTATTTCTCGGCCTTGTTTGCCAACTCCTCGTTCAAGGTTCCAGTCTTGTAGTACACGGTACTCATTGTTCTGCCCTGTATCGCTCTGTCCCTCGAGATTGGTCGCGGCCAATTAAGTGATTTGCTGGATCGAATACGCTACCGTATTCGAAAGCAATTGCCCGAGAGAAAGTTCAGACAGCTGGAACGGTTCATCGTGTATTGTTTTTCTCTTCGTTCAAAGTTAGTTCTTCGTGGAAGAACTCTGCCAACTTCGTGGTACATATACGGTCCTGCTTTCTCGCAATTTCGAAGACCCGCTGATTACTCGCTGCATCTGATTCGTAATTTTCGGTGCTTAACCCATTGACTGCCAGCTACGAGATATTTCGTGGGTGCTGCAAGTTTAGATTGGCTACAAATGGCTATTTGAGTTAGGAATTATTTGAAAGGATGAATGAAAATGTATATAGTATAGAGAACATATTGATTATCAATTTTTATTATTAAAATTATTATTGAAACTATTAAAATTATAAATAAGACGATTAGATCATATTTTGTAAAACTTCATGTTTTCTTTCAAATAAAACCGTGGCACCCAGGGCAAAACGTGCTCAATTTGCGTGGCAGTCTATGTCTTAACTTCCTAGCCTCTGCGAGTCACTGTAGTGGCTTTCGCGGATGTCAACTTTCTGAGCGACGCGCCACTATAGTAGCTCGTTCTAGTGGTTAGTTTTTAAATAGAAAAAAAAAAAAAAAACAAAAATCAATTACTTTATTTCTTTCTAAAGCGAGAGGAGACGAGTTTACTCCGTTTCGTTCACCTGGACTTCTCCTACACGTGTCGTGCGTGTTCTTGTCGACCGAGACTTTTGTTTATTATATTTTATATAGTTACGAAATAATAGCTGGTAACATTAGCTAGTTTCTGTGTAAAACAGTCGGTCAACAATGTGTTAACTGGTTAAAGATTTCGAAGCTGAACGACGATCGCCTCGAGCTGTCGCGACGCCATCGATCATTTCGAACCATCGATCCTTTTCCTTTTATATCTCGTAGTTGAGGGAATCTCGGCAATTTTCTCCGTAAACCTTGAATAAACCTTGAGGAAGAATTCGCGATGACGCGATAGTGACGCGATACGGATAGATTAGGCTAATGTTTCGCGGGAACGTCCAGCTCGGTAGCTTCTACGATAAATTAGCGATTCGAAACGGTGCGGTAACATACGGTACCACGAAGGTGTAATCGTGTGTCCGTCGCACTTCGCTGAAGTTCGTGCCGAATATAAAGTCTGATCTAATTGGGAATCGTTCGTATTTCCTTAATCGGCTGGAGCAGTTATGTTCTTATAGTTATGGCAACGCGTGAATTGTTCATCTTTCGCGCGAACCTCGAATCATTGTCGGTTTCAGTTTTTAGACAATAATATTCTGTCGTTTCGAGTATAAACCCTCGTCACTCGTATCTCGACATTTCTCTTGGATCTTGCAAATAATTTAGGTAAGTCGATTGGTTGAATATACATATACATTTTTATTCGTTTACAACTTGTGATAAATTAAAAATATATTTGTCAAGCACTTGCACTATTACAATACATTTTATTGAAAACCCTCCATCATTTTATTGAATTAAGGAGCTAGTAGGTGAAAGATACTGAGGAGTGCGAATTTTAAATAAATTCGGATTTTGAATACGTCTCAATTTAATTTAAGCTCGAGGTCAAATATTATTTGCAAATTCAAGGATCGCCGCTTACAAGATTGACCAGACATTTTGATATTCTTTCTTCGTTTTAATACTGTAGTTACTAACAGTTAGTACGAACTGACGCATTTCCAAAATGAATTGTATTGCAAGTGATTAACACTAAACTACCAAAGGGGTCAAATGACCCTTTTACAAATTTCCTACTTCAAATGACAAAATTTGTTGAAAGCTGGTCTTCTTGAAATTTATGCCGATTGTCATTAAGATAAAGAATCTATAAGTGTATTCATTTATGATTCGTCGTTTGTTCATTTATTTTCCAACTTCATTTTTAACATCAAAATAATTATGCATTACATGTCGGTAATTTTAGTGTCAAACGCGATTTTCGTTCATATCACTCCAAAATGTCAAATTGTGGACATATGTATGTGAAGACACACGTACGAGTCTTTCGGCTCTGTCAATTGTTTTCACCGAACGCATATATGAGTTCCACGGTTTAATGGATAGTTACGGCTTCATTGGTTGCATCGGATAAATAAAAATAAAGATATATCGAGTGTGTTACGTAGTCGATTGTATCGTCGGTTGTATCTAATACGGTATCGAAAGTAGGTGCGTCATTAGTAGCCCTGTGTAGATGTTATCGGACAAGTTACAAACTTTTTTCGATACAAGTAGCAGAAGTTTCAAAGGTACATCGTCGACTTTCAGCCCAGTATCTTCGAATACGAAAACTTTCGATAAGCCAACGCGGAAACTGCTGGAACGGTAGTATCCTCTCGTTTACTCGGCACGATGTTACCGATATCGATCGGACGAGTTCCTACGTACTTCGGCCACGCAAAGAACTGAAAAGAAAGAAGTTTGCTGTATTAGCAAATTCCGACTTGGTGAGCTATTTCGGATCGATGTCTCTCTATCGAGCTAATTTTTCACCGATTGCGAACTAATTTTCCATCGATAGCGAGATAAATTTTCACCAATAGCATGCTAATTCCACGCCGATAGCGAGCTATTTTTTCACCCATAGCAAGCTAATTTTACATCAATAATAAGCAAATTTTGCACACATATCAAGTGAACTTTTTACCCATAGCAAGCGAATTTTTCGCCGTTAGCAGATTAATTTAAAAAAAAAAACATTCTGTTTTGTCCTTCCATTCGTTGCATCCGTTCTACGAGGAACGGAATTAGCGATGGTTCGATTATGCGCGCGATAAATGCTTTCGTTGATCCGTTTACCGGTCGATCGGCGATTGTCCTGCCGTTACGTTGTTTCTACGTCGTCGCTTTTCGCACGATTTTCGCTCCACGCCTGCTAACAATACTCGTGAAAAGGTATTGTTTGGCGGAGAGGTCGTGCAGTTACCGTCCGTTGCAATTACAGTGTCTAATTACGAACGTGTTTAGTAGCAAAAATTGGACGGAGATAGGCGTTGATTATTCCCAAGGTTGTTTACCTATTGCGAAGATTCTTCAAGGAGCGTGTAGGACATTGATGCACCGAGACTGTTTCTCTACACCTGTGCCTAAATCTTAAAGTAAAATTCGTTGACTTTTTCTAAGTTATAACGTACATATCACTCATCGACAAACAACCCCACGATACGAACGTTTCGTTACAAATTTAACCCTTTACCTTATGATATATTTGTCAGATGCGTCTTTTAAAATGTACTATTTATAGCTATAATATTAAAACGACGAAAGGAAATTCAAAGGTTGTGAGTAGTATATGTTCGGGGAACCTTGACCACACGAATTGTAATTGAACGTAAACTTCAAGTTGAGTATTAAAAATTTCAGTGAAATTTGTGACGTTTGAGCCGTGGGTCACTCTCGTCAAAGTATAGTAAAGGTTTTATATAATTCTATATTAATATAAGTCTACATTAACCCCTTGCGCTCGCAGTTCAAATATGGTAAAACATATTTGTATTTTTGATACAGTCGGATGTTCAATTTGATAAATCCATATCGTTGCACATATAATGTATAAACCTAATGAAACAGTTAATGATGACAAATAATAATGAAAAAATAATTTTTTTCCTCGGAAAAATACCTCGGAGCGCAATGGGTTAATTTCTGATCTCGTTCAGTTTTCAATGCATAAAGAACCCGAAGCAAAAAGCATCGACAACGATGAATTTTCAATCATGCCGGTTCTTCTTGTACGCGTTGCACAGGTTGCGCGTCACACATTTTCAAATGAGTTGCACGAGGAATGACAGGTGCACGTTTAAAAATTGTAAATGTCATGAGTCCCCTTTCGATTTGTTGCAGATCAAGCTGGAACGTGTGCTCGGCGTGACCGTGTCGAGTAATGCAGCCCTGGACTGCGATGCAACTAGCGAGCTAGTCGCGTATCCTGCTGGGTGAGTTGAACACCGGTCTCTTCCTTTTCGCCATCATTCTCACCTTTGCATCTGTCCTTTCTTATAATAATAAGTTCGATCGATGTCGTTAACCGAAAAGGAAAATCGAGCGAAGGTCGAGGAATACCGGTGTCTCCGTCTGACAAGCTACGATACGTGCACTGTCGCTCAAAAATGTGTGGACACTTCCTTAATCATTTGGCCGTATTTGACGTATCAGTACGTCATGCATTTGTTTGAGCAAAGACGCACACGACGTTCTAATACTTCAGTGAAACTGAGACGAGATTTAACTAGTTCATTCTGCTTTATTTCGAAGTAATGCGTATTTGTTGCAACGAAACAAATAATTTCAATAGTTTGGTGAACCTTGTTTGGGATACACAACCCCGTAATGGCAGAAATAGAGAATATATTTTATCAAAGCGATAGCGACAGTTTTAATGAAAGTAGCGATCTCGAATCTGACGAAGAATTTTATAATGATCCTTTAAGCGATAAAAAGGAATTTCACAATGAAAATGTTGAAGTATATATCGAACTAGAAAGCGATAACGATAGTGAAATTATTCTTAACTATAGAGTTATTCTTAACTTCGAGATAATATTCTTAATTATAGAAAGTAAAATAACGATTAATGTCACCTAACTATTTTTTAAAGAAACGTAAATCAATTTTAATGACGTCTTTCTATTTCTCTTTACATTGCACTGTAATTATACCATCGTATTTGTGCAATTACATGTACGTACGTTACGTAGTGCAATCGTATTTGTACGAATTGATTTACCACTTGTTTGATTTCTATAGCGAACAAGTTTTTTTTTATTAAAAATTAATAATATAAAGAAAATTGACTCCCCTCGATCGTCTTCAAAGACATTCATCGTCTCGAATAATAATAATTAGGGACCTGATCGAACGGTAGTATCGATCATTAAAAGATGATTTCGATACCCGGTTACAATAGGTTCCTGTTATATCAGCCAGAACGGCGATCTGACAAATAGGAATCTAAGGCTAGACGAGCGAACGAATGTGAATCTACGTATAGTATAACCATAAGTATGTGTACGCGTTGCTGTTTAACGCGTAGCCATTTAACCTGACGTCCACCGCTGGAGCGTTAAGCGAAAGTTCCCGGTACCTTATTTACGTATTAAAGGTCGGTTTCGTCGGTCTGTCGTCGGCTCGTTCGAGCATCGAAATTATGGCATCGTTCGTGCAGTTATAAATCATTGATCGATAATGATCGCTATAGATTGGAAAATGAAGGTAATTGGTAGGTTAACGAGAGAGGCAAAAACCGGGACAAAAGGGAGAGTCGAGCTCTCTCGTCGACGATGCTCTTATGCCGTATCCTGAAAATTTTGTTGAAATTTATTTTTATTTCACTGAAACTTATCCTGCAAACTTTGTTAAAATTTATTCTTGTTTGTATAGAACTCATCCTGAAATTTTTTTTTAAATTTATTCCTGTTTCGTTGAAACTTATCCTAGAAATTTTATTGAATTTTATTCCTGTTTCGCTGAAACTTATCCTGAAAATTTTGTTGAAATTTATTGTTGTTTCGTTGAAATTTATCCTCAAAATTTTCATGAAATTTATTCTTGTTTGTCTGGAATTTTTATTCGGCGCCGATGTAACGAGCTGTCGTGATTTCACGGTTCGCGTTGATCGCGAATACGATTTATAAAGTCGGCGATTCACAAAGAAGTTTTTCGAGCGTTTCGCACGCGTCGATAATTGCAGTCCGTTAAAACTACGAAGAAAAAAGAAATTGTAAGTAAGAAGCCGAAGTTAACGAAGGAAAGGAAGACGCGCTGCTCGTACTTTACAGAATTTCACGTTACGAATTACTAACATCCTTGCTTTTCATCTCATTTTCCGGCGTTCACGTTTCACGCTCCGAATATTCCACGTTCATTATCAAATCCCGCGTTTCAATTAAATTTTTCTTCTCTGTCGCTCAAAGTGCCGCTAGCGTGCCACCCGTGCACGATCTCGTTTAAATACCGCTGTCTATGATACGTAGAAAATCTGAAATTTCTAACGAAAAGAAATCTCCGAACGCGACTCTTGAACATTTTGAAAACAAAAATTTAACAAGTAGAAACACGAACGAAAAAGAGATCAAAGTAACGTACCTTAAAAGTTAACGCTAGAACTACCAACCAGTCAAAATGACTAGTTTCGGGTTTCGCATTTTATAGCACAAAATTTTCTGGCCACCATTTGTCAAAATATCTGTCATGTTTTATCGAGTTAATGAATAGTTGTATATGTTAGGTGATGCTGTAGTATTTATTTATTTTTCTACGTTATTTTAAATTTTAAAGAAAGTATGTATTTATTGACGGCACTTCTAGTGTTAAATTAAAACTAAATTAGAAAAAGAAATTTTCAATTTTAAAGCAACTATGCATTCAATGCCGGTACTTCTAGTGTTAATTTCGTAATTGAAACCGTACGTCTTTACAGCGGCAGTCAATCAAATCGCTATCAATAATTTTTTCAATTTTCCGAAAGCTTTCTCGCGTACGAAACCGACGAAATTTATCAAAGGAACGAAATAACTTCGACAGGTGCAGTTAGTTCGTGGAAAACATTCGTTCGAAAAGATAAAATCGTAAGATCGTAATTTGTTAATTAATTTCAATGAAATTCCATTCCGGTGTACCGATCGTATCGAAGTAAATTAAATTGAAAGGTAAACCGAACGCGCAGTTCGCAAACGGCTCGAAACATTTACCGGCAGCTGCTCTTCTCTCACAGAAGTTCTTTTTTAGCTATTCGAGATTACTTCGATATCGTAATTGGGATAGATGAAACGAGCTAGTTGCAAAGGGGAAGAGAATTAACGAGACGAATCGTGTTACAAATCCGCTGATCTTAAAGATATTCGTGGGAACGAGCGCAGGAAGAAACAGAAAGAGACTTTGCATAACGCGGCACACGGAAGCGCGGGATTGTCTCGATCGGCGATATCGAATCGCGATATTTCGTTCGAGATGCTCGCCGTTCGCGAAACGTGATCGACTCGGCTCTCCACGGTGACCTATCAGATTAATCGGCAAGTACCAGCATTCTTTTCTTTTTTCGAACAAAGACAGGGTATTGGAATTCTATAGTGGTAATTAGAATAAGCGGTGATTAACACTTTGCACTCCAGAGGTGACTTACATTTACCATTTAATTTACTGTAACAGTTTCAATTAAATAACTTCTAATTAACTCTTTACGGTCCTATGTCGAGTATGGCTCGACATAGCGTTTCTCTTTGATCATAGAAATAATTCGGATAAATACGTCGATTTAAGAGGTTTTCATTTCTTTGCCACTTGTAACAAATTAGAAATATATTTGTTACGCAATCTGCATTACTAGAATGCATTTTATTGCAAACCCACTTCGTCATGTATTTTGTACATTAACTTGAGGAGCTGTAAAATTATAGTGTTATATTCGTGATGTTTGAACATGGGGAAACAGATGATATCGGCGGTTAATAATAAAAAAATAATAAATTCCAAAAAATTCATACGCGATGTTTGAACGTAGGGACACAGACAATATTAGAGATTAATAATAAAAAAATAATAAATTCCAAAAAAATCATCTACGATGTTTGAACATAGGGAAACAGACAGTATAGGAGAATAATAATAAAAAAAAACAGTTTCCAAAAAATTCATCAAACTTTAGAACCAGAAAGATTTATACTTGCTATTTGACAACATCAAAAATGCTTTCGAGTGCAAAGGGTTAATTAATTAAGCAATAACGCAATATAATGATAGTCATATTTTGAATTTGAAATTTCGATATTTCCGTAACTCTGGCATAACTCTGTCCGAGAAATGTAAAAATGATAAAACGAACATCATCGCGAAGCTCTTTGTCGGCAGACTGAAGCGAAACGTCCATCGAGCAAATCGGACGTTAAGCGATACGTCCGTAACATCCGTAATCCTTTATCGGGAAGACCGGGTCGCTGAACGAGCGTTTGTAACCAGAAGTTTCGTCGAATGGACCACTCGAACGTTTCAATAGAAACTCACATTCGAAATGGCCACTCACTGTAAACGGCCGAATAAATTGAAACCGAACATCTCCTATTGGAATATAGGGTGGTTGTGTGTTAAATTAAATAGAATTTAGTATCGCGGAATATACAATTTATTGACAACGACTCGGAAGGGCGTCCGTGCATTTCAACGATCGAACTAGGAATAAAGAACTTCATAAAAATGCGTAGAAACCCTAAGAGCCGCTTCATGAAAAAGTAACGACCTGAGTCTGCAACGTATTGGCCCAATTGGTCCTCAAGTATGAATACTGACTTGGGCGCATTAACTCTGTTGACAGCCGAGCTGTCAAGATTGATGAACCGAGTCGAGCCGAACCCAGTCGAACAGAATCGAACCTAATTGAGCCGACCCGAGCCAAGCCGAACCGAACCGAACCGAACCGAACCGAACCGAACTGAGCCGAACCAAATCTAACTGAGCCGAGCCAAACCGAACCAAATCTAACTGAGCCGGGCCGAGCCGAGTGTATCTAAACCGACCCGAACCACGTCGAACCGAACCGTATCGAATCTAACTGATTGTGAGCCGACCCGAGCCAAGCCGAACCGAACCGAAGCTAATCTAATCTAACCGAGCCGAGCCGAGCCGAGCCGAGCCGAGTGGACCTAAACCGACCCGAACCAAGTCGAATCAAACCGAACCAAATCTAACTGAGCCGAGCCGAACTGAACCGAAGTATGAATACGGACCTAGACCTATAGACTCTGGTGACAGAGCTATGGGTTTCTTTATTAGACTCCTAGTGGCTCTCTTCGCAAAGATTTATTTTTGCACATTCTACGAATGACAATTCAACATATTTACTCTTATAAATACTGCACAGTAGTGCAGAAAAGCAGAATTTAAGTTGACTTCGTGGACTTTAAAACTACCAGCGTATAATACACACTTATTTCGAAATTACGGATGACGTTGAAAAATAAATGGAGTATAAATTAATGTCCATATTTATTCTTTATCTCGATGAAAACTAACAATTCAACATCTCCAGAAGCCACTACGCCGTTCGACGCTTCTGTCACTCGTATCACCGCGTTGCTTTCGACGAACAACTTTCTCGCGCCAATGATCTTCTAAAACGGAGAAAGGTTCGATTTCATTTTCAATTTTCATCGTCGTCGAATAGGCTATCGTCGCGGATTCCCCGTTAACCGAGACTTTCCGAGACGACTTATCCGCGCGATCGAACGAAGCGGCGAGCGGCCGCGAGGAATCGAGAGGCGACCATGAAAGAAAGTTCAGGTTCGTTAACGTGCACGCCGTGGAGAGAAAAAAAATGTTGTACTCGCGCGATTCTGTCGGTCACGGATAAACGCGGATGGCATACAAGGAGGCTCGTTTCTTCTTCGGCCGCGTGAATGGAATAATGGCGAAAGTGCGATGCCGAGAGATTACTTCGTACCGAGAGAATCGAGCCGCTCTTCGTCCTTTTCTTGCTCTCTATTTTCGTTTCTGCGTCGTGATTATTACCATACTATCTGCGGACATAGTACTACAACTCCCGTATTCGTAGATGGTCGACAAATTACTCGAATATCGTTAAACCTTTCGCTTCGAGCGCCGCTTATTGTCGGCATTATATTAACCCTTTCGCGACGGCTCAACTAAACAATTGTAACCATTGCGTGCTTAGTAGGTTGCTACAAATTATTTAAATCTGATACACTACCAACTTTCAGAAAATAAATGCACTTTTTCCGTGTCAAAGAATTTTTAGCAGAAAAAGTTTGTATAATCGGCGTCAGCCTCTGTGAATCAAAAAGTGACTGCCGTTTATATGAAACACCCGTCGCGAAAGGGTTAAATATTTTATGCATACTTTTATCAGTTCAGTTAGAAGATACAGGCATACAGTTTAAAAATTTGCGCGAGTTATATGTTTCAAAAAAAGAAAACAGTCGCTATCGTGTACGCAGAAAAGGGCTGTCCGCAGCGCAGTGCCGTAAACAGTGACATATTTTTATTATATAACATAATTATTTTTCAATACAAAAAATTGGATTTATAAGTTTTTGTTACCAATGAAACAACTAAAATGCTTTCAAATTGATTGCAACGATTTAAAGTTAAAAAAAAATTTGTGCAAATTTACGCATTTTTCTGTGTCCTAAACCAGGTTCCCCCTTAAGACTTTCAGTGTCATGTCACCCATATACGGGTGACGTATGAATTCATACATAAATCGATTGCTAATTTTAATTGAAACATTTAACACAACAAATTATAAAAATTTTTGGTAAATACATTAAAGCTTATCGAATAAACAAGGGTTGAATATCATGAAAATTGTCTATAAAATTTATCGAAAATAAAATTACTTCCTAAAGGAAATGAAATTGTTATACGGTGGTACCCGATGTGTTAACTGGTTAAATTGCCGACGCGATCGAGCCGGACAACGGCGGCGCGGCAACAGAGAACTCGAATGCAACGAACTATGGCACGATACTCGGACAGAAATCGGGTCAAGAGAGAGGTGTGCGGACCGAAAGATTCTGTGTCGGAGATCCGCCTCTTTCCCGATACGTATCGGCGACAATTAAATCGTTCGATCGACCTGGCAACCTCCGACGCGATCCTCTCGCGTCCGCGGTTCTTTTTCTTGCCTCGACGCTCTGCGACGCGACACGCCGCACCGTGGGAAATGCGCCATCTTATCGTTCGCGATCGGTACAGTTCGCTCGGGAAATATAACGCCGTCGCGTATTGTGCCCGCAATTATTAACCCTTTAACCTCGAAGGTATTTTTACTGGTAGCAGATAGCAAACCTGAAACAATTAAGGGGACCGGAAAGTAATGTCGTGTTTTTTCATTAAAGTCAACCAGATAAATTTTTAACGCATCTTTCTTTTTAATACTGGAACTGCTAACCAGTAAAAATGACTGGTTTCGGGTTTGGCATTTTTTATTACAAAATTTTATTGCCGTCCTTTTGCCAAGATGTCTGTCATGTTTTATCGAGTTAATATATGGTTGTATATGTTAGGTGATGCTGCAATATTTATTTATTTATTTTTTTACTTTATTTTCAGTTTTGAAGTAAGCGTGCATTTAATACCGGTAGTTCTAGTGTTAATGAATGATGTAATCACCCTCGTTACCAACAACCTTTTGTCATCTATTGTACAAATTTTCTATGCTGCCTTTGAAGTACACAATAAATAGCAAACGACATTCCTTTCCGGTCCCCCTAATATTTGGTTGAAAGGTTTGATGAACTCTATCGAAGTTATTATCTCTATAATATTAACCCATTTGCTGCCACGATTCCCAAATGTGGATTTGAATATACTTTTTTTTAGATACATTTGTCTTTCATCACTTACAACAACGTTATATTAAATAAAATGTGTATTCGATAAATGCTTGTATTTTGGTTTTTTAAAGTATTTTTTGCTTCTATGTTGTTCAACTTGTAAAAGTATTTGATACATAAATTGACAACCCACGTAGTGAAGTTGAAATGAAAATTTAATAAGCATATTTTAAATAAGTTATGTCGCATTTTCCGAAAACGTGCATAAAATATCGATCATTGTATGGCAAGGAAGTTTTCGAAGGTTCGCATTACAGCGGCGGAGCGAGATTACGGTTTCCTCGGTCATGTAATGGCCGGTAATTGCAGGCAAACTGTAACGAGCTCGACGCGATACCTGAACCCCGGTGCACGCGCGAGTTACGCGTGCATGAACAAACCTTCCTCGGATCGAAAGTAGCTGGAAGTTGCGTGCATCGCATCCGTCGACGCGTCCGGTTTCGTCTCGGTTATTTTTTCGACTTGTCTTTCTCATACGGGCCACAATTTCTTCAAATTCGGAGCACTCGTTGATAACACATCGTCGAATAAGTGACGTGGAACTTCCTAACGAGTTACGCGATATAAGCGTTAAATTTCTTCTGGCAAAGACAGTTTGAAAGCCATGGAAAGTCGAAGTTAAACATTCGTTTTCTCGTTAGGTTTAATAGAAAATAGTATATAAATTCCATCGTAGTATATAAATCGTTGTAATTAATAAATAAATATATTATTATGTTATTACATTGTTATATTATATTATTATATTTATTATATTATATTATTATATTTATTTTATTATATTATTATATTTATTATATTATATTATTACATCTTGAATATTATGTATTATTATTATTATTATTAATCTATTGTCATACAATTTGTCATAGAATCTCTGTCTGGTGCGTCAGTCATTATTAACTATTCACAGCTACAATATTAATACGAACAAGGAAAGTTGAAATTTTATATTCAGTGATCCTCCATTATGTATACTATAACTGGATATGAACTATACATATCAGCGTGTTCTAAATTCTAATAAAATTTATTATGTTCAAACAAAGAGAGCATCACGAGTCAGACTCGACAAGTGGTTAATAATAACCACTAAATAATAAGTGGTCAATAAATAAATAATAAATAAATCGCTGCAAAATAAACTTATTTTAATGAAACATAGGGCAACGAAACGAGTCCGCGAAGAAAGTAGAAACATTACAAGGTGTTGCAGTCGTTTTTACACGATCGTCGCGTTAATTTTGTTTAAATACTGTAACGTCGTTCGCTACAATTGGAACGGACGGGTTAAACGAAGACGGTAATTAAATAACGAGAGACACAGTCGATCTGTTAACGACGAAAAGGATCACTAAAAAACCGGCTGGCAACAGTTTATTTCGCGTAACGCGGTTCTCTCATTGACGTTGAAACGCGAATCACCGGTGCCACGAGTCGACTAATTGCGACTCGCCTAATTATCGTTCGTTCGTAAATTAGCACCCACGGTTCAACGGACTGTGCGGCCCGACTCGTTCCCCCTTTATACGCGTATTTATTCGTATCGTTATTCGATATCGTGCAAAAATAAGTAGACTTCGCTCCGAATGCGAAGAAAATTTGGGATTTCAAAAAATAGAATTAGAACCTACGTTGCACAAAAATTTTATCGCGTTTTCAATTAAACAAAGTCGGCATATTTTATGAACAATGCAATTACATAAAATAAAATCATAAAAGAATTCGTTATATTAATTCAATTGAATTTGTTATAAGGTGGGACTTGAATAGTCCCACAGTGTCATATGAGTCATGAATGGTACTCATTGCGAGGTGGGTCTAAAAATGTCCCACTGTTCATATCCGTGCATCAAAAAGGTGGGCCAGTTTTAATATGTTGACTGCCATGCGGAAGCAATTGAAAATTGTATTAGGTAGCATTTTCATTTTTAACAGTAGACATACAAAACTCCTAAAAATGACGGAGCTTAGATTTCTTATTTTAAACTACGAAAATCAGTAACAAGCTTTCGTCAAACTGTAAATTAACCTTCGTCGAAACGAAGAATCACTGCACAAGCTAGTTTACGTATTATCCATAATTTATTTATTTTTGCAGTTTAATTTCAATTTGAATACAAGCGGCCATCAATAACAAAATCTAGGGTTAACAAATCGTACCAAATATTTTCACAGTAATTTTTTATATTTATCTTCCATAGTTCCAAGTAAGTAATGCGAGTATTTTCTGTTAAAAAAGTGTCGAAATTTGTGTTAACACAGAAGTTAAATTTGTATAGAAATTTGAGTGTCACCCATATATAGCAATCAAAGTGTTAAATTACACGTCCAGCATTTACGATCCCACGCAATCTGGTTAAAGTTAATACTGTTTGAAGCTTTGTAGCGTAAGCCGTGTTCAGGAAGGAAGTACACTCGACGTTTTATCAACCTCGAATCGAGTTTCGTCGGATGTGCGAACGATCTATTCAGGATCGATCTATCGATCAACGTCACGAAATACAACGAAAAAAATTTGACTGGCGGTAAAGAGAAAGCCCGATCGACGAGTTTGACGAATTAATTTTCGGCGTTTCTAAAGTACTGTCTCTGTTGTGCAAATATCCGCCATCGTCGCAACGACGTTGGGCGTCTCACGAAATTCAGGATCAACGAGATTAGGGTTCGGGAATGCGAGGCAAATTTGATCGGTGTACACTACCGCTCAAAAATATGTACACACCTACAATGTTCGTGGAATTTGTGTTATATAATGTATATTTTTATTAACAAACACTGTCGCTGATTAATCAAATAACTCAGCAATATGTAGAAATTATTTACAACAATAACGAGAGAACTGTAAATTGAAAATGATGACATGGCCGGTCCAATCACCTGATTTGAATCCCATAGAAAAACTATGCGATCACGTAGATCCCATAATGATGATATTAATTATGATGACGCAGCAGTGATTCGAGAAAGGAACGTGATTAAGAAAAAAAATTTTCGTTGAACCTGTTCCAAAGAACATGGACAGCAAACGATTGAATGAAATTCGATCGAATTAAAATTGCAGACTAGAAATCGACAATTATGAACTGTTATTATATACGTATTAATTATGTGTTATTATATACTCTACATTCTATAAAATAGGTTTTCATGTATTAGACTTGAGATACAAGTTGAATTTGACCTCCCAGTGGTCATTGGGCAAACATGGTCAAAAAACGCCAAAGATTGTCTTAATAAGTTTATAAATGTTTCAAGTTTTATTCAATTAAATTATTGAGAACAATGAAATACAAAATGATTTGATAATATTATGTACATGAAAAACAGGAGCTATATGTATGATGTATGTACAGTGCTGCTCAAAGTATGTGGACACTTACAATGTTCGTGGTATTTGTGATACGTAATGTATGTTTTTATTAACAAACAATATCGCTAATTAAACGAATAAGACATTTAAAAGTTGCATAATTCAAAATTTGTTCACTCGTCTAACTGAAAATAGTCGCATTTATTACTTCAATCTATGGAAAATAAATATAAGGTATGCAATTTTCGATTACTTCCGTGTGGCGGTCAACGTGTCAATAATAGAGATAATAACTTTGAAAGGGTTCATCAAGTTCTTCGACCGAAAAGTCCTAGACTCGCAATTTCCGACCAGCAAAAATACCTTCGAGTGCAAATGATTAAGAGAGTGTCCACATATTTTTGAGGGGACTTGTATATCGGATGAGATTCGATCTGTCAGGAATCGCGAAAGCCTTCGGGCGGTTTCATTTCACGCTAATTACGCGATGCTCTCTCGAGCGTTTTCCCGTCGTCCCGGCGTGCTCCGTAGTCGAGATTGAACTTTTCTTCAAGGCCACGAACAGGCATCCAGGTCGGCATTTTCCCCTTAACGCATCCGCGAGCATCTTCGACCACGTCGAACGCCAAGTAATTCCGAAATGTTTTCGCCTGTGCAATTTAAGGACGACTCTCGAACTCCTTATGGCGAACACTAAAACCCATCGAGGTAACTCGCGAGCAAGAAAATGAGAGTTCTTGCTTTCTTCCATATTTGGAACGCGTTGCTTTTTCTGTCTATTCTTCTCTGGACACAATGGCACGAGTAGAGCGTGTTCGAACGACGAGGAGGTTCTCGAAAGAGCGCTCGTATAAATAGTTCGAGGCTCGATACACAAAATCGATTACGCGTTCGCGATATGTGGGAAATTCAAAATTATAACCATTAGCGGGATTAAAAATCCCGTAGCTGGATCGCTGTTTATGTAAATGGGTTTACAGACTGCAACTCTTAACTACTGCTCGGTAGAAGTAGGTTCCGTTAGGCGATGACTATAGCGAAGGATAAAAGTATTCGTACACTTGAAATATAGGAGTGAAAAGAATATTTTCTATATTATTAATTATATTTGAACATGTGCAGCTGTGTATTGTACGTAACACTTGAATTGTTAGATTAAAAGGCAGGTTCTGTGTTATACTATCCTGTTTCTAATACTTTTGTTTATACATATATGTATATACTTAATAATATTTAAAATTTGTTGTTCTTGTTTCAACATTCCAAGAGTACGACCAGGTTTGTCCTTCACTGCAAGTACTTATACTAGATTTTCAACACGTATATGTATATATTTATAACAACCGTTATATACATTATATATATGTATTATTTATAAGTACATACGTTTATGTATATGTATAGGTTTAAACAAATTTTGCGTAAGGACCATATGTCGATTAAAACGTACATTTACAAATTATAAATAAAGAGACATTTTTGTAAAAAGTACATTGTTGCTTTCATTCCAATGAATTAATTAATTTTAGTATAAAATAATTTTTTTTTTAAACGATCAAAAATTCGGGTCTGAAGGGGTTAAATATTTATTTTAACCCTCTGCACTCGGACGGCGATACACATTCGCCATCTAATAGAACAGTTTTAATAAATATTTTTTTTCTAAATCTATAGTATTGTACTAGTGATCTAAAGACATAGTGAAATGGGCAGCAGTGGCAATTAATAATAGAAAGTAAAAATTTTCACAAAATCGATTAATCGTTTCGGTTAGAAAGTTTTCGACTTACCGCTTGCCAGCAACAAAAATCCTTTCGAGTGCAAAGGGTCAACGTATCGAGCAGCGTATTAATCGTTCGTTCCACTAACGCCGATATCGAGAATTAAAATGCCCGTGAAACGCTAATGGGAGCATCGAAATTCCGTTACTAACGTTTCGAATTATCGGCAGGGCGATAGAAAGGAATGACACGGCAGAGATCAAAAAAAGAATGTCCGTGCGCGTAATTAAATTCGTCGTGAAAGTCGAAAGTACGAAATATTTGTTCGAGCAGCGAATAAAAGGCAGAAAGGTCGGGATTTATCGAAGGACGTAGCGGTCGTAACGGTGTTCCGGACGATTAATCGGTCGGTCCGTTTTTATCGGTCAGCTGATCGGTGCGTCTTCAGAAATCGATCGTTCTAAATCGGCGGAGTTCCATTCGCGCGGCTTATTAGACACACCGTCTCGTCGACCGGTTTCCATGCTCGATAATCGACCCAGTGACCTTTATACGGACGACCTTAGCTGCTCCTCCGCACGCAACTCGTGGCTAGAAATTACCGGACACAAGGCTTCCTGGTGCATCGCTCGGGATTTTCCTGCGAAGCTTTTGCCGTGACATTAAGGTTTTGCGTTAACGGTATATGCCCCGGGCGCCGACACGCACAACCTGGATTATCGTTTAGCGACGGGTCGCCGATCGCCTCCGAGATTACCATAAATTAAAGATTCTCGATAACTTCGAAATCGTCGAAGCTCTCTCCGTCTTTGCCCTGTTGAACTGCGAACGAAGGGAATTAACAGTAGATGTACCGGTATTAAATGCATGCATGCTTACTTCAAAGCTGAGAATAAAGTAGAAAAATAAATAAATAAATATTACAGCATCACCTAACATATACAACCATTCATTAGCTCAATAAAATATGACAGACATTTTGACAAAAGGACGGCAATAAAATTTTGTAGTCAAAAATGCCAAACCCGAAACCAGTCATTTTGACTGGTTGGTAATTTTAGTGTTAAAAAGTATGAGTTTTCAATGAAATGTATCGCAATAGCGCAAAATGTGCGATGAAAATATATTTGGCCAATCTATTTATTTGAATTATTTAGACGATCCAAAAGAAACGCGATGTCCAGCCATGCTCGACATAGGAGCAATAATGGTGAACCATTGTCGTTGCCATTATTCGTCAGCAGAAATGTGATATAAAAGCTCGAAAGAACCTAAGAAAGCCAGTATTCGGTATTCAATGTCACAGCGCAGGTTGTCAACGTGTAAATAAAAGCTCTAACCCTTCTCGGTTTTATGTCGAGCGTGGCTCGACGTAGCGTTTCTCTTCAATTATAGAAATATGTAATTCAAATAAACTGGTTGATCGAAGGTGTTTTCATTTCTTTGTCACTTGTAATAAATTAAGGATATGTTCGTTACGCACCTAGCATTATAGCAATACACTTTATTGTAAACCCACTTCCTGATCTATTTTGTAAATTAATTAAGGAGGTGTAGGCAAAAGAAGTTGTGGAGTGAAAGGATTAAAGGAGAGTATGCCTAATGGTGTGTACAGAGTATAGGATGAATAAGGAAAATAATGTGGTAACACAGCGGATTAATTTTGAAATACTTTTCGTTTTATTTTACATTGTACGAGGAAAACCTGTACGCTATGAGAACTCTCAAGGAACCAACATAACAGAAAAACTTGGCTAAAAGACCAGATCCAAAATCAGTCATCGAATGGCAAAGGATCTATAGAAAAATCTCTGTCCCCTAACTCGGTTGCAAACTATTTATATTACAGAAGAACACTATTTTCCTACGTCAGTTGGTTTTTGTCAAACGTATAGTCCAACATAGTCTATTATCTTTGCCATATTATGATAGGCTGCGTTGACCATCCACCAGCAAGCTGTCCTTCATGCGCGATTTACGTTTATGCCTTCGTCAAACTACTCGTCATATCTAAACTTGGAATTCTATCTATTATCTCGTACTTGTTATCGTTCTGTAAAATGTCGTCGACGTACGAATCCCTTAATCGCTCTCTTCCTTCGGCCAAGGGTCATGTTAAGTTCGCGAATCGGACAAAGAAAGGGGAAAGATGAAGTACGACGAGGGTAAAAAGAAAGGGGTTCTCGAGGGTCGATTGTGAACAGGACTTGAGCCTTTTTCCGCACAGAACGCAGAAGGCTCTCTCGCGACGAGAGGAGCGAGGCCGTGTGAAGGAGGCGCACTCGCCTTACCTTGCCTTGCCTTACCTACTACGACCTACTGAAACCCAAGCACACCTTCCTCGTCGTAGCTGATACACGACACGACGAATGCACGCGCTCTCGAGTACCGAGATTCTCGATCGCATACTCGGATTTACGATCGCACCACCGTAGACTCATCGATACCTGGTGAATCGAGTGTTGGAAAATTCCGATTCGGCTGCACTAATACTCGGAATAGGACATACGCGACAATGGCGCGGCGATCACCACGACGCCGGGGCCACAAATGACCCTGAAGACCTTGAGTTTTTGGCGAGGAGCTTGAAACTGTTCGCAGACCCGGGAAAGGACACTCTTGGAAAAACCATTAATAATGCAACATCGCCTACATTCTTGGACTTTTACGAAAATATATGTACATATTGAGATTTTACAAAGTCATCGCATATGGAGATTTTACAAAGAAGTCACATAGCGAGATCATGTAAAGTCGTTACATACTGACATTTTATGAAGTCGTCACATTACGTTTTCTATCTATTTACGCTTATAATGTCCCGACAACAAGTAATACAAATAACATGCTCGCGTTAACTAAGAGTTGATAAGCGCGATATGAATGGTCACGTCGTGTTGTACAGAATGTCTGTCTATATTGAAGGATTCTGATTTTTGAATTATGTGAAAAGCGACGACGGTGGTGTTTTTCTCTTTCCCTTGCACGGGATTCCTCGTCCCATTCTCGGTTATCACGGCGCGGATACGGGATCTCGATACAAATAAACTGGCGGCTGCATCGCACACAATTTGGCGGTAATGCCGTCGAGCATCGATCAAAGTCGCGTTCTCTGTAGGTCGTTATAGTTGTCGGGCGAGATTGCCTCGGCGAGAGGACGCGTGATTTTCTCGTTCCGTAGCTCGTAACTGTTCAGCGCGTTGCAAAAAGTCGAGATCAATCGGCGGCTCGACGTCGGTCCGCTTTCGACGGGAAGCGTCGGACTCCGAAGAAGAGGCAGCCATCGAACGGCCGCTCGAGAGTTTATTGACACGACTTGCTCGACCGTGCAAACACGGTCAAACTGCGACGACGCGTGTTACGATTATGCCACCAAACGATATAAAAGTGCGGGGAAAAAAAACGACGGAACAACGGTCCATACAAAATGATAACTCGCCGCGACTTACATTGCCGCTCAAACGTATGTGAACACCTACCATGTTCGTGAAATTTGTGATATATAATAAACATTTCTATTAACAAATAATATTGCTAATTGAACAAATAACTTCACTCTTATGCACGACAACGAGCCTAATCGCAGTTACGTGATATGTAGAAATTATTTACAGCAATTGCAAGAGAGATCTAAATTGAAAATGAACATGGCCGGCATAATCCGTAAGATCTCCGTATGTGACGACTTTATAAAATCTCAATATGTGATTTGAATCCCCTAGAGAGAGTGTAGGATCACATAGACGGACAAGTTCGAAAACAGTTTCTCAAATCCAAAAAACATTCGTGGGAGATATTACAATCTGAGTGGAACCTTCTTAATACCAAAATAATGAAACGAATCGTAAATGTGGTCATAAAAGCCCGGTCTAGTTACAAGAATTAAGGAAGTGTCCACACATTTTTGAGCGGCAGTGTATTTTAACGATTGATCGTTTCTTGTGGGGACCTTGTTGATCGACGAAACACGAGATCGGAATATTTCACGGAACATCCCCCGTCGTTGTTGGACGCAGTCTCGGTTTGGTCGACGCGGACTACTTTCCCGTGGGAACGCGCGTTCCGGTACGCCTAGAACCGCCTTCGAATCGTATCTCGCTAAGAAACGAGTCCGAAAGGAACGCGTGGAAACCGTACATCCTAGAGAAATCGTTCGCCGTGTACTTTTCCGTCTTTCTCCTTCGAACTCGCGACGAGAACCGAAAAGACGAAGCTGCGCGCCGACTGCGTTGCCAATAAGTCCGATAAAGTTCTTAAAAAATATATTGATTATATTGGGATATGGGATGGTTGAATGTTGAATTAAATATAACTTTGTACCTCGGAATATTCAATTTATTGTAAGAAACTCGGAAGGACATCTATCCGCGTGTTTCAATTATTGGACCAACAAGAAGGAAACATATTCAACCCGACATGCCAATTTCAGTGAAACGTGAGTGAGATACAGATTTTAAAGAATTTTTATTTTATAGCTAATTTGTTGCCACATTATGGCATCAAAGGTATTCCATCTCGTTTTGGCCGAGTATCAGAAAAACATTCTTTCAACCCCCAACTTTGAGACTCGTTATTACCCCATTAAAATGTTCGATTGCCGATAAAAAAATACGTGTCAAATATTTTTTTGAAAACTATATCTCGCATAAGTTTCATGATCAGTTTCGGGTTCGGCATTTTATATCACAAAATTTCGTTGCTGAATTTTGCCAAAATGTCTGTCATATTTTATCGAGCTATTGAATGATTGTATATGTTAGGCGATGCCGTAGCGTTTACTTATTTTTCTAATTTATTTTCAATTTTGAAGTAGTATGCATTCAGTGTCGGTACCTCTTGTTAACACCGAATGCGAGGGGCAACGATACGATCGTCGTCGATGTAACACAGCTCGAAACCTTATCGACGCGATCCTCGAACGGAAGAATCGCGCAGGCGATTTTTTGGCTCGGGGTGAAAGTGATCGCGAGGATCGATGAAAAACGGTTAGATCGGCGAGTGTCTCGATCGTGGCCAGATTACGTTACTCGGGTGTTTTGCTAACGTAATATCGCGACAAATGGTAGCACGCAGAAGAAAACGCCACCGGTCGGGATCGAGTTTATTGACACGTTGCGGTTTAGTTAGGCCGACGAATGAATCGACGCGGTGGACGCACGAGTCGCGTTTCATATTACCGCGAACACCGCGTGCCTCCGTTCTTTCGCGTTTACACGCCGGATGCTCATCGATCTGTATTGCGCGATTGATCTTTCACGGCGCCTCTAACTGCTTGGAAACGCGTCCGATTATCGACGCTTTCGGAGTCGCCTTTCAAACGAACGCTAACCGGCATTGATGTTAGGCCGGAGTATTACAGTAAGTGTTAGTGCACGCTGCACACGTGTACCTCCAAATGCACTCCGATATTTATTGAACTGAGATGGTTAACACTTATACTAAGGAAAGTCCAATGGTTTTATTGATTGTAACTATTGAGCTGATATGATTTCCACAAACTGATCGACTCGTAATTGAGTATTCTAACTTGTTCTAATGATTGACTAGCTGATTCTAGTTGTACTGACTTGTTGTCTCTAAATCTGAATTGTATCTGACTGTCTCTAAATCTGAGGTGTAACTGACTAGCTTATACTCTAAAACCACCGTTGTCGACTTTTTGTCGACATCCCAGCCTTGCCACAAAGATGACGGGGGTGAGAAGGCGGTCCTTGAAAAATGCAAATAACTAATCAGCGACCGAGATTGTCTCATCCGTTCCAGTTCGCTCGTAGCGCATTGAATTCCTGGGCGGGATGGCAACTCTTTGGAATAACGACTTTGTTGGAATAATATTATTTAGACGTTTACAAATTTAATGGTAGAAAAATAATAACTTCAGAATAGTTCATCGAACCTTTCAACCAAGAAGTTTTGGAGTTGCTATTTGCTACCGGTAAAAATATCTTTGAGTGCGCAGGGTTAAAAACGTATAACTAACTTCGTATTCGTGCACGAAGTGTACGAGTGTATTAGATTGTGAGTGAGTGAAAACTTGAAGGAATTTTTATGATGTATTCATTTTGATGCGCGCTGTTATCTACTGTTCCCTGTTGGTTGACAATGTATCGGGTATGTTGAAATCTGTTAAAGTCTTGTTGAATTCCGGCTCTTGGGTTTATTTTATTTTTTCACAATGCGACACGCTATACCGATCGAAAGCTATCGAAAGCTACCGATCAAGTAGCAATCGAATATTTCTCCCACGTTCACTGTTACTCGATTAGCGTCGGGTTCGAACTCGAGACATCTTCGGGAACGATTTTTATTAACATTAGAACTACCAGCGTTAAAAGCAGACTTACTTTTAAACTGACAATTCAGTGGAAAAATAAATAAGTGAATATTAGAGTGTCAACTAATATAACAGAATCATTCTTAATCTCAATAAAATATGGCAACGTTTCGACAAAAGTACTGCAACATAATTTTTCAATATAAAATGCTAAACGCGAAACCAGTCATTTTGACTGGTTGGTAGTTCTAGTGTTAAGTTTCTAGATTACCGATTTCATCGCATTCCTTCACTAAATAGATTATCGTGACGGGACGCGTTCGTGAAAAAATAACAGGTTCGATTCGGCACGCGTTACGCGAGATGTGGAAGCGTTTTGTTGCCACGAATTACCGGCGTCGTTTTCGCCTGCAACCGACAGATCGAAGATTAACTTATCGTTCCTACGTTTCCTTCAAAGAAACTCCAATTTCTTGTGTCACGGTGTTCGCCTTTACGACCCATAATTAATGTCCTCCTCGTGAACCGCTCGAGTTCTTCTCCTTTTCTTCGTAATTGCTATTACGGATAAATGGGAACCAGTAGCCGCTGTTCGCGTATTTTATTTCTCCGTTTAACAACTGTAATTGAAACGGTATTTTACGGTATTTCCAATGTTACGGGAGTTAAAGGTTCATGATCATTCTCTCGATCGGATATCGGCCATGTATATCTGCATTTATTTATTTGTCGTTTCGAACAATGTACGCATGACCAACTGTTTTTGCCCCACGGCTGGTTTGCCAAAACACTTATTTCTTTATGTGAACAAAAAAAAAATTATGAAATTTGTTTATGAATAATTGTAAGTAAATCAATACAACAAATTAACATAATACAAGTTTTAATTCTTTAAAACGAAATCTTTTTGAAAAAATATAGGACGTATATAACCTAATCCTTTGTGCTGGAAGGTATTTTCACTGGCAGCACAAAATAATTCTAAAAACATTTTGGTTGAAAAGTTTGATGAATTCTTTCGAAGTTATTATCATTCGATTATCAGTTGCCACTACTAATCGCCTCATTATGTTTACACATTATATGTGCAACGCTACGTAGTTAGTTAAAAAAAATACACCTTCGGAGTGCAAAGGGTTAATTAAATCAATTTTACTCACGCGGCAACATAGAAGTATGGAAAATTTATTCGATTAATTACTAAAAGTGAAATGCTAATATTGAAAAATTGTTCGCGGACCACATAAATTCGTTACCCCGGGCCGTATGTTGGCCACGTGTGTCTGGTGCAGGGAATCGTGTGACGAATACAATTCGGAACGCAACCAATTAACGACAAAATTATTTCTCGTTGCAGGTGCACCGTGGTGCTGTTCAACCCTCGGAAGAACACTCAGGCCCACGTGTTGAACGCGTGTCGTAAAACCGTGACATCTTTAGCGCTCGCTGGCGATGGCAGGTTTTTGGCGACCGGCGAATGCGGCCATATGCCGAATGTTCGTGTCTGGGACATCTCCGATCCGTACAACGCGGTGCAGATCGCCGAATTTTCCGGACACAAATACGGCATCAACTGCGTGGTAAGTACGACATCGCGTGTCACTTTTATTCATTTCAAATTATTATGTCCCTACTATTTGGTTGGTGCATATGAAGTGTCGGATTTTCTGTACATGTGAACCTTTGTCATCATGTTTTCCTTATGCTTTCGTTATTGGCACAACCTCTTTCATAGTCGTACTGTCCATTGTCATAGCCACATCTCAACAAAGAAGATCAAAATTTCCTTAATATGTACAGTCATTTATACGGTACAATCTCGTTGTGAAAAGTGTACTTAAGCAAATGGATCATATTTTGATTAGATAAACAGCTTTTGAAAAAAGATATGCAGTTTTATATATTCACTTAAAAATCGGACATTTCATATGCACCAACCTAATATTAAACGATAGCAACGATCTTATATTAACGAATAGAGCCGGGCGTGCCCGTTACTTCGCGTTGTACAATGTTAGCGGAACTTTTTTTTTTGCCGAACATAAGCGTTCATTGTCGTTAAGCGACTCCGAGCGAAATTACTTTCCGGGAAAAAGTCAGAAGCTTTTGAACAGCGAACAGGCAACGAGAGAGGGGACGTTGAATGCATAGAATGAAGAAAGGGAGCCGCGCCCAATGCTCTTTGCTCGCACGACCTTACACCGCCTCGCATGTTAATTAAGACCCGCTGTTTTTATCTCTACGACACTTCTACGAAGACTTCTACCGCGTCAAGGTGCTTCCGTGACCGTGAAATTTCTTCTCCGGGAACAACTATTTCTATACGGGCGTAATTTCCTTTAACATTTTCTGTAACGAAAACGCTCTTGAGCGTAATTTGTTGCGCGTACGAAAAACCACCTACCCGTTCTCCGTAACGCACGAAAACGCACCGAGTGAATGGGGAAAATCATCGAATAAATTTACGATGAAATAACTTTAATCAGTTAACTGTGGCTCCAAACGATTTTTCTTACTCGATTCTCTTATTCTGGAATCGCGAAGTTCCGAGATTTTCGGGTATCTTCCGAGGAATGCGCGCGAAGGTGATCTATGACGATAAGTTGGAAAAATTAGGAAAACGTCATGTACGGAGATTTTACAAAGTGGTCACATATTAAGATTTTACAAATTCGTCACATATGTATTAAAATTTTATAAAGTCGACTCATATTGAGATTTATCAAATTCGTCACATATGGAGATTTTACAAATTCCTCACATATTGATATGTTATAAAGTCGTCACATATTGTGATTTTACAAAGTCGTCATATATTGAGATTTTATGAAATCATCATATGTTGACATTTTATAAAATTGTCGCATATGGAGATTTTACAAAGTGGTCACGTATTAATTTTACAAATTCGTCACATATGTATTAAGATTTTATAAAGTCGTCTCATATTGAGATTTTTCGAATACATATATATTTAAATAAACGCAACAATTCATACCACATATCAGCCTATAAACCAGTTAACTGTGGCAATCTCTTTGCGAAGCGCGCACCAGTGTGTGTCGCGATAATCAAGCGATAACGGGTATAGTCGTCAAACACAGAGTAAATGGAGTTGTTGAAATATTGGATCAGAAAGACGACTTTATTTTAGAAAATGAACAATTTTAGTAGTGATATTTACACAGTCGCTTAAGGGGGGAAATACCTATAGAATCTTAAAAAAATGCAAAATTTTGTTTTACGACGAATATATTCGTCGTGGGTAATAACCAGTGAGAATTTGCAGTTTAAATTGTAATTATAGCAAAAATTAAAATATACTCGTGAACTTCAAGATGTTTGAAATATTCTTAGCTCAAGTCGAAATAAAAGTAAAATAAATAAATATTATAAAAAAAACCATGCATATACTATGAACTATTTCTCGTAAATGTATCGTTATCTTTTATCAGTCATTGTGTGCGCATTCTTTTAATAATAGTGTTTGAAAAGAATCGCGATATCGGTGTTCAACTTGCAAAGTTCCATCATGCATTATTGTATCTTGCTTTGTTCAATAACATTCTCTCAAATGATTTTTTCATTTTTATTTCGCTGGCATGCAAAATATTTATGTTACTTTAAATAAATAAATGTAAGTAACGAAATAAAAATACAAAAGTCATTTCATTGCAACCTACATAATTCCACATTACGCGTACTTTGTATTTGACGAGTATACTCATCGTTGAATTCGCGCGACGCAGTTTAGCTACACATTTTCCAAAGAGATCGAAACAGTTAACTAGTTAATATGTCATCGACGAACGGAAGAACAAACAAGAAATTAGCGTCGCAGACAGCGTTCCTATTTTTTCGTCTCTTTCATTTGAAACATAATGGAGACAATTTTCCTGGGACTTTGGTGCGGCAACGAAAGTGAAGGAACGGAGAGGCGTCGCGACGAAGAATTAACCCGTCGCATTCGTGCCACGTGCATCCAGGTACGTGCAGCTTGGTTGCACGAGGTGTCTCGCCGGTGCAGGCAAACTACGTGAATACGAAATCCTCGTCCGTTCTCAGCGAACGGACAACGGTACTTTTTTTATTGTTCTTCTTCATTCCCTCGATACCTATGGTACGATGATCCCTGTTCGAGACTTTACCCGTCTACGCCGCGCTTTACATCTCAAACCTTTTTCTTCCTCGACTTTTCTTTGCGCGAAATATAACAAGTATTTCTTACTCCGTGTTATACTTGTAGCATACAAGTTTGGAGCCAGATTTACGGAACCGGTTAAAATGGACTTTAACACTGCATCTACGAACGCGTAATGACCATTTTTTGTTTTTAAATTAAAACTATACTAGAAAAGAAGATAAAGTATGATAACACTTCTTCATTGTGTTTGTTACGTAAAATGAAAAAATGTGGTATGAGCCATTTTTACTCGATCCGTTAATCTAGTGTTAAATTTCCTCTTTTAAATTACAAAAATTAGTAAGAAGCTTCTGTCAAAATCCAAGTTACCCTTCGTCGAAGTAAAGTTGCGTGAGTTAGTTTGCGTACTGTTCTTTATCTACTTATTTTTATACCTTAATTTCAATTTGAATAGAAATGATCATTAATCGTCCGCAAGTCTAGTGTTAATAAGAACAAAATTTAATAGCGTATAGAACGACAATAACTCCTGTATTACAATGCTTGCGATAATGCTTAATTAGCCACACTCGTAAAGTATGATGTCTTATATACTTTTAAGAACGATTAACTCAATTGCCTCACACATTCACACGTACACATATGTATACAAAACAAGGTCGTTCTCTGACTCGTACAAAACATACTTCTTATTGCACATAACAAATTTTTACTGTTTCCAAACTTTTACTTCGAGAGAAGAGCTGAAATGGTACTTTATAATAGTTTGCGATGTATCAAAGTGATGCTATCGAAAGATCGATAATTTTTCACAGCTTCTGTAGAGGCTGTGTTCGTCGGCATCGTCCCCTTTAACCAATTACCTGTAATTGTCGAGTATACTCGTTATGGAGAAAAGGCACTATTTTGTGTCATGACGAGTGTACTCGAAAAATGTAGTTACCATTGGTTAGTTAAATTGTAAAAAAGTTATTTAAATTGTATTTTTTCGTAGATTTTAAGATATTTGGAACATTTGAAACCCAAGACGAAGTAAAACGAACAAATATGAAGTATAAATAATTTGTGATAAATTTATGCATTCTGCAGCTACTAGTTATCGTCGATTTTCGCGACACATATAGTTGCACGCTCTCAAAAGGGGACGCCACAGCTAATTAATTAAATACCAAAATTGGATCAAAGATTTAACCATAAGCGTCCGTAGTTCGTGTACCAGAAGAGAATTTAATGGTTGTTGCACGATTTTTCTTTCAAGGCGTTTTCACCGAGCAACAAGTACGTGGTGTCCGTGGGCTCTCAGCACGATATGATCGTCAACGTGTGGGACTGGAGGAACAACGTTAAGGTGGCGTCGAACAAAGTGTCGAGTAAAGTGAAGGCCGTCTGCTTTGCGGAAAACGGCAATTACTTCGTCACCGTGGGCAACAGACACGTGAAGTTTTGGTATCTCGAGTATTCACGCAGTGCCAAGGTAATTCAATGTTAATTTCGCTCTAACATTTCGGTCGGGAAACTACACGGTGACTCCAAACGATTTTCTTATTTGATTCTATTATTCGGGAATCGCGAATAAGGAAGAGAAATTAGGAAAACGTCATGTATGGAGATTTCACAAAGTCATCACATATGGAGATTTTATAAATTCGTCACATACTGTGATTTTACAAAGTCGTTATATATTGATACTTTATAAAATCATCATATGTTGACATTTTACAAAATCGTCACATATGGAGATTTTACAAAGTCGTCCACATATAAAGATTTTACAAAGTCGTCACATATGGAGATTTTACAAATTCCTCACATATTGAGATTTTATAAAATCGTCACACATTGTGATTTTACAAAGTCGTCACACATTGACATGTTACAAAGTCTCAAAATTAGTAAGACAGTGTGAGGCGAGTAACCGTTCGGCAAAGACGGTGATAGGAGAAATTTTGTTGCACAGTACAAGGAACCTGTGCCTTTGATGGGTCGGTCCGCCATATTAGGAGAGCAGAGAAACAACGATTTCGTGGACGTAGCCTGCGGCCGAGGGGAAATGGCAGACTCCACGTACGCGATCACCAAAACGGGCCTTCTATGCGAATTTAACAACAGGAGGTTGTTGGATAAATGGGTGGAGCTTCGTGTAAGTACTGTTGCCCGCGATAGACTTTCTCGAATACTATGTTTAAGGCTGTTACGCGACCCCGTAACACTCGACCAACCTTCGCGATATTATCACGGAGGAATGTATTTTCGCGTGGAGCTGTTGAAATCGCTGGTCGCGGATTGAATCGGCTACTTACTAAACTTTCAATAGCCAGAACCGTATCGAATCGATTCATAAAAATACGCTACGGAATCATGTATTCAAACGTTTAATCTTGAGAAAACACATGTCGTAAACTGTGATAAATAATAATAGCGTAGATTATACAAATTATCAAAAAATTATATCGGTAAATACTAAGTAATGCCACTATAATTTTCATAGAGGGGTTAAGTTTCTGAAAACGTTCGCCGAATAATATTTTAATTAAAATCCGTCGCGCAACGGGACAGGACTTTCACAGTAATTCATTGTCTTCTGTAAAACTGATCATCGGCCAATTTGTCTCGAGAACGTGAAATACAGGTTTTTGCGATAGTTTTCATCGTACGTCGGGCATTAAATTGACGCGGAATTAGCGGCGTTTCGCAATATTTTTATGCCGTCAAATCGTGTGACACAACGTTTCGAAATCCTCCATTCGATGATGCAACAACCTAGTGCAATGTTTCTGGTCGCGGTATATGAATCTTGGATTGGTATTGATTTCACGATGTTGCCCGTTTCCAGACAACCAGTGCCAATTGCATGGCCGTCGGGGGCAAGTACATCTTCATCGGCTGCGCGGAGGGAATCGTCAGGTGCTTTAGTCCTACTACGCTTCAATTCATCACCACGTTACCGAGAACGCATTACCTAGGTGTCGATGTTGCACAGGGATTGTCCATTAGGTAAGCGAACCTGGCACCAACCATTTTTTCTACTATCTTTCAAACAGGATCAACCTCGACTTAAATCTTAACCATTAACACTAAAACTACCAAAAGCCTTCTACAAATTTTCTCCTTCAAATGACAAAATTCGTTAAGCTGATCTTCTTGACATTTATGCTGATTGTCATCAAGATAGAGAATCTATAAGTGTGTTTACTTATGTTGCATCGTTTGTTCTTGTATTTTTCATCTTCATTTTTGACATCAAAATAATTGTGCATTATACGTCGGTAGTTTTAGTGTTAATGGCCGACGTGTATAGATTAATCGCTTGATGGTTGTCCAAATTAATTGCTTTATTCCTGGAGCGAGAAAAGATGCATGATTAATGTCATTCTTGTTGGATTTTATGGAAGTTTTCGGTAACAGTAGCGCATGAACAGATGTGTTCATACAAAAGGAAGTTAAGTGAAAATTACAGAAAAATAATGGGGATTGAATTAAACGAATAGATATATGTATGTTGCAATGTATAGATTTGCATACATTTGTAAATTTACTTTTTAAAAATTTTCAATGTATTGTAAACATAAATGTATAATATAAAAATGTATACAATACATATATGTATTGATTCATGCATTACACGCGTAATGTATTATTTATGTATAATATACATATAAGTGCGTACAATACACAAATGCATATATCGGATTTGAATATATAATTTATACAAAATAGAACATGTAAGGAAAGAAGTAAACAATTTTTTTTTTTTTTTATTTCGTTATTTCGTTCGTTAAGAGTTAAACTCACATTCAACGCTGTTGCACTCGACACTGCTACATCCAACAGTATTGGAATATAACAGAGTTAAGTGTCGATTTTCTAGACATCTTTCTAGACAACGCAGATTTTTTTTTGTCCGTCCTTGAGGCTGTCAGCCTTTCGCTCTTCTTCGCGTCGTCACATAATCTATTGATCGTGAAACGTTCTGCGACACACGTGCAAAAAATCTAATCGAATTTCGTGTCATTTTTAAGATTAAGACGAAACCATTAGGAAGAGGCGTATATTGATGCCACGACGTTCATTAGTATATCTAATACACCGCCTCCGTTCGGCTAACGAATTTCGTGTTCTCGCACGCCTCAGCGATTTTTATGGCCTCTTTAAATCTAATCGCTTCTTTAATATGCATACGGTCTTGCTGTCAGAGGGAGATCGTCGATAATATCTGGTTTTACGCGTGTGTCCTCGTTTTGTATTGTCCCACCGAATATTACTCTACTTTTTACTTCGAGGCGTCTGTTTCCATTGTATAATTCAAGATCGCTTTTCGGACGTCAAAAATGCAAATACAACAAACATTTGTACCAAAGATTATTATCATACGTTGTAGTCCACGAAATCGTCAAACCCTTCCAGAGATTTCACATCGAACATAGAGAAATGCGAAAGTTTTGATCTCACACTTTCTAACAAGTCAAAATAAAAAAATATTGCATTAGTATATTGCATTACGTAGGGCCTGAATGAAGGGTTTCGTAAAATTTTGATTTTTGCAAAAATGACCACAAATTTTACGAAAAAGTCAATTTTTTGAGGTGAACAGATTTTGGTCCTTTTGCGATAAAAAAAAATGTTGTAATCGAAATGAAAAATCCTTCGTTCGGGCCCTTCGTAATGCAATGTACTAACGCAATATTTTTTTATTTTCACTTCAGATAAGGCGTTCCGAGGATATCACGGTCGCCGCAAGTGATATAAAAAAACTGACGATCTAGGAGACGAGTTATATTTCCTTTTTTTTTTTAATATTTTGTCATAAAAAAATTTATATATACACCTTAAAATATGAACTTTTTGATAGTGTTTTGTGAATTTTTAAAAATATTTATTAAAATGGCAAAATAAATTCTTGACAATCACGTAATTTTCCCGATACCAAGTAGGTATAACCCCTTAAGGAATTCATTACCCGTTGATACTTTCGAGTATCTTCATGAGCGCAAATAATTACTTGATCATACGAGATCTAACCGTTATATGTCGGTTGCAGTCACATGTCTCAACATCCAACGAACGCGAGGTATCCTGACGCGATCGCGCTGGCGTTCGACGAGCAGAACAACAAGTTGACCTGCGTGTACAACGACCACAGTATCTACGTATGGGATGTCCGGGACATAAGACGGGTCGGAAAGTCGCACTCGTTCCTGTACCACTCGGCGTGCATATGGGGCGTGGAGATGTATCCCACGGGATCGGAATCGGTGAGCGCGATGCCGCCCGGAAGCTTCATCACCTGCTCCAGCGACGACACCATCCGTGTGTGGAATCTCGAGAAGGACGTGTCCTCGAACGACACGCTGTACAAGCGGAACATTTACAGCAACGATCTACTGAAGGTGTTGTACATAGATCCGGAGTTGACTTACCTGAAGGACTTGGATCTGGCGGCGGCCGGATCCACGGAGAAGAGCGACGCCTCGTACGACGGCCGAAACGGGGTTAGATCGATCAGAGTCAGCCCCGATGGCAAGCACCTGGCTTCCGGTGACCGATCGGGAAACATTCGAATTCACGATCTGTCCTCGTTGGAGGAGCTGTGCCTGATCGAGGCTCACGACGCGGAAGTGCTATGTCTCGAGTACTCGAAGTACTCCAAGTATTCGACCGACACGCACAGATTGTTGGCCAGCGCTTCCAGGGATCGGCTGATCCACGTGTTCAGCGTCGATCAAGGGTACAACTTCCTGCAGACCCTCGACGATCATAGTTCTTCCATTACTGCCGTCAGATTTTTCAATCAGAGTAATCAGAGTAACCAAATTCAAATGGTGTCCTGCGGTGCCGACAAGAGTATTATTTTTAGACAACTGCAATCGGTGAGTCCTCGCGGGATTTTTCGCTGTTCAACACCTTGAGTGCCATCATAAAACGGTTTCAATTTCTTTTGGGAAGTAATTTTACTTTCGATCAATTTTATTGACAATTTTCATAATATTCTACCCTGGTTTATTGGATAATCTTTAATATGTTTATAAACATTTTTTATACTTTGTTGTGTTAAATGTTGCAACTAAAATTAGCGATAGATTTACGTACGAATTCATACGTCAACCGCATGTGGGTGACGTGGCACTCAAAGTGTTCATTTAAGGGGTATCTCTATGTAAATGGAGTGAAAAAAGTCATTTTTTTGCGTTTGGTTTTGCGTTATGCAAACTCGCGTGAAAGATAGCATAGGAGTACTCGTAACGTACAAGTACTTACACTAAACTTGCGTCTCCAGGCGACACTGGTACAGTGATTCCCTTTTTTTGTGCATTTCCCTCGGGTAGATTGCGGTCTGGACGTCGAACCGCAAACGAAGTATAAAATAGAGGCTATCGTTCCAGACCGCAACCTGTACGAGCGGAGGAGTAAATACGCAGAGAGAGAAGCGTGGACTTGGTAGCCTTGGACATCTCCGCGGCCGATCGAGAGCAGGAAGTTATAGTCGTTACAAGTACTCCACCTAGTGGTGTGTCTCCGCCTCGAGAGAATCGTTTTCATCGTTTTCGTTTGTACACGATCGGATTTCGCTCGTTTCAGACACCGGGAGGGATGCCGCAGTTCGCCAGGGGTCACAACGCTCAGGGAAAGACCACCTTGTACGACATGGAGGTCGATTCCGGGCAAAAGCACGTATTAACTGCCTGCCAAGATAGAAACATTAGGGTTTACAACGTAGCCACGGGCAAACATAGCAAAACGTTCAAAGGATCCGTCGGCGAGGACGGGTCTCTCATTAAGGTCGTCTTAGGTAAGATACGCGACGTAAGAATACGTGATTCGAGAATTTCAAGTTGAGTACCGAGATTCTGCAAAGTATTCGTTCGATGATGACACCAATTTTGGTAAATATTTAGAATAAGGGATCCACATCCGATTTCGATCAACTTGAAATATGTTGTCAAGGTCATCATTCTGAACAACTTTTTGTTATACATGCGATAGTCGGACTCTTTCAGTTTCCGAGATATTTGAGAAAATAGTTATCTTAACACGTTCGGGGACGTGAATGCTATAGCATTCATTTTCATGATAATTCAGAATGACATGAATGCTATAGCATTAACATCTTAATGTCAATTAGTTTGAATTTAATTTTATATAACGTTAAGTTTTTGTAATTATTATACCTGTCAAGGTTTATTGTATATAACGATTAAAATATGATAATCTAACTACCCTTAGAAACTGTGTTTAATCAAATTTTGGATATCATAACCAATTTAAAAATAAAATGACTGTCAAATTTTGCACCCCGCTGAAACTTTTACTGCCCGCGAACGTGTTAAGGCTACCTTTTTAGTTGGGTTCTAGAAAATGGGGCACCCTCTGATCGAGCTGATTTTTATAACATAAACAGCCCTTCACGTGACCATTCCAATGGGGATTATTTCAACTCTTAACTCCGAAGGTGGCTCCCTTATTCTGAATATTTACCCTAATTTTTAACGACGGTAAAATCTCTAGTCTCTAGTAATATATATTATGGTTAATGCACTTCCAATTTGATATTTTATGTCGCAGACGCGTCTGGAATCTACGTAGCTACCTCGTGTACAGATAAAACGCTGTGCGTGTACGATTACTATAGCGGTGAATGTATGGCAACTATGCTCGGTCACTCGGAGTTGGTGACAGGCCTGCGTTTCAGTCCCGACTGTCGCAACCTCGTATCCGCAAGCGGAGATGGTTGTATATTCGTTTGGCGTGTTCCACGCGACATGGTTGTAACTATGCAGGCGCGTCTTGCTCAGCAGGCGATGCGAGCTGGAAAGTAAGATCAACTTAATTATGCTACTCGTAACGTTCGCCTCTCGACCCTACGCGTTACGATCGCTTTTCCTGATCAAATCTCTCGTACATCTGTAATTTTACTGTTCTTTTATTTATTATGCGGCTCTCTCGCCTTAAAAACTAAGAAATTTGGAATAATTTAATATCGGATTCACGCAGTTTCTAAACCTCGTTCTTATTCTCAAAAATGATCATTTTTCGTCACTCTCTCATTTATGTTGTATATTTCGACACTTGTACTATTAAATCTTTTGCATCTTAATCTTTATCTTGTCAATTGTATGTCAAAGGGTTAATATCTGCTGTTATACATCCACAATCAGTGGTGTCTGATCAAGAAGTTAGGACCCCCATTTTGAGGAATCTTTGAGCTAGAGCAGAGCGTATGATCTATAAAATGCTGTAAAATGATTGCAGGAGGCCGCCACAAGTGAACGGCACAGGAATCGAGATACAATTGGACAACGAAACGTTTGGATCGCCACCGCCAGAGTTCCTTGATCCAAACGCGAATCCAACGACGCAGAACGTGGATTACAGGTTCAGCGTGGGCCAGTTACCTCTTTGGGCCAAGAAGCAAATAAACACGAACGCGGACGAGAGCGGGACCCTAGGCTCGAACGTCAGACCCTTGGGTGTTGACCTACCGAAGGGACGATGGGCGCAAAGGGTTCAGCAAGGTGACGGTATAACGGTGAAGTCCGTCTACGACAGCGACGAAGTAATACCGTTCCCTCCGCCTCGTGGGGCGATCGATTCTGACGGCGGCGGCGGCGGCGGCGGCTCGAAAGACAGCTCCATCGACAGCGGTACCGAAACCAAATGCAGCAGCGATTATCGCAGGGAAACGATGATCATCAAGAGGGTAAGCTTCCGTTCGAGAGCGATTTCTGTCACGGAACCCTGTATTAACTCGGATCATCGTGATTTTAATCAATTAATCTATTAATATATCGTTTAATCTCTAAACAGCGGAGCTGGACGACTCGTAAACTACCAGGTGTATGCATAAGTTTTTTCCGGTTGAACTAAGAGATGGCTTGAGCGAAAAGTACGCAGCGTATTAATTCGAATCATACGTCATTATGTTTGTCCGACATTAAACGATAAGCACGTGCAAGTTGAATCCGCCAAAATCTAGTATCTTTGTTTTATCGTTTAGTGATCATGCCGAATTTTTTGCCCGAAGAAGAACATTTGCGGCACGTGTTGCTTTTCTTATTCGATCAAAAGGAAAAGGCTGTTGAAAGTCGTCGTTTCCTGGTAGAAACATATGGTGAACACACACCATCAATTAGAACATGTGAGACATGGTTCCGATAATTTAAAAGTGGCGATTTCAATGTAAAAGGCATTGAATGCTCTGGTAGACTACATAAGTGCGAAGACGAGCAATTGTATTAGTTATTGGATGATGACCCAACTCAAACTCAACAGTAATTGGCAAAATCATTAAATGAAGTCCCTTGGTCTTTTATTGCTGTTATAATGAACCTTAGATTTTCTAAACTTTCTAAGATCTATAATAATGCCTACATCTGTGAAAATTACGTGTCTTCTTTGCCAAAAAAAAAAAAAAAGCGGAAAGAACTTATGCATACACCTGGTACGTAAACCTTATTCCGATTCAGCGGCAATGAAATATACTTTTAACGCTAAATTGAGGGTTTCCTAATTTCGGCTTAATGAAAATTTATGTCTCGTACGCGCGGCAGACGGGCAATTAAGCCTTTTTATAATTCCCGGACGGTTTGAGTAATTGGGTGTTGGCTACACGCTAATCTCTAATAACCGGCGCAACGAATTTAATTTAATGAATTTGTAAATGAGCGAAAAGCTGAATTATATCTCCTTTTGAACTTATCGATGAACGTCCGGCTCCGCTGTCGCGTGTAATCGTTCGCGTAAAGGAATACTAACAGCGTCCGTAAAACTGGTTCTAGGAAGAGGATGAGACTGTATTCCAACCTTGTCCAGATAGTTACAGAGAACTAGCAGAAGAAACGAAACAGGTACTAACTGATTCCCAGTAACAACACTTAATCATTAAATGGTAATCAAATTGTGAAGCAGAGGTAACGGCAAAACCCGAGTTCGATCGCACCATTCATGTTTGCCCCTTATTTCGTTCGATCGGCTTCTCGTATGGTTCCTTTTTTCGATCCTTTATTTCTCATGCACGAAACGATTCGTTCGCGATTTGTTTTGTTTTGACTGTGTGTTTTATTTTGACCGATGACGTAGGTAATCGGTGGTAACGTGACCGTAACTAGAGGTAGCAATATCACGGAATTGACACGTCAGTCAAGGAGTCGTCATCATACCGACGATAGCAGTCTTGGCAGCTTTAAATTTGAGGTACATCTCATTGAACGCCTCAAACACCCGCAGCAAAGCATCGTCATGCGACAGACTTGCACAGCGAGTTAGTTTAATGGGCAGCGAAACTCGTCGCTGTCCTTGAACAATGCAACGGGGCAACAATAATGAACCGAAACTCCAAACAGTAACGTAGCTAGTTTCTTCGGTGCTTAGGTTACGCCGTTAAAAAATTATCATTGACGTATCTAGATGAGACTCGTGATTAACCAATCTCCTGGATTTTCGTAATTTGAACACTAAAAAACTTAAATAGTATCTATCGATATTTTCTCCAAGGAAATACACTTGTTAAACCTACATAAAAATCATAGTTATGCTATTGATTGTTATATTCATGTGTATACAAAATTAGGGCTATCACATTGTAGCGATAGGAAAGAACTTATGTTAAAGTAACTAATAAAACGAAAGTTTTAAGAAAGTTTAGGACTATAGTTGCCAGATATGCCTTCTACATATCTGTAATTTCGTTACGATTTATGTTATGTATCGTTAGTGTATCTCTAGCAGCAATTAACTTTTGTATTCTAGTAGACATTTGCTTTAAGTATAGTATATTTTTTTAACCTAGCGTTGGTCTATTTTAATAACGTAACCTAAGTTTACGAGCGAATGATTTCCGACGTATTGTATCACGTATTAGAAATAAATGGCAATTCTTTCCTACCTTTTCTGTTTTGCAATGTTAAAACCTACACCATGCGAATATGGTATAAGAGTGGTTGATCACGAGTTGGAGATCAGTATAAAACGCCCATTGAAACAACTCGCTGAGCAGGATTATCGTACAGCAATTCAGTCCAATAAGTCACCTATTAATTATTGCATTTGGTTCAATTAGCTTTTCAGTTCTTTATGTTCATCGCTTACGATTGTTGCTCGCGTATCTAACCCTATGGCGCATAAAGTTGTACTTTAAATTCACGCTTCAACAAATAATAACAATGAGGTTAAACAAACCGAAAGGCACGCTTTTTCGTTTTTTCTTTTAATGTACATATGTTGTAGGATCACGAGAGCACAGAACACGACGGCGATGTCGAGGACTACTCGGAAGGAGAGAATGGAACGACCGGTTCAGAAAAATCCCACCATAGATTGATGTATTATCCTGCGCCGGAAGACACGGTGTCTAATCAGTTCACCGTTAATGCGATGGACGTGGAAGAGCTTCGAAGGTTGGTCCGCAGATTAATCATGTCAAAGATGAATTTACGAACCTTATAAAATCGAACAAAATATTCAGCGCGATAATACCGTCGGTTTTTAATGTTTTTGAGGTTCAAAGTCAATTCAGAGTTTCTTTCAAATGCCTCAAAACAATCTTAAGTAATTTATTACGATATGTGCAAGGTCTTACTCGTTGATTCGTTGTTTCGCGTAGATCTCAAAGGCGACAGAAGAAACCCAGGAACGGAGAAAGTGGTCGAACTAGCGAAATGACCGCTTCTGGCAGCCAGGAAGACTCGGACTCCGAAGGAGGAGCATCGACTCCGAGTGCGGAACGAAATCCTCTGTCCATGTTGTCGGAAGCTAGTTCCGAAGGATTCGATCAACTCGCTAAACAGAGCCATCGCGAGAAGTATCTGAAGAACGCTTTCGAATCACTGAGCGGCGCCGAAGAGCCTACGAATAGGAACGCGAAAACGACTAGTATCAGTTCTCAGTTTCACGGAAGGTAGTTACTCGATCGTTTTATTTGCCTTCGAATAAACAATCTTGTTACCCCGAGTAAATTCAATGGACGTTTATAGACTCAGCGGTGGTGGCGACAATACGGCTAATAATAAAGTTCGCAACGCGGCTGTGGTGAACGCTACGAAACACGCAAGAGGCGATGCGGATGTCGTAAAGAAGCGCGAAGAGTTGCAAAGGCGAATTGAAGAAACCAGGAGAAAACTGCAAAGCGTAAGAAACTTGTTTAACCCTAGATTCGTGGAGGTTTAGGGATCAGTTATATTTGAAACTACATTTTAAAAATAACTGATTAATGGACAATGAGCAATCCAACTTATGCAATGATTCCTTATCTCGATGAAGGTGATATCTGAAAATAGGTGTACAGAGTTAAAACGCGAATTCTTCGTGGCAGAAGAGATTCGAAAACATATAGATGCACCCTGTATATGGTCGAAACATGGTAAAGAAATTTTGTCTCTTCCGCCTCGAAGAATTGGGCTTTCACGGTAGGTTCTTCTACAATATTTTGTATAACATCAAGGCACGATTTTTTATTTCGCGATAGGTTGGCTACAAGTCTTCGTTGAAATCGAGCCAAAGTATATCGGACTTGAGCAGCCACATACCCGAGAAACACCATCGTTCGAACCGTCTGAGCACAGGTAACAAACCCGGTCAACAAACACACTACTCGAAACCGATTAATCCTTGCAAACCCATACCAAATCCAAAGCCCTCACTAAAACCTCAGCAACTCGTTAACAAAGTTTCGGGTGTGGGGAATGCGCTGTCCAAGCTAGACGTTTCAACCGAGAACTGCTTGTCCAAAAGTCCGACCACCTCTTGTATAAGCGACAAGACAAAGTCTCTAAATCGTCCGTTAACGTTGACACTAAAAAAAACTGAAAAGTATAAGCTGTCGCTGAACAAACCGAATCAGTCGTTGCCCGAGTCGCCCGTTTGCGAGGAGCTCAAGCTCCTTAAGGAACAGTGCAAGAAGAACGTGAGTCGATTCGCTAGATTCGCGCAGAAACGGAGATCGTGTAGCTATTTCATCGGATTGAACGACAACGAGGAGGACATGGAGAACATAGCCAAGTCTTTCGAAAGTTTGCCGGCGATGAACGAGCGCAACATCGAGAACTTGAACGATGCCATGGACGACGGTGACGAGGGAAACGGGAACTTTAGCGACGATTCTTTGGAAGGTGACTTTAAGAACCCTCCCCGACGCTGCGTCAGCGATTACCAGATAAACGTGCACATCGACCGTCGATCCGATAATCATCGAAACTATTCGTCCACGTATCAGACATTCCCGAAACGAATATTAACCGGCTCCCAAGAGAGCATATTATCCGACGCGTCTGTGGAATCGTTCTCGAAAGGTAGCGCCGAAATCCTGGATTACAGTCACTACGACAACGACCGACATTCCAGCGCGAGTTTCTTCCTGTCTCGTCGAAAAATGCAAGCTGGACGTAGCCAGGAGAGCATCTTGACGGACGAGTCCGACTACCAGATGTTTCCGTTGCACGAGAACATGGACCATCGAAGCACGGAAAGCGTATTAACCGACGACTCCGATTCCCTAGTGAAATCCGCGCCTCTCGAGATGCTGTTTGACTCTCATTATAAAAGAAAAAGACAGAACTCCGAAACTTACAGCGGCAATCCAAACAACGTCGTGGAACCATCGAACAATGTACAAAATTCTGAGAACGATTCGACGTCCTGTAGAGCAGTGTTCAGATCCAAGTCCCTTCAAGACACCAGGATAAGTAAGGCGAGAAACGAGAACAGTTATACGGAGGATGAGAACGTCCGACCAACGACCTGCATCTACTACGAGTTCAATTTTAACGACCAGAACGACGGAAACGTCGAGATGAGAATCGGGAGCAAGTCCGACGCTATATCCCGGAGCAACAGTCTAAAGATTGCCAAAGAGCCGCAGTCGATGTTGATCCTGAACGACTTCGTCGCTCACAAACCTCCAAAACCGAAGCGAAATTCTGTGCGGACGCAGAGTATGCGAAACAGGGCTCGGCCAGCCTGGAACAAGTTCACCGTCGATTCCTCTGTCGCGAAATCCGACTGCGACGATCACGCGAACAAATCGGAGGCTCGAACGCCGAACGCGGACGGGAAATTACAGACAACCGAATCGCTGCACAGTTCGAAAAGGATCGAGCAGTTGTTGCAATCGTCGGGCTACTCCTTGCAAACCAGCGAGGACAAAGACGCTACGGCAACCAAGTTTTATAGCCTGCAGAATCGACGTTCCGCGGATAAGGGTGACGCGTACGAAACTACCAGGCAAATGGAGAGTTTCGTTTACGACCAGAACGATACCTCTCGCCAGACTAGCTGCTTCGAGACACAAATCCCGACGAAGGACACGCAAGAGACTTACGACTCGTTGGAACCCGGAGGCACCTCCTGCGAGCTACAAAACACTTCGTCGAATCTGTTGTCCACGAACGAACGAATCGACAACCTGGACGCCAGCGTCGATCTCAGGATCACCAGGGCCATCGAGGGGACTGTTAAGCTGTTGTCGAAGGAGTTCGAGAACTTGGTCAGAAGGGAACAGTACTTCATGAAGGAGAAATGTCTGCGTATGACCCAAGAACCGAACGAAAATTTCGCGAAACTCGAAGCCGAGAGAGACGGTAGATTCTGTTCGATGAAGCGGGATATAAGATTGTTTTCCGGTGGCGAGGACAGCGATTTCGCGGACACGTCAGCGATCGACAAATCGATGATGGAGAGCGGATCGTCGACGTCCGCTTCGAGCTGCACTAACTCGCCAAAGAGGATGTGGCCGCCGGCCTCGCGTTGCCAGAGCCACATGAGGTGGACTAAAACTTTGCCTACCATTAATCAGGCTATACTACCATCCAAGCATCTCTATGCAGGTACTTACGAAATGAAGGAAGAAATATTGTTCGGATCAGTGATGGGTCTGATCTACCCATCGCTGCTCCAGATCTTGCCTTCTGTTCGTTGTGTAATGGATGTTAACGAAATATATAGTGTTTTTCGCTGCTTTTGATAATCGGTCTCGATGGTCAGTCACTGTGTAAGCCTAACGCGAGAACGAGGGTCTCGTACCGGAAGACATAACGTTTGATATAACGAACATTCTCAGACAGAAGAGAAGGTCTTGCACGAATAAAGGAATGTCTGTCTGAATTTGAAAACACGTGTACGATACTCGTAGCAAGCACGACTGCAAAAATTTAACTCTTCAGCTATCATTTTAATCGTGTAACGTTAATACGAATTAGTGTTATTTACATTAAACAAAAGCGAATGAATTGTAGCAAATAGTTGCTATTGCGTAACATATGCTATCAACTGTGCTACATGCATCTTCTTTTAACACCGACTAGCATAGCATCCATATGTGGATGGCGTTTCAATTTCTATAAGAATCCATCACCCATACTATTCGAAATTCTTGTATACACTCGATTAAAAATATTTGATATATTTTTAATATCTTTGTAATAGATATAAAGAATGCGCGAAATAACGAATAGTGCTATTAATTTAGTTTAGTCAAATAATTGAAAAAGAAATGTTTTGAACGTTTGCACTATTACTAATACGCGTACGATAATAAATATTTCTGTTATTGCAAATAACAAATAGTTACCTTCTAATAATTAAATAAAAATTAATTACTATAGATAGAAATCTGTACAGTGTCAAAACCTGCCAGTGTACACATGCCCTTTGTAAAATTCGCTTCGTTAATGCAAAACAAGGAAAGAAAAACGCTATAGTAGCTGAAGAGTTGACTTTTCCTCCGTTCATGTTTTTTCTTTGTAATCTATATGTGATTGTTTTATTCTGTACAGTTATCAGTAAGATATTATTGTATATATCATTCGCCCAATATATTATTAGTTAGTTATTTTATTTCAAGACGGCAGCAACTATGTACTTTTCAGTTTTCGGAAAATTTCTTTTAATTTTCGTTCAGCATGTCACGCGATCGACAGCATGTTTTATCCTTATCATATATCCCGCTTCCTCATTCTATTGTGAAACATTTTATATCCCATTTTGTTAATGAGTCCATTCGGTTCCAGCTGATTATATTTTCTTATTTTTTGTTAATGTTTATAAAAGTTGTATAGAAAACTATGATCAGCTTTTACTTTACATTTACTCGTATTTTATATTTAATCTTTAATGTAGATATAACTAGCGATGCACCCGATCGTTCAGTTTTAGTGATATTTATAACTCCAAATATTAAACGTTACAATGTGACGATTAAAAAAATTCATCGCTAGCTATGTCTCGTTGCTTTACAAATACGGTGACTCGCATACTTTCTCACTCGAGATCGGCATGCAATTTGTATAAAATTACGGCTGAAATAAGCAATGTTGAAAGATTTAGGAATGTCGTTAACATTTCATATACAAAGCTTTTAAAGGATGACGCCATAAAATATTATTGGTTAGAATCTTTTAAATTTACAGGTACGCAAGTAAATATGCAAGTCACACAATCAAACAAGAATCTTACTACTTATTAACTGAATATATCTGCCATACAGTAATTCATGATTTCGCATATATTGCTTTTGCAATATGCATGAGAGAAAACAGCCTATATTCGTTTTTTTACCGTTCAAATCCATGATACACTGTTTACACACAAGTACACCGTACGAATTCTCGTCGATTACTTATATCGCTTGAAATTTTAAAGATTGGTCTATCTATAATAATTCGAGAACAAAAAACGAATCGGAGGTAAGTTTTCTCAATAAAAAAAAAAAAAAAAAAAAAAAAAAAAAAAAAAAAAAAACCAAGTACACGATAAAAAAAAAAAGAAAAGCAAATACACTAAAAATTGAGGTAATTGAGTAGCTTAGTGCATGTGTGTGCGTGTTGTTGTCGACAGTTGGCAGTAGTGGGGGGCGAATCTCGTCAAAAGTTTTTGACAGCGAAGAGGAGGGGGGTGGCATGCGACGTGCCTGTTCGCTGAGTGATCTTTCCATCAGCCCGCCAAATAGGTTACTGCATGGTCCAATACAAGGTACCCTTTCATTGTGTCCCGTGTCTCTGAGGGTCTTTCCAATACGACAGAACTAAAAACGTCGAAACGACGCTTCCGATTTAGTACCGTCATCACATCTCGCAGCAAATTCAAACTTGCCCTCTACTAATTGTCACAGTCACGATGAACCGCATTCGATCTTTTAGAACTCATTTTGGAACGACCCCCTTATAACGTAATTGTATTTTATCGGAATCGATATTTCGATTTTTAACGGTATTTTGAAGATATTCATTTAAAATCCATTAAAGTACAATGAGTTAATCATTGATATTACCATAGTATAATCTCGGTATGACCCACCTGGACGAGACTGTAGGGAAGGGTCATGTAACTGGAACTTCTTTCGGTCATGAAAATTGGAAAAATTACAAAATCAAAGATTACGAAATTTTGTTGATTTAACTGTAATATAAAGTAATATTCACGTCCCAGTGGTGATGGAGCACCATCGTTCGCGTCCTGTGTTCCATTTAAGAGGTTCTGTCCAAAGGGAATATAATGAGATTATACTTAAGATATCGAATAGTATTATTGTTCCTTTTTGATGTTGCATAAATAAATATTGAACGAAATATTGATAGGTAGCTACACGTATGTACTGGCTCGTAAAGCTATTTAAAGTTTCGAGCGAGCTGAATTATTTTAACGTATGTTGATAGTTTCAGGAAAAGTAGGTAATAAGAACGTGAACATTTCGACGAGAAGTGGACTAGGAAATGCGAATAGCGGGAATCCGTCTCGGCACGCTTCGACGAAGAATCATTCTTCTCACATGACAAGAAGCAGTAGCGTTGGAGTTTTAAATCAGGTTCGTTCTGTACAGGTTGTTATTTTATACAAAATCGCGCGACTTTGTTCCTTAACGATAACCATATTACACAGAGTGATTCCGAGTCGGACGTCGGAGCAGGAAACGGTAGAGGATGGAATAATCAAACTGGAAATAATCGAATTAGTGGATTAATGCGACCAACGATCAGTTCACAAAATAAAATAAATCATCAAATAAAATCGAGCTCGTCTTCCAACAGTAATTTGCCGTCGGTTCTCAGAAGAAGAGGCATGCAGGGAGCTTATTCGAGTGGTAAATTTTTATTAAAAAATTATAATTATTTGGTTTAATAAGAATTCGGCCTTTACTTCGATTAATTTTCCCACAATTTTCTAGTAAATCTAAGTCAAGTGGGTAATCAAGAAGACTCCAGTTCAGAGGACACGTCTTCCAACGGAAACAGTGGAAAACCAGCCCTTCCCCCGAGACCTCGAAGCATCAGTATTGATCATTCTGCTACAAAGTGTGTTGCATTTCGTTTATTCTTTTCTAAACACGTTCTTTCTTTCTTAACGCTTTGTTACATGATCCTCCCAATTTCACTAAAAAAAAAAACACAAAATTATAATCAGAGAGACAAATAGCATTTTCCATATATTTAATAATAATCATAATAGAATATGTAGTGTGAATATCCATGTATGTTTGATAAAGTACGATATAACAATATATCATATAAGCTCCCGTTTCGCTTTCGTCGCGTTTTACTTCAAAATTAAAAGGAAGAATATATTCACCTAAAACATGTAAGTCGATAAGAAAGTAATAATAATATACATAAATATGAATTTGCATGATTACAGCTTAAGTCTGCCTGGCACAACGGTGAGAAGATCAGGATCTTCGACTATTATAACAAACGGTCGAGGCGGAAATAGCACGATGGGACAAAATACTAGCAGAATGTCAACAGCAAACAGGAATCAGTTAGATCCCAGCCCACAAGAGCTTCCGGTCAAAGACACCGATCGTGCCATCGATGTAGCAAGTGCTGAATGTAAACGTCCTATTTGTTTCTTTCTTTTTTTTCTTTTCATGTTCTTTATCACGATTCATGATCATCTTACCGTCGGCAAAGTGTAAGCATGCAAGATTGCAAAAAAGACTTACTATAACAAATTGTTCCACGAAAAGGAATTTAAATTTGTTGATCGGTATTATTTTCTTTTTTAATATACAACAAATGACGTTGTAAGACATTAAAATCTAATGAAGATTTTACTCTTGCAGTAGGCACGGATAAATCATTAGGTAAACTAAAGACACCTATTGAGAATGCTGTCCTGTGAAAATAATAAAACTTTCAGTGTATTAAAAAATTTGTAAGTGATCATGCTATGGCAAAGCGAACAAACATTCAGACACAGAATCGTCACGGAGTTTAGAACAGACTAGTATCCAGTCTGTAGATCCGCTGTACATAACCTGCTATACACGTTTACGTTCAGAATTATCATCGAACATTGAACGTTAAAAATATATTTATTTGTTTTCAATGTTTCGTCTGCTTTGTACGTTACATTAATCCGAAGAGATTCTTCATTTCAGAACCCATCTGATCGTCATTGAAATTCGATGGATTTACAAATTTTTCTGAAATTTGTGAATAATGTATATAAATGTTGCCTAACAAATTCAGAAAGAAAGTTTCGTGTTACGCCAGTCATAAAATTAATCTTATTTAGATCATCTTCATAGACATCGAAGAATTAGCTCTCTCATCGTTAGAATATACCTAAGTCTCTAGGTTTCACAATAGCATGGTCTCATTACGGATTTTAGAATCGATGTAACCTGCACGCTGCACGATTTCACTCATCCTTTCCTGCGTAACGAAGCGAATGTTACATGTTTGACAACTTTTATTTCAAGTATACCTTCGTTTAAATATTCAACCTGTGCAACATCCGCTTCTATCTGTAACGTGTTGTTAAATCTCGAATCAAGAACGTTATTCTTGTGTTAAGGACGGTGGTGGCAAACACGTCCGCGAAAACGCTGTACAGGGACGTACACTCACGGATACCAATAAATACGTGCAGTCCACATAATCAGAGTTTAGCGTAATGACCAATAATTTTCTCTTACTCTTGCGCATAATCGCAATATCGCATCCACCGTGTACGCCCTTGTTCGCGAACCCTCCGCTGGACACTAGATCTGTTTATCACCGATTTAGAACACGTTAACCATCCAGAAATATTACCATTGTTTAATCAATCATTCTAAGCGATATTCCCGTTTTACAGTGTCGACGCAGTTGTGCAACACGATCGCGGACGAACTAACGCGAACGGCAGACAACGTCGTGCAGTTGTACAAGCGTTTAACGATAGATAACGAAGACGATCCGTCTAGAGGAACCATCGACAGGGATACCATGTTAAGAGGCCTTGAATCGTCGGTAAACGAAACAATGCGCACCTTGCGACTGGTCGTTTCCGGTGGCGATAGTCACAATGACGGTTCGATGAGCGGAGACAATGTAACGATGAACGAGGCAGCGGCCAAATTTCAGGAGCTACTCGCTGGACAGGATCAAGGAAAAGTGGTTAATATGATGCAGCAATACTCGGAGATGCTCTTGAACTTGATGCAGCAAAGAATGGGAGGAACGCAATCGAGCCATACGTAAAAATCCGTCCACCTTGTACGGGTTCTCCGAAGAGAGAACCACCAGGACATCCAGCCGCGGTGCACAGTTACTTATCGTATGTACGAACGTGTACAGCCTCTCCCGGGCTTTGTATATCCTCCATAAAAAAAAGAACGCTTCGAGACACGCGAATTTCTTCATTACGGTCTCTCGATGTTTCTGAATTTAGATACGTAACTTCGAGATTATGCAAAACCGAGCGTTAGAGCGTTAAACAGCGCGTGATACGTAACTCGAATACAAATTTTTTTTTTTTGAACGCGTCGCTGTTTGAAAATTGAAGCGAGGAATTGATCGTTTGGAAGCGAGCATCGAGCCTCCATATCTCGATCCAATTGTGAAACATTTCGAAAAATTATTGACGAGGTTAGAAATGAAAGTTATTCGATGGATGATCGTGTGACGTTACATCGTGTACTGAACGGTGTTTGTAGCCAAAGTTAGTAGAATATTTACCGGCAATTTCGTGCAAACAGGTCCACGAGATCCGCGGAAGTTCAAACGGTCTAATTAGAGACACGAGCGACACCGTGAATGATCCGCTTCGAAACTTTTAATGTCTCGTCGAGACGAAAGCAGAAAATGAAGAAAGATCGACTGCGTGAAACTCACTCGTATCTTGAGGCCATACGCCGTGAAATGCCAATTAACTAAAGACTCTTAGACTAGTTTCCAGGCAAATATATATTATATATATATTTATCGACTATTTGCGGGATATTATATCATAATATTAGTCTTCTTGTTGTGTAACCAAAGGTTGTCTCTGCCTACGGTCTAAAAACGAGCCTCCCTTCCTTCCCTGACGGTTAAAAGCTTTCGACGATTCAAAAAAGTATGCAGTAAGCGATGTGTAAACTTGCCAACATAAAATGTTAACTTACAATTAGTTTTGTTGAAATAACAAGAAGCAAATGGGTTTCGTAGAACCTTCGTTCGAATCGCGTTTGTCGAAAAACGCGAAACACGATTTTCTATTGTTAAATTCTGGTAATACCGAATGAAACGAAATAAACTACAGTGCAGTCTCGTCGTATGGTTGTGAACGGATTATAGAAACGGAAAGAAATTATAGGCAAAAACCATTTGTGCGAGGCTTATAACTTTTTAAATTTGAAAATAAAAATTTCTAAATTTGTAAATGTCGACACTTTTAAATACCAAAGTACTTCAATTTCGAAATTTGTGATCTCAATACGTCTCTATACACTATGATACTAAAGGGAGCATCAACAGCACTTCTGAAAGTCTGTACAAAAGAAAACTCGTTGAACGGCCATGTAGAGAAACTGCACTGTAGCAAATTTGATTTGAATCGAATCTGCGATCGATCCTCGACTTAAAAACTATACTACGTTTAGGTGACTATCCTACTGCATATTTTCTCATAGAAATTACAAATATTTTTACACGTAAATACTGTCGATGGAGACGAATGGCAAAAAAGTTCCAAAGCACCGTACGAAAGCTTTCGTCAAAAAGGAGAAAAGCGGGCTTTCATTAGGTTTCAAAGGAAGGAATTGTATCGAGGAATCAAAGTATTACGAGAACATGTATTAGTAACGATTTTAACGTTTATTACAAACACGTGCGATTCCGTTTGTCCGTTTTTTCTTTTTTTTTTATATATATATATATGGTAAAGTTACTTTTTCATTATCCTCTGTTGTGTAAAGTTATCAGATTCTCTGTATGTAATTGTATAAAACGTGCCATTTAGGTTTAACCAGCATCGTTCACGTATACTGCTTGTCTAGGCGTATGAATTAATTTTTGTTGATGCATCATGTAACATATCTTTAGTATCCTTTACGTGAATCTAAACTGTTTCTTATCGGTTACATTATTTATAAGATATTAGGTTAAAAAAGAATCTTATGACTAACTGTAATTCAGTATTGCTTTACAGGATTCGTTTCTCTACTTCTCTTTTTAATTCGTAACGCGGTATTCCGTTATTCTCCATGATCACATTTTCTTTTTTGGCGCGATAAACAATTTTTACGGAGGTGACTTTTATTCCTGAATGATACGGATCAACACTTTTGCCGCTTATAGAATATGCGAGGCTATGAATTTTCGTGACCGAGACGAGAAAAGATGGGAAACTTCGGACGAGATCTAGTAACATTAATTGAGATTGTAATTTTCTGATACGACTCGAATTTTTTATGAAATTCAGTTTGATGTTTGGGCGTAAGCTTGCAGCCCGATTTCAGGTCATTTAGAACGCGTTCAACATCTTTATTAAAAGTTCTAAAAGTGTTTAGTCGTTAATGTAACATTTTTTTAAGTTCCCCTAGCAGTTTCGAAAGATGGAAATTAGGAATTTTAGACATGTATCATATCGAGCACGGAACCTGGATGTGATCAATTTTCATCAAGTCAACCTGAAAGTAGACTGTCACGAAACATTAAATCTAACTTTAGGGGTCCCAGTCATATCAAAGTATCGTAATGTCGCTTGATCTTTCTCGAAATTTCTCGTTTCGTTACGAAATGAGACTCGAAGTGATCCGCACACTTCTAGTCACTTAATCTCTTCTTTCCAACAGTTAGGATACTAAATAGCATCACAGCAATTATTGCTGTACAGGTTCATTCATAAAATCAAAAGAGGCATCGATTACCGCTGCTAACATTACACATATGCAATTTCCACTCGTCACACTACCTGATCGATCTAAAAAATCGAAGCCTATTTTGACGGTGAAGGTGTTGATCGCGTTTAATATATCATGATCGTGTATTTTAGAAATTTGAACGTTTTGTATTCGATGTCAGCATTTTTCTAACGATACATCGTCGTTGTTAATCGCGAAGACGGACGTGAAAAGGTGGAAAGAATGTCGAATCTCATCTCATATGCATCTCCTCGCGTTTACCTAGCTTCACGTGGTAATGAACCATTCCAAATTTTCACACACAATCTCTCTATATCTCTCTCCCTCTGTCTCATGTGTAATAACCATCAAAGACATTGAAATACTTTTAACTCAATTGCAAAAAGAATGTTGATTTAGTGGCTTTGTATATTGTTGTACTTGTTATCATTAAGGCGTATTGTTATGTAGTATGTTGTTCGTTTCTGAATCGTGTACATATTTATTTGAAGAATTTTTGGAGAAGACAAGACAGTTTTTGGTAATCGTGAAATGCCAAATGTAATGATTTCGTCGCAAGAAAGAATGTAACTTTTTAGCACTTTGTTTTGTATATTACGTTAATGATTAATAATATAATAATTCTTACAAACTGATCAAGTCGCGTTCGAAACTTACAATTAAAAACCTAGAAATAACAAACGTTAAAAAGTTTTATTTTCAGATATCAACGCATAAAAGAATCACAAAGGAGTAATTATAAATCTTCCTGGTGTTTCGGCAAACTAATAATCTCAAACTCTTTTGCGCGCGCTAATTTTCGTAAAAATATAGCTGTCTTTATATTTATATATATATAATAGGAACACTGATTAAATATACGTATACATATATAACATCAAATATAGTTCTCAAAATACAACAATATTGCTATTTCAAAACGCGGGGTTATGATTCGTGGAAGACTTATTTGTAACGATTTTGTGTGTCATGTGTAAATACTGTTATACTTTTATGATCGAATTTTTCGCGAATACGTGTTGTGGATGTAATGATGAGGAACTGCACAAATGAAATACAATGAGTAGCTTATTAGTTAACTTTTCATGGAGGCATACCATACTGGTCAGATTATTGGCACTATTATCGTAAAGTCTTCACGTCTTCATCTAATGTAAGTTATCGTTTTACTATCCTTACTTTCCAATCAGTTCGATCATTTATCTACCATTTGATTGACGCAATTCCTGTAGCTGTAATTAGACAAAATAATAATTTAATATTTAAAACAGAACTGAGTGAGGGGTCACATACGTCTTTCGATTACGAAAATCTGTTTCCTTTTATTTATATACAACCGAGTTTCGTTAACGTAATTTCTTTCGTGCAGCGCTTTGACTTCTAAATTTCGAAACTTGAAAATCGTGAACAAAGAAAAATGATCGACGATGGATTAAGTAAATCGATTTAGATTGATTTGAATCTCAATCAGTTCACGGACATAGAGACTCTTTAAAACCAAAAAACGTATGTAACTCGTTAATGTTACTAAATTGACTTCAAAATAACAGATAATATTATTAGTAACCTCTTTTTCATCGTCAACTTCATCTTCATCTTCGTCGTCGGAACCATGAACCGAAGCAGCTGGAGTAGTGTGTCTGGACGAAGAGGGTGATGGTGGTTCGCTGATAGGTCTAGGATAACTGAAACGACCTACTCCACCTTCGGCGTATTCCGAAGCTAGTTCCGGATAAACAGCTATCAAAGCTTTGATTCTAGCTTGACGATAATACTATAAACAATGATCAAATTAAAATTAACCCAATTAAAAAATAATTAAACTAGAACAGAATATGAACTAACGATGCCAAGGTTTCTCCAGTCAAGAAGATCGCTAAGACGTTCAGTACGATTTCTTTGAATAACACGTTGCCGACGGCTGAGTCGTGCAAAGTCAAACATATAATGAGCCAGTTGTTGAACGGTATTTTCCAAACCAATGAATCTTCTATCCACGATATAAATACCATAACTCATTGGATCGGCTATATGTTCCTGCATAAAGCACCCGAAACCAGATAGATTCGTAGTTATACTAGGAATACCCATAACAGTACATTCCGCTGGAGTGTATCCCCAAGGTTCGTAATACGATGGGAAAACTCCTAAGTGACATCCTCTGACGAATTCTTCATAGTCGAGACCAAATAATGGATTTGTCGCCGATAAAAATTCTGGGTGAAACACTATCTAGAATGAGAAATAGCAGTTAGTGGTAATTAATACTGTTGCAATTTAACAATTTCAACAATACATATAATGATTCGATGCTCATTGTGTTTGTTTGTATTAAAACAGCTGTTACCTTGACACGATCGTGAACTGTATTGAAAAGATTGCATCTTCTGATAGCATTTAAGACCGGGTCGTTCCAATCGTCAACCACGTTATGTGTAGTAATTGGAGGTAATCCGTTTCTTTGTAATGCATATAGACACCTACAACACGAAAATTAAAATTAAAATGCTTTTGCTATAGCTGCAGTTTATATTTAGGTTGATTAAAATAAAAACTACCGTTTAATCTTAATAGTGTCGTCTTTCTGTAAAAGATCTTGTGCATCCGGCATGCGACCAGAAAGACACAATTCGTACATACGTTTTCCTATTTTTTGTTGTATGTCACTGATCGTGTCCCTCAATGATTTGGTAACCTTCAATAAGAAAACGAACTTAATTGTTGTCACTTTGACAAATTAAAAAATTTCCAAATCTCATATAAAATAGAACATGTGCCGTTAACTTACAGCATGACCTCGTAACGATTCTACGTTAAAATTATTAGTACGCGCTGGGAAAATAAGGAAAGCGACTACAGTTACATCGGGTCTAGATGATTTTAAATAGTGATTTAGTCTGGCTAAAGCCTCGATAAATATGTCAGCGCCTTTGTTTCCAAATTCATATCGTCCAGCAATAAAAAAGTATAAAGTTTTATCCAGATCAAAATCGTAATGTCTAAAATGATAATGCATCAATTTAATATGAAGAAGGAACACGACATTAATGTCTTATTAACGATACGCACCCATAAAAATGTCCCCTAACAAATTCGTGTATTTTCTCTTTACTAACAGCGTGTAAGTTTTGAAATTCGTGTATCGCTGCGAATTTCTTTACATTTAGACCATTTGGCGTAATTACATCGGGCTTTCGTTTCAATAAATGTTCGGCTTCAAACCCTGTTATATCCGAAACGGTCGTAAATGTGTGTGCTAGGTGCGTGGCTGCTCGTTCCATGCAATACCTATGGTAAATCTGGCGTTTGCCAGCCTCTTCATCAACGTTAAACTGTAAAAGAACATCGATAAAATACCATTCTAACATTTTAAAATATTGCTATTATTAGTATTCGTACTTGATCTAAATTGTTATAAAAGTCAATCTTTCCTGCACAAAGATATCTTCCCAGAAGAGTGGCGTGTGTAGTAAAAACTGTAGCAACGTCCACGTGTCTAGTTCTTAATGCAATTATGCCTACACCTGCTTGCCATTCATGACAGTGTACCACTACACGAGGTGGAACATCTGAATATCCCTCTGCAGCTTTCCTAAAATTTTAAAAATCATTTACAGTATAATACAATATTATTTGGTCTTTTGGACAAGTTCTTTGCACGAAAAAATTAAGAAATTTTCAATTTACAATTTTCAACCCCATCCAAGGCCATGTAACTAAATTCTATCCTAATGTAAAATTTACCTAAATTCAGTGATGAATTGACAAACAAGATAGCCAAGAATAACTGCATCATTTGCTTCTATGTCAAGATGAGGTATACCAAGATTGCACGTGTTCCATAATTCCTGTTTATATTCATCCAACTTCCATGCTGCACTTCCAATATCGAACAGAATTATTTGTGGATTTCCATCGACCAGCCATGTCCCTGTTACCACCTCAACAAGAGCTCTTATTTTGTGAAAAAATAATTCTTCCTCACTCTTAATTTTATGCAGATTTTGTAGAAAACAGAATGAAGCACATAATAACTATTCAATTCACTTATGAAGATAGCTACCCTTGAATCGATTCTAGCCTTGTACTTGGACTACAGCCAAATAGTTATTCTTAGGACATAATAAGTTATTTTAGCATTGTAAATATATAATTCTGATCGAAAAAAAAATTGTTTTTTACAGGCTGTTTATAGTTTATTATGTATCTTCTTCTGCCATTGTTTCAATTCTTTATTTAAACCTACTTTAAATCCTTGGTCGCGTAAAACTTGAACAGCTATGTGCAATGGATTGTTATTTGGAAAGTCTGTTTCCTCAACTTCAGTTCTAGCTGAAGTTTCCTTGTATGGACCAATAAGACAATATTGATCTCCCATTTCCTCGGTTGACACAAAAGCTTTTGAACGTATTACCGTGTATATGCCACCAACTAACATTAAAATAATTAAAAATAATTGTAATAAATTTAAAAAATATTATCATATTTTATTAAATGTTGTATACCTTTGTTTGCAGCTTCCCATGCAACTTCAAAATTCCATCGATTTTCATGTTGTGCACTGTATCCACGATCCATAAATTCAAGTAAATCATTACTGCTATCCATACGATAAAATCTTCTAGATACACGTTCCCTTGACATTTTGCTGACTCTTAAGGTCTATATTTACATAATATAAATTTAAATCTGTGAATATTTACATTGATGCAATATGGTATTTCAAGGGATTTGGAATACATATATGCATTATGTATCCAATCCGTTATTAATTATTATTAAAATAATTCTTTTTAATCAATATTTTCTTAAATGTACATTTCAAATTCTTTTTATATATTTCTCTTTTAGAAAATAAAAATAAATTCTATAATTACTTTAAAAACTTGCATGTATCAAAGAAATATTCAATAAATTAAAAATTGTTTGAGTTATAAAAATAATGAAACATGCCATCATTTATACAAATTAAAAATACAATGAATAATTCAATACGACTTTCATTTCATTTTAACACGATGTTAAAGAGTCTTTTTATTTCAAAATCAAGATCAATGCAGCAGAATTGCAAATTAAACGCATGCACAAGTTCACCAATCAAATATTCGATTCAAAAGAAATACATTGATTCTTCAATGAGTTTAATCGAGGTCAATGACAGCGCAAGGTAATTTTATAGGGGTATGCCGGCTCCATTGAAGCGCATGATGAAAGAGATCTTCCATGACACTTACCGAAAATGAAACAGGACCGGAAAGTATACTTACTTCCTCTTGAAATAGTGTTTCACGACAGAGAAGAGAAAAGACGAAGAGCAGGAGTGGATGAATGCATGAACAGCTCCACGGTCAACCTCGTCTGAAGGTCACCACAAACTACGAAAGGTCACAAGGGCTTGACGGGGCTTGAATCGGTTCCTCGACCTACTTTGAACCCGACGATTCACTGATAAAAGCATTACTTGTATTTCTGTCGCAACAACAGATGGCACGAGATATCTCAAAGTTTGAGCGACTATGAAATTGTTTTTGGCTTATGATCAGTCTTTTTCTTCCGATGACGCAGTGCGTGCGACTCAAATACAAGAACAAGTAAAGCACATACATTCTGATGCAGTTACTAATGAAGTTTATTTTTGGCAATAAGAAACATGTATATATATATATATATATATATATATAAATTGATCTACAAATGTTATATTATGTGAAAAAATTGTAAGAAAAAAATCAACCTGTTTAAAAATTTAAACACCAGTTACAATCGTTATTTGTTAAATGTAAATCAGATATACCAAAATTTATTTGGTCATATGATTATAAATAGTTGTAATGTATTCATCACAGTTCTAACGCACACCAAAATTCAGATGTGGTTTACTGTAAATAAATATTCATTTTGAAACGTTGATGCGAAATTTAAAAAAATGATGGTTGTAAGACGAATTTTTCCAATTCCAATTCCTACACACTTTTCAAACATTTGAAAGCCGCAGAAAGAACAATTGAGTTTAAATTTTTGTTAACATCTTCCCGCCATTTGGTTGTGATAACAACTGGCACGCTGTATGTCGAAGTTATTAATTTCAGACCCATTCGTCAGAGGACGCTCATGTAATCTGCGCCGTATATGACTAGAAGTTCTTCCTCTATTGCAAATTCATGAAGTTTGAAACGCGTTTCCTGAGACCGTCGAAGCAATTCAAAAAACTTGGTTGTGGTGTGGTTGAGTTTCTTTAGAGACACGTGGAAAAACAATAAATATGGCGGTAAATATTTGATTACGAATTATTTCAGATTATAATTATTAATTACTTATAAAATTTTATATTTGTAATTAATGATAACTTCAGTACCTGCAGAATATTATTGCTACATTCGTAACCGGCTAACCTATATACAGGGATTGTATGTTGTTAAACGACTAAGTTTTATTCCAAATTTTGTTTTATTTCGCTATATGTTGTAATAGAAATTAAATGAAGATATGTTTTGTACGTTACTTTTTACCTTTCTTTATGCAGTGCATGTTAAACTAGTTGTCATGACAACTATAAGTTTGATCTATTCTCTATGAATTACAGAGGAAGCATAAGACGTTATTGTACTATACTAACATTATAATCATTGTATTTCAGGCTGCTGCAGCTGCAAAGGTTCAAGAAGTCCGTGAAATTACTAGGATAGAAAGAATTGGAGCACATTCCCATATCAGAGGTTTAGGTTTAGATGATAGTTTAGAACCCAGACATGTAATGTACTTTGTTAATATAGTTGATGTGGGGTATCCTATAATAAACTAATTTATTGTAAGGATACCCTACTGTACTTGCTTTATTATCTATTTTATTAATAAAATATAACTTTTTAGGTATCACAAGGAATGGTTGGCCAGCTTATGGCACGTCGAGCTGCCGGTGTTGTACTAGAAATGATTAAAGATGGTAAAATAGCAGGACGTACCATATTATTAGCAGGGCAACCTGGTACTGGAAAGACTGCTATCGCCATGGGAATGGCACAAGCTTTAGGAATAGATACTCCGTTTACTTCAATGGCAGGTTCCGAAATATATTCTTTAGAGATGAGTAAAACCGAAGCCTTGACTCAGGCTATTAGAAAATCTATCGGTGTTCGAATCAAAGAAGAAACAGAAATTATAGAAGGTGAAGTGGTTGAAATTCAAGTGGACAGACCTGCTACAGGTGTTGGTGCCAAAGTTGGTAAACTAACACTGAAAACAACAGAAATGGAAACGATCTATGATTTAGGAAATAAAATGATCGATAGCCTAATGAAGGAAAAGGTATATTTTCTTCTATCCAAATCTGGGAAAACCAAAATATTTTTAAAAAACTATTTCCTTACTCGCGTTCAAATAGTTAACTGAAAAAAACAGTGCATTTTGATATAGTATTTATACTACCATGTTTAGACTAAACTTAATATTTATTTCTCTTAGGTACAAGCAGGCGACGTAATAACAATCGACAAAGCCACAGGAAAGATCAATAGACTTGGTCGATCATTCACCAGAGCTCGTGACTACGATGCAACTGGTTCGCAAACGCGTTTCGTACAATGTCCCGAGGGTGAATTACAAAAACGCAAAGAAGTTGTCCACACAGTAACGTTGCACGAGGTTGATGTTATAAACAGTAGAACTCATGGATTTTTGGCGTTATTCTCTGGCGATACTGGAGAAATAAAGTCAGAAGTACGAGATCAAATAAACGCCAAAGTCGCCGAATGGCGAGAAGAGGGAAAGGCTGAAATCGTTCCAGGTGTCTTATTCATTGACGAGGTTCATATGCTCGATATCGAATGCTTCTCGTTCCTCAATCGAGCGCTCGAAAATGAAATGGCACCAGTTGTAATTATGGCTACAAATAGAGGTATTTCCTTCCGCTTTATTTTCAAATATTGTATTTTATTTTGTCTAAAATTACTTGCTGGCTGTTTCAGGTATTACAAGAATCCGGGGAACAAATTACAAAAGTCCTCATGGGATTCCTATAGACTTGTTAGATCGTATGATTATCGTTCCTACAAGTCCGTACCAAGAAAAAGAATTGAAGGAAATTTTAAAGATAAGATGCGAAGAGGAGGATTGCGAGATGGCTGACGATGCATTAACAGTTCTTACCAGAATCGCGTTAGAAACGTCACTGAGATACGCTATTCAATTAATTACGACTGCTTCTCTCGTTAGTAGACGCAGGAAAAGTACCGAAGTAATTTTTTTTTTCAATTTTCACTTATAATAATATTTATACGAACGAAGTTACATTAAGTACATTTCAGATTTACTTTACAGTTCTGAACAATTACAGGGACGCTTAATGTAATGTTTGTATATTTAATTGCAGGTAAATATCGATGACGTAAAGCGTGTTTATTCGCTGTTTCTCGATGAAAATAGATCGACACAGTTTCTCAAAGAATACCAAGATGATTTCCTATTCAATGAAATGCGTAAGTAATTCTTGTAAATAAAAATTGCATTAATCATATTTTTCTTATGAAACCTTTATGTTTCAGAGGATGAACCTATGGAAATATCGTAACCAAAAATAAATGATTTTACGACTTTGTTCATTAGCTGTTAGTAATTTTTTACTGCATCATTCCGTGACAATTCCTTGAGGCGTTGGTAACAATATGTCGAATAGTAATTATAAACGTGGATATCAGAAACGATGGTTATATTTCAATTTAAATACAAAAACTTAACAAATTTCGTTTTTATACTTGCTACAATTTGGTTTAAAAAGTTTTGATTTTATGTTCGCGTATTATAGCTGTCAATAAATTTACAAAATAAAACAGAGATAACTAACGTTAATCATAGAGGTAAATTAATTTTTGGCGTGAAGTTTCTGTTACTGCGTGCAACGCAATATTCAAAGTATCTCTATCTCGCATTTGTAAACAAGATTAACTTACAGTCTATGTAAATTACAGTTACAATCGTACCATGACGTACAACGCTAACAAATGTACATTATTTCATCGACAATAGTCTTCGAAATGCGTCGCAGAGAAATTTATCACGATGGGCTCGAGGTGAGGTCAGCCGGTGACTCATACACGTTGTCGTTTACCTCACGTTCTTTTTCTCTTGACTCTTCTTAACTGTAAAATACATTTTTACATGCACAATAATTATTACTTAATCAAGTAGTAGTGATTCGCATGTTGCTTACTCGTGATGAGTTTTAGTCCACCCTCTGGCTTGAAAGATGACTGGGCTTTCTTGTCCTTCGATATGAATCCCAAACCGTACTCGACCTTGTAAACCGGAAGTGGGATTACCGTGGACGAAACCGGCACCATCACTGAAACAACGAGAATATTTTGTTTAAAAAAGATTTGTATATACCTCGTGGAATACATTCGTATATACATATGGCGCTAAGTGGTCATAGAAGCAAACACGATTATGGAAAGAATTACATAAACGCAACTTGGAAAACTCGAAATTTCGAAATCTCTTTACAATGTTCACTAATGCATGCGAACGTCGTTCCACAAACTATATAAAAGAGAGACATATAGTGAAATTTCACTATTTCACAATCAGCAAGTGACAGGGAGTAGTACATCTTAAATCCTCGTTTACGCAGTTCGATCACCGTTCGAATTCTTTGTAACGTAGGCAAACTCTAACCGAGGTAACGTTAGAAATGCAACAAAGAACGTCGAAGAATCGGAAAGGTCAGAGCACGTACACGGTGAAGGTATTAGAAGGTTTTGGATCGCGCAACTGTTCCGTCAGCTGGAATGCCATCGATACTGAACCGTATCGAGTGGTATTTACGCGGACTAATTATCATACCTGCAGACAAGTCACAGAACCGATACAGATTGGTACGCACAATGACTCTCGTGCCTCCTTATCGTGTCTGGGCTAAAAGTTTTTATAACTTCGCTTTAAATTGGTTTTCCTCGGTCAGGAGTAGCGATTTTAAAAACTTTTGGCCTTGTCATACTCAAATAGTCGCTTTGAATGTATGCGTTTATACAATTTCATTGAATAATTTTGAAAGAAATGAACTGACAAGGTTCATGCGCTATGACGGGAAACATTGTGTTCGAAACGTTTTCAATTAGTATTACGCAACGAGAGGCGGAAGCGTTTTAGTTCGTTTTTATTATATATTAAACAGAGGAGAACTTTTTAGGTATACCAGTTTTAGATTCGTCGATCCAATTAAGCATACCATACAGTCTTCCGTTGTGTAACATTGAAAAGGAATCCCAAAACACCTTACGCAATTATTGGGGATACAAAATTGGAATCATGAATTGTATTCTTTTTTCCATGTAGGACGATTTTAATGGATCGTATTCAAATTTTCAACAGCTTTTAAAAATCCTATATTTCATATAAAATAGACGATGAAAACTTTATTTCACACTTTCGACCTATTACATTTCGTTTGTTTACGTGGAGTAATATTTGTTTTGCAGTACCTTTTTTTGTAATGTACATAATATTTACGTACACGTTTCAGAGAATATTTCTGCATCAAAGTTAATTACAGCATTTGTTAAACAAACAGAGTACCCTACTCGAAAGCCTATTAATACCCCTTTAAACTGTACGTTGCCGCGGCTATTGACCGAAAAGCAATCGATAGGTCTCTGATCGTTAATAATGCATTCGTTAGTCCATTCGTTAAAGTTTAAGCGTGTCGTAATAAACAGGCGGCTAGTATTATGAAACAATAAAAAGCGTGATCTAATATTTCAAACATCGTGTAGGTGTTTAGTGGCGGATTCGATGTATGGCTATTTAAAATCAAGTATAATTTGTCAATCAAAGGAGAAAAATTACGTTGATAAATACAGTTCGTCACTTTATTAATGGCAGTATTCATGTAAATAGAAATACTTTTATACTGTTTTATAAGTCTTTATACTGGTTTATATTAACCTCTTGCCATACAACTTATTTTTCTGGTGCGTCAGTCAGAACTAACTATTTATAGCTACAATATCAGTGCGAACAAAGAAAGTTAAAATGTTATGTTTACTACAATATATTCATTATATTCAATGATCCTTGATTACGCAAATTATAATTGTACATTTAGTTTACGTATAACCGTGTTCACAATTTTGGTAAATTTTATTACGTTGAAGTTGCGAGTGCGTCACGTGTCAGATTCGCCAAAGTATGCCAAGAAGTGAACTCTTGTCTTGTCGAAATAGCGTTGATTTGATCTTTGGTTCATACTATATTTTATATTTTACAGTATATGCAGTAAAGTCGAGTTCTGTATTGTGACGTTCTATATCGCTGCTTTCAAAATTTCGGTGCCTCGAAATTGTTCAGATAATCGGAAGAGCGAATTATTCTGATAATCGAAAGTGTTCCAGAGCTTGAAGCGAATCACTGTTCTAGATTTTGTCAGGTCCTCTTTAGGTTTTCCTCGAGTTTCTGTAGTATCGTTTGGACTCCCTCTGTAGTAATAAACCGCCATTCTGACGTCAAAGTATTTATTTAAAAAAATCTGCATTTAGGTCTAATTTTAGTCGAAGGATTTCGCAAGTTCGCCGGCACTCGAGCGTCGAACCGGCGAGTTGATCAACCTTTAAGCGCGTTCCGTGTTATTGCCGTGTTTCGTTAAGCAATCACGGTGTTTTGCAAAGTAGAAAGGGCAACAATTGACACGAATATCTTTCAGATGTCCCAGCGTTCCGGTATCACGGTGCAGCTCAGGTAAATCCTTTCGAATCGCTGATTCGCGTGACGATTGCGCTTCGTGCAACATTACGGCAATCGCTTCGATCCCTCTCGTTCCGCCGCATCTCGCCCGCCTTCTCCGCTCTAATCGCGTTACGATAGTCAAGGACGATTCGTTCAAGATTCAACGCTATCTTCAACGAGTAGTTTTCCCGTGGACGTTAGCAGGATTTACAGATTCGTTTTTCCGGTGGCCAGCGATCGGATAAGAGATCGCGAACGAACGATATATCGGTAACATGGTCAGGAAAACGAAGTACGTCCACAAACCGAGTGAACGGGTTTATTAATCTTCGTTACACGGAGGAAGCAAAGCGGAAAATTAACCCTTTGCACTCAACAGCATCTTTATTAGTATCTTCTTCATCTTTACTATTGGTAAACAACAACCGTAATGTTTTCTGCTTGAAAACTTTGTTGAATTTTATTGAAATTATTAGAATTTCATTATCAATCGTTGATATTTTCTGTCGCACTATGTCGCAACATTACATGTGTAATACTACAAATTTAGTCAAAAGATAAATTAAAATTATTGCATTAAGTCGAATAGCGAATCTGAGCCGCTTCTCGAGTGCAAAGGGTTAAAAGACACTGAGCTCTTCCCTACACCTTTAACCACTTGTGCTGGAATTTATTCTTCAAGTGCGTCAGATACGAACTATTCGCTGCTACAACATTAAGATGACTGAAAAGAGTTCGAATGTCGACACTGTTTTCCATTTAGCAATTCTCAACTATGTATATTACAATTATACTGAAATTGAACATTCAACTGTATTAAAAATATAAACAAGGATTACTATACTTTAATTGCGAGTACGTTACGTGTATATCACGTCATTCCAGCGCAAGTGGTTAACACTTGATTTACGGAACGAGCCAAAATGACTCGTAACACATTTTTTTTATTTTAAATTACAAACACTATAAAGAAGCTTTTATCAAAATTTATGTTAACTGTTGTCAAGATACAGGATCATTGTATAATCAAGTTTACGTATCATACTTTACTTTCTTTTCTACTTTAGTTTTAATTTAAAAGTAAAGGATCTTTACACGTCCGTGAATCTAGTGTTAAGACGCGCGTTACCGTACCTCAGTTCGTTACCTCTCTTTTCTGGAACATTGTTGCATATATTATGGAGAATATACGGACGGAGAATAATGGAGAACACTGTCACGGATATATCGATAGTTTCTGCAGAGCCTTAAGCGATTATCGTTTAAATTCTTTGTGTTGGCCATTAAGGGAAATAAGCACGTGCTCGCGACACGAGATTTACTTCCATCGTATAAAAGTTCTTTTATAGAACGCGTAAAGCGCGTAATTGCGTAAGTCGCGTTGCTCAAGGTGCGTCGTCAGTTACATACACGGGACAAACATCAGAGAACACACATCTGTAGTCGGTTGCATTCGTTAGATAGCATAAGATGTACGAAGTATGTCATCGATTAGATTGGATAAATAAGACGCACGAAGTGTGTCATCGATTGCGTCAGACAGATGGCCTAAGACGCGTAAGGTGTGTCGTTAATTCTATACAGTAGTTAGCATAAAATGCATAAATTACGACATGAATTGTATCACGATGCAACGTAAGGCGTACATGTTATAGAATTTATGTGATTCGGTTAATTTTATAAATAGCGTAAGACGAGTTAATTCTATAGGGTAGCTGACATAAGATGTAAATGTTACGTCATCGAATATATTACGATACAACATAAGGCGTACATTTTGTACAATTTACGTGATTCAGTAAATTCTGCAAATAATATGCATCTTGTTCTAACTACTCTATAGAATTCACTCGTCTTATAAGTTACGTCATCAATTGTATTACAATACAACGTAAGGCGTACATTTTATAGAATTTACGTGATTCGGTAAATTTTGTAAATAGCGTAAGACGTAATGAGCGTGATCGGTTGCATCGAATAAATGGCACAAGACACGACGACCGGGGGTTGTTCGATACTCGGCGTAGCGCGCGCAAGATCTTTCGATCTGGAATGTTAAAAGAATGTTAAAGCAATTTGTACGCATCAAAGTTGCCCGGTAAAATCGATTAACATTATAATTTCATCGTACGCACGGAATAGCGATGAGTTTCGATCGATGGCGACGTCGATTAAACGTAAATTACCGTAGTGTTTCAATTTTCTGTCGGAATTTTAATCGCGCGTTGATTCTCGGTACACGGTTCCATATTAATAGAGAAGGAACATCTCAGGGCTATTAAGAAGTCGATAACTCGATGTTACTAATAACCCAATAACTCGAACTTACTAATCGTCCGATAACTCGATTTTCCTTACCGGCCTAATAACTCAATGCCATTAGCTTTATTAACTTGCCCGTCCAAATACTGGCCGTGCCCACTCGAAACGTATTTCTGATCTTTCGTCGTTGTGCTTAGACATACGAACGTGATCGCGGAAGGAACATAATGGGGAATATAAAGAGAGTAATTCATTTTGGTTACTTTCATGTAGCATAAATCGGCAGGAGTCGGCGCCAAATTAAACCCTTTTCAAGCGCGTTTGGTGCCACGAGCTGTCACCCATTTTACTTCCGAATTAACCCTTTGCACACGACAGGTTGTACACTCGCCATTCTGTTCAACACAGTAACTTGGAGTAGGTATTTTTACACTCCTCAACGGTCTGAAATGCGTTAAAGAAACAGCATTTCTTTACATACATAGTGTTGTGCATGTGGTATATAAACATCATGAAACAGCTAATAGCGACAATGAATATTAGAGAGATAACAACTACGAAGAGGTTCATCAAGTTTTTCAACCAAAACGTTTTAAGCTCGCTGTCTGCTACCAGTAAAAATAGCTTCGAGTGTAAAGGGTTAGAGCAAAGATTCGTCCGTTTAATTAAAAATACGAGTTGGATAAACGTCGAGGGCTGCCGGTGTCCCACGCAGTTTACGACGCGTTAATAGCATCCTGGAGAAAAAGGAGCATCGAGGGAGGAGACACACGCGTTTATGCGAGGCTAGAGCACACGCGAGAGGATACACGATCTACATTGACCGTGTCCTCGTTGCCTCGCTATAATCGAAGCCCACGCTTTTCGTAAACTGACGTCACCGTCTCGTTATTCTCACCTGTTAAACTCAAGGAAATTCGGATGTTTCGAGATCGCCCTTTATTTGGTCAACGACGAGTTACGACGATCACTCGATCGAATCATCTGCCCACTATTTTTTATTTTCAACGATCGCGTAATATATTGTACATTTCGTCCGTTCAACGACATAATGGAAACGAATGTAAGCGGCGAAAACGTTACTTCCTTTTATCTCGACGCACGCTGTGCGATGATAGCATAATTTAACCAGTTAACACCAAAACTACCGACGTATAATGCACAATTATTTTGAAATTAAAAATGAAGTTGAGAAATAAATGAACAAACGATGAAACATAAATGAATACACTTATTGGTTGTTTCTGTTGATGAGAATCAGTACAAATGTTAAGAAAATCATCTTGATAAATTTTGTCATGTGAAATGAGAAATTTGTAAACGGGTCATTTGACCTCTTTGATAGTTTAGTGTTAAGTGCGTTCGACGTGTATACACGTCAGTCCAAAGCTCATTTCGATACTGTTAACATTAATAAATTATTAATTGCTTATGGGGTAAAAGTGTAATTTCTCCGCATTTTTCTTTGCTGCTTTCGTGTAATTTATAATGGGGGCATTTGATCGATGCTCATATAACAAACAACTCGAAATCGGAATGGAAGGGGAATAGAAGTTCAACCCTTATTACTACTATGTCGAGAGTGGCTCTTTTTCTCTTGGATCGCATAAATAATTAAGATAAACGAGTTGATTGAATACATACTTTTTCATTTATTTACTACATACATTAAACTTTTATTTGTTCATATTAATATTGTAGCTATGAATGGTTAGTTAAATGGTTTAACCCTATGTCGATCGTGGCTCGACGTCGCGTTTCCCTTCGATCGTAAAAATATTCAAACAAATAGATTGGTTGAATATATTTTCATTTTTTTATTGCTTATAATAAATTAAAAATATATTCGTTACGCACTCTGAATCAGTGCGATATATTTTATTGAAAACCCAGTTCCTGATCTATTTTGTACATTAATTAAGGTGTTGGTAGGTAAAAGAAATGAAGATGTGCAAAGGGTGAAAGAAGAAAAATACTACGTAATATTCCGTGTAACGATCGCAGATTGACCGCTAGAACTCGATAATTAGTTTGTTCATTAGATTTATTCGTTTCATGTAGATACGTGAAAGGAAATGTCAACATACAGAAATATTGCACGAGGTGAGGATGTACACGTCAGCTTTCTATTCATCGTCGGACGAACGGCCGGATGGTACGAGCCGAGTAACAAGACAAACATGGTTCAAGAAATCAACGAGTTATCTGTGTTGTACAAATTAGTCATCGGCAGTTAGATCACAGGCTACACCTGCTCATCGAAGTTCGAGCAAGTACGCGTAACCGATTTCAAAATCCTGGAAGAATCATTAACGATTGCCTAAACCATTCCGGTTTTGGTATCTTTGCACTTGATACACCTGATTTACTATTTAATTGATACTTAATTCACCGGTAAATGCGTGTCTCGGTGAAATCTACGTTATCAAATTAACGTATATCTTAACACTAAAACTACCAAAGGGGTCAAATGACCTTTCTACAAATTTGCTGCATTGAATCACGAAATTTGTTAAGCTGCTATTCTTAACATTTATATTCATTGTCACCAAGATAAAGAATCTGCAAGTGTTCAAGAATTCATTTATGTTTCATCGTTTGTTAATTTGTTTTTGTATTATACGTCGTTTAGTGTTAACACTAAATTACTAGACGGTTCATTTGACACATTCACAAGTTTTCGTTTTCAAATTTTAAAATTGACTAAAATACTTTGCTTGAAATCTGTGTTGGTTTTTGTCGAAATAAAAAGTTAACTTGTGTATATTAATTTATGTTTTATCGTTTGTTCGTTCATTCTTCTATTTTATTTTTAATTTCGAATCACGTCGGTAGGTTCAATGTTAAATTATTATCTGCGCCGTTGCAAATAAACAGAATTCTAACGATCGAAATGAACTTCTTAACAGACAGTACGATATTTTTTTGTCGAGAGGACAAAAGAAGGAGTAAGAATGCCGCCCGATGCGAATAGGAGAAAGAGGAACTCGAGTGTATCAATTTGTCGGGTCAACAATTAAGGTGAAAGTTTTTGTAGATGTTCTCTCCGACCAAGACCTCGATCTCCACGGAGATCAGAGAAAGAGAAACTGAAACTTTCAATTTTTGAAGAAATCGAAAGGCTCGTTATCTCGAAGCACCAATTAAACGGCTTCGTTTTGGTAATCTTTTATTTCTTATACAGATATCGTAAACCGACGTCTGCGCTCGAGTCGTCGAATCGATACTTAACACATTGACTGCCACACGGAAGTAATCGAAAATTGCATTAGGTAGAAGTTACGTTTTTAACGAATCTTACAAAATATGCTCACAATGCTTTGTTACATTTATTTGCAACAGTTCCAAGTAACTAATGCGAGTATCTTCAGTCGGGAAAGTAAACAAATTTTTAATACTATAACTGTTATATTTTTGTACATATTTGAGTGTCACCCACATATAGGTGACGTGGCACTCAAAGTGTCAACGGGTGATCTAAGATACTTTAATTCGACGATGAAATCGCTGAATCGTTACTTAGTTCGCTGTACACGTAATCGTAAATTAACAATTGAGATGTAAATTCGAACTTGGGCCATCAATTTGATGTATAATTCGGTGAAAAGTCATTTAGAAAGCAGCGTTTAACGGTTAAGCGATAAAAACGTGTACCTGAGTCGAACGTCAGTTTCGAAGTTATCGATACTTCACTCGTTAAAAACCATTCCGGACGAATATTTATGTCAACGCATTAATATTTAGTTCGCTGCTAAATCCGTCTCGTTCAGGTTCTAACATTTGAATTTATAATGGAAGAGTAATCGCGCGTTAGATTCTCCGTATTTCAGCATTTAAGATTCATCAAAAATAAAGGAAAGGAAGAAGAATCCCTCCAACTATTCTCGCAAATCGAACGAAACTTTAACGCTTGAAGTACCGGCATTAAATGTATTTTTACTTTAAAATAAAAAATGAAGTATAAAAATGAATAAATACTACAGCATCGCCTGGCAAGGTACAACCATTCATAAGCTCGATAAAACATGACAGACACTTTGACAAAACAGCGTCGACAAAATTTTGAAATGTCAAATCCGAAATTGGTAATTTTTGGTAGTCCTAGTGTTAAAAGCACGGAAGAGACAATTGAGAAATATTAACTCACCCGGTTCGAAAACATTGTCCTGGTTTCTTTTGTAAATGGTGGGTTTCGCGTGAGCGATCACGATCACCGCAAGAAAACAAACGAAAATAATCCTCGAAACTGTCGACATGATTTCCACGGTAAAGAATCGTTTTTCACGAAACAGGCAGGCACCGATCGGAGAGAACAAAGCTGGTGGCCGACTACGTTGCTTCGCTGTCCGATGTTTGGACCGGCACTACGCGCAGCAAAGACCAAAGAGGCGAAAACACTTGCCACGAGTGGGGAAAGCTGCGAATAAACAACAGAGAATTGCCACTCTCTAGTCGCTCGTAGTCGAACACGGCGCGTATCGACGCTTTTTCCGCTTTCCTCCACGCTTTCCATCCGATCACCAGCAACAGAAACGTCCCCTTTGTGTATTTTCCGTCGAAAATGTCGACGTTGTTTCCGAATATGACACGAACGTTCTGAAACTTTCAAACTTTCCACATTTCGATATCGCCGAGTACCGATACGACCCAGCAGCGTTCGACGACGGATCTACGATCGCGTTTCGATCACGAAACACTTCGATGCACCGCGATCGAAAGTTCCTACTCCGCGCGAACGTTCGCATAAATTGAACGAGAAGCTGTTCTGTCACGATACGGAACGATCGTTAAAGAAACGCCCGAGCATTCGAGCACGCTTCCGTTTTCGAAAACAAAAAAAGGGAGCAAAAAAGGAGTCACGCCTACGACAAAGCGGAAAAGTCAGACAAGGAGAAGGCGTGCTCGAGGAATCGCTGAAGGAGCGGTCCAAGGATTTATATTAATCGTTCCTCGTGCTCGTCACTCGTTGATCCTCCGGCTCGTGCATTCTCGACTAACTTTAGTTTTTAAATAAAGAAACAAAAATCAATTACTCTATTTCTTTCTAAAGTGAGACGAGACGAGTTTACTCCGTTTTGTCCACCTGGAATTCTCATGCACCTGTCTTTTGTTTATTATATTTTATACATATATTTGTTTGGTCGCTTAGTTGCTTTTTTTTTAAATGTTCATTATCAAATGTTAAATATACAATGTCAACGTTAGTAAATCTATTGTTAATGTTGGCAAATGGCAACTGTAGAACTCTCTAGTAGAAAAGTTTGATGAACTTTTTCGAAATTATTATATGTTTATTATTAACCTCGAACGGGTCCAATTCATCCAAACTACTCTTATTATTGTTATAAAACAACATTAAAATTGAGAATTAACCCAGACTTAATTTTAAAAGGAGTCATCCTATTACACTGAATAAATTTTGATTTGAAATATTATACGAACTTCGTTCCTTTTTTTGTAACTCCGCTACTGAGCAAAATATCGAAATGAAATTTTTTTTATAAATGTATAAATAAATGTCTAATTAGTTAACACCGAAAGTAGATCACTATTTATAGTTTTTATGGACAGTAAATCAATTATGTATTTTTACCATTTAGTCTTAAACTTTTATCCGCTACTGTATGTAAATATTTTCTTTCTTATAAAATTATGCCACATTCCCTTGACGGATGTAGTCGTCAAATACACATAACTGGTTAAACGACACGATTCGTTTATGCGATTACTCGTATATCCGTTCATTTCTAAAGACATCGAAAGTTATAAACGCGTTTTAGGGATCGAACAGGACAGTAACATCAGTCGGTTTCGCTTTCGATAGAAATAAAGCGTCACGATGCAATTTCTGCGATCGTTTGCCAGGGACGCGATCTCGCGGCCCGGATTTGTAAAGGCAGAAACGACGCGTCAAAGTTGTGCCACTCTGTGAGACAAGGGTTGAAAAGAAAGCGTGAAGAGCCGGGGAAAGGAAATAGGAAGCCCTGCTTGGTGGCCTCGGGGTTCCGCGGCGTGAATAGCGAATAGCAAAGCCGAATAGAAGCCACGGTCGTTCCTCCTCTCCAATCTCTCCGAATCCTTTCACTTTTTAACCCAGTTTCCATTGTCGGGTAGCCAGGTCGATTCCTGTCACGCCCGACGATTCGTACCAGCCTCGTAATTAACGCTGTATCGCCGACTTCCGTTTTCCTCTCCAGCCGCTTTCTTTCCGCCCGCGACTTTTCGCGAGACTCGCGTTTTCCCGCGAACCTCGCCGGATACCGGTTCGCGGACCGATTCGCGGCTCGATCGAGATATTCTCCAACAATTTTTACTCTCGCGTGAACGAGCGACCGAGAGGATGCTGGATAGGGCGTTAACCCTTTGCCCAGAACGCGTTTCCGCTGGAAATTTTTTCTCCGGTACAGGCTAGTATTAGGGAGACCGGAAAGTAATATCGTTTCTGCGCATGTCGATATTCTTTTGTCATTTATCGGTTCATTGTGTACTTCAAAGGCAGCATAGGAAATGTGTATTAGGTTGTTGCAAATGAAATAACCGTTTTTAAATTTGTGATATAAACTTTTTGTTGGATTTTTGCATAAATCCCGTGTAAATATTTTGAAATACTTTTGTATATACTTCTACGAATGGTTGCTTTTCTTCGAAAGCAAAGAACTTTTCTACAAAATTCAGAAGGAAAACGAAATCCAAAATGTTCGACGAACAACAATTCCATTGTCAAGTATCAGGCAAACAAGAAAAGTTGTGAAATGTTAAAAGGAAAGAAACTTATCTCGTTTTCACAATGAACAGAAATTCGCAGATTGTTAAATGTATTAAAAACTGCATAATTTTCTTCGTCTTCGTAAAGGGACAGAACTTTCCTCACAAACTTCGACTTAATAATTACGTTGTCCACAGAAAACGAAACTCAAAATCTTCGACGACCAACAATTTCATTGTCACGTACACAACAGGGAAACAAGAAAAGTTGTGAAATGTTAAAAGAAAAGGAACTTTCCTCGTTCTCGCAACGAACGGAATAAACGAAATCGAGGATATCCGTTTGGATTATCTCTGCCAGCTTTCATCGGCGTTATCTTTTCCGTGGAGAAGACGAAGCAAGATGGCCTCCAGTTTGGCTACGATGAAGATCGGTAGCGCGACGAGAGTCGAAAATTGGAACGACAATGGCTCGAATAGGCTGGAAGCGACGGTACACGTTGACGCATCTGGCTGCTGCCAAGTATAATCTAGCCGTTTCCTGCCGGTCTGTTCTCGCGAATCGGTGTTGAGCGCGGAATATACACGAGGCGAAATTATTCCGTGCACCCTCTTCCCACGGGTGTCAGCGACGGATCAGAAAGGTGTACGTGACAGGAATCTGCCATAAACGGGCGAGCAAATGGTCCGTGAAACGGTGACGTCACGGACAGAAGCTTTACAGAGAGAATCTTGTCAAAAAAAATAAGAGGAAAGTATAACGTTAGAATTTCTACCCGGAAGGAACTGCGTGGCCCTTGCTCCATTTCCGCCTGACGGATTTATTAGGGGGACCGGAAAGTAATGTCGTCTTTTTTTGGCATTAAAGCTAAACAGATAAATTTTTAACACGCTTTTATATTTAATCAATGATATAATCGTTCTCGTTACGAACAACCTTTTACCGTCTATTCTACAAATATTCTATGTTGCCTTTGAAGTACTTACACAATGAACTGATAAATAACAAACGAATATCAGCATACGCAGAAACGATATTACCCCTAAATCCGGTTAATATCGATATTACCCGCTTAATAATATCTGATCATTTTCAAAAACTTTATTCTTGCTCGATTCTCATCTAGTTTGTACATACAGGGTGCGGCCGAATAACATGTACTGGGGAACACGAGGTGATTCCTTATAAAAAAATAAGAATAAAATGTGAAATAAAATTTGATCGTTTACGGTTTAGTTTTGGAGAAAATCGAGTTTGATTATCCTATTCGTATCTATACTGTTACTACTGACTTAGAGGTCATAGAGCAATGTATAATGCGTATCTTGTTTGTAAACATTGTCTATGCAACATTTAACCCTTTCGCTCCCAATGGTTTCACGGTGAAACCGCATATTCAATATTTTGTTTCTCAAATCGAAATGGTATTTGAAATTTGTATTTTACTTCGTGAAATCATCACAATTTTTCAAAGAGGAGTAACTTTCCATGTGAAATCTGATTTGTATTATTCATTCTTACCTTATATTAGGATAATTACAAAAATTTACAAAAAAATGTAATTTTGGTCAAAGTTACCGAGTTCAAGAGAAAATACATAGAAGACTTTTACAGAACAATACCTAATTTTATCAATTACAAAATTACCGAAATTGGTGGCCTTCGTGTCGCCTGCACAGTTGTGCCCGTCTACTAACAGATGCACGAACTCTTTGTAACGTGGTTTGTTTTTTAATAGAAAACAGGTACAACTTTTATTCCATATTTTCTTCTCATATTTTTTTATAATGAACTACCGCGTGTTCGCTGGTACACGTTATTCGACCGCACCCTGTACACTCGCGTGTCGAAGTCCCTAGATCTCCAGACTCTCGTATCTTCGGATTCTTACATCGGATTACTCGACAGTCGACGATTCCGTCGACTAATTGCGTAAGTAAAAAGTGGTTGGCCATTTTGAAAAGAAAGATTCGCCGATTAGAGGAACGGGGAGGCGGAAGGGGATCGATGAAAAGCGTATAAGTGGCGCAGCTTCGAAACGTAACGGTTTGAAGGGCGAAGGAGATATCTGGGGATATTCGGCCCGTCCATTCCTCACGGATTTTACACGACTGTGCACTCAGTGAAGCACAATGGACACCCCGGTGACTAAGCCGCATTTCCGGGATACGGGGAACTTTTCTATTCTCCCTCTCAACGTTCGTTCGTTGCTTTCGAGCTTCCGTTCCACCGACAACCCCGTGATTAATGAACGATCGCTGGCTGAAAATCTCCGAACCTACCAATCCACCGGCAGGAAAGAGCGATCGAAGCGGTTTCAATCATTTTCCCTGTTCGCGTTTCTCCGTTACGTTTCTCGACTTCGCGCTATCCTAATTACAATGCCGCTGTTCAAGAATATTCGCATCGTAATCCGAGTTAGACCGCCGCTCAAATGTATGTAGACAACTACCATATTCGTGAAATGTGCGATATATAATGTATATTTTTATTAACGAATAATGTAGGATGTTTTGCACTTGTAAGAAAAATTTATTCGTAACGGACTTCGATGTGTGATAATATATTTTTAATCAATTTTAAAAGTATTTGACATTCAATCTTTTTACAATTTCTTTGAATGAACTCTTATCGGTTTTGAATCAATAACACGAATGACGCTTCCAATTAATCTTTCTTCGCTGTCTTAGACTCAGGACCGCTTTTATAAAACCCCGACTATTGGTCCTATAACAACAAATTTAATTGGATTATTATTATTTTATTGTGTATTCGTATTATCAATTCTGTATTATTAACCCCTTGCCCTAGAACTACGAGCTACGCTCGTCACGCACTCGCTCTTCAAATATGGTATACATTGTTAATATTTTGTTAATGTTTGTTAATGTTTAACTTCGGTCTAATCATAATTGGCGCATCCGAGGATCAGTAAATGGAAGACAATCGTGACATTGGAACTTTCTTTAATCACTTGCTGAATAAATCGTAGCACAAGGGGTTAAAAATATACCAACTTTGTTAAATTCAAAACGCAAAATTTCTGTGCAAAAGTAGAATGTGCGAAAGTCGAGGGCCACCTGTACTAGGTAATCAAATTTACCGCAGACATTGTAACTTTTTTTGGCAGTTTCAAGAATTAATGAAGTGTCCACATATTTTTGACCGGCAATGTACACACGATCGTCTTTTTTCTCCGGTATCTAGAACATTTCGCGCAAAATAGATTGCCTTGGCCCGGTAGTGCTCAACAACCTTTGAATCGAGTTCGATCGTAGCTTCGCGAAAGAGCTACGTTCAAATCTGTCGATCAGTGAAACGGTAGTCGAAGTTCTTTCACCGATTCGCTCGTTCCTATTACTCACGGTAGAAAGGGGGGGAATTCGTCTCGCCGATATCGACGAATTTCTTATAATTAGCGTTCGTCGCGGATGCTGGAGCCTATCCGTTCTGTCTCGATTGCCGCGAAAAGGCCGCCTCGCCTATCGTCGTTTTCGTTTGACGGCTGTCACGCGATTTTGGCGAATATCGAACGCGATTGACAATTTTTAGGAGCACCGAACGAGAGTGACGAATTTCTCGAATACCGAACACGATTCACGATTTTCGAATACCGAACGCGATTGGCGATTTTCACGAACATCGAACGCAATTAATACTAGGTTTACTGAACTAGCCAAAATGACTCATAACACGTTTTTTATTTTAAATTATAAAAACTATCAAACAGGTTTTATCAAAATGTATATCAACTTTTGTCCAGATAAAGGATCATTTTATAAATCAGTTTACGACAGGTGATTTATTTTCGTTTCTACTTTAGTTTTAATTTAATAGTAAATGGTCTTTACACGTCCATGAATATCGAACGCGACGCGAGTATGAGGTTCACCGCGAATCGATATCGAGACGCTCTTTCTCTTTCTCTTTAAATTCGACGGCTTTAAGTAATTCCAGGTATTTCAATTGACGGTGTACTTTGAACGGTTTAGCTGCCACGGACGTCGACGGATTCCTTCACTCTGACCGCAATTTGCCAAATGGTTGCGGTCCAACTCGTGATGCTCGAAGCGCTAAAGTCGACGCTGACTCGTTTCCGTTTCGAATTAATGAGACAAAGCTCGCTTGGTTTCCGGTTCTGATTTGCCATCGCTCGAAACGAAAAGGAAACTTTACTTTAACCCTTATGATGACGAGCTACACACGTGACGCACTCACGGATGAAATATAATATGGTAAACTCTATTATTAAGTATTAAGTAGTAATATGAAGAAATACTTATGGCATTTCTGAATACTACCGGGCTGTTTGAGGCTCACCCTATAACAACAAATGGAATCGAATTATTATTATTATTTCATATTTTCATATTATGCGATTCCTTCGATAATGAAAATATACCAGAATGTTTAATTTGATACGCGATAAAATTTCTGTGCAACGTGGGTCTATTTTATTTTCCGAGATGTTTGTGCCCGAAAGAGTTAAACAAATATGACTCCGTGTACCACCGGTGGTACACATGGCACGGAACGTGTTAAACCAAAAGTAAAATTTATCGTACAGTGTTGCTCTGGCGAGGGAAAATGATGTAGGTCGCGAATAAACATGCCGAAAATGCTATTCCAAAAACGGCGAATCTCTAAAGCACAGCAGATTCCGTGATCTTCGTAACGACAACGCAGCTGAATAAATAGCCGTGTTGATTGTACGTAACGCGTAACGATATAGAACGAGCGAAAGTGAGCTTTTATTTACTCGGGCGCGAAGAAAACGCGCGAATAGTAACGATCAAACGTGTTTTTTTCTTTCGACGCTGCCGTAATCACGCTCGTTTTGCAATAACTTGATAATTAGAGGCGTGCGAGCGTAACAAGCGGGGAAGGCACGGATGAAAAATACGAGCACTTCAGATGAAAGTAATTTAGTACGTTCTACATTCCGGTGTCTCGCATCTGCCATCGTGAAACCACCCTTCTTTCTTTCTTTCTTTCCTCCCTTATCCCGTGCGTTTCGTACGTTCCTTACCGACTAAAAAAAACAAGAAATGCCTGTGCGCCCGTTAAAAAGATTTAAACTCCCTTTCAAAAGTTGCTCTCGGGTTAAGAAAAAGTCCGTGCATACTCGACGCAGGAATAACGTGCCCTTTACTCGCTCCTTCGACCTCGGAATTTTCTAATTCGCGTCGCATTTTTGTTTTCTGCCGTCTGTAATGGAATTACGACGCCCGAACGGTGAAGGCTCTTTTACGAAGTTAAAAAAGTTAACGAAACACGTTTGTAGGAATTGTTGCGCGTTTGAGAACTTCGAATATTAACTCGTATTCGGTACGTACATACTTCCTGGTCATCGAGTTAGACTCGCTACAAATTTTCAGCATTTTTTACGTTCTCCGAAAAATTAACCCTTTGCATTCTAAAGATGACTGACACTCACCGTATCGTTTAATACAGCAATTTGGAATAGATATTTTTCAACTAAATCTAAAGTGTTGCACTTATGATCTATAAAAATAATGAAAATGTTAAGAGTGGAGAATAATAGTAGAGGAAGAATAACTTCGGAAGAATTCATCGACCAAAGTTTTAAAGTCGCTATCTGCTGAGTTCTTGTTTCAATAAGTTCTCAGCAGTAACGATATAATTTATTAGCCACTGATGCCATGCGTTACTACTGCGCATAAAATTATTAACGCGTGTTAATATTTTGTATTTCGACACTTTGTTTCGGTGATAGCATTTTTCTTAACCTGCACCGTATACATTATTCAATCGTATAATTCATATCCTCGTTATTTTACCAAACAGTTGGAATTCTTGATTTACATTCAGACAACATGGTGTTGGAGAGTTCTAAACTAGTTTTTTGAGCAGGCTTCTCCTAATCCAACCTCACTCGTTATCGATTCCCGAGGCTAATGTAAACACCCGCACCCTTAATCGTTCATCGCCCACACAATTTCAGTATTATAAAATAGTAACAAGCCAATTGCTATGTATACATTGTTATCAACGAATTTATTAATAATTTTAATGACCTAAAACGATTTACGGCGTAGTATATAATATTATTGCCATTGCAAGTGAATATTTCGTACGTGGTCCTAATTCGATGACCAGGTACCGCAAAAGCAATACATGAAGATCAAACCGATCGATTTATTTAAAAAATAACCGCTAAGATTTATCGACGCGAATATCAATAAATCGTATTTGGAAAGGGACCGACCGGTGTACGCATACGCGATATTTAAATCGAACATATGTACTCCGGTCACGCGTTTCGACATTGTGATATTCTGCGAACCTCGGAATCGCAATCTCTGCAAAAACGGTTCGGTTATGGCATGGAACAACAGTTCCGACAAAATGTGCCTTGGAATATTGAATCGCGACCAGCTGACCCACAAATAACTCCCACCCTGTCGTCCCGTTCCTACTTCCCTACGAAAAAAAACATAACGAAATTGCGAAATCCATACATTATTTCTCGAATATCGTAGACGGGCAAAAATGGCCATTAAAATTATGTTTTGACGTTTTTTCTGGCCACCGTACGAACATACAAGCATATATGTATATACATATAACATGTATGTACATATCGAATGCGGTCAACGAATATTTTAGAATATTTATAAAGAAGTAGGGGCTTCATAAATCGGTCCTGAGTCCGAGACAAGCGAAGAATGATTAATTGATAGCGACATTCATGTATTGATTTGAAACCGATACGAGTTTACTAAAAAGCAATTGTTCAATAGATTTAAAAGTAAATACTTTAAAAAGCAATTAAAATAATTGACGACTATATACATATATATATGTATATATACAAATGATACCATATACATATAAATAAAATGAAATAAATAAAACTATATATATTCATACATGTATACATATAAAATTATATTATATGCATCTAAAGATACATGTATATATTAGAATTATATAAATATGTGTAACTAAATAAATATTTATAAAACAGAATTGTATGATCTTGTACGTTTGCAGGCGTTGCGTGGTTTTTCTAACGGAGAAAAATAAAAACACAGAAAAGTTTGCACGGATTACCGTATTTTCTCCCGTTGCAGCGTGGTATAACGATCGATAAAATAGGACGTTCGAAATAGATAAATTAGAAAGATCGGAGAAAACTCGCAAAGTATATCGAGGGAACGTCGTAGGCGCGGATAAAAAATGGTTCATGACCGTCGGAAAGTAGAGAGTTCGCTTTTGATTCGAATGTTGGCCCGTTGGTTCGAACGAGGGTGTCAAGAAGTACAGTGTGGAGAAAGAGCGAGAGAGAAAGATTTGGAGAGCGGAATCGGCTGGAGCGGCGTCGCGTCGAGCCGTTGACGAGTCACCGCAGAAAAAGTAGGGAAGAAAAGGAGAGAGAAGGGAGGAAAAAGAAGAAGAAGAAGCGGGCGTAGGTTCGCCGCGATAGCCCTAACACGAGCGCACGAGACCTCGGGGAAATCCTAATATTTTAACCACTGGCGAGGAATGAAAGGAGCCGGGTGAGCATGAAAAGGGAAAAAGGGGTGCGCGAATCATCCCTGCGTACCCTTAAACCCTACTGGATAAGGGTGGAACCTGCAAGGTGGGTGGAACTGTATACCGGTTGCGGTACCCCGAGGGAAGTACTTGCAATTAACGCGGTAAGACTCGGCTCTAGCAAGGGGTAGTACACCCTTCTTACCGTCACCCTTTCTTTCTCTCCTCGTCTAACCACGGTGTTTCCCCCGTGAGCCGTGTGTGTACCTTTCTCCCCCTTCTCTCCCTCTGTCTCTGCCGTTCTTGTCCATTTTGTCGCGTTCCTCTCTGTCGAAATGTCTCCGAACCCCGTCCGTAACGAGTCGTTGAAGCGCTCGCGAGGGACGCCGCTGTTTTGCCCTAACGCCGGGACGAGCGTGTTCGGTTATTTGTCGGGGATACGCGTAATCGCGCGCTGCTCAACGAATATATACGCGCGCGTGCCGATCGCTATCAACTCCAGCCGTACATCGTCTTCGAGCAATTATATGTTAACTCTTTTTGGGGCACGGGATTTCAGAACACAAAATGGATCCACGATGCACAGGAAATTTATTGCGCTTTGGATTAACCCTTTGACTTCGGCGCGCTCTCTTTTTGATCACGACTAGTGACCAACACAGTTCCCGGAAATTTTGATACCATTCTTGGGGTTTAAAAAATAAAATACAGAGAGCGTCCATATACGCATTTCGTACATATATTTATGGATTTGTGAAGTCGTATATATACGCCTTTCGTATATATTGATGGACTTGTGAAAGCGTATATATACGCCTTTAGCAATCAAAGGGTGAAAGAGATTAGTTGTTGCGTTTAACACTTTAACAATTGCTGTTTAACAATTTAAAGAAACTTTATGTAAACTCAGGAAATAATTCCACGTGTGGGACCATACACAGGAAACAAAACAAAAAACGTCGCCAGGGAGCGGCGATATTTTCGAAGATTTAATTTAAACAAATTTTATGTAAATGCTGGAAATAATTCAATGTGTCGAACATACGCATAAAACAAAAAAAAGCAACGACGACTATAACAACACAATTGATACAACAAATTTAATATGTTTCTTTTGTGTAATAATTATTAAAGCAATCACCTGCACAACGGTACCTGACAAGTATTACACACAAAATATGCAGGTTTTCTAATTTTATTAACATAGAAAACACGACAGTCGCTTTGTATACCCTATTTTATTATCGAAAACAGGAAATATCGTGAAATTTATTTCTATTAAACAAGAAAGGAATTTATGGGACAACCTAATATTTACTTACTAACGAGAATAATTACGTAACTAGTACACAAACATTTAGTATAAGGCGAACATTCAGTTCCATCTGACCCGAGTAGCGACTGCCATTCATCTAAGTAAAGATGCACAGGTGTATTTGAAGATACACATTATACACCGTGCTGTTACAATCTGCATTTAAGATGTAGACCTGTAGCGTAATTTATAGCGAAGGTTTGTCATAACAGCGGCAGTCCAAAGGACCATTACTTGCCCTTTTTTACCAGCCGGTCAGCACGTCGGATTTAGTTGCAAAGTTTAGGGTTCGCGTGCGAGTCAAAGTCGAGGCGATCCTCGGGTTTATTACCGCTATGAACATTAACAGGGCGCTGTGTTTCTTTTCGAAGGGTCACGCGTGTAACGGCACCACCCGAATGACCGCTGTTGGGGGAATCCTATTTTTGGAAAACCACCCCTTTACCCACTCCGTTAAGTTCTTCCCACCCTTCGACTTATCGAAGGTATCTGAACGGATACGAGATACACGGTCTGCCTGTCATAAAATGTTATTACATAATATTTTTTACATCCATTTGAAATTTCCACGGTTGGACTTGCGCCACTTTCTGAATGAACTTTTTTATCGCTTCGTTGACCAGGAAATTATCGTCTTACAAAATCTAATGATTTGAAATATATTAATCACAAGTTGCTTCGAAATAAAGGGATCATGTAAAAATGTCTTTATTAAGGTAGTTAACTAGATTTCTTTGGAAAGTGGACTTGTATATCCATTTAAAATTCTCACACTGGGACCTGCGCCATTTTTTGAATAAACTGTTTCATCGCTTCATCGACTAGGAAATTTTCTTCTTACAAAATCTTCAAATACATTAATAACAAGTTGCTTCAGAATGAAAACATCATGTAAAAATGTCTCTATTACGGTGCTTAACTCGATTTCTCTGAAAAATGGACTCGGGCCATTTTCAAAATAAACGATATAAAGATATGCTCATAAAGATAGTTTATCGTATTAGAACCGCGAGTATGTCACGAGTGATTGAACTCGCTCGTAAACGCACGTGGTTGAACTAATATCCTCGAAAAAATCACGAGCGTCTTCCGTCGTCCGACTCCACATTTCTTTATAATACTCGAAGAGGAACACTCGCTTCTCTTTTTCGGTCTACAGCTCATTTTTTTAGTCCGCAGCGTATTTTATCGGTGAGAAAAGGTATTCGATCGTCAACGGGTAGGATCGACGAGTATCGAGCGACGATATCGTCAGTCTCGGTTACTCGGGCGACGAGTACACCGTAAATCCAACGTAATCCGAATCGAGGATCGACTGGGCGTAACGGGCCGAGACGAAAGCGGAAACAACGTAGATACGAGGGTGGATAGGTTGATTCGTCGGACATACACCGAGACAGAGGCCTTTATCGACGATGATTCTCTCTAGTGGCGAGCTCCCGATACCTTATATCGCCGTTTTCATTGCGAAACGGTCAGTCGAAACGAGCAGGACCGACGGTAGATACATCGAAGAAATACGAGGTATCCGAAGATCGCGAGACAACCTCGTTTTTCCGCCATTTTCCTCCCCCGTCTAGATTTTACCGTGTTTTCTATTACGAAACGTTCGAAGCGAACAAAACCGGAAATTCTCTCGTGAGCTTTCTTCGAGAAGCGGAGACGAATGAAATGAAAACAACGATCTCGATGCTGGGACAAGTCGCGTTTCGTTTTATAACGGTGTAACGATGGGAAGTACAATAATATTATTAACGCTAAACCTACTAAAGCGGCCAAATGACCATTTAACAAGTTTGTAATTTTAAGTTCGAAAGTATGATAAGGTGGTTTTTTTGAAATTCATGTTGATTTTCACCAAGATAAGGAATTAATGTGTACATTAATTTGTGTTTCATCGTTCGTTTATTCATTTTTCAACTACATTTTTAATTTCAAAATAAAGCTGCATTATACGCCGGTAGGTTTAGTGTTACCCGAAATCAAATTCTTGTAGATTTTATCTAAAATTCGTTATCTGAAATTATGTGAAATTCGTTGAAAATGTTGATCGTTTTAGTCTGTAACCCTCGAAAATTGCAAGTCGTTCTACAAGAGAGTCGGTATAGACACAATCAAACCTGGAAATCGTCAAGGTCATACAGTTCCTGCTTACTTTATTGGACTCACCTCTATAATTACGATATTTTTACTTTTACCATGAATAATGGATATAGTAGCCTTATGCAAATAGCGCTTAATGATGATCAATGAATTTTCCACATATTTATTTTGCAAAAACAACGGATACAAACACAAATAGATTAATATAACTCTTAAAACACTGACATTTTGTTAATCCGCCCTTAGCATCGATCTACTGATGCCTTTGTTAAATCCGCAATAAAAATTATAGGCAATAGTATTAATTAGAGAAATAAATTCTTACCGTAGATCTTTTAATGCTGTGTAAAATGAAATGTGCAAAAATTGGTCTAACAATAAGTCAAATTAAAAAGAAAACAGGTATATCAGTTATTTCACACTACATTATTTCAACCCTTTGCACTTGAAAACATTTTCATTGTTTGTAAATGGCAGCTGTAAAATTTTCTAGTTGAAAAGTTTGATGAATTTTTTTGAAATAATTATTTTTTATTTATTAATCGCCAATATTGTCTGTTTCGCTGTGTTTGAACACCAGGCGTATAATAAACTATAAATTCAGTTAAAGGATATTCGCTTAAGATTGTTAAATTAAATGAAATAGCGAATCAGATGCGTTGTTCGAACGCTAAGGGTTAATAACTTTCACCTTCCACTCGTAACGAGCACACCTCGACAGAAGTCCATTTAGCTGTTGTACAGTGTAATCGACCAGAGTATTCGGACCGGTCGGAGTAATCGCGATAATTACCGAATTTCGCGTTCAATGCCAGGGAACGATAATGAGGGAGAGAAGGAGGATAAAGGGAGTCCGAGTCGGACGGAGTCGGCAAACGAGCGGACCCCATTATTCTAAGTGAAATCACGCCGGTAATTTATTTATAAACTCTTGATGGCAATACTCCGTGTCGAAGTTTGTACTTAAAGGAGCCGGGTTGTATTGTGCCCCATGGGAGCAGCCTAACAGACCCTCGTGATTTACCACGCCCCGTGCTCTATGTACAGGATACACATTTAATAGAGATCGCATTTACGACTGCATAAATCAAAACCACCGCACGAATGTCGCTGCTGGAACGTCAACCTCGAGTTGCATCGCGTTTCGCGTAATCCGCCGTTGTTACGAATTGTCCTGTTGTGCCTCAACGTATAGGAGCTGGTTCTTTCGGTGAAGGACTACACCGAAAAAGCGAAATCACTTTTCGAACAACCTAATATATTGTACAGTCCGTGTCCCTTTCAATTAGAAATGTATCATCATATGTCATCGACATACAATACAATGTTTGGAACGTTAACCGAGTGTTTCTGGGTTTTGTAATTATAAGGTAAGTAGTACATTGTCGGAACGTATAAAGTAGGCGAAGTAAAGTAGGCTGTTTGACAGTTCGGATACTTGCCGCGTTTAGCGCAGGTATATGCCACAATTAACGTCGAATGTCCTAAGCTCCTTTCTATTTCCGCGACACGCGACAGCGTGAACGGTCCTTGTCGACTCTCGACAGGAACGAAACTCGATTACGATCGATATCGCGGAATAAACAAGATCACGAAGAACCTTACGAAGGGAATTATCTTATTTTCACAGACGTCTAGACGAGCGTTTCTCTTTGACGAGGAATTCTCGAGCGCGTAAAGGGTGGCTTAACCTTCGGACAAAAACGAAGAAAAAGAAAGACGCCGCCCGTCCCTCTCGACGATGAGATATTAGGAAAAATGTAAAGGTAATAGCAGTTTGAGGAAGGTCGAAGAAACGGATGGGCAAGCAAAAAGCCCGATGAGAAGAGAGCACACCAAAGAGGCACCGAGGGAAAGAAAGAAAGGCGAAAGAAGACGAAGGAGAAGATGGTTGCCAACGAATAAGAAGAGGGCTGTTTCGAGTGTCTGCTGCTGTTCTGGCCTGTGTTAACACTTTACGCCTCCCTTTTACGTATTACCATCCCCACTCGAGAACTTTCTTCTGGCTCGTAAAATACAGCCGCCTCTGCTTCTACGCGATATACCGTGCAATACGTTCCGAATGAAAAAAGTTTCAAAAACCCCCCGGAATTTCATCGTTCGATATTTCTTGGCCCGCGAATCAACTTATCATCTTACGGAAGTATTCCTGTTCCGCTTTAACTTTAACACGTATTACTCGCGTCCATGTTTCTTGCGGCATAAACCTGAATGGCAACGAACTCGACGTTAATTTTAGTATATTTGTCGCTTAACGAGCTTTTTTTACGACTTTCAGTGCATTTATTCTTTTTTCCTTAAACTCGGGTCGTTGAAGAGAACGCTCTTGATCACAAATATGTTTCATATTCTACACGAAGTAAGATATGATATACATGAGACATATATGATGATATACATAAGACATACATGAGATGTACACATGAGATATACTTGTATATGTATATGGGATATACTTGTATATGTATATGATGATATATGTACATGAGATGATATGTACATATGTACACTCGAACAACACACCTCTCTCTCTAACAAGAAGAGAACAAATTGTAGTCACAAGGATAGACCATATATAATTAACCCATCAGTACTCAATCAGTACCCTTGTCATACAATTTTTTGTTTTGGTGCGTCAATTACAGCTATCCATTTACAGCTACAATATTAATACCAACAAAGGAAGTTAAAACGTTATACGTATTTATATTCATTGATCCTTGAATATGTAAATTATGATTGTATATCAACCTTACATACATATGAGCATATTCAAAATTTTAGTAAGGTTTATATTTAAGCTGCGAGTGCGTCACGTGTCAGACTCGTCAAAGTATGTCAAGGGGTTATGATCAAAATCTGACAGACTGCTCGGTGAAAATTGTAATTCAGCACTATCTGTTACATATATTTTAGTGGAATAAGATTGGTGCAAATATTGGAACCAAAGAAAAAGTACCTGTTGATATCAAACAATGTTTAAATGACCAATAGTATATAGGAAGAATAATAATTTATTTTAAAAGAAGCAAAATAATTGAAGATACCTAAGACGTAGGTATTAGTTATCAACGATAAGTTAACTTTTATAATCGTGCTAAATGCATTTTTCGTGGTAAAATATTACAGTAACAATGATATTATCGACAAATTTATCAGTGTCGATATATTCATTGTAATTATATACTTTGACTATTGTCGAGTCACGGGAACAAATTAACAATAGGTTTAGGGAACCCGTCGATATACATGAGCTTGCGTAACAACCATGAAAATCGATCCCGAAACGGGAACATCGATGATCGAGAAATCGTCGAACGTCGTCGAAACGATCGTTTCGCGTTCGTCGCGTTAATCGCGTTAAAGCGAAAGGGTTAATAACCTTATTTAAAGGCAGAAGCACGTAGCTGGATCGATGAGCGTTATTAGACTCCGGCAGACAGCGGCAAGCCGTGTACGTATATTGCGGGGTAAACAATGCTCGTTCCGAGGACTCGCCACGGTGCAGGATGCTTCAGACTGCATTCAGTTTCCGGTAGCCGGTTTCCAGTCCCTGGATGCTCGCCCCGCTCCGCGAACAACCGTGTCGTCTGCGGTGTACGGTGAATAGGCTCAGGCGAAGTGCCAACTTTCAACTTTGTTTACTCGTCCCACCGCGGAACTTGTACCGTGCACGCCGAAACGAGAGCGTAACCAAGCGAATTTCACCTTTTTTCGGTGCAACACGTTGCGTCGCTGTCGCTTTCGCTTCGACGTAACCCCAACAAATTCTATCTTCCTCGTTCGAGCTCTCTCGTTATCCCGATTCTTTCCTTCGTTTCCGGTTTTTAACGCGTCGAGTGCCACGGGGTTCGTCGGCGACCGACACTCGATTTGGCTGCAACGCCATGCTGGTCACCGGTGACAAGACAATGAAAAAAGTACATAATTACGATGAATATCGATACCGATCAAGTTTTCAACGATGCTATTCAATAATACCGGTGTAAATAATATAACGTGTTCGTAAATGGTTTGACGACGTTATCGCGTCCAAAGACATAACATTTTTCCAAGATGAAATTTATCAGCTGCCTGAAAGATGGCTTAAAGTTATAGAAAGAAATGGCGAACACTTTGATTAAAAAATATAATTTAGTTCCTTTTAAAGTAAATCGTGACTGTGGCTGAAAAAATTGAATTATTCGTTTGTACACCTAATATAATATAATGCACTGTAATGAGTCGAACTCGTGTATTGCACCACGTTTCATTTCCGATGCACCGCGATACCGAGTGGCGCCCAGTGTGCGCCAAAATTACGATCAAAAGTATGCGAACGAGCTGAATACGGTGTCTTTCACGCAAAGCCGAACGTTTATCGGCATTGTGGATCTTTCATTTGGAGCAACAGGCATATCGGTTAATCTGGATGGGGCGGCACGATAGCCCTAACTCGAAAGCTCTGGCGCTAACCGATGCGGAGTAGCGGCTGCTAGTGATGCGAGCTCGATGGAGCGTACGAACACGAACGGTACGAGCGAAAACCGTGTGCAGAGATTTCAATGAGCGTATCTCTGGAAATACAGGGTATGTAAATAAAGTACCAGGTGTATGCATACATTTTTTCCGGTTGAACTAAGAGATGGCTTGCGCGAAAAATACGTAGCGCATTAATTCGAATCATACGTCATTATGTTCGTATGAGATTAAACGACAAGCACGTACAAGTTGGGTCCGCCAAAATCTAGTGTCTTCGTTTTATCGTTCAGTGATCATGCCAAATTTTGTGCCCAAAGAAGAACATTTGCGACACGCGTTGCTTTTCTTATTCGATTAAAAGGAAAAGGCTGTTGAAAGTCGTCGTTTGCTGGTAGGAACATATGGTGAACACGCTCCATCGATTAGAACATGCGAGACATGGTTTTGATAATTTAAAAGTGGCGATTTCAATGTAAAAGACAGTGAACGCTCTGATAGACCACATAATCGCGAAGACGAGCAATTGCGGGAGTTGTTGAATGATGACCCAACTCATACTCAACGGTAATTGGCAAAATCATTAAATGAAGATCCTTGGTCTTTTATCGCTATTATGTTGAACTTTCGATATTCTAAACTTTCTAAGATTGCACTGGCTACCGATATTCGCGTTCCCGAACGGTGCATCGACCTTTAAGCTCCGGAGATTCGCTCCAGCTTCGATCCCAACGTCTCCGGTGAGACGCGGCTTCCCATGTATCTCGTTTCCGTGTGTAACAATTTACAAATTAAATCGATACCGAACCCAGGGAACGTTTCTGTCGTATCTCGAATCAACTTCGTCCTCTGAATTGCGTTTACGATTGCGAGTCCCTGTGATCTTTTTCGGCGAGTGAACGAATGCTTCTTCTCGACTATAGACGTCTAAGATTTGAACTGAACCCTTCACGTATGTCGCCATATTCGCGACATAATAAATATTAAAAAAAAATATATTTATATATTGTATATATATATAATTGTTTACATTTTTCTTTACAATTTCTATTACGTGCAAATACATTGGAGATCTACAAAAGACATGTAATGTATACGTTTGTATAATAAATTTACATGCACTTATTTCTTCATTTCAATCTGCATTATTTTTCTGTAATATTCGCTTCAATATCTTTTTGTATTGTTCTGTTCATATATTACACGTTCATGTACTTCATATACATATTTGTTCATGTACTAAGTGTTCATAAACTTCATATAAATATCTGTTCATATACTACCTATCATCACTGAAAATGTTCATAAAATCCAATAAGTGTGATGTTAATTATGCACCTTTTCTCGCCCAATGATGTAACATTGGCACAATAATATATACCTAAACAATGTATACAGCTGCATGGTGTCAGATGCAAAGAAAAATAAAAATATTTTAAATTACGAAAATTGGTAAGAAGCTTTGTCAAAATGTATGTTATCCTTCGTCGAAATAAAAAGTCATTGAGTTGCTTTATGTATTGCCCATTATTTACTAATTTTTATACGTTAGTTTCGATTCAAATGTAAAGGGTCATTAATCGTCCGTGAATCCAGTGTTAACGCGGCCCCGTGCTGTGGAAGACAGTACCGAAACTACGAAAAGGCAATTAATCGCTCGTGCCTGAGCTGTCAAAACCGGAAGGAAGCTAAGTCGTATCGGTGCATTCGGTATCCTACGTTGTCCGTGTTCCTGTCGCGGCTGAATATCAAAACCAAGAGCTCGTTCATGCGTGATCAGGTACCCAGTGATTAACGAATTGTAGAAATACGGAAAAAAATGTGAACCATTGACGAAAATCGAATTCACACCTTACAGATTTGTAGTAGTCGACATTATGTACTCAAACACTGGCGTCCTTCCCATTTATGTTATCCCGTGACGCCTATTAATCCTTTGGGTTCGAAGATATTTTTACTGGTAGCAGATAGCAACTATGGTGTTACTATTTACCAAACCGTCCCCTTTTCTTTTCCTAATTCTGTTGTCTATCAGTTCCGAATCTGGTTTATGTCATCCAACGTGTCTACCTTGGAAATTTTCGATAAGGTCAAACCTTCTCAAGAACCTACAAAATAATTTACCCTTCTACATCCCAAATTAGCACTCCTCCTTAACCCAGTCTTCCTAAAAATTAATCAATGATCCTTGCAGCTCCCACGCCCTTATCCTCGACAACAATCGCTGGTTTCTTTTCCGAAGTTAACTTCCTTTTCTTCAACACCTTTTCGTCAAAACTTATCCCGTCTTCACCGAGCGAGTATTGTTTCTTTTTAAAATTAGAGTTTTCATCAACATTCTCAATTCGTTAGGTAATAAAAGATATTTTCTTTGCTAACGCATGTTGTCCTGAATCGCCACTCCAACAAATATCACGTTGAAATATTGTATTATTTACAAAATTGAGTTTTATAAGTTGAGTTATATAATAGTACTTAATGTATTCTTCGTGGTATAATGTTACAGTAACAATGGTATTATTGACAAATTTATCACTGTCCATATATTTATTGTAATTACTTATATTACAAACTGTTTTACGTAAATAAGACGAAATATAAACCTGTGCAGATGCAGCTCTTGCAAAATTTCGTGGTGTGACTAAAAATGTCCCACCGTGCATTACGGTACATTAAAAAGGTGGGACACATATGACCCCATCGTGCCTCAAAGAGTTAACTGGTCAACTACTGGTATCTTTATCTTAAATCGTTCTATCGTATCCACTGTCGCGTAAGCGACATTTTACGAGGTGTTTTCAAATCTTCAAGGGAAGAATTAACGAGAACTCGAACGACGTGATAGTTGATCGGTATCGAAGTCGGTCGATAAATTCTACTAAAATAAAGAAAACCGAACGCGAAGCCTTCTGCCGCGAACGTGTCGATAGGTCGTCGATAATGAACAAACAGCTTAATCAGCGTGAAGCCACGACAGAACAGAGATTCGCCCGATAGCTCATCAATAAATACATCGCCAACGAGGTATCGTTGATTGATCCGCAATTATTACAGATTAAAACCGCCGTATCGAAAACACTGGCTGGAAGATCAAACGATAAAAGAGACGAAATTGTTTCGTTTGTCGGGATACAAGTTTAACAGACCCATCGATAAAATTCTTTCGAGAACGACGCGTTTATTCGTCGCGTATCAAAACGAAATGAACGATGGACCGATTAAAACGAGCCGTCATTTGGTCCGCTCGTAAATTCAATGAATCCGCGTTTCCTCTCTCGATTCGATATAAAATATCGTTTTTTAAACAACGGCGAAAAAGAGGCGACACGAGAACGGTCACGGTCTTTTCCCGACGCCTAAATCTTCAACGAGCGACACTGTACAAGAGCCAAAAATTTTCTTGACCGCCACTACGAAATTCTTATACACTGAACAACAAAATTAGCGCAATAAGAATTTTCATTAAAATTTTACTCAATTTTAAGTAATCGCAACTCCGCGAAAAATGGTCGTATCTTACAAATTCTTTTTTGATTTTAATGTTTGAATTCTCTAATTTGAGTACAATTTATCAAATTTGACTTCCGCCTTTCTCCACCACCGCCATCTTCTTTAATGTGAGCACATGTTTTATTTTGGTTTTATAATGGACAAACGACTAAGTTAAAATTAAACTATTTTCATTGGTTCTAGAAAATTGAAGGGAAGTGGACAATAATCGCCCTTACTAAATGCTCATCGCGTGGTCACTCTTTACCCGAGTGATCTAAAGTAAAAAGTACGACGTCGTTTGTCACCTAACGGTTCGACGCTCATAAAATAATAAACCGCACTGGCTCTCGAAAGTCATGCTAAATTAAAGAAAGTTTAACCCCCTGTCATACTTTGGCGTGACTGACTCGCGACGCACTAGCAGCTTGAACGTAATAAAACTTATTGAAATTTTGATACACTTATATGTATTAGTTGATATACAATTATAATTTGCATAATCAAGGATCATTGAATAGAATGTACATATGACGTTTTAACTTTCCTTGTTCGAATTAACATTGTATCTGTAATATTTGGTTCTAATTGACTCAGCAGAAATATAAATTGTATGGCAGGTGGTTAAGAAGATAAATTGCACGTTGTAAAGAGCATCAAAAGGCAGTTGTTGATTATTCATGAATTTTCTAAAATTAAAAATAAGTCCACTGGCTTTATGATTCTGTGAATGCGCCGCAACAAAAGGTTTATTTTCAAAAACGTGCACGGTTCGAACAGCTCAACTTCCGAAAAGCCCCGTTTACATCTTCGACGACAACGAATTTATTTTACGATCGCGTAAAAGAAACGGTCCAGTCGATTTCTCGTTTACCGAATCTATAAAAATAAGAATGGAGCTCGATACGAGGTACGAAGATTTACAGAAGGTGGTTGAGAGAAAAGCGCGCGCGAGAGAGAGAGAGAGAGAGGAGAAAAAATGGAAAGGGGAGAGGAATCGGGTTGTCAGTCGGTCAGAACTAGCTCGTAAGAAGCCATCCCCCAGGAGCTTTCCGGTGTCAGACGCTTCCTGTGTTCCTATCTGCCTCTATATACCTATCGATCCTCGCTCTGCACCCTCCTCTTTGTGCCATCCGACTGTCCTCCCTCTCCCCCTTTTCCCTCCATCTATACTCCTACTACCTCCAGGCTCGATCTATATTGCATTCGTACCCCTCTGCCAGCGAGATGTCCTCGCTCGTGGCTCCGACCATAACGCTCAGGGTAATTTTCCCTGCATATTTATATGCGCGTCTCATCGAGAAAATTGTCCGCGATAAATACTTCTTCTCCATCTTCTTTTTATTCTCTTATTTTTTACTTCCACCTTTTCGTTCAAGTTTTTCGCTGTTCGCGCGACCTCCTTCTGGTTCGATGTATTCGACTCGTTCGCTCCTCTTACACGATCTTTCGTGCGGGTAATAGAAACTTTGTTACGTATATGTCACGAAAACGAAATGTGTGAATCGAGTGTATCGACTGGATCTACTTATCCCCGTTCTTAACATTAAGAGTGCCGGCATTAAGTATATACTTACTTTAAAATTGAAAATAAATAAATACTACAACCTCACCTAATATTATACAACTGAAAATGAATTGCTCGAATTATTCTCGCAAATGAAACAAAACTTTTAAAGCTCGAAGTACCGGTATTAAATGCATACTTACTTAAAAAATGGAAATAACATGTACAATCGTTCATTAGCTCGATAAAACATGACAGACATTTTGACAAAAGGGCAGCAATAAAATTTTTTAATATAAAATATCAAACCGCAAACTGGTCATTTAATGTTAAACCAAGATATGAAAATAAATAAACTAACTCATGCAATGATTTTTTATTTATACGAATTATACCTTACATTTTAGCAGAAGCTTCCGTACATCTAGTCTTAACTTCGTGAGTCTTTAAAACCGAAAATTAACAAGTCGCAGTAAAATATTACTTATAAATAATGTTGGAAACATAAATATATTTTATAATTACTTAATATATTTATTATTTTAAAATACTTAATATTATTAATATATTTATTATTATTATTTTAATATAATTATTTGTTGTAGATTGTAATTAATATTCACGAATGTTTGTGGTTGGCCAACACACGCTTAATTTACGAAGACTATATACTTATGTACATATATATTTTATAGTTTATTTGAAACATTAATTTTGTAAATTAAAAATATATGATAAAATTAAAGCTAAATTTCAAAATAATTTTATTCAATATTTTTAATTCCCAATATTAATGTTTTAAATAAACTACATTTTGTCTTGATATTAAGTAATATCATATATATTCACAATATTAATAATTATATGATATAATACATTTTTATGTTTTGCACGTGCGACTCACTGTGTTCTCTCTCTATCTAGATAACGGAAGAGAATATAACGTATACAGCAGAAACAAAAACAAAAGAATACCTTGTTCGAATTTGAAGTTCGGCCGCGATTGTCCGATTTTGAGCATTATGTACTATATTTCGGAAAATAAAATATTGGAGCAGAACCTCGAAACGTTTTAACGCGACCCCGTTAATAACGTCGACTTTTGCACCGTGTCAAAAACTGTAGCGACAGCTATGGTTCGAACAAATAACTGTACGTCGTAATCGATTTTCGAAACATCGATCGACGAGAATCACGAGAATTTTCGTGGGGGAAATCGTGCATAAGCGCCTGTTTCCCGATTCGGTCTCCGCGGACGCGATCGAGCGTGGCTTTTAGCCCATTTGAAAGTTGTTCAACGATAATTAGAATGTGGAGAGACACGCACGGTCTGAATATTTGACCGAGTAGAAAGCAACCACGTGTAGCGTATACGTTTTCGTAAATAATTAATCCAGTAAATGATTAATCAGCATCCAACCGGCCAAACTGTCTGTGACTTAACCCCGTCCGATTCCATCATGAATAATGCATCGCGTTGATGTAACTTTCGAGTTTACTTCGATCGCGACAGTCGATAGTGGCCTAGAAAACAACCTTATCTTCCTGAGAGATTTGCACGAAGAAACTCGACCCTCCACCCGTTTACTTTAATCCGTTCTACTTGATTACCGGCGGATTTCATTAGATATTATAATACTCTCGCAGGAGATCATATCCGCGTTGAAACCGTACGCTGAACGTAACTATAAACTTTATTTATGACGAAGGATTTTAAGAAATCTCCGACATTTTTTACGGACATCTAACTTTTTTGAGATTTATGGTACCTACTCGCCGAGCATGCTCTTCTTGCTTAATACACGGACATAACGGAAGCTTAAAGAATCGTCGTTTTTAGAGAAACCAGATTTTAGTATTAGACTCTTACTCGCCGCTCGTTTCATTAAATGCAACAATTTTAACACTAAATTTACGGACATATAATGCACAATTATTTTGAAGTTAAGAATGATGTTAAAGAATAAATTAATAAGAGTTGATACATAAATCGATACACATATTAGTTCTTTATCTTGATGAGGATCAAGATTTCTAGAAAACTATCTTCACAAATTTTGGTCTTTAAACTACGACATTTGTAAAACGGTCATTTGACCCCTTTGGTAGTTTTACTGTGAAACAAATAACTTTTAACTACATTTGTAGCATTATACGCGCGATGTTTGAACACAGTGAAATCGAGAATATTGGGTAGTAACAATAAACAAATAATAATATCAAAAAAGTTCATTGAACTTTTCAACTAGAAAGTTTTACAGTAGCTATTCTCCAACGATGGCAATGCTTTCGACTACACAGGGTTAATATAAAGTTACTTCGATAGGCGATTGAAAACGTTATCCAAAACGAAAAATATATCTTATATAAATATTACAGAAAAATATATAATTTTAATTACGAACATATCGCTGTACGAACGTAATCGTTAATGTAAAAATCGTAGACCGTAATTGAAAGCGGTTTAAACGATACGTTACACGTAAAGCGAAATCATTCGACACGGACCATCGTGTTCTATCTGGAGAGCCCGGAACTGTATTTTGAGCCAAGGGAGAGTAATTTCCGGGTGGAACAAGGGACGCGTTTACACGTAAAAATGAGTGTTTGGCGAACCTTTCAACCGCTATCATCGCGATAAAATTTCTCCAAAAACAGATTCTTGCTTTGTCAGGATGTAAGTACACACGCGTAACAAAAGTAATTTGGAAAATTCGTTTGTTCGAATGAAAATGCAAACAGACATCGCACTTAATTTAATTTTTATCGCAGACGTGTGGGTAACCGATTTTCCTTTTTTCTTCGTTACAGATTACACAAAATGTTCCCGTTGCATACGATTTTCAGCTGCGTATTTTTATTTCTGTGCCATATTTTAATGTTAATTATTCTTTCCACACGTTAATATTAGTTCTTCTTTCGACGCGTTAACCTTTTAACGCTTTAAATGCCATGTCACCCACATATGGGTGATACTCAAATTTCTGTACCGACTTAATAACTATATTATTTCAAGTTTGTTCACTTTTCTAATTGACCATAATCGTATTACGTGTTTGGAATTATGGAAAATAAATATAACAAAATACTGTGAAACTATTTTGTTAGATTTGTTAAAAATGAAAATACTACCAAATGCAATTTTCAATCGTTTTCATGTGGCAGTCAATGTGTTAAAGGTGACTCACACTCACCACTTTGTTTAATCCAGCAATTTGGAATAGGTATTTTTTAATTAAATCTGCACCGTTGCACACATGACGTATAGACATAATGAAACAGATAAAAGCGGTAATTAATATTAGAGACATAATAACTTCAAAGGAATTCAGTAAGCTTTTCAACTAAAAATTTTTAAAGTTACTATCTGATATACTTAAAAATACCTTCGAATGCAATGGATTAATATTAATTACACTTTCGACACATTAATAATTTTGATATTAAGTATTCCTTAACACTTTAATATTAAGTGTTCTGACCCTCGATAATGTGGAGAGGCGCAAGGAAACGAAATCTCGTACGAAAATATGCACGAAAGAGACGATGGTTATTTAATTTTTTTTTCTTTCACCCTAGACACGAACCAGGAACAGTCACCCTGGTACCGACGAGAACAGGCCAAGCCACCCTCTGCACCGCGTATACTAAACCGAACGAACTAAAGTCTCCCCCGCTCTAACTCTCTCTTACCTTCAGCGATGGCTTTGATCCTTTCGATTCACCCTGACTCGCTAAAGTCGAGTGTTACAAATACAGGGTGAGTCGGCCAAGGAAAGCAACCTAAATACTTTCTACATTTTATGGAGATGGGAAGAAGTGTTTTAGACAATAGTTGTTTAGTCTCGAGGAGCTCATTATTTTCTTCGGGTGGAGGTGCTTAGGAGATTTCAAGGTCAACTTGGTAAACTACAACAAGTTATTACGTTACGCAGATTTTTATTATATTTACAGGAACGTTTATGCGCACGATCAATTTCATGAGGGTCATAAATCAATTTTTACGTTTTTATCAAACCACATCTATTACTAATTGATTACTAACGTTGTCTAAAGTCGCATCTAAGAATCGATGTTAAGCTTTTATTATATTAAGATACGAATTGCTTTAATCCGTTAGAAAAATACCGAGCACGTTAGAAACATCGATAATGACTTGTTTGGCTAACTCTCAAAAGGAAAGAACAATATCTGTCGGACAAAAATAGATTGACGAAGTAATCTCTTTCGCCGTATCTAACGTAAACCAAACAAATGAAATTATGATGTTTTCGAGTATTTGGAACGATTTAAGGGCAGGCGTGCAACGAGTTTGTTTAAAGCAGACATTGGACGCATCTCCTGATAGGACGCGTTGACAGGTCAATGGCTATTCTAATATTGTTCAACGATCACCTCCAACTAATTCATGATCGAGTCACGCTAATGCCGTTAATGTAAACGGGACGAATTCCTTTTTAGTCGCATGTTGTTGACGCTTTAAACAGTTGAAATGTTGACACTCCGTCGTACACGAAATGGTACATAGAATTTTGTAACCGCACGACAACTATTTTATTCTTGTCGATTATTATTAATATTTTGACTAAGACAAATGTACGTCGATCTAATACCGGTAATTCGAAACAATTAACTTTGTACTCGAGAGGCGACTCGCGCTCGCTATTTGATTTAATGTAACAATATTAAATAAATAAATTCGAATTCACTTTATAGTATTATACACATCATGTTTGAACATAGTGAGGCAGACATTATTGGTGATTCTTCGCACTCGAAAGGTGATTAACACTCAATACTTTATTTAGTACTGCAATTTGGTATGAGTATTTTTTAACTAAATCTACAGTGTTCCATATATAATATATATAAACATAATGACATTGCTAATAGTTGCAATTAATAGAAGACAGATAACAACGTTGAAATAATTCATCAAACCTTTCAATCAGAAAGTTTTAGACTTATTATCAGTTACCAGTAAAATACTTTTGAGTGCAAAGGGTTAATAGTAAAAGAATAATAATTTCAAAAATATTCATGAAACTATAAAGTAGAAAGTTTTACAGTCGCTGTATGTCAGAAATAAAAATGCTTTGTTCAACAATAAAATTGCAAAGTGTTAATGCAAGCGTTAGATTGATCGTATACGTCAAGAAAAATTGCATTATAAGGCAACTACTTGAGAACGCGGTTGAAAGGCGGGGTCATATTGACCCGGAGGAAAGCTATCGTGTTAAGTAGCCAATACACGATGCTGTCGCGTGCCGTGCTGCGTACGACTATTTCTACTGCGTTTAGGACTATTTCTACTGGGAATGAGTAGGTTAACGAACAGGACATTAAAAATTCGCGTCAGAAATTTCGGATAATCGAACAATTAATATACAAGCAATTTGTAGCATAAGGGAACTTCGCTTTCGTTCAACTTGCAAATAACATTTTCTATAAAAAACAATAAGTCGGTACATAAAAATTACAGTTTTTTTTGCACGATGTCATTTTACTTGTATCCTTACGCGGTACGCGTAAAGGAAAGTAATAAACAAGGTAATTAACGTCGAACGACAGTAACGCGTATGTGCGCAAGTTTCGGACGATAATATCGATAACATATTTCGATACCATCGAAATCAGCGAAGTGCACCACTGCCGAATTATTACCGAATAAATTGTTTCGAACGTGATATGCGTCCCGATTACATGAAATTTAACCCTGTGCACTCCTTAATTTCTTTTACTTAACAGGCTGTTAATTAATTTAGAAAATAGATCAAGAAATGGGTTTTGAGTGAAACGTATTGTAACGTAGGTTGCAAGGTGCGTAACAAATATATTTTTAATTTATTGTAAGTAGTAAACAAACGAAAATATATATAGTCAACCACCTTATTTATTTCAATTATTTATATAATTTAAGAGAAGCGCAACGTCGAGGAGCGATAAGGATTAAGCCGGATTCCATACTCGTATGCACAAACTAAGATTTATAGTTACACCTTTCGCAACTTAATTTTTGATAAGGAAAAATTAATTTTTTAAAGCTATATACCATGTGCATATTTTCTTCAACGAAGATACCGTCTATAATCGATTTTAACGAACTACTTTGATAAGCGTGTCCTGCGTAAAAGCTTGCATTAAAATTGTCTGAAAATGATGGTTAGATTCACGAACGCGTAATCACCATTTATTTCCAAAATAAAACTAAAATAGAAAACAAAATAGATAGAGTATATCTAAACTGCCTTATACAATGATCCTCCATCTTGACAAAAGTTAACATACATATCCAGACTTGTGTTCGAAACAAGAGACGGTCGAAATACCCCGTTGGTTGAAACGGGAGAGAAACATGATCCTTTTTTTTCTTTCATTTATTTAATGTCGCATCAGCTTTTTAGCCATTAGCGACCACATTTAGATACATAGTTAAGTACGTTCTTACATTTAGAGTTATACTGCATCGTGTTTACATGTATCCATAGTTTACATCTATATACCAATTATTTATTTTCTAAATCTAACTGTATCTTAGACATCATCAATTATTTTGCGTTTCATAAGATATGTTATTATTCCTTTTATATGTTTTTTGTCATTTAAACATCGTTTAATATCGGCAGGTAATTTCTCGCTGGCTCTAATATTTGCACCAATTGGTGCTTTCCAGTAAAACAAAACACGATCCTTGTTCGATGCGGTTGCGACCGAAAGCCGTCGCTACTCACCACCGATTCACCTATCCGTTAGGTAGGGGTTGTCGAAAGAAGGGGTGGTGGCGGGTGTGGAGCAATGCGTGCGCATCCTACCCCCTCTGTAAGCGGCCGTGTAACACGTAATCGAACTGGGAGCGCCGCGGTTCGTCGTCAGCTCCGTGATCCGCGAACGACAGGGCTAACGCTCGTTGACGTAAGAAAAAACGATCGAACGCGAGCCGTTCGAGAAGCGGTGCACGAACCAAGATAACCAGGAACCAATCGAGTAGCCATTGGACGATCGTCGAGCCGGAGAAACGTCGTTCTAGTTACCGGATATAGTGACATATCGTTGGTGGTAGTGGCGTTGACGGTGACGTTGGTGGTGGTAGTAGTGGCGACAGTGGCGGTGGTGGTGGTGGTGGTGCACGAGTGCGCGTAGGGTGGAGGTGCCGTGTAAGGGCAGTTGGGTAGTTTCCGAAAGCTGAAAACGGTGAAAACTCGAGCGAGAGCGAGGCGAAATATATTCGAGAATCGTAAAAGGAAAGCTCGTGTAAAACCGGTGCGCGTCGTAAATCGGAAATCGTAACACGAGGGTGTCCCCGAGAGGTGTCGGAGTCAGGTCGTACTAGGATAGCAGGGCTGGCAAAGAACAGCCGTTCGGCGGATCCGAGCGGATCGTCCGAGTATCGCGATACACCGCGAGTTTCGAGTAGCAATGGCGTCGAGCACGGCTCCGTCGAGGAGTAGCTCGACGAGCGAGCTGTTCACCGGTGGTCGAGCGACCGGGTGCAGGTTCACGTGAGCCCACCCCATGCTACTGGATCCGTCGAGCGCGCCACCTCGTCGCCGTGCCGATTCCGTTGCCACCCGTACGCGATCCCCGCTCTTCCTGCTGATCCGGTGAACCGCGAAATCGGCGAACTCGCGAGCACCATGAGAAGGCTCCGCGAGAGGAAGCCGAGGATCAAGGACCGGTCGCGCGAGTGACAGTGTGACAGTGAGTGCGCCGAACTTAACGGCCGATTCCTCGATAACCCCGTCGGATCCTCTTCTCTCTGTCTCTACGGCCCTCTCCGCATCCGTCCTCCTCGTCCTGTTCGTCGTCCTGCTCGTCGAGGTGTCTCCCCATCGACGACGCGGTCCGCTCGACGATCGCCATGCCGTCGAGATACGCGACGCCGCTGTGACTCCGCGAAAACGAACCGGGACTGGCGAATCCGGAAATCGGAAACGAGACGAAGGAAAAGAAGAAGAAGAAGGAGGAAGAAAGGAAGTAGCTGGTTGTGTCGGGTGGTGGGTGTAGGTGGTCGCTTGCCGGCTAGGCTGTTTTTGTAGGATAAACCAAGCAACCTGGCGGACCAGAAGGAAGGTGGCTCGACGATGCAGGGCAAGGAGAGCCCAGTCGGGTCCAACACCCAGGAGACCCATCAGTACGTTGGCCCTTATCGACTGGAGAAAACTTTGGGGAAAGGGCAAACCGGTGCGTGCATCCGATTTACCGTATCGAGATAAACGTTGTTCTTTAATCTGCGTTCGAGTCGAGTCAGGTTCGGTCGATCCGTGCGATAACGGATCACCGGGGCCCTTCTAATAAATCCTTGGCAACAGAGCAATCCGGTGCGTTATCGTTCGTATAAGAATACAAAATTGCCATAATCGTTCGTGTTACGTTCGGTGAAACGTCGACGACAAAGTACGTTCGAAGTTGAACATTTTGTCGAATAGTCTCGTGGGAAAAGTTTTAATCTAAAGATACTATTAGGTCGAGATATAAGTAACTTCCTTTTTATTGTCACACATTTATTTCGCTCTCATTTAATAACGAAATTATATTCATATTATTATATTTAAACGTCCATCCGAACTATAATAAAAAAACAATAAATTAATTCTTTCCACGAGTTAAAATACATTGGTCGGTCCCGGAAATTCAACAACCAATTTTTTTTTTAAATAATGTATAATTTCCTAGTCGAAGATGTACTTGTTTGAAAAACATTTTTATTTGGTTGTTTTCAAAATATGTGTTGTTCAATTTTTTAATTGCGCGAACAGGTACTTGTTCGAGATAAAAATTGATTCCAATAGATAATTTATTGGCTAACTTTGAGCACGTTGCTCTAGAATATTCTGACCGAGTTGCATCGTCGGAGTGTACACGAACCGCTTTTTTTTCCTCGTTGAAAGAAAGCGACGGAGCTATCGTGGCTTCGCTCGTGTATACATTAGGATGTTTCAAAGATTAACGATTAAACTTTACCGCTTTGCTTTATGAGTAGATATATATAAAAAAAAAAAGTGGTGTTACGTAAACAATGGCGTGAAACACGTTATCGCAGAAGTTATGCCGAAAATAGTTGAATGAAAAAGCAGCGGGAAGCTTCTCGGATCGTTAAAGCTGAACAACTTAAATTACGTTGCTTTTATGACGACAATATTTTTAAAAATACGATACACTTTCTTTTTTCCCTTTTTTTTTCTATTCAAAGCGTTCCACACTTATTGGCTCGACTTTGAAACATCCTGTAGAAAGCAAAAATTCAAAGGGTGATGAAGATGTCAAGTACAAATGTTTGAACCGAATGTTTCACGAACATATTTCCAAAGATTAAAAAAATAATTTAAGCCAGTAGTGCCATAATTAATCAAATAAAAGGTCGATATAGATGTTCAGTACAAATCTTTGAACCGAATGTTTCACGAATATATTTCCAAAGATTAAAAAAATAATTTAAGCCAGTAGTGCCATAATTAATCATATAAAAGGTCGATATAGATGTTCAGTACAAATCTTTGAACCGAATGTTTCACGAATATATTTCCAAAGATTACAAAAATAATTTAAGCCAGTAGTGCCGTAATTAATCAAATAATGACATAATCAGAAACGAGAGTCACCATATGAATATGCTCTCGATGTACTTTTCGCATAGTTTTAACGCAATTTCTACTTGGAACGATGTCAAGGACGAATTGAACTTCTAATACGGTCGAATTACTCGAACAGTTAAAAAGAAGGAGATTAAACGTTTGCGGATGCGATCTTCCGTAATAAATCAAAGCAATTTCTGATATAAAATTACTCGAATTGAACGAAGAGAACGTTTAGGTACATTAAAAATGTAAAAATACTGTCCGATACGATCCTTTAAATATATACTATAATTACTTCGCTAACGAGCGAAAATAGAGTTTCCAAGGTTTCCATGATTTATCGAAGCAAAGAAAAATTTCAAGAATGTTCGACTATCCTGGTACCTAAGAACCCGCTTCCGCGATCCCCTTTATATACGATCCCATTTATCGCGGTCAAGTACGAAACGAAATATAAAAGAATTTCTTTACCGTTACATACAGTCTTTCTTATATTCCCGCGTGTTGCATCGTCTCGTCCCAAAGTGCCACGCATTAAATCGCTTTGCGCTACATTGCCTCGCGCGAAATTGCACGCGTTAGAACGCCGTTGACGTCTCCGCGAAAATGAACGAATACCGTTTGTGCAATTATCGATCGCGTAAGAGGAAATCAACGAAACTTGTAAACCGTTGCAAGGGAGCAACGTATACGCAGGAAAAGTACGAAGTTCGATTTGCGATTGAAGAGAAAATACAAGTACGCGATACGATCGATCGATTCTGGAATCGGGGCGCGTTCGTTGCGACGAACATAATGACCGATACGCGAACTCGCTCGATCCAGATTAATGATTCCGCCAGAAAATTATTGGCCACTGAATTAACAAACTGTTTCTGCCGTGGACAGAGATTAATTCGTCTGTTCGTTTGTACATTGTTACGCCACCTTCGGCATCGTCCTGTTGTCTGTCAAAATAGACAGACGCTTTTTCATTGTACTTTTATAGAATGTCGTTGTCGAGTGTCGATGGTTTTTTCACGTAAAATTCACCCGGCGGCTAATTAAGTCGTGTCCTTTGACGACCGCTGCGTAATTGATTGGACAAAACCACTTCGACCGATGCTCGTTATCTTTGAAAATTAACGTTCTAAATATAAAAAAAAAAACGGTTTAAAATCTAGATACACGAAAAGATTTTTGATATTGGTCCTTCGATAACGAAATTTCGATGCTATTAGCGGAACGCGAAGTTGGCAGTTTTAGAATTCCCAAACGGTTTTCGATCTAATTTCGTATCTTCGCTAACGAAGCTTTAAACGATTTTTAAATTAATTAACGAACACGAATATCGAGTGGCAAAGTTTCGGAATTCGGAGCAATTTCTAAAATAACAAGCTATCTTCGATCATGAAATTTTGAACTAACGAGTATATCGCAGCAAAATTCTAAATTTCCGAATTTTCAACTGTTTTAAAACATATATAATTAAGTGTTCGGTAATGAAGTTGTTCGTTCTCGCGAACAATTTTGCTCAAAGCACTTTTTAAGGTAAAAGGTTAATAGAGACCTTTTGGCTCAACAAATCATCGATGAATTGATATCAGTTATTATTACTCCAATCGTTTATAAAACTTCCAAACAATTGTTATAATTACAGACATTAATACTAGATGTAACGGCATTAAATGCATGCTTACTTCAAAACTGAAAATAAAGTAGAAAAATAAATAAATATTACAGCATCGCCTAACATATACAACCATTCATTAGCTCAATAAAACATGACAGACGTATTGACAAATAGACGGCAATACAAGTTTGTAATGAAAAATGTCAAACCCGAAAGCAGTCATTTTGTCTGGTTAGTAGTTCTAGTGTTAACTCGGTAAAACAAAGCGTGTTACAGATTTAGTAAAAATACTTTAAATTCAATTCGACGATACCTTGATAGTACAGATGAAAATAACGTGCACGACGGCACTGTAATTAACACTAGAACTACCAACCAGTCAAAATGACCAATTTCAGATTTTACATTTTATACCACAAAACTTTGTTACCGCCATTTTGTCAAAATATCTCTCATGTTTTATCGAGCTAATGAATGGTTGTATATCTTAGGTGATACTGTAGTATTCATTTATTTATCTTTCTACTTTATTTTCAATTTTAAAATAAGTATGCATTTAATGCCGATACTTCTACTGTTAATCCCTTTAAACCCTCTGCGCGTTATAATGCATATGACAATTATTTCGTTTGAAATTTCAAAACATACAACAGGTTAAAAACAATTGTCGGAGGAATTAACGAGACGAAAAAGGTTCCGACCCATTGACCTTCCGACACATAAATAAAATGGCGCTAAAAATAACGAGGAGCAGCAAACGCGCGAAAACGCAGAATCAGAGGCAAAAAGTAAACGAGTAGAAGCGTAATAAGGAAACGGAGGCAAGAAGCCCGCCGGTAATCCCTGTGCGACGAGCGTTTGAACGACGCGCGCGTAAAGCGGTCAGCGTTACGAAGAAACGCGTAAAGAAAGAATACGCTTTTCATTCGTCGCGTGCACGGTTTTCCATTCTTCGTCGACTCTGCGACCGTATACCGGTGAACTCTGACTGACGAACAAAGCTCACCAAAGAGACAATCGTCGAGTCTCGGCCGACACGGTAACAAGATTCAACGAGAACTCAACGAACCGAGCGAACGACGTTCGCCCCCGAGCATTGTTTTCCACGGGGAACACGCGTTTATGCCGAACAATATTGCCCTTTCTTCCGCCGTGTTTCGAACTTGACCACACGATCGATCCAATTTTCGAACCGTTCTTACAAACGCCCTCTTGTGACCCGACACATAACTTTCTTGTTTGATTTTGTCACGCACCTCGAACCTCACTAGGCCTCCCGTTTTTGGTTCCCTCTGTTTTATCGTTCATCGCGTGTTTCTCGTTATTCCGACCGACTTATCGCATGAATTTTTATGCTCGATTGTAGGCATTTATTAGTTAGTTAGTTACTTAGTTATGAAAGCGAGGTTGTTTCGACACTTACCCTCTTGCCATACTTTGACGTCGCAGACTCGCGATACTCATAGCACAGTTACGCTACACCTTATTCGGATTTTTAATACATTTCAATTTTGACCTCCAGCTCATGTATTGACAAAATTGACAAGTCATTTTGATATTCTTCCTTCCTTTTAATAGTATAGCTACTAACAGTCAGTACGGATTGACACACTTGCCAAATAAATCTTATGGCAACGGGTTAAGTCGGTAAGAGTGTGGAGTATGAAATTTGCAAGAGTGTCGAGTGAATGAGATTCGTAAGTGAGGGATTTTTTCGGTTGGCATGAGTGAGAGGGAAAAAAAGTGCATGCGTAGGATGCAAGGGGAATGAGTGTGGATGCGTATTATGAGAAAGTGTGAAATTTCGGGACTTAAAAAATGTTACAAATTAATAAATCATTCTTTAACTTATATTAAAATATAAAAATAGAACCAATTAAAATACTTTTCCCCCACAACGAAAGGGTCGGACAGGACCCGGCTAAGGATCGGTTATGGGGCCTCGAAAGTTATCACATTGTTGACCGATCAGGATTTAATTCGTGTTTGTACTTGCATTCATTGCTTCAATTTACGGAACCCAGTGCATAATAAAATATTTTCAGAACTTTGTTCATTTTATTTAATCGGGAACACTCTATTATAAGGAAACAACTATTCTTGGTATTTAAGACTGTTATGTACCATTACAAGTACGCGATTGCTATACAGTTATCCACACCAAAAACAAATATTGAAAGTTATACAAAAGATACGTCTAAAGCTCCCTCTTAATTCATAATGTATAAATAAAGTTTATTGAAGTTCATTCGAATTGTTTTACCTTCATATCCAATAACGAAATAATAGCCGACGAGTTAATTTCTGTGTAAAACTGGCGGTCAGCAATGTGTTAAAAAGAGTCACGAAAATAACCTAATCGGACGAACGCCATGACAGAGTGCATAATGTCGACGATTACAAATCTGAGAGACTCGAGTTCGAGTTACCATTTTTTCCATATTTCTACGAATCCTCGTTTGCCTATCTTTGTTATTCGATCGTTCCCGACGTATCAACGAAAATTCTGCGAAACGCTAATATCGCGGAGGTGCACGTGCGCGCATTTGATCGTCTTGGTACAACTCGCAATTCCATTACCTTGTCCCGTTTCTCGTGGAATTTCGAGCTGCGACAGAATTCACCGGTAAATTAATGCAACGCGCTGTCGAGCCACGTAAAACGAGTTTCTATGAAACAATGGCGCGTCGAGTTTCGTTTAGAGCGAAATTCGTTGACTGGCACAGTAGAAGTAGCCGTATCTGCCGCGACACACGAGAACACGCATTATTAACGCGTTCGCTGTCACAGTGGAAATAATCGTGGTTAGTGCTACACGCATTAATAACAGTTATTCGGTGTACGATCAATTAAATTAATTTTCAATCGGGGCCGTTGCGCATTATATCCTAACCTCGCATCGCTATTACAATATTAATACATCGATTGACATAGTTAAACGGTCGTGCGCGATACGGTAGATTATATTGACAGTTGTGCCGTTGTTTTGTTTTCTATTAGAATTTTCGCACTCCATGATCGATATAACATTAACGCTAGATTTACCCGTCGTAATAACGGAGCTTAGATTTCTTATTTTAAACTACGAAAATTAGTAACAAGCTTCTGTCAAAATGAAAATTAACCTTTATCGAAGTGGAGGATTGTATAAGGTAGTTTACGTATAATCCATAATTTATTTATTTCTATGATTTAGTCTCAATTGAGATATAAGTGGTCATTAATCGTTCGTAAATCTATGGCTAATGATGCAGAAACACTCGAAATGCAAACTTCGTGTGGTTGAACGTTAACGCGAATTTTGACGAATGAGAAACCCTATTCGTTTCTCGATCTATTTATCACGGTAATTCGTAATAAATTCGTGTCAGTCGATGGTAGGATATTATACGCATATAATCGGACTGTATGTGGCGCGTGGAAATTCGGTCGATTCGAAATTGTTATAATGTCCTTTATAATACTACGAACGCAATAATATTTGACCGTATACATAACACGTAACGAACATTCGATCCTCCGAATACGCGTTCGAGGATGCATGAAGAATCACTAGTTCGCAGGGCGTGACGCGCCTAATCGATACGATCGAACGCTATGCGGCAACAGGAATTTCGCCATTTTTCCATCGATTTCCGTCGTCTCATTTTGCGATCCTGTCCCCAATACTCCACAAACACTTTGGTAGAAAAAAAATACAACTATCGAAATCTTGTTTATTTCAGCGACCATCAGATCGATCAATAGATAAGATAGACAATCTTTCAGATTTTGCATCTCGTTAGTAGTTTATATATTTTCAAACGGACTAGGAAAATAAATACTCGTTAGGCTACTTAATATAAATACTTTATGTAAATACTTGTTAGGCTCAATGATTATGTGAATAGCGAAATCGGCCATTTTGTTCGAATATTATCTAAAACGTTTAAGCAATTAAATAATTGTATGTATAGAAGAAGGTAGAAGATAGAATACCTTATAGACTTTGAACCTTTCTAGTAGTTTATATATTTTTAAGCGGACTAGGAAAGTAGAAATACTTGTTGATTATGTGAATAGCGAAACCGATTATTTTGTTCGAATATATTATCTAAAACGTTTAAGCAATTAAATAATTGTTGTATGTATAGGAGAAGACATATATTAAAAATGTTGATGGAACAAATTTCTGCGAATACGTTTTGCGATTTGGTGGAGGAATTGGAAAGGCGAAATTCTTAAAATACGTAGACGCCCAAGGTATCGAGGGTCGCGGACAAAAATCGAATTTCCCTCGCCACATCCACGATCGGAAATAAACGCTTCCGGGTTTCACTATTTCATGTACGATTCCTCGATTGAAAAGAAGAATAAACGCCTCGTCTCGTTCCCGGATTAACTTCGAAGCTAAGGACTAAAATACACGCTGGAATCTCAAAGACTCCGACCATGAATAATCAGAATACCCTTCTCAATGAATCGCGGACGTTTATACACAGAATCGTTCGAACGAGAATCGATTTCGACGCCTATTATTACTCGTCAAATTTAATTCGGACGATCTAATGAAACATCAACTTCAACTTTTAACTCGCGAAATTAATTTCCGCTGGAAAGTTTCGAAACGTATTAATCAAGCCCAATTAACGATAACAAGAGAACTTCCCTTGAGAACATCAAAGTTTATAATATAATCGTGCACGTTATTTGTCCGGCTACATCGATCGATTTACAATCGATTGTACTAGTCGAACAACGATATTTCGCAAATTACAATTTTACTGTTGACAAGTTGTTTCAACGATTTCTCGAGAATACAGGCTTTCTTGTTCTTGGAACACTGTTCAATCTGCATCCGACTCGATTAACGGTGATTTAACCCTTTGCACTTTTTCATTTCTTTTATCTACCAGCACCTTATATAATTGCAAAACAAATCGAGAAACGGGTTTTCAATAAAATGTATTGCAATATTGCAGAGAGAGTAACAAATATATTTTTAACTTATTATAAGGAGTAAAGAAATGAAAATATATATTCAAACAACATATTTATTTGAATTATTTATACGATCCGAGCGAAATAGAGCTGGATATAGGAGCACTAAGGTTTAATCGAGATAAACGTATTAATTTTTCGATACCGATCAACTATTCTCGCGTTATTTAACAAGTTTCGTCAACGACGCTTCGTCGAAAGTTCTCAAAGCGTTCTCGAAGCTAAGAAATAGATTGCTCGAGGGAAAGTACGGACAGAGTGAAAGAAGAACGGCTAGAAACTTTTCGCGATTTAGCAAACGGCGAGATATTATAAAATTCGCCGGCGAGCCAACTTCTTTCCCATAGAGACAATCCGGTCTACTTTGGCTGCCAAAAGTCCTTGAGAAACTGCGCATCCCTATTTTCGAATTCCCCTATTGCGTTACAGCAACGCGGAAATCGGTTCTCCGCTCGTTATCGATTACCTTCCATTTTCAAACGATATTTCGCAACGCATCGTCTCTACGAAACAACCTGTATTATATTTAGGTTAAATGATACAGCCACCTACACATACATTAGCGCTTTTATACGCGAAACTTGAACGTCAGCAAATAGGTTGTTCTCAGATTTTCGAAACAACATTACAGTCAAATTGTATTAACACTGGAACTGCCAACCAGTCAAAATGATCGGTTTCGAGTCTGAAATTTTATACTACACCGAGCAACAAAATTAGCGCAACAAGAATTTTTATCTTTCACTCAACTTTAAGTAATCGCAACACCGCGAAAAATGGTCATATCTTAAAAATTCTTTTTTCATTTAAAAAAAAGCGGAAGTCAAATTTGATAAATTGTGTTGAAAGTAGAAACTTCAAACATTAGAATGAAACAAGTTACGATTACTTAAAGTTGAGTGAAATTTCGATAAAAATTCTTGTTACGCTAATTTTGTTGCTCAGTGTATACAATTTTGTTGCCGCCCTTTTGTCAAATTGTCCGTTATGTTTTACCGAGTTAATGAATGGTTGCATATGCTAGACGACGTTGCAGTATTTATTCAATTATTTTTGTACTTTATTTTCAATTTCAAAGTAAGTATGCATTTGATGCCGGTACTTCTAGTATTAAACGCGAATGGAATTATTTGTAGCTAGTACAATTATTTATTTAATTACTTGCGTTAGTGTCACACGACGATACGCGCTTACGTTTGTAGTTCATTTGATACTGAACACGTTAACCCTTTGTGCTACGATTCATTTGGCAAGTGCGACATAACGAAGTATTAATTGCTACAATATTAACACTAAACCTACCGGCGTATAATGCAAGTTTATTTTGAAATTAAAAATGTAATTGAAAAATAAGTAAGCGAACGATAAAATACAAATTAATATTCACGTTAGTTCCTTATTTTCGTGAAAATCTACATGAATTTCAAAAAAGCCACCTTAACATACTTTCTAACTTAAAATCAGAAACTTGTTTAATAGTCATTTTGACCGCTTTGGTAGATTTAGTGTTAAGGTGACAAAAGGAAGTTTGAATGTCAATAATGTTTCGCATTAAGTGATCCTCGACTGTGCAAATTATAATTAGACTAAAATTGAACATTCGATCGTATTACAAAATATAAAGAAAGTTTACCATATTTGAGCTGCGAGTGCGTCAGGAACGTAGCTCGTCATTATATGTATGACAAGGAGTTAACTCGAACCGAAAGCTTTCGGATATTTTCATAATCAACGATGATTGTTTTTTCTTTTCATTTATTTATTTAATGTTGCATCAGCTTGTTAGCCATTAGCGACCACATTTAGATACATAGTTAAGTACGTTCTTACATAGAGTTATACTACATCGTGTTTACATGTATCCACAGTTTACATCTATACATATACCAATTATTTATTATCTAAATCTATCTGTATCTCAGACATCATCAATTATTTATTATCTAAATCTAACTGTACTTTAGACATCATCAAATATTTTGCGTTTCATGAGATATGTTATTATTCTTTTTATATGTTTTTTGTGATTTAAACATTGTTTAATATCGGCAGGTAATTTCACACTGGCTCTAATATTTGCACCAATTGAGCATACCAGTAAAATATGTTTAACAGTTAGTACCGAATTATAATTTTCACAGAGCGGTCTGTCGGATTTAGATATTAAGGACTATTGGAGGACTATTAAGGACTGATGAGTTAGTTTTATGTGACCTATCATTAGCCTCGTTAATGTAATTTGTCCTCTTCTTGTTAGGGAGAAAGCTGGGTTGATCGCGTATATATCATCTCTTACTTTGTGTAGTTTTGTTGGATTAGCTAATATTCATTCCTGGTTCCATGTGTTTATAATTTTTTTGAATTATGTGTATTAGGCGTCCTTTACTGGAATTGATGTTTCCTCGTCAATAACATTCGTTTCTCTATTAGATTCTAGTTGTAATATATTTGATAGAGCAGGGTCCTCCTCGCACAGAATTACATGGCGGTTTTTATAAAGTTAATCGACGATGATTAATTTCCTTCTAAATTCAAGATTGCCAATTCTTCGAACAGAGCTCGAGAAACCCCCGGAAACTCGGCAAATTGGACGATTTCGCAGGGCAATCGGAAGGAATAAAAATTGCGAATGTTTATTAACCCATCGTTGGCGGCGCAGCCTCGAATCGTTTCGTGATTTTCGGCATTTCCACCTTTCAACCGGTGGGACCCTCAATTACGGCCTTTCCTCCTCGTGTTTACCTACTCGAGATATCAAACGGCAACCGGCAGACTGTTTTACATGGCGCATAATTAATCCACGAGCACTCTCTCGTTCGTGAAATTACTTTTCAACCACCACGAAGACACCGATGCCTGTTAAGGAATGGCAAGTGACGGCGTGTCGCGTGCGTGTTTTCGCTTTTCATTAGCCTGAAATTCAACCGGGTCGAAAGTAGCCACGAGTGTTTCGCGATTACGGAAATTACGTACCCGGCGGAAAATGCGAAACGTTTGTAACTCGACAGGGCGAACGGAACTTCGACTTGCGCTTTCTTGCATTTTTAGTGCCTATTAACACTTTAATGGCCGCTCACACAACATATGCGCGATGCTGCCTCCGAAAGTTATCGACAGATATCGCACTGTCTGTGTGACAACACTGTACAACAGCCAAATGATTTCATAAAAATGATTTCATCCGTTGTCTCTATGACGTACAGTTCTTGAGAAAATTAATGTTAAGAGAAACTTAAAGAAATTTAAGAAATTGAAACATTTTTTAAAATTCCAATTTTTTGAGCTTTTACCGTAGCAGCTATTCAGTGGCTTTTTACGCGAGAAAAATTTGTGAACATTCCCGAATAAAATGATATAAATTGTTGCCACATTATAAACATTTAAATATGTTCAACAAATAATTCCCAAAGGTGAAAATTTGCAATTTGTTTAGACATTTTCTCAAGAACTGCACGTCCTAGAGAGAAACAGATTTCAGGTTCGTATTCAACTCGCAAAAATCTATAAGAATAGTGGCGATTATGAGATAAAAAGTCATTTTGAAAGGCAAAATTTGTTGTGCAGCGAAATAGACAATATTGGTTATTAACTCATTGCACTAGAAAGGTGACTCACAATCACCACTTTGTTTAATATACCAATTTGATGCAGGTATTCTTTAACTAAATAAGTAGTGTTGCATATAGGATGTATAAACATAATGACGCGGCTAATAGTTGCAATTAATAACAGAAAGATAACAACATTGAAAGAACTTGTCAAACCTTTCAACCATAAATTAGAGTTATTATCTACTACCAGTAAAAATACCTCGGAGTGCAAAGGGTTAATAATAAAAAAAAAAAATTTCAAAAAGATTGATAGCGCGTTGCAACTAGAAAGTTCACCATTTGCTATTTGCCAAGAGTAAAAATATTTTCCTGTGCTAAGCGTTATTACAATCAATACCCTACAGATCAGTTTTCGAAATCATCCAATTTCGAACGAAAATAAAGCGATTACAAACAATGATGCACGAACAAGGTACTCGGTACATTCGCGGAATTTGTTAAATTCGTTCTCGCGAAAGATCAACACCCTGAAGATTCTCGAAACTCGCAATACCTCGCGATTTCGAACTAGACGAAACGGATAATTCGCGAATCGAGTATTCCCCGAATTTCGCTCGTTCCGCATCTTGTTATCCGTAAATTATCGGCAAGCAGAGATCAACGGTGTTTCCGAAGCGAGATGGCCATTCGCGACGGTAAGAAAATGAGGAAAATGTAATGGAAATAGATGGGGAGTAGCGAGGGAAAGCGGGTTTTACAGGAGCGGGGTAAATTGGCTTAAATCGCGTCCGAAGACCACAGCACAGCGACGCGATGTCTTTATCCATTTAAATGCAGTCGCTCCGGCAGACTCCTCTTTTCTTTTGTTCTTCGAGTAGACGAACACGAAAGAGAAATAGAGAAAGAAAGGGCCGAGGGTGGGGAAAGGAGGAAGAACGATAAAAGAATCGGAGCTCGTTGTGTCGGCGATGACGCAGAAGAATCGACGAGAACGCCCTTCGCCAATTAATTAATCGAATGCCCTTTCCGCGAGTCGGCTTTCACGATTTTTCCGGTGATTACAATTTCTCTTCCAATTTATTGAGCATTTCATAACGCTCCAGACGATTCTCCTTTGTTCGACGTTAAGCGCGACCTATCCGAGCCACGACGATATTCAACCCCGATAAATTGCGATTTTACAACGAGCCGGCTACGCTGAAAATCATCCAACGATTTGCCTGCGTTATTCTTAATTACGTAATTGGCAAATTCGAGCGCGTCCGCGTAAACGTTGGCGTCTTTACTGTCAGGCTGAAAGCGACGATGTGCGCGATAAAACGCGTTCATACGCGATTTACGAACGTTCGATGAAGATTCTTAAGTTATCGCGGTTGTTTAATATCAACATCGTTTAACAGTGACAACAGCAACGAGCTTTATAAATGTATGTGCTTCTACATCTATGTATATGTATACAAATGAGTTTGCTTCCACATGTACATACAAATGTATATCGTTCTACGTGTACATAGAAACGTATGAGCTTCTATATATATGTTCATATGAACGTATATGTTTCTACACGTACATATAAATGTACATCCTATAAGTAGAAACTTATACGTATAAATGTACATCCTTCTACGCATACATAAAATGTGCATGTTTTTACATGTATGTGTGAATGTATATTCTTCTACGTGTACATATAAACGTGCACGGTTCCAACTTTCTCCTTTGCAACGAAGATAATGCAGGTACATGCACGGGTGTACATGTACATATAAATATTCGAAATAAGTGAAAGGTTTGGTGAGAATGATGCAGCGTGAAACGCAGGACGCATCGCGATCATGGCGACAGGAAATTTCGGCACGGGTCGATGGGATGGAAATTGTGTGAAGGGTGTCGACTGGTCTCGCTTCCCAACAAATCGGCGGGAATTGCATTAACGCCACTGTACGGTGTTAAAGTGCACTTTCCCTAACGAGTCGCATCACGCACGATTTACCGCCATTGACGATAGAATTTACATTTCAAACGACTCATAACGAACTTATCCCTGACGACGTTCGATCGCGATCGCGTATTTTCTCGATATTTTCAATGTATCTCGCGAAAACTTTCGACGCGTTCGCATCGTTCGATAACGGATATCCGTTTCCGAACGAACAAACTTACTCCGCCGTCGAATAATATATTTCTATAGCGAACTATCGGTAATTTTCTGCCATATGTATAATGCGTAACCGCGGGACGTCGTGCTGCTCAACGACGGTGATATTAACACTTTAATGGCCACATAGTCGAACGTCCCCGGAAGCCAACAAAATTTTTTGAAGAATTAATTTGAAGAGACTTCGTGTAAATTTGCGAGATAATTCGACGAGTCCGAACATGCACGTAAAACCAGAAAAACGAGAGAACAGTAATAGCACATTTAATACGACAAATTTAACAACAAATTTAATATTTTTCCTCCATGCGATAATTATTACAGAAATCACCTACATGTAATTGTACTTGGCAAGTGTTACGTATAAAATATGTACGATTTTATGTGCGAAAATCCCTTCGTACGACCTTTTTTATTGCTGATATTTTAACTAATTGATGTTTTAACCTTCGGAAATTTCATCACACACATGTGCGTGTAAATAGACGCTAACATTCATTTCGGCTATCGCACACATGTGTGAGCGGCCATTAAAGTGTTGAACGCGCAAAAGTTCGTGATGACGAATTAAAGACAAAAAAATGACGATATAAGGCGAGAGAATCAACGAAGTATTATCGTGATTTCCAATTGGAAATTTTTCGTTTCGTGGAGTAATCTGTTTCTTGTATAGCGGCCGAAAAGCGGGAAATTATCGAACCTGTACCGTAATCGCGAGCAAGCGAGATTGTGCACGCACGTTTTATTATGTGGAACAAAGAGTACAACGAACGGTGATGAGTTACACCGATCATCGCGAAAGTACTGTTCGCAAGTACGTAATTCGACTACATATGTACACGTGTGTCAGACGGTCGATCTTTGTCGCGACGTTGATTTTTTTTCTTCGTTTTCATCCACGAACAATGGCAAACGCGACAGCGAGTAATCGTATCGCGACGAGACCGAGAACAATACATACTTCGATCGGTATAATTAAACCAAAAGCTAATGGATGCGAAATTGCGGTTGCGTTAATTAACTCTTTTCGATCGAAGCATTTTCGAACATGGCGCTGTGTACCTATGAGTCCTCAAATATTACTCTGTTCCATGATCGAATTCAACGAGGAGGACCGCGCGAAAGATTTATGGTCGTTTATCCTTCGAAAAAGCTTTAGTAAACCTCTTTAACACTAGGTTTACGGCACTTGTCAAAATGACGGATAGTAGATTTCTATTTTAAAAAGAATTAATAATAATTAATTTTCTATTTAAAAAAGGAAACAAATCGATGAGAATTGAACAGCTCCGTAGAATCAACGAATTCAGAACCAAAAAGCGAAAGAGCAAAAGAGCAAAGCGTTCCTCGATCTCATAATTCATCGATTCGGATTGTCATCCGATATTCTGGAAACAGCGACGAGAGGATTTATTTAAAACGCGGCTTTCTTCCGAGGTTTGTCACGGTCGACGACCCACGCCAGTATGCAAATGTAATGGTGGAAGTTCGTTTTCCGTGTTCGCGACGCGGCCGTGCTCGACAACGAAATCGAATCGAAATATCTCGATATTTCACGAATTGCTCGCTTCATCGGATTCTCTTGAAATTCACGAACGACGCGGCGCAACGTTCCGCGCGACTGTCACAGATTTATCGGGGAATTATTATCGACGAGGACCAGACGTGCCCATTTTAATTTCCTACCGATTGCTTCGAAAATTGTCCACGTGACGGTATCGCGAAAATTCTGTTCAATATATGTACAATATATGTATATTAGGGTGTCCCATAAACTTCGTTTTATAATCTGACATAAAAACACCGTTCGATGAATATTTTGCAAGTAATCTCGAATAATTTTAGTAAGAGTAAACAATGATGTTTCGTGAGGATTGAAAAGGTTGACAGAACAGAACATTTTATATTTAATGTAACCATAAACAATAAATATTCTATATTCGTTTGTATAATATCAAGAAAGGAAGAAACTTATTGGACACTCTAATATGTATATATATGTACAATTAACAATTATATAGAATACACAATTATATGTATATACATGTATAATTATCTTCTTATTATTAATATTTACTTTCAAATTTATATTAGATAAATTAAGTTTTTAATATCGCACCTTTATAACTTTAAATTATATTTATAAATCAATTCGTTTTTTTATTTACAAGACCCTAAATATTTTTACATCCATTCTGTTTGATTGCTCGTTACTAACTGACTACATATTTGCAAAACGAAGATAGTTACAGACTGACTATTTACAAAATAAAAATAGTCAGTTAGTAACGAGCAATCAAGCAGAAAAGATGTACCTCTAATACAAATATTTGTGGTCATGTAAATATAAAAATTTCATTCATTTATAAATTTAATTTATTGTTATAAAATTGTGTTATTAAAAAGTTAATTATATATTGTATACATATACATATAATATAATACACTTCGTTTTAGTAATTGTTCGTAAGCGTTCAATAATCAAATTCTTCAACCCCTAGAGTTAACCCTGCCCGAATTTTTGAACTAGATCTAATTATAATCCGAATATTTGAACATCGTTGAATACAAAATACGTAAGACATTTTAACTTTTTTCGTTGGTGTTAAGATTGGTGCAGTGTTAAGATTGTATGATTTCTTACATTCATATATTTTAAACATAATTAATTATTTAGTTATAAAATATTTAGAAAAGAAAACTCGCTGATCGTCGAGTTGTTAAATGCACGAAGAACCAATGGTTTTCGCGATGTACAAGATTCCGAAGACACGTTGTACACGATGTTGGCAAAGCTAGACAAGAAGTCGAAGTTTTTGCTGGGAAAGTTCTCGTGATTTAGCAAGTGAAAGCAACTCGAAACTACTCGAGTAAAACCCCCGTGTTTGCTTGTCGAAGTAGTACCGTATGTATACATCGGAACGTCCCTGCCGAGTGACTCAGACCCTGAAAACCATCTCCTGTAACTCAAATATGTCCCCTGAATCGTGCTACGTGTCCGTTTCCTCTATGGCACTCGATCGAATCGTCTTCCGAAACTTTCCCCGTCGCGTGATTGAATTACAGAGCGAAACACCGATTAAGCCTCTCGTCGAGACAGACGCTAAACACGAAAGGTACATTAACAGCTTGAACTTTATCGACGTTCCGTCCTCTAAAAATACAAATATTTCATTTAACACTAGATTTACGGACGTTCAATGACCACTTATGTCTGAATTGAAAATGAACTATAAAAACAAATAAATAATGGATAGTACATAAGCCAGTTTATAGAAAAATTCTTTATATCGATGAAGGTTAACGTGGATTTTGCAAAAAGTTTTTCAATAATTTTCGTAATTGAAAATAAGAAATCTATGATGCATCATTTCGACGGGTTCCGTAAACCTAATGTTAAGAACAAGCAATCTCGGTGTTATAATATTCGCTAACGATGCTACGATTAGCAAACTGTTAAGATGTATGTTCTTCGGGAGTCAACTGAATGAACCACGAAGTAGTTAGATTGTGAAATCGGTGAATCCACTCGAAAGAGAAAAATAACTAAACAACTGGCGAGGGTAAAATGTTTGTTCTTTATTAACACTAAAACTACCGACGTATAATGCACAATTATTTTGATATTATAAACGTAACGTGAAAAATGAATGAACAAACGATAAAACATAAATGAATGCACTTATAAGTTCTTTATCTTGATGACAATCAGCGTAAATGTCAAGATCAGCTTATCAAATTTTGTCATTTGAAGTAGGATATTTGTAGAAAGGTCATTTGACCCCTTTCGTAGTTTTAGTGTTAAAACTAAAATTTGAATTAGCACTTAAAAGAAAATAGTAACACCTCGCAAACTGCCAACGGACTTTAAAGATAAATACATATAAATTGATGCGTACTCTTTCAGAGTTATTGGAAATCTACTCAAGAGAAATAAATAATGTTCTCTCCAGAGAAAAGTATGTAGTGAGGATTGGAGTGCCGCTGGGGGTGAACAAACGATGAAGTTAAAATTAAACTATTTTCATTGGTTCTGGAAAATATAAGGGAAGTGGGCAAGAACTGCACTTACCTACGGTAAAAAGTACGAAGTCGTTTGTCAACTAACGGTTAGGCACTCATAAAATAATAAATCGCGCTGGCTCTCGAAAGTTAGGTTAAATTAAAAAAAGTTTAACCCCTTGTCATACTTTGACGAGTCTGACTCGCGACGCACTAGCAGCTTGAACGTAATAAAACTTATTGAAATTTTGATACACTTATATGTATTAGTTGATATACAATTATAATTTGCATAATCAATGAGCATTGGATACAAGGTAGATACGACGTTTTAACTTTCCTCGTTCGTATTAATATTGTAGCTGTAATAGTTAGTTCTAATTGGCGCAGAAGAAATATAAATTGTATGGCAAGTGGTTAAGAATATAAATTGCACGTTGTAAATAGCCGCAAAAGGCAGTTGTCGATTGTTGATGAATTTTTTAAAGTTAAAAATAAGTCCGATGGCTTTACGATTTTATGAATGCGTCGCAACACAAACAATTCGTTCTTTTCGTTAATCGATATCCGTTTAGGAGAAGAAACGAATTCGTTCGATAAAGTAAACGACTCTAACGAGCGACATTGAACCGTTGCTTCTTTCTCATTTACCCCGATGAAAGAGTAAATCGGAAACGGAGAATAAAAGACGATCGCGCTGATCCGGCCTAAACAGCCACTCGTTTGCATAAGTAGCTCTGCCACGAGCCTGTTTCGTCGAAGCAACTTGAATTTTCTCTCGACTTGCCCGACTAAAAACGATTCCTACCACTTCGTTTCCAGTGACACGACGCCTGTAAACTCGGACGTTCGCCGTAGAACGATGATGAAGCCAAAACCGATCGGTCAGTTTGTTGTAGCAACTCGAATTTTTGTTTGTTTCGCGATGTTAAAGAGCGTGTACCGTGTACGTGCAGTATGTGACGGGGATTATTCTTGATAGGATACAAAAATTAAAAATATGAGGATCGAGCACAGCTCACTGATACATATACCGAATTGAAATTGTTATTTTCTACATAATTTAGATTAATAACGAGCAAGGTTTAACGCGTTGACTGCCATGTCATCCATATGTGGGAGACACTCAAATTTCTGTACATATTTAATAGCTGTATTATTCAAAATTTGTTCGCGTTAATTACTTAGAACTGTGAAGAACAAATATAACAAAGTACCGTGAACATATTTGGTAAGATTTTTTTAAAATGAAAATACTAACTAACGCAATTTTCAATTGCTTTTATGTAGCAGTCAACGTGTTAAATAAATGTGTCACAGATTTAATTAGGTGATAAAGACTGTTGTATATTCGATATTACAGGGAACATTTATAACGTCATTTTTCTTAACACTTTGTTGACCAGTCACGAGTTAATTCGTGTTTGCACGAATTTATGAAACCCGGTGCATAATAGAATATTTGAAAAACTCTGTCCATTCTGTTTAATCAGGTCCACTCTGCTATAAAGAAACTACTTTTCTTGTTATTTAAGCTAGAATCGTGATGAAAAGAAAACTAGAACATGTATAGTATGCTCTTCAAAAGGAAAACGCAGTAAAACGAGATATATTTGCAAAACCTATCGTGTACGGTCACGCGTAGGCGATTTACCATACTAAACACACGCGTTTACCATACTAAAAAGAAATATTGACAGTTCTACAAAAGACATGTCCAAAGTTCCATCTTAATACGTTATGTATTGTTGGAATAATATTATTTAAATATTTACAAAAATAAATCCCTATGGTGAGAGGCACTACATATTTGAAAGAAAGACAGCTATTGCTTTATATTTAGAAACATACAAGCGACAGTCACCGCTTGTGTTACTGGGCGACAATTTTCTTCTATTTTCTCTGCATGCATTTCCAGAAAGTTCCATTCGTTATCAATTAATAAAGTTTATCGGAGTTCATTCGCATCGTTTTACCTCCACGTTCAATTAAGAAATAATAGCCGGTGACATGAGCTAATTTCTGTGTAAAACAGTCGGCCAACAATGTGTTAAGATGAGGTCAGGGGTTTGGCTTGCAACTATGAGTATCTCGAATTAGTCGTTATCGGTTATGCATTTTTAGAATTGATCGTTGGCTATGGGTTTCGGGAACCGATCGTTGTCGACTACACGTTTTTAGAAGTGGACGATGGTTGTTGCTGGATCGGGTAGTCGTTGGTAGTCGTAACAAGTAAATAAACAATAAATAGTATTTATAGAAAGCATAAAAAATGGTGACGGTCCATCGAACGAACGCGCGCGACTTTTTATTTTCGGGATCGGTAGTTCGATACGGAACAAACGTAACAAGAAGATCGTTCATCGCGCATGATCGATAACGCGCGTCGGTTATCTCAGCAAATGTTGTACCGTCGTCTGTTTTACATAAGAAAGAAAATAATATGTTTCAGGATTGGTCAAGCTCGGGGTTCACTGCGTGTTGGGCAAGAAAGTGGCTATCAAGATCATCAACCGGGAAAAATTGTCGGAGTCCGTGTTGATGAAGGTGGAACGAGAGATAGCTATCATGAAACTGATCGATCATCCCCATGTTCTCGGCCTGTCGGACGTATACGAGAACAAGAAATACCTGTAAGTATCCGCACGAAAACGAAGGAGAGACGCGAATTTTCCACGAATTTTTCCGCTAGCGAGCTTGCCCGACTCTTGCTCGAGTTTCATCAAGCTCGAGGAGTCGTTGAACTTTAATTTAGCCGTTCGGGGCGGGGGTTAAAAAAAAATAGACAGAGAAGGAAAGAAAGAAAGACAAGAAAATAGGAGAGAAGGAAAAACAGTGAAATCTACACGCTAGACAAAAAGTGTTTTAGTCACGGTGGCTGACATGGAAATCCGCGGTTGAAAAGACACGAATGCACGGCGACTGAAATTGCACTTGTTCCCTTTCAGATATCTCGTTCTGGAACACGTTTCCGGCGGCGAGCTTTTCGACTATTTAGTGAAAAAAGGTAGACTAACGCCGAAGGAAGCGAGGAGATTTTTTCGCCAGATCATTTCTGCGTTAGATTTTTGTCATAGCCATAGTATATGGTGAGTAACCGATCTAATCGATTTCTATCGCGTTTCGTTCGCGTCCTTGAAAACGAAAGCGTCGCGTGCATGCCGCGTTTCGAACCCTCTCTGTGCACCGTTCTCGTAATTGCTACGCTCTGACTGTTTCGGTTTACCAACTTCGAGCTTGCTAGTGAACTATACCAACGGATTATACCTACGGTACTTTCGATGCATCCCACACGAAATTATCGCGGTTTCTTGCGAACAGCCTGTTGCTGGAATCACGGGGTGAGTCAAAATTATGCCAACGATCTTGATTTTGCTTCGTTTTCTCGAAGAATAAAAGATACAACATTTCCTCAGAAATATGCACAGAAATTAGCCACAATGTGTTCTGGGCTCTAAATTGTGTATAGTCGTTGCTTCGAGCGCATTAATCTTTTTAGGGGTCAGATTTAACCCCTTGCGCTACAATAACGAGTTACACTCGTGACGCACTCGAAGTAGAAATACGGCAAACCTCGTTTATATTTTTAGCACGGTCGAATGCTCAATTTCAGTCTAATTTTCATTTACACAGTTGAGGATCGCTGAATGCAACATAGTCTTCGCATTCATACTTTCTTCGGTCGTATTATCGTTGTAACACCGAATACTTCGTTATATCTGACGCATTTGCCGAATGAAACATAGTGCAAGGGGTTAAACCGTGTAACGAAAACTCTGAGTAAATGCTTTCTCTCAAATAGTGTTCACGTAATTTTGACTCACGCTGTATATCGAACAAATACGCGTTAACTCTTTGAGGCACAGAAATTCAGAAAATAAAATAGACCCATATTGCATAGAACTTTAACGCATTTTGTGTTAAACGAAATTGGTATATTTTTAATAACACGGAAACGATAATATGAATACAGAGGAAAATAATAATAATTTAATTAAATTTGTTGTTATAGGACCTCGAATAGTCTTACACGCACGAGTATGCAGCTATTGCAATATTTTGAAGCAGGACTAAAAATGTCCCACCGTGTATCAAAAAGGTGGGACATTATTAACCCTTAATGCTCCGAGTTTTAATTGTGAATATCGATCTGCAACTCCAACATTGTGTTTCTACTTGCAAGTTTTAAGTATCAGATTTTAAATGCTACAATGATGTGTAAATAATAATATTGAGTCGCACAAAACAATTTTCATTCATCTCACAAGTACTATAATTCTGACTAAAATATTTATATTAACACTAGAAGTACCAACCAGTCAAAATGATTGGTTTCGGGTTTGGCATTTTTTATTACAAAATTTTATTGCCGTCCTTTTGTCAAAATATCTGTCATGCTGTATTGAGCTAATGAATGGTTGTATATGCTAGATGATGCTGCAATATGTATTTATTTATTTTCCTACTTTATTTTTAGTTTTGACATAAGCATGCATTTAACGTCGGTACTTCTAGTGTTAATTATAATAACGCTTAGAGCGTTAAGGGTTAATCCCACCGTGCCCCAAAGAGTTAAATATCGAGTTAAATCGTACACTCGAAATTGGATCGACCGCTTCGGAAAAAAAACGTGTTAAACGAATTTTTATCGAAATTCCGAACTCTGCACGAGGGTTCGCGATCTTGAAGGAACGGGGTTTTATTTCCGAAGAATCATAACGTTTCGATTAAATGTAAAACAAAGAAAACGCATAAAAACGTAGCGAATCGCGTACAGTTACTTTGCCGTCAACAGATTCGATTTATTAACTTCCCTCCTGTCCCCAAAAGCTTCCTATCTAGCTATTCAATTTATCGGTAAATTCAATCCGGCCGAATGTCCATCGATTTACCCGTGCGAAAGGGGCGAAAACATGGAAAGAGCAGACGCGAACAATGCTGCCAAAATTCTTTCGATTAATTTTTTAACGTATTTCACCCGGCAGTACACGCGCAAACCCGGACAAACGGTAATCTGTATTATCCTTTCGCTTCGCGAGACGCATAAACCCCTGCTAAATTCCGGTTAACTCTCGAATTTACGCGTTGTATATCGAAATTTATGGTTGTATATAGTCAACACGCGATATGTATCGAAGTAACACGGGTCGTATCGCCGCGTACCGCGATTTATAAATTCGTCGTATCGAATTTAGTTAACCTATTCGAGACGGATTGCGCACCATTTGTGCAATATATTTCCAAACCAAAAAAAGACCGATTGTACGCCGCCTGTACAATAATAACAGTGGACAATTATCAATCATTCTGGATAAAGAAGTTGTCAAAACATCATCTGTTTTGAAATGAAAAATGTCTTACATTTAGTACGAATTGACTTACGAATTGGCTGATTACAGTCATAAACAAGTCCTTTTTATCAACAATGAACGGTACAAAGACAAAAAATTCGTTCCAAGGAATAGTCTAGAAAAAAATTCGCCGTCTCGAATGGGTTAAGAAAAGTAGAGCGCCGAACGAAAAGAATCCTGGATCGAACGAAATAAGTGACCGTCGAGTATCGAATTAACCCTTTACACCCGAAAACATTTTTACTACCGACAAATGGCAGCTGTAAAACTTTCTGGTTGAACAGTTTGATGCACTTTTTCGAAATTAATTTTTTTTATTGTTAACGGTTTAACGACCGCTCGTCTACGCAGTCTAACGACGTCAGAGGCTAGAAATATTTTCAGAGAATTAATTTTAAAAAACTTCATGTAAATTCACGAAATAATTGAACATGTGCGAACATACACATAAAACAACAAAAAAGGCAATAACAACATTTAATACAACAAATCTAATATTTTTACTTTGTGTGATAATTCTAGAGTAATAATCTGAAATTAAAAACAGGCAATAAAACAACAATTACATAGTATCAAAAACGTAGTGACGAAATACAAAGTCAATAGCAATAACCACATTTATTTACGTTCAGTCATCGCACAGAGAGTGTGGAAACGGTCAATAAATTTCTGCGGTACAATCACACATGTATGAACGGCCATTAAAGTGTTAATCACCAATATTGTCTGTTTCGCTGTATTCAAACATTGTGGCTATAAATTTGGGTAGAAGTTAATTATTTAACCAGTTACCTGTTTTTGACGAGTATACTCGTCATCGTTACACGTGTGTGGCACAGTTTAACTACGCATTGTTCAAAGTGATCAAAACAGTTAACTGGTAAAAATTATTGCATTGACACCTTGAGTGCCACCGTAAAACAGTTTCAATTTCTTCTAGGAAGTATTTTTATTTTCGATAAATTTTACAAACAATTTTTATGATATTCTACCCCGGTTTATTCAATATGCTTTAATGTATTTATCACAATTTTTTAAACTTTGTTATGTTAAAAGTTTCAACTAAAATTAGCGATAGATTTACGTATGAATTCATACGTCACCAGTATGTGGATGACATGGCACTTAAAATGTTAAATCGAATGTCGAATATGAGTCGTCTCTCGAGTGCAAAGGGTTTTAAGCGAAAGACCGATATCGCGACGCGTTTATCCATGTTATCTGTGGCGTACCAAAAAAATCGAGACACGCAGCGATTTGTCGATTTGTCTAGAAATCGAGGGTATCTCCGGGAAAAAGAACAGACGGCAATATGATTTCGTAAATGCGAGGATATGTCCCGTGCGTGCACTGCCGGGTTAACGACTCGATAATGGAGGCGGAAGAAGAGAATCGAAGGCACACACCGGGAGAAAACACGAGGGGATTCCCGAAGGTCTCTTAGTCGGCATTCGGGTAACCTACCCCAATCGAATAAATACAGAAACGAACCTAATTTCGCCGGTAGGGGAAACATTGCCTCGGATCGATCGGGCATTTAAATTAGTTCACCCTAAAACCGTAAACGAGACTAACGTTTAGTCCAGCGAGACGAACGTACCGGGCGATAAAAGTTGAACGTTTTCGCAGTCACAGAGACTTGAAGCCTGAAAATCTGTTGCTGGACGAGAAGAATAATATTAAGATCGCGGATTTCGGGATGGCGTCGTTGCAACCTGCTGGATCGATGTTAGAAACTAGCTGCGGTTCCCCTCATTACGCCTGTCCCGAAGTCATTCGGGTAAGATCAATCTCTTATTTCTTCGAATTTCAGTCTCATCTTTCGTGCTTCGACGCTCGCGAACGATTTTATTTCGGTCGTTCTTCGATCGATATTAAACTTCACCCACGGTCTCGTAATTTTCGATAACGTTAGACTTAGGGAACCCGTCAAAATGGTGGATCTTACTTGTTTCTTATTTTCTTATTTTCAATTATGAAAATTATCGAGATGCTTTTGTCAAAGTGTATGTTAACCTTCATCGAGATGAAGAATCACTGTATAGACCACTTTGCGTATTATACATTATTTATTTTTATAGTTTAGTTTCAATTCAAATGTAGGGGAAAGTTGCCAATATCGTACCTCTTAGAAAAGTATCCGTAATACAAAGTTTTTGTAAGTTTGTCTGAAAATTTAGTTTAGCAATTTTATAGAACACCATTTAAATACCCTATGTATTATATAAAATTACCAGGAATTTAAAAACAGTTGTTGCTTTTAAACGTCGCTTTTAACACTAGATTTACGGACGTGTAATAACCATTTATAATTAATATTTTTTTTTTTAAATTAAAACTAGTAAACTAATCTAGAAGAAAATTAAACTAGAAAATTAATCAAGCACGATACGTAAACTGGCTTATAATGATACTTTATTTTGACAAAAGTTAACATACATTTCAATAAAAGCTTCTTTATAGCTTTTGTAATGTAAAATAAGAAATGTGTCATGAATCATTTTGGCTCGTTTCGTAAATCCAGTGTTAAAATACTATTATAATAGATTATGCTGAAATATTTACGTTTCAATTTATAAACGCTGCTGTTACATGGCACCTGCATCCGACATTTAGCGAGATTTGAATGTGGTACGATTTAGGAGACCAGTATGACATTGGCACCTGTCCACTGTACATTATTTATATATTTTTAAAGTTTAGTTTCAATTGAAATATACGTAGTCATGGAGCGTCCGTAAATCTAGGGTCAATAACACTGTACTACAGCCAAGTGACTTCATAACCGCCACTATGAAGTTCTTATATATTTTTGCGAGCTTAATACGAGTCTAAAATCCCTGTTTTACTAGGACGTACAGTTTTTGAGGAAATTAATATAATTGTGTAAATTAATGAAATTATTTGTAATAACACTTTATATCGTTTTATTCGGAAAAGTTGACAGATTTTTGTCGTGTAAAAATCCACTAAATGGCAGCCATGATAAAAGTACAAAAACTTCGCAAAGTTGAAAATTTGCAATTCTTTTAAACATTAACCCATTAACTGCCAAATTTTTAATTTCATTTTACCGCATGCGTTGTAAAATGTTACATATTTGTATAAGTTCGACAACATCGAAACAAAAATACATTTTGACAACTATAATGCAAGCATTTAATGAATGCACATTTTATTTAATATAACGATATTGCGAGTGATAAAAGAAGAACATGAAATATAAAAGAAGAATAGATCCCCATTCGGGGATCGTGGTACCAAATGAAAAATCTGATTTCAAAACTAAATTTCAGTATTCAGCGCGCAAAAATCTATAAGAACTTCATAGTGGCGGTAATGAAATAAAAAAAAAAGTCAAAATTTTGTGTACAGTGTAATTAATTTCGCGCATCCCCGTTATCGGCGAAGCCAGCTAGTAGAATTATCGTTTCACCTTGGACAACGAGGAAGTGGAGGACTTCCTCCAACGAGGAAGTTAATTAAAAAAACGGGGACGAAAAGCGGAAAATAATGGGTGATTTTCAGGGTGAAAAGTACGACGGGAGGAAAGCGGACGTTTGGTCGTGCGGGGTGATACTGTACGCGCTTCTGGTAGGCGCGTTGCCCTTCGACGACGACAATTTGAGAAACCTGTTGGAGAAAGTGAAGCGCGGCATATTTTTCATACCGCACTTCGTTCCACCCGAGTGCCAGAATCTCCTCAAAGGAATGATCGAGGTCGATCCGACAAAGAGGCTAACGGTAAGACACGTTGGAGGGGATACCGGGTTCGATCTTAAGGGGGACCTCAACTTGGCGAAGAAACAAGTTTCGAGAAAATCGCGTTTAAAGTTTCGGTAAGAGAAGAATATGAGATTCTGCGTTTTCCCGGTAGTCTACTATTATTTCAATGGTTTTCGTATCTACCGTTACTTTGAAAATTCTGCGTAAATACTTCTTCCGAAACATCCGGCTAAACCTTATTAAAGGTATAGAAGCATTTCAATCAGGGATAATAAATAAACAAACTTTTGATCATTACTCGAAGGATCGGAGCGAAGGTGGGTCACATGTATAGGTTCTTACAACAATAGCTTTGCATTCTACTCCAAATACCAATGCATTTCGTATTCTATAGGTTTTAAAGTAACTTTTTAAACAACACAAAAATGACTTTTTTGACTCCATCTACATGGAGGTCTCCCCTTAATTTGCCTCGATCAAGACCGAAAGTTAATCCACGATTCCCTCAGCTGGCGGAAATAAATAGCCACGTGTGGGTGACGGCGGCGGGCAAGGGCGAGTTGGAACTGGAACTGTCGATGATGGACGTGGTGCAGACCCACGTTATTCCGTCCGTGGAAGCAATCGATCCAGACGTGTTGCAGGCGATCGCGAGCCTCGGCTGCTTCAAGGAACGGGACAAACTCATCGAAGAACTCCTCAGCCCGTAGTAAGATATTCGTTGTGCCTCGAACATGATCTTATCGCGACACTCGGCTTCGACGAACAAATTTTTCCGATTTTCAAGATCTTCGCCGATCGCGAATAGGTTAACCCAAGCATGGACAACATACCACCCGCGTAATGAATATATGTGGCCCGCAAACAATTTGTCAATATCAGCATTTAACTTCTAGTAATTAATCGAACGAGTTCTCGATACTTCTATTTTTTTTTTTATAAAAAGGTTCCGTTATGAAGAATTGAAACTTTATTATGTTAATTTGTTGCATTAATTAATTTGTTGATGTACTTACAATTATTCTTAACGCGTTGCCGCACATTTTCAATTTGACGATCGTGCTCAGAAACACATTTTTTTCTCCGAATGGTTAAAGTATGAAAAATCACATAAACGACAATTGATGTGTTATCTCGAATGTTACATCTTTTTTTCGGCGTATTACTGAATAATTAACAAATAAATGCATACACTTCGTACAAAGGATGTTAATTTTTTTATTAACAAATTTCGTAATAAATCTTGACATTTATGCTGATTGTCATCGAGATAAAAAACCTGTAGGTGTTTCAGGTGTAGGTGTAGGTTTCATCGTTTGTTCATTCACTTTTCAACTTCATTTTTAACATCAAAATAATTATACATTATACGTCGGTAGTTTTAGTGTTAATGAAACCGACGTACCGCGATGCACCAAAATATTATTATCTACCAACGTCAGAGTGCACGCTTATACGTAAAGTACGTGAGTTCCACGTGGACCTTCATGTCCATGCGTTTTTCTTTCCGCAGCCACAACACGGAGAAGGTGATATATTTCCTGTTACTCGAGAGGAAACGAAGAAGACCGGCATGCGAGGATGAATTGGAAGTAACGAGAGGAGGAGTGCGAGGATCCGTGGGACAATCGGAAGCGGATCCACCGAGGAAACGAGTAGACACGTGTCGAGTGAACGGAAGCACGGTGTTGAACCTCGGAGAAATCAGCTATGGATCTCCTCTGACTCCCAGAAGACAGCCCAGGTATATCACGAGCAATGTCCAACATTCTGCCAGCATGTTTGCCTCCCTGAGCGACAAAGATTCCTGTATCGTCCCCCGAGAACTTTGCGTTCCTATCGTTCAGTGTGCTAGTAGGACATATTTAACCCCTTGCGCTAATATTAACGAGCTACACTTGTGATGCACCCTCGGTTCAAATATGGCAAACCTTGTTTGTACTCTTTATCACATTGCTGAGAATTTTTCACAGAAACTATTATAGTTTGCATCACTCGCTATTATTTCGTAATTCAATGTGGAATTAAAACAATCCAAATGAACTCCGATAAACTTTATTTGGACGTTATGAATTAAGACGGAACTTTGAACATGTCTTTTGTATAATTTTCACTATTCCTTTTTAGTATGGTAAACTGTATAACAATCACGTGTAATGATACATAACAGGTTTTGCAATTATATCTCATTACACTGTGCCTTCCTTTTCAAGAGGATACTTTGCACGTTCTACTTTTCTTTTTGTCACGATTCTAGATTAAATGACAAGAAAAGTAGTTTCTTTATAACAGAGTGAACTAGATTAAACAGAACGAAGAACATTTATTTAAATATCCTATTACGCACTGGTTTCCGTAAATTGAAACGGAAAATGCAAGTGTAAACACAAATTAACTCGTGACCAGCCAATAATGCATTAACTCATTAACTGCCAGTCAAATTTCAATAGTTTTGCATTGACTGCCGTGATATAGGAGAACGCATATATTTTCACGAAATATAATAATATTTAGTTACAAATTTAGTATTAACATGGGTATACATTTCCATCTTGGTTTCCACTTTTATCCATATCAACCAATCCACTGGCAACTACTAGATGCATGCGGTAATAGAAAAAAGTAAAAACTGCGAGATAACTTGTAGCTGTTAATACGGCTGAATATTCAATTTCAGTCTAATTGTAATTACAGTCCGATTTCAATTTGCACAGTCGAGAATCGCAAAACGCAAAACGACTTAACATTCGAACTTTTTTTAGTCAGCTGAACGTTGTAGCAGTGAATAGTTCGTTATGTCAGACACACTTGCCGAATAAATCATAGCGCAGAGGGTTCAGCGACAACGCGTGGAACGACGTATTAACGTCGACATGAGACCAAACAGCCAAAACTCGTATCGATCGGACAAACAACGTCGTATATCGTATCGTTATTAATTGGGTATCCGCGCTACGATACGCAAACCTTCTCAACTTTTACTGTCTCGTATTCACGTCGTACCTTCTCGAATCGTCGCTCGACGATGGTTGATCCTGTCCCTTTTTTAAATCGCGATCATGCTATCAAAAAATACAGTGCTGTAGCGTTTGATCGAGTTTCGAAACTACGATACTACCTAAGTGTCTAATTGGTACCTACTCGGATCCCTGATTTGTCGCTCAGAGAGGCGATGCAATTCTCCCATCTACAAATTTTTTTTTTGGTGAAGAAGACACGTATTTTTCAATGGTGCAGACATTATTATAGACCTTAGAAAGTTTAGAATATCGAAGGTTCAACATAACAGCAATAAAATACCATTTAATGATTTTGCAAATTACCGTTGAGTTTGAATTGGGTCATCATCCAACAACTCCTGCAATTGCTCGTCTTCGCACTTATGTGGTCTACCAGAACCTTCACTGTTTGTTACATTGAAATCACCACTTTTAAATTATCGAAACCGTGTCTCGCATGTTCTAATCGATGGAGCGTGTTCACCAATGTTTCTACCAGCAAACGATGACTTTCAACAGCCTTTTCCTTTTGATCGAATAAGAAAAGCAACGCGTGCCTCAAATGTTCTTTTTCGGGCACAATATTCGGCATGATCACTGAACGATAAAACAAAGACACTAGATTTTTGCGGACTCAACTTGTACGTGCTTGTTGTTTAATATCGGACGAACATAACGACGTTTGATTCGAATTAGTACGCTGCGTACTTTTCGCTCAAACCGTCTCTTAGCTCAACCGGAAAAAAACTTATACATACGCCTGGTAGCCTGATTTGGCAATTCGTCGCGTTTCTATTTTTCTAACACAACGTCGACGAGGTCGAATCGATTAAAAAATTCCTCGCCATCGAACGGAAAATCGGATGAGGTTTTCCGTTAACCGGTGTACAGTCAATTTGCCCGGCGAATCGTATCGAAAGCCATCCGTGGGCTTCGTCGAAGCTTAGGATCGCGTGACCCGCTCGCGAACACCTCGCGTGTACGATATCACACGTGCTCCCTGCTCTTTTTTATGCCGTTCCCCGTTGTTCGGCACGTGCAACCTCCACGCGGACGATTAGCTCTCGACCGATTCGAACTGTGTCTCGAATGTCGTGCGACGCGGAACAGTAGACTTTTGTACGCGTTCGACGCGCCGATCGATCGAAACTCAGCTTGATTTCGTGGAGATTGTACGCGTAACTATTCAGGATACAAACGCTAATCCTGTTTATAGGACTCTGGGTGAAAATTGTATTAGCGGTACAAGGGTCACCACGATACGGATTTTCCATAATCCACGCTGCATCGGCTACCGTTAACACGTTGACTGTCATGTCACCCATACGTGGATGACATTCGAATTTCTGTGCAGATTTAATACTTATATTATTCAAAAGATGTTCACCTTTCTAACTGTAAATACTCACAGTAGTTACTTGGAACCGTGAAGAACAAATATGACGAAGTATCGTGAACATATTTGGTTAGGTTTGTTCAAAATGAAAATACTAACTAATGCAATTTTCAATTGCTTGTCGCGAACCTGGAGTTGGCGATTGTACCGAATTAAATACAATGTTTTACAAAAACTAGTCTCTTTATTAATTTCTCGAACTGACTTCGCTGAATGCTGGTTGTCGAGAAAAAGCCGGGTAGGAAAAACTGAGAAGAGGGGTGCTAAGATTTAGGTTGACTAATGAAGGGATGGAGAAAGCGCAAAAAGGAGAGAGTTGGGGACTAGGGAAGGTGGTAGATTGTAGCTTTGCTGGAGGTCTTTGGGACCCGGAAACTGTCTGTTTTATGTCTTATTGTTAGAAATAGAAAGTTCAGGAAAGGCCTTAGGAGGGTTGACGAGCACATGTTTAATTTTTACAGACAAAGCACTTCAAATTGCGTCGAAGGTTTTGGGAGTATCTGACACCTCCCACCCTTAAATTAATTTACGGTGTTACACAACGGAAATTAATAAAATTTTACAATATTTAAAATCGCTTTCTGTACCTATATCATACGTAAGCCATGTAAATAATTTTATAATATATGGATACATGTTTTTGGGGTATCTGACATGCTTTTATAGTGTATAGTCTATATAGTGTATAGGGCGATCGAGGGGTCTCATTATGATTCTATTACATGTTCAACGTTGATATCGTTGGACCGAACAATTAAACGGGTTCTTTGGGACTTTTTACGCTAACTAGAAACGCGTTAGAGTAGTTGGTACGTCGCCTGTTAGGACTCTTATCGATGATCACCCCTACGAACACGATCCGATTGGGCATTAAGTAGGGCAGCGATCAAACGTTAAGTAATTCCGATTCGTCGTGAACAATGAGAGACACGGTTCGTCGAAAATAGGTGACTAATAAATTTCTCGATGGCTACGGAATGACAGTCGGTGCGTTAATGAAACGCCCGTGTTCGCGTGGCGCAACTCGCATACGTTACGCGGCATATGTCACCACCTGCGGCACGTTTTACCCTGTCAGGCAACGTATTAACGCCGCAGTTCTATTTGCGGTTCGAGCTTCCGTAGACCTTGAAACTTCTAACGAAAACCTACCGCCTTAGCGATTTTATTCGGAAAAGTTCACAGAATTTCCTCTTGCAAAAAGCCACTGGATAACTGGTACGGTAAAAGCACAAAACATCTTCAAAGTTGAAAATGTACAATTTTCTTTAATATTAATTTTCTAAAAAACTGTACGTTTAGTATTAATTTTCTAAAAAAGTGTAAGGTGTACTTAATATAATGTGATTCGTAATATATGTTATGTGCTTTACTAACTTGTAAGATCTATGTGTTTTCGATGTTGCTACTATTCTGATTGTCTCTGTTCGAACATCGAAGCAGGGAACCTCGGTATCGACAAAAACTGTTTGCTACTGATGGAAAATGAATTTGTGCCGTGTTAGTAGAAGGGAAATTTGTGATTTGATAGGGTCAGGAAGTCGTGATTTTTTGGTTGAAGCGGGAGAGGACAAGTAGGAAAAAGGAAAGAGTAAGAGGTTGTTCGTTTTTTGTCGCATGGTTTTAAAAATCATACCGTCCTAACGGTTGGGGATGCTAATAAAAGTTGACCGAGTCAAGGTTTATGATAGGTGTTAAACATTCTGGTTCTATGTTCTGATTGCCCTGACCTGAAGGGTCTACGAGGCAACAGTGCGCCGTAACACAGCTCGTACAGAATTTATTATAAATCCGGCCCACCGAAGTGGCACGCGGATATGCTTGTTAGCGCCAACGTATTTTGAGGATCGACGAAGGCAATTAGCCCGCCGCTATTTTGTTTTCGAACGATTTATAACAGGGATGAACTGTGTGAGGTTTAAATGCAGAGGATGTTTTTGAAAGAGAAAGCGAGACGACAGATGATGGCTATTGACTCGCAGTCAAGTAGCTATCGGATGTTGTAGGACTGCTTGTCTGTCCGTTTGGAAGTTTTTAAAAAAGGCACGCAGTTCAGCATTGCGTTGCCTAAATGAATAGGAACGTTGTTCCTTAAGGATCTGGCCACGGAGTGGGGAAGGCAGAGATGCCTTCTGGTAACAGGACTAAGCTTGACCTCTTGGCACTTACCCCAGAACCTTAATCGAGAAAGCATTAAAAAAAAGAATTTTTCTAACATGCTTCCTCGCCGTATAAGGCATACGTTAAATAAAACTAGCCACCGACCTCCAGCTGAACACTGCTTCCAGTAGGGGCAAGGTAGATTAACGTCTGAGAAGACATCGCCTGAGTCGGCACTTATAAGGAATTTTATTATTGTCTCATTGGCATTTTCGTTGGAATACTGACTCACCCAACAAAGTTCCCAAAGTCGTATAGCCAGAGCCCCGTTTGCCACCGTCAGAACGGTGCCCAGGTCACACCATGACGAGGTAGGGTTGGCACTTGGCATCACCGAGGCGTTCTGCGAACCTCGATTTGCCTCTGAGACCCGAACAGCTCGTGTAATAAGTTACTCTTTTAGGTGTAAAATTTGAAAAATGTTAACAAGACGCAATTTGTTACAGCACGAAACATCACGCCCGTCGTTCGCCGAGCACCGGTTGCCACACGCACGCGTCTCATTCGCACGCCTCGACGCCGGGCAGCTCGCCGTTGCACGGCTCGAACGCCGTCGCTGGTCTTCTCAGCAGCCACAGGCCGCCTACGTCGTCGCACTCTGGACAAACGGCGAGTCCTCATCGACTGTCGACGGTGACGAGCACCGCGGGCAACGGAAACACCGCCAATCCACCGGCCGCGGTTCCGGTCCCGGCTCTGCCCAGCGTGGGAATAGAGATAAACGACGTTCAACAGGGTGAGTTTTCTACTCCGCGTCGGAATTTTACCGCCCGACTTACTTTTACGATCGCTCGTTGCTCCTCGAGAATCGGTGATCTCCTTTGCGCGAACGCTCGTTACGATCGAGCTAAATCGTTGAGGTAGCTTCGCAGTTTTCTGACGCTATCGGAACACCAGTTTTCGATAATGATGATAAGCATGGATTTATGATAATGGTAAATAGAAATCACGCGTTCAGATTTAAATTGAACTGAGTAATATATTAAACTAACAAGATACACAACGATTAATACCTCCGACGCATCAACGCTAATATTTTCTACACAACCACGCTATGTTCTGCACTCCGCAACGATGCTAATAATATTAGGCCGAGTCATAAGTAACTTCCGTTCTTTTATCGCCCACTATTATGTATGACCTTCTCCCATCTTACCGACAGATTATCAATTTCTTCCTTGTAAAATCAGATTCATTTGGACTGGAAGAATTCTTCGACAGCTTTCGATAGTTCAAAAAGTTTTGAACGGGGTTTCATTAATTATATTAGAGCATGCTTTGCTAGTTGATCCAAAAAATAGTAAGAACATATCGATTCACGGTACATACACCTCTATCACTAATGGTATCCTAGATATCCGACAAAATATGTTCTGCGCCCCCACTTTCGACAGCGAATATCAACCCCTTAAAGTGAATATTAGCAAAAAGTGCCGCGCTATACCCTTAAAGTGAATAATATGTCAAATTTTCTGAGAACTACATTTCTACTAAGTTTTATCAAAAATGGTCAGTGACACTTCGGTATGGTCGCTTGTTAGACTGTCCTTACTCAAGCTTTTTGGCTAAAACGCCCGACTTTCCGCCGCCTTTTTCTTTTTCTCTTGAAGCCGGGTTTTTCCTCAATCTAAAAAGTCGTGTGGAGAAGGTGGCACATGTCTTCCTTGCGAGCCTGCGTACCTCTCATTACTGCCGCGACCCTGTTGCAAAACTACGGTAGCCTATACACATACACCTATGGATCTCATTATCCTACACGAGTTACATCGATCGAGACGTTGTTTTAAATTACCGTCAGTTTATTCGCTCGAAACTGAACGACGAGGACAAACCGGGGAAAAGAAGTCGCGAAAGAAGCGAAAATAGGCACACTCGAAACGCGTCGCTCAATTTAACGAAAAAAATGGGGTAGTTGAAGCAAACTGCAGGTGTACAGAGTGTTTATACGGAAGAAACAAAAGGTCCGGGAGGGTAATCGGGAGTCTCGTCGTTGACTCGTCTGAGTACGAGCCTTTATCTTGCTAGAAAGGGCTAGTAAGCCGGGACGGTTTTTAAAAAATGCAGGTGACCTGCACACTCGCGGCGCGTAACGAGCACACACTGCGTACGAATCTTCGTTAAAGGGTTGGTGCACGCTCGGATGCGCCCCTATCCAACGTGTTTCTTTTTATATACCCTCCCTGACCTCGCGGAACAACGAGGTTTCGGAAAAACGAAACGAGTCGAAGTGAGACCCGCGCTTTTGTTCGGGACAATACGACGCGTTATCATCGGTACGTAATTTCCGCGAGCAGAATCGCCGAAACGCTAAACGATAATAAAACGATGATAATACGATAGCAAAACGCTATAACGATATAGACTGCCGCTCGGAAGTATGTGGACACTTACCATGTTCGTGGAATTTGTGATATACATATGTTGTAGATGAATATTTAGAATAAGTGAGCCACCTCCGATTTCGATCACCTTGAAATATGATGTCAATCTCATCATTCTGAACAACTTTTCTAAAATATTGAAATACGAGTTGACTTTGTAAATTCAAAGTTGATTTTCTTGAAAACAAAGCCTCGCGCGAAAAATTGTTTTCAATATTTTCAACTTGTTTTTTCATGAAGAATCAACCCCTTTTCTCGTGTACCTTCAGTTACCAAATGCCCGATAAAAAGGAATAACGAAACAAAAACATTTATCGAATATAAAAATACAAAGAACAAAAATCACTTTAATCGGCGCTCGTATTATTCGCTTTGTACTTTCTTCACTCTCTGTAAAGTCTGTCTGAAAAGTGTACTGGAAAGTCTCGCTATAGACTTTTATTGTATAACGACGGAAAGTTTATCGACGCATCGATCGGAACGCGAAAGTTTCGAGAGATCGACTACGTCGAGCTTCGTGAACGCGAAAGATGATAGGAAGTTTAACGAAATACGAAGTGAAAACAGAATAAAGCATGTCCCGTTTCGCAGTAGTCGCGGTCGGTGTTACACCGCCAGGATCGCCTCACACCGGAGCTGGATCCGGAGCCCATCACTGGAGATCTAGGCTGACGACCATCAAGAACTCCTTCCTTGGCAGTCCACGATTTCATCGACGCAAATTGCTCACCAGTACCGAGGAGGTAAGCACCCTGACACTTCTCCGCGATTTTCGAGATCGACTGGGAATTTGTTGTACTCGCTTTTCGAGACTATTTGAATATACATATTGTTATATTAACGCTAGAAGTACCGGCATTATCAAAATTACTACAGAGCCCATATGGCCTTTGTATAAATTTCCTACTTCAAACGACGAAATTTGTTAAGATGGTTTTCTTGACATCTGTGCTGATTGTTATCACGACGAAGAATCAATAAGGGTATTCTTTTATGTTTTAGCGTTTGTTCATTTATTTTTCGGCTTCATTTTTAACATCAAAGTAACTGTGAAGTATATGTTGTTAGTTTTAGTGTTATATGCATACTTACTTTAAAATTGAAAATAAAGTAGAAAAATAAATAAATGCTGCAGCATCGCCTAACATATACAACCATTCATTATCTCGATAGAATAAGACAGACATTTTGACAAGAGGTCGGCAACAAAATTTTGTGATATAAAGTGACAAATCTGAAACTAGTCATTTTGACCGGTTGGTAGTTCCATTTTGAAATAGAAAGGCAACGGGGCCCTCAATGTACTTAGTACTCCAGGCTCCTAAATCTGGATAAGTTAGAGCCTCATAGACTTTGATGGCAGAGTTAAGCCTTTTATTTGATATACAGTGCCTCTCAACGTAGATATTCAATTTTGCGTCAAGCAAATAATATTATTCCAATAGAGACAGAAATAATTCGAGTGATTCGAGATAGAAATTCGTAGCTTTCTCTTATCGTTAAACGGCCGTCGTCGTTTCCGCTTCGGATATCCTCGAGTTACTAAAACTTTCACGATATTTTTTCTAACATACAGGTACACCTCACACCGGACTCTTCCCCGGAACTTACAAAGAAGTCGTGGTTTGGCAGCTTGATGACCACGGAAAAGGACGAAACGTTCACCGTTCTCGTTAAAGGGAAAGCGCTGGCCAGCGTCAAAGCGGATCTGATTCACGCTTTTTTATCGGTGAGTTATCGAAAAACAGTCGTTCGGATCCTTTACGACCCTGGAAGGGATCCGCGAGAGCGGTAATTCTCGACCAACGCGTTTTTGTTCGCGACTTTATCGAAATAATAAAATCGTGAACTCGTTATAACGCCGTTAAACGGTAACGGATAATTCCACACGCTATCCCGTAATTATAATAGTTCGCCGATCCGATTTACCGAATATTTTTCGCGTTTTATCGATAAAAGTTTGCTTAACGGGAACAACGAAAACTGTTTTGATCGACAGATAGCGGAATTATCTCACAGCGTGAGCTCGCCGATGTCCTTCAGAGTGGAATACAAAAGAGGAAGCACGGCACCGGCAATGTTTCAAAGACAAGTACGCTTTCAAGTGGACATTAGCGCCATTTCGAAGCAACCGAACGAACCGCTGTTCGCCATCACTTTCACTCTATTGAGCGGTAAGTCAACTTTCTCCTATCGATTAACCGCTCGTTGTTTTCAAACAAACAGTAAGTATAACTTCTCGGGGATATAAAACTTTTACGCGATCACCGATACACGAACGCGAATCTTCGAGACATCGACGCCTCTAACGTCTCTCTCCCTCTCTCTCCCTCTTTCTCCTTCTTCTTCATCTTTGTCTCTGAAGTTTACACTATTTGTTTAACGCTAGAAGTACGGGCATTAAATGCGTACTTACTTTAAAATTGAAAATAAAGTTGAAAAAAAAGTAAATACTGCAGCGTCATCTAGTATATACAACCATTCATTAGCTCGATAAAACATGATAGATATTTTGACAAAATGGCGGCAACAAAATTTTGGAATACAAAAATATCAAACCCTAAACTAGTCACTTTGACCGGTTGGTAGTTCTAGCGTTAAAAATAAATGGTCATTACACGCGCGTAAATTTAGTTATTACAGGATAAAGGATCATAGTATAAGCCAAAATGTAATTTTGGTAATCAAAAGGTTGGACGTGCGTTTAAAAAACTTTGCTTCGAATACACATTTTAGTACCGAATTTTAATCGACACACCGATTTTATTTATTTTTCCTGATACCATTGAGACTACCACTGTCTGAATGATCTTCCTTTAGAAACAATATTAACCCTCTTAGTGTCACGATATATCGGTTCGAGCGTAGGCCACGATTAAAATCCTAATAACAATACATTTGTAATACATGGTAAATAGTTTTGGTATCATATGAAACAGTATATTCTGTACTTTATCGTTAATGTATATTTTTATTTTTAGTACGTATTATGAACGATTTTATGAGTCCTGAAACTTGTTATATTTTTTATGCGTACGCGTTTACGCGTCTCTAAAATTTTGGTTACTTACTTTTTATTTTTTTACATTTATCCTTTATATAATGTGTTAGAATAAACAACAATTCAAATTCATTCTTAGTAAAATAAAAAAACATTACATTCGTATTTGAAATAGTAACTACATATTGTTTTTTTTTTCATAACGTGTGACAAAAATTCCAAATTCACGCTGGCATTTTTGGTATTACCAAATTTCGGTGGCACCAAGACGGTTAACATGAAACAGTCGTAAATCGAACGGTATAATCGGTAATCGAAACGCTAATAATTCTCGTTAAAGAATGCATTACGCGGGGCCGTTTTTATCGCGTCGAAGAACTCGTTAAACGTTTCCTAAGGGACGAAACGCGCCTCGTAACGAGCTCGTCGTTAGAAATAAGAACCGCGTGTACCGCGCGACGCACCTCGAATTTCCATGATAAAAAAGCTAAGGGTAGAAAGCACCCTCGGAAGCAAAACCGCGGAACAAGGGTAGAGATCGTAAGGTGGCGGCGTTCCGAAGTTGGCAGCCGTCCAAGCGCAACTAGATCGATGTTACCTTGGCAAGTAAAACCTTACGCCTTGTTCGTATGTAGGTACATATGTGCGTACGTAATTCGATAGAAATCAATTACCGTCCTCGACGTGCCGCGGAATATTTCGAGCAATAATGCCGTTCCGTTCCGACGTGGCGGATAACCTCGACGAAACGTTGTTAAGGCGGAAAGTTACACCAACACCTAACACCTTGCGATGTAATGAAACTTCGAGACTCGACTTCGGAATTTTAGAACTTCGCACAATTTATGAGACTCCGTATACGTTACGAGTGTTATTGGGTCGCGTGAGGGTAAGATTTTTCTCAATAATCGGTATCCGGTTAGAAAAGTTTGTCTCGCAAACGATGCGGGTATAGTTAGACCACTAACCCTTTGCACTCCAATGGCGATTCACGCTCACCACATTGTTTAACCCTTTGCGCTCCGAATTATATTTCTATTTTGTTACCGACAGCTCCAAAAGCATTTAAGTTTTGTGATATTCACTCGTTACAAGCATTTAGAGGTTTCCTGGTGTATAATTTTCAGACATTTAGCAGGTTCGTATATGCTGGGTAACAGTAAATCGATTCGATAAGAACGAATGAATTTATTGGATGTATACAAAGATCATATAAAACTAGTACTTGCGGCATTTGTACCGAGAGGTCTCTTGTTTTATTGCTATAATATTGCACTAATCCAGTAAGCTCTCTAGTGGGATAAATCGATAATTAAAATTAAATGGAGGAGGTACGAATGTGCAACATCTATCTGTTTGTATTGAAAAATTGTCGAGTGAGACTCGACAAAGGAGCTGCTGAGATAAAAACCGATGTCGAGTCACGCTCGACATAGGAGCGCAAAGGGTTAACCCATTTGCATCACACAGAAAAGTGAAAAATTCGCTCTTACCACCAAAATTTTATTGATTGTATTTAAACAAAAATGTTTTAAAATATGAAAAATAAAAGTAATATTACATAAATAAAGAATTTTTACTTCATTATAGATTCACAATTATGAGAAGAATGGAATCTAATTATTTTGGACAACATGATAATATTTGAAATTTCTTTGAAACTTTGATCCTTTTCACCAAATCGATTAGTTTCAGTTACAATATGATCAAGAATTTCCTTTGTCAAAAACAGTCCGTAAACGTTCTGTCTAGTAAAATTTGTTATGTTTTCATTTGCACCACCAACAGATATAAATGTATGCAATATAGATTTGTCATTTTTCTCCTCCCACTCGAAATCGCTCTCACTTTGATTACACTATCGTTACTACCAGAAGAAATCGCCATAGAACGTCTGCGTTTTTAGGTCTAATTACCTCTTCACTGCTGTCGGAAACGTAGTCATCCATTTTTTTTATTTTTCTGTGTTATTTTACCCTGAAACTATGTGCAATCACCTCTTTTCATTGACTGCGAGCCAAATATGCATGGGTATAATATATGTACGCTTTGGTGATAAAGGCCTAAGTGGAATGAGCGCATATATGCGCTCTGGTGATATTACCAAGCAAAATGCGCACGTATATGCGCTTATGATGCAAATGGGTTAATACAGGAATTTCGAATAGGTATTTTTTAACAACATCTATAACGTTGTACATATTATGTATAAACATGATGAAACAGCTAATAATGCCAATTAATAATAGACAGATAATAACTTTGACAGAACTTATCAAATCATTCAACCAAAAAGTTTTTGGGTTGTTATCTGCTAACAGTGAAAATACCTTCGAGTGTAAAGAGTTAAACCACTTCCCTTGTGCATCACAACTAAGCCCGTAACGGAAGAAAAAAATAAGGACATTCCGCGTTTCCAGCCTGTATCCCTCCAGTTTTTCGAGTAATTGCAGCCCGTTTGCCATTTGTTTCAGGAAACATCCGACGATTCCGGCGAGTATGCGAGCACATTCAGTCGCAGGTTTGCTCGAGGAACGTGGGGATCAGTCTCGGAGGACAGAGCAGAGCAGCGCCGCCGAGTCCTCGTGCATCGCGAAAATTTACCACGGAGATGAGCGAAAGTTCCAGTTGCGGTAGCGACACTAGCGAACGACTGTTTCTCAGTCCGCACCCAGCTACCAGACAGGTAGTCTGTTTCAACAAGGTAGCGCATCATCTTCCTCCTCCTAGTCACCATTATCACGATAATTACTTTGCTCCGTTTCAAACCTGAATCGTCGAGGAAACTGCTCGTACAAGGTGAAACGCCAATCGAATCGAGACACTTTTCGTTCGTTTTCAGGGGGGACCTCCATGTGGATGGAGTCAAAAGAGTCATTTTTTTTTTGTTTAAAAAGTTACTTTAAAGCCTGTAGAATACGAAACACATTAGTATTTGGAGTAGAGTGCAAAGCTATTGTTGTAAGAATCTATACACGTGCGCGGGAGTAATGATCAATAGTTTGTTTATTTATTATCCCTGTTTGAAGCGCTTCTATACCTGTAATAAGGTTTGGTCCGATGTTTCGGAAGAAGTATTTACGCAGAATTTTCAAAGCAAAAAAGACTACAATTTTTCTATAAAATGTTCTACTTCTTGTTCCGAGGTCTGCCATTTTTCCAATTCTTAATATTTTTTCGGTATCTTAAGTTCATCCATTTACTACAACTACATACTAATAAAATTTCACCGTTTTAGAAGTCGCTTCATAATGCTTTTAGCACAGCAAAATGAAGTCGAAGTATTGCTTAAATAGTCCTCAGAACCGTGGAAATATTTATTCGCTCCTTATCCTTAAAAAAAATCGGCTTAATTTCGGCTTTCTACACGGAGGTCCCCCCTTAAAAGGCTGCTTCCCGAGAAAAGTCAATGCTCGTTGACCCGAAGAGGGTTCGTTGACTTCTTCTCGGGGAGCACGCTCCGTCGAGATCGTTCGTTATCTCTTTTATACTAATTATCGCACTCGTCAACTCCCGTTCACGAATCACGACCCTCATAGCTTCACCGTACACGGCACCTCTAAAATAGCTAGAACGATCACGTTATGCCACCGAAGATAGATGCCATCGACGAACAATATTTTTGTAGACTGCAGCATTTTATAGTTCACGCGTGTTCTTTGGGTCATTCCACGCCGAGCCGATCACCTTTTCACCTCGTCATCAGCAATTTTGTTCGAAAGCTTGTAATTTCTTAACAAATTCGAAATCGCCAAAATGATGACTTAACCCCCACCCCTTAATTTCACGTAGAGCATAACATATTTTGATTCAAACAAAATCGCAGATGGTGAGGTCAAAAAGTGATCGATTTGGCGTGGAATGACCCCTTTATGATTTCTGCATCGGGCAATCGCTGAGCGATTAACTCGTTCGTCACTCAAATCTATCCTTCTATTTATATGCATATAAATTTACATTTATATTTATACTTATACCTATACATACATATACTTATATTTTAATATTTTTTTTGTGTATTTTATATTTATACTTCGGTGCTCTTCCCGTTAAATTCTTTTGAAAATCCCAATTTAAAATCCTTTTTCACTCGATGAAAAGGAATGTCATCCATATTTGGGTAACTCGGCGGCGAACGTGTTAAACGAGTACGCTTTTTCGATTGTTTGAAACGAGCGGTTTTGGCCTGCACATCGACTACCCGGCCATTATTTCACGCTTCGACGACCACGCGTTTTGTACGATTCCGATTTTGCGAGCGAAAAACGACGCAAAAGTAATTAATGATGCAACTTGATGTGCAGGTCTCAATACGCGGTTATCGCCTCGATCCGCGAATCCGTACTAATTCGTTCTGCTCGAATATTTCACCAGAATAAAAATTATATTTTAACCTATTAATTGCCAGGTTTCGGTTTCAACTTTATCGCGTGGGTTGTAATATAATATAATATTGCTAATACATAAAAATACATATTCAAACTCCCATTTGGAGGGCGCAGCAGCAAATGGGTCAAAGATTATTTTATATATTATTTGATTATTAGATGTATAGTTGTTTCAAAAAGTTAACAAGACAGCTCGGATTCGTGCATCGACGTTACAAGTGATGCGCTAGCAACGATAAATTAAACAGCATTAGCTGATCATCTACCACCGGCTTCTCGCGTTAACCTTCGAATGGCGAACTCGGGTCTTCGCCGACTCAACCTGTGACTATTTTTTTATATTGACCATCCTTCACATTGAACTGGTGATAACAGCCCTCAAAGTTAAGAGCTGAAGTATATTTTTTGGAATATCTGTGTAACTAAAGGAGATAATGGAAAGCTTCTTTTTTTAATTGTGAGTCTTTAAATAAGTAATTATTCTGCAAAAGAAAATTTTAATAAACATCGTTCGTTTAAAAAATATATTGAAAATTTACAGTTTAAGTTTAATTTGTTTACTAAATGTTAATTTATTTTCTTGTAACTTCGCGTACATAAACTGTAGACAAAAATAGAGGATATGTGTTTTTTTAATCTTTTGTCTTTAGCGAGGTATATTAGTTATATAATTTGAAATCGTCTCCTGTGCCTCGCTGTTAGAGCGATCGAAACCGCATTCGCAGAACGGTGCGCACCCTAGTATCGGCTCTGGCTGTACAACGTTTGGCACCTTGATACAGCTCCACATCGAACGGTGCTACTTTAAAAAAGACTCGTAATAATTTCTGCAATTTCGAACGATTTCGAAACACGTCTCGTTCGGGTCGGCATCGACCCATGTCCGTCATTCGATGGTGAATCGAGGGGCGTTCAGGTGCTCATCCGTCGTTCGAATTGCTTTCAGATCGATTCGGACATCGAATCGGACACGTCCGTGTTCGACGTGAAATCGCCGAGCAGGGAGAACGGTCGTCGAAGCTCGACGTCGACGAACAACAACAATCCGTTGCCGGGGGACGCGACGCCGACGCCCGGAAGTCCGACGAAGGCGGTTCGCAGCAACTCGGAGAGTCAGAACACGCCGGAAAAGAAATGCGTAACCACGATGAGCGGCAACAATATAGCGTGATACTATCAGAACTTCCGTTTCGAGTTTCGATCGAGCCTGAAGAATATATGGGACAGCACCCAGAGATTCTGGTGAGTCTCGTGCGAGCAGTTCGCGATCGAGAAATGATCCAGCGATACCGCTTAGAGATACTAGCAAAATAACACGATACTTTTACGAGAGATGGAGAGTGCGTGTGTGCGTGTGTGCGCGTGTGTACGTGAAAGAAAGAGAGACAGAGAGAGAGAGAGAGATGACTTCGACGGAAATCAAATCGAGAGTGAAAGACTAACGCGAATAGCGACGACACGAACGACGAACAAAGAAAATTAAAACTACTTTGGACGAGTTTGTCGACAACGCGCGGTTTCTTCAGGAAATAACAAGATTCGATCTATTGATATTCAAATAAGCAACGAGTGACATCAAATATAAATGATTCGAGTCAGTTGATCGCGAAATCGAATAGAAAATCATGATAACCGTAATCTTTGATCGATTAATCTTTATCGCGATCAATTGGTATTTGTACAGATTTTTTTAAATCGCTCAATGAACGATTCGCTTTTCTTTTCACGTGCAATATGGTGAGTGTACTTGAAATGAGAGTACTAGCCCATCCACAGCCATAAATGTTTCTTAATTGAAAATTACGTCGATTTTTTTCGACGCTTATAATAGCTTCTATTAGTTCCCTCGTTCGTCGACCGTTTTCTTATCTATTTGATTGCACTTATTGTTAATCGTAAAAACTCGCTGGAATTCTTAATTCGATAACGTTTTGCCCCACTCTGCTATGTGATCTATGTAGTGATATGACAGTATAAACATAATTTAGATAAATCGTTGAACCAAGGACGATGAAAAAATATTCGTAAAATCACTACAATTGAAATACTCGTTTGAAATAGACAGCTTAAACGGCTGACCGATAAATTGGTTGTTGTTATCATTAACCCTTATTTGGATATCATACGTACATGACGCAAAAGCATCAGAAACCGCGTTCAAATCGTATCGTTTTCGACACAATTTCGCGATAAAAATGTCTAAAAGAACGATCTTGTTATTTTCGAAGCAGACCACGTAAATAATCGATGAACGATGAAAAACGGATTCCCTGATCATAAAACATCAATTGAACGAGAATTCTCAAAAGCCGTTTCAATCGATACGAAGCAAACCGATTTATCTTCGTGAGAAGAGATACAAGAACTCGAGGACCCGAAAAAGATTCATTCGCTTAGAGGGAGAATAAGATGCATCCGTATAAAACCAAATACGTTGAGAAAAGTTCCACGTTCGACTTCCAATTAATCTTCGACCGAAAATATTCGATTGAACAGCGGGGAAAATTTGTGCCGCGACGCGAATCGCTATCTTCGTTTAACAGCGATCGTGTTCGACTTTCGTTCGGTCGCTGAAATTGTTATTTGTTTGTTTCTTAGCGAAGTGCAATATAATAGTGACGTTTTTCCGCTTAATATCGGATCGTGCCGTTAATAGATTGCTTTATTCGGTACACATGTAAGTTCTGTTGCGTATCGCAAACTGTTTAGCGATTTCGTTTTAGTGATTAGCTACAAGAGCAACAGCAGCAGAAAGGATTATTTAAAAAAAAAATGTGGATCTTTCATCGTTTATATATATATATATATATACGCGTTCAAAAATTTTACTTAAAAATTGTCAGATACTTTTAAATCTATGTCTAGAAAAATTGTATTAATTTTCGGTAGAAAACTTTACAAAATGGAGAGGTATGTTACGCGAAGCGACGTTTAAAAGTGAACAAATATTCCGATCTTATTTGAAACATATTTTCTTCTCTCCTATTTTTGGAATATCTGAAACCCTACAACAATTTAAAAAAAAAAAAATACTTAAGGTTCAACTTGTTCGAACAGATGTCGCAATTTGAAACGAGGACATTCGCAAAAATTTCCAGTTTTTCGTAATCCTTTCTGACTTTTTTTAAGCTCGACGCTTGTTTTCATCGAGGCATTCATCGTGATCAACTGCATTTCGTGTTCGCGATTAATCGAACAATTCATTGTTGCATAGACGTTCAATTCAGTTACCGGATTCATCGATCAATGTTAATACTAGTCATTCATTTTCGAACTACCGATCACATTTGTTACGCGTGTCTCCTCGATTTTCTCGTTCAGTTTCATCAATTATTCGCTGCAGTTCCATTACGCTCATCATCGCATCGCGTGTTATTAAAGTATCGACCCACATTCGACTGTACATACACCTCTCGAACAATTTTCCAGCGAAATACCGTGATTATAATGAAATACCGCAATATTTTCGTGAAACAATTTTCTCTTTAACGCTAGAACAACCGGCGACAAATACTCTTTACACCGAATATCGTGACATCGGAGCAACCGACGCTGGAAACGCGGAATAACGTTCGCGTTTCGCAAAATTCGATCAATTTGTACTATATTGCAACGCGTGGCGAAATACAGTTAACCCTCCTATAACGCGGTACCTTTATAACGCGGTTTTTATTTAAAAGAATTTATTTATATGAACTTACAATGAAAGTTGATTAAAAGATTATTTATGTTTTAGATTACGTAGTTTAGAATTCCCAATGGCTAAAATTAATTATAGTGGCGTACATTTCGAATACGCTGATACGTAAAAATCTTACTTTTTTTGGTTCTCATTTCTTATGTTGCGAAAAAGAAATATCTAGATTTTACCTCGTTATAGCTAAGCATTCAACGGTTCTTAATTAATGTTTCAAGTAGTCTTAAAAACATAATCCCTTTTACAATTCCTTCTGTTTTTATATTAAAAAAACATGAAATTTATAATCATCAACAAAGTATATAATAAAAAAGAAGTTTAGCCTTTGAAATAATAAATAGAAAGTAACATCGGTAGTCAATTATAGCGTGTTATAATGTCATATTAACTTGTTTTTAACAAAATGCTAAAATCAATACATGTTTTTGTTATTGTTTTTTCGCAATATTATGTTGAGCTATTTTTATTTTTTTTCATTTTAACAAATTCATTAAGTTATTTAATTTAATCAGTGTATTCGGCACGATATTCAAACCAATGTCTAATGAACATTTTATAATATCTGCAGAGTTTGCTTTTCAGGGTCTGTAAACTTGTGGCAAATTCCGTAATTCAATTTTATGGTGAAAAAACAATAAATTAGCATTTCAACGAAAGCGCTTTAATAATTTTCGTTATTAAAAGTAAGAAATCTTTATGACCGTGTAAAAATTTGTATTACTGTGGTCGCTCTAGCGTTAAATGGGAAACACAAGAAGAGAACGAGTAAACGAATGAACAAGTAATAAAGAAGTAAGTTGCAATACACGTACAATAATTTCTTTATCTCGGCAAAGGCCAATATACGTTTCGCCGAGAGCATCTCGACACGAAACACGCTTTTACTTTATTCAAAACGACCAAATTCGAAATCTATCCGTTTAACGTGTTCGATTTGTATGTTATCCCCGATACGATACACATAGCCGTCATTTTATCCCGCGTTGTCCGCGAACGAAGGAAATTTTACGAAACGAAGGAAATCGAGGGTCGCTGAGAGTTTCTCGACGCGTAATAGAGAGAAACAAAAAAGTCACACTAACGAGGTAAAAAGAAAAAAAGGGTTAAGTGGGAAAGAGAAGAAAATTCGCTCGCGACGCAACGATCGCGTCGAGAGATTTATTTTTTGCACGCACGAGAAAAACATTTCAAAAGACTAATATATATATATATATATATATAAATATAAATATAAATATAAATACGAATATAAATATATAAATAAATGAATAAATAAATGAATATATTATTATATATATATATATATGTACGTACATAAGTAGGTTTCACTTAATAAGAGCTACGCGTTACGACGCGTGAGGCTTCTTGTTTGCTACTCGCGCGAAAATAAACCGAGATGAAGAAAAAGAAACGAAGATGAAGGCGAAGAGGGAGATCTAGCGTTTCTAATCGTAGAATAATAATTATCGTACAGGTTTTTTCTCAACACACAGACATATCTCGATAAAATTGTCCCAGCTTCTTAGTGGAACGACGCGCGCAATGTAACACGCGATTAGCACAGTTTTTAATGGAAGGCTCGTTATAGTCGTTAAATGAAATCGTATCCTGCCGATCGTGAGAATCTTACGAAACCGACGACGCGTTCCGATCGTTCCTGATCGATAACAGGATCGTAGAACGCGAACCGGCTAAAACGGTAGAATGTTGTATCGTCGTATTCCCTCGTGCTCGTAGAAATCGTCTAGCGTTTCTATCATATTGGATCGTCGCATATGGAATGGTCGATTCTTCGGTTGTTCGATGTCTCCGATTGCTTAGGGACAGAAATACGTGACATAAAATTAAACTTAAAAGGTATCCATTATTTTTAATCCAAAACGAACGAACGCGTTTAAGTTCCTTTCATGCTCGTAGTAGAGAAATGATTGTCAAAATCGTTGCATGACAAAGTCGTGAATATTTAGGACACAAAATGGTTGACTAATCACAGAGAACAAGAGCAAGTCCGTGTAACGCTTTAATAGAAATCGCGATTCAGGTACTATATATAATGGCAATTTAGTATAACGTTCAAGGAACGTACTCGCACCGAGTAACGCACAATACATTCAATGACTAGTTACAAATTATAAATAAATCGACCATTTCGTCTGTAACGATCGAATAGTTCGAGGGAGGATACTCTCGTGGAAAAGTAAATGCTTTATATAAAATTGTTTTCTATTATGAATTCGAAAAAGAAATTCGTTACTATCCACATAAACTCGTGTTTTATTTTCTCGTCGATTGGCAAAACATTTGTTTCCAGGAACGACTAAATAAATTCAAAATGATAGTACATAGTTTTCACGCGAATAGCCTTCCTTGAACATTTTCTTAACGGAGTCCCGCGTACCACGTCCACACGAAAGATAAATCCTTTGGAACGTACAGTGACGCGCGTGTTTCTCCAGAAAAGGGAAGTCCTCGAAGCACGAATATGTTTTGTACACTCAAATAATTGCTCACGTTGCGTACCGCTGAAATCGATCGAATAAACCTATTTTGAATAATCGTCATGCAGGCACGAAGAGACACGCGTGTCACTGTGCGTGCATGATCGAAAAAGCAGCACCGGACAACGAAAGTAACGCGTCAACCCTCGAGAAGAAGGTAATCTTCGATGTTCGGTGTTCGATTCCCCGTTGATCGTCGACGAATCGTCAGCGAACGTCGAACGTCACGGAAACACCGAATTCAAACGATCCTACAGACGGAAGGAACTAGTCGGCGTTGGAGGGTTAGCGAAAACCGTTCGTAACTAGATAGACGAGTAGTCGAAGTGTTCGCTCGAATCAAAAACCTTACAAACGTCGGAGTCTCTCGTTTTAGATGTACGTAAGTGCGTACAGCGCGGCACCCAGAAGTTGGCGTGTGTGGAAGATGCAATGAAACATAAGAAGTACACCTATTTTCACCGTAAATCCTCCGAACTTCTTTGTTTTTTGGGGCAATTGGTGACCCCGCGAACCAATAAAATCCTACTACTGAAAATACGTGTGAGTCGATGCGCCAATTTCTGGGTGACGGGCTGTAACTGTAAGTTGTAATCGCGTACAGCGACTCGTTCCTAAGTATCCCCGGCTACGTGCGAGGATCATCGGTCGAAGGAAAGAAAATGAATGACTCTTTTTTTTTTTTATTGCCAACAGAATCGATCGAACGCGTTTCAACTCGGTACGAGAATTTCATTCTATGTTCCGACACTTTCTACGACACGGTTTATTACTTTACCGTTTAATTGGATCAATTGAACCGAAACGAAAATGGCTTATACGGGCAAAATGAAATTGGGAAAATACAAATTTTATTTCTCTCGCTCGTATACTCTGGCTGTTATGATTCATTATTTTGTTCCAGCATTATTTCACAAAATGGACGACGAACGAGTTCGTTTTCCGATGTTCACGTAGCGGAAAATATTCGAATTATTGTATTAACACTAGAACTACCAACCAGTCGAAATTACTGGTTTCTGGTTTTGCATTTTTTATTGCTGTCCTTTTGTCAAAATGTCTGTCATGTTTTATTGAGCCGATGAATGGTTGTATATGTTAGGTGATGCTGTAATATTTATTTATTTACTTTTCTACTTTATTTTCAGTTTTGAAGTAAGCATGCATTTAGTGCCGGTACTTCTAGTGGTAATAATTCTTGTATTAACAACGTGTATTAACATTAACATCTTGTACTAACATTCGCGAATTATTGTGTTAACATCGACCAGATCATGCTTAACAACGCAAAAGTGTTAAAATTATACTCTACGTCGCTGTTATTCCGGGACTATAATATCTGAACTTAATTTTTTTCTTTTGTCTGTATCGGCCATTTTATTTAGATCAGTCTTTTTACGAACAAAATAATATCTGGGAATAGTATGTTGAGTCGATTCAGCATCGATAATATTTCTTGCATATTTATTGCATATTTTAGACAAACGAAATATTATTATATCTTTAAGAAGTATAAGGGTCGAGATTCGTGCAGTTACTAGTTAGAGAGGCAATATTGTGTTCCGATCATGAAATCATGGTCAAGACTTAACGCGTTGACTGACGAATTAACATTATAGAACATAGGAAAGGAGTGTCAACAACCATAACTAAAAAGTTTCCTTTCGACAACAGGAAGCCGTAATAAACCGAATGAAACGAAAATCTAATATAAAAATTTATATCCGCATGTATACAAGAATTATGGTCGAGTAATTCGCTGTCTGGAGATTAAGTCGGCGAAGATAGCCAACGCGTTAAGGAAAACCTCCAAAGTGATTCATAAAATTGATTCCCGTCGTTGCGTACTTCGTTCGAAACGGATCGTTGGTTTTCGAAACGATATAAAAAAGAAGATCGACGAAGATCACAGTGTATGTAAAGAAACGAAAATCGACGCGTTAAGCCTCGCTCGATAGGCGATTAGGATTGCTCCTCGTTCTTTACCGACTCGATATTCCCGTATTTGTACCAAAAGCATTCCATTAAGAAGCTTGCAAGTAGAAAATGTAAAAAAAAGGTGGAAATAAAAGGAAGGTGTCGTGATCGTACGACGAGCGACACTTTCTACGCGTATCATTGCTAGATAGGTAGGTAGGTAGGTAGGAGTAAAATAATAACGATAATAAAGTAAAAAAAAAAAAAAGTGAAAAATAACAGGGAGAGAGAATGAATGCGAGCGAAACGAGTTCGTTTGTTACGTTTCGCGACAATGAATCGGGCTTTGCAATACGCGTGATCGCAAGATCATAAACTAATAGACAAAACGAGAAGAATGAGAGAAACATTGCGTGATTGTTCGACGAACGGGAAAGAACGCGTGCGTGCGAGTGTGTATTCGAATTGTCGTTGAATCGTTTAATATCGTGTATGCGACACGCATAACAATCGGTCTGTATTATCCGCTCAGATACGAAACGATTCCGCAGAAATAAAACCGTTCGTTGATTTATGTAGAAACGGGATCAAATTTATCTCGGAGCTCGTTCGTTCCTTATTTTATTTACGGGATTTCCAACACCGTTTTACCGAAGCTGCTTTGGAACTTTTACAAAATTAGACAAGATGATAGAAAGCTGTACAATGAATTATCGAGCGATTTACTCGCATTGAAGCATACGTGGTTCAGAATTTAATAGGACCGCTGCAGACTCTCTAATCCGAGAAAAAGGTTTACTATATGTACACTAGCTAATTCGAGTTAAATGTAAACCAATTTTTATTTTATGGGATTGAAACGTGATAATAAAAAAAAGAACCTACATACCGATAGTCCTGAAGTATCCTCAAAATTAGGATTCAGAGAATTACAATCAGGTATACATTATTTGAATTGAATATATTGCTAAATATAGAAAGATGCTGTTTGTTCTTTTATTAATAGTTAAAGTTATTCTGAAAATAAAAAATAATTAAAAGTATAGTTTATTCGTATTGGCAAAAGTATCGACAGTTTCCGGATGATACAGGTATTCCGGTACACCTTGAGTAACGTTCAAACCAGCGGAGTCATTTTGTGTCTAAACAGATAATATAAATCTAATTTAACACACAGACACACCACTAATTTATAAATTGAAATTAGGCGTAAGCTTGGCGGTTATCTATTTATTAATGTAAAACTATTCGTACGACATAAGTAACGCGATATACAGAGATTTCGGCCATATAATGGAAACCGCGTGCAAACTACGTTCGAGAGTTCTATATTCTAGACAATACGACGGAATAATATTGGATTTACTATGAAGAAAAATATTTTCCGAACATTGACAAAAATCGTACGAAGGTAATTCATTGACTCGATTATCAATTGGGTCTGCAAAGAAACCTTCAAAAGTTTTCCTTTTAATTATTTGATAATGCAGATATCGAATTAATACAGACATACTTACCAAGAATATCTTTTCTGAATCTGTAAACTTGATTACACTATACCGATATTCTTGAATATGTTCGGTGTTTCCATTATCGGGAACGGTCTCTGTAGATAAAAGAAAAGAGAAGAAGGAAAAACGAACGCAAGGAAGCGAAGGTAAAAAGAGAGGCGTGAATACAAGTGGAAACAAATTACCGGCCATACTAAGTTAGGATTTTATATCGTGCGAATTTATGGATGGAAAGAGAACACTTAAGTACTTTGGCGAATAATAATAATAATCGGGGAGAATGGATTTACCGTCCCGAGGCTCGAATAACTCGGGACCAGGCTTTCTGTCTCCTATTCTTTTTCGTTTGTAATCGAACGCGAACGTCGTATATTATAGTTGTACGGACAAATTAATAATACTCGCTATCCATCACGTGTCTACAATTTATTTTTCGACTCGTTTTTTCCGCGCCATCGTAGCTCCGCGTCCGACGCGACATCCTCCTCGAATTCTTCCAACAATTCGATCCGATCGAACGCGACAGAAACATTCAACAATTATTCTACTATACCGCATATTTTTATACAGAGTATCACGGAAAGATCGCTCGCGTTTAAACGAATCGGAAAACGCTTCATCGTTCGTCGCTGCGTGGCCCCGTTTTCGAGATACCGGCTATCGAAGTTTAAACGAACTACAGTGACCGGCATAATAAAGTGACCATTCTATATCGTACATAGAATAGCTCAAAACTAATGTTTTTAATGAAAAGCGATCCTAATATCGGAGTTTTTTGAAAGGTTTACCGTCATATCAAGAGTTTATTACAAAAATTAAAAGACTATTTGTAATAACAAAAACTTATAACTTTATTTTAACAAAACAAACATTTTCATATATGACCAAAAATCTGAGCACATCGTGAATCTTAATTTGCACTTAATTTATCACAGTTTTTTATAGTCAGATAAACGAACTGTTAGTTATGTTCTGTTTACATCGTGTGCACAGTAAGTACATCGCTTTTACGCGTTGCAATTAAATACAGACGTTACAAATTTGAAGGTGGTCACCTTTTTTTATCATGTATGAAAATAGCTGTTTTGTTAAAATCAAGTTACAAGTACTTGCAAATATTTCTTTTAATTTTTGTAAGTAATTGTTGGTGTGACGATAAACCTTTCAAAAAAGCCCGATAATAGTATCCTTCTTCGTTAAAAACATTAGTTTTAAGATATTCTGTACTGGTTATAATAGCATGGTCACTCTATTATGCCGGTTACTGTATCTCGATCGAAGATAGAACAAAGAAGAAAGTCTTTGATCGGTTGTATCGCGAAAACTGAACCACGCATCGTCAAACGTTCAAGGATTGATCGGTTTCTTTTATTCCAAAGAATCTGTAACTCTCGAGTACGTATTGGCGTATCGTTCGGAGATACTTGGTGAATTGTACATGCACGGTACTCGTTTGCAAACACGTTTTAATTTCGATTCACTCGATGAAAGAAAGTATTCCAGGAGAATTGCTGCGCTTGTCGCCTCGTGCGCGGAACACGTGCTTTCCTGACGGACGAAAATAAACAAGTTTTGCACGAACAAGCAGAACACCGTAGGACGATACAAAATTCCCGAAATATCGTATCCTTAAGGCATTATAAGCTAGGCAGATAGATGAGATTTTTATACAATTTATAAGGCGATTTGCAATCGATTGATTTGTCTCGCACGTTTACCTGTTGACCTTTTGTTATAATACACAGCCTTGCTCAAGAAATCCGATTATAGGAACTAAAATGTTGCGCAATTTTAACGACCTCGTCGCACCAAAATATGTTAATCGATTCGACCAGACCTCGTAGTTAAAAGGAGGGCGACTGAATGAAAATCATTCCCGAATTTAATTCGCGTGAAAAAAAATAAGATTGCTTTTAACGCGTTGACTGACACGCTGATAAAATCGGTAGGAGTCGAAGGTTTGTAATCCGATCGCAATTTACGTCGGATGCAATGTTTCGATCGGAAAGTAGAAGGAAAATTATACTTCAATCGTGCACGTTGGAAAAAGATCCTATTTACGTTTTCCCGAAAAGACGCCACGATGTTCGAAGTCAGAAATAAAACCGAGATAATTATTTATAAATTGGTCGGATTTTACGATAGAAAGTCTCGTGATAGCCAACGTGTTAAATATCTCGGCGCCTTGCACTCGTCATCTAAATCAAGTCAGTGTATCTCGTAACCAACTTTTCGACGTGCAGAGGATATAAATAAAAAAAAAACGTTGAAACATTTGGACGCTATTTATATTCGTAACTGTAGGCTGTATAAGTAGCAGACATTCTAAAACCGTGGGAAAATCATTTAAAACGATAAACCGTATCTCTGCTGGATCTTTTGAGCGAGCGCTAACGAAGAGGCTGCATCGATGATGCATCGGCTGCTGCAGGATTCTCTCGCCGTTCGCAAACCTTCAATTAACAGATTACGAACGCGATTAATGCCGTTAGATTATCGACACCGCATCCACGAGTCGAACACCGAAAAAAGTATTTACCTACGTTGACCATCGACAATTCCATTCACGAACAATGTTCGCTTTGATGCGCGAATCAGTGCCCCAATTGTGTGAATCGAGGCTAATTGCAGCTGAATAACATCGTTTCGACAATCTGTGCACGAAATCGTATCTCTGCCAAGTTCTCGAGCTTGCCAAACCTCTCCGATCAGCTGACGCCTTGTTCTCTAACAATTATTATGCCTACTTCGTTGCATCGAGTTCGTTTGTCGACGCGTTTCGTAACCAAAAAGCTTTTCGCGTCTCGGACGACATAATCTCTACAATGAGCGTACGCGAAAATCACATGACTCGTTCGTTTTCACCCGAGTTTATCGAGACGGCACCATCCGTTTTATATTTAACACGTTTGCTGCAACCTAAGAATCGTAGAGAATGTACCGTGAAGAATATCCATCGATTTCGCTTTAAAGGGATACATATCGAAATTGTGGAATTTGTAGAAATTTCCTTGCTCCAGTTTCTCTGGATTCGCATACGGAAGTCCTGACGAAAAAATTATCAACGTGACAGAAAATGGTTATGGTTGACACATGGAGTAACGCATCGTGGGTCAACTCGGACGGTGGTAGCGGACGTGTTAAGCTAAAAACAAACATTCGGTATTAAAGCTACGATACAACTTTCCGACGCAACTGGCAATAAAGACCAAAGCGATCCCTCTTTCAAAATGAAAATAAATACGAAGCGTGCAACAACGTTTTTCTAGCATGAAATTATGAATAAAAATATGTAAAGTTAGAAAAGCTGGCTCACCGTAAACAGAAATCCTGATTACACCTATGGGTAAAACCACGGTTATTCCAATAAAAAATTTGAACGAAGAAAGCGGAAAGGGAACATTGTCCTAAAATAGAAGCGTTGTTTGGCATAGTACCTTTAGCGAATTCGATTTATCCACAGTCGATTAGTTAGTGAAATTTAGTAAAAAGTGCAATTTCAGAGGAATTTTCCACCGAGTTATTCGCTGTATTATAAAGTAAAATCGCTTCTGTTCACGCTGGATTATTTAGATTATTATTTATACGTAGACAAATATCTGATTCATTCGGTATCCTTAACGCCGAATTATCGATATTTATAGACGTAATGTAGTAACGAAAATATTGCTTTTGCGATGGTACATCGATGTCTCGATACGATGTCGATACGCGCATATTTCGACGATTAAAAGTTTCGAAATCGAAGTGTCGTACACGAGGGATCCGCGAGTCGCGTTTCGTGTGAACGGACTTCGATTCTGAGTATCGATTATATGTGCTTCGTGTGAAGTTTTTCACTACGAAAATGTAATCCTCAAACCAGTTCGTAAAGAAACGAACTAAAATATACTTCGTCGGAGATAATGATGCATCAAAAACGATTCCGAATATTGATCGACAATAAAATCTCAAAAGTTACGGACAATTCGAATGTCCTGATCGATCTTAAAAATTCCGATAAGTCGAAAAACGATACGATATCGATTATTCAGCATTCCGACATCACTAACGTTTGTTTAATGCGCTTTAAGGAAGCTCTCAAACGTTACGAGTTCGTTCAGACGGTTAAATCTTTCGAGATTTTCCAAAGCTTTTAAACTCGTGCGACATCGGCACTATTTCGAGTCTCTGTTGAACTCGAATTATTGAAGAAACTCGTTAAAAGAAAGTAACGGAATAGCCCATAATAAAAAAAGTGCATTGTTATCGACTGAGCGGTCGATCGATCTTAACAGTTTTTCGTAATCTCGGGTGAAACAGTTCATATCAAAGATACATAATCAATATTCTGGTTAAAGGATCCCAGACGTACAGCGATTCGATTTATCAGTTACGTATCGTGTATACACCGTGTATTTGGTAACGTCCATGACAACTGACAATAACGGCTGTGAGTCCGCAAAATATTTTTTTTTTTTTTTTTTTTTTTTTTTTTTTTTTAAATGTACCGTACCGTAAATCATTTCGCTTGCCTATGCCTGGACTGGTAACCTTCTCGAAATTCTCATGAAAACTGAAAGTACTGAACTTTTAGGTTACTTCTCTTTCAGAATTTATTATGTTGTATTTACATACGTGACCCCAATTTAAAAAAGTAAATTAAAATTTTATTCAGTTTCCATGTGGAAATTTCGAAAAACGGAACGACGATTTTACTCGATCGATGCGACAGAAACGCGTATACAACAATGATTTACATGCACGCATGTACGCAGCCGGTTTTGACAATGTTACAAAATACTTGTCACTTATTTTGCGAACAAAAACACGAAAGGTGGTTACGTCAGTTCGAGCATTACTGATTTATATTCCAGAATCAATCAAAACAATTATATAGCACGCGAACGACGAGAGATTCTACGCACGTTTCAATCTTCTGACACACAAATCGATAAAGCGCTAACGATTTCGAGTAATCGAATCGAACTACACTTGTCGCGTTTCAAATACTACTCGAAAGACGTAACCACGAAATCAGCAATTCCCATCGAGCCAGTGTCAAATGTTAAAATAGTTTTCGATTAACCCGAAATGAGCATACTTTATGCGCAAAGTGTTCGTAAAAATTTGACGATCGCTCTCGGAATGATCGAGAATCTGCGCTAAATTTAATGCACTTGCAGTAAACTATTTTTTTACGAAGATAAAAGAAATCATCCTGTCCCGAAGCCCTCGTTCCGCGTGGCAAAAAGCTAGCCTCTTTTCGTTTAACCGTTCGATTTAGAAATCCCACGAACGATTAAAGCGCCCTCTGTCAATTTTTAATGAATTTTCGTTTGAAATGAACGCAATCGCTACACCAACCGATGCAATTACAATATCGATCATAATTATATCATTTTAATTACATTTAAAATCAATCATTTTTGTTCTTGTATAGTTTTGCCAGTGAAGCGACTACAAATACAATGTACAAGTTATATTGTACTAACGAACATTACTGATACTTGTCACGCAATGACTATGAATTATTGTGTATTATTATTATTATAAAATATATCGTTAGTTTTCGAACAAACGAATAAACACGAGAATGTGGGGAGATAAAAAATTGTACCATATTTGTTGATGGCCAATATCAAATATGTATAAAAATAATAATAATAATGCAACATTACTAATAAACAAATATTACTAATTTTGTTCCAACTTACTACCCAATTTATCGAGTATGTACATAGACACACATATACATATATTCACTCGGGAGTAACGTAAGCTTCAACAAGATAAATAAAATTCATGCATTATACCATTACGCATCCTAAAGTCTTGTGTATTTAACATCAACTTTTTTTTAATTCTCTTAAAAAGAAAATTAAATAGTAGATCTGGCGGCCTTTTTTGAATTTGTACGCGGCAACTTTGATTATATTTATATCCATTTTTTACGATAGTTATTTATCCGTACTAAAGTAAACAATAATATCTTGCTTATTCATTTCCGTTATATATCATGCAAAATATTTTGTATTGTATAGTTACAATAGATTGTAGACATATTAACGTATGAAATTGAGATGTTAGAAAAAATATATAAACCTAAATATTTATGAAACACATGGTTATGTCGTGTAAAACGTCCTAAACGATGTCACATGAAAGTGCCGCTTGGAAATAAAACTGTTAATCAAATTAACTGAAGAATGCCAAAACGTCCATGTCCGTTTGAGGACGATTTACTGCCTCAATTAAAAATACACGTGGGTCAAAAACAAGTTAATAACGGCGTGGGCTATGAAGAACGAATGAAAGTTGTTTATGGTATGAAGGTTATGATATAAGGATACTTTGTGTTTTCGTTCTAATCTCTAGTTTTTGCGATGCATACAGGAAAAACGTTAAATTTATTAAAGGAAGGTGTTAAAACACTATCACAGAGATTAAATAGTTCTATGGAAATGAATTCCATTGATCTACCTTTACCACAAACATTTTCCTCTTGCAAACCTAAACATGAACGTAATTCTAAACAAATGGTATTGAGCAGTAAATTAGAACTATTAGGAGTAGATAAAGCCATACAAGTAAGTATTTTATTTGTTACTAAAGGAGTATATTTTATTTACATAATCATGACTTGAAAATGTTTATATCTCTAACCTTTATATATTTTATTTTACACAATTATTCTGCAGTATTATAACACTAATTACTTTTCTGTTTTAACAATTCCCTTAGGATAATCAACCGAAATATGATCTTTGTGAATGTAGTCGAGTAATAACTTCAACTACATGTAATAAATGTTCATATTGCGACCAACTGTTGTGTAACTCCTGTCTCTTCGAGTGCATTAGTTGCTGTGAGTTATTTTGTCAGAACTGTTCTCTACCCGTGTAAGTACTGCTCTTTTTTCACCTGCTTCATATATGAATAATATAGTGGTATCATTATTATTTATTTCTTTATTTCTAGATATGATCATGAAGAAAAAAACAAGTGCCTCAATTGTTATAGATGAAACCAACAATGTTTTATATTATTTTTTACAATTCATATTTATGTTTTTCTATTAATATATGCAAAGAAATGGAACAAATAAATTGAAACATGATTTTGTATGCATGATTTTGTATTAAGCAGCAACATTATTTCTTATCCTTGCTATGAAATAAAAACCATACAAGTATTTATCAATATTTATTGAAACTTCAACAAAAACGTCACTATGTTGAGTTTTAATTGTTTTCTACAAAAATTGTATGTAGAAAGGTGTATTATAATTAGTTTTGTTTACTTCAGCTTAGCATCCATATAAAAATTAAATTATGTATTCCCATAACACTTGTAAGTTATAAAAGATTTAAATATCTTTAAGACTTGAACTAGCCTAAAATTTAATCGTTAATTATGTGTCAATCATTATCTACGTTTGAAAAGAAAGTGCATCAATTTATTCCGACTGATCCTTTGAAAGTACTTAACTCCCATGTCAACACTGGTGTTTTATATTAATGTTTAATACATAATACATATATCGTTATGTCGGACCTATTCAAAACTGGCTACCTATTATTATTCGCCTCCGTTTTTAGCATGGACATACGGAAACGAATAAATTAGGTAAGTACGCAGTTTTATAATCATGGCTGCCTCCTAGTATTGCGCTTTTTCACGAGAACCAAAAAAATAGGTAGAAGGGGAAACTGACGCGAAAGGGGTCCCTATGTTGAGTGTCTTGCACAAGGTACTGCACGTGTATCGTCTAAATTTCAACATGACAGAAAGTAAGTTTTCTTCTTAGGAAAAAAGTCTTCCTCTAAATAGTACAACAATTAATTTCAAAATTCAGATTTCGTTATAATTTTTTTTTAATAATTTAGATATTAACGCGATCAGAAAAGGAAAGGAATCAAAATTATCGGTATCTGGTAATGAGGAAAAGGATATTAATATTATATTAGAAAATAAAAGATTGGTAAAATATCAATATAATTTATAAATTTAACTATTGGTCACGAATATTAGATATCAATATAAATTGTATATTACAGAATCATAAGAAAAACGTAAAAGCACAAATGAAGCAAAAAAATAAATTTCAAAAAGATATTAAAAAAATAAGTATTTCAAACATGACTTTAAGGTATAATAAAAAGATGTATGAATATCAAATTCAGCAATTAAATAAGATATTCAAACAGTCTGAAAATTGCCCGATACTAACTCAAGACGAATTAAAAATGTTATTTGTGAAATATCAGTCAGATGGGCATTATAGAGCTAACAATATTTTACCATCATTTACAAGTATCTCAAATAATTCATGTAATATAGTTGAAACTAAACAATTGAGTGATCAAGTGCAATATGTTCCTACTTTTAATACCAAAGAAATAAATACCAAAACTTTAGATACATTTGCAACTCCATATTTCTACATTGATAAGGAACATTTAAGAGTATCTGGAAGTACAACTACTATGAAAAACAAAATTAAGAATAAGTGTCTTTCTGTTGATCAAAATCCCATTAACAGTAACAACAATAATCAATTGTTTACGACCCATGGTATACAAGTAAATAATATAAATGTATTAAATGATATTCAAAATTTAAACCAATCAAGATTAGACTTAAACGCGAAGAACATGTTTGACAGAGGAGATCATGTTTCACACAATATCATGTATACTCAAGATATAGCAAAAGAACATTATGATTGTGGACATACAGACAAGAATTCACTTTATAACATATTTGATTCAGATTTACAATACAAAATTTCAAATAACAGTGAAAGTTCACAACAACATGATGTACACAATATAATCCAGTATGACTTCCAACCAAATTCAGACCTTTGGAATGACACCTACTTAAACAAGTGGAATACAAATAAAAGCAACAATCAATATTATAAAAATGCACATTTAACTGTTACTCCTCACACTAATGATTTAAAATCATGTTGCAATATAAATAATTCTATGACTTCTCAGATGACATCAATTAAAAATCACCTCATAAATGCAAGTGATTTTAATCCTTTCATTCATATAAATACATATCCTGTCATAAATAGTGAAAAAAATGTAATGAATGATTTTAACAATAATACTACTACCCAAGAGAATTTAAATCTCCCCTTTGCAGATTCAAATATGGTATCAGATAACCTTTTTGCTGAATCAAATGTATGTGCTTATGTTAATGTTGTTGATCAGCTCATGTAAAAAAATATTTATTTTTAGTAGTTAAAATCTTAAATTTTTATATTTTTTTTACAAATATTTATCTTCTTAAAGTTATAAGTCACGGAAAACTATAGAAATAATTAAAGTAAGATATATTTATATGTATAAAATATTTACTATATATTGATATACATTCTTATATACATATATATTGCACAAAAGGCATAAGTACACAAATTTAATAGTTTCCTCAAATAGTCTAAAAATATTTTAAATATACCTGCTGTTAAATATAAAACAAATATAATATTTTAATATATGCGGAGGTCTGTACAATCTTTTCCTATTCATGAATATCTCCATCTTCGTTTTTATCAAAAAATACATTTTCAAAACATTTATAATGTGTAGAAAACGTAACTAACTGTAATTATGTAAACTAGTCTGCGATACAGTCTATTAGACAACATATACAATATGTAAGAGTTTTAATTAAGTAAGTACTTATTACAAACAAACTATGTTTTATTTTAAAAGCTCCAAAATATTACAAGTTATTTATGCGTGTTTAAACCAAAGTATGGTCCCAAGAAACATCTTGTCTATCACTTTGTAATAATACTTATTATTTAAATATAGTACTGTATTGTCATCATTTAATAGAATACTTATTATATTTTTAATATGAAATGCTTTAAATATAAAAAATAAAACAAAAATAAAAATTATCAATTACATTTTACATCATCAATGAACAGAAATATCATAATACTATTGACAGTCCTTACAACGAGACAAATATGTTACAAACGAATAAAAGCACTATTGTTATCTTTTACATTGTACTCATTTTCATAAAAAGTGTAATTGCAAAGAAAATTTAGTAGGATTTAAAAACAGAAATTATTTTATAATATCGACTAAATAAAGTTAAGAATTTAATTTCTGGCAAATAATTACGATAAAATGTTCGCAAAACATCTCCTGTTGATGCTCTGTCAAGTCATTTTGTCATTAACAATAAATATACATGGCTATATTACATATTTAAAAAAGAAACGTTCTTACGTGTCACAACGGTGTTATACTTGTATCACTTTTTACGTTCTTTCTGTAACTAGGAAAATCTGTTACTAAGTCAATTTCATCAACGTCGCCACCAAGAAGTCGACCCTCTAAATCGTCTTTAGATTTTCTGAATAATCTGTAATTGAATGTAATAATAAATAGTAATTATTAGAGTACGCAAGGAAGTATTAAAACATTAATGAATTCATCAATACATACAATTACCTTACTTCATGCTTAAAGATGATTTATACTTAATTCATAATTTTGATTTAATTCCGTATTTTTGTATTAAATAATATACACATAAGACAGTATAAATATAGATACAGCACTATCAATATTCAAATACTTAAATGCTTATAAAAGTTATAATCTTTAGTCTGATAAGACTCAGATTCAGTAACGAAGTTAGTCACAACATAAAATACCTTATATACATCTTGATTTTATAGTCTATACTACCTGTTGTAAGCAGATTAATGCAAATACATTGCAAAATTAACACAAAAATACAGATGATGTAATCGCACACCATTCTTATTTTAACCAATAGGAAAACTTTTGCTGCACTGCCTTGTCTGATGTAGCTGCCACATTTTGACCCTTCCAAGAAGCTCACACATACATTTTAAAGAAAATAAATCTTGCAAAAGCATGCAAGGAAATATTAAAATTAAAGACTAAAAAACAAGCAAATTTTTCGGATTAGGTAAATTATTTAGCAAATTATTTTTCTATTTAAAAAAGCATAATTATTTTTGTACAATTTTTACACAATATAATACATTACTGTAAAATTAAATAAAATCGGTATATAGAAATAATTGACAATAATTAACTTCTCTTATTGTTAAATTACTGCTTATATTTGACATAATGTTTACAATTAATTTATCTTGTAAATTACATAAAATTATTAAGAAATTATAATTTACATGGCAATTATATTTTCTCTTATCAAAATTTCTTTTGTTCAGTCTTATATCATTACAACTGTATTTAATTGAAAAACAAAATTTTATTCGTTAAAAAAAAATCTAAAATATTGCACAGAAGTAAACGTTATACATAGTGTAATAATTATAAATGCTATATATTGAAACAGTTCTCTCTTTTTTAATAAAATCTTTTCTAAATTCACAGCCCGTTTTAATCGTAATGAAAAGATATTATACATTATTATTAGTTAGTAACTTTATTACAATTTTTATTTGATTCGATCAGTGATTTTCACCTAGTTAATAAATTCACAACTTCTGTTAGTATCACACAATAGTGATAATGTAACTGATAAATAGCAAGCGTACAAAATCAAACAAAACCTCGGTATTAGTAACTTACACAATGAAGAAGATAAATAACTTGTTTTGATGTTAAAATTATGTTGCTGTAGTTCCATCAAGCAGTGGGATTGTTATAGTTCCGCAGGAATTTTGAAAGCATAGATGTTGACTGATCATACCTGGATAACGTCGATGTTGATCTGTGCATAATAGGCATTACCGAATCGTCTAAACCACGATGAAGAGATATCGTGTCCAAATCTATCATTCTTGCTGTAGAATGTGCACGCATTGCTACTAAATATTCTGGAGTCTCCAAAGTTGCTTTTGTTGGTTTACGATATCTATAAAACATCGCAATTTACGTTTATAGTTTTTTATTTCTATATTTGTTACAATTATTCATCGTCACTTAATACTTACAATTTGAGTAACAGAGAACTTCCAACCACCGATACAGAACTCAATGCCATCGCCGCTGATGACATCCAAGGTTGTAAAAAGAATCCAAAAGAACTGAAAATTCCAGCAGCGATAGGAATACCTAACAGATTATAAATACTAGCGAACAAGAAGTTCAGCCTTATACGACGAACTGTTTTTCGCGACAAGTCTAGACACGCAATGACATCCAGAAGATCATTCTGAAAATAATTAATATATATTTGAAGTGTTATATATTTATTAGCGATACAAGGGTAGCGGGACACATTCGGAAAAGATAAAATGTTGCGAAAACATTTTGTTAACTTACTCGCATAAGAACTACATCAGCAGCTTCTACAGCAACATCTGTACCCGAAGATATTGCAATACCCACATCCGATTGAGCAAGAGCAGGACTATCATTTACGCCATCTCCTACCATTGCAACTCTTAAGCCTTGATCTTGTAGGCGCTGAATTTTTGCAACTTTATGCGATGGCAATACTTCTGCAAACACTCTACTGATTCCAACCTATATAATTCATAAATAGTGCATAAAATAATAGAAAGTTTGAGTGCCAAATAAACTGGTCAGAGAAAAAGTGGAACTAACTTGTCTAGCAATAGAGGCGGCTGTTTTTCGGTTATCTCCTGTGAGGAGAATCACTTCCAAACCCATTTTCTTTAAAGTATAAATTGCCAGATGAGCTTCCGGCTTAACCGTATCAGCGACGCTGATCATTGCCACTAATACGTTATTCACTGCAGCTAAAACCGCGGTATGACCTAAATCTTCTTCGCTCGTCATTTTCAACTCCACCTCTGAAGGAATATTTACACCATTTCGTCGCATCCATTCCCTGTTACCGATGCAAATTTCGTACACGTCATCTGAATTAGTTTGATCGCCGTGGGAATCTGGACTCAGCAACAATTCCAAATCTATATTCTGTCTTTCTTGGCTCGAGCACGCAACAGATACAACATCGATAGATACTTCGTTCAAGGTGTACGTTCCGGAAGACAACTTTTCGACTTGATTCATATAATTGACAATTTTTTCAGACTTTAAAGCGGTGGCTAGAGACGTTGACATATGCGATACTTTGCACTTGAGTCCACAACCAGCGACTACTTGAATATTTGTACACTGTCCAGTCGCATCGGAACCGATTGTCTCTCTTACGTACCTGACAATAGCTTTAAAAACATACGATTTATTAAAAACTGTAAAAAAGATAGTAGCGACATTCTGTGCACGTAAATGCGTGGAAACTTACCCGATGCAATCGGATGCTCGCTATTCGTTTCAGCGGTACAAACGATAACTAAAAATTTTGCTAATGGGCAAATCTTTTCGTTCGCGAAAAGACTTATTTTTGTTACCATCGGCACACCGTGCGTGACAGTACCGGTTTTATCGAATACGATGCACTTGACTTTGTGCGCGTTCTCTAAAGGTTCAGCACCTTTTATTAAAATACCGTTTAGCGCCCCTACGCCGGTGCCGACCATGACGGCAGTTGGCGTAGCTAATCCTAACGCGCATGGGCAGGCGATCGCTAGCACAGAAAGTGCGCTTCGAAAAGCGTACTGAAATATTATTTCCTCTCTGTTCATGCCATGTTTATTTATCTGATCGTTGTGCGAAATCGGTAACTTATTTATATTAATGTATCCCACTATGATCCAGATGAATAATGTTACTATAGAAACGGCTATAACGAGAGGAATGAAATAACCCGCTATTTTGTCGGCTAAATGTTGTATGGGCGCTTTATTCGTTTGTGCCTCTTCCACTAAACGAACTATTTGTGCCAACGTCGTGTGTTCTCCGGTATGCGTGGCAGTAATTAATAATGGTCCATTTTGATTTATCGAACCGCCAATGACAATGGACCCTTTTCTTTTTGGCACCGGCATACTTTCTCCGGTTATCAGGCTCTCGTCGCAGGTAGACTGTCCCGACAGAACTCTACCGTCAACAGGAACTTTGGCACCTGGCACTACTTTCAGTACGTCTCCTCGTTGCACCAAATCTATACTGATTAATCGTTCAGACAGTATCTCATTGTTAGGACCTAGCTGGACTAAAACAGCGTCCGTTGCTTTTAACGACAACAACTTTGACAGAGCTTCCGAAGTTTTGCCCTGGAAAATAAAAACGTTACCTTATGATTTCATCGATTATCGTTATAAACCAGCGAAGGAAAGAAACGAAGTTGCTTACCTTTGCAACGTGCTCCAACCATCTTCCTAAGCTAATAAATACTAGCAACATCGGAGGAGTATCAAAAAATGTTTGAGGACTAACGCGTTCCTGCATTATCATAGCTGCCGTAAGTACAGCAACGGAATATAAATAAGAGATCGTGGTGGTCATAGAAATTAAAACGTCCATGTTGGTTGTACCATGTTTTAAAGCCTTGTAAGCTTGCACGTAAAAATGCCAGCCACCAAAAAACTGTAAACAGTATATACGTTCAAATAATTTTATAAATTTCTAATATTCGCGCAAGAAAGAATTTACCCAAGTACCTGCACCGGCGTAGAAAATATAAAAAGAATCAAGTTTTCCCAAGAAAGGCCAGGTACGATACAGCACATATCTTCGTGCGTTTTTTCGCCCACAGACATAATCACCATAAAATAAGTCATAGCTAGCATACATGGTATGCCAAAAATTAAAGATACTAAAAATGCTGCTCGCCATTTACTTATTTCTTCTCTGAAAGAGTAACAGAACATATATGTATTATATTACGTACAAAATATTCTCATAGTTATTAGTAAACATTTAAAATATTGTTCTTCCGAAACTTACTTTTGATCTAAATAATCTCTGTTCTCCTTATCTTTATTACTAAATAATGTCGCGGTGAAACCCAACTTGTTAATGCATTCTATCATGTCTCTAACACCAATTTTCTCCACGTCGTACCTGAATTTACCTCGCTGAGTCGCTAACGCAACAACAGCCGAGAGAACACCTGGCAGTTTCTTTACAGCCGACTCTATTTTATTTACGCAAGACGCGCATGTCATACCCACGATCTAAAAAAGCAACATTAGGTATAATTATCATGGAAATTACAGGTTTTAGCTACATTCACTGGGATATTTGGTGCATCCAAAGTGACACTAATTCAAAGTAACTAACGCAGAATGACTATTAGGCTTACTTTCAATTCGATCTCTCCTTCTCCTGTCCCTGGTTCCTCTATCAACGTGGTTGGAAAGCCCAGTTCGGATATACTGGCAGCAATATCGCTTGCCCTGATCTTGTCCGGGTCATAAGTGACTTCCGCTTTGGCTGCCATCAATGCTACCAAGATATTGCTCACACCATACAACTTTTTGCAATGTTTCTCTATAGCAGCGACGCAGGAAGCGCAGGTCATTCCCTTGAAAACAAATCGGTCATGATTAGTGTCGCAAATTTAATATAGACCAACGAACAAGGCGCGAGGAAGTGTTTAACACTAGATTTACGGGCAACAAATGACCATTTGTATTTAAATTGAAACTAAGGTATAAAAAAGTAGTTAATGTACAACGCGAAAACTAACTCCCGCAATGATTCTTTATTTTGACGAAGGATAAGATAAAATACATTTTGATGAAAGTTTCTTACTAATTTTTTAAAAATAAGAAACCTAAGGTCCGTCATTTTGACGGGTCCCGTGAATCTAGTGTTAATAGTACAGCAAAGTCGTAACGTGGAAAACGAAATACTTATTGTTACAATCGAACGAGACATACTGTTTATATCGTAAAGAATGTTTACCGTTATGTGTAAAAAGCATTTTGTCAACTGACTATGGGCTTTCACGTCGCCTCCGCCGTTTACTTGGAACGGAAGGTCACCATTTTCAACGTTATTGTTCTTCAATGGCACGTTTACCGCGGTATCAACACTTTTGCCATTTATTTCTTTCACGACCGCGGTGAAACCCATTTCATCGATATACTTTGCTATTTCCTCAGCGGTAACTTCGCCGTCGTTGTACGAAATTTTCGCATCGTCTTTCAAGCTGACATTCACTTCTTTTATTCCTTGCTTCTCCGACAAGACACCTGCAAGCAGAAAAAGGATGTTTGGTTACGAGTATCGGTATGCAACGCGATCCCTCGCGCAAAAATAGACTTCTATTTAAGTAATAAGATTTTCTGATAAGGATGCTGTACCTGTAATACTTTTAACGCAAGACATACAAGTCATTCCATCGATGTGTATGCTACAATGGCTAACGGTGGACTGCAAAGAATCGTTTCGCTTGTTTTCGACGGTGTTGTTTTCGTCTGCTCGCAAGGAAGCAGTAAAACCCATATCCTCTATAGCTTCGACTAACTCACTGGCCGTGGTTTCCTCTGTCTTGTATTCGATGTAAGCGGTCTTCTTTTCCAGGTCTACCTTGATGTTCACGACCCCCGCCCGCTCGCCAATCGTTTTCTCGATGTTATTTACGCAGCTCTGACATCTCATACCATCGATATTGATCTTCACCGACGCATTAGACGAGGAATCCGTAATCGTCGGTGTTCGGGAAGCACAGGGTGCGTCATTCTCGTAATCGGCGTCCTCCTTGCCATCCCTGAATAACAATCCAATTCGATATTCTGGGTAATTGCGCTTAACCCGGCACCATTCATAAACACTGCTCCTCAAAATTATATTCATGACCGGGCACGTATACTTCAATGAATAATCGAAAAAATTGATCGACAAAATGAATTACTAAATCCTTTACCATTACTAAATTCCATTACTCCATTACTAAATCGTTCGTTTCAGAGATATAAACAATTCAAAATTCAACACTCGACGTTCAGAGATGTATTCACGTTCGCATAATTCGAGTAATTACCCTGGCAGCTACACCCCTGATTTTCAATCGTTTATATGTACACGCATCTCGAAAAACGAACGCCCTAATTGTAAAATGGTAAAAAGTCTTCTCGTTTTGTTTCAACGCGCATAATACATATATTTGCCACAACGAGCAATCTTTTGCAGATACGATGTAATCAAAATACTTCTTCAGATAATTAACCGTGATCGAGAAAACGCATTTGCCTTCAATTAGGTCGGTTCTTCCTTGAACAAAGCATCGATCGTTGTTGACGAATGGCGTAATTGTAGATTATCGAGACACATTTTAAAAGCAGCGATAGCAAAATCGCAACGCGTTACACTTATTATTCTTTTGTGTCTTATCGCGAGCGGAACTGAATTTTTCGCTTCGTGTAATTGAAATGACCGATCATTAGCATTCGGTAAACCCAGGGTGATAAAATTACTTGTTCACCTTTCTACAATTTTTTTAACAGTTTGCTCTACGAAATTTCTTCGAATTTTCATTGAAACAAATAAATATTGTACATTCGTTAAAAATATTATCTACTGGTATCTAAATACTCACGAGTAATTTTCACCGTTCAAAATATATGTTTAAATATTAATTTAACATATATGTATATATATAATAATTTAATATATGTATGTCTATATAATAAATTCATTATGTTAATATAATGTATAATATACATATAATTTTTGTTTCAATTGATTTTCAGACAATTTGTATCGCAATAAAGTAAATTATGAGACAATGTCGTGAAAGTCTGATTCTGGAAACATCAATGAAAGAAGAATCGTCGAATGAAATCTTACCAGAGCGTATTAATTGCCCCATATTCTTTTTCGAGCAAAGGTTGTTTATCATCGTCCATCTTACTAGCTAATTAGAAGAAACTTTCCCGTGATTTGTTCAGAAAGAACAAGTTGGACAAGTTTAGGACGGATCAGGCAGAGTATTGCACAATGAACGATTCGAATTTTATTCGTCGTACGACGATGAATTGTTTCTAATATTTTCGCCGATAAACGTTGTCCCGTTTAACCCTTTGCACTCTAATAACCAATGTGGTCAATTTGGAAATTTCAAATTTTATTCCATACGTCCGCGCGTATAAAATTATTCAGGAGTCGAATAAAATGTGCAAGAAACTTCGAAGATCGAACCTCGTATGTTCTATAAATGAAAATTAAAATATATTATTATCGAGAAATAATCGCTTTGTCTAATTTCCCTGTTTAAAATACTTCGACTCGTTATTAGTTACGAATCTGCTTGCGAATAAAGTTTGATCGTTCAACGTCGAAATTGTTTCGTGTAATAGAATATGACATCGATCGTTAGTATAGAGAAAATATCGATCGTAAATAAGAACTATAAACGAAATTCTTGGACTTTGCGCAGCGATCTAATCGATCTACGTTTAATCTCATCGTGACCGAATCGTAACGCCATTAACTGCCGAAGCTGTTCATCGACAAACGTATCCCAAACGTATATTATCTCGATAATAGTCATGGATACTTCTACTATGTCGTTGAACGGGTGAAAAATAAATCGCATCCTGTTGAGCATATCGTCGAAGCAGTTTCGAGTTCAAAACCATCTCTACGATGATTGTCCTATTTAAACGATTTGCAAATGTTCACTCGACGTTCACACACGTCGCTATACGCAGCAATTCGTTACGGAAGATTCGCTGACGATCGTCGAAGGATCATCGAGCGCCTTCATAAAGAGAGTACGTTTGTCGAACAGGGAAATGGAAGAACGTTCGCGACGAGTGGGGTGATCGTATACGAACCACAGAACCACCGTTCGACTCGAATTGATATCACCGAACGAACGACTGATAACTGGTGTAATCGTGCCACGGCGCATAGACCAACGGCTCGATTCCGGGCTTTTGCCCACGGCACTCAATCGTCGTTGCGCTTTCCTACAACAAATCGGCCCGCTTGCACACGACACACGACACTTAGATTTTTCTCTGCAGATCGCAGTCGCGATTCGATCGTCGATCGTCCCGCAACGGGTGCGACACCGACCCTGACCATTGTGTTGGCAAAAAAGTAATTTCGGTTTTTCCGTGTACAAAATAATGTTGTAAGACCAACTCACAGACAACAAGATAACCTATCACTTCATTGAATCATCCTGCGAAAAAACATCCTGACTTCACTCCTCAAACGCCAACTTATCTAGCCTTCTTACAAGGGACATCACCCAAACGTTACACGCCGATTTGGATGAATTTTTGATATGTTATAAAACTCGAAAAAATATTTGACACGTATTTTTTTATACGTGCGAATATCCACTCTGAAGTGGTGAAAATAACCCTTAAAGTTGGGGTTGGAAAAGCTGTTTTTCAAATATCTCGGGAACTATTAGGCCTAGGTAAGAAATTAAAAATGCAAATTCTTCCTTTTTAGAAGGCCAATAATATAGCGCAAACAGATTTTTGAAAAATTCGTTTGTTTAAAAAATATATTAAAAATTAACATTTTTTGTTAAATTTTTTGTATAAAACGTTGAACTATTCTTATCAAATTTCACATACGTAAACTATAGGTTCAAACAAAAAATACGGATAAATTGGAATTTTTAATTTCATTCGTAGAAAAAAAAATTGCTATGGTTGAAGTTATACGCACATTTTATACTTTCCCTGCGGGTGTACGACTGATTTATATACATATACATAATATTCTGGAAATTGTATTATATTTTACACATTTTATGATCTGTTGAATGATAGCGGCTAACAACGCAGGTAAATATATGAGGTATTGTAGTATTCGTTATTCGAAAGACCGATGGACGCTTCGACGATTCGATGGACGCTTATGATTATGCGAAGCGCGGTCACTTCATAACCGTGATTAATTGTAAGATTTTGTTCGGATAAAAGTGATTGTTCGTTTAGAGTTATTTCGAAACTTACATTTTATAACATATAATTTCGAAAATTGATTCTGTTCCGTAACATCATGTATTGTTTGTTTATGATGCCGCCAAGCATCGTAATTTAAATGTCTAATGCTAAAGGATTTTTATGTTTATCGTTCATAACTGTTTGTCGAGGATTAGCATTTATAACTATAGGGATTTTTATTTCCAAAATGTTTTATTGTAGTCGAGGCACTGTTGTAAGTTTATTTTAAAAAGACTTCAGAACAAATCAAACCATTTAGCAGTTATCTGCAACCAGGGTATAGAATCACAGTGTGTGTGCTACGCGATTGTAATACCTAACATAATTGTGATTTTTGTTACGGAGTGGTCTTTCGAGTGCTGCCATTAATTTGAAATAAGTGATAAGTGGTTCATATACATCAACAAGGCTAAAACAATTTTCAAGTCAACTAGTTGTGTTAACAGTTAATTTAGTTTTAAACGGTCCATACTTAATTTTTCCATTAATCTATGTTTACAATTAGCTTTTTATTTTAGATTTAGCTCATTAACTGTTACGATATGAAAATAAATCGGGCTAATATCATAAGCATTTTAATAGATTCATATAATTATGTAGATACAGTTCAGCGTATACCTGTTCCGTACATCGAATAGGATCATCAGTACTCATAACGCGGAGCACACGGGATATTTGCCTCGGGCCCCATGTTTTATAGGGTCAACTAAGGACATAGAAGTTTCTTTTTTTAATAAATTAGTATAAAAAATATAATGTAATACAATTTCCAGAATATTATGTATATGTATATAAATCAGTCGTACACCCGCAGGGAAGGTATAAAATGTGCGTATAACTTCAACCATAGCAATTTTTTTTTCTACGAATGAAATTAAAAATTCCAATTTATCCGTATTTTTTGTTTTAACCTATAGTTTACGTATGTGAAATTTGATAAAAATAGTTCAACGTTTTATACAAAAAATTTAACAAAAAATGTTAATTTTTAATATATTTTTTAAATAAACAAATTTTTCAAAAATCTTTTCGCGCTATATTATTGGCCTTCTAAAAAGGAAAAATTTGCATTTTGAATTTCTTACCTAGGCCTAATAGTTCCCGAGATATTTTAAAAATAGCTTTTACAACCCCAACTTTAAGGGTTATTTTCACCACTTCAGAGTGGATATTCGCACGTATAAAAAAATACGTGTCAAATATTTTTTCGAGTTCTATAACACATCAAAAATTCATCCAAATCGGCGTGTAACGTTTGGGTGATGTCCCTTGTTAGTCATCCTGTCCTACGCACTCTGCCCTTACACTATGCTTGTACTTCGATTACTCACCCTCATCTCGATACATATAATTAGCCTTTTTTCAATATTTAGTCAGTCTTCCATAATTTGTACTTGCGTGCGGAACTTATCGTCACCGAATAAAGCCTCCAAATTCATATTATAAGTGTTGTACTTATTCCCTCATCCGGAATTCAACAATAAAGCACGACGGTTTCCTACAACAAGTCGGCCCGCTTGCATACGACACTTCGATTTTTCTCGCCTGCAGATCGCAGTAGCGATTTGATCCTTGATCAACCCGCAACCGGTGCGACACCCACCCTGACCATCGTGTTGGCAAAAATATAATTTCGATTTTTCGTCTATAAAATAAAGCACGACGCTTTCCTACAATAAATCGGGCTAAATATTTAGAATAAGGGAGCGACCTCTGATTTCGATCATCTTGAAATATGTTGTCAAGGTTATCATTCTGAACAACTTTTTCTTATACAGGGTGGTTCACCACATTTTGCCATCTAAATTTACGCCATTATTATTACTCATAGCAAACAATTTTTCAGATGAAGTTGAATGGTTTTGAGAGGGGCACATTCTGATGGCATATTTTTTTTGTAGATGGACGTGTAAAGGAGATACGAAGGTCATTAATGTTTTTTTTTTTTTAATGGAATCATATATTTTTTATTGCGTCAGCTGATGCTCCTTCCTATTTTTTACAAAAAAGTATAAATCTATTTATGTAAAAAAAATCATTAGTTTAGGAGATATTTTTATTCTAACTTGTTAGGAAATCGTGACTTCCTGGTCAATATTATGGATTCAATGTGATAATGTAGTAAGAGAGCAGGTAAGAAAACTAAAAGAGTCCGACTTACAAGGAATTAATTATTACAGTTAGCATAAAGTTCATATAAATCATTATAAAAATCGATATGAAAGGATACTTTGGTATATTCCGTTACAAATGAAATATTGAATTAATATCGCTTATCTCACAGAACATTTTAAATAATACAATTATTTTGATACTCTTACAATAGTGGACGAAAGCAGTAAACGGTAAAAAAATTGATCTTCTACTTTTCTGTGGAACATTTAAGCACTCGTAATGTGAACATTTTCCTCCGCTACGCGCATGAGAGAAATCCGGTATAAAAGAAAACGGCCGTCACACTTTCTGCTCGTAATACTTTCGCCGTTTTCGGGCATGCGTATTCGAATAAATTAATCGAATCTCAAGGTAGCGCGACTTTTGTACAGCTACTGTGAATACCGAAACGTCAAATTCAAAGTGCCTGTATGTCGCTGCTGACTATGTAATTCTTTGATCAAGATTGAAATAAAAAAACGGCCAATCCGTAAAACGTTGATTACCATAAGATTCGCCAGTTATCAAAATCAGGAAATTGATGTAATTGAATAATTAAAGGAAAACTCGAAGATAAATATATAATGACAACGAAACTATCATAAACTAAACGAATTACCACGGTATTTATGGGAAAACGGAAAACGAAGCAATTGTAGATTAATTTCAAAGACTAGATGTATCATTAAATTAGAAGCAAAAGAAACGAACGGAAACTAAACGGAAGGAAAACAGGGAAAATGCTTCGCTTACTTCGGGTAAAAAAAAAATTGGGAAATGCGTATGAAACAGTAAGTGCAAAAATTTGGAGTAATTAATACAGAGATTACGAACTAGATGTTCGCGTCCAAATGATCGTGGAAGTGAAGAAGTATAGAGTAAGAGGAAAAATACTGATTTTATTAGTGGACTGTATAAAAATGTTGAACGCTTGCTTATTAAGGGACTGTACCTTCGTTAAATTACAAAAACTGTGTGACCGGCGGTCGGAGCAACACTTATTAGCACTGTGCTAGTCAAAATTAATTTATCTGAAAATCCAAAAAGAGCAAACTAACGCCCGTAGCTTCTCCTTCCAGTTTTCCTTGCAATGCGCGATCAAGGTGGAGTTTAAGATTTTCCCTTTTTCTACGTGCGGCAAAAAGTGCCTTCCGCATAGTTGGCTGTTTGTAATAAGTGCGCGCGGTTTATAACACCCCTGTCCTCGGATTCGGCCCGGACCGATAGTCATGTCATAAACCGATGAACCTTCTAATACATTCTTAACACTAGAATTGGATCGAAACCGGACGAAAACGGCAGAGAACCCAAAAAAGTATCTTCTTGCATACGAACGCATCAAGTTCCCAAATTATTAGGATCCTTTATCGTCGCGTGTTTTTCAAAGAAGCCTCGAGATCTGGAGCACTCGTGTTGTAGAAAAATTCGTAATCAGCGAGCACTAATCATCGGAGATACAAGTTCGACCAAACAGCCGAAAGATTAGAAAACGAGGAAGTAGATGTTGAACAAAATTAAAGAGAAAGAATAGAAACAGCGAATAGAACACTAGAAAATTAAAAGGGGAGATACTTGTAAAAAAGATAAGATTTATCTGAATGTGTATAAATCAGAGAACTTAATAATATAAATCAGTGAGCATATGAAGGTTTGTTACATTATCTTATAGACAAGAGAATGAATAAAATTGCTAATAGAAACAAAATATTATTAGCGTACTAACGATGCAAAATAAACGAAAGGCTATTTCGATCTTTAGTAATTGTTTCTGATAATTATGTTATCTTTCGGAGCAATAATTCGTGCCTTTTATTATTCGCACTCCGTATCGGTGGAACAGTGTATGTACGTGTCAGTACCCTTAATGATCCATATTGTCCTGTATTGCAGTAAAATGACTACAATCTATATCGGTGAACGCATTTAATTCGAATCAGATAAATAGTTATTCAAATCGCTTTGTCATGATCCTGAAATCCCGCGTAAGGTTCATCTTCCGTATGCGTCAGCTTTTCTCGCAGATAACCCGACAAATAAACATTTTATTTCGTGCACATTTCATTTTTGACTCCAATTTGAAATCGTAAATGCAGGAGGATATACTAACCCTATCAGTTTCATGTTCTCATCCTTCGAAGATTTCTCGCGAACATCGAACGACTTCTGACGCACAGATATCGTTCTATGCACGAAAGGTACGGCAAACTTAATTTTCAAACGATTCATTTTCGTCGATTCACAGTTTCCATACTTTGCACTGTTTATTTTTGTCGCGCAACTAATAATTAAAATTTATATAAATATAATGGGACGTAAGTGTCGCGCCGCTATCGTGTCCTCGATATTATTAATCATACGACAGTCGGTTCTTTTATACAATACGATGGAAGGAAGCAAGTTACAGTGTTTACTTTGCTGCACTCGTATCTGTTCAATCATCCAAGTACCGCAAAAGTAAATTTTGCGTTATGGCAACTGTATGTACAACAGCGTTAACGATGTACTCGCTAACGTTGTTATTCCAAATATACATTCGCTTTCGTGTCGCGCATTCGAAACGAAACATTTTAACGACTAACATATTGCGTGCATGTACGACGATGCGACGATTCGATATACGGCGGTGCAACGCGGGGCAATTCAGCGCTATGATAATTGGTGGCAATGCGGTGGATGACGACAAAGAACTTTACGATAAACGATTGCAACGTAGATACATTCAGTCGCTTCGTTTCGTCATCCGATGATTCCGTTTGGTTCAACCGCGATAATTCGCACGGCAAGATTCGTTTCGCGAGATATTCTCGAAATTTGACGTCGAGAAGGCAGTGATAAGTACTTATCGCCTTTCCCGGTTTATCTGTTTCCTTTCGAAAGGCTAAATGCGCCTTGCTTGCACACTTCCGACTATCACGAATTACGTGTACCTTCGTCGATTCTTATGATCCTTTTATCTTTCCACGCGTCACTATAAATAACAAACAGTGTTTCCATTAAGTCGTAAGTAACTAACGACCCATTGTATTTTGTGGTCACGTCGCATCATGATACTCGATTCTCGATGCTCAACGAACTATATCTAACACTTAAGGCACAACATTCAGAAACTTCGCAAACCGCAAATCTTCGTTTCCTTTCCTTGTTTGCAGTTTCGAGCGAATCTGAACTGACGACGAGGTCCAATAAATTAACGGAATAGCTCCAGACGAATCGAAGTCGTTTTAACGAATAACGGAAACGTTACGGAAGTATTTGCGCGAAATTATAAAATTTGACGCGCACGAGTCGCGTGGAAAAGAATTGGAAGCGACGTTGCTCGAGAACGAACAGTTCGTAAATACAGAAGCTGGCACAGAAACGCGAGTTTCAATGGAACGAGATACACGTATTACTTCCATACAGCCGAGAGTAGTTTAGGGACCGCGTGATCAAAGAGAAAGGCGTGCTCCACTTATGTATATCGACAGAATTTTTTCACCGTATTGTTTCCTTGTCTTTCTAACCGCGTCGAGTTAATAAATGGCAAAGACCATTTATCAACTCTTACTTTTTCGCGGTCACGCGCGACGAATAGACTTTAGCGTTCAAAAAAGCTCGAACAAAGGAACAAATGAATGGATGATCGTTTGACCGACGCACGACCCCGACACATTCGCTTTCTAAGGAATTATCAACAAAGGAACGATAAAAGAACGAATTAAATCACCGTTTTATTCTATTAGGATGCGCAATCACGATGTCTTACTATGATTTGAAGCCACCATATAATGTTATTGATTATACATAGATTTGTATAAGACTGATTGTTATAAAGATCTAACTTCCCCTTATGTAATATGCTAATCCGAATAAACAGAAGTATTCAAAAGATTTACAATAAAAGTCGATCGCTATCTTCGCGATATACGTGTAATTAACTTACCAACTTTTAGAAGAACCCAAGAACTTGTATTTGCAGGTGCTATAGACCTTCGACATTACGACGTGCAAAATTTTTCCTTTATTCGGCCAATGTTTTTGTAATTTCACTGCACGAATTGATATGCTTTAACCAATTATAATTAATAATTACGATGGTTGAAATTTGGATAAAAACTTTTTGGATTTACAACCGGAGTATCGTCTGGTATAGTCATCATAATGAAATTGAATGTACACGGCAGAGAAGAGGAAACGCATTTGCTTCGCGCTTTTAACAGATCAATAAATGGCGATCGAATTTCGACAAACCATCAATCGTATGCTTTGATTAGAAAATATCACCATTGCGAATCATCGCGTTCGTTGAAATGTGATCGCTCAATAGCATTCTTCTATTCTTCTTTTTCAATCATCTAAGTATAATTTATGAAACGAGTCTGCAATTTATGTTTCGATCGAAGTTATTTGTATTATTCTTCGATCATCACTAACGCCTATACAATATTTTTATTTTTACTTTGACCATATTGACAGAATACAATAGACTACCGTATCTTCGAACACGGGTATAATTCGCTACCGACTTTAAACTAACAATATTAATAAGTGGTAAGCAACAGTGACAAAAGAAAATTTACTTAACCTTGGTCAGTTGGAAGTACTTAAGTAGTTAAATGATAAAAATATCAGCAATATATGTATATATTAAAATAATGATAAACCAAACAGGAATTTTGTTTTCTAACATTTTCCATTTCAAAACAGATAGCAAATATTTGCTTTGTTACAATGACGAACATAAACAAATACCAATGTATTTAATTTAAAACAACATTTTTTTCTATCGTTATTAACATAAAAATGTAACTGCTTACTTTTTCTTTGTAGCTGCTAATTTTGCTTCTTTTTCTTTTCCTTGGTCAGTTTGTCCTATAAAAACAACAATCAAATCTCAGTTTCTTTGATACTTATGTATAAACATTCTGTGCATTCAAATGTTGACATATTATTGACATATTATTGAATATTAAAATCATCCAATACATTTACCATTAGTAATGAAAGGGTCAGTTATTACTTATGTTTACATACAGGGTTTATACCCTTTAAATTTCAAGTAAATACATAAATAATATATTAATTAAAAAATCTAAATTACCCATGTGAATTTTTTCGAGTTGATGATCATCTTCAATTAACTTTTTTCCATTAACTACCTCCATCTCTTCTGTAAAATAATGTAATTGGCAGATTAATACATTGTTAAAATATTTATTGATTAAAGTAATAGTTTTAAAATAAATTAAATACGTTTAAAAAGAAATTACATGATCTTTAATAAACTGTTCAAAAACAGATGAATGATAATTTTATTTCTTCAAATATAGCGAATATTTTCCAAATTCTTTAATGCCATATATTGATTATCTTCTTAAACACAGTTACTAAAAGCACTATATTTACTTGTTTAGATTCTGAAGAAATGAGACAGTTATACGGAAAATGCAATTTTACATGAAAACTATATTTTTTGATAAACAATAATTTCTCCATTTAATTTTTACTTTTACCATTTACTTTTAATGTCTAAAATTGCACTATGCACTTGAAAGAAGATCGAGTACATTCTGAATCTATAATTGAAATCATATGATTTCATTTAGTACCTTTTTATCCAAACTCTTACAACAAAATTCGTGTACGATAATGTATTAATGTCTGATATTAATTGTATATTAACATTTGTTCATGCAAAACATAAAGCAAAATGCCTATTAATTCATCAATGAAATTATGAATTGATATCTATGTATAAATATTTGTACTTTGTTATTATATAGAATAAATGAAACAAAATTAATACTTCTGAACAATGATTTATAAAATACAAGAATAAAAGTACATACCAATAGATTTCACAATGGATCGAAACTGAATAGAGTATTTTCATCAAAATAAAAGATGTAACGAATATTTTGTCTTTTCACTCTAGTATGAACACTATATACAATCGAAAAAGAACACATCACTCGGGTAACCTTGTCGTTCACTATTTTCAGCTGAAAAACACGCACTCACTTTAAATTAGTCGAGTAAAAGATATGTGTCAACATGTGGCTAGGTTAGAGAATTTTCTTCTGTTTCATAGAGATTCTAGCCGAGTACATTCATGAGTCATTACAATGACACTCCATATCTGTGTTTATAACACAATGATATTGTACTTTCTTTTGATAAATTTATTACAATCTAAATAATTTAATTTTAATTTCATTCGAGGAATGCTACACGAATGTCAGTACAAACACCACACCGACAATGGATTTCTGTCCGTACTGTGACATCAAAGTAGTACTCAACAACATCCATCACTGAAAGTATTAAAGGTTTGGTTAGTCTCGAATACGTGCCAAATAAAATTAGAATTAGAAAACGAAAAATTTTATTTACATATTCACTATTCAATATATTGAGCAATAATTTGTAAAATTCAAATCGAATTTAAGTTGCAAAGGAAAAATGATCAATTTTATTCTTACAATGAAACATTCAAGAAAAGCTATACGAGAAGTAACATTATCAATATATTATCTAAATTGAATAACTTCAATTATTTTTCTACCAATAAATTATACAATTTTACCAGCCAATATAAAATACAAAATATACAAATAAATTACACGACCAACGCCTTTGTATCCTTTGTTCAGTTTGATCGTACAACACATTGACGGAATAAATGTTGCGGCGTCATAGTGCACTTTTGGATCCTTTTTATATATTTAATAAAGTATGCGATACTAATAATGTAGCCAGTACAAAATTATGAATAACTTATTGTTAAATTCTTCAATTATGTATATAATTTATATTTTATACCTATAGGAAATTGTAAGAATTTTAAACTTTTTTTTTATGGACGTTTTCAAAACATCGCGCGCAATTAGTGGGTTTTGTGTTGCGTTCTTTTTTTATTCTTTATGATAAGGTATACATAATATCAAATACACACACACACTATTTAAAAACACATTTGGTATATGAAAATGATATCTGTACAAAACGGCTGTTATATTATCAAACTGAGCAAACAACGAACGTTGATATATGTAGATAATTTAAAAATATAGTATTGAAGATTACAGGTTTTAAATAATTAACCTAATATTTAAAGAAAATATTCTTTGAATTTTTATTAATTTGACTCCAAGTTATAAAAACTGATGCTAATTTACAGAGTACATTACATTATATCAGTATACGAGGTAGTAATCTGAATAATAACAGAACCTATACAAAATCTTTTTCAATGCACAAGTTTATATACTTGTATACATGTATTTATGAGTGATACCGTAAGCATGCTATTAATGAAAAATAATTGGTACGTATAAAACATTGACCATGAAAAAGTAGTATTAGATTTCTAATGGTATTGACAATGAAAATATAATTTTTCATTTTCTTATGCATGATTTGTATTTGTGTAAGAACTTTATATCTTATTTCATTTTTGGAATATACATTTGTATACATTTAACATTTTACTTTTGTTAGGATGGATGTAGCACTACCATTAAACATGTTACTGCTTATAGTTGTTTGTAAAATATTATGTGTGTTAATTGTTTTACCTATTCTTATAATAACATGGAGAAGGAAGTATTGTAAAATACGGGCAACAAGATCAGAGAAAAGAACAGTCGTAGGTTTTTTTCATCCATACTGTAATTCTGGCGGTGGCGGTGAAAGAGTACTTTGGGCCGCAGTTAGTGCAATACAAACCAGGTATAAAAGCTTTTCAACTTTAGTATGTGATAAATATTATAATGCAGATATTGTAATTTTCATAAATGTAAACTGTGTTTTAGATACCCCAATGTGCATATAGTGATTTATACTGGAGATCTTGATGCTCACCCAGAACAGATTCTTAGTAAAACAGAAAAGGTATTCAACTATAAGATTAAACCCAAAATTGAGTTTATATATTTGCATAGACGCAAATGGATAGAAGCTACTATGTATCCTTATTTTACAATTCTGGGGCAAAGTATTGGATCAATTTGGTTAGGCATGGAAGCTTTAAATAATTATGTTCCAGGTTTTATATCATTTTAGTATATTTTTCATATATCGAACTATATGTTGAGCTATATATAATTTTGAAATGAAAATAAAATATAATTTCAGATATTTATATGGACACCATGGGTTATGCATTTACATATCCATTATTTAGGTACATTGGTGGATGTCGAGTAGCAACATACACTCATTATCCAACAGTTTCAACTGATATGTTAAAACATGTTTACAGAAGAGTAATTTCACATACTAATAACAGAGTTGTAGCAAGAAATCCATTTTTATCAGCAGCTAAACTTGCTTATTACAAATTATTTGGACTTGTATGTATATGAAAATGATAAAATCATTACATTTCAAAATTATAATCTATAAAAAATTGCTTCAGATATATGGTTGGGTTGGCAGTAGGGCTGAAATTATAATGGTTAATTCTTCATGGACCGAAGAACACATTAACACAATTTGGAAATGTCCATTAAAAACTCATAAAATTTATCCACCATGTGATGTAAAGCAATTAACATCGCTTCCTCTGCTTAATAATGATGAAAAATCTGATAGTATTCGTATAATTTCAGTTGCACAATTTAGACCAGAAAAAAATCATCCATTAATGTTAAGAGCCATGTATGAACTTAGATCAATCGTTAAAGAAGAAGTTTGGGAGAAAGTAACTATGATAGAATTTAATATAGAAAATATAATAAAAGGAAAAAATTCTATGTAAATGTTACATAATTTATTTAGGTTCGATTAATTCTTATTGGTTCCTGTCGAAATTTTGAAGATGAAGCTCGCGTGAAAGATATGCAAGATTTATCCAAACATTTTGCGTTAGAAGAAAATGTGGAATTTAAATTAAATGTATCATATTCAGAGCTTATCTCTGAATTTCAAAAGGCAACAATAGGTTTACATACAATGTGGAACGAGCATTTTGGAATTAGTGTTGTTGAATGCATGGCAGCTGGATTAATTGTAGTAGCTCATGCCTCTGGTGGTCCAAGGTAAACTCTTAGTAAAGTTATGTAATCCACAAAATATGTAATTATAACACGAAAATTGAAATGACAAATATACACATTATTATAGAGCTGACATAATAGTAACTGAACCTGGATCTCAGAATGGATTTTTAGCTACAGAAGCTGAAGAATATGCAAAAATTATAGCACATATCATCAGTATGCATCCAGATGAACGTAAAGCAATTAGAATGGTTGCTAGGTATGCCATTTATATTTTCCTACAAAGATATTTCTAAACAAAGATACTTACAATGAATCATTTTTTTAGAGCATCTGTAAATCGATTTGCAGACGAAGTATTTGAAAGAGAATTTTTGAGAACGGTAGAACCATTCTTCAGACAAAAACAGGAATGATAACTTTTACAAAAATTAATTACAATTACAAATATGATTTTTTTAAAGTATAAGAAACTATGGAGATGTTTATAAGAGATTATACCAATTATACAGATACATCTTGGTACACAATTTATTTAAATAAAAGAAAGTGAAAAATTGACGATAATATAAACATCTATTGCTGTTATACATATGTGAATATGAATACATTCTTTGCAGTCAAGTAGCAATTATTGCTAGAAAAAACACAATTGTTATTTATTGTATATCCTTGTTTTCGTATCCACAACCTTCACATTCTAAAGTATAAGAAGTGCTGTTTTCATTTTTATTTTCGCTTAATTTAAAGCGAAGATTGAAATTCTTTAACATTGTTTCTGCTACTTTTATAGCAGTTTCAGTATGACAAGTAAGCTTTTTACTTCCAAGGTTAATTTTAGATATTCCTTTGGCTAGAGCCATAAAAATTATTAACTATAAAGATAAAATGAACAATTATAATATTATATTAATAAATTTTTAATTGTTCGATTTTACATTTTGGAAATATACCTGATCTTGAGCATGATCATCAACACAAGATTCTGCTACAATTGTATCAAAGATTTCCTTGGCTGCTTGTGTACCTGGCACTACTTGTCCTTGACGCCCAGAACCCAATCCAGAACCACCAAAAATACATTCACTGCTTGTTGTACATACCAAGCTAAAATTAATTGCATTACATTAAAAGATATAAAGAATACAACAAAATCTTCATATAGCGAAAAATCTTACTTGATACCAGATCCATTACCAGCAGCTACTGTCCTATCCTCTTTATAGACTTCAATATTTATTGATGGCAAGGGAATATTATGTTGGTTCAAACCTTCTGTTAAAACTGATTTTGCATCATCTGCCATTTTATATGCTTCCTTAAAGAAAAGAAAAGAGAAACCTTTATTCTATTACTTTGAAGCATGCAGTTTGTTATTATTGGAATTATGTTGGAAAAAAAGAACAAGATACATACTCTAATGTGAACAACACCTGCAACATATGCCCACCCTACTATATCACGAGGAATTCCTGGAGTAGTTAAAGCGACAGCTTTCAATGAATGCACGGGTTTTATGTATAAATGTACTTCTCCGCCTCCTTTTGGATAATAACCCCTCCATTGATTATCAAAAAGTTAATTTTTCTTAATATTATGTATACCCTCTAGTAAAATATTAATAACATTACCGTTTTTACCAGTATAATTTGTATACAGGGTATCTCAACTAAAATGTACAACCTTCAAACTATAGATTTTCCATACTGAAAGAAATCAAAAAGTCCTGTATTATTTTATAGTCTGCCGCTTTATTTCCAATATATGAATAATTGCAAATATGGGTATATACAGACATGCCTTCTCACATCAAGAATATCCAATTCTTAATTACTTATTTGGAAAATAAAACTGTAGAATAGAAAATGGTAATGAACTTTTGGATTTCTTTTAGTACAAAGAACTTTTTGTTTAGAGGTTGCACGCTTTAGCTGAGAGATCCTGTATATTATATATACCTTGATACAACGTTGAAATCAAAATCAGCTCCAAACTTATTAATTAATGGCTTCAACACTTCAGTAAGATATTCTATATGTGGTCCCATTGGGACATTTGTGCCTCCTTTAAGAATTAATGTAACTGTTTGAGGAAAGAAAAGAGCACAAGGTAGGGCTACTTGAGCTAATAAACAGATGCAACCAGCAGTTCCTGTATCTACAAAAAACTTATCTCTTTTACTATTCAGTTGATTGGGTTTAAATTCCAAATCTGTTGATCCTATATAGTCTCCTTGTACTTCAGCATTGCACATATTCTTTAATAGTTCCACACCTGTAATATTTCAATAAAACGAAAAAAAAGATAATGAATACAAATTAGAATTTACAAAAACATAACTTACATAAACCATCGGCCATAAAATGTATTTATTTATAAAAATATACCTTTTAAATGCTGTGCTGCAAGTCCAGGTTTAGGGCGGCCAGCTCGAATGTTATTAATTTTTAATGGAATTTTGTATAAAGCACTTAAACAAAGTGCTACTCTTAACACTTGACCGCCCTACATTAAAAATGAAATATTTTCACATTTTTAAGAAAAGTAAGAAAATTTTAACATCAAAACATTTTAATATAAAAACTAAAATTTCTCAGTAGTATAACTAAATGTAATGAATGAAACGAACAACTTTAAAATACTTACACCTTCCCCTAAGCTTCCGTCAATTTGTATTGCAGAAGACATTGTGCGAATGACACAATTTAGTTTGTAATAAATACGTGGTATCCTATTGGATATAAATAATTTTGACACTTAAATTTTAATTTTTTCAAAGTTTATATGAGTACGAAGACGTTTACTCTCTAAAGAATTTGTTACATACATACATATATATACTCTACATCTCATACTAAATTCGTGAGTATACACGGGCGATATATTGAGTTCGTTCAAATGCAAAACTAGCATCCCTAGAAAAAGTAACAACCAAAGAGAAGAGATTTTCATCATCCGGTTTCTAACAGAACATTGGTATACATTATGCTTTATTCACAGGAATCGATGAGTCACAAAAATTTCTCAAATAAATGCTTATTTTCAAAAGCAAACTGATTTTGTAACAAAAAATAAATAACAGTTTATTATAAAGTAATTAATTTAAACGGTTAGAAGTATTATGACAGCTTCGCTTTCACGCGTCTTTTAAAATATATATTACGCGCGTTTTTTCTCAGGAAACATTACCACTGTCATCTAGCGGCGAGCGGATATATTAGTGAAATATGAAAATGCAAATAAATATTTATTTCTATCAAAGAATCATTTCTTTTTACAGTTAGTGACTTCCACGCTTTTCTGTAACAAAAACAATATTCTACCTCGGTAGAACTGAAATAAACATTTTAATACGATAAAAACGAAAACAACAAGAATTACATTTCAAAGACTATAATTTGCAATTTCGACCAGCAATAGAGAGTGCGAACTAATAACAGTAGATTTGAAATCTTACCTTAAAAAATATGTGCCTGCCGCACAAATAGAATAAGTGATTTCGTTATATCCCGTAGAAAAATCGAATACGTGATAACTGTCAATAATTGTTGCTGAATCTTCGATAAGTAAGATTTTCTGAGAAAGTGAGAGAGAGCGCGCTTAAATATAAATTTTTAAAAATGTGTAAAAGTGAAGCTATGAAAATAGTTAATTGCTTTGCAAAAAACTATTCGTCATATTTTGATAGAAAATCAAACAGCTTGCTTCTATTAGAAACATTTACTTGAGGAAATTGTATTATTTATCCATAATACGATAGGTGAAAGATAAAACTACAAAACACGCGGGGTTATGAAAGTTTCGGGGTCACACACATTCTGAATCCTACATGCAAGTATTTCTATTTATACATTCATATATGTACGTATATCATACATAACACATATACATATATGTATACATTCAACATATGGATGGCACATCACGTATGTATAATCATTTTGTAATACTTCTTTTACAAAACTGTGTTCAGTTGCTACTTAAAGAAATTGTGTAAATCATGTAATTCGTAGTAATAACGTCAATAAAATTTGACTTTTATATAAATACTAATACTTATAAATAGAACACTTTAAATAGAACAATTGAATGCAATACAAAATTATTTATATTATGAAAAAGGGAATTTATTCATTAATACAGAGTATAGTGATTTTAGCTACATAGATATGTAGTAATTTTTATATTTTCCTTTACTTTATTTTTTTGTGTATGTAAACAATTAAATTTCACTGAATTTTATTGCTGGTAAAATATTTTTATTGATCAAATTATTATTTGTATTATTGTATATACATATACAGAAATTTATTGTAATTTACAAGAATAATAGATAATCAATTAATTATATGATAAAATGTTATCTTCTTGAGTTTCAAATATACTTTAATTCTACTGGAATCCATAAAATTTGTATGTCATTTTGTTGAAATAAAACTATGACAAAAATGTTTGATTTCTAAAATACAAAATTGTTCATAGTGTTTGACAATCAGCTAATTACATGGGATATTGTAGTAAAGTATTTCAAATACACTTTTTAAGAACTTTGAAAAAGAAAATGTGAATATATAAACAATGTACAGTACCCGGTGCACTGCCGTTTTTTACTATAATGATTATTTCAAAGTTAAATGGTCCGTAGAACATTTTACGTTGTTCTTTGTTTGTACGTTCAACATTCTTATACATAAATACATTTTGTACAAAAAAAGTAGTAATTTCTTTTTCGAAAATTATTAAATCTTATCCTACTTATTATTACATACAAAAATTTTTATTCCTTAGGTTTCATTTTATTATAATTTTAATTCGTATGTAATACGATTCATAATGTTAATAGAAACAATCGGAAAAATTAGTGTTTTAAATTACAAATACATTCTGAGAATGCATTATGAATTTCAATTATTTACATATTTTAATAAGAGATTAATATACTAATTTTATTTTAAGAATGTAACTTAATATGCTATTTGCCGTTCGTTTCAGTAATTTATTTTGTAAAAATATTTTGATAAAATGAAATAGTTAATGACGGAAATGTGACTTATGACTAGCATAAACTGGCTAAAGATACAGGTATACTAAAAATCAAGTTGTTTGTAAAGATAATGATCTCTTCGTGACTTACATACATGCCATGTAAGACCAAAATATTTTATATACAATGAGAACATGATACCTCCACTTTTTGTAAATAATATTCTTTCTTTCGTAGAATATCTTTAATTTTGATGAAATGTTATTATACTTTATTTGAAGTTTCATTTTTGTTTCATTTTTTCTATACAGTATAATAATGTAAATGTAAAACCTAACATATAAAATAAGCAGACAATAAATTATTGCAGATAAACATTCAATCTTCAAATATCCTAGACTATATTTCTGCCATTTAATATTTGCTACATCTGAAAACTACAGTAGTAAAAAGTCCTATCACAACTTGTGGCAGTGCAACTAATATTTAATTCTATAATACTATATACCTTAAATTAATTTGATACGTAAATATACTTTCACAGCTGACATTTTTTATGTTGCATTTCAGGAAGTTTGCTTAAAGCATTCAATTACATTCCTAACCCTTTGCGCTCGTAATTGCATTTATAAATAACATGAATATACGCCATATTTTTTAAATAATTTTATAAAATTGTTGCTTAAATTTTAACTAATTTTGAGTCATATTAAATATGATCTATATTAAAGGCAACTTTTCATTTTTGGTTTTGAGATTCTTTTGGTCATTATTCATAAATTACTCAAATATGATAAATTAATTGTATGTACAGCGGCAAATTAATAAAACGAAAATACAAAAATAATGCATAGAATGCTAGGAAAACACAATTGGAGTGCAAAAGGTTAAACAGCACAAAGTGTTTACTATAAATGCATTAACTTTTACTTGATTTTACTTGATTGACATGTTATAAAAAAGTTTAACAGAAATTTATTCTATTTACAGTAATTCATAGTCTCTCCTTAAACGACACATTATTTAAATACAGTCTTGCGACAAATATCAAATTTTTAATTTTGTAAACCTTTTAGCATCAAGATTTATTGAACATTTCGATTATTTCATGTAATATTTATTAATTTCATATAATTTATTTTTTAATCTTATGTTCATACTTGTATATAATCAATTTTTATTCACGCTTTTTAACGTGATTCGGAAACATATGAATATACTTATGATAATGTTCATATTTATAATACACGAATTACAATGGACATTGTATCACATTAATTTTTAATATTACTAAAATATGATGTTACTCTTTGAAATTTCAAGAGGATATTAAAATATGCAGTTTCAATTCTTATTCCATTTTTGTTTCACAGCACCTGTGTGCTTTATAGCAGTAATACTTAATGAACATTAATATTTGAGAAAAGAAATCATTGTCTCATTTTATAAAACGAATGGTACAATTAAAATACTCTTTATATTAACATATTTCACGTATGAAAAGTTATATCAGATTAGGAATTCAGAGTGCTGTAATGAATAATTTACTTGACATCGACTTTCTGACATGTGTATAACGTAAGAAATATCCGACATTTAGTTTATACGACATAAATACATTATCATTTGTACTTTCTATTTCACTTTTTAAAAAAATTGATTTTAAGCTTCAAACTGAAGTCTTTGCCCATTATTTTGAACAAACATTTGACTTCCAATCCAGCACCTTAAAAATAATCTATCATTAGTTGTAAGATGTGTCATTTTACTTCTTAATTTCTATACTGACTATAATAGAAAGTAGCTTACGTTAAGGCCTCGATACTGCTATTTAACGCCTCTTGTTTCCATGCCGTCGACCGAACTTACGATTTTTTCTGTAAATAAAAAAAGACGTTTGCTTTCATTTTATATTTAAGATTAAAATTGGTTCACTTATTTAGGTTGTTCGTAACTAAGTACTTCATCTTTTCCATAAGTGTTTTAAGTATTAAAGAGCTATCTCTGTTCAAACTTGCTGTTTTATTTACCTAATTTTACTCGGTGAAGGAACCGGAGCATGTTCAGCGATAGCGGGTAATACAGAAATGAATTTATCAGTTGGACGTAAAAGACGCGCTGTACGAGAGGACAATTTCCATATCAGTCTTTGTCTGTGAGGGGTTTGCTCTTGGGCATTATATTTGCTCAATATAGCACCCACAGCTTCATGGGTAGAAAAGAAACTTGTATCTGAAATCTAAACAAAAATAAACCAAATAGATGATTATTAACTTATTTCAATTTATCAATCTAATAGGAATACCTGATAGTCATCAGATTATTGTAATTTTACCTTACATAATTTTTGAAGTTCCACAGCAAATTCTAAAATTCTAAGCATCTGATGCTTTGATGTTATAGATGTATTTATGACAGAGGAGCTAGAAGTAGCAGTTGTAGATATGGCATTATCCGTATTAGTATCCAATCGATTAACAGCATTATCTAAATATATGCACAATAGTACAAGTGCCACTTCTGATGGCTTTAAGCTAGCACAGTTACCATCACAAGCAACCATTTCTAACCTGAGAAGAAGTTCTGATTCCTGAAACAACATAAATTACAAATAAACTATGTTAATTCAATGGTGTTCGGTATTTTTAAATAAATAAAAAATTATCTTACCGTAATGATATTAGTATAAACTTCTCCTAATCCTAGCTGCGATGCAACAGCATGAAACATTGCATTGAATAATCGAAGAAAAGTTAAAGATGTAACAGGTTGTGTACCAGGTGCCCATTCTAACTTATTTTGTATAACTTCCGACATACGTTTAAGATCACCACCGGTACATTTACACTGAGAAATAGAGACTAAGTGATCAGCATCTAAGGACTGTGCTAATTGGACAGCAGCTATGTGAAAAGCAGATACACTAATGCAAGCCATATGTTTTGGTCTTGCTTTCATCTTTGTTAAGAAGCGATCCATCAAATTGATAGCAACAAAAAGTACATCAGATGGTAAATCATACCATACTTTTAGACATCTTAGTACATGAGCTGACCCATCACGAGCTCCAATTGTTATTTCATCATTCTAAGAAAAGAAAAGAAAAGAAAAGAACATTTTGTAAAAATAATAAATACTTATAAACATGTGTACACAAATAATGGAAAAATATAATAATGTATGATACTATCAAATATTAAAATAATATTAAGATATTATCTATACTTACTTGTGATATAGTGGGTAACTGTAGGTTAGGTTGATATTTTACTTCAAGAACCAAAGCTTCCTGCAACTGTTCGAATAAAGGGTGGATTGCATCCGGTACAGGCAAGCCCGATGTGTCCATTCCTGCAATGTGTGACCTGCAGCTCACTACAGTAACAATGAAGAGATAAAGAAAAACACAAAATGTGTAGTGTGCCTGATGATATGAATGTCACACAACAAGAATGGCGCAGCTGGCTAGCCTTGTATCTAGAAAAAAAAAAATAATATTGATATTAATACACTTGTGTAAAAGAGTCAAGTTTTAATGTAAATTATTCATCTTATTATCATTCTATCATATAATGTAGTTTTAACATCACAATAAAGAAGAAATCAATTAATTTAAAATTATAACAACAGCTACTTAAATATATTTGAAAAACTTCCATATTTGTTTAAAAATTCAAACAAAATTTTAAGGAATAACATATAGATATTAGTGGTATAAAAAAGTATATATTGGTCAAGTATAAATCGTATTATTAAGAAATTTAATGAATTTTCCATCATATTTATTTTATTATATTAATACATAGTTGTCAATTTTGCATAAAAAGATGATACGGGGCAACATATATCTACATAACTACAATTTTAATTGAAGTCTCGTGTCTACGTGTTTGTAATCACGCGCCGTCAAAGTAACATGTCTCGAAGTTTTGGAGAATGTACTAGAAAAATGTTTCATTCGAAATAACTTCGATAGTATTTAATCTTTCATCTTTATCTTGCATATCGTTACTTCTTAACAGTACATTGACTTCAAACTCTATTTTGATAACATTTTTAAAAAACTTCACCCGCAAATTATTTGAATATAAACCGTAAAACCATCGATTTTCATCGAAACGAAAATTACGAAATCTGTAGATCTGTTTTTTATCGAATATTTCTTTATAATAGCATATCATAGATATAAAAACATTAATTACATTTTCATTTTGACTAATATGTATACTAAACACATAATGCTAAATGTAACAGCAGTTACAGATTATTGTAGAAATATCTAGAAATTTTAATACATCGCGTTAACACATAACAATTCGTACTTCATAAATTAGAATTAAACAAAGTAGATATAATGTAACAAACTCGTAGAAAAATATTGTGAACTCTCCTGATCAAAACGATAATAATAAAAAAATATTTGAAGTCTACTGAACGAGTGATGCAACGAGCTGTCAAAATTGAATACAACGTAAAATTCTTTTTAATCCCTCAACTACTTTATATTATATTTAGGTTTTTTAAAATATAAGTAAAACAAACTGTAATTTCATTTTAACGAAAATGAAGTATATTTAAACGCGAAGGTCAAGAAATATCAATCGTACTATAATTTTTTTCTGGAATCATAGTGTATATTAAAAGATTAAATATATATTTTTACATTAAGAATTAACAGACATCGATCAATGTTCAAAAATACATAACAGATTAATGCATAGATATATGTATATCTAAAAAATTTATATATTAACAATCACGAATAGATTCTTGTGCATAGCGCGAAATATTTGTTTTTATAGTATTTAATGTATACATGTACAGTTCATTAAAAACTACTTACTACTATGAGATTTCAAAACCATCCAAAAACTATATGTACTCTGCTTTTCCTTTGTTTTGTTTTTTTCTTTACGTAAGAGCAATGAGCTCCTACAAAGAGGAAAACACACTCTCTCTCAGCGCTTATTTGAAAGATACTGAAGCCGTGCGTTTGAAATAAGCGAGCGAATACACTCATTCTACCCCCACTATGACAAGATTCACGAGCATTCTTTCGCCACTCGCAAGTTTCACGCGAACGAATGCTCTAACAATATACGAACATTTGCTCGTAGATTCAATTCGATATAATTTAATTCGTCACAATTCGACTTCACGCGATTTAATTTTCTATGATTTAATTTAACCCGATACGATCTGATTTAACACGATACAGATCGATATGATTTAAGTCAACGCGATCAATCTAACAACCGAAGACGATTTGATTTGACGCGTCTCAACTCAACATGGTTCCATTCCCCGTACTGAGTATTTAGATGTTCCTGTTTTGGATTTTAATTACTCGATATGACCAAACAACTTGTTCGATAATCATTTACACTAAATGATCATAAACAAATGTTCTTGCTCTTACGTGTACTTTACGTTCTTGTTCGTTTTAACCACGATCGTACAAATTACTCGCACTGCTTTGTGAATTGTCGCGAATGAGTAATACCCGAACCACTACGAACACATACGAATTCGAACGAAGTAAACGTGAAACGATATCAACAATGTATAAAAACCTTTTGTCAATAAACACATTGTTTTTCAACGTTCATAAGTCAGCTGTTTAAGATTAAAGTTCAAATCAAACTTTATCACGTTTTGATCATCTCCGCTTAATACACATAATTGCAAAATTTAAGTAAATAAAATGACATACAAGGTATTTACAATATATTAAAAGACGATGTACATTTTAAATTATCATTAATATGTGTTTAAAATATATATATACATATATTGCAGCATGAAATACGTATATGTTAGTAATGGATTTATAAAATTTAATTTATGTCTAATTTAAAATTCAATTTTTTAAATATTAAATAAATACTGCAACTAATTGTGCATTTTGTACTACCCGAACCATTTAATATTATTTTCATTTTAATTATAAACAATAGATCAGGAATCTGAAATAAACATTTTTCTCAAAATATAGCACCAAATTACTTATGGACGGAACAATACATAATTCATAACATGTATTCATGAAATATGAAGTTTTCAGTATGATATCAAACAGTTAAATAAAAGCAATGCATGTATGTAAATCATATATACTTTTTTCATTACCACCATTTTGTTTAACTTAGACATTTGAATGTACTTATTTTCAAAATTAATTGTAAAAAGCATTACAAATTTTAATGAAAAACTTACCCGGATGCGTCCGAAACGCTTTCACGTTAATGGATCACCCAATCTTGGCTTTTTCGCGTATTTGTCGGTATAAATAGGAAATAGAATTACAGACAAACCATTCGGTTTGACAGTTGTTCTAACAATAAGAAATGGCGGAGCTACATACATTCAGCTGATCATTACGCGTCATTGCACGCTCATGCGTAATAAAAAGTAGTCCCTCTATGAACGTAAATAAATTTGCATTTTCGTAAACAAACTTATTCTATTTATTCTTATCAATTTCAAAATAATCTATATGAATGTCGAATAAAATTAAATATTGTAAATATACAAATTAAATATAAAATCAAATTCAATTTAATTATTAATGCTTATAAATGAAGTATTAATATTAATATCTTGTAAAATTTAATATCTTCCATTTATTAGAATTCTAGTAATTGCAATTCAATGGATTCAATATCATACTTTTGTTGTATTTATTTACTTCTAAACTATAAAAAATATACAAGTTAATAATTTATATAATACTAAATAATTGCATAATTAAATATTAAAATTGAAAACTTCTTTATAAGAGGATAAATTTTAATATGTTGTCTTGATGTTATTTAATTAATACTTGCTACGAACACTTTATAGGCTAACCATAACTGATTGTGAGGCATACACAATTTTTATGAGTTAATGAATTTACACTAATTTTATTATTTTAACATTTGTATACTGTTATGAATTAAAGAAATTGATTAAATTAATTATAATTTAAATATTTAAATTGTGCCTTTCACAATATACTTGGAATAGTTTCTTTCTTAAATTGTGTTTTTATTATTTCATTCAGAAAAATAATATGTACATACCATATGCGTTATAAGAGTTGTTGTCTGTAATATCACATTTCCATGAAAATTATATGAGTAACTTTATTATTTTGCTGTATAATAAATACAAAGTCTTTATCAAGTTATCTAAAAGGTATATTCTTTAATCAAAATAAACTCTTTATCTGCTATCATCAGTGGATACATTCTGATTTATTTCTATTTGTATATTCTGTTCTTGCTCTAATGCTTTTACGGCTGCTTCTAATCTGAATAAATGTTCATCATGTATACCTGGAGCAATTATGTGCATTGCAGATGCTAAATTATATAAATATTCTGTGTTAGCCCCACTAGGACCATGAGATATAAGTATTTGTTTCGCTATTACATGAATATCTTCTATACCCGCATAATTTGGATTATCTTCTCCTCCTATGTAAATTGTAATATAAAATGGCGTAATATCTAAAGATATTGGTAATAATTTTTCATTTTCAAAGTTAGTGTAAAGACTATTATTTGTTAATAAAAATGGTCCAATATCTTCGATTGAATGAGACGGATAGAAGAGAACACTTTTTCTTTCATAACCTCCTTTTTCTCTGTAGTCCAAATGTTTTACAACTGTATCTATGTTGTGGGATGATATTTTGTATGCAACACCCCATACTTCATCATTAGGATTATCAGAACAAAGTAGCGTGACAACACGACCAGGCTATAAAATAATTTAAATGTATTTTGTATTATTTCTAATATAAAACAATCTTTTTGAACTTAATATAAAAATAGTTAGATATATACCCTATCAGGTACACCTCTATGATCTGTACTTTTCTGATAAAATCTTCTAATATATCCTTTAATGTGACCAACAAGAACTTTTTCGTAAGGAAAATCGGCTTTCCAAATAAGTGAACCATATCCAAATACCCACATTATCAGTTTTATAATTAAATATCAATAACCTATACGAATTGGATTTATTATCTAAAATTATACATTTCAGTAAACGTATATAAAATTCAAGTAAAACATTATTTTTTAAATACCTAATATTGTATCCACATTGTATTACTAAATGTTTTCGAAATTATTAATAAAAAGTTGACAGTAATTTAATAAAGAGCGTACAATATTTTATACTGACATTTTGAATAACAATTCAAAGTGCAAATATTATCGTTTGGGTAAATTCACAATTTTTTAAAGATTACAAGTACATAATGCGTACGCTAAAATTTTGTTTTAAATACACCTTTATTCGAAATAATATTAGGCACAATAATCAACACGTGCATTTCAGACAGTTTACGTCGCTCATATGTAGACGAATAGGAGTTGGAAGGAGTACTAGTATTATGATGTATAGTGGGTGTTAGGTCACCGGGAATTGATGTAGACCGCTATTGTTCATTAACATGTACTAGAGAATGATATCGACCGTTATTTGTACTACATAAAATACATATTCTATATATATTTATTTATATAGGATTGACTTAGTTCTATAAAAAGTACTATAATACAAAAACAGTATGAGATTTAGCAGTATGTCGTTTTTGTGCGTAAAAAAGAAATTTGCATATACATTGAACTGCTGATTTAATAAAATTTTGTGCTAGTCATAATTATTAGTATCTTTCTCAACATGATTTCAAAATTGTTATGCACCGATGTGCTTGCAATTCGTTGCGTAAATAATTTAGTTTTTGTAGGTTAGTTGAATATACATAACTTTTGTAATATGTAATCATTGTAGTATAATCTTCAATCTCTTTTATCACATAAAATAGTATATTTTTATTGCTTTAATTTTGTTTCCAATTTTCTGAGATTTTTCTTTATTAATATAGGTATGGGCTGTACATTACATATTTTTGATATTGATACTTATAAATTAGAAAGGAAAATAGATTGCCTTTATCCATACAATATACATGGAATTATTGAGGGTCCTAACAATAAGATAGCAATATTTGGGGCTAATTCTTTATGTACATATAATATTCACAAGGAACAAGGAATGTTAATGTAAGTTAATCGATATTTATTAAATATCATGTAATAATTTAAATATTATCATTCATTTAGAGTTAAAGAAGAATTTAATAAAAGTTGCCTTAATGATTGGATAATAGCTGTGAAATGGTTAACATTTGATGGATATGATTATTTATCAGTTTTGTTAGCACATAATAACATATACATTTATGACACCTCTAAGAAAGATTATCAAAATGTGTGGTGCAAGGAAAAATGCATTCTGTATCCTTATATATATATATATATATGTCTTCAATTAAATATTATATGTTACGAAACTTGACTTTATTATTAGATATGGTGGATCAATATTTGTTCAAAATCAAAAAGACTTGATAATTTTTAGTGGAACAGTGTATCAAGAAATATTAATATGGGAAATACATTATAGTTCTTTATGTAGTCCAATTTCATCTGTTTTACATCGTTTACATGGTCATAATGTTAGTATTACAATGCTTTAAAGTAATGTGTTTTTTTTAATTAATGTATTTAAATTTAAGAATGTAAACATTGAATTCTATCTAGGGAGTAATCTTTTCAGTCATTTACGATTCAGTTAATCAACTTATTTGTTCTACCTCTGATGACAGAACAGTCAGATTATGGGAAGTAAATAGTAACAAAAGCAATAAAAGTGATATAATTTGGAAAGATGTCAAAATTAAATTAAAAAAAACAATGTTTGGTCATACAGCAAGAGTGTGGAAATCCATAATAAGAAATGAAACTTTAATTACCATAGGAGAAGTAATTATCACACCACATGTATTGTGTAATGTATAGTAAACAATATAATATATTTTCATATTTTTCTGTTTTAAGGATTCTCTCATGTGTACTTGGTCATTAGATGGTAAATTAATTAACAAAATTTGTGCACATCATGGTGCTGCTATATGGAGCATTGACATATCAAGCAACAACAAAAGCATCTTTACTGGTGGAGCTGATGGCGCTGTTCATGCATGGCCTTTTACCAGTGATAATATCCAACCAATTATACTAGTACCTAGACAACATATATCTATTTTGCCTAAATACAATTGTTACTTAAGAAGTGGTAATTTCTTAATTTTTACTGAAAATGGAATTTTATATATCTATGATAGGCAGCAAAGTACTCTAAAGGAGTCTGTGTATCTCGAAAGGTATAATACATATTGCATTATGCAAGTTTCATTATGCCATTCTTATGTTTGTTTTGCATCAAAAGACGGATATATAACAATATATAAAGGTAAAGAAAAAGTAATAAATCCAAAATAATAATATTCAGAATAATAAATGTTGATAAAATAGTGTCAGGTGTTAATTAATCAATGTCAAATACTTTTAGAAGCTGAGATTATAACTAACGAAATGTTACGATTAATCGTTGAAGAAAAAATAATGGAATCACAAATACTTTCTATACAATGGTTAGAAAATGATAAACTGATAGCTTGTGATTCAAATGGCATTCTAAAAATATTTAGTTTTACTATGGAAGGTATGTACAAAAAACAAGATATAAGTTATTGTCAGAATTGATTACAGTCTTCATTTTGACTTTTTTTTTATGTAGGATCAGTAAATATTCAATCAATATGCTTGTTACCACAAAGTCGAGAACGTTGGTTGACAGCAGCAATATTATACGAAGAGCTATTAATATGTGGAGATAGAGCTGGAAATATGCATGTCTTTGAGGTTCAAAAAAGTAATTTGTATAATCAATCAGACATACTTAAAATAATTAACAAACCTATTCAAACTTTTCCCAAAGTTCATGGAAAGATTGGTATTCAAAATTTTATAGTTTTACATTCAAAGTTAATATCAGGAGGTCGTGATGGAACCTTAAGATTTTATGAAGTAATTGAACATCAAAATACAAAACTTATATGCACTTTACATTCGGAGAAAATGCCGATGGATTGGATTAGTGGCAGTTTAAAAACATCTAACGACATTTTCATATTGGGATTCAAAGAAGTAATTAGATATTTAACAAAATATTATGTAATTGATAATTTTCTATTTTACGTTGAAATTACTTTTTCTATTATTGTTTTCAGACGGAATTCTTAATATATAGCATGTTTTATCGTAGAATTGTAACAAGAGTTCCTTGTGGCGGTGGTCATAGATCATGGGATTGTATTATACTAAACGAACTTGTTTCATTGCTTTATATTCGTAATAAAGAAGTGTACATATTTGATTTTCCGTTGGCTACTTTAAAATCCCCGGTTTTATTGGTAAGTTAGTTATCCGTATCGTTTCATGTCAACTAATCACTCTTATATTATATGATGATTATTTTTTAACTTTCAGAATGGTTTTCATACGAAAGAAGTAAATTTTATTAGCCCTGTATCGAAAACAAACGTGCAAAACGTGTTTATATCTGGAGGAGAGGATGGCACTCTCCATATTTCTCATATCTCGCCTACATTAGAAGAAAATAATTTCTTCTTACAAACATTAAGTATTTTTGATGGCCACATCTCCACAGTAAAATTTATAACTTCCTTCAGTCTGGAATTTAATTTCTCGCGCAATAAACATCTTGTTTTCTCTGGAGGTGGAAGAGCACAAATAAAAGTATGGGAAATTAATATAAACAATAATAAAAGATCTTTACAAAGTACAGACATTTCTTGTCATGATATTACATCTCATATGTTGTATGGATTTGATCGATATCGTAAAAAACAGTGGCAAGAGTCTAATCGGTCTTACATCATAGAACCTGAAACTCGTTACATGGATGCTGAAATTTATCACAGTACTACAAACTTACACTGTGTATTGCTCTTTGTTGCATGCGCAGATGGCTTTGTAAGGTATATTTTTGCTTTTTTGTTTTGTGATATTTAGTATAAATATTGTACATACACATGCACTTCAATAATTTTATAATACATAAAAATAAAATTTTAAGTTTAATATGCTTTCTCAGATTTAAATAACATTAAATTGATTTTTAATAACTTCGTAAATTTATATGTTTGGTTAAATATTGTTTACAGAATATTTTTGTACAATACTAATACAAGGCGTATATCGCTAAGAATACATGCAAAATGCACAACTCGTTGCATAGTAAAAACAACTGTCTTAACATATAAAGAGAAAGTAATTGCATTAACTATGTCTACCGACGGAATCATTCGTTTTATTGACTTTACTGATATCGTTTTAAAAATTATGCAAATTCCGCATTGTGAGAAACAAGAATTTCAGAATTACATAAATGTATCTGTTGCGAAATTTAATCTACATCAATCTGGAATTAATTCATATGACTTAAAAGTGATTGGGAAAAACGAATATCTTTTGGCAACTGGCGGCGATGACAATTTGATTAATGTTATTCGTTTTAAAGTTGAAGTATTAGAACAAGATCAACAGTTACACGTTTCATTGCTATCAAAATGGTGTACTTCAACTACACATTTTGCACAAATTACAGGTATACTTATATAAGTAATTGTTACTTTTAGTTTGATTAATAGTATAAATATACAAAATTTATCAATAAGATTTTGTGTTATAGGAATAAAATTTCATGGAGATAAAATTTTTAGTGTTGGAATGGACCAACAAGTCATTATGTATAACTATAACTATAATAATGACTGTTTATATGTAACAGTTTCAAAAAAAATGTTCACATTTGTAACAGATGTGAAAGGCCTAACTTTATGGTATAATTCAAAGTATGTTTACAACTTAAATGTGTTTCAATATTTTCAATACCAATTTACTGTTAATATTAAAGTGTCTATTTATTTTAGAGATAAACCATTTTTGTGTGTTTATGGGAGAGGATTTGAAATATTAGCGTATGAATAAAATCTGAATAAAAAAAAATAGAAGAAGACAGGTAATACTGTTTTTTGAAAGTGTGATAATAAAGGATCATGTTTGAATTTAATTAACTTTATCTTTGGTTGCAATTACGATGGAAGTATTTTTTGACAAATATATCAGACAATTAAGTAAACGAACCCTTATACTAGTGATTATACTATATGCGGTTCAACAAATATTTTGGAACAATTGGTCAGAAAATAGATCCAGTGTATGTAATCATAACTTTATTTGATATGTTATACTACTTGCAGAGACAACAGAATACAGGGTAGCCACTACTGCTTCTTGCTACTTAATTCTTTATTCCACTTTCAGATGGCGGAGCGATAAGAAAACGGGTTAATGTCATTGATTCAGTAGTTGTTCGTAGAAATCATATTTTTACAAAAGTTGCACAATTATTGTGACTAACGGTTATTTAATCGAAATGACAAGCATTACAATATCGGCAGTTCGAACACGAACAAGTATTCTTGACAAATCATTAAGTAAAGGCAAAGGAGAGGTTAGCTTGAGTTGTTTTGCCCTTTTATTTTCGGAACTAGTACAGTACTGTCAAAATCGAGTTTACACTGTACCAGAATTACAAAATAAGTACGTAACCGATCAACTTCGATGAAATATTATTACATAAAATTAATAATTTTATATTTGTGGGTTAGATTGGCAGAATTAGGTGCAGAGGTTGGTCACAGAATAACAGATTTACTCGTTGTTCGAGAAAAAGGTGGTAAACGTGAGATAAAATTATTGAACATTTTGTTATTTATTAAAAGTACAGTATGGAAGTCATTATTTGGTCGGGAGGCTGACAAATTAGAACATGCAAACGATGATGAACGTACTTATTACATCATAGAAAAAGAAGCTTTAGTAAATAAGTTTATATCAGTTCCAAAAGATAAAGGAAGTTTGAATTGTGCCTCTTTCATCGCTGGAATAGTTGAAGCTATTCTTTGTGATTGTGGTTTTGTAAGTATTAAATTATATATATTTAATAAATTTATATTATTTAATAAATTTATATTTCATTGTAAAGTTATTGATTAAATTATACATTTTTATAATGTAGATATAGTAACAGGTATAACCTATTTTATACAAGAAAAATCATTTAAACTTTGGCCACGAAATAAGTATTTTTTAATGGTGAAGAAATTTTATAAATTTTTATTTATATTTATAGACAGCAAAAGTAACCGCACATTGGCATAAAGGAACAACGTACATGGTTAAATTTGACGATGCAGTTGTTACACGTGATAAGCAGCTTGAAGATCGATAATATAATGTGTGATAACGGAAAACTGATTTGAAACAGAAAATTTTATAAATAAAATAGGAGGATAATTTAATATTCTATAAACCTTCATGCGTTTTTTCTTCAAACGAATAAAAAGGTCTTTATTTCTTGCATTTATGTGATTCCATAAAGAAAAAAAGAATCAGCATTGAAACTTATAATCCTCAATACATTAAACCGCTGTTTTATTATGTTTATTATGAAGTAATTGCTATATTTGACATATTTTAATACATGTTACAATGTGTATATACTGAATGATAGACAAGGATTTAAATGTGCTAATATTACTAGTACAAATATATGATTAAAGTGCAAATTTAAATTCTCTAGCAGCATAACTTACTTGACCAGATCTAAGTCGTTGTTCTTCATTCCTCTGTAACACAAGAAAGATTTAGTAATTATCTCTATTGTTCTTAAAATCTACTTTCCAAAATTTAACAATCAATTTACCTTAGCTTTTATGAACACTGACATAAGTCCAACAAATGCAAATGTAGCAAGTCCACATGCAAAGAAAGCTTTACCAGTCATCTTTATATAATACTCTTGTGTAAGTTTAAAAGTATGGTATCTTTGCATTGCCTCATCAATCTATACATTTTAAAAAAATAAAAAAACAATGTTTATAAAAAATTAATACTCTATAATATAAATTATATGAGCCAAGAGAATATTTATAGTTTCAATGTTTTCTTTAGAAGTATGAAAATATTTGTAAATGAATATTATCATTATGAAACGTAGATAAATTCAATTGAATATTATGTAAGGAAATTAAAGGAGATTAAATTCAAATATAAATAAATTTCTGTCTAATGTTTGTTATTCTTTCGATAATACTTCGTGTCAACTAATTGAGGTTAAGTAACATACATACAATTATCTCCTGCCTTGTTGGACACAGATTTTCTTTTAAATATCTCTCACGTAAAACCTTTTTCCTTGCATCCCTCCATTCTAATACTTCACGCATTTTTGGCGAAACATCATAGAACTCCAATTTCTTCGAACCCATTTTTCAATAAAAAGTTTTCGTTACACGGTACTATCGAATATTGAAACTTACATAACATATACATATGTACATATCATATCTATTGTCGAGTATATATAAAGAAACTTTGTTTACAAGTTTGTATACAGGGAAAATTCAAAATGTATTATTAATAAAATAAATTAGAAATTTATATTCTTATCTGATTGAATGTTTTTTTATTTAATATTCAAGCAATAACATTCACAAAAGCTAAAAAATTCTGTAAAGTAGAGATAAAAAAAATCATAAATTGTCAAGGGAATTAATTATGAAACGAAATGAAGGCTCTCATAGAATAAACATGATTGTAGCAAAGTCCGTTATAAAATCCGTTATAAATCCGTTATAAAATGTTATAAAATCAAAAGATTGGAATATAATTCAAAGGAAATTTATTCGTTAGCGATGATAAAAGTGCATTCTTCGCGTACAGACATGCTTTTAAAATGTGGGTTGCTAAACATTTATCACAATCACATGACAATTCCAATGTACAACGAAGAATGAATAATCGTATTCGAATCGAGTTACACTAAATAACGAAAGTAAATGTATTGGAAGGCGCGTGAATAGATAAAAGCAGTATGATATTCGATTCTTCAGTGTTTCTCAATTTGTTAAATTCATTTAGGTTTTCTCACATTTTTAAAATCTGCATTAAATCATATTTCGAATTTCTTTCATAATTTATAAAAAATTTAAATATTTTTGTTACCTTTAAATTAGATAATAATAATGCTGGGATTAAATGTTGTTGTATAACATGTTTAAAACTGACTTTTTATTTGTAGCAAAAGTTATGCTCCATTCTTTTAAAGGAAAGAACTTCGCATCAATCGTCTTTAAAATGTTACATTGTATCTATTATGTGATTAATAGCTTCAGGTAGGAGAAAAATGAATAGAAGATAAAGTGTACAACACATTGTATATTTGAATAAAGACAAATAGTTGAAAATACCTTTAATCTGATAAAAAATGAATAATTAAAGAGAGTAAATAACATTTGCGGTGTATTGAGATTATTTCTAATACTTGAATGATATAAACGTAATTTATTCGTGTCAAATATTTATTGATAGAATATTAATAATCAATACTTATTACGTATATTAATTGTTTATATCTGCAAGTTGGGAACCATACAAGACAAAACAGTGATGAATCACAGAGTGGGGGAGAATATGCAATATACATAGACAAAAGATAGGCGTTCTTGAAAGTCCACTGTTAGTCAACCGAGTCCACCTAAGAGTAAAGCAACAGAAGATACATTGCGAATCGTGCTTCTTCCTGACAACTCTTCCTAATAAGTATTTTCTAGAATCGGTAAGGTATTTGACGTTATTGTTATTACTTCATTTTGACAATAATATTTGTTTGAATTTACAAAGAAAATATAATTTCTCCGTTCGTTTCAAATTTAATGTAATTGTGTATTGCTTTTTGAATCATCGTTATATTTATCCTGTTTATTACGTTTTATTTCTTGAAAGAATCTTTGCATTCCGTGACCGTTTTTTTTTTTTTTGGTAATTCTTTTGTTCTTGTCAAGCCATACGTTACGCGTCATTTAGAATTTTTGTACTTTGCGGAACATCATTTTATTAAGGTAATACAGTTGAAATTTGTTTAAAATATACCAAAAGTGTCAAGTTATTATTCTTGTATTATTTCTTGTAATGTATTAATATCAAATAAGGAAGCATTGTTACTACCTAATTTATAAGGAAATTGCGCGTCATGTGATTGCTTCTTTGTACGTCGATATGTTTTTCTACATTATGCGTACATAATATCACAATTATGTACATCAGTAAGATTATGGAATATTAGTACATTTACTGTATATCAGTTAATTAATTCCATTTTACAGTTCAGATATTTTTTTGTTCGTGTAAACTTTTGTGTTTATGATCATTACTGTCTTAACTTTAGAAATTTTAGAAATTATTTAATTTATATGCATTTTCAGATTTAGCATAGAAACCATGAAGACAATATTACTTTTAGTGGTGATAGCATGCGCTGCAGTGCAAGCTATTTCTTTCTTTGAATTGGTGAATCAAGAATGGACTACTTTTAAGGTGAATCTACTATCGATTGTTTTATATGCTCAATATCTATCACATGTTTAAGCTGATAACTTGAGGTTAACATATTTGCATATTGGTTGTAGATTAAATATGACCTATATGAATGTGTTTTTTTATAAATAAATAGTGCATTTATTTGTAAATAAAATATGTAAAGTTCAATTGGGCAATCTATAATTTTTTATATTAGTAATGTTTATGAAGGAAAGGTGCTTATTTTATTATTAATTTCTAGATACAACATAAAAAGAACTATAAATATGATGTTGAAGAATCATTGAGAATGAAAATATATATGGACAACAAACTCAAAATTGCTAAACATAATTACGATTTTGAAATGAAAAAAGTTTCGTATAGATTAAAAATGAACAAATTTGGTGATTTGGTGAGTAATTCTTATTACATGACAAATTACTAAATTAACTGATGAATAAGTTTTCTAATTACCACATGCATGTCTTTGATATTTTTAGCTTCATCACGAATTTAAGAATATGTTAAATGGGTTTAACAACTCCATAGATAGGTCATTGAGAGATGAAAGATTATCTGAAAGTGTTGCGTTTATTGAACCAGCAAATGTAGAATTACCTAAATTTGTTGATTGGAGAAAACATGGCGCTGTTACTCCGGTTAAAGATCAAGGACATTGTGGTTCATGCTGGGCATTCTCTGCTGTAAGTTTCATTTGGAATAATTTCTTAATATAAATATGTCACTTCTGAATTGAAATAGTTGAGAATCTTATGATGACTTACATTATTGCTTAATACTGTTGTATTCAGCACTATTTGAAACTTCTGGTGTAAAACAAATATAGAAATTACTTTTCTAATATGTACAAACAGTTTATATACATTGAGACAACTCTGTGTTCGTTGAAGAGAATGCAATTTGATGTGTTTATTATTGTTTTTGTATTTGACTAATCTGCCTAAAATGATACATAAATGTTGGCTATTATAGACTGGATCATTAGAAGCACAACACTTCAGACGAACAGGAGTTCTTATTTCTTTAAGTGAACAGAATTTAATTGATTGTTCTGGAAAGTACGGTAATAATGGCTGCAATGGTGGGTTAATGGACCAAGCTTTCAGTTACATTAAGGATAATAAAGGTTTAGATACAGAAGTAACTTATCCGTATGAAGGTGAAAATGATAAATGCAGGTAAGTACATATTGTGGTAATAAAAGTTTTTTCCAGAAGATTTTTTAACTACTGTAATTTATTTTTTAATCAATAGATACAATAAACAGGACAGTGGTGCTTCTGACATTGGTTATGTAGATATTCCTCTGGGAGATGAAGAAAAACTGAAAGCAGCTGTAGCTACTGTAGGACCAATATCTGTTGCTATAGATGCTTCTCATCAATCTTTCCAATTTTATTCTGATGGTTTGTTTATTTTATGATGTACAATACCTATACAAAGTTTAGAATTTGTTGAATATTTGGTTTTTGCATATGAATTGCAGGAGTTTATTACGAACCTGACTGTTCTTCAGAAGAACTCGATCATGGTGTACTAGTAGTGGGATATGGAACGGATGATGAAGGTCAAGATTATTGGTTAGTGAAAAATAGCTGGGGTGAAAGTTGGGGTGATAATGGATACATTAGGATGGCTAGAAACAGATCCAATCATTGCGGTATTGCTTCCAGTGCTAGCTATCCCCTTGTTGGATCTCGAGGATAATTGAAATGTTTTATAAGTAATTTTAAGATACAAACGAATACGAACTACAAACTTGTAACAATATTCCATACATTAATTATAAGCATTTGTATACTTTACATTTAAAGTTTTGTTTGTACATCAAATAAATAAATATGTATTTTTTGAATAAACAGAGAATTAATATTACAAACCACATAGAATAAACAATAAATTAGTATAAGATAATATAATTAAGAATAAAAAAGTATAAATTACGATTTATTGATTATTATTTTGATACAATCGTAAATCGATTTGATTTTATAAACATCAGGTTGATACCATTAAGTTGGCACTGTCTGGTATGCAATCACAGCAGAAATTGATTAATCAGTATGTGTATAGAATTCTTTGACATTAATATGCAAATAAGTGTGCTGTAAAATAGAATTGTAATGTTGAATAATTTTTTATTTAAAAAATGATGACCGTGTAAATTATTATTACACAAAATTTCTTTTATTACACAGTAACTTTAAAATGTTTTATAAACATAACCTAAGAATGTTCAAATGTTAGCCGATATCGATAACATGTATTGGGTGATTTAATTAAATGAATGTGTTTACAAAATAAAGTTTTATCTTAAAAAGTGAAATGTAAAACAGGTAAAATCACTTAAATTATTTCTATTATTTACTTAGATGGAAGTAAATTAATTCCGATATGTGCAGTGTGATATTTTTGTGTTGGTTCTAAAATTTTTATTTAATTATGTTGTAATATTTTTGTAGTTTTTCACTTTATCTCGGTTATTGATAACAAATTTTTAATATATGTTATTAATTAATCAATATGTTTATTTCAATTTTTACAGATAAATTCATAAAATGGGTGAATTAAATGTGTGTTTTCAAATAGACACAGATAACCGTGAAAATTTCCCATCTGCGATTACATTTCAAACATTTAAAAACCAACGAGACAAATTTTATGAGATATTTAGAATATGGGAAGAGAATCACTCTGTACCAGGATGGACATTTCAAATAGCTTTGGGAAGTAAAATACGAAATATGCTGACACTGCACAATGATGCAATAAATTATTATCATTTTGCCAGATTATTTAAATCACAACTTTTAATTTCATGTGTACATAACAGACAACAAGTAGGTATAAACATTAGAATTATACATATATTTGAGAATTATGCATTCTTTTACTTCTAATTTTCTAAATCATTTTTATGACTTTTAGGCAGAAATAGACGATGAAAATATAAGTTTTCTAAAAACTTTGAAATGCGTTAATCCTAAAAAGTTGGATCAATTGCAAAAACGGTTGGTAACACCGCAACCTTCCAAAAACCAAGTTACAGGACCAACTTTTCCAGGAGTGCAAGAATTCTTCAAGGATTTTATACTATTTGCTTTCAATCCAGTTTTTTATGTTCATTTGGAAAACTGTTTGGTTCATGAAATTATGGAATTGAATGATACTCAATTCAACAGCAGCGAAATAGAAGATTCAGGTATTAATATTTATTAGGAATTGAAATGTTATTGTAAGTTTCATATGTCTTGTATATATCTGTATATTCATTTATTTTGTTCAAAATAGACACAACAGTTGACGAACAAACTCAACAGAATTTCATTACTTGTTTATCAAGTTTACAACTTCTTGCAAAAGTATTGGGTCTTCTTGTATCATTACCATACAGGTCAGAATCAAATAATTTTAAAGAGTTAGTGGCAACTCAAGTAGAAGTAAGAAGTAAAGTAAGTAACATAAATTAAGAAGTTTCCTGTTTAATAAACACGTTCAATATGATGCGTTTTAATTAGGTTTTACCAACAATAAATTTGCATGTCTGCCTTCATAATGCAATAACATTAGGAAAGTTATCATTAACTGTACCTTGGATAGCAAAATACTTGGCTATGTTGGATGCAGTGTCTCTCCGATTACCATATTATAAGCAGATTTTGGAATTTTTATACTATATTTACAAGGCTGTAAATCAGTCTGATTTTTTGGCACCTGACAGTCATATTTCTCAACAAACAGCAATTCTTCTAAAATCGACATTAGGCTGGCTATTTGAATTATCAAATTTTCCAAAGGATTTATATTCTTCATGGCAGAAGACGTATAAAGTTAGAGAATTGCAAAGTCTCAAACAATTTGACAACCACTATGCAGAAAAAAATATGTTGTCTGGAGAACCCATAGTATCTGTTGCTTCTGCCAAATATAATTTAGACAAGCTGGATATTATTAATGAAGAAATAATACGAATATGTTGTCCTTCAGCCGCTTTAAATGCACCTGTAATGAATTCTAATGTAAATTTAAATAATTGCAATTCAAATAAACACATCACACCAGTTTCTAGTCAACTTCACAAATCTGTCCGAGGGGCAGGTGTAAAGCATTTAGAGGTAAGTTTATTGATTTCACTTTCTTTTCCCGATGAAAAGTATTATAATTTTTACATTTTTACAGTTGCAATTAGAAGAAGCTTTCTTTCATGGACAACCAGCATCTACACGCAAAACGGTCGACTTCGTGTCCGAACGAGTTGCTTCTGCTTGTGTGAAGCATATATGTAACACTCTATTAATGTCTTCCAGAGAAACGAATTTAAATAATTTCAGAAAAGTTTTGAAAAAGAAGCAATGCGAAATGCAATTGAAAAAATTCGAAGAATCATTACTCAACGGTGCAGTAGATTTTAAGGTAAATTTGTCAATTTTTATAGAGGAACCGTATAAATAAAATAAATAATACAAACAAAATATAACTTCTTCAAGGCATACGTAATAAGTGACATGATTATATTGGCTACAAATATGACCAAAGAATTAAAGGGGCAGTGTGAAATATCTATACAGACAATTTGTGAAACACGCGTAACTACAGCCATAGAATCTCTTTTGGCTGAAGATTCTTTAACTCCCGTGAAAGAAATGTGCGTTAAAATTGCTACGAGATTAGCCTCCGAACGTATACATCAGTGGATACAGTCCCATATAGTGGCTGGTTCATTGTTGATGAAAGACATGGAACTCGAATTAAACAGATTCTTGAGAAACAATATACCATTGCACCCTTTTCAACAAAAGAAACACAATCCAAATGCGATCAGTCCAACGAATATTACTGACGACATAAGAGTAATTATACATTTACTTTATATTTTTATTTTTCTCACATGGAATAAAAGTCTTTTCGTATAATTTTGGTAGGAGCTTATGTGGGATATACTCGACAATGCTGGAAAATCTTTAACGATAACATCTGTATCAACCGTGTTAGATAATTTGTATCAAAGTCTGAACGAAAGAGCTGATTTAGTTGTGGGACCAGAGAAGATTTTATATTCTCTCAGCACGGATTTTGCTTTATTCTTAGGTAATAGAACATTATTATCTTCATAAGATGTTATATTATTAAAAATATTATTATCGTTAATCTTTTCTATTTGCAGTTGCTTATCGAAGCGATCTCTTCACACAAAAGGTTCAAAAAAAATTCATAAGAGTGTGGACAATGGAACGTTGGAAAGCTATGGAATTAGATTCTCCTATGCACAGGGTATTCAGTTCTAGAAATATTATGCTGTTAGCCCAACCAGAAAACGAAAAAATTTGGCCATTTTTTGGAAAATTTATAAGAAAGCTAATAGAGAAAAACGTTTTGGACATTGATAGTTTTAGCGATCAGTGTGTAGCTTTATTCAGACAAGATTGGCCGACGGTAAATATATCATTTCCTTCGTTCGTTAACATTAATTGAGAGACATTATTAGTCGTTTCATATTTTACAGCCTATTATGAAGCATTTGTCAAAGTGTTTAACAGAAGTTATATCAGGTTTTAAGGCATCGGATGAAACAGCGGAAAAAGTGAAATATTTGTTGGGCTGGATAGCAGAAACATATAGCGAAATAGAATTTTGCAACGATTATAGTTCTTTGGACTGATGTTCGTTTATTCGTTTTTACTTTTAACTTTTTAAAGGATCGGTATATTGCATAAACCAGTGATAGGCATATTAAATGTACATCGAAGAGTTCGTGAGGATCAGTATATATGTATAGCGTGTACAATGGCAAGGTATTAGAAATCCATGAAGATTTCAAATATTCAAATTTTTGGTTTTCAGATTTTCAAGTTTTGAAATACGTTAATTTAGAAATATCAAATTTAGAAATGTAACAGTCCAGAAAAATTCCAATTCAGACAATTTAAAAAATGTATACAATTTAGGAAACCAGAAACATAGAAATTATAAATTAAAAAATTAAAAGATTCCGACGTGTTAAAGTTGCCTACCCATCAGTGCTCCGCGAGTGCATGACACTTGCATGCCTGCGCATCGTTGCTTCGTGAGCACTGTTGCTAATCACTGGTATAAATGATACAACTATTGTGATAGAAATGTAAATTATTGTAATATATAATTTAATGACAAAAGAGACACGCGTCTAATGCACTAACTTCAACAGTTAATAGTATTACATCTATAGGTTAATACAACAAATCTCGGTTTGCGTTGGATATTAAACAATTGTGAAGTATTTAAATCAATATGAGAAATTTCACGGATTTGATACTTAACTGATTTTATACTTGATATTATTATGCACCGTCTACATAGACAACGTAAAATTGTATTTAATTTTATTGTACGTATTAATATGCATGGTTTGAATTTTTACTTTTAGGTGTAACGTTAATTTTGTATATAAAGTTAATTGTCGATTTTATTCTACTCGGTATACATTTTATAGCAACAGATAAGATTACAAATTTTTGTATGTATGAAATGCTAAATAAATGACTTGTTTCTTATATATCTGTAATCTTAATCTTTTACATTGTTCCTTTTCACATATCATTACTAAAAACAAATTTCTCGAGGATCTATATAGATTTACCAAACAGTCGATATTTTCTAATGTCGACGATATTTAAAAAAAAAACTAGTTCTAAAAGAGATAATAATCCTTGAAGCATAAAAATTTGTAAAAGCGTCTGCATATTTTTTTTCGCCTACTTTTGTTTCTCGCCAACTATTTGGACATATGCGCAGTACGAACTGCGCGAAGGACTTGAGCGCGAACAAATTTTGTCGCAGTTCAGCGCCGTCGCTCGTCCAGTTTGTACGTATTTCATTTTTCCGCGAGATTATTGTTAAACAGTGTCGATGAGCATGCGTTTAACCGATTATAATAAAACTATTGTTTCTAACACGTTTATAAAATGTTTCACATTACAGAGTAGAGTGTCATAATTTATAAGTTGACTTCTACTATAAACAAATGCAAATATTTATTTGATCGAATCGCAAACGACAAAAATATATGCATTACAATTAGCGTGTTAGTGCTGACGCCGAAACGTCTAATCGACGAAAGTATCGTAACCATCGATTTAATTAGCCACAAAGTAAATTATACGTTTGTCGTTGCTTTGTTTGTTAGATTATTATATCGCGTGGCGAAAAACGGAAAGGTCGATGAAACGTTAAATCAAACGAATATCACGTACCGTAATAAAAATCCCCCGTTACTCAACAGGTACATTACATTAATGTTTGGTGAACGAAAAGCGGCGAGAGAGGCGATTAAATGTACATGTAGCAACGATTGTTGACAGGTGGCAATTCTGAGGTATACCGGTACTCGCGTGTAGTACTTTGGTCGCGTGGTGACCTTCGAAGGAAAACGAAAGCGATCGTGCTCGAGTTTAAGATATTCGCGAAATCGAGATCGATCTCGACGACCGGTGTTGCCGGAACGAGCAAGTATCGCGTGGATCGTCAACTCGGTTACGGTGCACCCCAGAAATGTGAAATAACGCGTGGTTCTTCCCCATCCCATCTTATCCCGTACTGTCCCATCCCATCAAGGGGTTTAATTCTTTCGCGAAGAACGCGCGATCGCTTTCGTACGGAGCACGTGTGCATCGACACGTGCTTGCTTCGAGGAAACGTGAAACGATCTATGGAATCACGCGATAACCGTTCTACTCGAATATCCTTCGTCGAAGACGGTCTGCTACCTGGGGTAAGTTTTCCGACTGTATGACGTTTCTTTTTCGGCATAGTTCATTCAACAACGTATTTCATAGATACATCCGTACCAAAGAGCGAATAACGTGTATCGGATTTCGATGTACCGTTTCGTTGCTTACACGAATTAGAAAAAATGAAACGAAAACCTGCAACTTTGTTATCAAATGTAGTGGTGTCATTAAAAATCCCAGTTATATCCGATATGTCACGAAATATGTAAGAGAGGGCAGAATATGTCAGTTCATCCATGTACATTTGTGCTTATACAAATTGTAATGTAATATGTAAATATTATGCATGAATGTTTGTAAAAAGTTTTTCCTATCATTTGTAAAAAGGTTTTTAACTTAAATTATGATCTCAAAGCGGTCTTTGAATCGCTAGACGCAATAATTAATTTGTCACCACGAAATGCGGTAGACCACACAACGTCGTATACGGTTTAGCGATATACATGAATGTATTATAGGCAAAGCAAAGGAGAAAGATCGTTGAATATGTGCCGTTAAAAGCTCGCTAGCTTCGTTATTGCTAATGGTCGAGATTCAAGTATCGATGGAACCATTAAGTGTCAGTAAAAAAAGAAAACGTGCATCGACATCGGGTGTTTATTTGTAAACGGTAACGAGCATTCTCGCGAATCGAACCGGAAACCAATACGATAAGGTCATCGCGTTTAACGAGTACGTACCACCGAATCTACGTGGAAACCAGCTAGAAAATACGCACGATGTCACATCGTCACGCCGCGCCGGTCGTTGCACTCTTTCTACCAAAGATTTTTTTAAAAGCGATACAACCTTATGTAGTTTTGTTAACTTTAAATTCAGTATTCGTAACCTAACCTATCACCTCTAACGTATACAACCATTCATTTATTTCGATTTATAAAAAATAAAAGGAACGAAGAGGAATTCCTCAAATTATTCTCACAAATCGAACGAAACTTTTAACACCCGCAGTACCGGCATTAAATACGTGTCAAACCCGAAATTGGTCATTTTTACCGGTTGGTAGTTATAGCGTTAAAAACGAGTAGTTTCGCGTGTAAAAATTCACCGATACGGACTGTATGTCCTGTTTACGTGAAGCGAAAACAATTACCTACAGATTACCGATCCGATTACTCTTGTAATAATAAGATAAGATAATCGCAGTTCGTGTCCAATCATGCTCTTGGTAGAATCGTTCGATTAATAGCGATTACCCGCAGCTACAGATGTCCTGTATTGCTGGCAAGTTTCGCGAAGGATAGCCGTAATTTGCGGCTACCAGTGTCGGGCGCCATTTTGATTCACCTCTTTACAGGAAATTACCAGGCCTGTTTCAATTTGCTCTTCCCCGTGATACTCGAGGCTCCGTAACAAATTTCATTTTCTCCGGTAGTCATCGGGGCAGGAAGAAAAAAAAAAGAAATAAATGAAACGCTCGTCTGCTTCCACTTCGATTTCAACTTATTTCATCTTCCGTTATCGAACGGTTATTGATTGCCGTTAGAGACCGATTCCGAGAGAATTTATATCGCGTTTCATCGACTATACGAATGTCGAAATTTTTATTTCATGACGCGGTTGTTTCGAATGGTCGGATTTTGAACGATAGACCGATTTCAGACACGGAAACTATCGTGAATCAACGTTTACGTTGCATGGATCAAAGTTTTACGTTCGCTGGAAATGACCATTGACCGTACGAAACTGTCGTTAATGTTCTCACCGTGATATCGTCGAATAAACTTTTTTTTTTTTTTTTTTTTTTTTGAAGCTGATTCAACCCCTGTGGGTTTATTTAGCTTTACTATGATATCAGAAAAAAATTAGAACGTTATATACAAATATAAATTCCATTTAAATAGTAATTTAAATATAAAGGTTACATTCTTGAAGAAAAGAGGAAATGCGCGTACATAAGTATATCTACGTTGAGTGTCACTATGAACATACAAATATCTAACGGCAGTTAGTATCCTAGTCTGGATAACGAATTTATTAGTTTAGGTCTTTTTGAGTTATAGAATTCGCATTGCCAGATAACATGGTTTCGTAGCGTCGGTTACATTTACATTTCGGGTCACTAATAATACCAATGCGGACAAGAAAGGCGGCTAAATTGTAATGATCTGCTTAATTGTGACGATTAAACTTCTACCGAGATTTTTATGTGCATATCATGGTGAAGAACTACCATTGAAAAATTTTTGGAAGAACTTTTTGCCTTTATGTAGACCTTGGCTTTTTAAAATCTCATCAGTCCGCAGTTTGGCTGGCTCTTTAAATTTTTCATATGAATCAGTATAAGGGCCTGAAGAGACGTTTAATAAATTTGAAAGGGCAGCGAATAAACTATCTTACCATTGTAATCGATTATCGATAAGACGATTTTTTCTGAACTAATCAATCGCTACCAAAAAATATTTACAAGTTTTTCTAGTTATACTCGACAGATTTTCAAGTTTCGAGCTTCACGTCGCTATATTACAAGCATCGTTTTTTAAACGTTTCTTATTGCAATCTACGTGTTCTATGCGTAGGTCGTAAAGTCATGAAATTTTGTGCATTAATTTTATCGCTGAAAAAGCGCCGAAACGAGCTGTCGAATTGTTTGTCATCGCGAAAAGTTTGTGCTATTGCGATAAATTAGCAATAATTGCCCTGATTTGTACGCGAAACGTAGTAGAGAGACCGAGAGAGGGGGAGAGAGCTTATAATTTTGCTTATAGAATAATAAACGACATAGAGGAGTATAAATCTTAATCGTCGTTTCATGTTCCCCGGTGCTTCCTATAGAAATCATAAATCAAAGCCCTTCACGTTCTCTAAGCCGACTATATTACGGAGTTAAGGTTCGAATAATCGAACGAAGATATTATCTTTTATCCATTCAATGTATCTTTTTCTGCCTTTTCTCGCTCGTTCAAACAAAAACACGGTAATCTAATATTTTCGTGACTTTCGTGAGAACGGGGCTTTTAATATGTACATTCATACTTGAAACAACAATCGCTATCTAATGGTTCATTTTTGACAATATCGTAAAAATTGCATCGAATTAATTCAGTTTGAAATAATGCGGCGTGAAATAACTGATAAACTCGTTTTCTTTTTAATTTTCGCTTAGACCACTTTCATAATTACGGGAACATATATGTATTATTTTTTTGATTTCTTGAAATATCACGTCATGACCACGGCTGTATTCGATTCCTTTGGAATATTTATAATGTCGCGAATATGACGGCATTCGTTCGTTAAGGATTAACGCGCAACAACGTTATTTGCTGTATCGTTCACGTGAAATTACAGATGCGAATGTAACGAAGAAATGGAGACGCTTTACACGGGAGCGATCCACGGGTTTCCACGATCGAACGACGGACTCGGCAATGGAATCACCACGGGAATCGGCAACTCGTTCGATCAGGACGGGGTTTTGAGTCTGATCGTCGTTTTGGGCGGAAGTTTGTCCTTGGTCGCACTGGTTTTCGCTTTCATTACATATAGGTAAGTCTGGATAAATTTATTAGCGTTGTCGACAATGGGACACGATAACGATCTCTTTAATTAGTTAACTGCGTTCAGCGTTTTCGATAGCACACCCTAACGCGCATTTTGCTGTGTATTGTTTGCATTTCTCTACCTACAACGCAAGTATACGAATTGTAAAAATCTTTTTAATCTAAACACCATATAATTGCAGCATCGATATCTTAAAACAAATTTTATAATTTTCATGTTTGCTTCAACGATACAAGTTTGCGGCAACAAGCTTCAGAATTTCATTATTTTGTTATTATTCCTCCTTAAAAATGACTCTTCTACGAATTTCCTACTTCATGTGACGAAATTTGTTAACATGTTTTTCTTGACATCTGTGATGATTGTATTGTATTCATTTATGTTTCACCGTTTGTTCATACACATATTTTTCAACTTCATTTTTAACATCAAAATAAGTGTGAAATATACGTCGGTAGTTTTAGTGTTAACCGGTTAATCATGTTCGACGTGTATAAACGTCAGCCGAAAACTTCAAATAGATGCTATTAACACTATTTCTACCAAGAGGTGTCAAAAGACACCTTTCCATTTCAACTTAAAATTATTCTCTATGTCGAATCAATTTCTACAATTAATTTTTTGACTTTTCATACAATAGTTGTTAAATAAATTCAGCGATATCATTTTCCTCCAGCTCATCGTGGATCTAAAAATGCGTATTCAAACGAAAATGCGTCAAAAGACACCTTTTGATTGAAATAGGTATACACAAAATCGTGGTAGAAATAGTGTTAACATTAATCAATTATTAATCGTTTATCGAATAAAAGTGTAACGTCTCCTCTTTTTTCTTTACTTTTTTCGTATAATTTATAATAGGAACATTTGTCCTGTGTTGCTCGCGTACACTCGTCATTTTAATGAAATTATTTCAATAACTTCAAGTTCATTTTTGAAAGAAAATTCCGCAGTTACCCGGTTAACCATGAAACGGTTCCGACGTTCTACGAATTTTTCTTCGTTACAAACCTTTGCGTATTTCACCGTTTCACGATTTTTCCTATAGCCGCGGAAATAACGCGTTATCCAGTGTTTCATTCTTTCGACGCTTTTCCGTCGATTTACATCGATCGTTACAAAAGAAACGTCTGAAATATCGGGGTTTCGGTTAGCATTCGAGACTCGCCCTTCGGATACTCGGCATTACGCCGGTTTCTTGTTTATCATTGTCATCATCATTTTATGAAAATGCGAAAATCAAACGTATCGATATACGTATCATTTACAAATTCGTATAACATATCAACCGTTGTATTAAACGATTATGATATTGTTCATTTATTATTCCGACGCTTCGCGATACGCTGTGTACGATTTTTGCTTCCCCTGTTGGCTGAAAACGCGTGTGCATTAATTCATTTTGTACGAACAACGTATCATGTTGACAATTTGCTGCGTGAATTTGTCAATTTTCGATACTTGAAGGTGCACGGAACTCGACCGTAGAAAAATGAAAGCGGAAAAAAGAACATTAACGCTAAACCTACCAAAGGGGTCAAAATAAAAAAAAAGTTGGAATTTTGACTTAGAAAGTATGTTAACGTGGCTTTTTCGAAATTCATGTTGATTTTCATCAAGATAAAGAATTAATGTGTACATTAATTCGTGTTTCATCGTCCGTTTATTCATTTTTCAACTACATTTTTAATTTGAAAATAAAGCTGCATTACACGTCGGTAGGTTTAATGGTATGGAATTATCGCTAACAGTCGAAAAAGTTATTCGAACATCGTGTACCTTAATTGAACATTACTATTTCTGGAATGTTAATCCTGTGGCCACGGTACAATTTCGTTGAAACTGCACTTGATATTCGGTTAATCGCGTTATCGCAGTGATGACTATATCGATTCGGGAAATAGTAAATGTGCTCGAAGGAAATACGTGTGTGCCGTTCACGGTAAAAGGCTTGGACAGAATGGCGAGAAATGCAAATTTAATTGCCATCCTAATAATACGGTTTGACCATCGAGGAAAACATGGAGTTTCTATGTTAATGTCCGTTACATAAGATACATACCGCTAAGTGTCAAGGGGATGAAGCGAAGCAGAAGGGGTAGAGTGTCCTCGTTTCGCGAAAACCTTTCCGCGAACTCCAACGGAGTAACTATGCGCAATCTAATCCAGATCGGTGAAAGGCTATGGTCGCGAATCGAGAACATATGAGATGTTGTACATTATGTGCAAATTTCTAAATATACGTTCGCAATTTTCTTCCAGCCGGTTTGCGCGGATTGTTGATTTTATACCTTTTTCTTTTACATTCTACGAAAGTATGAGAGAGGTAATTAACTCTTAACGGTTGTAAACCACTTCTCATGCGACAACATACTTTGGCTCTGCGGTCGTACGTCACGTAGCAGGTGACAAGGTGGACCCTGTCGAAATTCATGTCAATTAAGCATCAGCAACGGGCAACTAATATTTCCAGAGATATACCAATGCTTTCTATAGTCAACATTTAATATATTGAGCCGAAGTAATGAATGCAGAAAATTTTGTAAATTTTATAGCGGTAGTAGCAGTGAATATTTTTGAGGATACGAATGATTTTGATTCTAGCAACGAGGCTAGCAATCAAATTTCATTACATTCAAGAAGAGAAAAAATCTTCTTCGAGTGGAAAAAAATGATGTGGAAATAGAAAATATTAATAACTTGTACCATGATTGGATTGAAATTGAGAATGACAATGATGATGGTCTCTTTAGTAGATTGTTTAAAAAAATATTATACATTACAAACTTATAAATATTTAATTGAAACTGATACATTTATAATATTCTTTAAAAAAGTACATAATTTTTAACAAACATGTTATTCTTGGAATACTGAAAATTTGGCGCACATTTACAGAAGTACCAGCTACAACCTAGGGAGAATCACGTATAAAAAACTAGGGACCAGTAAGGGTTAAAAATTAGGTAGGAAATCGAATCGTTCGAACGTTGGCAACAGAGAAAAATAAATTGAGTTGTCATTGTTAAGTAAAAGTATAGATGGGCATTATGCACATATGTACATATGTGCGTGTTATGGCTACACAGGTTGTTCGTTGTTGCTTCTTTTCGAAACCATGGCCACGTCAACGAGAGCATTTCTTTTTTTTATATGTTACAGTTACGACGACGATGACACAGTTATGAAATTATGAATATTATGAACACAGATATGAATATTATGAAAATTGTCTATAAAATTGTGTTAATTCGACACTCTCTGTCCTAGATACGATGTCAACGTTTAGATTTTTACCTATAAGTCTACATATAGCGTTATACGCGCGATGTTTAACATAGTAAAATGAGAAACTGTGGCAATTAATAAAGAAAATAATAATTTCCAAAAAGTCGATTAAACTTTTCAGTTAGAAAGTTTTCGATATATTGCCGATAACAAAAACGCTTTCGTGTGGGTTAAATTATAGATATTCGCATATTCCAGAAAAATCAAACTGATATTTAGATATTAAACAACCTAATGCGATAAATGATTTTTTTCGAACAACGTGATATTTCGTCGAAATTCTGATAAGTGCGAAGATTATCGTACTCGCATCGTTGAAAAAACATCGTTTTTCCGTCGGCAAATTTCGAGATATACGTTCGCAATTTTCGTTTAGCCGGTTTGCGGGGATTGCATTTTATACGTCTTTTTTTACATTCTACGAGTGTACGAGAGAGGTAATTAAAAATTAGGTGGGTAATCGAATCGCTCGAACGTTGGCGAAAGAGAAAAGCAAATCGAGTTGTCATTGTTAAGTAAAAGTGGGGTAGTAAAAGGGGGTGTCCCGACATTTCGAGGCAACTGGTTAAACGATAAGTACTCGAGACAGCGATCGATTAGACCGGGCAACCGATCGTTCGACGCGTCACTCTTCCCTTTTCTATTCGCTGGGTTACGATTACGGATGCAAAGCCACCGTCCGATCCAATGGATAGCCAATTAATTGCTTGGACGATGTTTGATCGCGATCGCTAAACACCCTTCTTTGTTTCGAGCTTTCTCGTTAATTGCTGTTCCCTCGTGTTTCCTCGTTAACGCTAGAACTACCGGCATTAAATGCATACTTATTTGAAGATCGAAAATAAAATAGAAAAATAAATAAATAAATACTGCCACATCATCTAACATACACAACCATTCATTAATTTTAGATAAAACATGACGAGATATTTTCACAAAAGGGCGGCCACAAAATTTTGTGATATAAAATGTCAAACCCGAAACTAGTCACTTTGACTGGTTGGGTTAGGTCTAGTGTTAATCGATGCGTTTTACCAAACTTCCTTAAAATCCTTTCGTATCATTTCGAAACAATGCGTTCTGCAACGACTGTTACCTTGCGTGAAAATCTTTTCGATTTATACTACGTTGTTTAAAATCCACCGATGAAATTGTCCATTGAAATCCTCCAAAATATTACATACTCGAATCTCGAATATTTGTACATATGTACATACAGTGAGGGACAATATTTTTAAGTTATATTTGAATATATGTATACATATTGTGAAGATATATTTGAATATATACAATAGCTGTATATTATACACAATACTTACAAGGACAAATAAACCAGAATCGAAGGCAGTAACATCGTGTAGTAAGTTGAAACGACTTGAAATTTGCGCGATCGTAAGAAATTGTCAGGACTAAAGTATTCGTACACTTGATTTTTGTAAGTGTTACAATTATTTTAAGGGGAATTTGCTGAACGAATACTTTGTAGGATAGCTCTTCCGGCGAACAACTTCGCGTAATCTGTTGGGCATCGATAACACCAAACTTTTAACGAACTTAGGTTTTACATTACACCATCCTCTTTTTAATATCTCTTTTAAGTCTGTTACGTATAATATATGCAGCTATAAATGTTTAAATATACTTAAACATATACAATGTAGGTTTTTTATTTCTACGTTTCAAGTATACGTATTTTTTTGTCCCTCACTGTATGTTCATATATAATTGGAATTTTAGAGTACTCGAGTACTTACATGCTGATAACCGACAAGTGGAACTCTCAACGATAAGAAGGACCTTTAGAAACTTTTTTTTCGAGGGAAACCAGGATCAGGAACGACGCGTAATTCGGTGAAATTACATTGAAAGAAGGGTGAAATCGGTGTGTCGGGTATTCGAATAGTGTTTCTTATTGGACGCCTCGAATCTCTCTCACTGTTCGTAGAAAACAGAATTCCTCGATTTCGGCAAGTTCGATTCTTATTTTACAAGATCCTTTGCTTATTTGGCGAGGGAACATTCACGAAATTCGATTACATTCCGATCGATTTAACGCGCGTCAGATGCACGATCTTTTTCGGGCGATACTTTGCAACGAGGCTGGAGAAACGGTTGAAAACTTTATAAAGGAAGTAACCGTTGACGGAAATTGAAGGGAAATGGAAAAGCACGAGTACCTTCTTTCTTGTTCGACGTTGGTCGGTCACTCCTTGTTGCCAGCTTGTCTAAACGCGTAATAGAAACTCGAGAGAACCTCTATTTTCGTGAACACGCTATTTTCGACCGTTCGTTCTTCGCCGATTTCGTAGCAATTTAATTAATTTTATCGTCCATTTGGTAGAATCGTACACTCGCGTAAGATATCGAGAAGAACAAACGGATTCGATGCATGGAAATTCGCTCGTTCGTTTCGAATGGACTCGCTCCTCCGTTTTCGATGCACTCGGAACGAACGTTCAGATAATTTTAAAGCGAAGATGTTGGGCCGCCATTTAACATTAAACCTACCAAAACGGTCAAAATGACCATTTAACAAGTTCTAATTTTAAGTTACAACGTATGTTCAGGTGGCTTCTTCGAAATTTCTGTTGATTTTCATCGAGATAAAGCATTGACATCTTGACTGCCATGTCACACATATATGGATGATATCCAAATTTCTACACAAATTTAATAGCTGTATTATCAAAATTTGTTAAATTTTCTGCACGAAGATACTCGCATCAGTTACTTGGAACTATGGAAAATAAGTATAATAAACTGTCGTGAGAATATTTGGCGGGATTCGTTAAAAATGAAAATACTATCTACATGCAATTTTCAATTAGTCGAAGAATAGCAATATAGAGAATTTTCTATAAAATAGAGAATTTTAAATTTTATTTTCAATAAAATAGAGAATTTTCGTTATTGACAAGTAGTGCCTCGAAAACTTTTTGACCGTAAAGTTCTATAAATTTTGTGGGAATTATTATTTTCTATCATTAATTGTCACTGTTGCCCGTTTCACTATATTCAAACATCGCGTTTTTAACATCGACGGTTTAGGTAAAAAAGATTTAAAGGGTTAACTCTCAGCCCCGATCTACTTCCGTTTCCGTTGTTCGATAAGATATCAAGACGCATTGGCGACAACGTCCGTCGTCCTTGTTCTTAAAAATAGCTCGAATCGTTTCCTTCAAAAAGCAACGAAAAACGCACCAGATCTCTTCGTTCGCGTACTATTCTCGTTTCCTTCCGGTATCGCTATGTTAACGTAACGAATACGTATTTACGCAAGATTTAATCTTCTCGTTGTTGCTCAAACGGATTTCATTCGACGTTAGGATCGATCGCGATGAAACATTAATAAAAATACCTTAGTCACGCGAACGTTGTATCGGTTCGAAATAAAAGAACGGCGTAGAAAACCGTAGGATAGATCTCGTTTGTTCGACCTTTTACAGTTTCGGATTTATTTATCGGTTGCTTTTAAACGAGATTAAGAAAAAGGAAAGAAAGGCATCGCGCCGTGGACGTTAACGATTGTAGCTACTTTATAAACTCGAGTAATTCTGTTCGAAAGCTTTTTACCGAATCGGTATATAATTAAATTAGTCGGCAAGAGTGTCTCCTTTATCGTCGACGGGGTTCGTTCGTTCGTTGTTCGGCCGAGATAGAATCTTTGGAATTTTTAGGGCCAGAGACGCTTTTCCTTGATACACCTCGTAGGCGATTTATCGAGACCGTCTTAAGGCTTTTATTAGAAGCCCCTATATAAGCTACGCGGGACAGGTTGGAACTAACGGTAATTAACTTTTTACCAGAGAAAAAAGACCAACTCGACCGAAGGATCTCGGGAAGGAGGTGAACAAAAAACTTGCACAATGCAGATTTTCCTTTCGATCGTTCACATCCATTCGCTGCCGAAATACATATAATAATATTTAATTGCAGATGCGGTACTAAAATGGATTTACATTTCCTTCTTTGTTGCCCTGTTTATCCATATATTAACCCTGTTAACAAGTTGACTGCCACACGAAAGCAATCGAAAATTGCATTAGGTAATATTTTCATTTTTAACAAATCTTACCGAATATTTTCAGAATTCATTCTTATATTTATTTTCCATAATTTCGAAGTAACAAACGCGACTATTTTCAGTTAGATAACTGAACAAAATTTTAATAATGTAACTGTTAAATGTTTGTAGAAATTTGACTGCCACCCATATACGGTGAAAGCGTGAAGGCTTACGGTGTAGAACATAGTAGAACATCCTTAGATAGTAGAAAATAACTAGATAGATAGGAATAAACACAATCGTTAATAGCTTTAAGAACATCGGATTGTTAGATAGACAAGATCTCCAGTTTTTCTGGAACATTTTAAGAACCTCGAAACTCACCATAAAAGGCTAAAATGTTAAAAATGGATTGCTTTTTAAAAATAATTAATGAACGTTCATGAATTATTTCATTGAAATTGCTGTTTCTAATCAAACTGGTAGTTTTCGATCGCTTTAAGTCATTTATGGGTCATTCAGTTAATTTTGAAAATGGTCCAAGTCAATTTAAAGTTTAAAAACAACATTTTTGTACGAGAGTCACAAAAAAAGGCGTGTTCATAATAAATTTTCATCGATCGAGACTAATAGAATTCTATTTTAAAATATTGCGTAAAATAAAAATATTTTTCAATCTATTCAAATGTAATCGCATTCGAAAGAAATGTGTGACTTATTGTTAGATTACTTTCATAATTATAGGCAATAATATTATACTTACCATTACTTAGGTACGATACGTTTAAATCACGAAATCAGTATACAGATACTTGGTAACGTTTTGTATCGTTAAACGGTAAAATAAAAAGACACTTAATCGTGTCAACGCGATCAGTTGCAACGCGTCGTCGAATATTTTTGGTGACGTATCGACAAAAATTCGTTTGTATTCGCATCGAGCAGATTCGAGTCGATAAGTATCGTTGGATTCGTTATTGTCCGCTGTCGAATTATCATCGTGATTGTTGTAACGCGATTGTTTCTGATCAGGTGAAGCAAATTGAATCGTCCCGTTTTATTTAATTTCTTGATCAATCGCAAATGGGGATAACGAAATTTGATTCGTTCGTTCCGCGATACAATGTGTGTAATAATCACCGTTACCAGTTTACTATATCTTGCAGAGAGATTTATTTTCTCTTCTTCTTTTATTCGTTTACGATAAAACAACTGCTACTCGCGTTGCATTTTATGCGCGAGCACGAAAGAATAAGAATAGTGATTCAATAAATGTTCGATTTGAAAGGTTGTAACTTCGAAAGAACAAGATAGAAAAATAAAACAAAGGCCACCCACCGTCGAAAATGATACATTTCGCTCGATCAACTAGTGGTACAAACGAGAAAATATTTCACTAGAGGCTATATTTAAAAAAAAAGTCGACTTTGAATTTCGCCGAGTACACGCGTACTTTCTTGATCGTGCATAGTTATAATGGATCTCACTGTTGATCATTGTCTCGATGGGTATTATCGCGGTTTAAATATTTTGTTTTTGTCGTAACGAAAAATTGGGAACACACAATGCAATACGATATTGGAGTAAGAAAACAGTTTATTATTACAAAAATTGCTGAGAATATTATAAATGTGCTCTTCGAATTAAATTTTTATGAACGCTCTCTAATGTATTCTGTCGTTTTAACGTATAATAATCTTTTCCTTCAATTGTTCGCGACTCGTGATTTCTTCGCAATACACGATTAATTTAAATATGACTCCATAAATCAAAGTCGAGCGAAGGGAGACACGATCGAGTACACGTATACCTGGCGAAAATTCAAAGTCGATTTTCTCGGAAACAAAGCCTCGTATAAAACATTTTTACTTCATATTTTCAACTTTTTCTACTTCTTCACGATATAAAAATATTTATTAATCTATTCACATGATTTAGATCGCTTTCATAATTATGGTCACATTTATAGACAACAATATTATACTTACAACTACTTAGGTACGATACGTTTAAATCAGAAAATTACGTAGAAGTTTTCTACTTCTCCCGTTTTTCGCTCGTACCTTCAGTTGCCGAACACCGTATATACGGTTCGGAAGATCCTTCCGACCGAAATTCATCGAATTAACGCCATATTATCGCGCGAGTCATGTATTTTCCCCAAAATGTATGTAAATATCAGTAGCCTCCATCGCGGAATTCGTTGATCGAAATCTGTCGAGCAACAATGCGCGATTTTCTCCGTGATCCATTGTCCGCTGTAACTGACAACCAGCTATTTTGCACGCTGAATATTAATGGAACGACGTGGAAAATTTAAGCTTCGAGTTAGCTCGGCTATTTATCCGATCGAGCACCGTCAGATTGTTTATGACGAAAAATTTGTTGTTCGATTTGCAACGATACACTCGCGAGACGGCGCGAGTATGTTCGTCGTTGTCGTCGGAAGTTTCGGCCAATAATTCAGTTTAGCACCGGGCGAGCTAGGAATAGCAATTTCAACGTAAAGAAATTTCTGACAAGCGTGAGTAATGGATACACGCGGATGACACAAACTTCCTCCGTGTCTAAGGTAATCTATCATGAATAATATAATCGACTAATGGTATGATCCAGCGCGCAACGAAAATTTCGGCGAAGCACGGTGAAACTTTCTTATCGTTGCTCAACTGTCGAGGTAACTTACCAACTAGAAACGATGGCTTCTCCACTACATTTATGTCTCGTTGATTTTCGCGGTTAATTAACGTACTTACACTGTCGCTCAAAAATATGTGGACACTTTCTTAACTCTTACGACTAAAAGGGTTACGATGTCGTTGGAAAATTCGATTATCTTATACTTATGCATTTCGGTGCATTAACACTGACTGCCACGTCATCCATATATGGGTGACGCTTAAATTTCCATATGAATCAATCATCTATTTAGTAAGAATTTTATTTTTGTACCTAATTGGAAACCCTCGAATTAATTACTTGAACCTATGAATAATAAATAGAACAAAATATTGTGAACATATGTGTTGAGGTTTATTAATCATATAAATACTATATACATAGTACAATTTTCGACTGTCTCAGTGTGGCAGTCATCGTGTTAATAATAATTCATTAAATATTTTAGACAATGATAAAATATAATTATATCTTCTTTTCATCTACTTATCCGACGCGTTCTTTTATGACCGCGTTACGCGTCGTGGCATCCTGGCTATTAACTGTTTCATTATTTCACTATCTAGAAACGTTCTTCGGATTTGGGATACTCTTTTCAACTTGTCTATGTGATCCGATAGTTTTTCTATGGGATTCAAATCAGGTGATTGGGCTACCATGTCCTTATTTTCAATTCAGAGTTTTCTCGTAATTACTATAAATAATTTCTACATATTTCGGAGGTGTATTTCGGGATATCGTTGTTCATAAATGTGAAGTTATTTATTTAATTACCGATATCGTTTGTTAATAAAAATATACATTATATGTATATCACAAATTCCACGAACATGGGAGGTGTCCACATACTTTTTAGCGGCAGTGTACAGTTTGTACCCTTTCTTGGAACAGGACATTTCTTGGAAGATTATTTGGCGATAATTTTTAAAACCAAATATTTTCGGGCGATTTTTTGGTAATAATCTTTCGAGAACGATTTAAGAGAACGGCGATGTTTTTTGGTAGATTTTCTGTCGATAATTTTTTTCGTAATAGTCAGGACATGCGCAATACGAACAATTTGAAAATTCAGACATTTGCGAATTCGAGAAGTTTAACCCTTCGATTTAATGCAACAATTTTAAACCCTTAACTAAATTTATAATATGCGCGTGATGTTTTAACACTCCGTCATCATACGAAGCTTCGTCAGAAATTTAAAACTTTGTCGGCGTCAGGACTCGTCGCGTAGGTGGATAACGATTTATCAATGGAGATGACGATTTAAAGAGCACGCGAGCAGCATTGATATTTGCGTCTTGGCACGGCTCGATCGCTTAAATAGACGAATAGAAGGGAATGGACATTCCCTCGCGTTGAACGGACAATCGAGGGGATTGCAGTCGGCCACATGGAATAACGGGTAGCTATGAATTATGCGGTCGCTCGTTTGGAAATTTGCCGGATTATCAGTCTGCTACATCCAATCGCGATTATCTGCAGGAGGAAGGCCGTGAGTAATAGAAATTGAATAGCGTTCGATTATAAATGTACCTTGCTTGGACGTATCTCGATCGTTCGTTTCGTAAAATTATTGCAAGATATTTAACTATTGTAAGATATTAACCCCTTGCCGTACGATGTATTTGACAAGTGTATCGGTTCGTACTGTTACTAGCTAAATTATTAAGCCGAATAAAGAATATCAGAATGTCTTGTCAATTTTGTAATCAGCGATCATTCGCTTAAATAATATTTTGGCTCGAAGTTCAAATTTAAACATATTCAAAATCAGAGTAAGATGTATCGTAACTGAGCAACGAGTGCGTCACCAGTCAGAGACGTCAAAGTATGGCTAGGGGTTTACCAGTTAGTTTAAGTAAGTGTGGCGCTCCCTTTTGTAAGTATACTCGTAAATTACAGAATAAGTGTCGGTGTTAAAACATTGGGAAAAGAGAGTTGGGTCTATTTTATAAAATGGACAATTTTATTACTAATATTAATTTATTTGGTGAATCAGTTAGCTGTGATTTAGGAGTATACTCGTCGTGACAAAAAATTGTGCCACATCACCATGACGGATACAGTCGTCAAACTTAACTGGTTAAGAAAAGGAAACGCTATGTAACGTTGAACGACTTGGAGTCGATTTTTCATTTGTAAGTTACACGGAAAGATCGTAGAATTTTATTGAACGAAAAACATATTCTCGTTCGAAAAGCTGTTAGCGCGGTACTTACGAATCGAGATTTCATCCGCGAAGCTTTCGAGTTTAAGAAACGCGCTCGAAGAGTCGACTTTTCTGTAAAACGCTGAATCGGTACGGATTATCTTTGGATCGCGTTTCAATTAGCGCAACGAGGGTGCACGTCGCATCTGGGTCGTGTCGGTTGTTGGGATATTTTAAAATTCCGTAAAAAAAAAGAAAATGCCCCCCGGTGTGTTACTTGGAACGCTCCAAGGGGGGAACAAAAAGAGCCCAGGTTAAGTGTACTTTATCACGCTGCATACGTCATGGAAATCTGGAACGCAGTCTGGAGAGGAGCAGACTGAAATGAAATGTCGGTTAGGTTCTTCATCCCCGGACGAAGTGCTCTTGTTTTTCTTCCCTCTCCCTCCCCTTATCTTAAGTATTTCTCTTTAATCCGGATGCTGCGACGAGATTTCGCTATTTTACCTAATCCTACCAATTAATTCTTTCGAAAATTTTCGAGCGACTCGATCATCTTAGAATCAACGATCTCCTCGAGGAACTCGAACAGAGAATCCTCGCGGTATTAATTGGATAGCTTCGTTATCGATTTCTCAAAATGAGGCACATCGAGATACTACGAACGCGTAAAAATTTCGTTATTCGAAGATTCGTAGTTGTGCCTCTGCTCTTCGGAAATAAATATTTACCTTAAATATTTCACATTTAACCGCTTCGAACTTTATACATGCATTATCTATTTACGATATCGTTTGACGTTGTCGCGAAACTTTTACCCGTCGAAGTACAGGCACCATTAATACGTCACGAGACTAACATTTTCATAACTCGTCAGTCGCTCGAAGTTCTTCGAATACGAATAAACTTTCGGCTAACTTTTAATTATTGAACCACACTAAACTGTCAATGTTTATTCTTCTTTACATCGATCTATTTTATAAATCATTCTATTTGTAAAATTACTAAAGTTACGACCATTGAAAAGGTCATCGTAACCAACCATCCGAAGGTTGACTTAACTCGAAGGTGATCTAACAAATAACATTCGATGTTTCTGGCGCAAAGCAATTCTGTTGGATAAAAATACATGAACTTGGTAATTCCTTAATCTTTTGAATTTTCAAAGTTTCCAAATTCGTAGAAAAACTGCATCTATTTTGTGGTTGGTTAAATAAATCAGGATGGAAATGAAAGTGTGCAGAGAGACAGAGGCGTATCCAAAATGTCCGTAACCAGTAATAAATTTAAGCAATACCTCGACATGTATAGAAAATTCCAAACAAAAGTTTCTAGCACCAAGGTGAAGGTCTCTGAAAACCAGATGGTTTTACTAAACAAGACACTAAAAACTCTCGACGAAATATAACGATTTCTTGGGTCTTATTACCGCTGCGGAGCAACGAACCTCTCGACTTTCTAAAAACTAAAGTGTTCGAAGGGGCGAAAAACGATGTCTATTGTATTGACGGAATTTTGAGTGGTCGCCTAATTTTCTCAACGTCTATTGCGATACTACGACCCAACATGCAGCTGTCCCCGTTAATCGATGAATCGTTCCACCGCGGGGAAGTCGGCGACGTAACCGGGATATCGCGAAAAAGCAAATTATGTTAAACAAAAAATTACGTTAAACAGAGTTGACGCTACGGACGCTAAATCGGCAGAGTGGCTTGTAATTAAGCGCGTCGTGCAGCGTGTCGCATAGCGAGAAGGGGTAAATAGTGAGGGTCGTTTAACTTGATTTTCGCGTTATCTTTAACGAGGTTAAAGTTCGCTGTGACGTTCCTATGGTCCGGTCAATGTCGGTACGCTTCCGTTACATCTGATGGAATCGGTTGTAGCTCGACCCGCGAAAAATTCAATTTCTTTGCCCCAAAGAATGTTTACCGGAATTCGATACGGCTTGCAAAAGCTTATTGTCCGATGTATCTTCTTCCTTGCCTCCTCCGTAAAGAAGCCGCTCTTCGAGCGGTATCCCGAACGGTTCGCGTCTCCGAAAAAAAAATAGAAAAGAAAAGGACAACCGGAAAAAGGAAATAGAAAAAGAGAAAGAACATGTGGCGAAGGTCCTCTCGTCGCGCGATATTAGATTTTTTTATGACCTGTCGTACAATCGTTATCGAAGTCATTCCGCGACGGTGTTGTCCGAAGGTGTCGTCCGGCGACGAAAGTATGCGGGTACGTTATCGAGCAGCTAGTACGTGCTTCCATGTTTCGTCGAAATGACGTTATCTATTTCGAGATCGTTGGTGGATCGACACGTTAACGATTAATTCGTTCGTAGCGACGCGTACAAATATCGTGTAGGCGTTTATTAGTTACGAAAGGGTCGGAGAGGCTAAAGATCGGCGCTGGTGCTTTCGAGTCCGAAAGTTAACCCCCTTGTGCTATAATGACGCACTCGCGGCTCAAATACAGTAAACCTTGTTCGTATTTTTAACCCGGTCGAATGTCCAATTTTGGTCCAACTGTAATTTGCACGGCGGAGGATCGTTAAATGCAAAACAGTCTTGACATTCGAACTTTCTTCGCTCGCCTTTATGTCGTTGTAATTAACCCTTTGTACACGAGATACGACCTCCACCCGCCGTTTCATTCGATCCAACGATTTTAAACAAACGACTTTTAACTACAATTATACTAGTACACGCGCGATGTTTGAACACGAAACAGACAATGTTGACGATTAATGATACACAAATAATAATTTCAAAAGAATTTATCAAATTTGTCAAGTATATATATAGTTGTATAGTTTACTGACGATAAAAGTTCTTTCGAGTGAAAAGGGTTAACCCCTTGTACCATTTATTCGTAAAATAAGCAAAGGAAATTAAAGGTATTTAAAAAAAATTAAAATGTTGCAACTATTGTATATTCGGTATATTTTTTCTTCATTAACACTAGAACTACCAACCAGTCAAAATGACTAGTTTCGGGTTTGGCATTTGTTATTACAAAATTTTATTGCTGTCCTTTTATCAAAATGTCTGTCATGTTTTATTGAGCTAATGAATGGTTGTACATATTAGTTGATGCTGCAATATTTATTTCTTTATTTTTCTACTATCTTTTTAGTTTTGAAGTAAGCATGCATTTAATGTCGGTACTTCTAGTGTTAATTATAATTGGACCTAAATTCTACACTTAAATTCTCTAATCAGCGACCCTTGGCTTTGTAAATTATGCTGGGGCTCGAGCTTCAAATTGAAACGTATTCAAAATCCATGTAATTGAGACTATGACTGCGCTACGAGATAGAGTCGACAAAGTATGGCAAAGGGTGAAGATGAGTTCCGAAAGTGACCTAATGGAGCGAACGTCAGTAGCCGAGTGACTGACGGAATCTGCAATAATTATTTAAAGCGAAGAAAAATATCAGTTCGATATTACCAACGAATCAATCGTGGAAAAAGGTGTCTTACCGTGACGCGTTCTCGCGGAAGTCATCGAAATTTCCGGGCGAAAGAGCACGTTCCGAAACGACAGATTCGAATCAGAGAGAGGTTTCGCAGAGAAAATAATGGTCAAAACCGACGAACGTTTGTCTAATTGCCGAGTCGTGCGCTGACGAGCATCGGTCAACCTCTATTGCAGGGTATCGAGTTTAATTTTACAGGCAATTCAACGCCGACCGAGTAGATCGATCGGAATATTTGCACGAAATTCTATCGCTCCGACGAATTAATACAAGATAGATCGGGCCGATGTACATTTTGCCGTGGCCCTATTAATAGCATAACTAATATCATAGATCGATCGATTGAAACGCAACGGTTCGAATCGAATTATCAAACACGCGCTTCGTAAATCGATCATAGGTTTCCGGCTACGAGACAAATTTCGATGTGCCCGATTATATTCGCTGGGCGTTTCATTTACTAACGAATTGCGGAAATTATGTTTTCTATCGAGAATCGGAGCAACGAAATTATATTCGTACATTATCGTTCAACTTCTCCCGACATCACATAATGTCGACTTCATCGACATTATTTCATCTTTCACCGCTTAAATCTTTCACTGCGGTGCGACTTCTGAGTAATACAACTCAGTGATCAAAACACTGTTTCTAAATAATTTAAAGATATCTATTTTATATTTGTTCGATGTACATTTTTAACTTATTTTAACTTACTTGACTCGACTTTCATATTTCTTCGATAACAATGGATAATTTGATCTAAAGAAAAAATCCGAAATCGATAAGGAGAGGCAAATTTGTTTGAATATAACAACAACAAACAATTTTAACATAATGCACATAAAAGATAATAGAACAATTTAATAATTCGGTTTCGTGCGACATATCCTAAAACATTCGTCAACGCACAAAACTAAAAGAATATGACAAATATGACAACAGTTGACTGAACAGTACTTCAAAATAATTGTTGATACATTGGTTGGTACATTACATAGGAGGATAAATTCCATGGTGAATCAATCGATAAAATAGGGAATGTTTCGTAGCGCAAAAATACAGAGAGCGTATATATACGCCTTTCGTAGTGAAAGGTTTAATGGACAAGATTTTTGTACAGCGAACGATCGGCTCGGATCGACGAATCGTAATCGATATCTCGAACATCGAGACGCTATATGCGAGAAACGGTTAAAGCGATTTTTCTTTCAGCGAGTTTCTCTTTTGCGCGAACGAATTTTTATTTCTCGTTCTCGGTTTACATTTTGTTCCGTTTACATCCGCGCTCGTTTCGTTTCACTGCCAATTATACGGAACCGTGTATTATCAAAGGACATTTTTTTTCAGCCAGAAACGGGAAGCCATGGTAAATTCTAGTTTCAGCGATAGCGTTTCCCGTTTTGAATTCGGAGCAGACAAATACGAGTCAGAACGAATGCGGCGCCGCGAATCGTATTGTTACGCGAAAAGCAAATACTTGGAGACGGTGCGGCATTTTGGCAGACAATCGTCTCACAGACAATTCCGGCTACTTATTCTCAACCAGTCGAAAATCGCGATTCACTTGAACGTGTTCGATCCATCGATCGAAAATTTATCCTCGTTCCCGTATCCTTCGTCAACGTTATTTGTGCCCATAATTATGAAAGTGTTCTGAGTCACGCGTTTTTTGTTTCGAGATATTTAGTGGATTACATTTGTATATCATATATAAATATAAAAAAATATTTATAATAATCATATATAAAAATATTTGTATCTTGTGCAACATTTTTAAACAGAATACTATTAATCTCGACTAATGAACATTCATTATGAACACGAAATTTTGCGTAATTCTCGTACAAAAATGTTGTTTATAAACTTTGTATCGACTTGGACCGTTTTCAAAGTTAACTGAATGATCCATAAATGATTAACACTAAACCTGCCGGTGTATAATGCACGCATATTTTGGAATTAAAAGCGAAGTCGAAGAATAAATAAACGAACCATACAATACAAATTAGTATATGTGTTAATTCGTTATTTTGATGAAAATCAACAGGAATTTCAAAAAAATGTCCTCGCATTGTTTATACCTTAAAATTGGAAACTTGTTAAGTCACCATTTTGACCGCTTTGGTAGGTTTAGTATTAAAGCGATCAAAAACTACGAGTTTTATTATAAACAATAATTTAAATAAAATAATTAATGAACATTTATTAATTATTTTGAAAAAGTAATTCTATTTTATTATTTTAGGCATTTATCGCGAGTTTCGTGGTTCTTAAAATGTTCCTGAAAAACTGGAAGTGCAGTAAACACGGAATATTCTTATTTTTTCCGTTACTGGATTAGTTGCGGTGCATAATGGAAGTAATTTAATATTTTCGTATGTTTTTGGTCCGATAAACTCAATTTTCTTAAATTCTTTATTTAGATCACTTTCGTAATTAATACTAAGTGAATTGCACGTAATGTTGAAATAATAACCACTACCTAATGGTTCATTTTTGACAATATCATAAAAATTACATTGAATTAATTTAGTTTAAAATAACGTAGTGTGAAATAACTGATTAACTCTTTTTTTTTTAATTATGTCTTAGACCACTTTCATAATAATGGGCACAATTATCGACGAGATTCTTTCGATTCTTAATTGCCTGTTTTATAAAGCCAGATGTTTTGTGTGCCTCCATCGATGTAAATTCTTTCGATAAGTAATTTCTTTTTCAACGAATTAATTGTAGTAAATAATTAATAAATTATAGGTTGTGGCTGTTTATACATACAATACGTGTACAAGTTAGCAAGTTTAGTTGGTAAGGTAAGTTAGTTAAATTATGTTAAGCAAATCGTTTGTTATGCTATTTTAATAATTGTGTACACATAATGTTTGTATAAATAGCCAATTGTGTACTGATACTGTATGCATAAATAACCGCATCATAAATTACATTTTCTCGAAACTGTTAATCGATTCGCACTTACCATTTATGCTCTCGAAAATAGTACGAAAATCGAGAATCGTACTTCGAAATAAGTCATCGTTATTAAGTAAAGTTAGTTTCTGCAGAATTTATATAACAGCGCGGAAACAAGCGAAAAATAGTAAAAATGAAATTAGCTTCTCCTCGCTGAAAAGTTCATTTATCAGCGCCTCAATTAGCTGTTTCTTTCGATGCGGATATCTCTTTTACGTCTCCTCGTAGTGCCTTTAATTGAATCGCCATCGGGGGTAATTAAATTTCATTTTCTTTGAAAGTTTTCGTACGGCCGCGTTCGCAGGTAATAATTTTTCTCGTCTGGCAGGACTTCGTTACGCGAACGAATTAAGACGCGGTTACGGCCATGAATAGTTAGCGACGAATTTCCATGACTGAAGGTGAAAATTGGTGTCGGTGATCGATTCGCGTTGCCCTATCCAATAATGGGAAACCATGCTTGTTACATTCTCGCGTGTCCATATATCCGTGTGTTCATGAGAGCGTTGTAGGCAGGCGAACGGTGTCGTTGACGAAAATTATAATCGAGCGTATGTTACTCGTTGGATAGCATTTAATATTATTCGACTACGAGCAGCTGTTTCGGCAGTTAATTAAATTCTCGCGTTGATCGTTCGCGCAGACGATAACGCGATATTTCTAGCATTTATACCATTTTACGGTTCTTTTTTCTCTCGGTCATTTTATTAGTTCGAGCAGTCGAACGCAAATTATCGACTAATACTACTTGCTCGCGTAATGTATCAAGTTTTACCTCTCAGATTCGTAAATCATTTTTTTCGGAAGTTGCCATCTGTGATCCGTAAATGCAAATCGATGGTCAAATTTTCACATCGAGTCTCAAATCAGTCGATTTGAAAGAGACATTAATTTTTGTCCCTGGACGATCGAAAGTTAATTCTTCGGTAATATTTCACCAACCGAAATTGCATGTAAATTACCAATTGTAATGCCGCAGCAAAGAACAGGATGGGGATCTTGAAGTTTAATCATTAGATTTACGGGACGAGTCAAAATGACTCATGACACAATACTTATTTTAAATTACAAAAACTATAAAGAAACTTTTATCGGGACGTATGTTAACTTTTGTCAAAATAAAGGATCATTGTACGAGTATACGAAATAAATTAATTCTTGCATAAAATCTACTGCTCTTACTTGCCCACAAAATTAAATATGCTCCAAGTGCACACAGATTTTCAAATAAATGTGTCAGGCTTATCATTTCGACATTACGGTACCACGGAATAAAGAAAACGAACGTGTATCGAATGCATTTTGATCGACGTTTAGAATGCCTTTTTGCGAAGTAAGGAAAAAAGAAGGGTAGGACGTGCAGCGCGAGATTAATTAACACCCACGATCAAAGCGTGTAAACTCGTCGTGAAATAATTGATGCACCGTGCAATCTACCTTCATTGCGGCAAGTTAATGTTTATTTCAAAATACGAGGCAGGAAATGAACGCGTCGTTGCGGGTTTACGAAGGAGCGACGCGACGCGACGTTAGCCACCTTCTCGAAATGGTGTTCGTCGGTGAGACCAGGTTCGTATGCAGACGTCGCAAATTGTAACCGCATCGGAACGCGATGCTCGGTGATTCCTTAGACGTTTTCGAATTATCTTCGAGCTCGTACGACGTCGATCCTCGACCGCGTTAAATGACGTCTGTTAAGATAGCAACGAGGCAACTTTGCGATATAATCAATTTTTTTTTTAAACAAATTTTAAAAACAAAATTAAAATTTTCTTTTGCGGAATAATTCCCTATTTAAAGACTCAAAATTTACAAGTCTTTCGGCTGAGATGCTGTTATAGAACGCGTAGGAGATGGTTCGAAAAATTTGATGCCGGTAAGTTCGTCCTTAACGCTCTGGGCGGCCATGTGTGGTCGATGACGATATCGTAACGACTATGATACGTCAAGATCCTTTTTTGACAACATTGGAGGTGATCGAGAAACTTAACTCGGCTCGACAAACAATTTCGATCGTATTCGAAAGCTAGGACTCGTAGAATTTTGTTTGCTGTTCGTGAACCTTTCAGTGTATTAAGTTCGATGTAATCGTGGTACAGAAATATTGAGAAACAATGGTAATGGTACACTAATTCATTGATCGTATATTGATCGAATATTAATTAATCGATTGTATATTAGTTGTATATCAATTCATTGATTGTATATCAGTCGTACATCAATTCATTGCTTGTATCTCGATCGTATATCAATTCATGAAATGTGTTAAAGACTACATTATTTTCTTGCTTCACATAAACGGAGACAACTTCCTGGTAGACCTAATAATTCTTCGTTGTCCAGCCGAGCTCCGCATCTTGCTAACATTTTAATCAACTTCAAATTCGATCGATCAGTTTGTACCGCGTCCGTTGTTTAATATCGTTGCAAAACCATTGTGGAACGGAAACAAATAAAACTGCCATTATCGTAATACAAATGTTACAACAAAAACCTCGATCGAAGGGAATATATACGCGCATAATAATTCGAAAAGCAAACGATGTTCCATGCTACACGGTTACACGATTAATAACGGTGAGTAAATCGTTTCTCTTCAAATGTTTAACTTATATCCGATCTCTTCGTTTATGCGATATCTCGCGTAGACGATAGCGCTTCTGTAAAATTATCGAGAAACCGTTATACGATAGAATATTTGTTATTAATCGCGGGAAAAAATAAATTGAACGCGAATAAAATAATATAGAAACATTGAACTACACGGAGACAACGATTTATAATAAATACAGATATTTTGAGCTTCCGCATTTCGACCGATAGAAAATTTAATGGTTCACTTTAGCCGGCCCTTTTTATTCCCCATGATAGCCGAGCACGAATATATATATATATATATATATATATATATATATATATATGCATTTATGCTGAAATTATTTTGTCCGAGAGCTCGTCCCTTGTCCGAAATCAATAATTTAATTCCGAGGGGAAGATGGGTTCGCGAGGCTGCTTCCGCACGATAATAGCGCACCAGAGACACGTACCGTGTAATTTACCGAGAATTCCTATTTTCGCTTAATTTCGCTAATTAAACGTTGTCCAATTTGGCGCGGACCAGTCGCAGCCGGGAGTTCACCGATGATCGATGATATCCCGTGGAATTCGCGGACAGAATGCGGCTTACGAGCGTAACATTTTCAGTGGACGAGTAATTTCGAAGACCGGTACAATTCTGTTGGAATAATATTATTTAGTTTCGTACAAAAATTAATCTCTACGTTCAGAGACACCATATATGGAACAAAAGGTCTAACTCTGTCACCAAACTCTGTGTGTCACTCACCGATTTTGATGAAAATTAGCAGAAACGTAGTTCTCAGAAAAATACTCGACACGTATTTTTCTGTAACTGCTAATATTCATTTTAACCTTTTGCACACTGAATTATATTTCTATTTTGTTACCAGCATCTCCAAACACTTTTATTATTCATATAAAATAGAAAGTAGAAAATTGTATAATAGGCAGGAAGTACTTACAATTAGGCAAAATATTCAGGCAAAAGAGGAAGTTAGTAAAGTTTAGAAGGAAAGATAAAATTGGAAAGAACGTCGTGGCGGACACCGTCACAAAACTATGAAAACGATCAAACGAGGATGAAACTAAGTTGATTTTTGAAAACGACGTCCGAGAACTTCGCTCTTCGATAATCGAACGAACAACCAGAGAAATCACCACGAAATACCAACCTCCGCGAGCTCACGCCTAAACAACCAAGTTAGAACCGAATTAGAGTTAATTTGGAATCGGAGTTAAAGGGGCGATTTGTTGGCTCTCTGTGCGACGTGGAAACAACGATACCCGAGATAAGGAAAACTTTTCGATACTTCGATCTTGAACTTTGCTATCCTTCTTTCCCTGTTCGGTGAAAAGTTCCGATTCCCAATTGATCGATTCTCGGTGCACTTTCTTCGCTCTCTTGCGCGAACTCGCGCCGAGTAAAGGTAAGTAATGGCTTTGAAAACCTCAGGAGAGAAAGTCGCTGCTTCTCTCAGCTATCTTCTACCTCTGGAAACGTCGTCCGTGATTTTTGTTCCCGAATGAACGTAAGAGGCTTAGGAGAAAGAGCCGCTGCTCCATTCGATTATACGCTCGGGATCCGTACGATCCCCTTTCGAGTCACGGTGATTGAAAAATTTCATATTTCTTACGCTCTTCGTGTCTAAGTCTCCTCACTAAACGGATCATTTAATTACCATTGCATTCGTGCGTTTTCTGGCGGGACAGAAATATCGAACTTTCACGAATTTCGTCGAGAGCCAACTGTTGGATGATCAACGCAGCTTATCGTCGCGCAACGAAGATCATACAGCGCGTCACCCGGGAATTGGCGCCTATGATCATCGTAAATCATCCAAGCTTCATGCAGATCGACGATCGCCGACTGCCAATGGTTTATGTTTTTTGAATCGACTGATGTGCGTATCCGCGAGAACTAATAAGATCCTATTATTACTGAAAATACGTATGAGCCGATGCGCCAATTCCTGGGTGACTGGGTATAGACTCATCCTCGACCAAACATCTCAATCTTAACACTAAACCTACCGGCGTATACAAAAGTAGTTTCTTCATAATAGAATGAACGCGACTAAACAAAATGAGAAAGCTTTTGACATATTCTATTATGCACCGGGTTTCATAAGTTGAAGTTGAAAATGCAGATGCAAACAGGAATTAACTCGTGATCGATTAACAACGTGTTAACCATTGTCGTTGAAATTACTCGACAGAAAAGTAATATTTGTAGGAATACGGAAAAAATTCGGACTTGAAACGGGAATCGAACCCGTGCCCCTCAGATTACGAGTCGTCGACGCTCCCAACTGAGCCACCGGCGTCCGCCTGATACACGTCCCTTTCCGCATCCTTTTGTCCTTTCGGGTCTGGAGGCCCCGCCAATCCTACACTCGGCCATCCTGCAACGACATTCGCCCTCGAATGTCCGTCACAGCTTCGCTTTAGTTCCTCAAGAACTCACACAAGTCTTCGTAAATCTTCGTAAATCTTCGTAATCGTCGTAATCATCGTCTTCGTAATCGCAGTAATCTCTCACGCAGCGCCATCTCTCGACACACTTCTTTAAACTCTTAAACTCTGAACTTCGCACGCACATGTGTCAGAGAGGCCCACTGCTTCGTCGTTAAAACGCTTCTTTTAATCAACAATATCTTGTTGCCTCGTGTGCCTTGTGTGGATTGGTCGGTGTTTTTGATGTCTACCTCCATCCCGGCTGAGCCCCCAATTTGTAGGAATACGGAAAAAATTCGGACTTGAAACGGGAATCGAACCCGTGCCCCTCAGATTACGAGTCGTCGACGCTCCCAACTGAGCCACCGGCGTCCGCCTGATACACGTCCCTTTCCGCATCCTTTTGTCCTTTCGGGTCTGGAGGCCCCGCCAATCCTACATATAAAAGCTCGGTAGAACCTAAGAGCGCCAGTATTCGGTATTCGATATAGTGCAGACAATGACTGTTTAAATAAAACCTTTAATAGTTCTCTTTAAAACATCGTTGTTAATTCTGTACGTTCGGAATTCGACGCAACGAAGAATCGCCTAACGAAATCGTTGAAATAATTAATGGAGCGCTCTCGCGAGATTAATTTTACGCGCACGAAGATTTCACGCGACAAGTTATACCGAAAGTTATCAAAAGCGTTAATAATTTATTCCATAATGGGCGCAGTGCGTGCATATTTTATAGACGCGACGATTAAGAGCGAATATTTCGATTATTATTCAACGTACAACGTTCCTCGCTGTTCCGAACGACTCTTATTCACGCGGTATGCAATATTTTCCATCGACTCGTTGATCGATTCAGACATTTCGACTTTCGGAGCGCCGTCGGTCCGTAAAGCATTCATCAGCGTTACATTTTTGCCGTGTACGTTCTTTTCAGCAGGATTTATAACAAGGAACTCCTGTAATGACCCGCTACAAAATGATAATCCGAAACGCGAAAAGCGACGAGAGTAAGTACGGGCTGTGCGTTCCGCGAACAATAAAGGATCCATAACGTGTTCGGAACTCGACAAAACTGATCCTGGCATTCAATGTATTATAACGAACCAGTTATTCTTCGAGCTCAAATTACGTGTATCGAAGTTTGAACATTTTTGCGGGAAAACGATCGTTATTGCTTCGATAGAATTTTTACTCGGTCCGTTTCTGAATATCTGCGAATAATCGAATACCAAAATAAAATAGTCTGTCGCTTGCGTGCTGAATGATCGTTCGTACGTAATACGTACACTTCCGTTTGTATGTGGACACCTACCATGTTCATGAAATTTGTGCTGTATAATGTATATTTTTATTAACAAGTAATATCAGTAATTAAATAAATAACTTCACTCTTATGCGCGACAACGACTCGAATCACATCCCCGTAATATGTAGAAATTATTATAGGATTTAATATATACATATATATATATATATTTAAGATGCGTGGGAAAGATACAATTAACAACTCGTTCTCGATCTATGTATACTCTTTCAATTCTCGTCTCCGACTGCCCTCGCTCGCTGCATTCACGCATCTTATCTTAATTCTAAAACATTCTTCGTTCGTACCCGCAATGTCTCAAGTTCGATCACACGCTGTCAAACACTCTTTTCAGTCACTTGGTCATAAACATTCTTCATTCACACCTCGATCTCTCGCAAAACCTACATTATTAACAGCAATTACACCCGATTTGAATCTCATAGATAAACCGTCGGATCAAATAGACAGACAAGTTCGAAAACAGTGTCTCGAATCCGCAAAGCATTCGTGGGGAACCATATTGATACCGAGATAATGAAACGACTCGTAAACGCGGTCATAAAAGCACGCGATGTGTATGCAATGATAAAAAGATATACGATGTAAAAGATACACGCATGTAAAAGATATACGCATGTAATTATTTTTTATTACAATCGGTAAGATATTTAACAAGTCGTTATCGAAATATTATATGTTCAGCGACCTTGCACGAACTAAAATACAGACTAGGTAATCAAATCTATCGAAGACATCGTAACTTTTTCAGGTAGTTACAAGAATTATGGAAATGTCCGCATATTTTTGAGCGGGGGTGTATCTCGTTCGCGTTATATTCGGGACTAAACGTCACCGCGTTTCTTCCAGATATTTTTCTATGAGAACGTCGATGCCGATTACCCTTCGCTTCCGTCGAGCTTGCACGATCCATCAAGTCTCTGACAGCGGTTCATCGAATGACGTCGAAATTTCATTTTTTTTTCTGCCCCTCTGACAGTTTTCACCCTCCGACACTCATTAACCCCTTACCCTTCATAGATCATGTTCTGGCGTTTAGAGTTCAATTTATCAAACCGCGCCAAACATCTTGAAAACGGACAGATTTAATTATAAACGTAATTTTTTATCCGTCTCGACGTATCTTCGCGTTAGGAAATATTCCTCGTGGCACGACGATACCCGATGATTTACTCTGTCGGCGGTCGTTCTACTAAATTCGACGACCGTCTTCGCGCAGACGATAATTGGTATACTCGGTTGTTCGTTTTTGAATTACTATTGTTACAGAGAAATACGATGTTAAATGTAAAAAGGTTTAATTTATTATGATTAACCCATTTGCTATTAACCAAAATGGGAATCGCCCCATTATACTGTATAATATATATTTTTGTTCATATTCTTTTTTTGTTACTTGCAATACCGTTATATTAAATAAAATGTGTAACTCGTCAAACACTTGCATGATAGCAGTCAAAATTATTTTTTGCTTCGATGTTGTCTAACTTACACAAATACGTCCGATTTTACGACACGTTCGATAAAATGGAAACAAAAATTTGGCAGTTAATGGGTCAAGGAAATATGTAAGTTATAATATAGACTGGATACACCTAAAATATAGTAACGAAATTTTCCAAGGGACTTTCTAGTCCCATTTCTTCTCTCCCATCGTCCGTCCACTAGGTCTGTCTTTTGCCTGTCAACGCTTTTCCTTTCATTATCTTTTTCTTGTCCTCAACACCTCCATAAAATAGTATTCTTATAAATCAAAGTTTCTTAAAACTACGACATTACGCTAATGCTAAGATTAGAGAAAGCAAACATCCCCAACGTTTATATACATATTTTAACGCTTTGATCGCCACGTCATCCACATATGTGTGACGCTGAAATTGCCATATAAATCAATCATCTATTCCGTAATAATCTGTTCATTGATTTAATTGGTAACGCTAGTAGTAATTGCTTGGACCTATGAATAATAAATAAAGCAAAATATTGTGAACATATTTGTGAGTGCCTTAGCGTGACAGTCAACGCGTTAACCCCTTAACTTATGATTTTGTCAACAGGTGCGTTAGATAGTGCGATTTAAATATCGTTGTAATGTTATGAAAGACAGAAAATGTTCAAATATTACGAGTATATTGAACATGGCGATCATCGGTGGACGGGGCGTAATTAAAATTATCTTCGAAATTCGATCGTGATAAAAATGTGTAGCAAGTTTGTCGCATTTCAACAATTATTTGTGTCACGCGTGAAAGGCGATATTATAAGGCAACGAGTTAAAGAGAGGTTGTTGCGTTCGTTTGACGTCTTTTTACGTACGGTGTAAAGGTACGTTTTCCGTACCAGTTCGTTCGCGAAATCGGAAAAAATTCGAATCGCAACTCGTAACCGATTCTACCGATAAAACTTGTCGGGAGGACTTATAGAGGTCGTAAGGAATAATTTCCGAAATGTTGTTCAACGTGACCGCGTTTCGAAGTGGATCCAATAAATTGTTGAGCGAAGCGAGCGTTAATTACAAAAGAATGGAAGAGAGGCATCCACGGATAAAGCTGTCAAGTTGGGCAATTTCTGCCGGCGATATTAAAACGACGACGCCGGACGGGTTGATATTAAGAGAATGACGAAGGTGAATCCCGAAGGAAGCACGAAATGGGGTAGAGAAAGGGCTCGTAAGCCGCTTATAGCCGGAGAATGTCGCGAAACGAACGAACGAACGAACGAACCACCGAGATGCGCGTCGTTTCAGCGGGACGCGTAAATCGCCAGGATTTTACGAAAACCGCTCGACGACGATGCGCCGCTACGCTCTGATACGCGAATTAACGCTTAAACCACCGACGAACGGTGCACGATTACCTTGAAGTTAAAAATCAAGTCGAAAACTAAATTAACCCTTTGTCCGATGAGTTCCATCCGGCGTAACATCGTCAAATTTCTTCTTCAAACGCCGATGCGTTCTTCTCCGTGTTCGTATCTTGTTCGCGATACCGTTTCTGCTTTCCTAATGTGGACTAATGTTGTATTCTTAGTACTTTATACATCGTAATCTATGTCAACATATTTTTATATATGAGATTTAATTGTTCACCCTCCGTTAACAAACTTATGGCGGAAGGTGTTGTTTGCCAATCTAAAATAATATAGATACCCTATTCAACTATTTAATATCTCCGATAACCTCACCCTTAACACTGATTCATGCTGTCAATACTTAGCCCTGCATCATCTTCAACGTCTTACGAATCCCAACTCCCTCCACCACTATTCAAAACATTATACATACTATATGTATATCCCTGCATTTTCTAGGACCTTCAGTTATAATTTCCATTCTTAGAACGAACTCGCGTAAGTACGTCTACACAACAAAATGTCAATTGGTCTTACTGTACGCGTTGAATAAAGTATGTATAGCATAAAATTCCGTTTGGAATCAAAGACTATTTAATATAATAACCTTGATCCCTACGGAATTCAACACTAACGAGTAACCCTTTCACTACCAAAATTACATTATTTTTCCGAATTTTTGTAATTATCCTAATACGAGGTACAAACGGACGAATAATGATCATACAAACCTGATTTCGTGTGGCAAATTAAGTGTCCGTGAAAAATGTGGATGGTTTCACCGGGTAAATACAAGTACCAAATACCATTCGGTATTGAATATTCGATTCACCGTGAAGCTTATGCAAGCGAAGGGGCTAAGGTGGATGTAGTTAATAAAACTATTTAGTAACAGGACGCTAACCCCTTGCACTACGATTCATTCGGTAAATGCGTCAGACATACAGAACTATTAATTGCTGCAATATTAAGGTAACTGAAGAAAGTTCGAATGTTAAGACTGCTTTGCATTTCGCGATCCTCGACCGTGTGGCAATTACGGTTGGACTCAAATTGAACGTTCCACTATATCGAGAATATGAACAAGGTTTACCATATTTGTACAGCGAGTGCATCACGGGTGTAGCTTGTCGTTATAGCGCAAGGGGGTGAATCGTTCTTTATTTATGAAAAGGGTAAACGTTCGGATAAATTGATAGAAATCTCGGAAAGTTTGAATGGTCGACGCACGAACATGTCGATCGCGTTTCTTTAAAGAAGGAGGATAACAAGAAGATAATATATCGGTGAGGAACAACGATATATCGTCGTGTTTGTTCGATAAATTATGAAATAAGAGAAAGCGAAACGCGTCCACGGGAATAGCTACTAAATACCGGGATTTTGTTCGGCGAAACCCGGATTAGTTTCGAGATTTGGCGTACATCCGAGTTATTCGTGCCAAGAAACTTCATCGCCGTAGGATCCCGTTCACCTAACAAGCATCTTTACCCGCCATTAATTTCTCTGTTTTACGCTCTCTGTATCATTTAGATTTCGCCTTCGCGGTGCAAAAAAAAAAACTCTCCGACGAGAAACATTAACCGAGATACGCATCGCAATTTTCACGAAACGTTAACGCGTTTCGCGGCGCATCCGTCATCCCGTTTAAGCACCGTGGAAAATTTTCGTAGTCGGATTTAAAATTACGGTTTCGGCCAGACGATCGTTACGTTGTTTTGTCCTCGAGCTTCGATTAAACTGCCGACATATAACGCACACTTACTCTCTAGTTAAAAATGAAGTTGAAAAATAAACGAATAAACGATGTAACATAAATCGATACGCATATTAATTGTTTATTTTGATGGGAATCAGCATAGATTACAAGAAAATCATATCAGCAAATTTTGTCATTTAAAGTAGGCAATTTGCAAAACGGTCATTACACCCGTTTGGTAGTTTTAGTGTCAACCCATGGTCATACTTTAACGAGTCTGACTGGTGACACATACGATTTGAACGTGATAAATCTTAACATTAGATTTACGAGCGACGAATGACCATTTATACTTGAATCGAAATTAAGGTATAAAAATAAGTGAATAATGGACAACGCGTAAACCAATTCATGCAATGATTCCTTACATCGATGAAGGATAAGATAAATTTTGACGAAAGCTTTTTACCAATTTTTCTCGTTTAAAATTAGAAATCTAAGGTTCGTCATTTTTACGGGTTCCGTAAATCTAGCGTTAATAAGACGTTGAACATGTTCATACGTAAATTTCATGTCCAATTATAAGCTACATAATCAATGATCGTTAAATTTGTATCTACTATTCTTTTGGTAAAGGACCCGTCTAAATTGTAAAAATAAATTGTGCCCTTAACAATGATCATTTAAAATATGCATAACAATTTAACTTCGTTCGCACGTATTGATATTGTAGCTGGGGATAGTTAGTCGTGCCTAACGCACCAGACAAATAAATCGTACCGCAAGGGGTTAAACGCTGAAAGATTTGAAAACCTTGGAAGGAAAGGGAACCATAATCATACGTAACCGCTTAGTTTGTTCGGCGAACGCGAGGAGTACTTGAAAAGTTGATAAACGTTTGACAGATTTCGTGCAAACAGGCGCGGTTACATTTAAAGCGATTCAATTCGACTCGCGCGGGATGCCGTTTGACGCGATTCAATTCAACGCGAATCAATTGCGAACGATTCAATTCACCGGCATTTTACCGCGGTGAAAATTGGCGAACGCGGTCAAACATGATGTCGTACAGTTAGGTTATTAAATTGTGATAGCAATTAATTTTTTTCATTGTACGTATCGCGTTTCGAGTACGTACACTGCCGCAAAAAAAATATGTGGACACTTCCTTCATTCTTGCAACTACCTAAAAAAGGTACGATGTCATCGGTAAATTTGATTAGCTAGTATTAATTTCGGTTCGTGCATGGTTGGTGAACATATTTCGATAATGGTTCGTTAAATATCTTACCGATTGCGATAAAAAATAATTACACGCGTATATCTTTTACATTGTGTATCTTTTTATTCTTGCATATCCATCGCGTGTTTTTACATTTATTATTTACGAGTCGTTTCAATATTTCGGCATCAATAATACAATACAAATCTAAGATCTTCCACGAATGCTTTTCGGATTCGAGACACTGTTTTCGAACTTGTCCGTCTATATAATCTTACAGTTTTTTTATGAGATTCAAATTGGATGATTGGGTCTGCATTTCATTATTTTCGATTCAGAGTTCTCTCGTAATTTCTGTAAATAATTTCAACATATCGCGGAGGCGTGATTCGGGTCATTGCCGTGCATAAGCGCGAAATTATTTGTTCAATTAGCGATATTGCTTGTTAATAAAAATATACATTATATATGAGAAATTTCGAAAACACGGTAGGTGTCCACATACATTTGAACGGCAGTGTACGCCGCTTACGGAATTTTTAGGCAAGACGTTCTCGAACGTCGAACAGGATAAACAAACGGCTAAGTAGGTATTCCAGTTTCTCGGTAGACAAATAGGCCAACCTTTTCGAGACTTTTGGAACCTTTGATTTCCCAAAGGAAAGCTGTCCTTGCGATCGACTTCTTATCGATCCAATCGTTTACCGTCTACCCTTTCCTCTGCGACCTCGCGCTGACGCATCCCGCATGATAGTCCAGTGGTTCTTGATCGTTTTTCACTTGGACATTTGATCGGATCCGATTATTTTCGACGTTCGATCGTGGTTTGGCCATGAATCAACCGATCGCGTTCGTTATGTTCGAAACTACTGGAAACGGGTAATGAAATAACGAAACAGTTCTTAATTTTACCGTATGACTGTATTCTAATGGCCTTGAGAAATATTGTAGCTCTAGCTCTTACGTATTTCTCAGATGATGAAGTAACGAGACAGTTTATAATTTTATTGTGTGACTTTATTATGACGACTTTGAAAAAAATGTCTAGCTCTTAACAATTCTTGGATACGAATATATCGAACACCCAAAAGAAAGTTCAAAATTTTAAGATTCTCGAATTACTCCTATTACAAATGGGTGATAAAATATCGAAACTACTTATCATTTTGTTCACCATATCCCAATATAATGTAAGATTACTACGTAGAATCGCAAGGTAAACGCGTGTAACAACAACTTTGTAGAATATCTATAAATGAGTATATATTCTTTAGAAGCCAAAATGTGGGCGATGTCGCGTAGTCAATGATTTTCCAAAGAATGCCTTTCCTTGAGGCTGCGAAAGTTCTATGTCCCTCGCCAAAAATTCAAGGGCCTCAGTTGTTTACTGCCCTGGCATCACAAAGTCGGGTCCCTGTGCCGTGGTGGTCGTCGCGCTGGGACCATACGTGTCCTATTTCGAGTTCGGATTGCAGGTCAATTTGAAATTTCCTTACAATAGCGAAAATAGCGTGAACGGATTGATCGAATATTCGGCCCGTATGAAAGAAGAACGAGTGTGACTGGTAGGATACGCGCGAGAGTAAGAGAATGAATGCGTTCGAGATAGACACAAAGAGTTTTTCCTAAAGTCACCCTGACTGAACTACATCCTGAAGTACGCGTTTCAGTTTCGGATTCTACGAAGTTTTCCGATATTTCGTACAATTTTCGATCCAGAGACCGTATTCTAATAAATAACTAACAATCATCTATTTTGTAGGGAGAATATCACCGAAACGTTCCCGCGGTTATTTCTATTAAAGGTTAATCGCGACATAGATAGGCCGCAAGCGCCACTTGGAGGTGCTTTAACGTGACCGCGTCGCCTCGGACAGTCGCGCTAGTTTTCGATCATTCGATATATAACTATGTAATAAATATCGACTCGTAGCACGTCGGATGGAACAGCCGGTATGTACCGCGTGCTTTGTGGGAGCGGCAGCGAACATAGAGACGATGTCGTAACATCCTGGGAACACTTTGTACGGTTCGTAAAGTGTCTCGCGATTGAATTAACCCCTCTCCGCGCATCGATATCACGACGAAAACGTCCTTTGACGGACTAACCTTGACGAGCGCGTCGCCTCGCTTCGCTATCGCGATATCACGATCGCTCTTTCGAAATTTTTTACCACGGCGACGGCTATAATCCTTCGAACTGTGGCGTCGACGTGCGACCACCACGTTACTGCCATAACATAATTATTTAATCTAGTCTTAAGATAGCGGGTGAGAATGAAATAGGTACATAAATGAGTCGAACGCGTGAACGTTTTCTGAGTAGGTACTTGAAGTGTTTGCGTGAGAACGTTTGAGCGATGGGTTCGAGTGTCGCGTTGAGTGATCCAGTTCGAGGAATGCCCGAGAATACGCGCGTATCGTTGAACGATTGGTTTAGAGTGAATGCGACTCGGAGTAAAAGAATGCTAGTCATTAAGTCACTGCGTGTCGTACTAGTCGGTCAGACCCCGCGGAATAAATTGTTCCAAGTGTTCGACTTAAGCAAGAGTATTAATTTCAATCTTGCCCGTCCTTTCCTTCTTCCCATAGAACGATGAAATATTTTCTTCGGGTTTCCGATCCACGAGCTATCGATTCTAAACCCCGCTTTCTTTCGACGAAGCTGTTTCGACCGCAAGACGATACAACGAAGAAGTTGTTCTTTAATTTCCGCGCGTTTTTTTGCTTCGTAGCTATCTCGCGAGATAGCTACTTATCCGCTCGTGTCCCTTATCAGAAACTGTTTTCTTCGAGGGTTACGTTGTACGGATCTTTACAAGATGCTTTAAAAGGAACATCCTCCGGATTCTCGTCGCTGCTAGCTGCGCTTCAAAAGGGACGTCCTTTTCGATAAACGCGTCCGCCTCGAAATCTCTTCTTTCAACGTCTTGCTCGACATTTTTCGCGAATATAAAATATTGGAATATAAGGTTAATTCTAACGAAGCAACTCAGACTATTTTGAAACGAAAAACATGTAATTAAAGGCTCGTGTTGGGATCCGGGTGAAGGTGATTGATTTTTTGTGTAGGGCAGGTTTATTAATCGCATTTTTAGATCATACCGAAACTCAATTAGAATTTCGAACAAGAACGCACTGTAATGGCGTATGACCTCGACTTCATTAGCGAGGGACTTATTTTTCTCTAACTGTACTGACTGGGCCTTGCCTTTGGGAGTATATACATACATATATCCTCGGTTTAGTGGAAGAGGATGATCTTAGCGCTTATGACTAAATGACGCGAGTAAGGTGTTTTTGACGTTTGTGACTAGCATGATTCGGCAGCACAAACATTTAATTTAGACAAGATTATGTGCTTGGTCACCCAACACTCGGAAGGATTTCTTTTGGATTCTCTAACTAAGAACAAATAAAAACTTGTTGGAAATGTAGAGAAAAATGTATTTATCCATAGAGAAAAATAACGGCCTGGGTCTGCAGTGCATTTATAACATGGACCTTTAGTTCTAGACAAGATCAGAGGCCCATTGACTTCAGAGAAACTCAGACCTTTTCTTTCGTGACAAAATCGATGTTCCTTATTGTCAAGATTCATTTTTTGCATTTATCTAAAAAAGTTATAACTTGCCATTCGCCGTTGAAGCGTTCGAACGAGAAAGGAGAGAACATCGCGTGGAAGTTTCGTTCGAAAACTTTCCACTTTGCGCGAGAGGGTACGAAAACTATACAACTACGAAGAAACAGACATTTTTGAACGAACATTTTCCCGTTATCCGCGCGAAATAATATTATAGAGTAGTAAGGTCCGTAGATAAGTTATGTTGTAGGACCAACTCGTCGATCAAGCGACTTTGTAATTTTCGAATAACCGCTAGCCTTTTTCTCGTTTCTTTCGATGTCACTTTCGTATACGGTGATGGTCTTTGAACGAGCAGCAGGTTCGACGGTAGTAAGCCGTGGAATTTCGCCGCGAAAATTGGCTGCATACTGCATACGATGGAAAATGCACGGCGCGAGAGTTGCATCGCATATTCAAAATGGTATATAAGATTGCACTCTCGCCAACCTTATTCCCGTGGATGCGGTTCCCCTGTCAAAATCATTCAAAATGTTCTCGGATACGTACCTCGTTACCTCTCTTTCTCTAATCGTTTCTGAATCGTTCGTGAACGGTTATCACGAATGTAAGATTAATGTAATAAAAACGGTGAAGCGCGGAATTCATCGAATAAATTGTGCGTATACAAACAAACATATGGCCTGTTTCGACTATTTGTTAAAGTTGGTGGGGTTATGTAGAAATAAACTACGCGTCGAATATAAGAGTAATAATTCTATATATTTGTAGAAGAAAAAAGTTACGGTGGAAGTACTGTTAAAAATACAGGCTCGGTGTAAGCACGATGGGCGCACAGTTAGAACTAACTAAAAATTGCCGAGGCAGATCATACAGCGATACCTGGAGTATTGCAGGCCCCAAACCCTAATCAATGGACGCTGTAAAAATATGTTGGGTTTTCTACAAAAAGAGGTATACGCACCGTTCGTGCTTTATTTTAATGGTCGATTTTTTACACGAATATCAGGCGAATTTCTCGATTCCTCTCTTTCGCGTATAAGCGAATTTCACCGAGCGTTTATCGCCGAGAATTTCTGCCGTTCCTGACCGATCCGGACGCGGATTTGCCTCTCGTGACCGGGTGCGACGGTTCTCATGCGGGAAAGAAAGCAACGCGCATTATCGCGTACACCAGAATGGCCGAATTCCGTTATTCTCCGTGTACACGGAACGCCACCGGACACGGTTCTACGCGTATACACGTATCACCGCGTATGATCGTATAATGTAACGAACGTTCCGGGATAAATCCGCGGACGTCCGCGTATCTACGGAAATGGAACATTTTTGTCTCGTTCAAACGCCCGAAAACACATTTTGACGTATTTTTCTTTTCGCGTTATTGCCGAAATATCCACTGCCGCGGACACAACGACCGCATACGCGCAACACGATATAGGTTGCCGCGAGTATCGCTGCGACGTACGAGATGCGTAAATACAGTAACAACACTGATATACAGGGTGCGCCGTTAAAATCCGGACAGATGAAGTTTTATGCAGAAATTTGTTTATTTGAACAATATAGAAAAATTCAATAAAATGCTATTTACATCTCGTTGACGGGTCCTTAACGAGAACTTTTACTTTATGTAGCCACACTGCGCCTCTATCGCTTGTTCGATTCTTGTCCTAAAGCGCGTTTGGCCGTAAACTCTGCCTCGATAGCAGCTCACAGGGAGTAGACATTGGGGTGCCTACACTTTTTAGTGTTTCCCTCAATTACGCCCCACACGTACTAGTCCAGCGGGTTCAGATCGCGACTGTCAGGAAGCCAGAAATCCTTCGACCCAAAACATCGGAGAGCCAATTTTGAAGAGGATGGCTCGTGCGAGCAGGTGCGCCGCCTTGTTGAAATTTGTAGGCCACAGTCTTCATCCATGACATCATTATTATCTTCAAGACCTCCAAATAAACTTCCTTCGCGACAGTTTCGCTTTTCTGGAAAAAGTGCGGGGGCACGACGTTGCCCTGACTCGAGACGACGCTCAAAATGTAGACACTTGCTGGAAAATTAGTTTTGTCCACGACAAAATCCTTTTTCCTTGACATGAACTTCTCTCGTTGAAGATGGAGAACCCTTCGAACGTTTTTACACACCGGTTACACAGGATTTCAAAATTCGTAATTTCACAATGTACAGTGAAATTGTCAAATATAATTGTATTACTACTTAGACCCTTATCGGATAGAACAAGGAACATAAACTCCACTCGGATCAAGTTTTACCCTACGCGTATCTCTAGATTTGTATTTTCGTAATATTTACTACGTTATTCGTAAGCTTTCTTTCAGTTTCCTGCTTCGTAGTTGCTCGGTGAAACGAAAAACGGCTGGACGAAATTATTAATATTTCGCGTACGCCTATTTGACCCAACGTTTCGCAAATAAAGTACACGTACTATCGCGTGTCAGTTTGGATATTAAAAAACGGACAGGGAGAAAAAGAATTCATTTAAATTCGTACGCGCATCTGTGTACGCGTCTATAGGGAAATATGTAAATATATATAGAGAACATGATTCAAAGAGCGTGTCGAGCTCGTTGAACAAATTCGCTGTATAGAAATAATGAAAGAGCTTTACACGAGGATTTTGTAACCCTTCGACCTCGTTTTTCACTTACAAATAGTTGCTTGTAAGACGCGGATTGCTCGTTCGCTTTTCACGATAACCGCTCGCTGCGAACGGCTTTGTACGCGAAATTCCATATTCAATTAATCCTTTTGGTCCGTGAAAAGTTATCCGGATATTGGAGAACAGAAGAAGTTCTTGGAACGAGAAGCATCTATTTCATCGGGATTCTGATAACGCGTTCGTTGAAGGCACGCGATGTCGAATCGCGCGTAAAACAATCGCGATAATCGATAACGCGGAAAGTTTTCGAAATATTTTTATAGAAAATAGGTGCTGAAATAAAATTATGTATCAAATGTTTTATGAAAGGAAACTTTAATCCGAATCGAGAAACACCGAAAAGCGCGTCTTTGCGGTTCTAGGAGAACCTTTAGAACGATAAAAGCGTTAACCTCTTCACGCCTTTGGCCACATATGTGGACAGTTAGTTTATAACCTATGCAAAAGATATATTATTTTCCAAAGCCGTTAAACAAATAACTTGAAACTTTTTAATACTTTTTCATTTGAACATCGGGCACAAGTATGGTTTGCAATATGAAGTATCGCTAATTTTAAAATTAACAAGACATTTTGATATTCTTTGTTGGTTTTAAAAGTGCAGGCACAAACAGTTTGTACGGATTGACGCACTTGCCAAATAAATCATATGGCGAGGAGATTAGAGGACAGCTGCCATCTTTTTTACTCGAGACTTCGACGTTATAGTAAACTCTCGATAATTTTTGCCAAAGAGACCACCGGCGTTCTGTTAAATAAATCCAATAATTTTCATCTCGATATTGAATAATTCTTGCACGCGCGACATTCGATCGGGAATAGGCGGAAACGATGTTAATATGTCGTTAAGTAGCGGTGATCAGCGTATGGTCAGCCGCAGCGGCGCAAACGACGAAAGTCGTACGTATAGGCATTGGTTGAAAGGGTGTCTGTTCAATCGTCATTCGAAGTATGTGCAAAAATAAATGTTTGTGACGAGAGTCATTGGGGCTCTGATAAAGAAAACCTTGGCTCTGTCGGTAGAGTCAATGAATCTGGGTTATTATTCGTACTTAAGAGGCCAATTGGGCCAACACGTTGCAGACCCGGACCGTTATTTTTCCGTAAAGTGGCCATTAGGCTTTGTATGCATTTTTTAAAAGTTCTTTATTCTTGGTACGATCGTTGAAACGCGCACAGTCGTCCTTCCGAGGCATTTTCGATACATTAAATATTCCGATATAGTAAACCCTGTTAAATTAAACACGCAACAACCCCATGTCCCAATAGGGTCGGATAGGACCCGGCTAAGGATCGGTGGTACCTTTCACGCCCGAAAGGTTAAGTAGGAGTTACGTAAGTAACTTAACAGAGCGGATGCCAGTGACGGAGTGCGTATCGTCGACGGCTACAAATCTTGAGGGCCCGGGTTCGATTCCCCATTTGCGGGTTCACATTTTTTCCGCATTTTTACGATTATTCGTTTCACTGTCTATATTATTCACCCAGGAAGTGGCGTATGTGGAGGTTAAATTGAAGCAGAAGAAGTACCCGGTCGCTTCGTTTATCTTCACCGTGAATCTTTTGAAATTGACCCTTACGTGATGAATAGGCTTCTGACGTCACACTGTAACGATACGTGCCCATAATTATGAAAGTGGATTCAGTCAAACCTTTACGAAAATTGAGTTTATCGGGCCAAAAAAAATATACGGAAATATTAAATTACTTCTTTAATACTTAAATATTAAATTACTATATTACGTGTTTATTACTCTACATCCCTTCAGTTTTTCATGAACATTTTAAAAGAATTTAAAAGAATTTGTTTAAATTTTTTCATATTATATAACAAATTGACGAGGTCTGAAAAAAATGTTTCATAGTAGCCTAATCCTTTATAAATAAAACAAAAGAAAATTTAGCTCAATCGGACGAGTAGTCTCTGAGAAAAAAATTCGTAAGTGATGTCTATTTTCGCAAAACTCGGAAAAAACTGCAAATTTTGAAGGCTCGTAATTTAAAAAAAAATTCGAAATCGGCAAAATGATGACATACATACCTCCCCCCAATTTCGCATAGACTACAACATATTTCGATTAAAACAAAATTGCCGATGGTGAGGTGAAAAAGTGATCGATTCGGCGCGGAATGACCCATACGTATCCGGAATATGTTTCCTCAAAATATTCTTCCTTCGGTGGCGAAACGGTTCTCGTTCATATGGAGGACTCGCGTACGCGTTGATATCGGTGACACAGCCGGCCAAGCCGTTGTCTCGCGTCTGATCTACATGCATAATGTTCTGTTTCGTGTCTGCGACTTCCTCGCGCCAGTTACATCCGGCAATTACCCTATCGCGTATCGCGTAACTCGTGTAAATTTCATTTTCTAAACTCTCACGGAAACGCTAAACACCTTTCGTGCCGATTTATAACGACAATTTACGGTCGAAGTGGACGTATAGAAACGTTTAACAAAGTTTCTTTTGTTTCTATCGCGAATTTCACAGCGTCTCGTTCATTCCGCGTAATATTTTCTAGTTAATTTTCTTATTATTCGTAATGCGCGTACGGCGAGTAAATGCCGAATCGATTCGTTACGTGAATAATACTTTGTTCGTACGAATGTCCGGGGAACGAGCGAATGAAAGAATTTTATATCGCGCTTTTGTCCCTTTCATTGGCAATAACTGTAGTAAATTTTGATGACCGCTCGCCGATAGAATTCAGATATACACGGTGTCGTGAAAAAGCACGATACGTTACGACAAGATATAACAGCAAATTTATTGGATCGCGTGCGATCCACGTTTTAGGGCTTCGGAGGCGCCCTTATTCTTTCCCCTCGAGGACAGCAGGATTTACGACGCGTTTAACATCTCCCAAAACTATCGTTAGGCACCTCTTACGTTCTCCCGGAGACCCAAGAAATCTTGACCTCCGGCGATTCCGCGAAGAAGGAACTACAAAATTCCTGCTTCTAGGAATCGCGTGGTCCAGAAGTTCGAGGGTCTAGCAACTTCCAGGGTATGGAAACTGCAGAATCTGGGAATCGTGCGATTCGGATGCGGAAATCACGAGGGTCAGAAATGCCTACGTCGAAAAAAAGCGTAGACCGAAAAGGGGAGAGATGTCCCCCTTTCAAATATTTTAAAGGAAAATGAGGATAGACAAAGAAAGATAGGTACTCGCGTGTTCTTCAAAGGCGTTCAAACCCCAAGGATCGTCTAGACTTTGACTCGCACGCGAATTTTTAAATTTACGGCCGATCCAACTTGCCGACCGGCTGAAAAAAATGGGCAAGTACAGTCCCTAGCCATCGAATTAACCCTTTCGGGATGGCGATTTTTTTACGAACACGGTCCTCAGGATCGAAACTAAAATGTGAATTTCGAAAATCTCAAGAAAATGTTTTGTTTTTATTTGGTTCCGCAATAAAACCAATGTCCAATTTTGTTTTTCTATAGTTTACAGATACTATGAATTCAAAAAAAGTCTCACTTCGACGACTACTTTAACTCATTACTACTATTGCACACCTGGTATGCAACTGGTCTTATATAGCCTCGGAAATCGTTTGCATAACAGGTATGCAATCGGTCTCGTATGGGTTAACACCACCTACGAAAATTTTGCTTTTATGCTTATAACAGTAATGCATATATAGGAAAATGTCTTAGGTCGTTCATATTATTACTCCATACGTTGAATACGATATATGTATATATGTATAACAATTGATCTATTATTATCGTGGTAAAAAATTTTCGTCTTTTCCAATAAACAGATATGCCGACACGAATGCTATAGAAAATGTCTGCAGTCTACTTAAAACAATAATTTATGAATCCCCAAGCATAGTATAATCACTGTCAAAAATAAAAATTACAGATATTTGGGAAGTAATCAATCGGCCGTTTGCTGCCACTATGGCAAACCATCGCTATTCTAACACGGTCAAAACGCGATAAAATTACCCTATGGGTCTAGGAACAAAAAAAATTTGCCGGTATATTCGGAAACGGACGAACATTCTGTATATCGTTCGCGTCGCTGTACATACATGTCGGTCCGTTACATAACGCGAAAGCGAATAGGTCGTAACGAGAATTTAATCCCGAAGCGACGGAGAATATGGTTGCCATAAACGTCCGCGATGACAGATAGAGGCAGCGTTTCACGAAATTTCAATTTCCATTGTCGGATATTCTCGTGATTTCTTGGCCTTTCACCGGACGATCGATATGGCAAAAAGGCCTGTTTATCGTGTGGCGGTGTTCCGTCACGACGTTCTTTCTAATTTTATCTTTTCTTCTAGACTTTTCTAACTTTCTCGTTCGATAAGCCTGGTCATTGTCAGATTGCGCATTTGGCAGCCAAACTCGCGCGGGCTTAAGTTTTTCGTCGACTTTCTCTTTCATCTCTTCGACTTTCCACTCTATATTTCTTCTTTTCTTTTCCTATGTCTATCTCTTCTGAAAAAGGGCATAAAAACACTGGTCATCGCGCCGCACGCGCATTCGTGATTTTCGTACCTACATGCTTACACGCGCACAATCTGTGACGCTGTTGCTACCTCTTGTTACTGTTGGGAAATTGGATTCGAATTAAGATACTTTAACTCTTAAATAGTTAATTTATTTTCGCGCAACATAATCCTACTCTAGTCCTTAACTTCAACAATGACCAGCTCGGTGAAGCACTGGATAGAATCTGCCTAAAAACGCGTGATGAGCTTACGAAGTGAGTGAAAGTGAACTTCTGCTAGTGGAAATTTATGAATACTTGAACGGTCTAGGACTGGTGACAGGAAAGGGCCTAAAGTTAAGGACAGGGAAAAAGAAACGGCACTGTAAAGAAAATAAGGTTGTAAACACATGGTTGGGACCTACAACATTACTTGTCGTTATTTAATCTTTGCTTATTTGTTGAATATACTTTGTCGAGTGATCGTTAAATATTCTACTATTCATTCGCACGCACCCACGTCCTCAATTGTTTCGACGTCGCGAACCGGACTCTTTCTCGCTCCGCTTTTCGCCTATGAAGAAGAAACCTCGATCGATCATAGGTCAAGGTTACACGCCGTTTCTTCCTCGCATCGATTTTTCGTACACCCGATAAACGCTGCCAGACGGAGAGAAAAGTATCGCGTGTTTTTCTCATCCGGACCTCGCGTTTTTGCCAGCGAAACGCGATTAACCTCATCGGGAGAGCATTACCGAAATTGGAACACAAGATGTTCGGGTTTCTCGTAAATCCGTGGAGCGTAACGGTCGCTCTCCGCGCTACGTGCACGGGATCGGACTCTCTAATTTCGCGTAATCTTCGGCTTTGCCTTTGCCCTAACTCAACGCGTGGAATATTGAAATACCTCGGTCGATTCGGTTATCAACTATGCATGTTACGCGCATCGTGATTCTTACGCCACGGAATTCGCCGTTCGATCGATTCGCTCGTACACCGGCGACAGTATCGATCGACGTTCTTCGTCGAATACGAGGCGCGTAAATAAAGTAACGAGACTGATCTATTTCCCCTTGTATAGTTTTAATATCGTGGGGGGCGAGATAAGGATATTCGAGCGAGGTGCGGATGAAGAGTGTTTGGATCGGGTGACAGTTCTTCGCAATGGGAATGCGTGTGGTACGAATTGGTCACCGGGTGTGACTGTGCATGAGTAGATTTGGGAAAAGAAGAGCGTTATGAGGATGGAAGGAAAGTCAGTTGAGTATGAGAGCCAAAAGAGAGAAGTCGTGCGAGCGTTAATTGTATTTTGTTTTTTTTATTAAATATTTTTGTTTAAAACGAGTCATTGAGTCATTAAACCAGTCACTAAGATCCCTACAATATTATCACAATTTAATCCTTCGCACTCGAAGGTATTTTTTACCGATACCACACAGCCACTCTAAAAATCTTTGGTTGAAAAGTTTGATGAATTCTTTTGAAGGTATTATGTCTCTAATATTACTTGCCACTATCAGCTATTTCATGATGTTTATATAGCTCGTGTGCTACGTTATAGATGTAGTTTAAAAAATACCTAACCCAAATTGCTGTATTAAACAGAGTGGTGAGTGTGAGTCACCTTTCGAGCGCAAAGAGTTAACATTGTCCCCATCAAAGTAACTATTTCCCAGTACCTTGGGAAACCACGCATCGCTGAAGACGGTTCTTTCGCTCTTCGTAGCGTTGCTGGAACTCGGATACCGGAATAGCTCTCATTTGGTCGGTTACGGCCATTCGAATGCCATCCAGGATCCCAAACTGGTGTCCCTTCAGGTGAATTTTTAATCTCGGGAAGAGGAAAAAGTCAGAAGGAGCGAAATCGGGCGAATAAAGCGGCTGAGGAGCCACGGTAGTATCGTTACTGGCCAAATAACGATTTACGGAAATCGCTGTGCGACAAGGCGAATTGTCGCGACGCGACACCAGTTTCTTTAGATGTTTGATTTCACCTCCAGATCATTGGACAACATTCTATGAACGGTCGCGCAAAATCTTTGTCTCTATCGATGTTTGCATTATTTCTTGGAACCGAAGGCCTTCCGCTGCAAAGCTCATTTTCAATTGACTCTCTTTCTTCTGTAAACGCCTTAAACTACCGGAACACCTGGGCCCTTGACAAAACATTGTCTCCGTAGGCTCGCCGAAGTTTCGCAAATGTTTCCGTTGCACCGTATCCGAGTCCGGATCAGAACTTGATCGCTCACCGTTGCTCGAAATTCGTGTCGCTCGTTGTTAGAACACGGAAGCAAAACCTGCTTCGCTAAAACAATTGCACTAATTTTTCACTATGAAACGACATCAATATGAAACGACAATCTTTGTCCATTTTTCTTGCAGCGTCTTCTCCAAGTCCTTTGCATTTGATTTCCTTTCAATTCGATACTCTGTTTGTTACTTGATTAATAGTTCGCAATTTTGTTTTCGTTTTTCATGGATTTCTGTGTCTGTAACTGCAGCTTAATAAAAGTCGCTCGATCGCTCATTTAATTCGTACTCTACACCAATTATCACCTTATAAAGCAAATATATGCGAGTGTTCCAGTTTTACTTTGAGCCAGTGTACATAGTTTTTTCGTTCTTTCGTTGTAAGTTATTCGGTTTTTTACCCGTAGCCGAAATAAGCCTCAAGGAGTCGGTACGTTCGTCCGAGTCCTTTTAGTTTGTCATTAGTCGCGTCCGGTTACCAAGAACCTTAACTTTAAGAGTTAGAGAGTTTGCTCGTAGTTATCCATTCGTGTCTAGGTATTGCGTGAGTTTATAACTCGACGATCACTTTGCGACGAACATACAGAAAATTAACGTCCGCTCTCCTCCTCCAAAGTTGTTGTTTTTTCCTAAGAAACGCGAACTGGCGGTTTCGCGAAACGTCCGAGCAAAAGATTAGCAAATACGAGGCGCGATCGAACGGCAAAGGGTTCGAACTAACACAATTAACGCCGCGTATAAAAACGGACGAACGAGCGACGATGCTCACAGGTAGCGCTGTCACGAACGAACGCTAGGACGGCCAAACACAATGGGCGAATTGTTATACCTGGCACGAATAGGGACAATCAAGCGTCGTAAATCTCGTAGTTGGAGGTGCGCATTTGCACGTATCAGGTTCGTGATGCAAATGCCGAAAGAGAACCCCGGGGAGAGTTTGATTTCCGCGGATCCATTTGTGGCCTCTCGCGAGACTTCGAAATCACCGAACTTTCGTGGACATTAACTACGATCAAAGGAGTGTCGTAAACCCGGAGGTGGCAATTATACCGAATTAAATGCAATGTTTTACAAAAACTACTCTCTTTATTAATTTCTCGAACTGCCTTTATTGAATGCTGGTAGAGATCTAACTGAGGTTTTGCGACGGTGAAATGAGGAGGAAAAATCGGGTAGGAAAAACTGAGTAAGAAGACGGGGTGCTAGGATTTAGGTTGGTTACTGAGGGGATGGAGGAAGTGCAAAAAGGAGAGAGTTTGGGACTAGGAAAGGAGGTAGATTGTAGCTTCGCCAGGGGGGTCTTTGGGACCCGGAAAGTGTCTGTTTTATGTCTTATTGTTAGAAATGGAAAGTTCAGGTAAGGACTTGAGAGAGTTGGCGAGCACATGTTTAATTCTTACGGACAAAGCGCTTCAAGTTGCGTCGAAGGTTTTAGGCGTATCTGACAGGAGTCACCGGACCGACATTTACGCCGTTGCTTTTCTCCGTCTTCTACGCGGACGGTCTCCATTTTTCACGGGATTTTCCCGATTAAAAGTCCGCGGCCGTTCGGCGGCAATTTCGCGATGGTACGCTTCGCGCTCGTTAATCATTGATACCATCTATCGGTATCTATAACAATTTGGAGAAAGCAACGTCCACTCGACGCGCGTCGTGGCAGAAATGAAAAAAATGGTTGACGATACGGGCGCTGGAGAGACGATACTTTTCAGACGTTTTCTTCGTTTACTCTTTTCCAGTAAAAACGCTCGAATACTATCTGCTGTTGCGAGCAGCAAAATTTGGACAACTTCGACAATGTTTACTGCTACCTAAATTTAGGTTACTACGAAGCATCCCGAGGACGAAATTAGGGGATAAAGTGGGTGACAGTTTCACGATGGTATACATATGTATATTAGTTACGAGGTCTCGGATAATAACTTTGTAACATTTGGTCGAAATTCGTAGAGGGTACGGCTACTTAATTACAACGATCCGACGGATGTTTCCTTTCATACGATCTTACTTTATACACATATTTATGCATATATTTATACACTTACTTATATGTACATATTATTTTATACATATATTTATACAAATGTATATTTATACGTACATGTTATTTTATTCCTTTTTGTAAAGAAATAGAAATTTTATAAAAAAAAGTATGTATGTAGATGGATGTAGTAGGCTTGTATCTTTTTACTTCGGTAATAATTCTTACGACGACGCAATAGGTTTCGACGATCGAGAAATTGGAAGAAAATCGATGCCTCCGATGATCGACGATTGCTAGATTTCCTTATTGACATCATCCATTCCGAAACCGTGGAAACAACCGTCGAAATTGGGATCGCGATCTTTTGTCGAGTGTCCCGAAAACTGTTTTGTTACGTTGATAAAAGTTTACGTACGCGAGTTGTCCGGTTTTCGATGACAAAACTTTTGTAAATGTTTTTTACGATATTGAACAAGTTGTCCGCGAAATGTGGTGCGAGCAGACAGAGTGTCGATTATTGTACGGGCAAAATGGAATCTTCGGTTTTATCCGTGGAACATTATTAACCCTTAACGGTCGTAAGTCACCTCTTACGTGACAACAGTTTGGCTCTGCGGTCGTATGTCACGTGACAGGTGACAAGGTGGTCCCTGTCGAAATTCGTGTCAATTAAGCATCAGCAACAAGCAACTAACGTTTCTAGAGATACATATACCGATGCTTTCTATAGTCAACGTTTAATATATTGAGCCCAACAAATTAATATAGAAAATTTGGTAAATTTGTATAGCGGTAGTAGCAGTGAATATTTTTGATTATATGGATGATTTTGATTCTAGTGACGAGGCTAGCAATCAAATCTTATTACATTCTAACATAAGAAGAGAAAAAATCTTCTTCGAGTCGAAAAAAATGACGTGGAAATAGAAAATATTAATAATTCGTACCGTTATTGGATCGAAATTGAGAATGATGATGATGATGACCTCTTTAGTAGATTGTTTACAAAAATATTATACATTAAAAACTTACAAATATTTAATTGAAACTGATATATTTATATTACTTTTCCAAAAGATACATAATTTCTAAGAGACATGTTATTCTTATAATACCGAAAATTTGTCGCACGTTTACAGAAACCAGCTACAACCTAGTGAAAATCGCGTATAAAAAGTTAGCGACCGATAAGAGTTTAATTGCGCGGGGTACCGCTAAGTCTAAAACGGAATATCGTTAAAGCGCACGATCGTTGAAAAATTCTACGCGTCTATACGTAAGTACATGTTCGTTGCACCGCCAGTTAATTCGAGATAAGACGTTAAACGGATTATGGGATAAAGTATCGCGAAACGCGGTTTTCGGTGCGTCACGTATTCGTTTTCGTTGAACGACAAAGACGAGGAACGGTGTTCGTAGGAGAATGCGATTACGAGCTACTATCTTCGATCGATCGAAACTTGCCCTAAGATTTTACAGGTATGCTCTCCAAAGCACTCGATATCTGGCCCCGTTTAAGCGAATTGTTAACTGCCGACTGCCTCCTGACCCAATTAATCCTAGATCCTTCAATCCATCGCGGATTTTCCCTATTGTGCTTAGTGACGCGACACGACGCGATCATCCGAAACCCTTATCGCGTTTCTATATTTTAACCAAATTATATAACATATATTTCTCTCGAAACTTTACGGAACTTTCGTTTCGCTACACATATTTTTCATTATCGTGTCGCCCTGTCATAAATTAATCACGATTCGTTCCGGACTTTAACGGTGAAAAGCAAATTTTATGCGATACAATGTATCGTTTTAAATTGCCGACTAAATCTTCGCGCTACGTTTCTCCGTAAAATTCTTTATTTATTTTACTCGTTTGCTCGCTGTCAATTGGCGGAAATCCGATAAATAACCGCTTGAGAGTAAACTCTGTTTCAAAATACCGGCTGTTGCAAGTTTTTCATTTATATCCTCCGCAATCGAAAGCATTTATGTTGGCAAGTAGCAAACACTCTATTTGAAGAGTCTGATGAATTTTTTTGAAGTCGTTATTATTTTATTATCAATCGACATTATTTCCCGTTACACCATGTTCAAACGTCGTCTGTATAATATTATAAATTTCGTCGGAGGCTATTTATTTGAAATTGTCGCATTAAGTCGAATGGCGAATGTGAGTCGCATCTCGTGCACAAAGGGTTAAAGCAGAACACTCGCTAATATTACACATTCAATTACTGGCTTAATACTTTGCCATCACATATAAAAAATAAAATATAACAAAAAAACATATATAATATTTATTTTAATTAATTTTTAAAGTATTTAATATTAAATCTATTGAACAATTTCTTTTGTGAAAATTCTTATCTTTTTCAAATCAATAACACGAAAGTCGGAATCAATTATTCTTCGTTTGTCTCGGACTCAGGACCGAATAAGTAAGCCCCGAGCCACTTCTTTATAAACATTCTAAAATATTCGTTGACCGCATTTGTATATATATAATATAACAAATGGTATCGTCGATTCGATACAAAACAGAGGTGCAAGAAAAATTAAAACTCGAAGGGAGATTGGACAATTTTATTAAACATGAACGAGTCCCGCAGTAAAATGTCATGCGCATGATAAAAAGGTTGGACTTATTATACATGAAAGAAGAGTATGGATAATTCATAGCTGCTCCTTATACCAGCGTGAAAATTGCATTTCTCTCGTCGTTATCCATCACCCATGAAGTTCTCATAAATACACAAACTACAAACGCGAACGCGCATATGGACGGGGCCTCTAGCGGAACGTAATTTCGCGTCTGATGCCGGACTTAAACAATTTACGTAGGCGTTATTTACATTCGTGCATTTTAATAAACGAATCACGGAGTGGCGCCGGTCTTTTTTAATTAATTCGCGGAAATTTCCGCGGGTAATTTACAGAATCACGTTTCGTTCGTCGACGAACGAGATTGCGGGGTGAAAAAAACCGCGAGTGGCCGGAATTTCGAGCTACTCGAATTCGTAGGAACACCACGAAGAACGATTAAAACTCGAGCATAAGCGTTTCGAGTAAAAAGATTCCGCGTCGGCAATTAGGTACAAAACGAAATATCGTTCGCGAGCGTTTCGCGAACGAGCCGGTGAATGAAAGTTCTTTTTCTCGCGTTCGCTATGTTTTGTAATATCGAGTGATTCAGGGGGGACCTGCATGTATGTAGAAAGCCGAAATTAAGCTGATTTTCAATAATTTTTTTAAAGGAGAAAGAGCGATAAATATTTTGATGATTTCGAGGATTATTTAATTAATAATTCGACTTCATTTTGCAATTTGCTTGTTGAAATAAAATACGAAATGGCGAAGGTGCTAGAGTCCGCTGTGCTAGAAGAGTCATGAAGCGACTTCTAAAACGGTGTACACTCTAGTGTCGGTTCTTATTATCATAAACTGCCAAAATAAAGAAATTTTACTAGTTCGTAGTTGTAGTAAATGGGTGAACCTAAGATACCGAAAAAATATTATAAATTGGAAGAATGGCAGACCTCGGAACAAAAAGTTGAACATTTTATATTGCGTTTGATATTCTATAAGTTTTAAAGTAACTTTTTAAACAAAAACAAAAAATTACTTTCTTTACTTCATCTACACGGAGGTCCTTCCTTCAACCGTGAAAACCATCGATGTACCGTGACAGTTCGTCGAGAACCTTTCGAACGACAATTTTTTGACGAACAAATTCGCTATCGTTTGCAAAATAGCTGACGCCAAGACGACCTTGAATATCAATTATTTAACGTCGTTGATGCTTTTTAACGCGAAATGTTCCGAAGAGTCGCACGAGCGGCATCATTTATAGAATGTCTGCCGTATCGTTCGGCTTACCGTGATCGGATTTGTGCTCGCTTGTTGCGACTGTTTTTTTTCAGAATAAAAATAAATGTTATTTTTCCAGCATAAAACTTTACAAGTATAGGTATGTTCGATAATTCGGAACACGTTGTCAAGCCCTTTAATTATAGAGATTTACGAACAAATATTTTCAACGCGATAATCATTTACGCAAGAACACTTTTCCAGGATTTCACGACGTTTTCTATAATGAAAAGAGCGAAGCACTCGCGGGATCGAAATTACGCGAGAACAAATAATCTCGCGAAACGGATGAAAATAATGAGAGAAAAAGCAATCGAGCTCGATAGAACAACGAAGTCATTCTTGGTAGGTGAAAAGGAAGTTCGAAAGCGGTAGTCGCGGTTCCCCGTTGAAAGCGCGTCCCGTTTCACGGCAAAGTAAATCTCATTGTCGGGCCTATATTATTCTATGCGTTCATTCGCGCGACCGTGAAGCGTACAACCGTGACAATAAACCTGGCCTAAGATAATAGCCTGAATGCGTATTATGTATAGTATACGGTATACGTACACGAGCGCGTTATAATAGGAAGAAGCGTCGACCGTGTCAAACCGATGAATTCCAACCAATTAAAACGGCGATTGTGGCGAAAATCCGTCGATTTGGATGACGCATGGCCGTCGAGTATCGCTTTTCGAACGATTCGTTCTCAATGGACGAAAATATTAGGTCCACCGGAATGTTCTGTCCATTTATGAAGTGGAAGAAAATGATGCAGTTTTCAATATATCTTATGAATAACATCTAATGAACGATCGATATACAATCAATAAATTCATGTACGATCGATATATGTTGAATGAATTGGTGCACGATTGATACACAATCAATGAATTAATGCACCATCGATGTGCAACCAATGAATTGACATACAAGTATCATTTTTCAATATTTCTTTGCCACGATCACGTCAAAATTGAATTCATTTAAAGATTCACGATCAACAATTAACAATCTACCGATAATTTCGATAGACCTAATAAATCGCTCGTAACGATACGAGCCATCGACGGACAACCGTATTGGCAAGGTCGGTCGCTCAGGCTCCTAAAATCTGTACGAGTCGAAACCTACTTTCGAGAATAATCGCGATCCATTGGCCGGCGGAACGTCTCCGAGAGTCTCGCAGTCTCGAAGCCTCAAGGTCTCTCGGTCGCGAATTTTCAAGCTCGACACAAATTTCGAAGTTCGAAAAGTAATATCCGAATCTCGGTCGAAAAGAACGACGTTGATTATTCGTGGATACCGGAATAATCGCCAATTAAAGTGTAATGTTTCTTAATTTCGAAGGAGGCGGGGATCCCGTAGCTGCCGCGAGTTCATTTGCATTTCAGAACAGATTCGCAGCTTGAATCGAAAAGGAATTGGATGAAGGAAGTTTAACCGCTCTTACCATGTCGAATTAGAGTCTAATAATCGAGAAACGACGAATTAATCTCTCTACGTTACGATTTATTCGTCAAGTGCGTCAGACATAACGAACCGTATGGTTGTCCTACAAGTTTTTTTTCTTTTTGATGTAACATCAAATCGCGCTTAGAGGAATATTTTATATGTAATCAAAGAGTAAAAAATACATCCTAAGAGATTGATGAGGGCGATAGAGTACAACGCTTCATATTTAATGCAACAAATGTTAAACGATATATAATATATTATGTATATATTTCTATTAAACAAGAAAGGAATTTACGGGAAACCCTAATATTAATTGCTACAACATTAACCCCTTGTTGCACAATTTATTTAGCAAGTCGTCAGTCCGTACTAACTGTTAGAACCCGCACTATTAAAACGAGCAAAGAATATCAAAATGTTTTGTCAATTTTGTAATCAGCGATCCTTGACTTTGCACATATTACTTGGACTCGAGCTTCAAACTAAAACGTATTCAAAATCCGAGTAAGATGTATCGTAATTGTCAAGACTGTTGCGCGTTTAACGCTAGAAGTAGGTACCTACCGGTATTAAACGCACACTTACTTCTAAATTGGAAATAAAGTCGAATAATAAATAAATACTACTGCATCACCTAACATACACAATAACTCATTAGGTAGATAAAATGTCAAACCCGAAACTAGTCATTTTGGCCGGTTGGTAGTTCCAGCGTTAATGACCCTGGACCGTGAAAATTACAATTAGACCGAAACTCGATCGTATCAAAAATGTAAGCAAAGTTGACCATATTGGAACCGCGAGTGCGTGTCGCGTGTAGCTCGTAATTACAGCGCAAGGGGTCAAGTGTCGCCGCGATATCGCGTGAAAAAGAAGTTCGAACGCGTGCTCGAAACTATCTCGACGAGTTTCTTCGTCCGCCCTGCAAGTTTTGCTCTTCGACGTTGCTTCTGTTTACATTTATTCTCTCGCCGCATTTTTACTCGATAAACTCGATCGATCAACGATCGACTTTATATTCGACGAAAATTTCGCTTCCGTAGAGAAACTCGTCGGCGTCGAGTTCCGAGCGATTTAATACAGCGACGAAGAATAATTTTGATCGTCGGTAGGTTACGGAGTCGGTCGAAGCGTCGGCTTCTCGAAAAGCTGTCCATTCACGACGTACGTCGACTCTTTTCAACCTCGATGGTTATCCAACCGAGGATTTGCAATATCCGGCGGAGAAGGAATCGATGGTAGAAAATATCAGCGGGAAACCACGCCGTGCAATCTCGTGGAAGGTTACGATCGTTCTTGTTTTCCCAGCCACCTCGTTCATCGGCTTTATTAAAATCGCTATCGAGTGGTTGCGCTAAATTCTTCGTATCTCGCCCCTATATCGCATCCTCGCGACCGCCACGCTTTATTAAATACCTCTGTTTTATCTGCCCGACGTAGAATCTCCTTCCCGATACCGGCCACCCCCGCTGAGCGTCCGAATAAAATCTTGAAGCGATTCACGAGGCTCGTAAACGAGAAATTGCGAGTACGCATCGACGAACTCGGCGACAGCTCGCGAACGTTTCGTCGCTCGTAGTCGCGGTTGAATTATTCATGTTAGACAAGCGGAAAGTTCGAGCTCGAAAAATCTCCGCTGAATCGAGTATTCGCGTTAAAATCAACAGATCGCTTCGAAAACATTTCATCGTACGTCGTTCGTTCTCGTCGAGTTTCATCTATCGTAAAATCGTCAGATTTCTTCTTCAAATACCGACGCGTTCTTCTCCGTGTTCGTATCTTGTTCGCGATACCGTTTCTACATTTCTAACGCGGACTAACAAGAAAAGCTCCCTCTGTCTAATATTATAGAGTAAACCTTTCGCTACATTTTTCTTTTGCGAATTTTTCTGACTATTCTAATACGAGGTACAAACGGATGAATAATGATAATACAAACCTGGTTACAGATGGAAAGTTAAGTGTCTTTGGAAAATATTGATGGTTTCATTAAGTAAAATACAAACATCATTTGCATTTGGGTAATAAATTATTGAATATGTGGTCTCATTGTGAATCCGATGCAAGGGAAAGGATGAAGGTGATGGCAGAGGAAGAAAGACAGAAAATTAACCCATTGTCATATAATTTATTTGTCTGGTGCGTCAGTCATAATCATTGATTATGTAGATTATAATTTGATATGCAATTTACATATGATTCAATTACGTGTAAGTATAATTTACATATACAATATTCAAAATTTTAGTAAGATTAGCTAGGTTAAAATTGTACGTGTGCCGCGAGTCAGGCTCGTCAAACTATGGCAAGGGGTTAAGAAACGATAAAACATTGTATATTGATGCGTGTTAATTGTTCATCGTGACGAGAATCGGTACAGATTTCAAGAAAATCATTTTACCAAATCTTGTCACTGGAAATAGGAAATTTATAGAACGATCATTTGACCGTTTTGGTAGATTTAGCGTTAATGCATAGCGTTCAGCGATGCAAGTTGCAATACATATAACGCGTTACGATAGAACGCTCGGCGAAGTGAACTACGATCGCGCGTTAACGTCGCGTTGTCGCGGGTGACAGCCCGTCCTTTTATAAGAAAGTTAATGCCCGTAACCAAGGAAATTCTTTCGCGAAGAAATTTTCGGAATTGCTCGTAAACGGGCTGAGTGAACAAAATTTTGTAGCGACATTCTCCTTAAACTTATATTTCCGCTGGAAGACGCGAACGTACAAAATAAATTCCGTCGGTGACGGGTCGAGAGGTTGAAACGCGACGTAAAACGACGCCACCTTACTGCTTCTCGTCATTTTCCCAGAAATAATAAATTGTTTCACCGTGACACAGTTCGGTCGCGCTCGCGCCGCGACTTTTAATCAGTTTAAGTTTAAAGTTTAGAGTCTGGAACGTAAGAGGACGTACACGGCGAACGAAAAGAAGATCGTATTGTTAGATTCCGAAAGGGGGGAACGAACAATACCGTTTTTAATCCCTTGTCGTACAATTTATTTTTCTGGTGCGTCAGTCGGTAGCAATTATTTACAGCTACGATATTAATGCGAACAAAGAAAGTTAAAATGTTATGCGTAAATTATATTCAGTGATGTATGATTAAATAAATTATAATTGTATATCAATTTTCCGTTAATAATTATTTATAGCTACAACATTAATGCGAACAAAGTTAAAATGTTATGCGTACTTTATATTCAGTGATGTTTGATTGTGTAAGTTATAACTGTATATCAATTTTTCAGTAGTAATTTACTGCTACAATATTAATGCGAACAAAGAAAGTTAAAATGATATGCGTACATTATATTCAGTGATGTTTGATTGCATAAATCATAATTGTATATCAATTTTACGTATAAACTTATTCAAAATTTTAGTAAGTTTTATTATTGGTCGAGGATAAGTCCATGTTCTTTGTTTCTTCGTGATAAGTTGCGTTGGTTATCCAATGAAGTTCATCAAATTTAATTCGTACAAACAACTCGTTCAGAACGATATCGACGATATTCGTTTCGATCGATCGATCTTGGAGTGAACTGTACTTTTTACGCGCAACCGAAACGAGAGCACCGTTCTTTCCAACACGATTGTTCCCCTTTACGAGGTCGATAAATTTGAAAAATAAAATAGCGAGCGAGCAAGGCATTCAAATATTGCATAAAATAATCTGGCCAAAGCCAGTCGATCGGTGGCATAAGAAACCTTGAAATTTTGCCCGTTCAAGAGCTGACCTTCCCGAAAGTCCATCGACGATTTCTCGTTCGACTCGTGAATAATTCATTCGAACGGAGTTTCGAGGGTGGTCCAACGGAAAAAGGAATCGTGGTCGTGTTCCACCGGCGGGAGAATTATCTCGCTGCTCTCCTCTTTGTTTCCTCGAAACAAATTCTTGCCTCGTCGCGCGCAACGAGCAACGAGACGCAATCCGAGATAGTTTCTCGCGAATTAACCGCGTAAAGCGAAAACTCGTGTCGATCGATCGAAATTATCGTCGAGGAATGTCGTTAAAAAATCTCGTCGCTTTGTTGGATTCGCGAGAAACGTACCTGTTGGAATATTTATTTGTTTCACAAAAATACCTTTATTTGTAAAGACAAATCTACAGTAGTAGTTTGTACAATGCGATATAAGTAAATGAATATAAAAAGGCAATAAAACAATTAGAGTCTGTTTAAGAATTATTCTGAATCTGGAAATACTGTGCACTCTGCTATATCTCGATGACGACCGACTGTTGTCGGGTTTTCCCCGGTCCTTGACACTTGAGAAGAGTGCTATAGTGGCTTTTAATCTATACAAATCTGTATGCGCGTAATCCGTTACAATATCCAAAACAGTACCGAACAGAAAGAAAAATAGATTTCGCGCTAATTCGAAGATCGTACAAGGACTATCGTCCTCTCTAAAAGCGTCACGGCGATTAAACTTTCGGTTCGCCGATTAGAGAAAAGTGGCGAGTTTCGATCGATAAATCGATCGGCGTCCCAAGGGATGGCCGAGCAACGCGCTTCCACTAAATTTCATTTCTTCTTCCTCCTACGACAATTCGTTCGGACGACGAGCTTTTTAGCCGTCTCGCGAGCTTCGAAATGTCAAATGGAAGGAAGAGAAGGGGAAAAAAGAGCGGGACGTAGATCGATCGGCTCGTTGAAAATTTATGAATCGTGTCTCCTCGAGGGCCCTTTGAACCTCGAAACGAACGATCGCGATACTCGTCGAGTACGCGAGTCTCCCAACAGATTCCTCGTGAAAAATCCTCGACATCGGCCGCGGTTTGCTTTCCGCTTCTTCCACCCCTTATCTCCGTAAAACGTCGTCGACGTTGTTACGTGAATCCGGAACGAACAACGCTATGCAGCATTTTACGCGCGAGCACAGGGAATGTTGGCATAACGTGTTGTCGATTTTCGTCGACATGCCACTCCTGCCAGAAGGATGACGGAGGCTGAGAAGGCGGTTCTTGAAAAATGCGACTAACTAATCAGCTAATCCACTAACTAATCAAGATTGTCTCGTCCCTTCTCGTCCCTACCTAAAGAAACAACTGTTAACTCTCTACCTCTATTTATATTCCTAACAGCGGATTGATACAACCACCACTCTGTAGGCCGAAAAATTGTTTACCTCGTAGCTAACAAACCGAAATAACGACATAATCGCTTCAGCATTTAAACGACTAATACGTCAACCTAGTAGAACCGACGCTATAGTAAATTATAATAAAGTAAATCAGCAACTTATATACCTTGTGTGTTCATTAACGCTAAAACTATCGAAAGCGGTCAAATGACCCTTTTACAAAATTTCCTACTTTAAATGACAAAATTTTTGTTCAGCTGGTCTTCTTCACATTTATGCTGATTGTCACGAAGATAAAGAATCTATTAGTATATTCATTTATGTTTCGTCGTATGTTCATTTATTTTTCAACTTCATTTATAACATCAAAATAATTGTGCATTATACGTCGGTAGTTTTAGCGGTAAACCGATCAAAGACATAACAGCTTCACTCGAGTATATTGGGTGTGACCTGTCGTGTTGCCTTCGAGAAAACATTGAGAGCACGATACAACAACTACAAAAACGGTCACTCTATCGTCAGTCTTCGGAACGATTCTCATTACACCTCTATACTATCTGTGTTTTATAAATTTTGTATTTTCTACCTGCAACGAGTACAATTAATCGCGGAGTCACAACAATCTAAATCGCACGGTTGCACGATCGATAGAAATCCGTGCAGTACGGTGGTCGTAGAACAGGTTTGGTAAGTCCAAGTAAACTCGTACGTCCAAGTGTACGATTAAAACCGTTAATTGTACCCCGTTAAAAACTGAAAATGCTGCGTAAAGAGCCTCTCCGCGGCACGATTACGCCTAAACGCGGTCGTTAACGTTAAACGTGCCTTTCCCGTTGAATCACCGTGTCTCGAACTCGGTGTAGAAAAGAATGAACTCAACAACGTAAAGCCTTCGTATCGATGGATTCGACGAGGGAAAAAAAGGTCCGCGAACATTTTACCGAACCTATAAAAGGAGCTTTCCTCGACACGGTCAGACCGACTAGCGCCGAAAAACTCTTCCCTCGCGTTCAGATATCGCGCTTCGAAATCTAAATCACGCCGTCGCGTCGGAATCCCAACTTTCGGTTCGTAACAAGTTTTCGGCCGCCCTCCGGTTTCTCTAGTTTCATTTTATTCCAAAGTTCGCGTTAACCAAACTGTACTCTTGCACGATTAGCGAGAGTCCGGTATCAATATTTCGTCGAAACGTGCTCTTCGAGTTTTGGAATTATAGAGAGGCGTACGATGTAAACTGTAAAATGGTTTCATTTATTACGATTAACGAATATGTACATCACGATGGAGATAAACTCGAAATATACTAACGAAACGTTCCAATTCTCGACGGAACAACACTATCGACTCTAATCTTATTTAGAGTGGAATATGATGTACAATATAAAAAGGTTTAATTTATTACAATTAACCTATTAACTGCTAAATTTTCATTTTCATTTCACCGAATGTGTTGTGAATTTACTTGTCACACATTTGTATAGGTCAAGCGACATCGAAACAGAAAATAATTTTGAAAACTATAATGTAAGTGTTCGCCGAATACACGCTTCATTCGATGCAATCCCATTGCAAGTAACAAAGAAAGAATACGTACATACAAAAATATATATTAAAATCTCCATTTGGGGATCGTGGTAGTAAATGGGTTGAGGATTATGTAAATTACGATAGACTGAATATACCGAAAATATACCGATGAAACTATAACGATGAAACATTTCAACTCTCCGCACAACAACACTCTCTACTCTAATCTCGATTCAACAGACTCGCTGGACTCTCTTTTCAAGAATATCCTCGCTAGTCCCTTTTCTCCCCTTCCACTACCTTCTTTATGATACAAATATTCTTGCACTATCCTTGCACTATAATGACGAGCTACGCTCGTGACGCACTCGTGGTTCAAATACGATAAACCTCGCTTATATTTTTACAATTTTATATTAATACGATCGAATGTTCAATTTAAGTCGTATTATAATTTGCACGGTCGAGGATCGCTAAATGAAAAACGGTCTCGGTATTTAAACTTTCCTTAGCCACCTAAGTGTCGTAGCAACGAATATTTCGTTGTGCCCGACGCATTCGCCAAATAAATCGTAGTGCAAAGGGTTAAGAATGCGATGCTTTAGAATTTATTTGTCGGCGACGCGAAGTCGAAAAGAAAACGCGCATCGAAGTAGACGGTAGCTCTTGCTCGGGGATCCGAAAGGAAAAACGAGCTGCAATTACGATTTCTTGACAATCTGGGCCATCCTGGTCCTTTATCAGGATACCAGTCGCTCGGACAATGGCGTCACGTTCAATTCTCTTCCACCTTCCATTCTGCATTCGCGACCATTCATCGAGGATACCATTCGCACTGATTAACACTCGGCAAAAAGACCCGCCTCATCAAGAACTAATTAATTTTTTTCAAACCTTCCCGCTCGCCTCGTTCTCTCGCGATCGGCTCAGCTTTTTGTTACGAATATCGCACGAGACTCCGTTCGTCGAGATTTTCGTCGTACAATCGTAACGAATGAATTTCTGTCAGCGATCGTTTCGTAATTACGGTGGAACGATCTAACAAAACGTCCGGGATCCGTGGACGAACGCGTTGTACGAGATTCGATCGCGATACGAATGCCCTTTGAAACTCTCGACGATGTAAAATTCGAAGATACGGCCGTTCGTACAGAGCCTCCGAAAAATGCGGGTTTTTCTGGCCGTTTTTGGAGCCTTCGAAATCAAATCTGAAGCATGGTCCAAATGATACATTATTATAGAGAAATAAAGAAAGATATTATGTAAAATATACATATAATATAATGTGTTTAATTTATTAATAATAAAGCTTATAATCTTATAATGGAATATATACTAGCAGACTATTCAACTATGTTAACAACACTCAACTAATTTTAATTGTAACAACACGGTTTAACTATCATTTCAACACTGATCCTCCGGTCAGGAAAATTCTCGCAGGACCCTTTTCTCCCCCCTCTCCCTCTATTCCCCTAAATGCATCGTAATGTAGGACCTTCATATGCCAAAATGGGCCAAGTCAGCAGCTCATTAAAGTCATTTTCGGGACAAAGATGTGCTTCAGCGACTGTTTCTCCGAATGTCCTCGAATCGGCATCGAAATTGCACGATATCTATCGGAATCCCGAAAAAGCGCGTTACACATGCGTTCGACGACTCCTGGAAAGTCTACATACTCGTTGGACGGATCTTTTCTTTCGGGACCGTGATCGAGTATAAAAAAAACTAGAGGAAACTCGTGAATTCACGAAACTATCGAGCGTCTGTGCCTTTCGCAAAATCCGTGCGATTCAGCGGCGAGGAAAAGGTCGGTGGAAATTCTCGAGAGAATGTTGATTCAAGGTGAAAACGGTGGAGGGAAACGGGCAGCAAGTAAAGAAGGAAGGTAGGAAGCGGTCACGGAGTCCGGTATATCGGCCACGACGGGCAAAAGGTCGAGTTTCCTCTTTGGTTGTACGTGTTCGCTTCGATACGAAGACAAAGTGCGCAATTAACGAAACACCGTCGGAATAACAATAAATAGAACGTCAAAGGCGTAAACGAGGCTACCCGGCCGAACAGAAGGTAGAAGAAAAAAAGCTGCTGAAAAATATGTGGACACTTTCTTAAATCTTACAACTACCTGAGAAAGTTACGATGTCTTCGGTAAATTTGATAACCTACTATGTATTTCAGTTCGTGCGTGATTGGTGAACATATTTTAATAACGGTTTGTCAAATATCTTACGGATTCAGATAAAAAATAATTACATGCGTATGTATCTTATACATTGTGTACCTTTTTATCATCACATCGTCGCGTGCTTTTATGATATTATTTGTTAGTAAAAGTATACATTATATATCGCGAATTTCATGATGTTCCAGAATATGGTAGGTGTCTACATACGTTTGAGCGGCAATATACTGTCACTTAAATACATATAACACCGAGGTATGCCCCAGGTCGTGCATAAACGTGAAGTTATTTGATTAATTAGCAATATTGTGTGTTAATGAAAATATATATTATACATCACAAATTTCACGAACATGGTAGGTGTCCACATACGTTTGGGCGGCAGTGTATGTAAAAACGGAAACAAAGTAATCATGCTCCGTCGAATTCGAAAAATAATCCGGACCGTAGTTCGTGGCCTGGAACCCAACTCTTTATACAACGCCCGCACGTTCGGATAAAACCAGATAATACCCGCGGATCAGTGTCTTCCTTTCTAACGTGGCAAATATCGATTTATTGTCAAACACCGGCGTACAAATTATTAACCGAAATTTACGTCTTCTTGGAAATTACATACGTTGTTTACGTTTCGAAAATAATTTTCGAAAATATTAATTTGGCGGATTAAACGATGCCGGATTAAACCTGGTTTGCGTTACATTTCAATTGGCTAATAAACGAAAAAGTAATTTCAAACGTTTCGGATCCTTGCACGCGCAGGATCAGTCAAGAGTCAACCGATAATTATAATTAAACGCGTTTGGATTACATTTCATCTGTTCGTATTCGATTAAAACTATTATTATTAATCGTGCAACTGCGAGGCGACCGATAAACAACTAATTATAATAATAAACGTAACACGAATCAAACTCGATCCGTTTAATCGCCAAATATAAATCGACCAAGAACCAAATATATCGCGAACGTTGTACGCATATTTCTTTTTAAGTAGCTACGTTTCGTATTCCGAACCATTGAACGAGCGTGATTATACTTTTTCTTGTAAATCCAACAGTTTTCGGGGCATCTCGTTTCGTTCGATCCCAATTTCAGGAACGATTTAACATCGTGACTTAGTCATATGGAAATGAGGAATAACCCTTATGCTTGTTATCGAAACGCATAAATTATCCGCAACGCCATAATGAACAAACGAAATAACCTTTCCACGCGAACCAGAGGAACCTTTGCGCTCGAAACTGTTTTTATCGTTGGCAAATAGCGAACGTAAAATATTCTAGTTAAAAAGTTTAACCATTTTTTTGAAATTACCGTAACCGGCATAATAAAGTGACCATCCTATTGTAACCAATACAGAATATCTTAAAACCAATGTTTTTAACGGAGAAGGATACTATTATCGAGACTTTTTGAAAGGTTTATCGTCGCGCCAACAATTACTTACAAAAATTAAAAAAAATATTTGCAGTACTTGTAACTTGATTTTAACAAAACAGGCATTTTTAGACATGATAAAAAAAGTGACCACCTTAGAATTTGTAACGTCTTTATTTAATTGCAACGCGTAAACGCGATGTACTGTGCATACGATGTAAACTGAACATAACTAACAGTTGCTTGTAACTAACAATTCGTTTATCTGATTATAAAAGACCGTGATAAATAAAGTGTAAATTAAGATTTACGATGTGGTCATATTTTTTATCTTATATGAAAATGTTTGTTCTGTTAAAATAAAGTTATAAGTTTTTGTTATTACAAATATTCTTTTTATTTTTGTAATAAACTCTTGATATGACGGTAAACCTTTAAAAAAAAACCGATATTAGGATCGCTTTTCATTAAAAACATTAGTTTTGAGCTATTCTATATGCGATATAGAATGGTCACTTTATTATTTTTTGTTATTAATCATCGATATTGTCTGTTTCGCCGTGTTCATAAATCACCGATATAGTACCATAAATTTCGAAGTTGCGTATTTAAAATTATTGCATTAAATCAAACGGAGAATGCCAGTCGCCCCTCGAGCGCAAAGGGTTAATCGTCCGAGCAAACGTTGAATATTCTTCGTGACGCGTGGAAACATTTTATCCGGAAATTTGTTCTTCCGGCGTCTTCCTTTTCTTTCGATTATTCCGATTATTTCGAATACGGCACGTTCGCGAGATCCGACTGCGTAGACGAATATCGACAAGGCCGATGTCAATTCGAATTCCACGCGGATATAACTCCCGTATCGAAGGAATTTTAATAAAGAGTATACGGATCGCTGCTTATCGATCCACGCGGATGCTAAACTATGGATCCGTACTTTATTTCCCTTTTGCGCGATTTCCCTTTCCTCTTCCCTATGTCCGCACACTCGATTGTTTGCTCGTCGAAATAGAAGATGAAAGGGATTTTTATTTTGCCATCGAGCAAATTCAACGCGGCCGCAAACGAAAATACCACTCGCTCGATCCGCTGTTGTCTTTTACGCGAGTAGTGGAAGAAAATTGCAATTTTTAGAGCTGTCAGGTCTTAGAATGTTTATCATTCCCATCATTTTCAGTAACGTTATTCGCTGTCGGAAGGGAAGCATTTGGTAACTTACATTTTGTAATACAATCAACGTCTTTCGGAGCTACCATAAACTTAAGGCGAAGAACACTCTGCCTTCGACTTCTTAAAAATCTCAAAGGTTTCAAAAGTTCCAAATATTGTATTTTGGACCGGTTCCACGCGTTGTTTAATCGTCACTTAACCCTTTGCGTTCGAAGATATTTTTACTGGTGGCATATTGTAATGTCTAACACCTTTTGGTTGAAAAGTTTGATGAACTTTTTCGAAGTTATTATCTCTCTCTATTATTAACACTAAAACTACCAAAGCGGTCAAATGACCCTTCTACAAAATTTCCTACTTCAAATGACAAAATTTTTTAAGCTGGTCTTCTTTACATTTATGCTGATTCATCCAGTCATCGAGATAAAGAATCTATAAGCGTATTCATTTATGTTTCATCGTTTGTTCATTTATTTTTCAACTTCATTTTTAACATAAAAATAATTGTGTATTATACCCGTAGCAAATGGCAACTATAAAACTTTCTGGTTAAAAAGTTTGATCAATTTTTTTGAAATAAACATATTTTTATTGTTAATTGCCAGCATTGTCTGTGTCGCTGTGTTCAAACTTCGCGCGTATAATATTGAAAATGTACTTAAAAATTATTTATTAAAAATTGTTGAACTGTATGAAATGGCGAGCGAGAGTCGCCACTCGTCCGCAAAGGGTTAATTATCGCTATTAGCTGTTTTATTATGTTTATACATCATGCGTTTAACACTATAGATTTAGTTTAACAATGTCTGTTCCACGTTGCTGTATTCAACAAAGTGGTGAGTTAGAGCCACCTTTCGAGTGCAAAGAAACCTCCAGCACGGGACAATTCCTCTTCTTAGCATCGCGAGAAGAGCAACGAGTTATGGTTTCCTCTTATCCGAGAGAAAACATCGTTGCACGCGAGTGTACAATCGAAATACTACCGTCTCTATATGGAAATACGAGTCGACAACGCGGAATCAAATTTATTCATACATATCGTGACATCGATTTCGGAACAAATCATGCAGGTTCTCTTATGTATAGGAACCGGATCGGAAATACGGGATACGGGATATCCATTTCGTCTCGTTTTGCAAGTAATTGTTTATGCGATTCTCTGCTTTTTCTCTAGTTATATTTGGGTCTGCCGGAAAATTCTCTTCGATAATTTAAAATTATTATTAAAATTTCTCTAATTAAATTTAAAGATATGGGAGCTGTTATATTTGAAGAGCAAATTAAAAATCATAATAACCTAATAATTATATTTGCAAAAGCTGTCGTGTATTGCATAAGTGATTGCTATACGTTTTATCATACTAAAAAGAAATATTGAACGACATGTCCAAAATTCCGTCTGAACTCATTATGTATAAATCATATTTATTGAAGTTCAGATGGATTGTTTTACCTCCACGTTAAATTACGAAATAATCACCGGTGACACGAGCTAGTTTCTGTATAAAATTGCCGGTCAGCAACGTATGAAGCTAGACGCGATCATGGAAACACGATTATCGATAAAATTCTCTGTTTAGGAATACCGATTTAAGATTTCTCGTATTATTTTATCGACATGTCGAGTCGGACGAAATGTTTGTTTCAACGTCTATTAAGCGAACGAGGTATTCTCGATTCGACAGATAATCCGATTCTCGGTCGAGAAGTTAGTGAAAATTGGTAGAAACGACGGGGGAGATAACGCTCGAACGAGCATGTAGTTATCCTATTCTCGGAGCAGACGAAAGTCAGAGTCGTCCTTCTGTTTCCAGCTTGTTCTCGGACTTAAGAAGCCTGGCAGGTACGACCCTTATGAATCTCTTGGCAGCCCTCTTCATGGTTCAACTGCTCTTCATCGTTGGAGTGGGAGGTGTTCAGGTAAGTTTCGATAGCTTCTTCCGAAAGAAGAATCCCCTTTCTTTCTTTGTCCCTGGTACTCTGTATCTTATCTTGTCGATAAGTATACTTGCGCACGGTATAAGTTACATATAACTTTAACGATGAACCCTTAATCTACGAACGCCGTATTATTCGCGATATTATAAATATTCCAAAAAAAAAAAAAAAAAAAAAAAACGAATGCCACCATATAGTGGACATAATACGATATTTCAAGAAATCAAAAGAACAGAAAAAAATACATGTATACATATACGTAACTGTTTACTTTTTTGTTTTCAAAAAAGCTTTTGTATTTTGTATAAATACATGTGAATCTATGAAAAATAAATTTATGAATATGTATATACAAATCTACACGTTACATACATATATTTGTTTATTTCAACTACCATTATTTTTCTGTAATTTTTATTACCTTTTTGTATGAATATATCTGTTCACATACCACATTACCGAAAATTTCCATAAAACCCAATAAAATCGGTATCGATTATGTGCTTCTTTCGATTCTAGTAATAAAGCAATTAATTTGTTGAAATTCCGCGGATCTACTGATCATTGTTCTAGATAAATGCGCTCGTTCGTTAAGGATGAACCGCCTAACGCCAACGAATTTTTCGTTATCCTTATTTATCTGTGCATATCGCGTCCCGAACAATTATTAAAACGAATAAATAAAAGCGAATTACCGTAGCTGCTGTTTTCCACTCTTTTTCCTCCGTCGCCGTATTTCGATGTTTAAATTCCGTACTACGAATTTACGGACAATCTTGTAAACGAAGACGTTTATAGCGTAAGAAAAATGTGTCGATACTATATACCTACGGCTGGCTACAACGTAAACTTGTTTCGGTCGAGAGAGAAAGCGTAAGAGAAGAAATAGTCGGGTCCGTACAGGTGCAGATCGAAGTTGAATTCGACAGGAAAGTTCTGTTTCGAGCAAATTACGTATCGGGACGATGTCGCGGCGAGAATTACGGGAAAATTTGAAACAATTCAGAGGTTCGGTTAGTACGCGTACGTACGTCGACTACTATCGACTAATATCGATATACATATGTAAACTGCCGCTCAAAAGTATGTGGACACCTACCATGATTCGTGCAATTTGCGATATATGACGTATAGATTTAATATAAAATAATATCATAAAAGCACGCGAGGATGTAATAATAAAAAGATACACGCATGTAATTATTTTTTATCTGAATCCGTAAGATATTTAACAAACCGTTATTAAAATATGTTCGCCGATCATGCACGAACCGAAATACGTATAAGGTAATCGCCAAAGACATCGTGACTTTTTTAGCTAGTTGTAAGAATTAAGAATATGTCCAGATATTTTTGAGCGGCAGTGTATGTATATCGTTGGAACGATACGTGGGAACGGAATAAAAGCGAGAGAATTCTGTCGGGGTCGGTGGTTCTCGGTTGGTCCGGTGAAAACGCGGGCGCAAAGGACGAGCGATTTCTGCCAGAAACAACTGCTACTCTCCGCTCTTCTCTTCCCACCCACTGCCACTTCCTCTTGGCTGAAAAAACATCCCCGCGTCATTATCGCGGTGCGAGAATGTAGGGTATGTGTATGGCGGATACGATATAAACGGGTCGAGGAGCGCCAATCTCTTCGACCGAGTGCCGCAACGTTCACCCTTTTTACCGGATCTCTATCTGCTACGTCGTGTCACTATTTCCGCATTTTGTGTTTCCGTCTTTCGTCGCTGTTTTGGGTGCCGATGGAGGTTGAGCGAGATGCGAAACAGTCGATGGCGAGAAATAATTAATCGTGGAACGCGGCGAAAATATAGTTTATTTTCGAGAATTCAAACTAGTAATGCTGGTTCCGCTTCGAGTGAATGGTGTTTGGATGTGAAAGAATCTTCGAACGCAGAGGGGGTGAGAATGACTTTTATAATGCGGTACTTTCCGTTAGCAAGATTATGATAGATAAACTATAAATCATTAATACAATTAATTTTTGTTGTTATTTTAATTAAATATTTTTAAAATTGACAATTTTTTTGGAGATTTAATAATTCATAAAGTGCTTTAAAGATTTTTAATTATTAATATATAAATTATAAGAAAAATAGTATTTTAATGATAATAATGTTGTTATAATGATTAAATTAATAATATAAATTGTGTGCATATTGATTTATTATTTATAAATATATAGTGAAGGAACTTGGCAATCTTTATATTCACACGTTTAACACCTTGAGTGCCACCCTAAAACAGTTTCAATTTCTTTTAGGAAGTAATTTTATTTTCGATAAGTTTTATATACAATTTTCATAATATTCTACCTTGGTTTATTCGATAAGCTTTAATATATTCACACAAATTTTGTATACTTTGATACGTTAAATGTTTCAACCAAAATTAGCGATAGATTTATGTATGAATTCATACGTCACCCGTATGGATGACATAGCACTCAAAGCGTTAAGCGGATTGAGCTAATAATTCATTAATCGGGACTTTCTTGTATCGCCAGAAAAATATATTATATTTAGCACTTTCTCGTCTTTCGTGCTGTACAAAGTATCATATGGCATACAATACAACAAACACTATGCTTTTGTGGATTGTTATTATAGTATGTTTCGCTAGCTGATCCTCAAATTAGAAAAAACTTTGTACCAATGACAGATAAAACCACATAATAAAAGCTACCTGATTCTCAAAATAATAAAAATTGTGTACCAATGGCAAATAAAACCACAAGGCAGTGTACAACTACTGTTGCGAGGCCCGTTTATGTACGCATTAATGCGTTTATGTATTTTATTATTTTTTACAATTTTGAAGACTCGTAAGAGTAACGTATTCGTAAACAAATTGCTAATTTTGTTGTCAAATAAAAATGTAATCCTTCCTCGTTTTTTATAACGTTTATAATAGGAGAATCTGCACTACGTTCGACGCGTATATTAGTAATTGCTTGATTTTAACTCCGCGCTCTGCGGAGATCTTTCAAAACTATATTCCACAGTTAACTGGTTAAACGTTTGTTCATTATTTTCGCGGGATCGTCGATACGAAAAGAGGTACATGTTTCGTACGAAATCGTTCTCCACTCGCCGCTTCTAAATAAAAGTGCCACAGTACGCTCCATTTCTCGTTCTTTTCACCGGCAACCTGGCGTGTAACGCTTTTCGTATTTAGTTTACACGAAAAAAGTAGGTTGGAAAATTAAGTAACGCGTAGGTGTACGAGAAGTTGTCGCGCGAGTACGCGTAGACCGTGTCGGATGGTCGAAGAGCACTTAGCACTTTTCTAAGGAATTTAATGATCTCGTCTCGTAAACGTGACTCCGGTTTTAAAAGATCGAGCGAGCAACCCGCGCCTCGACACCTGCAGCAATCTTTTTGCCATCGTTACGTTTGTTATCTCCTTACAAATTACTTCTCCATCGACGATGTTCTTCCGCTGGTTCTCTCGAATTTCGTTCGAAAACACCGCCGGGACGCGTTCTTACGCCAACGTACATTGCCATTCAAAAATATGTGGACACTTCCTTAATTCTTGTAACTACCTAAAAAAATTGCGATTTCTTCGGTACATTTGATTATGTAATATGTGTTTCGATTCGTGCATGATTGGTGAACATATCTCGATAATGATTTGTTAAATATCTTACCGACCGTGATAAAAAATAATTACACGCGTATGTTTTTTAAATTGTATATCTTTTTATCGTTACATATCCGTCACGTGATTTTGTGACCGCATTTACGAGCCGTTTCATTATCTCGGTATCAATAAGGTGCCACACAGATCTCCCACGAATGTTTTTTTTCGGATTCGAGACACTGTTTTTGAACTTGTCTATCATTATTTTCAATTCAGATTTCTCTCGTAATTGCTATAAATAATGTCTACATATTGCGGAGACGTGGTTCGGGTCGTTGTTGTGCAAAAACGTGAAGTTAATGTATAAAAATATACATTACGTATAATATATCAGAAATTTCACGAAGATGGTAGGTATCCACATTCGAGCGGCAGTGTACGTTCATCCGACATGTTTCGTTCGACAGAAAGTTCGATTCGATTCTATCTTGGCAGACTATCGCGAACGTAATTTCGCAAATTTGACACGAGCAAACAAGCGGAATTATGGCGGCTTTTATCGGTTCAAGTTTTCGAGAGCAAATTTTGCGAGAGGTTCACGAACAATCCCGTCCCGGGAGAGAGGCACGCGAGACTACTATTCTAATCTTGTTCCATGAGAAGTTATTTTCTCGAACTCCGGCTAATATCGTTTGAATAAGTACTTTTTGACGATACTTTCCGTCTAGCGACTTTTCGTAACGTTCCCAACAATTCTCCCTTTTCCTTCCACGTTAACACTTTAATGGCCGTTCGAGCAACACGTGCGGTAGCCGGAGCAACTGTTAGTGTCCACTCACGCGACACGTGTGCTATCGCCGAAGGTGAAAACCTTCTCAAGGATGAAGTTAAAAAACCTACATATTTTATGTATAAGACTTGCCAAGTACCCTTACATCCAGGTGATTGCTATGATAATTATTACGCAAAGGAAAATATTAACCCCTTGCTCTCGAAATGATACTTACACTCACCATTTTTTTTAGGACAGCAATTTTGAATAGGTATTTTCGAACTAAATTTTTGAACTAAATCTACAATGTTGCACATATGACGTATAAATATAATGAAACAACTAATAATGACAATTAACATTTTTCTCTCGAATGGTGACTCACGTTCACCACCTTTTTTAGTACAGTAATTTGGAATAGGTATTTTTTAACTAAATCTATAGTGTTGCATCATATGATGTATGCACATAATGAAACAGCTAATAATGGCAATTAACACTTTGCACACGAAAGGTGGCTTACATTCACCATTTTTTTTTAGTACAGCATTTGGAATAGGTATTTTTTAACTAAATCTAGTGTTGAGCATAGGATGCATAAATCTAATGAAACTGCTAATCGTGACGATTAGTAACAGAGAAGTAATAACGTCGAAAGAATTCATCGTAAAGCGTTCGAATTGCTATCTGCTGCCAATAAAAATGGCACCTTTGCAGCTTCGAGTGAAAAGAGTTAAAATTGTTGCGTTAAAGGTTTTTTTATGTTTTATGGTAATATCCTGACATAATGAATTATTTCATGAATTTACATAAAGTTAACAAGTTCGCGGACAGTAAAAATTTCAACGAAAAATAATATGAAAATACCTAATGAATCATGTAATTTATAGCATGGTTAGCATTCATGTAATTTTGAAGCGCAATTAAAACGAATGCTATAGCATTCACGCCCGCGAACGTGTTAAAGCGTAAATGCTTATTAATCGTCATTAAAGCGTAAATGCTTGTTAATGGAAAGAGACATCGCGAAGTAAATACAATCTGAAATATTCTGTAATTTACTCGAAACCCGACGTCTATATTTAAAAAATCTCGATAGATCGAACGAGCTCTGCAACCGAGAAACGAGAAATTTGAAACCTATCATTAGGTCGAGTTTCGCGTTTGTTAGTCGGAAAAATCGAACTTCGTCGTTACGTTCCCCAAAAGGATCTTAAAAGTTTTTCTCTCTGGTAAAAGTGCTGGCACGGACCTTGAGCAAACATTGTTGATAAAACAAGGAAAATTCAGGGCCGAGAGCTATTCGTAAATAATGCATGCTTTCCGCGAACAAACTTTTCACCTCTGTTCAGACACAGCTTCATGGATTTATATCCCCGTTACGGTAATCGTGGTTTCCGCAACTTTTTTCATCCATAAGTTTTCATAGGGCGACTGTATTTTACGGAGATTCTTTTTTTTTCTCCCCTCGCTCGTTTCGCGCGATCGAAAACAATTTCTGTCGAACACTCGAAACGAATCGCGAACTCCTTCGACGCGCTTTAAATTTAAAGCGCGTTAAACCGGGTCGTTAAAATCTTTCGAGATCCTCTCCGAAAGTTCAACTTATATAAAGGACGGAAAGTTGACCGTCCTCGGGACTCGGAAAAAATTCCTGATCCAGCGGCGCTCGTCGATCGAACCCGAAAAATTTTCCGTATTTTCTCTAACCAGCGTCGAAAGAACTTGGCGACCGTCTCGTTTGATCTCGACCGTTCTTCAAACGGCTACTTTAAACATCGGCTCTCGTTCGTTTCGAGAAAACGTTCTGCACCGCGGGTATTCAATTTTCTTACGAAACGAACGAGCCCCTCGTTGTTTATTTATTGCGTTCCTCGTTAAAGTTCCTTCGTTTTTCCGACTTTCGACGCGAGGGGAATGTTAACGCGATCCAACCCCTAAACGAACCGAAAGAAGTTTTAACCCTTTGCATTCCAAAGCATTTTTATCGTTCGCAAATAGCAACTGCAAAACTTCCTATTTGGAAGGTTTCACGAATTCTTATGGAACTATTATTTGTTTATTATCAACTACCGATATTGTTTGTTTCACCGTGTTCAAACATCGCGCGTACGATACTGAAAATGTAGTTACAAGTTATTTATTAAAAATTGTTACATCGAATCGAATGGCGAATGTGAGTCTCCTCCCGAGCGCAAAGGGTTAATGACCAACTCAACTATGGGTAAACATGAAAACTCTGTAACTATCCTGGAACAGAATATTTTCAAAAGATTATTATTTACAAGTGTTTGGATATGGGGTTAATTCTAATGAAATAACTCAAAATATTTTGAAATAAAACTCTCTCGTTTAAAATCTCGGAAGGATGTCTTGGTCGTTCGACTCTTTAACAGAGAATAAAGAAAAATAAAACTTTCTCTACTTGGAAATGTAAAACAGAAAAATCTGGTGTCCACTTCCATAGAGAAAAAACCTGCCTGGATCTGCAGCGTGTTTAATGCATCGACTTTAAAGACAAATTCCGACCTTCTCTTTAATAACAAAATCAGTATCTCTTACTGCTAGGATTCATTTTTGCGTTTAACTAAACAGTTATAACGATCCAACGAGAAAAAACGCTCTGTCTGCGAAAACCTTAGCCTCGCGCAGCAAAATGTTTAACCCATTAACTGTCAAATTTTTATTTCAACTCCACCCCGTGGGTTGTCAATTTATGTATCAAAAACTTTTGCAAGTTGGACAACATCGAAGCAGAAAATAATTTAAAGAACTGCAATGTAAGCAATTATCGTATACACGTTTTATTTAATATAACGTTGTTGCACGTAATAAAAGAAAAATGTATCTAAAAATGTATATGACGCGCAACGACAAATCACCTAACCGCAAAGTGTACCAAAATAACGAGTGCCTACTGTACTATAAAAAGCAAATAGCTCCATCAAGGGAATACGTTGAACGTTCGAAATTATTCATGATATTATATCGCATCGTTGGAGCAAGGTGGAAAAGAAAATGACCAGCGATAAAGAAAGAGGTGGGCTACTGACACTAAATTATCGACCGCAAAAAGAAACGAGCTCATTAGGTAGGAGGGCACCGTCTTACCGCGCTTAAATTTCCTAGATAAATCCAACGACCATCTAAATTCACGAGTTTCTAACATTACACGCAATTAACAAGAAGCACGGATATAGTTTCCACCCTGCATTCGATGCGAACTAATAAATAATTTTATCGATTATTTATTTGGAACGGTGCACGGTTAATTCGCTCCAATCACGGAGTAACTCGTTCGCAGTTTTACACGAGGCGAGTTCGTAACTCGCGTCGCGAGGCACGATCAACGCTTTTTTACCTTTTTTTTAAACTTCCTCCCTTTTCAATTTACAGTTCGAACTCTGACGCGAATCACATTCTTCGCAACGTCCGCGAGAAAAAAGCTCCGCCGTGAAATTCGCGAGTAATTACATTTTATAATCACCGATATTCGTCGCGTTTTTTTTTCGACCGAATAAAAAAAATGAACGATCATTACTTCCTGTTATCCCGACTCGTTTCTCCTCGTATATTGATTTTAACGGCTGCCGATTTTTTTGCCGACAACGCTCGTTTCGTTAACGCTAGATTTACGAAACCTGTCAAATTGACGGATCTTACATTTCTCATTTTCGATAATGAAAATTATTGCGGAGCTTCTGTCAAAGTGTATGTTATCCCTTTGCACTCGAATGGTGACTCGCAATCATCGTTTTGTTTAATACAGCAATTTGGAATATGTATTTTTTAACTAAACCTACAGTGTTGCACATATGATATATAAACATAATGAATGGCAAACAATATTAATGCAATGAACTTAAATGATCATAGAAATAATTTAATAATCCATTTTTGTGCAACATATCGTAAAACATTGGTCAACGCATGAACCTAAAAGAATATGACAAATCTGATAACAATTGACTGAACATTGTTGATCCATTGGTTGGTACATTACATAGGACGATAAATTCCATGGTGGATCAATCGGTAAAATAGGGAAGGTTTCATAGTGTAAAAATACACAGAGCGTACATATACGCCTTTCGTATATACATATTGAAAGATTTGTGAGGACGTATATGTACCCTTTTTGTATATATAGAAAGATTTGTGAGGACGTATGTGTACGCCTTTTGTAGCGAACGGGTTAAGGGGTGCTCAGACTTGACGTGCCCTTTTCGGGACATTCTTCCTGTAACCTTCTTGACGGCAACGACAAAAATATACAAAGTTATTGCAGATCTTTTTGTATTTTATTTAACACCCACGCATACGTGGTCGATCCAATAGATACGCGAACCGAGTTCATAAAAACTTTATTTTAGAAAATGTAGGATACGTAAAAGTCTCCTTTGTAACAATACACTTGTCCCACTTCGGTTTCCGTTGTTTAAAACATCCCTGAAAGTTCTCAGAAGTAAGTCCTCCTCGTCTGCCTTGTCGTTTCACGCTTTATGACCATTTTGCATTTCGGGAACAGAATAATCGGGATTATTCTTTACTTCTTTCCGTTTCTCTTTCACGTTGCATAAACCCATTATTCTGTCTTACAGTAACCTAGTAGTCCATCGGTGGTAAAAAAAAGAATTGATTGGAGGAATTTTATCGCTGTAAATCGCGCGGAAGAATCGTTGTCTTTCCGTTCGACAAAAGGTCGTTCGCGTTCGGTCCGTGTACCGAAACGGAGAAAGAGGAGCAGCATAATCAGCTACTGTAAATACAACGACTACGGTGTTGTTTGATAGCGCTTACGAGCGAAATTAGGTTAGGTTATCGCCGAAAGGCCCGCAGCAAACCGGATATCGAGTGTCAATATGCGAAGGACGTTCGGGGCTCCGGGCCAATATCGAGTGAACGGTTCTCGAGCATGGCCACGCTATCTCGAACGTTCGAGAACGCTCGCGAACATTAATATTCCGGGCAAACGGCGGAATACGGCTTCGTATTCGGGGAAAGGTTTCGTATTCTCTGCCCGTTGGAATTTTCTTGCTCTCGGTTATGCGACCTTGCGGTACACCGAGATATTCGCGCGTTATCCGCGTTCCCGCAATTAAATGCCGCCTCAACGGCCTCCGACCGCCCCCGACGTCGACTACTTACTTCGCAAATCGTCCTGCGACCATTCTTCGTCGATGCGTTCCTTCTCTTGAGGGACTACATATGTATGTATACATAAGTACCTACTTGGGATCAGAAAAATTACGTGATTTTCAAGATTTTTTTTTGCCATTTTAATAAATATTTTTAAAATTTCATAAAACACTATCAAAAAGTTCATATTTTAAGGCGTATATATAAATTTTTGTATGAAAAAATATTAAAAAACAAATGAAATACAACTCGTCTCCTAGATCGTCAATTTTTTTTATATCGCTTGCGGTGACCGTGATAATATCTTCGGAACATCTTATCTGAAGTCAAAATAAAAAAATATTGCGTTAGTACATTGCGTTACGAAGGGCCTTGTTTTTAATTAATAGTATCTGCAAAGTATAAAAAAACAATATTTGGCATTGCTTTTGTTGCGTACCAAAAAAAAAAAAACGAAACATTTTGTTTAATTTTTGAAATCCACATTTTCAGGAAATATCGATGCAGGAACTCATATATCTAATTCCATTTTTCAAATCTATCTATCTATCTATCTATCTATTTTTCTAAAAATTTATTTCTCGTTTATATTATTTTCTTCGTTATTAAACTTGTTTTTTGACTGTTTACTATTTCTTAAAAATTTTGTCTGCGTCGTGTTCTGTTCTTCGTTATTGAAAACAAAATAATATAATTATATTATCTAACTATTTTTTAAATATATGTTTATCAATTTTAACGATGCATTTTTATTTTACGTTATATTGTACAACGTAAGGTACTTACGTGCATACGTGTGCGCAGATGGTGTTCAATGTAAGTACGTGTATCCGAATCGGGGAGAGAACTAAATATTTTTCAGCGGGGTCGATTACGTTTCACCGTGGATACAGTAGTTACAACTTCGAAGCACGTTGGTTCATCGTTTTCCACCAAGTTACGGATAGCTCGACGATCGCGTAAATAAGTTTCTTCGGAGTTTAGGACTTGGTTTATGTTTGCGAATAGACCGCAGCGAAACGCGGGGCCCGACGTAAATTCACGAACGGTCGAAGAGCGAAAGTTTGACGAACTCGATCGTATACATATATTGCCAATTGCTGGCCGTTCGCTGCAACGTAACGAGAGCCCTAAACGGATGTTCGATTACCGACCGGATCTTAAAAATATTCGGATACGAGCCGCGCGCAATAACGTCTGAACAGTATCGCGTTGCTAAACCGAACCGTCTCGTCTTCAACGTTTGTCTTCGGTTCTATCCGTTGTTTCGTCCGTTTCAGGTTCCTCGTTAACTCGAATACCAGCCACAGAGTAAATTTAATCGATCGGATCGCTGCTCGTCACCGAACTGTAGTCGATGTTAACCCGAACTAACAAAATGGCTGAACGTACGCGATCTAATGTTCTTTTATACGTGTCTGCTTATCGCCGCGACGAAAACGTAATTCTTTCACGAATTCGTTGAATTTTTACACATCGGTCCGTTTTGTGCGGCAAACTTTGTACGCGCGATCTTGGTTTTATTCCGAAGTTTTTTTCGCGCGGTAGAACACGAAATAGCGAATTTTCGTAACCTTCGCTCTCGAACGGCGACTCACATTCGTCATTTCGTCTAATAGAACAATTTGAATAAATAGTTTTTAGACGAATTTATAGCGTTATACACGCGATGTTTAGGCGTGGTCAAATGCGTAACGATGGCAATTAATCCCTTACCGTAAGATTTATTTGTCCGGCGCGTCAATCGGTGCTAACTATTTGCAGCAAAAATATTCGCACGAAGAAAGGAAATTAAAATGTTAGGCGTATATGTATTATGTTCAATGATCCTTGATTATGTATTAAGTTGATCGAACTTCTTCGCAAGCGAGCCTGTTGGGAACAAACGAAATGAGTTTGCGAATAACTCGATAGATTATAATCGGGTATAAACTTTACATACAATCGTATTGAAAATTATAGCAAGACTTATCGTATTTAATCCTTGACGCTCCGACTGTTAATTGTGAATATCGACCGGCAACTTCAATTGCGTACTTCTACTTGCAAGTTTTTACCTGTCAAATTTTAAATGCTACAACGACGTGTAAATAATAATATTGAGCCACTTAAAACAATCTTTTCTCGTCTCAGAAGTAATATACGTTTAATTTATATATTTATATTAATGTCGGGATCGGGCCAGAGGGAGGTGCAAATACGATCACACACGCTCGTTGAAATAATGAGAATGTAATGATAATAAGGAGGATAATGATAATTAATTAACGAAAAGGTGTCCGCACGCGTCGCATAATGCATTCTAACTGACCTATCTTCACTTCGCTCTTTTGTTTCTGCACGCATTCCTTTTCACTCGCACACACACTCACCTGCACTCGTTCGCACTCTCTCTTACATACGTTCACGCAGCTCTCCTATACTCTCTCATATGCATCCACGCATACTCGCATTCCTTCATTAATTATGTTAACGCCGCGTTAAACTGTGAGTACGTCACGACGTCATACTCGTCAAAGTATAACGAGAGGTCAGTAATAGAAAATAATAATTTCCAAACAACTGGTTAAACTTTTCCGTTAAAAATTGTTCGAAATACCGTTTGACAATAACAAAAATCGAGCGCAAAGGGGTAAAATCGACCCGAAGCAATCCGATCGGTGAATAATACCGACGCGCGACAGAAGCCGCGAACACCAACCGACGAGAAGTTGAGCGTTCGTATTTGATCGTGGTCGAAGAAGAAGAAAAAGAAAAGGCACGGCCCGGAAGCGAACAAATATTTACGAAGGTGGCGGAGCGATCTCGAAAAAGCAAAGATCGGTAATTTGAAGGAAAAGTGGCAGTGGAGAATATAGGGGCGGTGGGGGCGGTGGTGGGTGGTGGAGGGGGATATTCGCGGGGAACGTACGAAAGGAAAAGGCAATCAAAGTCGGGCGGGTGTAATGAAGCGTCACGGAAAACCCGATAAAAGTCTTTCCCGTTGGCCAGCGAAAAACGACCAGAGCAAAGTCCCCTTTTGTTGCTTCTCCTCGATACACGCGGTCGGAATTAATGCTCCACGTTTTTTGCCTCTTTTCTCTCTCTCTCTCTCTCTCTCTCTCTCTCTCTCTCTCTCTCTCTCTCTCTCTCCCTCTCTCTTCCCCTTTGCGTTTCGATTTTCGCGCGGACCACGCGAAAATTAACAATCGACGGACGTCGGACGGAACAGGAAAACTTTCGCCCCGATGTTCTTGTCCGCGAAACTTCCAATCTGTTTCGAGAGGGTAACTTTCTTGAAATCAGAGACGGAACACGCTGATTATGACTCGGGGCGATCAAAACTTTCCGACAAATTAATTCGAACGTGGGAAACTACCGCGTCGAATTTATTCTGTTAAATTGGTCGCGATCGATACGATAACGCGCAATCGGGAAGATGTCGTTATTTTAAAAACGTATCGATTTGCATGGAACGCGACCGCCGTCCTATTCCGTCGAGCGAGGCCAATTATTCGCGGTCGCTTCGTGTAATCGAGATTTCCTCGTTTTGTCGCTTTAATTGTTTTGAATTTCCAATTTCCGTCTTCTCCTCCGATTCTCGTCCTCGGTCTTCTCGATGCAGCGAACTTCCGATCGCGAAAACGATGCCTCGTTTTATACAAAAAATTAAACGATCCCGTTTTTATGCCGCTTGTTCTGCGTCTAACACCGCGCCCGTTATTCCCTTCTATCGAACTATTCTCGATATTATCGTCGCAACAATTTCGCGTAATCTTTTGTCGGAAAAGGAACCGTGTCGTTGACTTTGAAATCTTTGGGTGGAAAAACGCGAGCAGAAGGTTATCGGAACCGCATCGAATTCGCGACGTCGATGTCAGCAGGGAGGATAATCCCGGACTCGGTTCTCGGTCACGTACAAAAAGGTTCAAGCTCTTGCAGCTTTTCGCTATTCTACTTGGCTTCTATCCGCTCCTTCAAAGGGATCTATACGTATTCTTTCGAGAAAGTCGTTCGTTCCGGCGCGGCGTTACGCCGTTATCTCGGTCTCCGTATTCGTCGCGGAACGTTTCTTCGAAAAACCGACCGTTCGAACGTGAAAACTTTTAACGTTGTTCGCGCGAGTTTATTTCGGATCTTTGGAACGATTTAACTGCCGTGCATCGTCCGCGCGAGAAAAGTACCGCGTTTTTACGCGATCGACTCTCGGATAATGGAACCGATTCGACCTATGATTTAAGACGATTTTCCACTTCCGAGAACGGACCAATTCACCGATCTTTAGTACGCCGTATTTTCTCAGAAATACGGACCGGTCTTCCGTGCTGTTCTCGAAACTGGGATATATATTTACGATGGACCCGGCTTAAGATTTATAACTCGTGTCTAAAATTAAGCTCGTACCTACAGTTGATTTCGTGACGCGTACATGTATGTGTGTACCTGTACGTTCACCGTAGTTCACGAACTTAGGTTATCCGATATCGAGTTGCATCGGTCATTGCTAATCACCCGCTACGAGCATACTTTCGAGCGATAATTTTATAGACTATAAACATCCTAACTGTACACTTTTCGAGAAAGAGACACTTTTAAGATGGACACGATTCCGTATTACTGAACAATGATACTCTCGCGTACCGAGGAACAAAAGTATTCGTACACTTGGAACGTGGAAATATAAACAATATTTTCTATGTTATTAAGTACATTTAAACACCTGTACCTGTATGTTACACAGGTACATTTGTCGTTGTAAGTCTAATGCGTAATATACAGCTATATACATTGCCGCTCAAAAGTATGTGGACACCTACCATGTTTGTGGAATTTGTTATACATATGTATATTTTTATGCGGAAACAACATCACTAATTAATCAAATAACTAGCATTTATGTACGACGACGACACGAAACACACCTCCGCAATATGTAGACATTATTAACAGCAATTACGAGAGAACTCTGAATCGAAAATCAGGACATGGCCGGCTCGATTTGTTTTGGAACACAACAAAACTAATGCCAAATATTGTTTTCTTATACTTTACACATATTTCTTAATTAAAAAAAGTCTTATCTCGAGGACTACTTTACGCGGAATAACTGATAATTGCTCGTTATTATTATCGCACACACGATGTAGAATCGGTGTTACGGTCTCGGGAATGAATTGCGCACACGATGCGCAATCGATCTGGAATGGGTTAAACGCGATCGGTAGCCGAAATCGTCCCGAGCTACGAGCAAGAACCTTTGCCGTCGACCCGACGTAAAGAGTTTATCGGATGTACGAGGAGAATGTTCGACGAGAAGAAAAGGAGGAAGAAGAGGGTCGTCGGTTTGACGAAGAAATGCGAGACAGGACGTTGAACGTGCGCGTTTCGATGTAAATGACGAGTATCCGCGTACGACGTGTATGTACGGGGGCCGAACACTCTGCACCCGGTACGTTTTGTAGGAACGAGCTCAGGGATTCCCGCGGGTGCGAGGGATGCGGAAACTCGTTCTGGGAGTGTCCCCACGGCACGTACCTCGTCGAACGAAATATGGAGCGATTTTTTTCGGCTACTATATGTATATTCCAGTGTATTCTCGGCCCTGAGTCTGCGTCTAGGAAATTTATTTCTCGCGATGGTCGACGAGGCACATACAAATTATTTTTGAACTTTATTTTCCCTGGCCTCTTCTTCGAAATTTTCAATTTTCCTAATGAAACTAGATCGGCAAGTATCGTAGTAGCGTGTTATATTAGGTTGTCCCATAAGTTTCTTCTCCTTTTGATGTAACATAAAAACGCGCTTAGAGGAATATTTTTTAAGTAATCAAAGAGTAAATAATATTTGTGAACGGATTAAAGAGGAACATAGAGTAGAACGCTTCATATTTTTGATTTCATATATATTTCTATTAAACAAAGGCAGGAATTTACGGAACACCCTAATATATTATAAGAGAAAACGCTTAATTTATATTTTCAAACGAAGGTAAGAGGACGTCTTCGCCGTTTCATGAATGTAGAAAGGCAAACTTTCTGAAAAGGCACGCAACAAAACTGGCAGCCACTTTGAGAAAGAAAGCAACGGCCCCGGGGCACTCAATGTGTTTATTAATCTGTACTCGAATCTCTACATCCTCAAATTTCTACACCTCCGAATCTGCACATACTTCTTATAGACCCGAGGAATCGTATTCTTACGATTCCTCAATATACTAAAAGAAAAAACACTTAATTTATATTTTCAAACAAATACTTTATTTCGAAGCTAAGCGAACGTCTTCGCGGTTTCACGAATGTAGCAAAAATGAGTGAAATGTAGCAAAAATTAGCACCAACTTTCAAAAAGAAAAGCCTCGATTCGGTCATTACTCCAGACCCTTAGATGTGGCACGACTAGAGGCCCATCGACTCTGGTGATGTTACGCCTTTTGTTCGATACACAGTGCCTTTCAATGTAAAGAATCACTTTTGTATCAACTAAATAATATTATTTCAAAAGCAAGTAAATTCGTCGCGTTCAATTTCGTTCGTCCCAGTATCGAATAATCTTACGTCCCATTTTTCTCGCGTTGAGGGGGTGGTTATTATTTGAAGGTGAAATTTTTTAAAAAGGAGAAAAAAGCACGGTTTAATGGAACAAAATTTTAACAAGAAATGTGAGAAAAATATGCCCAGGTTTGCCCTGACTGATATCCAGATTCGATCCACCCTATACCGATACTTTTGCCGAACTACAAACTTGCAGTCTTTTAGGGTCACAGGCTAAAACGATCAACCTTTTTAACGGTGTACATGTAAGACTGAACCTAGCTCCGCGTTTGACCGTGGATTTTCCTAAATTACTTTATTATCGCGGTAACGGCGACGACCTATCATTTTTGGACACGAACTTTACACTCGTTTATTTCAACGTCTCGCGTAATTTTTAAACGAAAAATTGAAATTTTCAAATTCGCGAGATTCTTTAACGCTAAACCTAGCAAAGCGGTCAAAATGACCATATATAACAAGTTTCTAATTTTAAGTTACAAAGTATGTTAAGGCGGCTTTCTTGAAATTCGTAATGATCTTCGTCAAGATGAAGAATTAATGTGTACACCAATTTGTATTTCATCGTTCGATTATTTAATTTTCAACTTCGTTTTTAATTTCAATATAAACGCGCATTATACGCATGTAGATTTGGAATCGAAGAATCGTTGGATTCAATTACCGACGTAATAATAAGTTTGTACACGACGTATGTAGTTAGCTACGCGAAATTGTTTTCGCTGCGCTGTCTACGCGTCGGAGGAGGTTCCTTTTAATTTCTCGGCAAGGCGAATATTACGGTTTCACGGTAAAAATGTGTAGGTCGTTCCGTAACCGTTAAAGCGAGCAGCAGGACGAAACGATGGCTGCAGGAAAGTGGTAAAAGTCTAGAACGAAAGCAAAAAAGCGTTTCGCTATTCGCAGGACTCGGAGCTGTGCATTTCCCTGGGGCTGAGCTTGCAGTATCTTCGAATGACGGTGGTTTGCTGGTTGGCTGCGATGTGTCATCACCTTTATGCGAGCGTCGCCTCCATACCGCGTCGCGACGACCCGCCGACGTACCTAAAGTACAGCGTGTTCGCTTGGGGTGCGCCGCTTCTTAATCTCGGCGTCGCGACGTTTCTCCAGATCCGCGAGGCGAACGACATCTGGAACATCAGGGATCTCACGCCCTTCAATTGCTGGTAACAATTTCACACGAGCTCTCTCTTACTCGAGATACGAACTGACTAAAACTGTAGGTTTTTTTAACCCTTTGCATTGGAAGGTATTTTCACGGATAGCAGATAGCAACTCCGAAATTTATTCGTTGAAAACTTTCTAGAATTCTTTCAAAGTTATTATCTCTATTATTAACCCTTATCTGTCGCTAGCTTTTTATATGTTATTCTCACTAGGTTGTAGCTGATTTCTGTAAATATGAGACAATTTTCGGTATTATAAGAATAACATATTTGTTAGAAATTATGTATCTTTTGAAAGAGTATTATAAGTATATCGGTTTCAATTAAATATTTATAAGTTTTTATTGTACGATATTTTTTTAAACAATATAGCAAAGAGGCCATATATCATCATCGTCATTCTCAATTTCGATCCAATCACGGCACGAGTTATTAATATTTTCTATTTCAATGTCATATTTTTCCACTCGTACAAGATTTTTTTCTTCTTGAATGTAATAAAAGTGCTTGGACATTACTAAATGTTGTATTTATGTTTACTTTATTAGTTTACTTATTAGAAGAATCTAATGCCAGAAATTAAAAGGTACCTACATTAAACGGACCAATGAAAGAAACTGGTTGAAAGAGAGTAATGTCGTAAAAAATATGTATCTTTACGAAGACCACTTAACTTCTCTACGGAAATTTAAAAAGCAATCTCGTTACTTTCGCGCATATCCCTTGTAATTTATTTCATAGATAAAAAACGACATTCGCTAAACTCCCTGTAATAGCTAGATGAGAGATAAATAAGTGACATCGTTGCGCGGAAACGATTTAATGTCGTTGCGGTGTCAAAATACCGCTGAAAGTATAGATATTATCTCCGTAATAAAGAATCTTATCCAATTCGCGGTTCCAGTTAGTATTAACCCGTACGAAATTTATATTTCGATACTTGCACCGTTATTTCCGTTTCCTTTTACCTAGTACGACCATTTTGAAGACGAAAAGATCTAGACAATCGTATTTTCATCTTATCCCCTTCTCTTCTTCGCCTGCTTCTGTTTGTTCTTCGTCGTCCAATATTTTCTTGTCTCGAACCACTTTCCGTGCCGGGGTCACCGAATTTTTACGAAAATTTCCCGAAGCACGGCACGATCTTGTATGTATACGTATAGCGTGTTTGGACCGATCTCGATACTTACGAGAAAAATCGAATCAACGTGGACCGATTTAAAAGAAAATTCGTTGCAGGTTTCTGGGGACTAAGGCGACCATTTATGCATACGGTTTACCGGTGATTCTTCTGCTTCTCGCTGCGGGATACTATCTAATCAAAGCGGCTATCGTGTCCAGGTACCGTAAGAAATAATTTTAACCAGTTAACTGTAGCGCTCCCTTTTGTAAGTATACTCGTCAATCACGGTGTCGGTGTTAAAATATTGGGCCAAAAAGATGGGTCTATTTTATAAACTAGCCAATTATATTACTAATATTGACTTATTTGGTGAACCAGTCAGCTGTGATTTAAGAGTGTACTCGTTCGTGACAAAAAATTCTGCCACATCTCCATGACGGATATAGTCGTCAAACACAATTAACTGGTTAAGTAAATTCTCCGTAATGAACAAGTTGCCTATTATCGCCGATGCAACGCGTTTAATCCTTTCGCCCCATCGGTTTCACGGTGAAACCGCATATTCAATCATTTTTTTCCTCGACTCCAAATGGTATATGGTATACGTATTTTACTCGGTGAAACCGTCAACATTTTTCAAAGACAAGTAATTTTTCGTGCGAAATCAGGTTTGTATTATCTTTATTTATTCGTTTTTATCTTATATCAAGATAATCAGAAAAATTCGCAAAAAAAAATGTGATTTTGGTACTCGAAGGGTACCAAACCTAATCCTTTCTATCCATAACGTTACAAACTTTTTCGATTATCGTCAACGTTTTACCAGAACGACTTTTGTTATATTGCCACAGTTTACTCGCGGCATATAACTTTCAGTCGTTTCTCTTTACACCGATGTCGTTTGCGTAGATACACGTGCAGTATGCAGCTGGAAATTAAGCAACGCGAGAAAATGAAAAGGAGAAGAGCGCTGCAGTTGGTGCTCTTTCTAAAAGTGAGCATGATAATAGGTCTGGTGGCTGGTTGCGGAGTCGCGTCTAGGATATGGAAAGTTCCTTTCTTGTGGGCCGTATTTTGTACCGGACATTCTCTGCAGGTAAAATCAAACCGTCGCTAATATTCGTTTACTATAATTGATCCATCGTAACGTAACATCGCGGATTGCACGTAGTTTTGATGTCGATATTCGTCAAAGATATTAATAAAAATATTATGCATTGAAGCGGACTTAGAAATCAAATAAATGTTTGTCCTCGGTTTCGGTTTTCTCGTGAGATTCGTAACATTTATTTTCTCGTGATTAATAGACAAATTTTACCCTTTGCGGTCGAAAGCATTTTTACTATCAGCATATAGCAACTACAAAACTTTCTGATTAGAAAGTTTGAAGAATTTTGTTGATATTAATTTTTTATTATTAATTGCCAATATTGTCTGTTTCGCTGTATTCAAACATCGCGTATGATACTACGAAAGTAGTTGAAAGTTATTTATTAAAAATTGTTGCATTAAATGACGAGGGAGGGACGCCGCTCGAGCTCAAAGGGTTAATAATCTGCTATCACCGTAAATCTGTGCACAAATACGTATTCGAGCGTTCAAAGTAATCGAGCATCTAAATACAAGCATTCGACAATTCGCTTTTAAATTTATTTTCATTTCCACGCGTTTACGTATTATCGGAAAACTGTATCGTTAAAGAGAGGAAAATCGAAGAAAAACGCGAAATAACCGAAATTTGAATTCCACGCATTTGGAATACGAGGCGTCCAACACTAAGAGAGTGTAGAGCGGTGTAAAGTTTTCCCGGATATTACCCGGGGACGTTCCATGTTTTTCAATTAGTTCCAAAGTAAGGTCGAAGTTTGAACGAGCACGCGTAAGACTTTTGTACTAACGCGCTGTTGCGGACGCAGACATAAAAATGTGCACGAAATAACGAGCCCGACGAATCAAGTTCAGCAACTTACATCGTTACCCGAGAACAGATTAACGCGTCCCATCTTACTCTTCCATCGACTCTATGAAAAGCTTAACACCCTGACATACGATTTATTTGCCTGGTGCGTCGGTCGGAATCGTCTATTCGCAGCATCTGTGATTTTGTTTTAATCAAAATATATGTTATAGTTTATGCGAAATTAGGGGGTGTTTAAGTCACCATTTTGCCGATTTCAAATTTCTTTAAAAATTACAAGCCTTCAAAATTTGCAGTTTTTGCCTATTTTTGCGAAAATAGACATCACTTACGATATTTTTTCTCAAAAACTACTCGTCCGATTGAGCTAAATTTTTTTGTTTTATTCATAAAGGATTAGGCTACTATAAAATATTTTTTCTGACTTCGTCAATTTGTTATATAATATGAACAAATTTAAACAAAATGTTTTTTTTCCGTTTTTGCTCCTACAAATAAAGAAAACTGAAATGCTATGCACATTGTATGTCCAATGATCGTTAACCAGTTAACTGCGGAATTTATTCGGTTGTTCGGAAAATGCTGCTTTTCACTTTCCATATTTGATAGGACACCAACTATAGACTATAGCGTAGAGTCGAACATTTACAATCGAACTTTTTCCCAAATAAGCCTGTTGGGAAAAAAACGAAATTACTTTCCGAACAATCCAATAAAACAACAACCCAACTCAAATAAATTATTACAATCAATCAATGACAAGTATATGCGACGAACACAGTACAAATGCTCCCATTATAAATTATACGAAAGAAGCAAAGAAAAATGAGGAAAAATTACACTTTTATTCCATAAACAATTAATAATTTATTAATGTTAACAGTATCGAAATGAAGTTTTGGACTGACGTGTATACACGTGAAACGCGCTTAACTGGTTAATTATATAGATTATAATCGGATATGAACTTTACATATAAGCGTATTCAAAATTTTACTAAAATTTATTACGTTCAAACTGTGAGTGCGTCACGAGTTAAACTCGTCAAAGTATGGCTAGGTGTTAAGTTTCGATCGACGATCGAATCTCATCGGAATCATCGATCTCTACGTGTTCCGATCGAACGTTTCGGAAGCCGAATCCGTCGGCCCGCCGGATAAACCGTGTACGCGAAAACTCGCCCGTTTCCGTAACGGAACAAAAGCTCTCGTCCGTAAAAACTTTCCTTGGACCGATATTCGAATCGTAAACGGCTTTTCCACGGTCATCAACTTCGCGGCATCGAGGAGTTCGGCTGTCGAGTATCGCCCAATATTTTTTTCTTATCGACGCTTTCCATTATCTTTTTTCCACCCGTTCGATATTCTATCGGGTTTTCTATTATCCGACATGGACGCCGTTCGTTTTAATAATTTCATCGATTACGCGTTCGTTCGCACAACTATTTACGCGTGCTCTTTCTTTCTCCGAAACTTCGACACTTTGCTTTTACTCTTAAAACACTAGATTTACGGAACCCGTCAAAATGACGGACCTTAGATTTCTAATTTTAAACGAGAGAAATTGGTTAGAAGCATTCGTCAAAATTTATCTTATCCTTCATCTAAAATAAAGAATCATTGCATGAATTGGTTTACGCGTTGTCCATTATTCACTTATTTTTATACCTTAATTTCGATTCAAGTATAAATGGTCGTTCGTCGCTCGTAAATCTAGTATTCAGGTCGTAATATATGTACGTACACGCAATTATTCGCGATGATCCTCGTACAAAAAGACCGTTCGATTTTCGAACAGCTACTCTCTCGATTCCGGTCGCCGAATTTAAATGCCACGGAGGAGCTTCGAGATACTTTGTAACACGAGTGGAAGAAAATACCGTGGATACGATAAATAAAGAAGTGTCCCCGAAACGGTTGAGAAAGAGTTCCGGTAAATCTCGTGAAGAAATTTCCGTGTCCTCTGCAAGAATATTAATAGCTCTTTTAGAAATATTTATGTAACCCGTAAGTCGAAAAAATAAAATAGCACGAACATTTTAACGGACGCGATTTAATTCGTTTCGTTCGAGACTGTTAACGCTGCCTCGTGTTTTAAACGAATAAATATTATGCTCCGATCGAACGGAGGAACGAAATTGTAAACGGGTAAAAGCGATTCGAAAGAATCCGCTTTGATTTAGTCGGCAAAGAGGCACGTAATGAAACCGGTGTTGAGTCTCGTCGCGAAAGACTTACTCGATTAAGACAGAAGCGCGCGTCGTTACACGGTTCGGAGCGAGCGTTGTTAAGGTAATTTATCGGGGAGAATGCTTTTAAACATCGAAGAAAAGATGCTGGCGAAATTGGGTCGCGTGCGAGACCTTCGAGGCAAATGCTCGGTAAACACGAAACATCTGAACCATAACGAAAAGCGAATTATTCATAGGAAACGAACCGGATGCTTTTGCTCGGAACTCGTACACGAAGGAGGTATGTAGCTGCCTCACCAGAAAGCGAAGCCCGCTAAACAACCCCCCGGGGGAGAACTCGTAAAATTTTCAGGACGAGCCGGAGGGATTCTCGCCTTCTAACGAAATCTTTATTTCGAAATTTCGCGCGACCGGAATGAAACGCGGCACGAATGGCCATCATTCGAACGCGACGCGATGATTTCGCGTTAAATCCCAGTGTTATAACGGCCAACTACAATCATGACGTACTCGAGGTTCAAATATGGCAAACCTTTTCTTTGTATTTTTAATACGGTCGAATGTTCAACTTTGATCTAATTACAATTTGTACAGCCGAGGATCGCTACATGCAAAACGGTCTTCGCATCCGAACTTGCTTTAACACTTTGACTGCCATATCACCCGTATGCGGCACTCAAATTTCTATACTGATTTAATAGCCATATTATTCAAAACTTGTTCAGCTTTCTAATTGTAAATACTCGCATTAGTTACTAAAAACTGTGCAGAACAAATATAACACAGTATCGTGAACATATTTAGTAAGGTTTGTTCAAAATGAAAATACTAAATAATGCAATTTTCAATTGCTTTCATGTGGCAGACAACGTGTTACTCGCCTTAATGTTGTAGCAATTAATATTTCGTTATATCTTATATCAATAAGATATATGTATAACAAATCGTTATCGAAATATGTTCACCGACCATACACGAACCGAAACACATGCTATGTAATCAAATTTACCGAAGACATCGTAACTTTTGTAGGTAGTCACGAGAGTGAAGGAAGTGCTCAAATATTTTTGAGCGGCACTGTACGCTCAGAATTTCTGCTACGCAATAATTTATATTTTTGCAAGGTAGAACCCCGGTATTGTAATCCGCGCACGTAGAAAAATCTAATTCCGCGATGGAAGTCCAATCCGATCTCGCGAAATAACGCGATCCGTCTGGTAGTGTCCCGATGTTATTTCGAACCGCGCCGCAATTTTGAAATTTATGGATTTACGACTATTCTATATTACTACGTTCACGACGTTCGAAAGCATTCCTAAATTACCGAATGTCAAAATTCTTCGAACTGCACGACTTCGCGCTCGAGGAAAACTTGTGCCCATCGAACACGTAAGAATAAACGACGGTCACATGATCCATAACGCAAAGTACTCTAAAAGGATATGTTATTGCATTCACTGTCATAGATTCGAGCGAGAACGCATAGCGAAAACGAATAGATTTTCACAAAATATAATACTATTTAGTTGCAGACGTAGTACTAAAACGGATTTACATTTCCATCTTTGTTTCCCCTTTTATCCGATTAAACCGTTCACTGGCAACTACGAAATGTCTGGTAGTAAAAAATATACACTACGAGATATCTCGTAGCCAGCAACGAATGGGTTACGTTAACACCTTAATGGCTGCTCGCACAACACGCGTGTGGTAACCGGTACAACTGTTAGTGTTCGCTCACGCGTGTGTGTGATGCTACTACCGAAATTTATTGGCCGGTACCACATTCTATGTACGATGATTAATCAGTGTGGAATACGTAAACCAGTCTGGATTATATAATTATTAGTGTAATTATTTTTTTATTTTAGATGATCGCTTTAATAATTATCACATAAATGAAAAATATTAAATTTGTTGTTTTTTTTTTCCGCTTTAGACATATGTTTTCACATATTGAATTATTTCGTGAATTTGCATAAAGATTTGTTAAATTAATTTTTCAAAAATATTGCCGATCCCTGATGACGTTTGACTGCGCGGATGTACAGGCAGTAACGTGTTGACGTATAATGATCGCATGCTTTAAATACGAACGGTACGATATAGAACGCGGTTCATTACAGAATAGTTCGCAGTGGCCAGTAATTACCCACTCGTTAAATTTTACGCGTTAATTACGGCCAACGTTCTCGTTTGCAGAGTTCTAATTTAATTTCTTACAATTAGTTGCCGCTACTGTCGCGTTTTTTTTTCACTCGTTGTCGGTTGATTGTTCGTAACAGGGTCTAGCGGTTGCGTTATCCGTCGCGTGCAACTGCAGGGTGCTGAAAGTTTACGCCAGGAAGTCTTACAGGCAACCGAAACAACAGGTAAATTACGCTACTTTTCCGCTTCTTTTCGCATCTCGACCAACCGATCGCGAACACGATCACGTTTATTATTTTCGAAACCCCGGGCATCTTCTCGTTCGCGAGCGATATAATTTAAACGTAATTTCTCATCGACGACGTTCGTCAATTTTCAATTTTCTCTTCGATCTTCTTATTAAAAGCAGAATGTCGGTGCTACATTATCGTCGACGCTTCGCGAAACTAACCGAATAAACAAGACGATAAATTCGAGCGTTTTCATTGGGGACAAAATATTGCCGGTGTAAAGCGAGAGAAACTTGTTTAACGAAATCTGTTCAAACTCGGCCAACCGAATCATTTCTGCGATAATTCGTAGGGAAAAAAAGTGCGCGCTCGACCGCGTCGAGATTCGAGAATCGCGTTGCAACAGCTGACGCGAAAAATCGATGCTTTTACAGATCGCTCATTCGAGTAGCAGCATGCAGCTGCTAGCTCCTGCACCGGATCCGGTGTAGATCCGCCCGCCGACCGTACGACCACCGTCTCCTCGATAAAAACGGGACATCAAAAGGATGGAAATTGGACGGTGACGGGAACCGAGGATCGCCATTCGTTTCGAAAACGCTAACCGCTCTTCTCCCGAATTCGTTGACCCCCGACTAGACGAACATCCACGGAACGACCCTCGTTTCTTCCAAGGCCAGCTTCCTCGTCGTTCGAGCTATCGTATCGGATGTTCGAACAATAATGGACAGCGAAAGAGAATCGAACAGAAAGCGTGTTCGAGTCTCTGGGAGCCGCTAAGAGAAGACTAAATCGCGATTTATCGTATGTCAGCTTCCTACCGCGTTCAAAGATCGCGAATCGGAACGAAAGTTTCTCGTTTCACCCGGAGAACCTGCAACCCGAACGGTGGAATCGAGAAATCGAATTGAATCGCATCAACATATCACCGCTAACCCGTCACGATTCTTGTACTATATACTATCGCGCATAAGTTATCGTTTATGGATCGCGTGAACACGAAACGTACAGGCGAGATCGGCTTCACAACGACCACTGGGCTTTATACGAAACGATATCGAGCAAAACCATTCTTTTTCGCTTCGTCCTGATCGTTTAACCCTTTTCGCTCCTATGTCGACATTGCGTTTCTTCCGGACCGTATTAATAATTCAGATAAATATATAAATAAAGAAGAGAGTTTATCGAATAAAGCTTGTGCGGCGATTAAGGTTATGAATTTACTCGAGAATCGAGGTCGTCGAGGCGCCAAGCCTCTTCGGAAGTTTTCGCGGAGCCCTTGTATTACCCGGTATGGCCGATTTCTAAACATACGGCTTTTCTCCATAGTCGAAAAATGCCTGAAAGATCGTGGCAGAACGTAGCCGACACTGATCCGAGTAACACGTGCATACAATCGTCGAGTTTATGTTGCAGTAATTGGTCACTATTATTTGTTAATGCTTTTGATATTGTTTGTTTCGTTGAAAATATATTTTTACTCGCCCTTACTGTAGTAACATTTATTCACAGTACCTCGCATTATCCTCAACTCGAATATGTATTTTCATTCGTTTACTACTTATAATAAATTAAAAGTACATATTTGTTACCCACCCTGCGCTATCGCCATATATTTTATTGAATAGCCGTTCCTTGACGTATTTTTTAATTTAATTAATGTGCTGGTAAAGGCGAAAGAAATTAAGGAGTGCAAAGGGTTACGCGAAACTTCTGTAAGGGAACAGCGAGCGAAATGTCGCGTTTCCGAATCGCCGCAGGAATCAGAAGTTTCGCTGTTAACGCGTGACGTTTACGCGCGCGATTGTTTCTATTATCGTTGGTACACGAGGTCCGAGTAAAAAAAAGAACAAGACTTATCCGGTAATTTTTGGAAATCAAGAACAAGAGGAGGGAGATTTGAGTCGTTTGCTTTATTCGATACACGCGGACGCATTTCTGAATACATACAAGTCCTTATCCTCGTTGGAAAAATGTTAGACCGGAGAAACGAGTCGAACCTGACGCTATTCGTCGTATCACGCTTTTATCCGTTGTAACAGGTACTCAAAGAGATTCGTGTTTATCGATAAATGACGCGAACGTCGAGTAACGCATTAAATAGAAATAGTTACGGGCACAGTTTTGTTTTCTTTTTTAATCGGATCTTACAACTCTGTCCACTTGCTATACCGACTCAACTTGAGCTTAACATTCTCAAGACGAAGACACGAGAGAACTTCGCTGACGCTCTTTTAACTAGTCCTTCGAACGATATCTCGAACGCTGCACGTAGAAACAACAGAAAGGTTGGTAAACCGTCGACCACGCATTTTCGATATGGTACAACTTCGGACGACGACGTTAGAGGCGCAACGATAGCTGTCCGGAGGAAAAGTACAAAGACGATCGAGCGCAATCGATAGGAATCGATAGGAATCGATAGGAATCGAGTCGCGTCGAAGAAAAAACAGCGCGACGGAAATGGAACGCTTCGAGTACATATATATGTATGTAACAATCGATCGTAAGCAAAAGGAATCCACGCGCGACGCGTCCGAACGTACGCGTTCCCCGCGTCGCGGTTTGTGGCTGGCATTCCCCCCTACGATGCAATTAACGCTCGGTAATGACCTATGCGCTCGTATTAGTACCCGTTAACCACCGATACTTCGTAAATGTAAGAGCATGTAATAATCAGCAAATAAATATTTTCGACTCCTACTTAAGAATGTTCGATGAAAGCCCCGATATAGCCCCGATATAGCCCCGATATGTCCCCGTAACCGTGTCGCATTTCTGCGAGAAAAATTCTCGTGCGTTTCAACGGGCGAACATTGATGCCGAGCGAAACGCTTCGAGAGAATGAAACAAAGGAAGAACATGACGAGATGGAAAAGTCAGCGCGGAAGGTTTGCGGTTGAACGCGTAATTATTGGAAAAGCAATCCGTTTTAATATCTCGCAACGATATACGTTGGACAACTTTGAAAAAAATCGATCGACCATTTCACGGCTATGTACTTACTCGTCGTTTCCTTTTAAATAAACGAACGAATCTCGACGATTCGTGGTTTAACGCGATTTTACAGAAAATCTTATACAATAACGGTATCTACGATATCTCAGCGAATTTGCAGGAATAGAACGTCGCATTTCATCGGATTACGTATTCGATGTATCTAGGACTTTGATTTCGATTTGAATATCTCGATAACGATCGATTGTCTCATTCGTAACGCGTTCTACGAAACCGAGAATAACAGCGCGTACCTTTCGCGTACTGTTGTCAGAAGGACGAATATCGAAACTGCTACGAAGATTCTTCGTTTCTTGACGTCCGCGTTTCCTTCGTAATTCCTTAATAGGTCCTCTTCGATTCTAACCGATAAAACTCGTCTGGCATAAAATTAACGCAACCTTCCTATACACACACACACACAGTCGAACTAAATCGCATATACAAAGTAATACATACAATGCATCGTTTCAGGCATTAAGTGGAGTGGACCTAGGGACAAATAAGGATAAGAAATTGGTAATCTTTGTAAATGTTGTCCAAGTGACTGAAACGCATAAGTACGTGTCTTGTCCTATTCTGTTCTAGCAGCGAGCTGACATTTAATTATCGAGAAGCTCCAGGATAGGTGGGTGCAACCAGCAGCCGCACCCTTTTTTCTCTCTTTGCCAGCCAGCAAACGGACTCTTTTATCGGTTCGACGTGTTAGCGAGATCGTCGTTCCACCCTCGATTACGGATATTGTCCTTTAGCGTAACCTATTTTTTTCCGGCATTGCGTGATCGCGCTACGATTTTTTATTACTCCCGTTAATAAAACAGGGCCCAACGTCGGTGGGTGAATGTTTTGTACATGTATTATATCATTTTACCGGCGTCGCATTCAACGGATAAAACTGTACAATAATTTAAATAAATTGATAGATGCGGCATATTATTCACAGACAGTCTATCAAGCATCGGAGTGAGTAGGTAAAGGTGAAGGTGGGTCTTACTCGGCCCTCGTACAACTACGCTGGATTGTCGCTAAATTGCCACCATTTTTTATCGCAGCACGAGCGGACTTTTACGCACGCTATGATCGCGCGTTATAGTCGATATTGTCAATTTTCTGTTACAACACGGTCCCATCAATGATACTGTGACAAAAATTTGCAGCAAACACCAAACGCGTAATAATGTTTTTATCGCATGAAATGACGAATAAAAATTATATTTCTTGTAAAATTAGGAAACCTGTTCCCTTTCCCATAAACAAAAGTCGTAATTATACCAACATTTTCGAATAATTGAATAGAAAATTTTCTACCTTATTCTGAGAATCGATGCGTTAACCAACAAATTACATGTAATAATAATAAAAAACAAAGTCGATATTTTTTTTTTAAATCTGACATTTTCCGATCGACCCTACAAGATTATAGGATTCGCGATCGAGCCAAGAGCACGCGAGACGGAGAGAGACTACCTCACCACAGGGTGAGTAATCCAATCGGAACACGAAAGCTGCATTACGAACCGGATAAACGCAGAGAATAAATATGTTCGAACAATTCGTGAAATTACTACGACGAAACGCGTTTCCCTTGTTCCGATTAATCGTTGCTTCTACTTAACGATTACCCCTTCCCGAGCGACTTTATCGTACGAATTAAAACGTACTCGATCGAATGAGACGATGAGCAAGAGATCGAATAGTTGAAATAATTAAGAAATTTCAGAGAATTAATTACGGACGATGCCCATACTTTGATGAATGCAGTTGCGAAAACAGATATCGAAACTTCAGAAAAACGTTGGAAAGCATAGTAATCTTGATACGTTTAATAATTTCGCAAATTCGAGAAGTCTCGAAACGTTCTACGTTCGATATTCTTAGCTTTATTTGCAATCAAGATTGTGCCGCTACTTTCTGTTTAATTTTTTTAAAACCAAAAATATTGTAGATCTTATTTATACATATATCTTGTACTTTCATTACTTAATTTTAGAAATTACCTCAGCCGCTGAACTCTGAAATGCTGTAGTCATCTGTTAGCGAGAATAACGAACCGCTGAAAAATTGCGATGAACTCGGTTACAATGGCGGTTTGTCGTGCTCTCTATCGTCCATTGTAAAAACTACGCATTTTCATTTACCTTCAAGTAGCTTCGAACGAATTCGAAGGCAAATAACGGAACAATTTTCTGCAATACCATAACGGTTCTCGATCTGGATAACAGGTGGCAACAATATTCGGCCTAATAGACCCGACGATTTCAATTATGAATCTTTATGTACGAACAAAATTGGATCGTCGTTTCAATCATTATTTTGGAATACGTTTCTCTTTTACGGCATTTTCGATTATTTTTTCCTGCGTATCAAGCATGAAAAATGGTTTTTAAAACTTTCATCTGTCCGTCTATTTGTTTGAATTTAAGCCGAAAACTGCAGAATCGAGTTTAATGAAATTTACACAATTTTTACGTGACACTACCAATCACAATTTTCTTTTCCTTTATATCCGTGTTTCCAGCATTCAAGTTGTAACATAATATCATATTAGTTTCAAGTAAGATATACTTGAAAATATTCTTGAATTGCTCGTACGTAATAATTACAATCTAATTGTATATAATAATCTCTATCGATTCTGTTTTCATGAATAACCCAAGTGACAACGGGTGATCTTACTAGTAAGTACTAAACTAATTGATAAACGACGAACGATAAGAAATCGTAAGCGTTATCAATTTTCATGAGTTAATATCTCCACCTCGTGCTTCCTTAGAAATTTTCCTTTGAATTTTCTAATATATCTTACGATACGTTAAATACTTTAAACGGGAAGGTACAAAATAATTATCTTCTCGGCGAAGAAAAAAATGCCGCGTGTTTAACGACATCGGTATATACCATACAAAATGATTGTATTATATATATATATATATATATATATATATAATATCTACTACTTCTCTTTCAACTATTTACTATTTCCTAACAGGTCATTACCTAACAAGTAATTTACATGTCAGAAACTTAACCCAACTAATCGATAAAACGATGACAGTTTACCGCTGTTAAATAAAAATTACCCGAATCTTACAGTTTCAATGGAATATCAACGATGCATCAATATACATTTATCAATCGCCTAATTCATAAGCGATGGTAACGTTTCTTAATTATTTTCGAATTTTCGGATATAACGCATCTTGCTTCGATAAACGTTATGTCCACTGACATATCACTCGCGGTATTAAGAGAAACCTTTCAGTATTGCAACGTAACAGGAGCAAATTACAAGTCCACCATAACTGTTCCGTTCCAGATTTTTGTTAATTTGTAGTTTCCAATTTCGTCGATCTAACAGAGTATCTAATCATCAAAATATTAAAAAAACCAGCAGCGCACAAGCAATCGTTGTTACTATAGAAAAAAAAACGAAATATGTTTCTACGGAAACGTTAAAACGTGTAACAGACAGAAAATCAAGATCAACAATTTTTAGTTTCAGATAAAATAAACGGCTATCGCGCAAGACGTAAAATCTAAATAAAACATTTCAAACGCATCCGCGTTAGGTTAAGTGATACGAGAAACTTCGAAAATTAGATAAGCATACGTGTGCGCGTCTACATGTAGCTGTATTTACGCTATCAGCAATCTACCGCCGTTATATCGCAACGGTTTGTTCTTCTATAAACTTTGACGTGTAAAAAAATATCGAAAGTCTATTTTAACAAATAGATAACTTTTCCAATTTGATATTTTGTTGTACTGTAAACAAGATTTTGCATACATTTTTGGACCAACAAGATCAGTATCATAACTTGTATCACGAATGGATGTACACGCACTTCGATTTATCGTAAAAATATTAGTATCGAACTTCTTATACATTTTTGTTTTTTCATAAATACCAATCATTTATATACTTATGTATGTATGTATACATGTATGTATGTATGTATTTATGTATATGTATTTTTATAAAATGTACTGTTTATTCATTTAAAATAAACTAAATAATTGATAATGTAATGTTATTAAACATATTTGATTGAATCAACAAAAAAAGAAAGGTATTCAAGCTCTACATTTATGTATTTTTATATAACACGGCGCTCACGCTGGCAAACTTAGTTCCAATTCATTTTTTTTCTTTTCTTGTTTTCTTTCTTCCTTTTTTTTCGAAGATAAGATCAATTGCCATACACGAAGCTTAAACCTTAACTATGTACACGCGTATCGCATTTGATTTTAATCTCTCGTAAAAGCGACGCTAGGTCTCGTCATGTTTCCGATAAGAAAAGAAAAAAGCGACACAGAATGGCAACTTCTATGTTTTCTTAGTAAAACACTAATGATCAGAAGCGATCACTCGTTCGATGGAAACCAAATCTTCTTGCCTGTTCTTTTTTCTATTACATATTCACAAACATTGAATGATCTCAGCGTCGCTTTTAGTTACTTATAAAGACTTATTTGATAAACAATTGGAGAAAAATTAACTCGAGTCTTTGTACAGAATGTCGAACCAGGAGCTACAGTTTTATTCCTATGGACCAAAGAATATGCAAGCGCGAACGAAACAAACTGCTTTTCTTCATTGCACATCGTTTGAACGTCGTGAGCGTTCAAATGATTAAATTTGTATATCATTTATAAAGTAGATTTTATTTCCGTGTTTCTTTAAAAACTGTAATGTTTCAATTAATGGTGCATTGAATTATATATCTATATCTGTACACTCACAACCGTTCAAATACACAATAATATCAACATATTTAATATTGGACCATTATGAACAAAAAAAGTGCTTAATAAAAAAGATTTACACATCACAGAATATATCGACATGTTGCAACATTCTACTATTTAAAAAAATACGTATGCACAACTTTATCTTACAGTCAGTTTTTATTCAAAAGATAGAAACGAAGCACACTTTTCTTTGTGGTGTTAGTTACACGGAAAATTAAAAAGAAAAAAAAATATTAAAAATAATAAACCGGTTATTATTAGTAGCATTATGCGAGGAAGGAGACAATAGATATCACGCCACGACGCGTTTCTCAGAAATTTTATTTCTGTATTCCATGAAAAAGAGAAATCGTTTCACCATAATTCTCATATATTCCATTTCATTCAGTCATTATTTATATAAGATAAGGTATTACAGTAATTTGCTATGTACGAATTAATTTCAGCTACTTCCATATCAGATCTGAACTGAAGACTATTATTTAGAGACTTCCGGCCTCAGCTCTGATTTGAAAACAGCTTGTCTATATAAGTCCATATTAAATATATTTTACAATAATATTATCATTGTACATGAACAACGTACGCTCTACACCTTGCTTTGTATCGTTAACTAATCAATGCAACGAGTCGTATTACTCGATCCGAGTATAGGCTAAATTAAAACAACTACTATGATGGTACCTTCAGTACCATTAAATACGCTAATTATCAAGCATGTATTTACTCTGGTAATGAATGTGTAATGTACCACACACCATAACACTTTATCCTCGAATTAAAATGAAAAGTAACATGAACTCGTATGCGCTGATTAGAATAACGATCGACAGATAGGTGTCAATTTGTTAAAATAGACGAGGGGACTGGATTTGTAACCCCAATGTGTGCGCCGACCTGGTACCTGCTACAATAAAATTAATATTTTACAAAAAAGTCCTTGCTTTTAAAAATGTTATAACTACGTTATACAATTTAACACCCTTTACAATTCCATTTTTGTACCACTTAATAATATCGACATACTATATTGGTGTTTATAAAAAAGAAAACTGTATAATCATATTCTAATATAATGTATTATACTAGAATATAATGTATTATATTAAAATATAATACATTTGAATATAATACATATTTGATTAAAACAGACTGAGGATTCTCAGGAAACATGTATATGTCCGATTTTACGATTATAGATAATCACTTTCATATTCATTAACGATAACAATGTGTATCTTTGAAGTTATATTAAGGAAAAGGGTATAAAATCTATATTTTCTTATTTTCTTCTACTTTAAATTTTCGTTGGGTTAATGATCCAAGTAATCTTAAATATATCTCGAACAAATAATTACAGAAGAAAAGAATAAATGCTTACATGAAGCTGGTAAACAGGCGAAAGAAGGTTATTCCTTATTTTCTTCAGTAGTAGTAGCATTAGAAGGGTTTTGAGACTCTGAGGAAGATGAAGGTGGCGCTTCTGTTGTGGTATCTGTTGCATCTTGACTCGAATCCGAGCTATCCTTTATGTCCTCCTGTTTCTTGTCCTCGCTAACAGTAGAGCTCTTGGTATCTTCTGTAAAGTTTTCTGACTCCTCTGCTATCTTCTCCTCCTTGAAATTAGAATCAAGCGTCTTTTCAGCTGTTTCTTTATTTTCTGCTTTCGCAGAGCTTTTATCTTCACTATCCGTCAACTTTTCTGTATCATCTTTCTGTTCGTCAACATCCATTTTCATAGATTCCTCCTCAGAATGTTTTTCACTTTTATTGTTAGCTTCTTCGTCGGTGTTATTCTCATTATTTTTTTCTTGTCGTTTAGGACGCCCGCGTCCACGACCAGTGCCTTTCGACGATGTGTCCCTCTTTTCCCTTTTGGGTGGAGACGGTACAGCTGTTGATGAAGTTAGACCACGTGCTGAACTTCGAGTACGCCTCCTTCCCTCCACTTCTCCTACTACTGGATTCAAATCCTGTAATTAAAATGCAATCGCAATTAATCATTTTTCTAATCTTTTTATGATTATAAATTTTTTGAAACATATTGTGATTCTTAAAAGATAACTATGCAGCAAAACCTTAATGGTTAACTAAGATATACCTTCAATTACTAAATAGTAATATTTAATAAAAGTTAAGTATGTACATATTCAATATCTCCATAAAAATAATTTCTTATATGATAAGAATTTATGTAACAGAGTAAAATAAACAATGAAAATATATTGAAAATATCACCATTATGTGCAAATTAAGAATTACAATAATAATAAATAACGCGCGAACTGATTCAGAAAGTACGTATTGCTATTCATAATTGGCGGTCACTAAACGTGTTGGCGGAGCATCGTCCCCACCATAGAGCTGAAAGTATTCCCCTTCGCCCCTTCTACAGCCCTTCATATCCCCACTCTTGACGCCCTTCTGCTCACGTAGGCAAGCAGAGTCGACGAGGATAAACGCTAAATGGAGGGAAATAAGCAGGCGAAGGGGTGAAACCTTGGCCCCTCAGACCTTAAGAACGATTTCGGACTTTCGATAAGCCGACTCTTGCTGTATGATTTATTTGAAAAGAACATCAACGAATAGAGAAAAAGAAATAGCAACACACCTTTGTGAGACGTTCCCCCTCTAGGGCCATCCTTTCGAGTGTGGAAAGTCTTTTCGTGCCTCCTCGTTTATTTTTCGTTGCACTTGGTTTTTCTTCGCCCGAATGGTCCTGCAAATATTTCATCGGTACATTTTATTTACATTCGTTACATCAAAATATGCGGAACCTCGCACGACACGAAAGAAACTTAAAATGAATTGCGATCGTTTTAAGGATTATGTCGGTCTAAGAGAAAAACGTATAAACGTGATGATAATTACGTTCGCGATAAGATTATCAAGGACCGTTGAACTATACAGGGACAAGTACTACGTTTATTTAAGTTTCCCGCCATTTTGCTTAGTCGATATGTATTTCCATCGTCGTAAATTCAATGCTTTTGAAAGAGATCGCATTTCCGTAGAAAATCACAGAGTCCGCAATTTCAACAATAAAATTCATTTCCCGCCTTTTTGATACAATCCCAACTGCCGCTAACCAGCGACTCTCCTCGTCACGGGAGTTACAAATAAAAAACATCCACCATCTTTGGCAATGAAGGACAAACGGCGCAGCTTTGAAAAATCGCCGAGTTTGTGACCACGCGCAATAAAGCACCTCTGTCTTTTATCTACATGAATTCGTACCTCGCGTAATCACTTTCCAAATAACGTTTCTTCGTCGTTGCACGTATTATCGCATCGAATTTTCGAGAGAACAAGCGTCTCCTTACATTTGAGGGGAGCACACGCCGCCTTAGCATGAAAACTCGGCTTGATGAAGATGTTTCTTGTGCTTCCGACTGCTTACCTTTGACACATCCTCGATGTTGTTATCGTTCTTGCTCTCCGCCTTAATTTCGGACATTTCTTCGCGTTTGAATCACTCAAAAACACTGGAAAAACCACCGTTTCCCAACAAGAATTCGTGCTGAGCCCGGTCGCACTGTTTATACGATAAGCAAAGATGGCGGTTAGCGTGGGTCACGTGACACATCGTCAAACACAGAGCGGGAGTTCTGAGCGCCGCCTCGTGATTAATTCAGCAATTCAACACGTAGCGACGCAACGCGGACAAAACATTTTAAATTCGATCGTTTCATTTTTATTATCCTTTGGTATACTTAGTTAGTACCATAATTACCTAACATCCTTGACAATTCTTTCGTTAAGCCTCGTATCGATAAATTAATTTCCTGTATCGCTTACAACACAAACAATTATTACATTTTTTGTTTTTAGTAAAAATTAAAACCAAATACAAAACGCATCGCAAATATTGTATGCTTATAACATATTTTTTCACTTTGTTACTTACCTGTAATAATACAAAATGAGAATATTTTATTCCAATTGTTTTCAACTGTCATAATCGACGATTTAATAGACACGCAAATTGTTACGTCAATTGTAACAGTTCGCATATTAATTGATAATAATATTGATTATCGACGTAGGCCGGTATCAAAACAAAACGGACATTGACGTCCTTTTTACTTCGAGGTACAGCAAAAGTAAACGCGTACAATAGTTTAAAATTAGATGGTGTGTCAGTTTATCATAAATTGTAAAAGTAAACTTTTGTCGCTTCGACATGCGACAATTATATGCTGTGTAATTGAATTTTAGATATACCATGCAACTAAATCAATAAATTTATATGCTTCTATAAATACGTAACTATTTATCTTTCATATCCCAATTTAATGCGTGGGCATTCTTCTGAACCAAAATCTTGCTCTGAAATCGTCACTGCATGTTAAGAAAGCTGGCGCGGTAGGTGAATGAACAATCAATCTAACAGGACCATTGTGTCCCAATGATAGTAATTGTTTTCTCGATGCATTTCGAGAATTCCACGCACATAACGATGTTGTAGCTTCATCAGGAAACATTACATAATCTTCGGTATGATTAAAAATAGCTTGGGCTTTGTGCTCTTGTTTACCTATCAGAACATAATATTTAATTACAATAAGCGTAATCGATATAATAATTATATATAAGATATTATATGACTCTTAATATGCTTTGTGTTTTGATATTTTACCTGTAGTTCCAGCACCTGTGTATGCTATTAAACACCTACTAGTGGAAAGTTCCCATAATTTTATCAAAGAATCTTTTCCGGATGACAATAAATACTGAAACCCAGAATTAAAAATTATACTATTCCTTTCGAAATCCGAAAATGTAAAAAACACATTCCTTAAGCATCACAAACCTTTCCGTTTCTTGTGAATGTTACTGAACATACTTCGTAACCATCGTGTGCTTTCACAAAAGTGTTTATACACCGATTCGATACACCATCCCATAGTTTAATACTTCCATCTTTACCGGCCGATGCGTAAGTTTTTGCATCTGGGGAATACTTTATACTAGTTATTCCAGCAGTATGTTGATGACTTGGTATACTACAGACAAAGCACTGTGCTGTGTTAACATCATATAGTCTTACAACTGGATGGTTTGTTCCAACAACCAGAAAATCACCAGTTGGATGGAAAGATAAACAACGTATTTGATCTGCATCTGTAATAGTTCTAAATGCCTTCTTAACGCTAGCTTTACTGAAATCAAACAGCTTAATGGAAAAGTCTCTGCTTCCTGACACCAGGATAGGTTCCCTCGGATGAAATTCTAAACACGTCACTTCCTCCAAATGATCATACAACGTTCTTATAACTGGATGTCCACCGGTTTGATCTCCGGGTGCCATTTCATCGGGTGCAGATTTAGCCAGCATTCTGTCTACGTCCAAAATTTTTATGGATGCATCCACTGATCCTGTGGCTATTAACTGACCATCTGCTGAAAATGCTCCAGCTCTGCAGTTTCCTTTGTGTGAGGTAACATAGGCAGTTTCGTATTGAGCTGGCTCTGGAGCTTGAGTCTGAGCTTCTGTTTCAAATTCTAAATCGAGGCCAGGTCCCAAAGTATTATCAAACGTAGAAGCAAACGTGGATAAATTACTTGTATCTTTTTTAGAACGGTCAGGTTCATGGGCTAATCCAATTAGCATTAAATGAAGCAAACGATCGGATGGAGGACATGGAGGTTCAGCTTGAATTATATTCGATAATTGCACAGCCAAAGTTTGGTGTCCATCGTAAAATAATTGACTAAAATGTGTATTATAAATTATCAACAAGCTCTAATTGTTATAAAATTAGATAACCATACTTTTAGTTACATTAATCTTACATAAATATCAATAATACAAGAAATCATTCAATTATTTTTAACGTATAAAGAGTAATTAGCATACATGTTGAAAAAAAGAAATACGTAACCTGATCATAAGTCTATAAAGCAATTCTCTGCTTTTTATAATATTCTTTGGATCCACTTCAGGTTCCTTCATTGCGTCCAAATTTTGTATTTCACGCTCAACTAAAATATGTTTCTTCTTTCCGGTGGAATGCACTAAATCGTTGTCAAAACGCCCATCAATCGATGTCTTTTACTTTCGAGGTTATATTTTATTTTTCGGAGTGACTGAATGACTTCATGCTCGCAATTTAATTTCTACATATTAATTCAATTGGTTTTCTGTTTAATCAAAAGCGAATCTCTGCGAATTGGAATAATTTGATGCGCGTAAAGAATTAACAGAAAGCAGTATGCAGATACTGTCAGAATGGCCGATGTGCACGAACGTTCCGAGTTGAGAAAAAGTTTTTCAAACGAAAGGAACGTACTTAAAGCGAAACACAAAAAATTTTTATCTCGTAATTATATTGTTAAGAAACGACAACCTTTTGGTTTAAGAAAACAAAGTGGTAAAGATATACTTGTAACTAATAAAACAAACTTTAAGGTAATTATTATGTCAAAATTATAACCTTCTCTTATGTTATTGTTAATAATTCTAATATTGACATTTAATTTCTTGATCATTTTTTTGCAATTCTTAATCAGCCTATTCGTTTATTGAAACTCATAAATTTTTAATCAAATTGTACTTTTATATTTATGTACAGATTTATTTATCAAACAAATCCGTAGAATACATACTGTTGCAGTGTGAAATATTAATATAATATGTACAGTTTTTGGATTAACTAATTTTATCATATCTTTTATAATTAGGCTCAATTAAAGAAATGTGAAAGACTTCTTGATAACGATAATCCTGAAATATTTATTCATGGTCTTGGAGCTGCTATACACAGAGCATGTAATTTGGCTCTACAATTGAGAGAGATTCATTATAATGGAGTAGAATTGGACATCAAGACTTCTACTGCATCTATTATTGGTACATAATTATTAAGGAGATCTAAGATGATAAAGGAACATTTTCCTATTTAAATTTACCAAGTGAAATTCAAATATTTATCTCGAAAGATTTTCAAAATCTAATTTGATTCAGCTATCTAGAATCCACATATAATGATGATAATAATAATAATCTATATTCATTACAGATGATTTTGAACCTCTTGATGATGAGGGTGACTATGAAACCATTAATAGGAACAACTCGGCTGTACATATACGTGTCTTTCGAAAATTTTTAATAGGTAGTCTTAAACACCAAGAATAAAACAACTTCACAAAGGATTATGGAAGTTTTTTGGAAATATTCTACTATATAATAAAGAAAATCATTTACAACATAATAAATATTCAAATAAAAATAAATTAATGATTGTGCCAGATTACCTTAAAATGATATTTTCTTTGAATGAATTGGTACATTGGCTGGGTTTAACAACTTTTGAAATATGGATAAATTTAGTTTCGTTAACGGTTTTCACAGTGTTATTAGCTCTTAAAGTAGATGATAATTATTTTTTGGGTCATTCAGGATGGTGGATCGTGTTTTCGCCACTTTTTGTAGCAGATGGTCTAAACACTTACTTTTGTGCAATTATATTTATACGAATGCGCATGGGAGGAATGCTGAAGGATGCTCTCCTGAGAGGATTATGGAGTCTCATATCGCTGCTTTTAATATTTGTTTTTAAATATCTTTTGTGCAAAAAATTATCAGGACAAAGTACTCTAGAATATTCAGAAGTTTTGAGTCCAATATTTATTCTTCTACAATTAATAGCAGTTAGAGCATGCCAACTTCTTGATTCATAAAAATTTCATTACTAAAGTCTGTTATAGAATTTCCATATTTAATTTATATAGGGAAACGTATAAAAACTTTAGAAATATAAAACCGAAGTATATAGACATATTAGTTTTTTAAAGATTTAAACGTTTCATTTGTTTTTGTAATAATATAAACATTACAACGAATATGTTTCCTGTTCTATTATTTGTACAATAATGAAGCATTATTAAGTACATATTTAAAATTAAAAAAACTGAAATGTAAACTTATAACAATAAAAAACTTTGTTTATTATGTTACTATATAATTTTTGACTAGCATTTAAGCTCATTTGATCTCCGTGTACTTCAAAACATTCGGAATGTTATAATAAAGTAACTGTTTATTATAGTTATAGAAATGGAAATCGCTACACTACAATATATGTGACAATAACCACACTAGGACGATTTAACGTCATAAATAAAGATAATTTTATATTTTATTCAAACTAAAAGAGTTTACTTTTGATACTGCTGAATATTTGCTATATAAGTATTACTTCTTTTAGCAATTATATTAATTTATTTTTTCATTTACTTTTTATATTGTATAGTGTCTGAAATATAAAAAGTCCAATCCAAAGATTTTCGGATTTACAAACTATTTAAATTTTGAAATACAAAATTCACAAATTACATCGTTTGTGATAATGACACTTAACATTCAGCAGCTTGCTTACATTTATTGAATTTTTTTTTAAATGCTCATTACAGATTCCGATGAAAAAGAAAGTCACTATTTTCTTCACAGTTTTGAACAACTGATTCGAGCAAAACAACTACATTATACAACTAACTATATGTATAATCCTAATTTCTCAAAGCAATTCAAATTGTTTGGTCCAATTTTTAAAAAGTTATACAGTTTCAAAGGATGTTAGAATATTTGTGTTATATGTGGGATTATGTAGTTGTAAAAACAGACGTAATATGTTGCATGAAGCAAAAACAGAATATTAAAAGAGCGCAGATGAGACGTAAATAGTAAAATGATTGAGTATGGCTATGTACCGAGGTAATAATAAACGATAAAACTGAATTAATTTGATATATTTAGCAATGCTCTACTTAAATTCTAAAGATAAACAATTGACAGGCGTAGAGCTTAGGATGGTCTGAACTCTCCCTCCAACCCTCGATGTGTAAAATCAATATTTCTAACAGAAGGGTAAGAGAAAGAGACAAGGATAACCGGGAGTAGGGGAAGGGGTGCGAGTACAACTACTCTATAAGCAAAGCCTGTTGCTGCTGTCACATTTCAAACTTCGTTGTTGCGATAAGTTGCTCCTTTGAATTGGAAAACTTGCATTCTCTCTGTTATTACGATTTAAAAATCAGAACTGAAGTTAGTGATGTGTTGTGAATATCAATCCAGAGATTATGGATCCGGTGACTAACTGGACTGATGGTCAGTTGTTCCTTATGTTATCATTTATTTTGCAGTATTAATACATGAAATAATTTTATATCTTTATTCAAAACATCATACATGAACATGTAATTTAACATTAAATATTATTATAAAATTTATAATGTAACAAGATATAATAAAAGAAAGGAATTTACTTTATTGTTGTGTCATATCACTTTATCTAGGTCTTATAATTAGTTAGTATTTGCTTAAATATTTATTTGTCTATGTGTATCAAGTTTTGATAATTGCTTTATTTCATATTATTATTTTCTTCTAGTTTCAATATTAAACATAACATCAATATTTCAAGCATGGTACTTTCTTTATACTTTGAATAAGGAGCTGAAATACACATTATAATTCATGTTGTATCAATAGGTACAAATGTTACCTTGCCCACACTAATATCTGGACAAAACTGTGGTTACAATTCAACTGCATCATCTTCATTATTGACCACAACTCCAATATTGGTATCAATAAATCAAGAGTTAAAATGGATTTTTCTTTTACATACATATGGCTTTGCCTGTTTGTTCTTTGTACTTGCATTTTATACATTTCTATCTATTCTACATTTAAGGTATGTATGTAGTAATTAATATCATATTTTAAAGATGTAAAGCACATACAAATTTTGATGGATTTTTCAGATCTCTTATATCTAGCCAGCCTTTTATGTCTACAATTAATATGTTTTTGTGTATACTTGGAGCATCAAGAGCAATTTGCCTCTTCATAGATCCATACAATCTTAAAGATATCATGCCCAAAATTATTGGATCTGTGATATGGGACATTGGATTTCCTTGTGTCATGTCTGCTTTCAGTCTTATACAATTGGCTCTTTTGCAGTTGACTCAGGTAATTTAAACTATATACATAATCTTGATATTGTAAAAGAAAAATGAAAATCATCTAATATTTCATTCAATCAAATTTTAGCTTAAATTTGGACCAGAAAAAATACAGAAAGAATCTTGCCTCAGTTTAGTTATAACGGCACACTTCTTTTCTGTGATTGCTAGTGACATTGTTCTTACTTCTCATAACTGTTACATGGTAAAATATGTGGTCCAAACAGTGTTCCTTATTTGGAGTATTCTTTTATATTTGATATTTCTACATGCAGGATATAAAATATTTAATTTACTACAAACTGTACCAAGTAGTATGTTGCTGAGAGACAATTCAAATATACATCACAAAGGTTTATTTATACATATCAGTTTTATTGTAGATAAAGCTACATATTTATTTAGAAATTTTGTGTAGCTGACCTACGAATAACTGTTTAGTCAGTATCATTAATAATACTAAATACCATTTTAGGCATTATGCAACTAGCTATGTTAGCACCCTATAATAACTTAGCATCATCCGTGGCTGCTGCTTTAGTACCTACTTTGCTCAATTCTAAAGTTAAAGATATAGAAGAAACTGATCCTCCAACTTTTACAGTGGATTCAAACAAAACTGCATCAGGTAACAGTTAGAATAAAAATATAGGCATAAATATGAAATTTTTTTAAACTTTTACTCTTAATATTGTTACAGACGGAGTTAAAACAACAACAAGAAAAGAACAAACTGAAAGAGACACTAACAAGTCTCCTTGTAAAAGTAAATTACAGGACGAGAAAGTAGTTCCTGCGTCAACAGTTCCAGAAGTGTATGTTAGACCTCCAACCCCTACACCATCGACGATTAATGAACCTATAATAACAGTAACAAGCCCAAGTCGTAGAAGCTCCGTAGCCAGTAGACGGAGCAGCGATGCATCTAAATCTTCTCGAAGAAATTCAGAATGCAGCGTGAGATTTGTAAACGAAGAAGATGGCTTTTCATCAGGATATCGACGCAACTCCGATTTCAGTCCGAAACATTCGCCCGAAATCAATAGAAGACGATCTCCAGGTAGAATGGCTAGAAGATATTCCGAAAACGTTACACCGTTAGGAAGCGTTAAAGATTTAAGACGATGTTCTGATTTTTCACACGAAAAGAACCGAAGTTCTCAATTTGCTGCTAAATTAAAAAGAAACAGCGATTTTGGAAACAGGACACCGAGACGAATGTTACCTCCGAATGAGCATTCAAAATTACCAAAAGTTATGGATTTAAGTCCTTCAGGTAGATTCAAATTTGCACAAAATTATAAACTAAAATACGTATATCTAAATATACGTGTAATATCGTTTATAATTTATTTCTTTATTACGCTTTAGGTTCAAGACGAAATTCGGATATTAGCGGTTTTACTCCAAGAATTGAATTACGTAGAAGTTCAGATATCTCTTTCCGAGACAATTCGAAACTTGGCCAGATAAAATCATTGGATCTAAATCGTCGAAGTAGTGATATAAGTATCCGAACTTTAAGTAGGAGTCCCACTCATGGGCGGAGCATAGTTCCTGAAAAAATGGAAATACAAGAAAAATCGGAATCTGATTCGGATCAACCTGATTGTAGTGAAAAAGCGGCTTTAATGACAGAAAAGAATAATGATAAAGATATAGATAATGATGATGGGAAAAGTCGAAAGAAAAATTTGTCCTGGAAAAATGAAAAAGAGAAAGAGAACGTCGAAGATATAACAGTCGAGGCGAATTTACTTCCAGAGAATACTACGTCTGAAGGAAAAATGGCGGTACTTTTACACAGTTTGTTCATCATTTTTTATTTGATTGGAACGTTCTTGAATTACTATGCATTTAAACATTTATTTTCAGGCCGGTGATTTTACACTCCACTCAATACTGAATCATATTGCATACGTAAATAGAACAAAATCTGATACACCTCTACATATATTAGAAGCAAATACCGCAGCCATTAGAAGGTCGCAAATTCGAAAAGTATTGAATATTAATTATGCAATTGCAATCTTTGGCATTATTTTGTGTGTTACAGAGATAGCACGCATTTTTCGACCACACGGTAATGTTATATTCCTGCTACGATCATTGTTTGAATTTCTAAATAAAAATGTAATATCGAAATTAAGTAAAGTAACAATTTTGTAACAAAATGGATCAGATCTAATAATTAATATTAATACAGTGTGCTATAAAAAATTCTATTTAGTGTAACATTATTGGGAAAAAAAATAACTTTTATCTTCAAATTTTTAGGGCTTATAGCTGAAACTGTAACATGTAATGCTATGACCATTATCATAAAATATCCTAAACCGTGGCCCTGGTTTATGCATCAAACTGTTTGTAGAAGTTTAGAATTGATAATGGGATGGGCAATGGCAAGTATTACTAAACAACCATCGGTTCGTCCACGACATCAGTATCTGAGTGGTTATCCTAATTGTAATACATGTGGTAACAATCCTTACATATAAAGCAATATATTTTTAAATCTATATAGATCCAAAGAATTGATATGCTAAAACGAATATTTTTGAAACTTTATACTTTGCTTGTGCGTTTATGTTTTAAAAGACATAAAAGTATATTTAGAATATTTTTTTATAATTCTGAATATTTTTGTACATCAGTATTAATATTTAAAAAATTATGTTTCATGATAGTGTTTTCTAAAAGAGAAAAGAAAATTAAAAATATGATTCCTATCTCTATTGCTATTAACAATTTCAGGTAATTTTTATTTTGTTGCATTACATACAACAACTTTGGTCTCTTAATCATAATAAATGATGAATATAATAAATTAATAATACAAAGGAATCTGATAAGTAAAATGTTTAAGTAAATATAGCAATAGATCAGTATATTGTTCCAAAGAAGAACAGTGTGTTCTATCTTATACATACAAAAATACATATATCAAATTTTTAAAAAAAACTTTACACAAGAAATGTTCTTCTAAAGAATATATTTTGATTGAAAAATATTTCTATTTTTACAGTAGATTAGTTTAAAAAAATTATTTTGATAATATTTAATGTTTCTGTTTCTTCGTCAAGTCCTTATGAGAAATATGTTAAATCAAATATAACATGTTTTCATATTATAATAAAATAATGAATCTGTTTAAAAAAATACTACTGTTTCCTAAGGAAGACCTTGAATTATGCATATGTATAAAACAAAAAGTATTATAGTAGATAAATCACTTATAAATAAGTTTTTACTCTGTGTCTACTGCACCAAATGATAATTAGTAGAAATAATGTCAGTTCAAGTTTGAAGTGCCCTACTATCAAATGTTCAACAAGAACTCTTTATAACTAATGTGTTATCAATCTACCTGCAAATGCAAATTGTAACAGTGTTGTGATCCTACATGTGATACATAATTTATGTGTAGAGTAGAAGACCATTTTACGCTTAAGTAAGAGTTTAATAACATAATACTTTTTACGAGAAAAGATACTGGTAAATACGTATTATTTTTTTCTGTTTCTTCGAATTACTACAAAATATAATTTTTCAATATATTCATTAAATATTTTTTCATTTAAGTCTTTCTGTCATTTATCGTTTTTTATTTAACCGTCAACTAATATAATTCTGTGTACTTTTTGCCTAGTGGTACTTTATTAATGCATTTTATTGTAAATACTTTTTAGCATTCTTACTTCATTATGTTTAGAAAATAACTGCACCACCGACTATGCCTATTTTTTAAATAAATAAGAATACAATATGCCATCTCTTTATATTAATAGAATGAGATGATTTTTGTTTAATATTATAAATATGAACTTGTTGCGTTTATTTGTATAATACAAATTTATAATTGATGTTTACATTTGAATAATTTAATATTATTCGATTTAATCATTAGTCGCATACTCAGTTGAAATAATGTGCAAAATAAGCAAAAAATATCTTACATAAGCATGAAAGGTCTTACTATTTGTCTGAAAAATATATTAGATTTTAGTACATACATAGTAACATATTATCAATGTTCAATGTGCCAAATACTTGTGTTACCTACATTAAATGTTTATAAAAATTGACTTGTGTGACTTATAAAATTATTAATATACACCAATATTTATATACAATTCTATGTATAATATTTAATGATATTATTTTCATTGAACCGATACTGTTCAAGGGAACAGTGTACAATAAAATACTATTTTTATTCACAAATATTGGGTTCTTCTTCTTCTTCTTCTTCTTATTATTATTATTATTATTATTATTATTACTACTATTATACACTACCCGTATCATTTTTTGTAAAATTGGATAAAACTATAATTTAATAAAATCTAAAGTAGTTTATCCAAATATTACTCTTTGTGAATTCCTTTGTTAATTTTATGGAATGTAACAAACATGTACATACAACCATGAACATTAATAAACCAAAGCTGACTTTTTTTATTTAATAAGTAGAGGTATTATATTATATGATTGAAATAAAATCATTCCATCTCCGTTAAATTTTCATTCTTATAATTTCACAATTTTTATACAACTTCAATGTACTAATATAGTAAGGATCATTTACATAACTTGTGTGTAATGTCAGACTAGAATCCCCACTTTACAGGGACTCTTAAAACGTTTAAGTATTCGGTTGCAATTCATATTTTTCTAATTGTGATATTAATTGTATCATTCACGTTACTTACACTGTACATGACATAAAGAATTATCTTAACCATGATAATCGAAGTAATCTATTTCTGGTTCAGCTGACTTCACGGTGGACTGTATTTCTGGTTTTTGACTTCTTTGTGTAGGCAGTGATAATATTGTTCTAATAAATAAAATTTTGAAATAAACATATGGATGGTTTGTACGTTTGTAAATATTATTGAGAATTGTATGTCGGAAAAGTACTTACTTTACCGGTCCATCAGTTTTTAATGTATTCAGCATTGGACCTGGAACTTTTCTCTGCCCGTTTTCTCGTTGTACAATTTCTAGTAAACTGTAGCTTGGTAACCAACACTATAATGAATTTAAATATTTAAATGTAAAATAAATCATTTAATTAAAAGCTATAAAAAGAAACAAAATATTACCTTATCTTTTACAGCAGTAGCAACAACATTTCTTTTCGGTTCTTGATCATATGCCTGACTTTCACAACCAAAATGTTCACAAGACTCATGAACAAAATGACGCTTATCTTTGTTCATACAATCAAAAGAGTAACTACGAGATTTCTGTTTGGAAATTTTTGCTAGTTGAACTAACTCCGTTAATTTATCATGAACCATTTGACAAAACTGTGGATTTTTCTTAGCCCACTGTTTCATGAAATCGCTATATTTAGGCATTAATTTTCCGCTTAAATCTGGATTAGCAATCTGCAAACCTAGTGTCAACCTTCTATTACGTTCTATTATTTTACATTCATCATTGCATTCTAAAGTTTTCAACTGATTTTGTTTCTTTGCTCCTTGACCAAAAACTTGTTCCAAATTAATAGAATGACCTAGTTGCATATCAGTCATTTTACTAGCTAATATACTGCTTGCTATTCTCTGATATTCTGTAGAATTTTCTGCACACACGCGAGACATAGATCTATGTCCACATTGACATGTTACCTATGTATAATGGTCATTAGTGGTTAGAAAAATCACACACTGGAATACATCAATAATACAATTATTTTTCAAAAAAATCTGTAAAAAGACAATTACCTTCACCATTTCCTTACACGGAGTGTCTGGACATTTACCCTCGTGACATGGAGCTGCACAAATATGACCACACATTTCCCTAGGATTAGTGCAAGGTTGTGAGCATTGTTGTCCTGGTTTTTCACATGGACCAGAATGACAGATACTAATACATTTATGTCGACCGCACGATATAGGTTTATTACATGGTAAACCACAAGAAATTTCAGTCACATAACACGGAACAGCTTTTCGAAGTTCATGTTTACCATGGCACCATCTCTGAGTAAGAACAGTGCAAGGAGGACATGTTGGTTCACTGTGACAATTATGTAGTACTTCATGTCCACAAGAGTGCTGACGCGAGCATGGCCTTTCACAAGTAGGTCTTCTTGTACCACAAGGGACAGGAGGATATATTACAGCAGCTCCACATTCACAATATAATTCATCAAAACTACTATGCCAACAAGACTGACATCTTCCTATGGTAACAACAATATAAATTAGTCCATTAATTTTATTATTATTATTTATTATTTTATTTCCACTTTATTACGAGTGTCAATTTCAAAATGTTACTATATTTAATATAATAAAATACCTTTATGACAACTTTGTTCACATTTATGTCTACCGCAACTTAAAGTTTTGGAACACACCAATGGACAAACATGTTCTATTTCTATGCAACATAACTGATTACATTTATGCTTGCCACAAGATCTTTTCTTTGTACATCTTTTTTCACACCGAGCATCATCTGCTTTTGATGTTAAATCTTTGCAAGCTATTTCTCTGTCCATATTTCCGCAACGACATTTGACATCGGTAGTTAAATCGCAAGCAGGACAATCTCTTTGATGACATTTTGCTTTACAAGTATGAGGATTACCTATAAACAATGAATTACATTTTCATCTGTAGTTATATCTTCGTTAAACAATTGTTATGTCTTCACTTTAAAATACTCACTAGGTTGTCCACACTTTAGTTTTTTGGAACATACTTTATCACAAACTGGAACTGGATCTAAACAACTTTCTCTCTTTTCTATTAACGACGTTTGTCCGCAACAACAAGTTGTAATTCTCTCCGGGGTTAAAGAACAAGACTCGCAAGCATCAGCATGGCATAACTTTGTACAAGTATGATTACCACATTCTAATAATTTATTACAAGTAGTTTGACAAGAATAAGTAAGAGAAATATTACTCTGACACGTTACTTCTCTGCTATTTTTACCACAATAACATTCTATAAATAAATGTATAGCATATGTTTATAACTATGGTTAAATATATTATAAATGTATTCAAGTTACATACTTTGCATTATTGTTTTTTCACAATTTCCACATTCTCCATGATGACATTGCCTTTCGCATTTGTGCTCACCACAATTTAAGTACTTATCGCATGTAGAATCACATAATAATAATTTGTGGGCACTGCACTGCACCGTTTGTGATGTTTTACCGCAACCACAATATTTTGTTACCATTGCTGTGCATTGTGGACAAGACCCTGGATGGCACAAAAGAGTACACTTATGCGTACAATTTTTTGATAGTACTCTACCGCAAACTTCACCGCAAGAATGCGCAACATCTCTACGATTCCATTCAGGTGCTTTTGTCTTGCCACAAAAACAGAAACAGTTTTCAGGAATTGTTGTGCTCATATTTTGACACGCTGGGCATCTCCAACCATTTTCTAAAAAAATGTACAAATATCATTTTTAATACATTCCAAACATTATAATACTTAAATTATATCATATATTTTGAAAGCTTTTACTTACCCACTTGCGACGATTTTGCCCATTTCTTGATACATTTTAAATGTAAAACATGAAAGCAATTAGAACATGACCAAATATAATCATTTTGTTTAATGTATTCACAACACACTAAACATTCCAATTGTCCTCTACTTAGTTGATCCGCTAATCTCTCTCTTTGATTTGCATCGTCATCTATATGATTATAAAATAATGAAATTATAATATCATTATAGAAGAGTAAAATCATAGAAATTTCTTCTTACATACGCACCAACAAGAGATTTTTTAGTTTTTCCCCATTTTTGAATACTATTCCTTTCACTATTTTCCCTTTTATTGCTCCAATGTTCATTTCCTTTCTCATTATTTTCAAAGGCGTAACTTTTGTTTCTGTCTTTTTCTCTAAATATCTCATTTTTGTTTTCTTTATTGTACTCTTTTAACTCGTTGTATCCTTGATAATTATACTTTTTTTGCTGTATTTCCTTTGCTTCAAATCCAATTTCCTTCTCATGACATTCTTTATGTTCATTATGTTCTCCATTGCTACACGTTTGCTCCTTAAATTTCTGGTCTTTACTGTAATTTTCTCTATTATATCCTTGATAATTTCGGTTTTTTTCTTTAAAGCTGCTTTCCTCCCTGTTATATTGAACATTATATGAATATTTCTTTGTAGTTCTACGATTATTATGATACTGTTTTGACCTAGAATTATAATAAGCAGATTCCTTAATCTGATTATTATATTGCTTCGTATCACTTTCTTGTACATTTTCATTTCTCTCAATAGATGTCTGTTCATCACTGCTTCTGTTTAATGTTTGTTTATCATTATTCACATTTGTTTCCATATTTAAAGATAATTCTCTTTCATTTAAATTTGTTGTAGAAAAGTCATCACTCCTACAACTACCATTATCATTCATTGTTTCTTTATCTAGTATAGCTTCATTTATGTTTTTTATATCTATTTGTGGTTTTTTCGAGTAATATTTATTAGTAACATACTTATTACCTTGAAATTTATGAGGAGTTTTCCTTTGTTGTTGAGAGGAATTTTTAAAGGAATTTCGCTTATAAAATTGATCTTGTTGTCCTTCTCTAGGTTTATAATTTGAATTCTTTTTAGTATTATATTTTCTTTCAAGCCTGCTAGTATTATAAAATGCTTGTTTATTTAATGTTTCATTATTATTTTTTGCAGAAGAATCCATAGTACTAACAGATTTTGTATGTGGTAATTCACATCTTTTATCATTCAATTCTACATTATTTGGCACAAACTCTTCAGCCATAACGTGAAGATTTGAATTACTAGGTTTTTTCATTTTTTCCGAAGAATTGCGTTTAATTTTGGTTATTCCTGAAGTATAATCATCCTTCCGACAATGGTCAGATGGAAAATTTCTTTGAGAATTTGTAAAACACTTTGTATTGTTTGGTATTTGAGCATTATCCACTATGCCCATTGCATGTTTTTGATAAAGGTTGGTCACAGATGGGATTTGCCAACCATCAGTATTCATATGATAAGAAGTATTTGGTCCATTGGGCTCATATAAAGGTTCATTTTGCACATAATATTCATGATTAGATTGTAAATATTCATTATTTACATTGTTGGGGAAAAATGTCCATGTTCTTGTTGCAGAACCAGCAACATTTTGATTAAAATATGTGTAATAATTTTGGTCATCTGGTTTAGAATCCGAACCATCCCATGTGGCCATTATTTTTCCAGCTTCAAACAGTTTTTAGAAAACAAGGCGTGTTTTTCCGTTATAATTTGCAACAATAACAAAAGAACAATCGTATTTATAATTGTCGCACAATGTACTATCCTATTAATACAAAATCGAATTTGAAATACAGTTAACCTGTTTCTTTATGAATTCTAATGGTACTTTCCTCTTCAGTTTCTTCAATGCAAATCTTTCATTACTCTTTCTACAGTAAAAGATATGAAAGTTCTTAAATTATACAGAAAATATGAAATGAAATTGTTTTTGAGATACAAAAGGTACAAGGTACGATTTTTTATCAGAATCTTATCAATCGCGAATCAAAAACTCTCTTCACTCTTTTTCCTAATCAAAGGTATATTTTAGCAATTCATAAAATCGTTAGAAATAATTAAGAAATTCAAGTAAATATGCTATCAACGTTATACTACAACTACACAACCGAGATGGGCACTTTAAATTGTAATGGAAATAAATTTGAAAGAAAATAAAAAAAGAATACGATCAATGTGCTCAAACATACGCGGAATCATACTCATGAAGAGAAATTTGTTCATATACTTACGAAGAGGAAACTTTTCAATCTCGTTGGATGTTAAGTATGGGACAGAATGGGACAGTATGGGACTAGATTAATTTTTTGTTTCTTGAATAGATGGCACTACGTTTAACTTACTGTGGCATGATTGCACCGCTCGGACGAGATACAAATACAGGGTCATCCACGTAAGTCCGCACCCAGAAATGGCAATAGTATCGCAAACATAAATGCAACTATATTCAAATGTTCGCCTTGCCTGAATTACCCCTTTTTCAATCACGTTCTTTTTCTTTAACATCGAACGATGCAATAATCCTACGTATCTACCCAATCACTTTAACATTATTGTTACTTTTACCATCTAAGACCTATCTTATGTTTCAATTTCGCGGACAAGGCGAATGTTTGAACACAGATGCATTTAGCTTGAGGCACTGCTGCCATTTCGATTGTTGCAACTTCACGATCCAAACTTATGTGCTTATCATGTTACACGTATTGTACCGTATTTAACCTAATTGTAATCTAACTCGCGAAAAAGGAAAGATATTCAAAAAATCTATCTCGTTCTTATAAGATATTTACATACTGGCGGCACGCTTATACGTACTTATGTTAGATTCAGTTTACTACGATATAATATAGATAGAAAGGACAATAATAAGAAGAAGGATAGGTATCCGAAATGTTTTCCATTTCGCACACATCACTGTTGCCTTTTCTTCTTCGTACAGGAGTTCTTCCGTAGATGGCGTTTAAAAGCTTCATCTAACCTATTTTAACCGTTCTTAGGCGCTTTTTCCAAAGTGAAAAATTGCAACGTTATTTTAGCAGTATTTGCAAATATTCATTAAATTTGTCTATGTACGTTCGTGTTCATAGTATTGTAAACAATTGTGAGAAATTATATACGGTACAACAATAAGATGTTTCTCTTGAAAATTGTTTGATGCTATATGCATGAAGTTGTTTTATTTACATTTTATTGTAAAAGGTACTATTTATATTCTAATATATGCCTAATGTATTATTATATCTGCATATATTATTAATTTTACATTTCAATTGGTATTTGTTCAGCATGAATATATATAAAAGTCGCTTTTTCACTTTTTATATAGCACGTCATGGCAACTGAAGAAGGAAATCGTAATATAACGCTACAGTCTTTGGATGATAGCAGTCAATCTGTAACTAGTACATCGCAGCATGCAGGAAACAGCAGGGAATCAACTACTACCAGACCTCAAGAGCAAAGTAGCCGACAAAATAATCTCCAAAGAATACAACAAAGGAAACAACAAATGCTCAACTTGCCACAAATGAAAAAGATATTAAAAATTGCAACATATAGCGCATGCAAAGTTGAAGATTGCAAGTGTATCGGGTGGAAAAATTCTCAGTTGTTAACTAAATCTCCAAAAAATGAATCGCTGCAGCCTATTATAAATTTTTTTGATCCTTGTAAAACTTGTACCCATGTTTTAGAAAATCATGTTTCGCATTTGACTAATCAGTCAGAAGAAGAAATTAATAAATTATTATGCATGGTTATAGATGCTGACAATATATTTTTAGGATTACAAAAAGAAGAAGATCCTGATACAAAAAAGGTTTATTTCTATTTATACAAACTCTTAAGAAAATGTATACAGTCTATGAGTAAACCTACAATAGAAGGTCCTTTAGGACAACCACCTTTTGAAAGACCTAGTATAGCTAAAGCAGTAATGAATTTTGTTGCGTACAAGTATGGTCATTTGCCACAAAGGGACATGCAAGCAATGTGTGATATGGCAAAGATGTTCTTACATTGCTTGAATCATTGGAATTTTGATCCACTTAGTGCAAGAAGAGGTACAATCAGTCCAGAGGAAGCTCCTGCATATAAAATCAATCATACTCGATGGCTAGTATTCTGCCATATACCAGCATTTTGTGATTCTCTACCTCATTATGATACGTCTTTGGTTTTTGGACGAACTTTTGTTCAAGCTGTTTTTAAACCAGTTTCTAGACAATTATTAGACAAATGTCACAGTGAACGAGATAAATTAGCACCAGAAAAAAGAGTAATAGTCTTAACACATTTCCCTAAGTATGTATAAAATTCTATAACTTTTATTCTTTATATTACGCTGTTAATTAATAAATAAAATTTCTGTTTGATTTAAGATTTCTCTCTATGTTGGAAGCAGAGATTTATGCAGATAATTCACCAATTTGGGATCCTGACTTCAAACAAGTACCTCTTACCTATTTACAAACTGCGTTAGAATCAAAAGCAAATCAAGGAAGAAAAACAGGCGAATTTGAAAAAGTCATGGTTCCACCAAACGATAAAGATAACTATACAACAATTAATATCAGTCCTGGTATGAAAAAAATTCATGAGAAGAGATCATATTCCGAGGGACGTACAGAGGTAAAAAGAAGGAAGAACGAAGAGATGTTTGAAGATTTGCCAGAAGAAACTGTTGCTGAAATTGTGGCAACTATTAATGACCCTAATTACATGTGTGGACCTGATGCAGTATTTCCGCCTAATGTTCCAAGAGATGAAACTGCTAAGATCGAAGAAAGTAGAAAAATTATAGAATTTCATGTTGTCGGAAATAGTTTAACGCAGCCGGTTTCTAAACAGACAATGCTTTGGCTAATTGGTTTACATAACGTATTTAGCCATCAGTTACCAAGAATGCCAAAAGAATATATATCTCAATTAGTTTTCGATCCGTAAGTACAATAAATCATAGTCGAAAATTCATTTATTTGTTAAAATTATTCGTTACTTGCAAGAATGTTTCGCTTATAGAAAGCATAAAACTTTGGCTCTAATAAAAGATGGACGACCAATTGGTGGTATTTGTTTTCGAATGTTTCCAACTCAAGGTTTTACAGAGATAGTATTTTGCGCCGTTACGAGTCAAGAACAAGTTAAAGGCTATGGCACACATTTAATGAACATGCTCAAAGATTATCACATAAAAAACAACATATTACATTTCCTGACGTTCGCGGATGAATTTGCAATTGGATATTTTAAGAAACAAGGTTTCAGTAAAGACATTAAGTTACCTCGATCAATGTATCAAGGATATATTAAAGATTACGAAGGCGCGACTTTAATGCATTGCGAATTAAATGCAAAGATTGTATACACCGAATTTACAGCGGTTATACGAAAACAGAAGGAAATTATCAAAAAGTTGATTCATCAAAGACAGCAAGAAATACAAAAAGTTCATCCTGGTTTAACGTGTTTCAAAGAAGGTGTCAGGGGTATTCCAGTAGAATCTATTCCTGGTATTCGTGAAACTGGTTGGAAAAGTTATGCTCAAACGAGAACAAGAGGTGTAGCTAAAGGGACTCAAGGGCCGGAACCAATGGAAGCATGTTTAGACATCACTGATTCTCTATACAACGCTTTAAAAAATGTTTTAAATAGCGTGAAGAATCACAGTACAGCATGGCCGTTTTTAACACCCGTAGATAAGAACGATGTTCCAGATTATTATGATCATATTAAGTATCCAATGGGTGAGTGTAATAAATTTTGAAGCACGATTACGAAGAATGAAAGAAGCCATTAATTTATACTTTTTAGATCTCAAAACTATGACTGATCGACTGAAAGCTCGGTATTATGTTACGAGAAGATTATTTATAGCAGATATGACTCGAATTTTTACTAATTGCCGTTTGTATAATAACCCCGATACCGAATACTATCGATGCGCTAATGCTTTAGAAAAGTACTTTCAAACAAGAATGAAAGAAATTGGCCTTTGGGATAAGTAAAATTTATTAGACGGAGATAGATTATTTAATTAAAATAAATATTTAGTACTTGTACATTCATTTGTAAATACAAAATTGTAATATCGATAAATTTATGGAAACAGTAATTAAGGAATAGAATAAGATTTATAAAAGAACGAAGATATTTATTTATCTATACGTGTAATGTACATTGTTGTATAAAATATAGGTAAAAGTAATTACATTAAATATCATAATTTGTAATGTATTTAATATTTAAATTTTTATAATTTTTTTATATCCCCTCCCATTCTTCGGAACGGCTGAAAATAGGATATACAGCAAATTAAAATTCAACTAGGTATTTAATTTCACGGTCCAATTATAAGGATTAGCCGAACAGTTAATTAAGGAATGTAATACACCGATTATAATGAGACTCTGGGTAGTGGTCATTCTATGGAACAATGAATCTTTAAAATGCGTTAATTCTGGGAGACTCGTTAAATTAACATTTCTTTGCTCTGTAAATATAGCAGTAATATAACTTACATAATTGAACTTATAAAAAAATAATGTTTAAATATTTTATTTATTAAAAATAAATAATATTCATAAAATCTTAAAGCAATTTTTACATTATTAAATATATATGTACATTACATTTTTACTATAATTCTACTATAAGAAACTTTCATAATGACTTAGAATTTTAAATGATGCGCAAAATTAAAGTATTATCAAATAAAATAATCATTAATTTATTTTCGGTATTACAAAACATTTTAACGAATGTAACTGTGAATAAAGTTATATGTGTACATATACATATTTAAAGAGTATAATATTTATTCTCTATAGATTTTGTATTACCTTTTAATAAACTATATTCTGTAACTTCTATAACTTACATTCGGTAAACTTTCAGGAAGTTAATTTTCACTTTCTTTAATGAGTAGGATATACTTATTTTGAAAATACATATGAGTAGGTACTCTATACATATATGTAACATACATGATAGTCTAGATTGCGCTCAGTGTAAGATATTCACTACAGTCAGAGACAAAGAAACGCTTTATATGCTCTACTTAATACAGACCCTATCTCTAATTTAATAACAGTCTCTTAATTGGCATGTTTTAAAAACTAATTAAACTCACATAAGCATTTTGTTCTTATTACCGTGTTAGATACAGTAATGATGCAGTTACATGAGCTTCGTGACCTTTGTATAATAATTAATACAGTTACACTTAAGTATCAAACGTAATTCCTTTTATTGAAATTATGCATATACATATTACCAATATGATACATATAACAAATAATTAGAACAATTTATGCGAATTTTTTTCAAGTAAGCGGTTGCATGTTTGTTTATAATTATAGGGTTTAAAAACTGAAAAAATGTAATGTTATTTTATTATATTAATTATGAATATGTACCGATGAATTGAAATGGAAGAAGACTGTTTAAAGCACAGGTACAAATGTTGAGAGGTAGAGAAGGAGGGGGAGCCAATATAAAGCAGCACCATTCTTCTGCAGGAACAATATTAAAGAAGTCAATGCACTATAAAGACTGTGCAAAATCTAGTCAGATAAATAAATTATTTGTTATTTTCAACAAGCGAATCTAATTTAAATTTATTGTCCAAGAAAACCGAAATAAATATCACGAATTTAAAATGTGCGACGACGACGTAGCAGCCTTAGTAGTCGATAATGGATCAGGAATGTGTAAAGCGGGATTTGCTGGAGATGATGCCCCACGTGCGGTATTTCCCTCTATCGTCGGAAGGCCTAGGTATCAGGTAAAATAATTTTTTTTCTCTTTTTTTCTCTGCAGAAAATAGTAATTTTATAAAATATAAATAACAATAATTTGAATCGTACGCAATTTAAACATCTTTTTAAAAACGAAATTTGTAATCGTTATACATGTATAAAAAGAGAGTTTTCAATCGATATTTTGTAACATCAACGTCCAAAGTCTTTCAGTTCAGTAATAAAGTGTTAGATTTGTTCATCGAAATATTATGATTCAAATTTTCAAATATCCTATACTCGAAGTAACAAGTATATGCGCATAGAAATTAAAAAATTCACAAGTTCGGTAAACGAAACAGAGAGAAATGGATTAGATTATCGTAGGCGGTTAGATCGGCTAATTTCTTAAAAAATCTAAAAACAGACAAATTCATATAACTTGGTTTATGTTGATAAAATGGAAAAATTACGTAGGGAATCATGGTCGGCATGGGACAAAAGGACAGTTACGTAGGAGACGAAGCGCAAAGTAAAAGGGGCGTTTTAACGGTTAAATATCCAATTGAACATGGCATCGTAACAAATTGGGACGATATGGAAAAGATTTGGCATCATACGTTTTATAACGAATTGAGAATCGCACCGGAAGAACATCCCGTTCTTTTAACAGAGGCTCCTCTGAACCCTAAAGCCAACAGGGAAAAGATGACACAAATAATGTTTGAAACTTTTAATTCTCCAGCGATGTACGTCGCTATACAAGCGGTTTTATCGCTTTACGCTTCGGGACGTACTACAGGCATTGTATTAGATAGCGGTGACGGAGTTTCACATACTGTGCCAATTTACGAGGGTACGTGTTTTATTCGATACGTACTTATGCATCTATCACTTAAATCGACGAAACGGTTTCCCCGACTATGACGTTTCTCGTCAAAATTTTACGACTACTTTAAAAAAATATATATGTACCTATATACACAATTTGATAGCATAATTCGAAATATTTGCTATATCGTTAATATTTAAAAAAATGTCTTACAGCATAATCATATATATGTTCAAACTTTGAGAAAATAAAAAATATCGACGATTCTATTTGAAAAGCAATCGCACCATCTTATCCACTTTGCAAAATCGTAAATTCGTTTAAAAAAAAATTGTAAAATCATTCAAATTTGTTGATGAATTCTAGGGTAAAATTGTACTTAAATATTTTCATATCGACTTCGGACGAAAGGAGTACATACTTGTATATATCGATGTAACAATTTGTTTATTATGTATTAAAAATCGTATTTGATGCAGGATATGCCTTACCGCACGCAATTTTACGCATGGACCTGGCCGGTCGCGATTTAACGGATTACCTTATGAAGATCTTAACTGAAAGAGGATATTCCTTTACTACGACAGCCGAACGTGAAATCGTTCGAGATATTAAGGAAAAACTGTGCTACGTTGCTTTAGATTTCCAACAAGAGATGGCTACGGCTGCCGGTTCGAGTGCTCTGGAAAAGAGTTACGAATTACCGGACGGTCAGGTAATTATAATCGAGCAGTGCCCAACATTTTTTTCTTGGTTTTATTCAAATACACTTTTTAACGATCGTACGAGTAATTTAAAAAGGAAATTATAGCGCGGTCTTGCTACATATACGGCTTCCTTTTATATGGACCGTTAAACGAGCCCCCTTCACGCATACTTTCATGCACACTGGTACTGTTTCTCCGTCGTTATAGTAGCGAGAAAAGCTTCAAAAATTTCAATTTTGTTCTAAACTCTGTCCAAATGCTATCTAACGAGTCTTCATTATGTAATTAAAAAAAAAAGAAACAATAGAATCAGTTCATGAACTAATATGTATTGTAGGTAATTACTATTGGAAACGAGCGTTTCCGGTGCCCGGAAGCGATGTTCCAGCCAAGTTTCTTAGGCATGGAATCATGCGGGATACACGAGACAACGTACAATTCGATAATGAAATGCGACGTTGACATTCGTAAAGATTTATACGCGAATTCAGTTTTATCAGGCGGCACAACAATGTATCCGGGCATCGCGGACAGGATGCAAAAGGAAATAACGGCACTAGCTCCATCCACGATGAAGATCAAGATAATCGCGCCGCCGGAAAGGAAATACTCAGTTTGGATCGGTGGCTCGATCTTAGCCAGTTTAAGCACCTTCCAGCAAATGTGGATTTCGAAGCAAGAGTACGATGAATCGGGACCGTCCATTGTACACAGAAAGTGTTTCTAAGTTTCTTTGTCTGTATTTTCGGATTAAAAAAGAAGTTTCACTACATTCCGTTAAAAAATTATCAATTAATATTATATCATGATGAAATATTTTCGTTTCACATACAAAATTATACATTCGAACGCGTAACGTAACACTTATTTGAAAAATTTCGATCTTTTATAATAGGATGTTTAACCTTTAACATTTCGTCTAGACGTATCTTTGTACGAAATAATCCTATTTTATTTGATATCGCTTAATTCTAAGTCGTAACTTCCATTAAATACAGATCATTTCATAAGTTATTAATGGATCTTTTGGTTTCTTCTTAAATTACTTATTGATTTACTTTCTTGTTACCTAAACTTAAGCTTTATTCGTTTAAAACGAGTTGTCTTCTATTATTTTGACAATTCAAATACGGAATTAGATCGAACGCTTATATCGTTACTATCATGCGTTTACAAAAAAATGATCCATCACTTACGGAACAACCTGTATACATAATAATAATAATAATAATAATAATAATAATAATAATAACGCGTGTACTATATTATATAGTATAATATTTATAAATATATTATACACAACGTAATAAATATATTTCTCAAATTACACACATACGTACATATACATACATTCACGCATAGATGGTTCATTTATTTTGAAACTTTGATATCATAAAAAAATAAAAAATTGTACGTAAAAAAAGTTGTTTGGTTCAAGGAGCCATTGTTTTTTCGTGGAGATAAGATTTTTAAAGTCACAGTTTTGAGACTTCAAGATTATTTGTCGTTTGTATTTTTTGTATTAAATGTTTGAGTGTATTGTTTATAAAGTATAACTTTATTTGTTCTACTTTCAGTAATATTATAATACAACTCATTTGGTTTAATTCAATTACGGTTATTAAAGAATGATTCTGTTTGGAAGCATAGTCAATGATCTCGGTTCAGTGACGGGCAGATTAAGAGACCGTTAAAAAACTCGAGAGAAAGATGCGTATAAGGATAAGATCTGCAAAGGAAACACAAAAAACAATATCGAATCTCTTAATATATTGCCGTTCGAGCGAGTTACCTTTACACAAACTTTTACATGCACTAATGTAATACTCTCTTCCGCCATCGGAGCATTAGAAGACCAGCGAAGATTTTAAATTTTCAAATTTTGCAATTTATGTATTTCAAAACTTTTAAATTTTCAAAACCATAAATACCACAAGCTGGAAACTTACAAACTTTACGTTTTACCTCTATCATCGATTTCAAATTTTTCCCTCCTACAGTCTAATCTGCGGCAATAATGATAGCTTCCTATAATCATCGGTGGTCATGAATGAACACCGTACATTTTCATAGCCATAAGTGCTCGTCACTGTCCATGTATCAAAACATGTGACATTAAAAATTTAATGCAGATTGAACCAAACAATCTCCTGTTACACTTTTTTCCGTTCTCGATAAACAGCAAAGATGCTGACCATGATCAAAATCAATGAATCATCGTCCCTGTATATACACTGATCTAGTTAAAATCATATACACGCTTCTTTATAGTTGCGAGTGTGTAATACATAGTATAAATATACATATATACACACGAGCACGCACGTAGAGAAGAATGTACTTATACTTATGTATATACCGCTATACATACACATATACATAAACGTAGGCTGTCAATATCTCGTTAATTCAAAATTCCGAACCATTTTATACAATCGATAAAAACTTAACAAAAAAAAAGAAAACAATACGTCGCTACGTGTTAACGCTTAAACAGTACATATTATGGAAAATTTTCAAACAATAAAAGCCTCAGAGAAATGTTTGGAAACTAAACAATTTTTACTCCTTGTATAATAATATACACGTATGTTTCCCATGATTATATTAAAATTATATTAATAATAATAATAATAATAATAATAAAAATAATAATAATAAAACGAAATTATATTATTTTTGTATCTTTGGTGCACATAAAAAATTCCAAATAAATAAAGTCGAATTAACGAGTATAACGCAAACAGTTCCATACTGTTTCTTAAAATATTTATCTAATACACCACGCGCATTTTCTTCGTTTTAATGTAAACAAAATATGGTTATTTGACATTTTCGTCGGAAATATGCACTATTATAAATAAAATAGTAAACAAAAACTTATGTTTACGTGGAAAGATGTTTCTTTATTTACAAATTATAATTACTATATTCACCGTGTTTCATCAAGTATTTCGGTTCATGAAATTCTGACACCCCTCATGGACGGCTGAATCGAGTTCCTCGTCATTTGTCGCATATTACAAAACAAAACGATAGAATTATGTACATCAATATAAAAAATTAGTGGTTTGCGCCGAAAAATTTGTTTTCTTTTTTGTAAGAATTGGAATTAAATGCAACAGTATAACTTACAAAAAAAGGAGGTAAAAGATGAAAAAAAAAAAGGGGAAATGATTTTGCAATTCCTAAAAATATTATAGAACAATTTTCGTAGAAAAAAAAATACAAAATGTCTTATATTATTGAATAGATAAATGAGCAGTGAAAATGAACAGTACTTTTCTAAATAAGTATTTAATAATAAACGTTAAAAGCGAGTAAAAAAAACTGTTGGTAATATTTGTTTTGGTTTCCTTTTCTTCAATTGTACGTCGTAACCCCTTTCCTTCTGTAAGTTTAATATAAAACTATAAAGTTACATAAATAATTGTTAATATTATTGTGTAAATATCAACATGGTCAAACACGAATACATATTTAGTATCTATTATGTTAATATATAATTCATCCAAACTAGTAATCTAATTAACTTTCTTACATAGCAAATTGTTAAAGTTGAATTTTGAACATAACTGTGCTTTAAATTTAAATCAAAAGATATAAAGTGTTTCAGATGACATTTACATTTTTCAATATGCGTAAATTACGATATTATCAAATATTTCAATTAATAGCGCTGAATGATACTTTGTGGAAAATATATAAATTTCTATTCCCCTTCACCGAATCGCAATAAATTTTTATATGATCTTTACACAGCAACCGGAAATTTTAAAACACGAATACGAATCTAATATTTTGATGAATCGTTAATGTTTTAGGAAGACAATGGTTATTTACCTATAAATGTTTTTAAACTTTTATAGATAATTACATACTTCATGTTTATTAAACTACAATGGTCCACAAAGAGTGCAGTATATCTGAGATAGTTTACTGAATGCATGCATCACATATAAAAATAATTGTAATGCGAACATAACGGACAATTAAAAACCGTAACAGATCAAACACACTTTAGCATTTAATGTTCGGAAAAAGAATATTTGCTGTCTAATAACAAATAGAATTAAATAAAATTCATAGAATTTAATCTACTACGGTTTTAAATTTCCCAATTGTAAGATTTGTCTATGAACTATTTGTGTCGAGAGTATTCTAGTTTTTAACAATAAGTATGTAATACAATAAATACATTTGTACCAATGGTACTTTTTGGAAATAATGTGATAGGATTATTTCACAGATATAAATAATTTTCTGTTCTATTAATTAAAGACTAAAGAAAAGGGGCTACGATTGTATAATAGACCGCACGATGTAATTGTACACCGCATTACTTTTTTCAAAAAATTTTCTTGAACATATATTCTGTAATGTATGTTATATGTTCAATTAAATTTATATTTCATCCAATTAGTTGCGAAAAAATATATTTAATTTTAAATTTTAAATTGATTATTATTTTAATTTGTACAATTTCGAATTAGGTTTTACATCTATAATTAATAAATATTAATTAAAATTAAATAAATGATTGGTTTTATCAAATCGCGACAATATATTATTGTAGTTGTACGAATAAAACAGTTCCTATCGATTTCAACAAATTACAAGATGAATGTTTCGTAATGAAGTCTCAGTAACAACAAATACGTAAAAAATAAAAAAGGTATAAGATACTTCTATGAAATATAGTTACCTTTCCTGAACTGCGTTAAAAAAAAGGTAATAAAATTATCTTTGGTGCCCCTATCTCACGTAAATAAAAGAATATAACATTAGAAAATGAAAATGAAGTATGTATAAGGGAGGTCTATGATAAAGATTAAAAATTATTAAGACAAAAATAGTCCTGTCCACTGCTCTAAAAGCTTATCTCCTAGTAGGTTTTCTTCTACCTGTTGATCGCTTTGGACGCCGACAACTCGATCGGGCCATACTTAACCATGGTAAAGAAAATTCACTGAAATTATAATATTAAGGTAATCAACACGAATCAATATAGGTACGAATTAATAAAACTGTCGTCTCATTTATACTTATTACCTTGGAGTAAAACTAGGAATAGGAGCACCAAATGCAGTAACAGGTAATTGTGGATCCACTTGAAGACTTTGTATTTGTTCTATGTCAGGCCACAAGGATGATATAGATTCTTCTTCGACCGTTGATGGACAAGGTCCAGTATGATTTGTATTGTAACATGTAGCTTGGTGATTTTGACGTTCTTGTCTTTGTTTCAACTTTTCGATGTGCCTCTGTTCTCTATAAACCAAAATTGACTACATAGTACAACTTCATCACTATAATTAATTACACATAAAATATATAAAACAGAATATCTAGTGAATATATATCTATATATATATATATATATAGATAGTAGATTAAAAAGTAAAATTGTATTTAAAATATAATACAAACCGTATCCTTTGTACATCCCATCTTTTTCTCCTCCTTTCGTCATTTTCTAATTTTAAATGTCTTTTGTTAAAAATTTCATCATCCAAATTTTCAGTTCCTTCCATTGTATAACAACTTGTATATATCTTTACCCTCCAATTTGGAACTTCTAATGAAGTATCGTTTTCTACGGGATTAGGTTCTTTTAAACTCAAAGTATAATTTGGATCACCAACAGCTGTGTAATAATGTTCCTCTGTGGTAAGAAAAGAATCCTTTTTTGTTATAGCTTTTCCTTTTCTATCACTTTTCCTACCACTTTCCTGAGTTAATGTCTTATCGTGCACCGTCGATGATGTATCATTGCTAATCGTTGATGAACACGAAACACCTCTTTTCCTTTTGCTTCCAGTAGACAATGGTATTGGATCTGTTCTTCTCTTCTTTTTCTCTTCCCAATCTAACCTCGCATCATTACCAGTTTCTATTTTAGTCTCGTGCTTACTTTGATTCTCGCTTGGTTCTTGTTTAACCGTAGTAATTCCACCGGTAGTATTTAAACGTATTTTAAAACTTTCATTGTACTGGGAATTATTATTCTCAGATTGATTATTCCTGTGAAGTTCACTCGTTGACGGCACATTCACGGAATTAACAGTCGGAGGAGAACATGCTCCTATATGTTCTGGCGTAATGGAATTTTCACAGTTCTCTGATCGTAATTTTTGTAAATTTACACGTCTATCCATACGCTCCAAACGCAACTTAAGCTATAACATAAAACACAAAAACATATTAAAATATTATTTTAAAAGGCAAAGACATACTAAAAGATTATCGTAGAAGGTAATTTACAAAATTGTTAAGGTACAAATGTTACATTAATCTTATTAAAACTTAAGCCACTCGATTTTATCAAAATCATAAAATTGAATCTTATGTTTGAATATAACTAACAATTCTACAATTGCAGTTCAGTATCTATAAACGAACAATACTTTGCTATCAAACTATGCGTCGTAGTAACAACGTTATTACGAATACAAACAAATTTATAGACAAATTTGAAAGAAATATGTGAATTGTGTAAAAGTTTATAAAATAACTTTATTTACTGTCAACAAACGACACGGCAGTCGAGTTTTGGTTTGTTTCCGAATTCCAGGCATTATCACTTTCACGATTTGTCATACGTAACATAACTAACAAAAGATGTTAACGAAGACAATGAAATCATGTATAATAACACCGTAAAAATTCATCGATTTCTTTAATAAATTTGATTTCTCAAGTATTCTTCCATTGTCCATTCCGAAGGTACCATCATCGCAAAGGCAGATTGCGCGCGAGAATCGAGCAAAACATGTAACGTGCTTATTGTTTCGAAGGCTACAATTCCATACAAACAGCGCCATCTAGTAATGATATGAAACGTGACCTTCGCGATCAACTGACCAATGACAACAAGAAGAACAAGAACCGGGAAAACGGAGTGAAAAGAGAGAGGGTAGGCAAAGATACACGGGCATAAACGCGGGTATTTTGTAATGTATTTCATCGCAACGAATCTTATGTCTAAATAGAACAAAACAAAACAAAACAAAATGTTTAATAAGGAAAAGGAAAACAGAACGTGAAATAGTGGAGAGCAAAGAAAAGTACCGTTTCGTTTTCCTGTCGTAGAGCAGCTAAGAGTTTATCCTTGGTGACAATTTGTTCGGATTGTTGTTGAATTAAATCCAAATGAAGAAGCAAAAGTTCCTTGAGGTGTTTAACCTCGGTAAGATCGTTTTGACGCGGTTCATTACCTCGAAGAGGACTGACACCCAGAGCAGAAGTGGCAGTGGCTGCTGCCGGAGCTCCGCCGTCTGTCATGCTAGCATACATGTGATCGAAATCACAGGGAAAACTGAGTATTCCAGCGGCCGGTTTACTATCCTCCTCAACGTTTTGAAATTCATTACGAGAGCAACTGTTATTTTGGTTGACGACAGAATTGCCAGTGGTACTGGTTGTCGAAACAGTGCTACTTCGAATGCCGCTGGTCGCCGACGTGGTAGACAAGTGTTCGTTCATCGCCGCGACCATGTTGTCGTCGTCCTCCTCGTTATCCTCTTCCTGATCTTCTTCGTAACAAGGAGCAGAAATGCCGTGGGTCGTATTCGTTCGATCGTCGTGTTCGATGATTGTGATGGTGGTGGTGGTTGTGGCGGTGGTGGTGGTAGTAGTAGTAGCGAGATCGACGACTGGCGTCTCAATACACGTTCCCGTGTACGGGTCCTGAAACTCGGTTTCACCGAATTCCGTCCCTTCGTTTACATCCCTCTGACCGTCTACCTCTTCGAGATTCTCTGGTACTTTCAGATCGGAATTAACGTCGCGAAACTTCACGCCGACGACGCCCCCGACGGTCAAGCCGGTAACGCAAACACCGCTATTACTATCACTGTCACCGTTACCACTATCGGTGAAACGAACACTACCACCGTTACCACAACCACTACCACTACCACTACCGCCGTTACCAGTAATACTAGGAACAGTAGTACCAGTACCAGCAACAGTAATGATAGTAGTAGCGTTACTAGTACCACCAGCGAGAACTATGGAAGAGCCAGTGCTGCCAGCAGCGCCGCTCTCGGTTTCTTTCCTGTTCTCGTACTCGTACTCGTACTCGTACCCGTACCCGTACCCGTAATCGTACCCGCACCCGTACCCGTGAACCTTCTCCTTCTTATTTTCACCGTTCACGAGTTTCGAGGCCGAGCCACTCGACATCTTCCCTCTCTACCACCCTCGTCCTGGCTTCCCACTTCTTCATTTGTGGCCGCCTCGAGCGTACCACGCGCCCGCACCGCGCACATTAAGCGTCTTGACAATACCTTCACCAACGACGATGCTCTCACCGCCGCTCTTTACCCTCGTCACGTATCATAACCCTCATTTGATCTCTTGCACAGTAAACTTTGCCAACGCTTCGATTCGTGATGCGTCGTTTTTCAATCCGTTTGCGTTCAAACACCCGTCAAAACGCGTATCTGCCCGTAGCAGCGCATGAGGTACCTTTCGTCCGAGTTCGTACTTGTGTTTACTATGACGGACGATGCGAGCCGCGCGCGGCGTTTCACTGCTTCTTCGTAGCATCCTAGACTACCGACATCTCGCGGTAACCGACGCGAACCTCGTCCATTTCGTTTGCTTTTTCCATCGATCAGCCACTTCGCATCGACGAATGTCAATGAATGTGAGCGTTGAACGGTTGAACGTTCTTTTTCGTTCTTTATTCGCGATTTGCAATGCGTACTCGATACGACGTTCGGCATAACAAAAACAAACGCATGCGCACTACATTAACGCTTTCGTTTTTTTTTTTGCGGTGTGCTGCTCACATTTGAAAAAAAAGAGTATCGAGTGCTATGTACTTTCTCCTGTTTTTACGTTAAAAATTCTCGAATACCCATGTGCCTTTTATTTAAATTCATAATTAATAAGTGACATTTTCGTTATAAAGGGCTCACTTTATACAGAAAACTTTTCATTAAACTATTTACCACTAACACTTTAGCAATCTTTGATAGATAATTTTAGAAAATTTTCGATAATGTGACGACGTATCATTGAAAACTATTTATTTTTAAATATTTATTTTTGTAGCACGTGTATACATACGCATACATCGTAACGATTCACGTGCTACGTACGTAATATTACGTATGTACATAAGTACGTTTAGTGTCAGAAAAGAGAAAACTATCCAATAAAAAGATAGTGTGACACGTATAATTAAAATATAATCCATTTCGAAATTGATGAAAATCTTTATTTATTTGATGATACATGATTTAATGATTGACATTCATCGTAATTCATAATCGATAATATTATATAGGATTTTGGTTATATCGATTTAAACATTATGTACATTGGCATCATAAATTATAGTTTGTAACGCATGTTTTGTGATAAACCATGAGACCAATGTACTATGCAGAAATAATTTAAATAATCGTAATGATCATGAATGATGACTCTCTAACGTGAAACTAATAAAATTAATAACGCACAATGACGGCGGACGCGCGAGTTTCAAAAATTGTTCGCTATGTCTTACAGATATGTATAATCAATTCTTTGGCGAAGCAAAAGAATCAATATGGATCTTTCGTATAAAAGAAGAAGCTAACACTAAATGCTATAAATTGTACCGCAAAGAGCTTACAACGACGATAACGGATGAACAAAAATTTCAGGCTTAATTACGAACGCATTGCATTGTACTACAAAAATTTGTACACACACGATAAATTTATATTTCTGTATTTTTTAAACATACGCGAACAGTTTATTGACTGTTGCGAATTTATTTCGATTATAATGGAAACATAAATCCTATCCATCAGTGAGAGAAAAAGGAGCGACACTGAAAATTTTACATTTCAGTTTTGTTTTTATCACTTCAGCAACGTTTATGATCATGATACATATTTTATTAAGGACCACAGATTACAGTGGAGTTTGCAATTCTAATAATTAATAAAACAAACTTATTGCCGTTTGAAGTGATCGAAACAATATTTGCTCGAAAATGGTTAGTCGTCATTTTTGTCGGTATAATATCGTTGCATCCTTTTCATATTGTATAAGAGTTCCGGTGCGCTTTGCAAGCACGAGATAATTTATAATATACATCGAATATGGTATAAATTATCGCCCCTTCTCCCTATACCTGTCTTAATCCATTTATTTACTGGTATGATCATTTTTATTCATAGAATATACTACGCAATCCAGTCGTTCTCGTAACAGATGTATACTTCTAAAGAAAACATGTTAAAAACCGGAAATTCTTTGAATCCACTTCATTGAGTAAAAACTGTTTTATAAGTTGAACTATTCCTTCAATTTGAATTATTATCTTGTAATTAGATATAAGTCCAACATTGTACACGTAATTTAGACTTACATCTCACGATCTTTTCTTTTCCAGTTGTACTTATAAATTTTTTACGCTATCGAGCGTCTGAGATTTAAAAAAATCTATTAAGGAAATCATGTTTTTTTTTGTCACTTTTACTGGCACACCGTAGAAACACACGCCCATTTAAAGTTTAAAATATCAAGAATATAGCTATGTTTGAGTATTATTCGGATTCAAAGATGTACGCGATAAATAAAAACATGTACAGTCAATCCATAATTAACGGCGGAACGTTGTCTATGTTTTTCTAACCTATACGTTAATTCTTTGTTATCGTTTACATTATGTTCATTAAATATCTAATAAATATAACAACAATGGTACAAGTTATTTAAAAATTAACTAATTACATGCAATATATAAATATGGTTTTTCTCTACGCTATACATAATGCTATTCAACATTTTGTATTTCTATGTACAATTATTACAGTACCTCATTTTTGCCTCATACTCGTTTGAATAAAATTTTCGTATTCTTCATGTAACACGTACACTGAATTTCATTAGGCTTTAATATGAATTTGAACATTTTCACGAACATAATCTTTACAATACGTCTATTGAAAATAGAGGAAAAAGATTTGTACAGGAGCAAAATTTGACCTAGAATGAATCTTACGATTTCCAGTAATAATACGCTATTTCAAGTGTTTTAAATAGTTCGAATTTAAAGAAAGAAAACAAAAAAGCATTATTTACGATAAAATTGAGCTTCTAGTAAGAGAAACATTTTTAGTAATAATATAAAAGACATAATAACAATTTGTTGAGAGAAAATATGTCACTTGGAAGTTTCATATCTCGATTCAATGCAAACATATTGTATTCTTATGACTAGAGTAATAGCGTTTACTATTATCGTAATTAAATAATATCGTTTCTTAACTCCTTTTTAAACAATGATATCATAATGAATGTAGCAACAAACAATTTTTAATTATTTCCCTCAATTACATTTAAGGAACTGTAAGTTACAATATCTTATCTTTAGTCTTTCTTCTTGTCAATAGTTTCGAATAATCTTTCTTTCTACTAATCTTTAGCAATGTATAATTTTACGGAAAAAATATTTGTCCCTTCAAAATTGAGCTCATTTTGTTTATCCGTGGTTAAAATATGTCAAGTACGACGTAATACTATGATTCTCTCTCAAACTTCAATATCTATAAAACCGAAAAAAGAATAAAAAAGCTATTTGGACACGTGGTAAAACATACACTAAAACGAACAATGTAATTCGAAAAGTTCGTAAAATTGTGTCTCTTATTCGTATGATTTGATTATGCTTTTCGTTTGTCGCGATAAATTTACTGTGCCGGTAGTAATAGGAACTAAGTTTACGTTCAATTCAAAATTAAATTTCCATAAAAAATATGCGCAACTTGACAGCGTGTAACGTGCGCGTAAATTACAAATAAAAAGCTTATGTGTTCATATAATTTGTCATTACGTTAAAATAGAAAATTATTTGATTATCTGTTCCCTCTAGAAAAAAATCGAATATTTTTAATAATTTTTAAAACATTGTAGTAATAATGCATTTAGAACAGATTCGCTTTCATCTCATCGTAGTCAAGTCACGAATTCTTTAATGGAATTCACATTCACGTTCGATTCATTCGTCTTTCGAAACTTTTCTTTAAAAATAGTTGTTTCTTTTTCTTTCCCTACAATGAATTTCATAAACATCGTATTAATATACGTGTTCTTACTGGTATGATATTTGTCGGAACATGCTACTAATTTCCTCCATCGTCTTGTTCTTCGTTTCTGGCACCTTTTTGTAGATGAAGAAGACGAAGAATGCTTGTATCAAGGTGAATATAATGAATACATAAGCACCTAGCGCTTCTTGTAGCGGCAGAAATCCGATGCTGACAATGAAGTTCGCCGTCCAATTGATCGCGATAGCAACGGATGTTGCTGCGGGTCTCGCGGATTGATTAAACAATTCAGACACCAAAAACCAAGGAATACTTCCTGGCCCGGTCGCAAACAGGACCACGAACATGATAACCAGGACAATAGAAAAGTACGCAGCCGTGCTAGACGTGTCCTGCAAACAAATAAAAACATACACGTGTAGCGAAACTTTTCTCTAAAATAACATCACAGGTGTTGTTATATTATATGTAATGTAATTATATCATAATATTTTTATGTATAATTAAAACTTGTTTCATAGTCGATACCATGTTCATAATCGGGTCCATATGTTTATCTATAGCTTGAACTAATTTGAACACTTTAACCATGGAGTGATCCATATTTGTATTTGCCAAAATCATGCCAGTCTGCATCGTGTGTCTTGGGCAGTGATGTTCACAGATGGTATGCAGACATACAAACAACATAGATTCAAGAGCACCGATAGATAATAGCCCGTAGATACTGTATTCCTCTGCTTGTCACTAGTAAAGTAATGTAATCAGATTTTTCCTAGGCTCTTCCTAAATACTCTCTAGATTCTCACTAGCTTACTACGGATGCTCTCATCTTTCTAAGTCCCCTCTAAATATTTCTAACCTCCACCCAAATATTTCCTAACATATTCCTGCATTTTCTCTAGAATCGCTTTGTCCGATTACCGTGTGCAGTGAGTTTTGATAAATTTGACTTCGATGGTTAAAGCGTTAATACATATATTACATTACAGTCATGTTGTCGTGACCAGTACACTTACCGCAAAAACAAGACAGATTGCGAGTAAAGCAGTATCGATGACCATTCCACCGAATCCAATAAGAAGCAACGTTTTCCGTCCAGCTCTTTCAACGAGTATCAAAGAAATAAAAGTCATGAGAACGTTCATCGCTCCGACTCCCATAGTTGCATTTTGGGCCGCGTTCTTATCCAATTGTGCCATCGTGAAAATCTTTGTCGAGAAGAACATCACGGCATTTATACCGGACAATTGCTGCGCGAACATAATCATAATCGCGATCATCAATGGAATTCTAAGAGCAGAATTTACGAACAGTTCCTTCAGTGTGACCTTTGGTACGAGTTTCACTGATTCGTACTCTGTTCTCATTTCCTCCATTTCATCGTGAACTTCGATCGTACCACGTAGCCAGGACAAAGCTGCAACAAACAATCGTTCCGTTATCGATAAACTTTCGCACCATTAGACTTTAATCCGCGAGAGCTATGAAAGCGAAAATGTAATGTAAGAGTCGATTCGTGGCAAAAACAAATAGAATCTATTAATGACGCGCTTACGAAGCGAAAGCAAGAGTTTAAAATGAAACCATAAGCGAATTATTTTTCTTCTAATAAAATCGCTTGCGGCCCTATACGCGTACGATATCCTTTACCTATTTCTATTCGTAACCGTCTTAAAATCGAGTACAATGTACAAAGTAAACTATTAATTTACATACCTCGCTGCGCCTCCATGTCCTTTCCTCTGCTGAGCAACAGATACTTTGGACTCTCGGGACATAGAGGAAGGGTAATTACTTGAAAGATCGCAGGAACAATCGTCAAGCATAAAAGAAGCGGCCATTGATCGGCTGTACCCAGTATTTGTTCTAGTCCAAGAATCTGTGATACCAGAATAGATATAGTGATAACTAATTGATAGACTGTGCCGACGGCTCCTCGTAGATGAATAGGTGATATTTCGGCTAAATACATGGGTGCCAAACCAGCGTTCAACCCAGCATTAATACCGATTATGAATCTTCCAATGATTATCATCTCGTAGCTTTTCGCCGTCTTCGCGCAACCCTCGAAGATGACCGTCAAGAGAACCAGAATGTTGTTCAGTAGCAAACCACCCTTTCTACCGAAACGATCGGCTACCCAGCCGACCAAAGAACCGCCGATCATTCCGCCCACGCAGAATATTGACACCGCTATCGACCATATCATCGTCACTTCCGACTGTTTTGTTGGTACACCGGTACGATTCATTTTCAGGTCACTGATCCAATCCTCGATGAGCTGCAACACGCCACCGGTGCAAAATAATAATTAACGATAATTAAACCTTGCATCTAAATGCATCAGGTGTTAAAAACACGTCACGATTGCAAAAATTAACTTAGCATATAAATATAACGTAGTTACGTGTATGTATATTTATATACATATATTGATCGCTAAACAGAAAAATTATATACATGTACGTAGTTAGCGATTGTAAAATTGAAAATTGATGACAAAAATGATTGGCTCTTAAATATTTATATGTATATACACATAATATTTATAAATATTTTGCTACAAAATTATGAGATTTACACGAAATGATAATGGACGATAATAATTGTCGACTTTCATATTTCTTTTACTAACTTTCAATGATGCATTCAAGTTCGCAATAACTTGTTTCCTTATTCTTATCTACAGAATAGGCTGGTAAACTTATACGGACAAGTCTGGAATACTCTCTATGTGATAGCGAACAACAAAGAAGTCTGTTTTCAGTTTGTATTTTTGTTATAGTTCTTTAATAGAGCCTTTGAAACCCTATACCGGTATAACATCCTTTTCTATTTTTGCGTATAGAATATGTTAATAAAGTTTGACGGCAAAAAACTGGGTCACCTTGTGAATTCTACACTATATCTACACTATCGACACTAATAACTTTATAGTTATGTAACGATTAATATTGATTAGCTACTCAAACAGAACGCATATACATACATATGTATAAGTTCCAGTTGGTAATGTTTAATTTAGCTTTAATCCAAATATTTTATGGTACGATATCTTCATCCAATAGTACCTTAAATTATAACGCGACATAATGCTGATTATATTCCAAATAAACAAACGAAATTCACCATGCAACTTCAGAAATAACACTTTAAATCTTAATGAAAAGGCAAGTGTAATAATCGCCAATAGCCTGGATCGAAACGATTGACAGAATACATTTAATTTTCGCTTATTTTATATTGTTAGATTGTTTGACTTATTTAACATCTATAATATGTATATTAAAACGTACTCTTCGATGAAAACTGAAGTTACTTTAATCGTAATATTAACCGATATTCTATAGTTTGAACTGCGCTATCGCAATCGTCGACGTAATTAAGGTTTTTGTCTGTAATGAGCCGGATCCCCAATTTTATTAACAGTGTCGATGTTCAATACTGACAAGAATAAGAGGTTTCTAATAATTCGGGAATTTAAACGTTTGAAAATTTAAGAATCGAAGAATCGAAGATTTAAAAATTTGATAATTTATAAATTTATAACTTCAGAAATTATTGACAAAATTTCTAAAAAAAAAAAAAAAAAACCGTTTATTCGTCGTTTTGGAGCGTCAGATCCATTCTAATCCTATCTACTTAGTGGTCGCGATTCGACCACTTAATTACTAAAAATTAAATACTACTCGTCCCAATCTTGAGTAGGTAATGTATATACCAATATCTTGAATAGGTAAAAATTGTGTTTAGCGTTTCGTTAATCAAGACGATTACAACGTTAAAGCTAATATCGGTGCCAAGACATCTAAGAAAGCGCTGACAATGTATCTTATGAAATACCTGCTGAGGTGCATTGACGACACCAGTATTGTACCCATGTTGAAACGATGATCCAAGTGCAGCAGCCGCAATAGCAAACGCTAGTCGCCCGTTCAGACCCTGCGATAACAGATAATTGTTTCTTAGTAAAAATCTTTACTTATTATTTATCGACTATAACTTATGACTATAAAATCTTAATTTTACTCATGAGAAATTAATCTTAATAATAGAGATTAACGCCAGGCAATGAATGTTTACAATTACATTACTTTTAGGTAGCGTGAAATTAACATTTAAAGTAAAATTGGTGAAGCAGAAAATTTTACTTTGTGATACAATGTTATCGATTAAAAAATCGAAAAAAAATCTCATTTTCACCAGCTGACGCGAAAATTGATCAATTTTGCTCGTACCGATTTTCTAAAATAAGGAAATCTAAATTTTGTTGCTTTGAGAGTCATCGAGAAGTTCTGATCTATCCACTAATTCGAACAGAAACACAATGAAAATGGATTGTAAACCGTTTGAGGTCGAGCGTTTATGCAAAATGTAATATCTATCGTGACTGTTTTCAAACACGTGTCAAAGAACACTCTGTGGGTCGGTACCCCCGCCGTGGATTTTTATATGCCCCTACCACGGGGCACACACATAGGCGCTAAACTAACTTACACGTACACACACTCGCATGCCGCAAGGAAGCTAGCGCCAGTGTTTCTCAAATCGATGGACAAATGCTTTGGAATCTTCGTTGCTTACTTCTACAATCGATTATCTGTTTTTTAATACACGTGACGCAGATACACGAAATAGTATAAACTCGTAATTATGGCATCACAGGCATTAAAATAATATTTAATATGCATATATGCATTACGAGCACACATTCGCGTGTTTATAACATCTGTAACTTCCAATTTTTCTTTTACTTAGATCCAGATGTAAATATAAGTATAGATCTGTACAATATATTCACGTATAACATATTTGTAATTATACATAAATTTACATTCAGTATGGATACGTGACTCAGATTTTAATTTCTTCTACGCTCATTAAAAGTGTATTCTACGATTTTGCAAAATTATTATTTATCAGGTATTTTACAATTGTGCTAAAATTGGATAGGTTCGATAATGCGAAAATCATACGGTGGTCTTATAAATCATAAATAAACTTTTTGTTGATGAATATCTATGAGGTCTCTGATAAACGTACATATGGATTTCGTCCGATATGTTCTTTTTTTATGAAAACGTATATGTATGCATTATCGAAGATGTAAAGGACAGATTTTGTTTCAACGCAAGAGCATCGCCAAGTTTTACGCTTTCATTGTTTCTTTTTGATCGGTCTTTCACCGGTTTATGTTGTTCGGAATGTTGCCAACACTTTAGCATGGGCCGTCGAAAATTCAAAATAAACATTACTTCGTTTCCCCTTTTATTTTTGACAGTGAACATTTAAAGTTAAAGACAGATAAAAACATAATTGAGAGATAAACAAATTCTTTAATCTCTCATTTATGTACATCCACCACAAAATATTAAGTATAGAAAAAAGTCGTCACAAATTTGTCTTTAGCAACTTTAATAGAAACGTACGAACTACTCATATCAAAATACACATAAATAAATGTAATATACATGCATACCGGTAACTTTCATTTACTGCCCTCTTTAAGAATTAATATTACTAACAAATTATGAAACTTCGCTTAAAAATTTAAACCTGATTAACCTCCCGTTAAAATCTCACTGATCCTAAATGAATAAACGAGATTTAATATCAAGAAAATGATGCCACTGAGAATAGTATAAGTAAAAGACAGTTGCATTTTAAGCACGTAACGCGCAATAGCGTAATTATGCATCCATTCACGTTCAAACATAAGTGAGTATTAATTTAAAAGCACATCCGATAACGTATATAAAAGGATTATGACCATTAGTAGTAGTGTTAATAACGATAACAACGACAGTGGTATGCGATAAAATTTCTGACTCGCATGTGACGTCTGTGTATTCTGGAAGAAATGCGTTATCAATGCACGAAACGGTGAAATTTCCCGCTCCTCGAAACATTTGATAGCGATTAGTCGAAGCAAAGGTGTGTCGATGGCGCGTAAAGCTGGTTGGTCGAGACAAAAGTGTGACAACCGCAAGCGAAGCTGATTGGTCGATCATGCCAAGCCTCTTTGTAAGTAAGCAACGTTCTAAGTATAGCTACGAATGCGAAAATTTTATCAAAACCTCCGAGGAGAAATTGATAAGCGGAATAGATTAGTTCAACGATCCGTGATTACTCGATGAATAAGCACTTCTCCAATCAGCGCTTATTTTTTCCGACTGAAAGATACAATTTATAGGAAATCTCGTTTTTTAAACGAGACTTAATTTTTTTCATTGTTTTATATATCGTATTATTGTATAATATTTCTAACCTCAACAATATGAATTCACGAATTATCGTTATTCGTATTTTAAAGTAGCACGTAGCACAAAATAACAAGAAACGAAATTTTTGGAGAAAAATTCGTAGAAATTACTTCATCGAATATTTAATACGTATCGTATAAATTTTTGTTTAATTCATAATTCAAAATTGCGGAGATATAATTGTGCTTATACACAGAAATTGTAATATTATATTCTATTATACAAAAAAAAAATAATAAGTTTTTCCGATGTAAGGTAATAGAACATCGTTATTTTTCTCGGCAGCAGCTTCAAATAAAAATAGCACCGAACGTCACGGCAGATATTTCGATTCTTAACTCATCCGTGGAGCAAACAACTTTTGTTCCCCTAACTAATAACATTTCCTTTTAACGAAATTATTCCACAATGACGTTCGATACACCGATTCAAATTGAATATATTTATTTCATTTGCGTGAGCTGCTATTCAATTCTTGTTTGTATGTAATTAATATTTATAATATTAAGTTATAATATTATAGTTTTATATGATTTTAGTTCGTATAATTTTTGTTACAATATAAAACATACCATATATGTATAATACCTTTTTAATATTAAATATAAATCTGAATATTTGCCGATTTAAGTACAAATAGAGAAACAATCTTTTATGCGTTTAAAGCGAAGTCAAAGTTAACAAGTACAAAACATTTAATATCAATGTTTCAACGAGAACCGAAAATATTTGTTCGTGATTCTTCCTCGCTCTCCAGCTGTAACCACTGTCTATTTTTATTCGTGGTGTCGTATTTCTTTTTTAAGAACCCGAATTACATTTCGAAATTACGATTTCTGCGTAATTTAACTTTTAACACAGCCGCAAATGAAAAATGACACTCCTATATCTGTTATCAACAGTAATTATTTTAACATGCGTCCACCTGTTCTTGAATACTGTACATATGTACGTTGAGTAAATTAACATTTCTTTATACAATCGTTTCCAGCTGTCTTTAGAACGGTGTTTGTGTATGACAATCCGACTTTCAAAAAACGTCAATCAAAGAAATAAACCGATTATTTTTCGTCACGACTATTTGCGACATTTTTTAGGGCATTGGCGAACAGCAAGCAAGAGTGGAATTCTTTGATCCTGCATAGTTCTCGTATAACTGTTACAATGTATGTATAGCTATCGTTCTTTGCAAGTATGTACAGGTTTGACTGGTATAACCTTGGCCTAACGCGAGCATTTAACATAGTTTCAGATTAATGTCATCTTCCATTAATTTCTTACTTTCTCCGAATGCAAAGACAATAATGATTGATCGTGAAAGTGGGCACTCGCCACAAAATATGAATATCGACTAATATTATTTAATCGCGGCCATTGACGTAATTAGGCGGGGAACAGGGTAAGCTAGCCCGATCCCAACATTTAGAATGGCGCCATCCACGTAGCATAAGATCCCAAACTCCCAAACTCTCAAATTTCCAAGTTTTCATATTCCTGAAGTCCTAAATTTCAAATTTTCTAATCTATAAAATTTGTAAATTTCACAATTTCCTCTAACCGCTTGTTTGTGAATAGTGTACGGTGTCGATTCTGTTACAGTAAAGCTAGGGCACTTGGATTACCTTGAACAAAAATTCTAGTTACGCCAATGATCACGGCTACTAATAATATTAGGCTTACTTCCTCATTGAAAGACCGCATATTTTCTTTTAACAATCTTGCTCCTTGTTCTACCTGTACACTCAAAACACTTTATATTCGATAAATGATTTATTACGAACATTTTGCCCTCTTGTATAAATACTAATATTAAATTTCTTATTAAACTCCAGCAATCTAGTACATGTAAATATCAATAAACAGATGTTATTCACTGGTAGTACCATTTACGATAGTGCAAAACTGTCGATATGACTGATTTCGCGATTACAACGTTCACTACCGTTTCGAATTTAAAAGAGAACGAACCTGCCTAAAAAAGAACGCGACAACGCATCGGTCACCTTTAACGCGTTAAACTAAAATCAACAATTGAAATGTGGGGACGATATGATCGACTTTAATTTCCTTATTTCGATTCTTGAAAAAAAATCACGCAAATCTCAATTTGAATATGTTCTACATCATACAAGTGTATCGCTATCTCAGAAATGTATGAATACGAATATTTGTTTGAATCATGTTTAAATTTTGGAATAATTACAATTGGTAATAACGCTTCAAAGAATGGTACATCAATGATCGCTAAGTAATAACGTATTCAGGTAACGCTAACTACATACTTTCAATCACAAAATATCAACCTCGTAAGTTGTCAAAGAAAGTACTTTATACAAAACATAAAGCCGGAATTACTGAACGTACTGGATCGCACTCTACATTTTATAATGTATTATTTTTCAAAGTTTTAAAATTCGAAAGAAGCAAACTGTCGGAAAATTTCAAAGTCCCAAATTTGTGGAATTTCAAATTTCCGAAGGTTCAAAGACCAAATTTTTAAAATATTTATTTGTCGCGAGCCACTCGTTCGTGACGAACATCTTGCAAATAATTATTTATATCTTAATATTTTAGCCCGACCCACTGCCGCACTTTGGGAATCTCTACGATAGAAGAAGTATCAAAACTACACCTTACCTGCCACCACTTTTGTTTCATAATGAATTTTGTCACACTCTCGTGAAATTCTAGTTGACACTGGTAAAACCGTTTACGTTAGATACATGCACGGGCTTGAATCGAAGGGATGCGAGAAAGTAAAGGGATAACGACCGAATCGTTCCGCGTCACGATCGCGTTCGAAAGCTACTGAGAAGATATTCGCGCGCCCGGACGAAAGCCGATTTTCGAAACCAGTCGTATCTCCCTCCCCCCTTCGTTTCTCACAACGAAGGTTCGAGCAAGAAGGCCCCTAGACGAATATCATTGGGCGATGCCGTGTTGTCTCTCTCTCTCACTGCTCGTCCATTTCTCTCTACAGAATACCGAACAAAAGATATTTCTGTTAAAAGTTGTTCATGCTCGCTCAAAGCGGCCCTACGACGTCACGCCCTTTCCTTTCTCTCCATTCGATTGTTCTCGATACACGCTGTTCAATAATTTTCGTGTCCGATTTTCTGACGATTTTTCTTTAAGCGCGCCGCTTACGGCGTTTGCACGGTAGAAACTTTATTATAACAGATTGGAAAGGTTTTTACTTCGTTTCGATTCGGTTAAAATGCAAATACATGCATCGATACAAAAATAAGTGCTAGATGTTATATCGAAACGATAAATAGCAATAAATTGAGTTTAATCGAATAATATGTAAAAAATAAAGAAACAACTAAAATCGCTGGTGCGTATTAAAATACGTAATCGTATAATGATACGGTTTAAACGTATCGAATATTGCATCAATGGTTCTTGATTCTACGCTTGTCCTTGCTTTCCGGAATATTTATCCGCTTCTCGATTTCATCCATCACAAGTCGAAGTTTTGCTAAACAAGTTTATATTTCATCCGGTGGTATATAAGGTAACCGAATTAAAAATAAGATATAAAGCGAATATACTTTAAAGGTCGATTTAAATAAACAGCATCGAATTTCGAAATAATAACCGCGACAAATAAAATATTTGCGCAGTAATTATGCGACTAATGGGAATCAAACTAAAATAAATTACGTTTTGTAAAATGAATGTTACCCAACATTCGAAGAAAGAGAAAGTTTTAAAAAAAATTAAAAAACCACCGTATACCGAGAGTGAAAAAGAAACACGTGGATATGAACTATTCAAAACACAAATAAATTCTCTGAAATTTGAAAATTAATAAAGGAATATTGTATATTAGCGTTTTATTTGCGCGTTATTTATATTTCACCTTGCCGTACGCAAAGCTTACATATTTCGCTAATCGCAAAGAACAACGTTGCTTCGAAATAAAAGTGAAATAGACGTGTAATATTTTTATGTTGGAAAGGATAATTGTTTACTACCCTCTGTAGTCGTGTATCGACCCGAGCACAGTAAATATTTCTAGGAAAAGCGTTAATCTATGGGACGATATTGATACAACTCATAGAAACTAAGGTAAGGTTGCACGTTCTATCCGAAAATCCGAAAATACGGAATAATACTCCACCTAAGGCAAGAGATATAAGACGTAAATTCCACAAATTTCCTTGAACGTGTCTAATACAGGGTTTGACAATTATTAGCAAAATGTACCTGGCACAATTTACATAAAAATCGTAGTTATGAACTTGCATATTGCAGAAGGAGGCCGGATTCGTAAATGTGATTCGTGCGTAAAACTTTCGAGAAAATTTTGTTTATCGAATGCGAAAGTGTTTCGTGCAAGTTATGCGAACTGTATGATTATTCTTGAGTTGTAACTTTTCTACCGCGCGAAAAAAAATTCAGTTTTTCGAATTATATCGATAATCCGATTCTTTACTTTTACTAGTAACGTTTCAATGTAAAACCGGACGCGGCCTGTTAATCATGATGCCTATGTCGCGTACACCAATTTTTCTATTAAGAGCATTCGAGTTAAAGTGGTCGAACAACCTGTGAAACGTTTAAACGATACATTACTTTTAACCTTCAACTTGTTAGCGCTTTAAGAACAACGATACCACCTTCTTCTCGTTAGTGCGATCAAACTTCGTACGAGAAACACCGTTGCGTACCGTGCCATCACATTTACGTATATTAAATTGAGATGTTTAGTGGAAAATGGGCGCATATCGCACACTGTAAATTTGCACCGATACTATTTTTTTTTTACTACATCGTGAATGCTTCTCGGTAGCACAAAAAACTAAAGTCGACATAGATGTAGTACGTAACATTTTTCTTATATTTCCCATTTTGAATGGAAGCTAAGAAATTTGCTACGTCTTTACGTAATCGTTCCTTTTTTATTGCGGACAAGAACCGAAACGTTTCAGGGAAATAAATAATCCCAGACAGAAAGCTTTCGAGACAATTGAACCACGGTATATGTACTGGGCTCGAATTTTCTTATCGCTGATTCAAGAGGAAACTAACGCGGTTTCACAGTGTGCTACACGAACACGAAGAAGTAACCCGGAAAAAATAGACACAACCTCTCATGACTTCGCATTTGGATTAAATATAAGCTCACATACAATATCATACACACTCGATGATATTGATGTTGTATCATATTAACCAAACCTTACGAAAAAATAATGGAAAATTAATTCGGTACTGACTCGAGTCTATCTTATGGAGTACTTTTTTTTCAGCGACAACTATTGAAATATCGTTTTTATAAGCTGAGGACAAAATAATATATGTTAATTTACTTGATTTGTGCAAAATACTATGATTCCAAAGTGTATAGCTCTCCTAAACTCGTCTGGAGTAGTATGTGTAGCGTTTGCGTGACACGCCGCATCCAGCCGGAATTTCAAGTATATCAAGTTCGAAAATCAATATTTCGATCATTTGGAAACTTTTTAATGGAAAAATTCGAACAAAGTACAGGAAACTCAAATTTATATCTCTAAAACGAATCATATAAATATAAATATAAATATAAGCAATTGTTATTTTACAATTTCAACGACTTTCGCGGAGTAATGATTGTTCCTTTTTAATTACATAATGATCACTGAAAGGCCTTGTGTAACCGAACACATAGATATGTATAACGGATACAATAAATATCATCTACCGTATTTAGCTGCAGCGAAATCGTTAAAACGCGATACGGTTCGTATCTTTCTTACCATTTAAACTCGAACAACAACTAAATTAAAAATAGTTGAATGACGATTTTCGACGTAGCTTTCTTATGAAGGACAAATATTGCTAATAAGAATAACCTAACGCGGTTGTGGTAGGATAAAAGTGTTATGAATGTGTAAACGACATCTACGAGTATGCAGAAATAAACGAAGATAAGTTAACGAAATCGGGGAAACTACTAAATGACCTTTATCCAGTGACGAATCTTTTCTACTTGGAAACGACGTACTATGCACATAACGTAGAATGTATTACATCATTGTCCATAATTTTCAACGTTAACTAAAATTTGAATTGTACATCGGATGAAACGTCTCTCTCCCTCTTTCTCTTTCTCTTTCTCTCTTTTTCTCTTCCCTTTCTCCGTTTCGCAAAACATGAATTCTCGATCAACAGATTACGTATTTAGGAATTTTAAACTCTCTTCGATGCAAATAGAGAAAATATAAACTTCGATACGCTTCAGTATACAATTAACTTAAATGTTTATTTGCGAACGAACGGTATCTAGATTCAAATATTATCGACTAATAAAGTTGTTATTCACTTCCTATTGCGCACTCACCCATTGTTTATCCTCCTCGATAGACTGTGTATAGGGCAAAAGACAAATATGAAGAAAGAAAAGAAAAGATAAGAACCATTTGATAATGTTTGTACTCGAAAAATTGGAAAAATTTCGTTACCTTTGGTGCCAGAGTTACGTCGGTTGGCGTTGTAACTTGTTCTTGGATTTCGTTGTTCGACTAAAGAAAAATTGTTAATTGAATCCATGTAAAACATTTTTGATTTTGTTAATCTGCCAATTTATTACACGGTACCTTATCGTTTACTGTTGCCATCGTAAAGCAGCTTGTAAAGAAAAGAGATCAAAAATTATTATCGTAATGTCACGTCGGTGATAAAAATGAATAATTTACGAAATACCATTTATCAATATTGGGAAATAAATTAATATTATGAAATCATTGAAACAAAATCGAGAACAGAGATAACAGTTGGATCTTAAACTATTTTCGGCTCGTAGCATTGTACGTCTTATTTAATATTAAGTTGTAATTATAGGTAGTTATATTTGTTGTTTTACTTTGTTATTATTGAGTAATATAAAAAGAAAATATAATTATAAACCTTGTAAGAACGGATACGTTTGGCAAGAATCGACTACTATTTCGTGCAATAAGTTGTCTACGAAAGCGTCGTTCGATATACATGTATGTATGTATGTATGTATACAATTCGCGCTCCACCTAATCATCCTTTTTATTGTTAGGGGTTCGTGCGTATCTCGATATTGAGTTCGGAAAAACATGGAAGGAGTCAGCCAGGAGCCCGAAAATTTCATCTACGCACAAATGTTCGGTCCTCTAGAATTTGTTCGAAAAATAGAATACATGACCATAAAACACGTGGCTATATGTGTAATGAATAGGAATATAAAATTTGACCTTTGGTACCGCGAACGAGAGTTTCGTCGATTTGAGGTCATGAACATTCGTATGTAGAAGGATACTTTCGATTTCGTCACCAGTTCCATCCGATTTTTGCCAACTCAACTCTAATCCGTAATCTCGGATACTCGCGCATCTCTACACGTGTATTATCAATTGGTTCATTTGTAAATTCATATAACCCGAAACACTTTGCAACCGATGAAGAAACTACGTTTCCCACTACACGATCTTCCATTTTATCGATATCCGTGATTAATTAAATCGTATTAAAACGATATCCCAAACTCGAAACTGGGAATACAAGATTCGAACTAAATGCGATCGATTAAAATGAAATTTAGAAACAAACAGTGTTTTCTTAATTGAATGTAATGCAGTCGAATCAGACTGTTATCAAACTAACGTACAACACATACGCATTTATCTATAACCGATATCGTACATGTAAAGACGGAGTCCAGTACGATTCGTTGAAAACTTAACACTCGCGAAATACGATACAATTAATGATCAACATGAAAGTTGTACGAAATGTACGGTCATTGTGTTAAACATGTGTTTGTACGTTATCGGAAGTACAATACTTATTTCATAGTGCGATACTATAACGATAGACATATGGAGACAGTATGTATGTTGCAAAAATAAAAATTAAAAAGGTCGTGCAAAGGATATCGGCAAGGCTTGAGGGTCGCTTGCGCATAAATTGTATATAAACAATCGCTGTCTCGATAGAATACAAAGAAAACAATATCGTTAAACATTGTACGGAAAGGTCATAACCTACGATAACCGAGATCAATGTATCGTTACGAACCGTAAGAATGAGATAAATTCCAAATAAAATTTAATAATTTTTTTTCTAGATGAAGCGTACTTTCTACACACGCGGATATTGAATTCTTACATGCGATTGGAAAAGTATTTATTCTACTACGATCATCAAAATATTTTAATGTAATTCGGACTTAGATAATATGTACATAATGTTCTGTCGATACTGTTGTGAATTATTTTTAAATTATATCTAAGACGCGTCAATGAAATTATACGAAATTGCAACAACAATTTGTGTTTCGTTTCTCCGTTGAATGATAATTCTTGTTCATTAACCTGTAATTGTATTAGAAGAAATATCGTACACGAGCAAAGTGTATTCGTTGTAATAAAAATCATTCGAGCAGACGTTTACACAAAGTCAATGAATAATTCTTAAAATCGGAAGGGCCGGTTCTAAGAATTGCCGCAAGAACAGAAAGCAGTCAACGTGCGAACAAGCATGTAGCAAGTAGCACGTACTCACCGTCGATGACGTCGAAGGAAGCGGGGGCTCGACTATTCCGAGAGTTCGTGTTCGATCTTCGTGTGCTTATAACCCTTGGATAAACGCACGATCGCCAAGTCCCGCCGTATTTCCAAGCGCAAGCGCAAAAATTTTACCGGTCGTTACTTGCACCTTCTGTTGCAATTCTGAACCTAGGATTGCTTCATCCCTGACTAGTCTGTAAAGTTACCTTCGGTTTAACCTCACTAAATACGTTCAACTATCCAGCTGACGAAACAAACTCCCTGATTTATCGTCTTTCACTTCTTCTCCTTACTTTTATTCGATTATCCCTCAAAGTTTATTCAAAATAACGATCCAATTTTGAATATTTATGTAATACGGCATCCGTGGCGGATAATTATTCATCCAGATCGCCTGGATACGCATCCGAATTACCTAATATATATTTTTGTCAATTCGAAAATTAATAAACGTTGAAACAATATTCCGGGACATTTAATCTCGATATCTCTAAATATTTTATAAGTTCAATTAATCGTAAAGTACCATTTTGTAGCAGAAACAAAATTTTATTTCAACTTTGTTCGTCAACGACTTATTTGGCAGTGTGTGCTCTTTTTTCTATACTTTTATGAGTGGAATCAACGTTTCATGTATTTAGAAGATAATCGTGAACCGTCGATACTTTTCATCGTTCGAAAAAGTACTTAAATCCAACCGTGATCTGTTGGAAATGTTACATCATACTTTTTTACATTTATAGCGAGTCAAGTGTTGTGTCTGTACGGGCGGTTTTCAAATTTTACTAAAATTAGGTTCTACGTAATATTTTTCTGACCGAGATGTTCCTTCAGTCACAACTAATTCAAATGCGAGTTACGATACACAATCACGAAGCTAAAACGCGACTCTAATTGTTGGTCATACATTTTTTATACATAGAATAATGTAAGTATTAAGTAATATTCGAAACATGTGATACACGTATTCGCGTAAGGTACAAGGTATACTGGCTTCTGGTTTCGGCTCTTTTTGTCGAGCCTGCGCCTCCACGAATTCCTATTTGGGACAAATGGTAGATCGATATCCTTTGAACTTAAGCATAACAAGTGACGATTGCCAGGCATCTTTCCATCGTTTAAAATTACATTGCATATAATCTTCGATTGTTCGAATCGATATACCTTTCAAGCAACAATGTAGAAAAGAACGTCAATGTGACGTTCGATCATCTTTTACATACTGAAATTCAGCTACACGTGTACTAGCAAATACTTAAAATATGAGAGAAACTGTAAACATAACCGTTGTTGGTACAACTGTCGTATCACCAAAAATTTATCTTAATATTTTTGTCATAAAAAGATGATATTCATTTTCCCGATACAACCGAAATTTAGGATACGTAAGTATGTACACACATGCATATGAAATACAGCGATGTTCTAACCTCTTTTCAAGTACGTAGGCAAACGATAGTTCCATGCATGTAGGAAAATCGAATGGAATTCACTTATAACGTCAAATATTTACCGAACTATCGAAACATAGATAAGAAGAAAAGCGCGCGTGTAAATATTGAAGCGCATTTGGCTATCTTAACTCAGGTAAAAATGAACGGCGCTGGACGCCAAAGCGTGGGTGTCGGACGATGGCTTCGTGCTCCATGCAACGTTCATGCGACGTCATCGCTCGAGAGATGGCGAGCCCCCAACATTCCTATCTTTTTTCTCTCTCCTAAAATGTACTTTTCATAAAAGCGAACGAAATTACGATTCATATTGGTAATATTATGGAAATATCGATTCAATAAACGCGATCATTCGTTTCTCTTCGATTAAAATGTTAACCTGAACAGATACGGCGTTTTATCTCGTTCAATATATTTTTAATGCATTTCGTCATGTTCCGTAATCATTTATTTTAATGTATTAATGTAGGCGTACGATATAAAAAAAAATTAAGAAAATGTAGAAATTATTAAAAAATGGACATACAATTAATATATATTATCATTGCGAGCGCGTGTACACTTATAAAAAGTTCAAAGTCATTTCCTTTAACACGTTGATGTCGTAAAACAATTATTTACATTTCAAATCGCGCTTCAATGCTTTAAAATAATGGCATTCATCGGTTACCTGGTGATGTTAGCTTTCGACGAGTATACATACCAGCAGCTGGTGAAATGAAACAGCTAACCGGTTAAAAGATAATTCGTTAATTTTAATTTGTAATACATAGATTATACCACAATGGTAAAACAACATACGTATGTATAAAATATTTCCGGTGATAGACAATATGTAAAACTGTATCGATATTTCGGACGAATATTACCTTTAACAAGAAATTTCGTTGAACCGAATTATGTGAAAAAGCAAAATGAATCTTAGGTGACCACAGAACATCGATGTATGAATCATGTACATATGTACATGTGAACACAATGAATTTCGAAACGTGTCGTACCATTCGTTGTCACGTACTGGTTTATAATTTTATTATTCGTATTACAAAAAAATGATGAAATTAAGCCTCCATTCGTCAACGAGAGCTACCAGGTTTTTCAGTATGGCATACATGTCATGCATCTGACAGCCTAATAAATCAAGTTAATAGAGTAGAAGAATGTAAACGCTTTACGTCGATTCTATCGTAATTTTCATATCTCATTGCGTCAAACGATATTACATGTGGAGGAATTAGGGGACACCGACAGGTGACGCGCCTTGCACACACCCATTCTCTCGACCAATCGCCTGATAGATTACCAAGTGTTCTCAAATCATTCTTTAGACACACTTATCTATCGACTATGCTCGAAGATAATACGTTGTACGTACAGAAACAGTTATCATTTTTTAAAGTCGATAAATGGAAAACATTGTTACGAACGATAAGATCGGCCAACATCGATATGTTGCATTACTTTCGTAACACAATATCTATAGTGGCAACCACTGGTTGGGTCAATAAGATGTTCAGACCTGCCTCAGTTCAAAACTGAATGAAAGCGAGAATCCACCTGTTGACGAACCGGCGAGATTCTGGACACTTTCACTGACACTGTAGAATCGACAGTTACAGAATTTCCAGTTAAAATGAACGAGTAAACGCTAATTATGAAGAAATTTTATTTCCATATTTCATAGATGGATTGAGCAAGATTTATGTTAAAAAAAATATTAACGAAATATTTATCTGCGTATTTATGATTTTTATCCTAAGCGATTCGGGTTACCTTACATTATTAATAGTTGAATTTGAGAATTTAAGAATCGGAGCATTTGAACATTTGAAAATTTGGTTTTTTAGAAATTTGTTAGTTTGAAAATTGGAAAGTGTTTAAACGCTTTGATCCCTATTTACTTAGTTACGTCAATGATGATCATGAATATTATTCAAAATGCACTTGAATATTCTTTACCGCGTATTTTTAATGTCACGCGTTTCGTATAAACGTATAATTGTACGACATTGACATGCATCAACATGCTAAAGAATTTATTTCACGTGCGGTAAGTATCGTTTAATTATCCGATAGGTACTAAGGGCATATTAATTGAATGCTTAGAATTCCATTAACTAAGGTCAAATACGTATCTACGTGCAGTAGCTTAGAGCACGTCTTGCGTCATTCGAAGAAACTGCAGATCGTTCGATCATGAAAGTATGCATTACTCCAAGTAACTCGCTCGCAAACTTTAAAGAATCGATCAATGATCCGCGATGTGCAAGGTCAAGAATTGTTACTTCAAAGAATTCTATCGATCATTTATTCTTCAATTTCTATTGTCGTTGTAAAACAATAAAGGTCAAAAGTATCATTGATTATTAGCACAACATTGATTATTATCAACAAACTACACGCACCCTGCTCCACGATGTATTTCCACAAAGTGAAAAACGAAATATTTATTCATTTATTCGTGTCATAAAAGCGTAATAAAGCTAACTTTTTCAAATTATTCGCTCTGCATTTTTAAACGATATACCGAAAATTCTAATTTGTAGAAAATTATTGTTAAACTTTATTATAAGTAAATGCAAAATTGTTTTTTATTTAGATTGTAATAACTATTGAAGTGAAATGCGAATCATCGTTCGATATAACACTAGCTTAAATACTATTTATTCTGATCAGTGCCGCTGTTGAAGTTTGCGGAGACCCTTTAAACGCGGGACATCTCGGACAATCTGTTTCGCATTGAATTCATCGTACATAAAAATGGTTACCCTTGATAAGTCGAACATATTAGACCATAATACCGATGTATTTGATGCATTATATACATATGCATATATTTCGGGATCTATAATAAATTGTTTCAGAATAAATTGCGACTTGAATAGGTACAATTTCGGCGGCTCTCTAAAAATAAATTATGTACCTGTCACTCTTATTCTTTCCTGTGCACGTGCATATTCGAATCATTCGTGCATGCACTTGTCTATCTTCGATCGTTGTATCATCTAGTAATATTTACTGATCAATTTTATGAGCCAAGTGTACTCGATGGTAGCTGTTCTTAAAGTATAGTTTAATTTATACCGATATGACAGTATCGATAATGCACCTTTTTGAAAATGCACACACACGTCGTCGCTCGTTCGTCCAAGCTGCTTTTTTGTTAAATAATACTTGTTACGATATTATAAATTGATTAATCATCGTACGTTTGTAGATGCATCGCGCGTGAATATTAATCGATAACGTTCTACCTACTTATGTATGCTTATGTAATGTATGTTAGTAGTAAATAAAAATCCAAAGAAAAAAAACGAAGCGTTGCCACAGTTTTAAAATATTTCAATACGTTAGTCCTATGACACGTGGAAAGACTATTCAACTCACTTTTCGTGCAGAAACGGGGATAGTAGTTTCTCTCGTATAAATTGGAACGTCCAAATCGCTAACGCTGCTACTGATACTAGGTGCTCTGGAATCAGATCGACCGCCAAGAGGAACAGAAAGGTGCGTTGGCCTAAGCGGATGAGATTCGGCGATGAAACCCTCCCCGAAGTCCTCGTCATCGCGATCCATCTATAGCAAAGCCAGAAACACGTACATACATACGTTCAATCTCACGCGATAAATAACGTTTTCACATTTAACTGTAATTCGTTACGTCATAATATAAGTGTACTATTTAAACATTATCTTAAACGAATCATTTGGTCATTTTATGGCATATAAGAAATATGAATATTTCGTCTGTAAAGTTGTAGCAAATATCGTAGAAAGTATTCTTGAAAACGCAGAAAACGAAAAAGACAGATTGCGAGAAATATATTTATACTTCGGGTAGGAACGTTTTTTGTATTAATTACTAAAGATACATAAATATTTATCGCGATAACAATGACAATTATCAATAATACGTCGTAGACATTGTACGTAAAATTAGCACGAGAATGTGACAACGGTACGCTTTCCCTATCAATTATTTGGCAAACGATCAAGGCTAGTAACTCGATGACATACTCCCCACTACGATTGATAATTTCGTTCTACGATTAATAAAGAAAATCAATAAAAAGCGGAACGATCTTCGAGAGAATTATATCGTAAAATACATATTATTTTTAGTTCGAACTTATTCATTGCTCGTAACATCGTGGCAATACAAACGGAAAATTAATTTAAGACGAACCAACATATAAAACTTTGAACTTTAGTTACGAAGAATACACGGCATTCTCGAAATAAAGGTGCAAATTCTTTTCTTTCGTAAATGCTTCGAATTAAGAAAATAAATATCTTTCGCGAAATATTAACCACATTTTTAAGAATTATGTCGACGTGTTTCATATATCGCTTGACTTAAATCAGCAGTAATATTTCATTCGATAAGCCATCGTTTAGGAATGATATTCCTAAAATTATGTTCCGTATACAAATTTGTTCTGCATGACATAAAACATTAGAGCAACAGAGCCAATAATACCAACCACGAAAAATCGGGACACGGACCATTGACGTCAACGAGGTGTCTGAAATCTAATAACAAAAGCATAACACTATTTTCAATTACCTCGTGCTCGAGCGAAACAGAAGCGTAGAAAAAGGTAGCGGAACGAAGAGAAGAATGTGTAATGAATCGTTTCTAAGAAAGAGACGTTCCGATTCTAGTGTCGTCGACTACGAAACAAAACGTCGATCGTATACCGAAAAAAGCACAAAAATATGAGAAGACGAAAAAAATGGAAGATTAGAACACCCGTACAGGCAGGGTGTGCTCTTGAGACTGAGCTAGAGGACGCATCACGTCGCGACATCACTGTCGTCGTCGCCGTCGGCAAGACGTAGCCGTCGGCCTCCGGCTGGATTTAATTTTAACGCATACGTTGTTAAGACGAGCCTCCAACTTCCTATAACAGCGAACACAACTACGTTAATGCATCACCTCTTCTCCCTCTTCACCTTCTTCTCTTCTATGTTTGTACATCAATTGATTCCTGCTAAACTTTGCAATTGATTTCACTTGACCTGGTGGTACATCCTACCGGCAACTTATACCGATCCGTCTCGCGATTCAGATAACTTTTAGTCTACATAGTTTTTTGTCTTTGCACACGTTTCTTAAAACGTGTTTTTAGAATCAATATTACCATTAATCATTTTTATACTAAATTGATAAGTGTGTTTCAGCGAAACATTTGTATTTATTAGCATTGTATTTCTGTGAATATTTCATTCTCGAATTTTAAACAGTAACAGTACATCATGTAATGCAGTGGTAAACGGATCAACCGCACGCCGAAAAGTTAATGAGCCCGGTGTGTCGAATCCATCCATTCGCATACAATCAAACAAATTTAAATTCACAAATTCTCAAATTTTTAATTTGGAAATATAAATTTTGTAAATTTTCAAACGTAACATAGGACTAGTTTCTAAGGTTAATAATGTATACCAATTTTGTTTGTAACAATATAACGAGAGTCTGCTGCACTCGTTGGTGACTGCATGTGCACACTGCTTGCGCATCTACATACATATACATACATACGTGTATGTATACACGTGGGCGCACTTGCTCCTCGCTCATCTAATGTTTCCGATTATTTAAAAATGTACTTGATTTTAAAGCCAACAGTGTACACTAAAAATAGTTTGATTCGAAACATTTAATTTGTACGATAATATTTCTGAAGTAATATTACCAATGACCGATTATTTGAAGAGTAATCGTATATTTAATATGGTAACACGAACCGAATGCAGTCGTCAATAAAATATTAGTGCCAAAGAAATCCAATTTGAAATAAAATAAGTATTTTAATATTAAAGCAGTAAAAAGTGATTTCCTGTAGAGCATAACAAAAATATAGAATTTCGACGCCACTATCTAAAATATCACTCTATTCACGATTTTCTTTAAAAGTTAATAAGTTTTCAAATGGTTGTTCGATTCTTCCATGCAAACTTTGATTAATTAAATTTAGCGCCATCTTTCAAATATGCATTATACGTTGTTTATGTTCAATTTCGTTCAAAAACGTTGCAATCAAAGAAATTTGAAATAAATAAATATTGTAGGAATAATGTTAAAAGATAAAGGAGTTTACCAGATACATTTATGATACGCAAAAATTTCTCGCGCAATCTGTTCGTGAACAGCCAATTTTTATTAAGGAAAGATGGTTTTATTAACAAGAGTTTTAGGTTATGCAAGTAAGGTAATTTATTTTTAATGTGTTCAACGTAATAAAAGTTATGTTTTCTTCAGTTTATATATAATAATATTATAAAAACAAAAATTTAATATAATAATAATACAAATTTCAATTTACTAGCTATCAAGAAAGTATAAACGTGAAGGATTTATCGATAGTTTGCGAATTTATGTGCGCGGTGGTTCAGGAGGTTCTGGATTACATCGTTACGGGGGTATTGGTGGAAACGGAGGAAATGTATATGTTATCGCAGAAGAAAATGTAACATTAAGCAGTGTAAGAAGGAAAGTAAAAGATATAAAATTAAAAGCGGGGGCAGGAGGTGAAAGTACCAAACATGGAATTATTGGAACACCTGGGAAAGATTTAATTATCAAAGTTCCAACTGGTATAACTGTATATGATGACAGTCGCATTAAACTTGGTAATGAATAGAAAGAATTTACATTTAATATAAGCAATAATCATAAACGAGTCAAATAATGTTATAATTATTAATATTATTCAGGAGAACTGAATTCAGAAGGTGATCAATTAATGGTCGCAAAAGGAGGAATGGGGGGATGTGAAAATACAGGATATTGTGGACTTAAAGGCCAAAACCATGCCATAGTGCTCGATCTTCAGTTAATTGCTGACGTTGGACTAATTGGTTTTCCTAATGCAGGGAAAAGTACATTTTTAAATGCAATTTCAAAAGCTCAGCCAAAAATTGCTAATTATCCATGTAAATATTATCTTGTACAAAATATCATTTTATACAATGTGTTTTTATATAGTAGTTATGAAATTTTATTTATTTCTTTATAGTTACAACTATTAAACCACAAATAGGTATTATAAATTATAATGACCATAGACAAATTTCGGTTGCGGATTTACCAGGTTTGATTGAAGGTGCTCATGTAAATAAAGGAATGGGTCATAAATTTTTAAAACATGTAGAAAGAACAAAATTATTGTTGTTTATTGTAGACATCCAAGGATTTCAAATTTCGCCTAAACACCAACATAGATCTTGTTTAGAAACTGTACTTCTGTTAAACAAAGAAATTGAGCTTTATAAACCTGATTTGCTGGATAAACCTACAATGATTATAATAAATAAAATGGATACAGAACAAGCAGATGAAATTTATGAAGACGTTAAACCAAAATTATACAATTTATCAGAAGTTTCTTTGGAATTTGACAGTAGCATACAATCGAAAAAAGTTTTGCAGTTTGATGATATTCTCCCTACAACTTTGATTTCAAAAGATAAAAATATGATAGAGCACATCAAAGAAAGAATACGATGTGTCATAGATAAATATGAAGAAATGAGAAGTGTTGGAAATAGTGAAGCGAACGAAGATTATGTATACACAAAATTGAAGCAGCAAGTACAACGGCATGCACCTATACTTATATAACCTTGTATTATTTTAAAATATGAAAATGTTTTGAAAGGATTAAGTGATGTACAATTTTGTAGCTTAATAACAATTATGCGATGACGTATTTTGATTACTTTATTCAAAAATAACAGTAAATGTTATATCTTAAACAGTTTGGTAAAGTTTTTTTTTTATTTTCACCCATTCGCATTTTATATTCGCCTCTTTTACTTTTTGGATCCAATCTTCTCCAAATGTAGCATTCTTGTCTATTTCTACCTTATCAATTTCATTTGGATTTCTTATTATATCTGTATCTGTTATCCACTTTTCAACTCCATTCCATGCTATCATTATTCCATTATCAGTGCACAATTTTGGTGGAGTTCTTATGAATTTATAACCTAGTTCGGAGCATACAATGTTTAATGCTTCAGATAACAAGTTGTTAGATGCAACTCCTCCAGATATAACCTAGTTCATTATAAAGATACTAAATTACAATGTAAATTTTAAAGTCATCTTAGTAATATCTACACATACCAATGTATGCTTATTTTCAGGAAACAATGACATTTTTTTAATAAATTCCATTGCCCTTTGAGTCCTATGACAGATATGCATTATAATAGCTAATTGTAATGCTGCACACAAATTATATACATCAGGAATCACCATATCAGCGACTATGTTATGTTTTTCTTCTTCATATTCAATGTATTTTTTACATTTATTCAGTAGTCCTGCAAAACTGAAGTTACAATCGTAGTATTTCGTTAATATAGGAGGAAACAGAAACTGATCAATGTCTGTTGCTTTACTTGCTGCAGTTTCTATAGCTAGTCCTCCATTTAAAGTACGAAATTCTGGAACATTTCTTAATTTAAGTCTTCGTGCAACCTATAAATGTAAGTATAAAGGTTAATATTAAGTGCATATGTACATATTTTTTTAAATTTAAATACTGAAAGCAACTTTTAATGAACACAAGAAATGTTATTAAAAATGTTGAAAAGAACAAGATGGGTAAGCAAATAACAGTAGATGAATTCTTAATCGACTCAGAACTAGTTCTATATCCAGACACCCAAAACATCTTCAAAAATTACAGCACTACTCTAACTTAAGAAAGGAGTGTAACACAATAAATAGATACAAGAATCAATTTTGCAATGGTTATTGTACACTATGGTAATTCTAATTAGAATGCTAAGAAAATAATGATTCTCTGCAGATTAATCTTGCATTGAAAATAAGATACAGAATATAATATTACATAAAAAGTATTATATTATGGCAAATAAGTTTTACCTCAAAATTGATATTCTTTTACCTTGTCAAAAATTTCTCCAGGTGCATTATCTATAGTACTTCCAAGTAAATAAAATTTATTCACATTTTGAGCAATTGCAAGTAGACAGTGACCTCCAGAAACTAATAAAACAAGATATGGAAAATCAACCTATAGTAATAAAATAAATAATTTTGATTTTGTTTGTTATCACATTGTTACACTAATAATATATAACAAACCTTTTCTTTCATTCTTGCAGTTAAAGCATGAGCTTCCATATGATGTATTGGTATAAAAGGTTTGTTTCCAATTTTTGCCAAATATTTTCCAAAATTTGTCCCAATGTTTAAACACAAAGCATTACCAGGCTTTACAGTAGTTGCGATAGCATCAATATCTCTTAATTTTAAATTTGCATTTCTTAAAGCGTCTTCACAAATTTTTGTAATATTGTTTTTATGCATTAGTTGGGCAATTGGGGGAACTATTCCTCCAAAACTAAATGGTACAAATTAGTAATTACCAAAAGTTTAACAACTTATTAAAAATTACATAGAATTTTATAAAATATTATATACAATACTGTTAATTACTTTAAATGCGTATAGTATTGTGAATTAATAGCTTCACCTAATATGGTACCTGTATTATCAACAATCCCACAACCTGTTTCATCACAACTAGATTCGATTCCCAAAATGACCGATTTATTGAATTGAAAATTTCGCATTTTTACATTATTCTTATACGAATATAAGAATGAATACGTACTTATAAAATGTTTCTGTTGGCATTTATGAAATAATAGAGGTATATTTGAAGTCATGTTCTCTAAATTTATTTAATTCGTTATACTAATTTGTATATATATATATATTTTTATTTATTTATATGCATAAAAGAACAAATATATAAATTAATATTATATCGTAATCACATTAATTATGTAAAACGGAGCAAGTACTTTTATCTTAAATTTTAGTTAGTCTATTTTATCTCATGATAGAATGTTATGTTACGACAAACGCAGACAAAATATGTTAATATTAGGGTATATATATATATATATATATATATAATTTCATAGTGAAATCAACAGTAATTCGATGTGTTCGATACTTCAAATTGATATATCGAAAGTAACAATCGATACCAACCCACGCAAAGTTGCTCTCTCGCAGCCATCACCGAAATTGTAGCTTCCCTTAAAGCATCGGAAGTTGGATGTACATACAATGTCGGAACAGTAAGGAATATATTCTTTTATTATGTTAAATTAATACTTTACTGTAATTTTCATATTTATTTAAATCATTTAGGTGTATTGTATAATTGTAGTAAGAATATTCTTCTCGAAATAGAAGTTTTAACTATTTTAGTAATCATGGAGGTTAGAGTTACCACTAATAGTTAAAATGACGTATATTGTGTTTCTTTGAACATTATTCATTATGCTCTGTTTCATTTAATTAATGTAATTGCTACATACGACTATGTTTATAATGCATAATACTTGCAGCATGTTAACAAGATTTGTTTCGTATCAAGATATTTCTTTGTATTTATGTAAATTACTTGTTTCTATTGATCTTTTAAATTTGTTACCTGTTTACACTACATTATTTTGTGTATTAATCACAATTAAAATGTTTACGATGAAAATAATAACCATATTAATATTTGTATTTATATGCAAGTTTAATATAATGCATATAAGACAATAAATACAGACTAATGATACTGATACAGGGTTGTTAATGTCTTATAATTCTTTTTGAATGATTATAAATATCAAACATTACTATACAATACGAATTTGATAACTCATTTTGAATCTAATATATTTAGTAGATAATATTTTTCTGTTTAGTAGTTAATAATTATTTGTGTAGTGATGATACTTTATTGGACGAGGATCTTGGAGATGATGAATATGATCTAGGCAATGACGAAGAAGAAGCTCTTTTAGCAGATGACTATGAACCGGAGAGGGTGAGCATATTGCTGGAGCATTATTTTGTTATTAAATAAAAATTAGTGTATTATTATATACTATGTGATACAGAGGATATAACATTAAAATTTAATAACAAATTTTATGAAGATTTGCATTCTGATTACAGAACCAAGAATTTTTTAATCCATTTATGATCCCAGTATATAACTGACTTGTTAAAACATTTAATTGAATTAATATATCTATTAGAGTTGTAATTGTTTAAATTTCTTCCATAATTCCTTTAAGTCTGTTATATCATAATGGATTATTTAACTTAAATGCATTAATTTTAATCAAATTTATTTCCCTGTACTACATAAGTAATATATTTCAGTGAAAAAGAGATTAATTTTATATGTTTAACTTATTTAGATTATATATTGTGATTATAATGGATAAATGTAAAATTGTAACTTTATGTTATATATTTTTCTCATTGTACAATGATATTGTCATGAAAACAAAATATTATTTGTTTGTACTGTCATTTTGTGTATGAAATTTACATGTTTAAGTGTTTATCAAAGTGTTCTATTTATGATATTAGTAACACTTCAAACAATTCTAAAAGTAATTATTTATATTACTAAAGACTTATTTACTACAATGCACTACATATTTCATCAGATTTGTAAGTTTATAAGTAATATATTTATTGTTATAGGTCACATTTAATATTCAGAACAAATGCGCGAAAATTATTAAACATTGTTGCACATGTGAATATTTTGTACTTTAAAGGTATTATGTATTAATTTTTGATTTATAAAATATTACTGTAAACAAAAAAATATGAAAATCCATTGTGAAAATAAAATGTCAATTATGTAGAATAAGAACAGTAACATAATCAGCATACAGGGGAAATGAAATATAATTAAATGTAAATTATCTTGTACATTTATATTACATTATTAGTTACCTTATTTGAGTTCACATACAATTAACATTAATTTCAGATTCATCATTATAATTAGATTCTTATTTTCTAATAAATCAGTATAAATTCAGTATTTAATCCAGTATGAATGTACTACAATAAATGACTAAATTTTTCTTGCTTTAAATATTTTAACTAATGTAAATTCAGTGTTTGTCTAAAACAACTATATGCTTTATTACATGTTCCCTTTCCCCTGTTGTTTCAGATAGATTATATTAAAGATTGTAAACAAAATTACTGTCAATCATGGTTAGCCAAATGATATTATATAATTTTGTTAAAATGTGATTTACACAATTTCAACAAATTGTAGTTTAAAATATTTTCAAATTTTGTGATTCACAATGTATACACTGATGTATCATTTCAAATAATATGTCCAGGTATAAATGTCTTTATCATAACCAATGTTTTAATGAAAATTTTGAAGCGTCTGGATGGTAATGATATATCATGAATTATTTCATTAAAACATTGTTTAAAAATATGTTGAATTTGTTGTAGCACTAAAATAATATTGTAAGAAAGTTATACCGTTAATTTTCCAAAAAAGGATTGTACCAGTTATTTTAGCTTTTAAGATAATTTATTTGATTTAATTTTCATAAAATGAATCAGCAGTATGAAATATTTTTATTATATTATTAACAATACATTATTTTATATTTTATTACCAAATTACGCATAAAATACAATTTTTAAGGATCTAAAGTTAGATATTATTTGGAATATTGTTTAAATACGAAATGCATTATGTCATAATATATCATGCTGTTGCATTTTGATGGTAAATTGCACTGTAAAAAATAATTATAATAATTCTGTATCATAAAGTACAAGACATACTATCACTTCATTCAAGAGACATTCATAATTATTCTGATTAGTTGTTTGTGTAGTGTTACATCACTTCGCATACAGATATACATATGCACACTCATGTTTGATATTCATCTGCATGAACTGAATTCACGTTTAGCGTTAAACGTCATTGGGATAATTGCGTTCGAATTTCATCGTACATATTTCATTGTTAGCGAGCAGTAATTACAAAAATAAGTTACAACAAAAAGAACATAGAGCAACAGAATTACGAAAAATTGGTATGGTGATGTCAAGACCAAATTTCTTGCGTACATCCGTTTTAATTGGGAACAAATTATTTTTTATGCATTCATAGATATATTTTAATTAAGCGTAGATTGTAACGACCTCGGCTAAATATCATATTTTCATTACAAATATTTGGCAATTTAATTCCCTGAGCAGCAGAATAGCTATAAGGGAGAAGAGGAGACAGATGATGTACTGGACTTAGGAGTTACCGACGGACTCGACGACTTAGATGGCGAAGATGAAAATATAGAATTTAGTAGAAGCAAAACCGATAGACGGGATGCTAATGATTTTTACGAGGACGAAGATCAGCTACAGGTTCAATCAAAGTATTATGAGCAAGATGAAATTAACGAATACAAAAGCGAACAAACGCGTCAACACGATGAACATTCTGCGGTGGATAGCGTTAATGCTTCAAGTAACATTGGAAAAGGGGATTTGCGAGAGAAGTTACAAAAGAATGCAAAAATCTATGCTGGAAATGGACAAGGTTTGGAAGACGATGAATGCGAGGAAGCCAAGGAACGGCGAAATAGATTTCAAAATGAAAGAACCATAATATCTCCAAAAATGAACAATAACATACCAGAAACTTTAGAAAACGTAGTAACATCCGAACGTTCATTTAGAGGCCGAGGAAGAGGTCGAAGCACAAGAGGAAGTCGCGGTGGAAGATTTAACACACAGAATTCCGGAAATTTTAATCCAAGGTAGTTTTCTGGCTGCTTACTAAATACTTGTTGTACAAACCAATTTGTTAACCCTACAAAATATCTTTCAGGTTTAATAATGCACGTAACACAAACTTTGATGGTCAATCAGCAGTATGCAGACCTCCGCTGTTTGAAACGAGACCGCCATTCCTTCTTGGAGTAGCAAACAACATGCAGAATCAACAGATTCTTTATCAACATACAAATACTCAAGTACAATCCTTCCAGCACTATCCTACGAATGGTCCGCCTCCTCCAGGTCCAGCACATTTTGTAGACAACAGACCACAATTGAATCCTAATCAATTTCAAGGTCAAGTAGGTCCTAGAGTAATCGGGCCGAGGTTAGATTATGGACCTCGTGGTGGTTTGGCAGGATCGCTGCAAGGGCCAGGACCATCTTATAATCATCCTTCTAATCAACCACCATACGTCCAAATTCAACCAGGACCGTTTCAAAACTCGAGCGTGCTTATACAAGATAATCAACCACGACTGATGCAAAATAATCAAGGTTCCTTGTTGCAAGGAAATGCTGGAGGATCGCTTCTTGGAAATCTTAATTCAGTGGTACCTGGAACATCAGCACCATTGTTACAAGGTGGAAATCAGCCATTACCGATGCAAGGGTTCCCACGACAAACTTCTACCCAAGGGCCATCACTTATCAATCATCAAAATGTGCAAATACCCAATCAATCACCGTTCGAAAATAGTCCGCCTTTTCAAGAACCTACGTTTGAAAATCGATCCGTTTACGATTCAAGACCCGGCTATTCTGATCAAGTACCTACTAGCCAATTTAATACTAATACGTTACCTGTACCTCAACAGTCCGCTTCCAATGTACCCAATGTACCTTTACCTCCAGGGCACAAGATTTTAATCAATCCTCATTTTCGAGGATCTGTTCAGTCAACAAACGATGGTAAGTCCTTTAAAATTTTCACCGCTTTTTTTATCTTCTGTGTACCAATCATTTAATTTAGATCTGTTTATTTTATTCACAATGTCTTCTTATAAATTCTGAGCAGCAAGACTCATATGGGATTCTACCCAGCAACAGCAACAACCATCTTTGTCGTCTCAAATTCCTGGTAGTCAATTTCCGCAATCCGTTATCCCTTATCAGAATCAAAATTCGTATAATCAGACTCAACAAGGATCGTCGCAGTATCAACAAAATTTTCAACAAAACAAGATCGATGTATGTGTCATATAGTTATGCGAAACCTGAATGTTCCTCATTTTTTTATATAATAAACTGTAATTAATGTTGCACAGGACCCATACGCGTACTTTTCGGATGTGTGGCAAGAAAACAAACCTCAAAAAAGTCAAACTGCAGTTTCGAATAAGCAATATCCTTCGGATAGTAATTATTCACGGGAAAATAACTATGAATACAGCCCGAAGTATAAATCAGATCCGTGGGATCAAAAAAACAGTTACCAAGACGTAAGTATAAAATAATAAAAAGAATTTTTGATTAAAACAATTATTTAATTATCGCTCGATACTGCGTATTAGGAGCACAGAGGAGTTCATCAAAATTATCGCGATCGAGATCTGTTAGCCAAAACCAGGAGCGATCACGTTTCTAGAAGTAGAGCACCATCGACAAATACATATCGGGATAATTACGACCAAAATCATGTTCAAAAATCAAGTAACAGATCCGCAAATACATCGATAAGATCTAGAGTACCACAGAAAAGAACTTCGGATTCGATAGATAGACCTTTACGAGATTTGAGTCCAAAGCGTATGAAACCTAGCAATAGAAATCTTCAGGAAGTGCGAACAATAGAAACATTGGGCACTATGGACGGTGAAAAAAAGGTATGCTCTTTTATATCAATAATTTTTATTCTGTTTTAATGTATTGTACATATTATCTACATGAAACAATCTAGGACGAAGAAAGCGATCCGGAAATGCAAGAATATAGGAAAAAGATGGAAGAACAAAAACGGCTTAGAGAAAAAATTTTGCGTGAGAAAGAAAACAGACGAAAAATGGCTGCAATGGAAAAGCAAAATGAAGAAGCAAAAAACGAAAGCAGTACATGTACGTAATGTTTTTGTCGAATTTACATTAATGAGTTTGATAAAATGACAAAATATGTACAAAATCTGTTGAAAAAGCTTCGCGTTTGTCCAGCATTATTCGATACAGGATACCAGTTTTAGAAAAAGTACGTAATACCACTTTTCGATTTGATATATAAATTATCGGGAATTGATGTAAATCGATGATAGAATAGGCGAAATACATTATATCTCTATGCTCTCTATTAATTAAATTAATTTTCAGTAATTAATTGTAGCAAAGTTATACATCGAATAATACTGAGCAAATGCAACTTTTGGAAACATAGAATAACGTGCGTGAATATTTCTTGCCTTAAATTAATAGTTTTCCGGAGATATCTTTATATCTGATGTATTATCATAGTAGTTATTATAACTCTTATTACTGCCATCTTGTCTGTTGAATGCCTATGATATTTTGTTTAAAAAATAATCATAATTATCATTATTACTTTTCGCAGAAACAATGGTAACTAACATTTTGTAAACGATACTTCCATTTATGTACTTATACTTAATGTACATATGCATTATATTTTCTAGCAGGTGAAAGTATACAAGATGCGAAACCTATGTCAGTATTTATGGGGGTTGCAAAAGATACTGCCGTGAATAAAGGCCAAACCAGTATTGGTAGAGGACGTGGTCGTTTATTGAATATACAACCTACAGAGGTACAACACTAATATAATCATTTTTCTTGATTGTTAATTATATAAGAAACATCAAGTAGGCGTCTCTTTAAAAACATTTATTTTTATAAAGTGGTTAATAATATGTGCAATTTCCGCTGGGTGGGATACAAACAATCCATTCTTAATCCATATGTCAAGTAAAAATTAGATATAGGTAGTTAAATTTTATTTGTATATGATATATAATAATGATATTCGTTCTTTGCATATATTGTACATAAATTTTAATATAGTGTACATATTTAATTCTATATACATATATGAGCTTATTTTGGTAATTACCAAATTAACAGTTCTTGTTGGATTAACAAAATGTATTATTGCATTTTGGTGCCATTAGTAGCAAAGAAATCAATTATTCTTAAATATTTATTACTATTCAAATGACAATAAATAAATTTTAAATAAAGTACTGATAAATGAAAGATGTGTGTATATATATTTTATGTATATACATACATAGCTATGAGACTTTTCTGTACATTTTTTGCACGTGTTTCAATAAAATATATATATTTTTAAATATTTTTTGTTCCTTTTCATTTCCTCCAAGTTTTTAAGTCTCTCACTTTTTTTAATTTCTTTTTTTAACATATAATGCTAATATTTATTCATTTAGTATAACGTTTAAAGTAAATATTTATTTTGTCAACAAATCACTCTATTAAGATTTATTTAAAAAAAAAAATGGATATTAACGGGTATTTACATATTTCCGAACGTAATCTAATAATCATGTATTCCTTTTTAATAAAATTTGGTAATTCAGCAAGAATGTCCTGATTATTTTTGTTGTAGGCTATGGAGAAACAATCATGCATTCGAATTGTTAAAACGATACAAACCGTACAATCCAATGAATCTGCAGATTCTGCAAAAGACAGTAATACTGGGCATACAATTAACCAAGTCAGCGAACACGTAAAAGTTTTAAATTCTCAGCCTGGAACTAGAAGAATTGTAATTCAAAAACCATTATCAAATACGCAAAAAGTTGCTACTAGCATACAAAAAACAGTATCAAACTTACAAAAAGGACAACAAATAATACAAAATAAAGTAATGAGTGGTACACAGTGTACAACTCAAAAAGTCGGACAGAATCAATCCGATGTATTAAAAAAATTGATAAATACAGGGCAAAGAATTGGTGGTAATCCACAAAGAATTGTGAAACAAAAATCACCAGGAACTCTGCAGAAAAATATAATTAATGTGCAAGAAGTAACTAATGTACAAAAAGTTTTTGTTAATACGCAGAACAATCAGAGAGTTGTCCTTCAAAAAGCATCGATTCAGCAAAAAAAAGTACCAGATATAAAGACAAATATCGTAAGAGTAGAAAATTTAGCAGCAAGTACGTCTGAAGCACAAATTAGACGTATGTGTCAAAGCATCGGGACAATTGAGGTGACTATTTTTGCATGAAAACAAAATTTTAATGCTTATTGCAAATTTATAAAGCTTTGCATTTGATATTAATTTTTGTTTTTAAAATATTGTTTTTCTTTCAAAATGATGAGTTCCTTAGTTTCCCTTAAACCTTATGTTTTTATTATATTTTGCATAATTTTTCTCACTGTTGTTTCAGTTGAAATATGCAATGATTTCATATTAAATATATTCGTGTTATGATTTTGATGCGTATAATGTCTTATAGTATTTGCAAATTTCCTACCAAAGTACATTTGCTACAAAACGTGTATATTGATGTAATTTCACTAAAATCATTGTCTTAATCTTATTTTACGTTCATTACATATTTTTGAGAACATGTAATTATTTTCATAATAAAATGGGAATAAGTGGTTTTGTTTGCTAACTATAGTAGCCGCTTGATAAATAGCCGATTACATATATCTAAGAATTAATTTTGTCAAGAAGCGGTTATTTATCGAGTAGCCAATAACATGCGTATTCTCTTCACAGCTTGTAATGTTTACTTACTATTTGTGATTATTTGTACTTTATAACATATATGTATATATAATATAATTACTGATTACATATACATATTATTCGCTATGCAACAGTTACATATATTATTTTATACTCTTTTACTTACACAGTGTACTATAAAATGAAACATCTTCTTTACATTCCTAAATGTAAAATAATTGCTGAACAAGCTCGAATAGGGTATCATAAACATAATTATGGACCCTTAGTTAACCTAAATGCTTCAATCATAGCGGATTACGTTTAGGTAAAGTAAAAGAAAATCCGATCCAATCTGAATTCCAAATGTCGGGCACCTGTACTCTTTACTACATAGTTTGATTTAATATCAAGTTTAATCAGTTATAACTATATACATATATCTAAGATTATTAAAACATTTAATGAACAGTATTATATATAGTTATATACTTTACATGATGAAAAATATGTGAGATAACATTGTATATATTCCATTTGTTACTCTGTTACATGGTAAAATGTACGCGCATATGTAAATAATGCACGTAAGTTGTTTATCAGATATTTATTTATCAAGCGGCTACTGTATTTGCTATAGTTTTCTTACAAAAAATATATATTCGGTACTAAGTTGTTTATTTTACGTTTTATAATTTATTCTTCTTTAATACTTAATTTATTATTATAATTTTATTATACTTTTGTGACCAATTTATCATATTGCTTTTGTCATTTTTTTTTTTTTTTAAATAAAAATTGTATTTCTTAATTTATTAATTGCTTGTTTATATTATTCGTGTTGTAGAGCATACAAATGGGCGAGCGTAGCGCAACGATTGTGTTTAAGACGCAGTCCGCTGCGATGGTTTTTCACAAAAAATACCAGCGCAAAATGCTAGACCTTTCGCTGATAACAGTTCGCCTTGTATCGCAATCGAGCGGAACTAAGTCCACGACTGCAGTTGTAAAAGTTTCTTAAGAAAAATACCAAATCCATTTATTATAATGTACCACCATAAAAGAATAATATATATATATATATATATTATATATATATATATTATATATATATATTATTATTTATAATTATGTTAAGAAGATAACGACATTTCAGTTCATTGACGCAGCCTGCATGTAACTGAACATGCATTTTATATTTTGCGTATTTCTGATTTACATACATGTATTCATAATATGCAGAGACGTCAACCAGATCATATTTTTGGCTGCAAATAAATTGTATAATATACCTTTAGCAACAAAGGTAGAATAATTGAATTTGTACATATGTCAAATGTAATGTATATTTCTTATAAAAATACACATGGTAGATTTAATAATATATTATGCATTTAAAGGCTACAGCCACTATTGTAGCATAATGTTAATACAATTAATTTGTAATTTTAAGCACAGAAACATAAAACATGTCATGATACAGAACATAAATTTTACTTACAACTAAACGTTATGTCTTACCCCAAATTTCAATTATTAATGCGTGATTACTATCTATCTACAAAGAACGTGTAAACTAAATATTATAGTAGAATTGAACTATAAATCTATAATTGTATAACGTGTCATAATTTTTTTTCCAATATGGCAAATATATCGATTCCAGATATGAACAACATTGTAACTTCAATGTAAACATATAGAAGTTACCATATTGCACATATTAGGTGATCAATACTGTAAAATTTGTATAATCAACGAAAATTTAATATAGTGAAATCATATAATATGTTTATGAAGTTTTTCTATATGAAATTCTGGAAAAATCATATACGTACAAACAATTTACGTATTAGTGATTTAAAAGATAAATGTTAAAATTAAAACTGTTTCAAATCAGTAGTATGTTTATTATTTAGTACATTAAGGTCTGAAAATGATTTAATTATATCTAAACTATAAAGAAAATTTAACTCCCTTGAACAGATAAAGTATGTAACATACGTAAATATATATAGTATGGAATTTCCCTATTTTTCAATAAAATATTAAAAATAAAAAGAAAGTCACGTTCTTTGTAAGTAAAGTAATTTATTTACACCTAAACATTTTTATTGACGATCACTAATAATTTAACTTATATTATTTTATTTATAATACAAAAACAAAACAATTTTTATACGTTAATTTTGTGTTGTAATGTCGTTTAAGAATTAAATATTTTTTTATTTAAATTTATTATCTTTATTAAAAAAAGAAACGATGATAGTTTTGAAATATATTCTGCTTAATATCAATTACTAAATCTCAGAAAAATGTTTCGATAAAGTACTTTAATCTTCATTTTATTGGAAATATTTTTTCCGCAAAATGTGTAGTTATTATTTATACCGTATCGTGGCGCTATTGTATTAATGAAGCTATATATATTAAGGTTTATAAGGATACTGTATAAGAATATTTAATCAATCAGTATTTGTCAGTTTAATGTATTAAGTAGAAATCAATGTTCTTTCAATTATTGTAAATGTATCAATATTGACATGGCTTCAACTGATCTTGATTGGGGTACCTATGTAGACGAGCAAGAAAAATTATCTGCGAAGGTAATATTTTGTAATGCATACAACACCGGCTTAACCTTATTTTTGTTTATTACTACACCTTTATCACTCCAAAAGATATTTTCTGCGAACATTTTTGTTATTTATTCTAATATTAGTAATGTTTATTTGATAATAAAATTAAATTCAATTAGCTCGAATAAGACAAATTTACCTTTGAAAGATGCACTTCAAAATTATATATGATAACTTATGTCTGTTCTTTCATTGAAATGTTTGTTTTTAGCATTTTGTTTTGTTTACCGATAATATTCAGTTCATTTGGATTAGAACATGTTTTTCGTTATTTTTACTATTATCAACAGGTGTCTAGCCTAAATATAGACAAACAACTTAAAGAAAGCAGTGCAAGTACAGAGTCTAAGAGTGATGATGGGACAGAGGAGCAGATCTCCCCTGCGGAAAACTCTTTACTTCAAAAAATTATACGCAAAGGTTTGGTAGAAACGACAAAGGACTTAGAAATTCAGAGGAAAGATCCATCCTCACCCTTATATAGTGTTAAATCATTTGAGGCACTTCATCTGTTAGTACTTTATGCTATTAATTTTTGTATATTAATATAGACATTTAAAAATTGTTTGTTAAAATATTTATTATAGTAAACCGGCTTTATTAAAAGGAGTATATGCTATGGGTTTCAATGCACCATCAAAAATTCAAGAAACTGCACTGCCTACATTGCTTGCTGATCCGTAAGTGTTCTTTTCCAACATAAAGCTAGTCGAAAATATATAATTGATATGAATATAATTTGAACAATTTGTTGTAGGCCACAAAATATGATTGCCCAATCACAATCTGGAACTGGTAAAACAGCTGCGTTTGTACTAGCAATGCTCAGTAGAGTAGATACTACTAAAAATTATCCTCAAGTACTTTGTTTATCACCTACTTATGAATTAGCTATACAAACTGGAGAAGTTGCAGCAAAAATGTCTAGATTTTGTGATGAAATAAAAATAAAATATGCTGTTAGAGGAGAAGAAAGTAATAATATATTAATCATTGACCTTTTATTTTGAAAGATGTACTTTGTAAATAGAAATTTAATTTAATGTTTTAAATTATTACAGTAAGTCGTGGATCTAAAATTGCAGAACATATTATTATTGGAACTCCAGGGAAAGTTTTAGATTGGGCTGTTAAATTCAAGTTCTTTAGTTTAAGTAAAATATCAGTTTTTGTTTTGGATGAAGCAGACGTAATGATTGCAACACAAGGTCATCAAGATCAGTGCATTCGTATTCACAAGTAATGAATAACAGAATATTTAAGATCATATATCTGTTGATATATTTCTATACTTTTTATACTAAAATGTTTGCAGGCAGCTCCCACGTACATGCCAAATGATGTTCTTTTCTGCCACTTACGAACCAGAAGTAATGAAGTTTGCTGAAATTATAGTCAATAATCCTTTGATAATACGATTATTGAAAGAAGAAGAGAGTTTAGACAATATTAAGCAATATTATGTGAAATGCAAAGATTTAGACGAAAAATATGCAGCTATTACTAACATTTATGGTGTAATAACAATAGGACAAGCAATAATATTTTGTCATGTAAGATGTTTCCAAACTCGAATAATTAAATATTTAATTCACTTCAAAATTGTAAATATTATTTTACATTTAATTATAGACTAGAAAAACGGCCAACTGGTTATCAGAAAAAATGACAAAGGATGGCCATGCGGTAGCTGTTTTATCTGGTGAATTAACGGTAGAACAAAGAATATCAGTTTTGGATCGATTTAGAGCTGGTCTCGAAAAAGTTCTTATCACAACTAACGTTTTGGCTAGAGGTAATTATGCAATGTTCATTTTCAGTTATATAAACATTTAAAGAGACCACTACCTAAGAAATGCTAATTAATAATTATAGCAATAAGTATATTAGATATTAAATGTAATTAAATATATTTTACTTATAGGTATCGATGTTGAACAAGTAACAATAGTTGTAAATTTTGATCTGCCGATGGATCAAAACCGGCAAGCAGATTGTGAAACGTACTTACATAGAATTGGTCGAACTGGACGATTTGGTAAATCTGGAATTGCTATTAATTTAATAGATTCACCCCACGCAATGCAACTGTGCAAAGAGATAGAAAAACATTTTGGAAAGAAAATACACTATCTTGATGCGGAAGATGCAGATGAAATAGAAAAAATTGGAGCCTAGATTAATATGCAAGAATATAATTATGCTTTTTATCAAATGTACGTAAATATATTGTAATACTTCTTTAAAAAATAGACATTTGTATTCTTATTATTGATTCTTTGTATTTCTTTTCCAAGAGCGCACGTTACTAACAAATGTTACACATTTGTTTTTCTCAATAATTGTATTACTTTGATTGTTATACATTGAATTAAAATATAGCAATTGGATCAGGAATATTATACAATTTAAAATATATGTAAAACAGACGATATTTTTATATGTTACATAATAAAGAGAAAATAACTTATTCAAAGGAATGTTATAGTACACGTGTGAAGGTATGATCATGCTGTATTTCGTTAAATTTTTACGTAAAGATGTTATAGTACACGTGTGAAGGTATGATCATGCTGTATTTCGTTAAATTTTTAATAAAGGTCACTTATATTGATATAACATGACAACGATACTGTAATAATTATTACAATGCACAGAAGTATAAATATTACAAGCAAAAATGATTTGTACCTTGTTCTTAATCATTATTTACTATGCAAATTTCTTGTAAATCGGTAATAAAACATTTTAATGATAGTTCTTATAACAAGTCAAGAGCATCTTAAAAACGTGTTAAGTATTAAATGAAACTGTTTTGCGAATTAAATTATAATAATCATGTCCAGCAGAATCTCAGATTTTCATAATACGTTTCTTCTTAAATAGATCCTGACAAGATGATAGACTTACGGGTCAAACGTAGTGTAGAACTGTACCGTCCTTCTTTGTAACTAATAAACGGGTAAATCATAAACTTAGTGAAATATATAGCTCTCTTGATTTATAAAACATTCAAATATGATTTTTTGTTGTAGTATTACATGTTATTAGTTACATATCAAATTTTATTCATTTACATCCTTTATAAAATTATATAAATCAACTGTTTTTATTAAACGGATTAAAAGTCATGTATTATTGGAAATTACGTACTAACCGTTTGAAATATACATAAAACAAAATTCATGAAATTTGGTAACAAAATGGACAATTTCTTTTTTTTTAAGGAAAGGGGAATTATCGTTTTAAGAAGAACAATAAAATGTACTTTAAACATATATTTATTAAGACTAACAAATGGAAAATAAATTGTAACATTTAAAAAATGTATCAAACAATAATGGTTTTTAACCTATTGCAATACATATGTTTGTACATTTGTATTTTGTTTCATCCATGCGGATGAAAAATCATATAAAAATGCATCAGAGGATATTTGTATTTTAAACTTTAGTATAATCCACGAACAAAATAACAAAAATGTAATTAATTTAATAAACATTCTGACATAATATATTTTTTAAAGAAGAGAATTTTAGCTGCGGATATTAACTTAAAGTCTTTACAATGTTTTTTATAATATAGAGATTATTCGAAATTTGAATAATTCTTGTTTCTATTCAATATTATAAATTTGTCATATTACATGCCGCAAACATAAGTTGTTAGTATAAAATATATGAAAGAATAATTTTCATTGTGGCAGCTACCCAGTAAAATGGTAATGCTTGAAATGCAAAAAAACACAAGAAACAAGTGATTTTAGAACAAATATAACACATTGGCAAAAACTTATTCTCTATGTCTTTATCCTCTGCTTTAAAGTTGAACTGTTCCTAAGCATTCTTGTCTTTCGCTTATTCAATCAAATACATTATAGTTCGTGTTTTCCCAATTCTAACCGCAATCTTTAACACACAGTTAATATTACGATTGAATTATATAATGTTACCAAACGTTAATTACAGTACGAAAATCAGTCTTTGTACGAGATTTCATTTAATTACATGCCCATACCTCCCATACCACCCATACCACCCATACCGCCCATTCCACCCATGCCTCCACCACCCATTGGCATCTGAGGTTCTTCTTTGGGTAACTCAGCCACTACTGCTTCTGCCGTCGTAAGTAATGAAGCAACGCCTGCGGCATCAGTAAGTGCCGTACGCACTACCTTTGTTGGATCAATAATACCTTTTTCGATCATATCAACATATTCATCATTCATTGCATCATAACCGAGATTACTTTCACTGACTTTCGCTACCACTACACTAGCATCGACACCTGCATTCTGTGCAATTTGCAAACACGGCATACGTAATGCATTTGCCACTATCTTTACACCTGTTTCTTGATCGCTGTTCGATGCTTTTAAATTTCGAAGGGCTGGAATACATCTTAAAAGTGCAGTGCCACCTAAAATATAATGACCACAAAAATTTAACTTCTATGCTGTACTTAAAAAACTGTCAAAAACATTTACCTCCAGGAACAATGCCCTCTTCAACCGCAGCACGAGTAGCATTAAGAGCATCATGAACACGATCTTTCTTCTCATTAACTTCTACCTCGCTACTGCCACCCACTCTTAAAACTGCAACACCTGATGCTAATCTTGCTAAACGTTCTTGCAACTTTTCTTTTTCATAATCAGAAGTTGTATTGGCTATCTGATCCCTAATTACATCTGCTCTATGGTCAATATCACTCTTTTTTCCTTTGCCTTTGAGAAGAAGAGTATCATCTTTTGTAATTACAACTTCTCCCACTTCACCCAAATCGCTTAACTGTACATCTTCTAATTTAACTAGATTTGCATCATCACCAAATACAATTCCTCCAGTTGAAATTGCCATATCTTGAAGTGTTGCCTTTCTATTATCTCCAAAACCAGGGGCTTTAACTGCAGCTACTTGCAAACCAATTTTCAATCTATTTACTACAAGCGTTGATAATGCTTCTCCATCAACATCTTCTGCTACAATAACAAGTGGTTTTCTTTGCGAGTTTGCTAATTCTAATGCAGGAATAATAGATTGTACAGATGATATCTTTTTTTCACTGAAAAGCAGTAGTGCATCTTGAAATTCAACTTTTGCTCCTTTACTGGAATTTATGAAATAGGGAGATATGTAGCCCCTGTCAAATTTCATTCCTTCTATTACTTCTAGTTCATCGTATAATGTTTTGCCATCTTTAACAGTAATCACTCCTTCTTTTCCTACTTTTTTCATAGCATCAGAAATAAGACTACCAATGGCTTTATCACCATTGGCTGAAATAGTTGCTACTTGAGCAATTTCTTCTGGTGTAGTAACTGGTTTACTCAAAGCTTTCAATTCATCTTTAACTTTATCAACTGCCAGCATAACACCTATAATGTATTTATTATTTAATTATAAAAAATATTTGATACAGGCATTATACTTGTAATAACTATAGTTACCTCTTCTTATTTCTACAGGATTGGCACCTTTACTTATCTTTTCGAAACCATCTTTAGCAATGGCTCTTGCTAAAACTGTAGCAGTTGTTGTACCATCACCTGCCTCTTCGTTTGTATTATTTGCTACATCCTGTACCAATTTTGCCCCAATATTTTGAAATTTGTCTTTTAATTCAACTCCCTTAGCTACGGTAACACCGTCTTTTGTAATTTTTGGACTTCCCCAACTTTGTTCTAGGATAACATTACGTCCCTTTGGACCCATTGTTACTGCAACAGCATCTGCTAATATATCTACACCTTGTAACATAAGAGCTCTAACTTCTGATCCAAAACGGACATCTTTAGCATATGAACGTGCTTGTAATTGGCGCAAAGCTGCACCACGCAAGACAGTTGGTAATCTATACATCTGTAAAACAGTATTGTCTTAAATCTCTTTTTTAGAATTTCCAAACATAAATACACTTAATACTCTTTAATACTATGTAAGATTTATTGTTCCTAAACTTTAATAATTATTAATATATAATTTAATAAATTTAGTTTTATGATATTCTTTTTATTACGATATAAATGATCTATAAACATTTACAAATAAAACAAGGAATTTTAAAAGCAAACGTGGTTATGTAAACCACCGCGTGGTAGCAACAAAGAACTGATAAATACAAATTAATTGAAACACTTTCAAAAATTGTATTTTGGAAAATAAGGAACATTATTTTGTAATTTTCTTGCAATTTCTTTTACGTCATTTTGATGTACAGCACGATATTAGCTATACTTTACATCGCCGGCAGATTCAAGAATAAATGTGAAAAATAACGGAAGTTATTGAACAAAATACTCGAAAAACTAAAACAAATTTAAGAAATCAAAAGTAATTTTAATCGAATGTGCAATTGTAAGTATATTACCCATTTTTAATTCAATACTTTTGGTTATGGTTTTAGAAGTATTCACCATCTTTAAAATACATGAAGTTTTAATGTATCAAAGCAATAAGGTGAAATATACATTTTTTTGTTAGGACATATTAATATACAACAATTAAAAAGATAATACAAAATAAAACGAGTTTAGGAAAGGAAAATTACTTCAAACACGATTTAGCCGGTTAATATCGTTAATCAATTGATATACACTTTACACAAAAAGAGTCAACAAAATTTGTCGAAAAAGCCTTTACCTTTATCTAATGGAAAAAGGAAAAACTGTTGGTTCAAATATTTTAGTCACAAAAGTAATTGAAAATCGTCGCAGCGTGACCACACGTTGTCTCACCAGCAGAATGAAATGTGCGAGAGCTTGCGCTATCACATGGGAATTTCTCCCCTCTCTCTTGTTCTTATTCTAACCTAACCCTATTTTATTTTATTAAGGAACTTATGAAAATTTTTTATAAATTTAAATGAAACTAAGTTCAAATGAAATCAAAGTGATATACTTATTTTTATATCTTTTTCTTTAAATATTTGATACGTCTATCCAATGGGTACATTATTTTTTCATTCAAAAGCCATACGTTTCTAGAATGTACGAGAACAAAGAGTGACGCAACCGTTTAACGTATATCGATCACATTCGTTCGTATACCGGCTATTCATTCTTAAGCATGGTGATCTTTAATCTTAGAGCCGGTATTATCTTTCTTTGTCCACAATTTGAAGCTTATCAAGAAATATGTACATATATAAGATTTCTATTAGTATATTATAAGCATTAGTTTCATTTCAAACCGTTTATGTGTAGAAAACTCAAAGATTTTTGTTTCACTTTTTATCGCATATTTGAATAAACAATTTAATAAATATATTGCGCTTATGTTTGAGGCTAGCTCTTCTTTAAATCTGTATATTAAATGTGATTTGCTATGAAAAGAGATGAAGTAGTATTAAGTAAAAACACTTTCTTCTGATTTACATTGTATGTTACGCGGAGATTACATAAATTAAATAATACGAAGGTTAATGCTTCACGATATTTTTAATATTTATTGATAAGACTGGTCGATCCACTTATTATTGAAATTCAAATTTAAACAATATTATCATTTTACGCATGTGTACAGATTAACTTTACATTCCGTTAATACCGTTCATTTCTAAATGTAGAAGAAACTTGTGAATAAAGTAAGCTTTATTACCTAAAATTACTAAGTGAAATCATATTGACTTAAATATGGGGCATTGAAAAAAGTTGTATGATCTGTAACAAAAAATGTGTATTTGCATATTATTTCTTTTACATTTAATTGATTGAATGTACTTATAATAATAATGGGTGTACTTTTTTAAGCAGAATGTTACACATTATAAATCTTCATTCAATAATATTAGATGAAATTAAAATATACACTGATATCCACGTGGTCAAAAATACTTTAGCGTCATCTTGCGATAAATTCAGATCATACGCAAACCTGAATTCATAAAAGAATATCGCTGAACGACGAAATTTTGCTCATTTTACGCATGTTGGTTTTGATTGGTCAAGCTCACGTCGCAAACGAAAGTATTGCTCATGCGTTCTTATAACGTCCTAGATGCCAAACATGCATACGCAACGTTCTTTTTGGAGTGATACCGTTAATTCTTTCATCTATTCCGATATTTTTATTCACCGTCTATATGACCAATGTTGATCAAAAATGAGTTGTGGAAGGGATATCGCAAACGAGGGAAACTTCTAGCTTATTCTGGCTGCGCGAGGCTGTAACATTCTCTCGTGATTTCAAGTTAGTTACTTACGTAACTTGTAGGAGAGGTTCGTGCCGATATCGATCAACACATGGCGGGGCGGAAATGGGAAGGGGGAAACTGAGAATCTTCGAGAAAAGCAGAACAACGCTCGCCTTTACCGCGTAGGTAGCACAACGTGCAAGAATTCGTTTACCGGCTAGACCGCTTCAATTTATAGTTTGAAAAACACGTTTTATAACAATGGTAAGGAGACATAATTCTGTTCTTTTACATTACTTATGTGTATAACGAATAATAAACTAATTTTAGGACATTTCTTGCGTATTTTTGAAGATAACCTTAAATAAAGTTATTAACTGAATCTGTATATTTTGTAACTATAAACTTGTTTAATTTTAACATAAAGTACAACTTGTAAACGTGGTTATCCTATGTATTGAGGATATATTATTCATTTGTTTGAGGTGGTAATTTCAATGACTTTTTGTTTTATAAATTCTGTTGCATGACCGGCACCGAATGTTTTTTGTTAAACGAAAAGAAACAAATGATCACAACGCAATCAATGAAACAAAAACTTTTGTAATAGTAATTTTTTATCATTTGCTCATAGTGTGATATCGTAAAGTTAGTTATAAAGCAATAAATGAGAATTGATAATCATAATTTTGTGAAATTACTTTTCTATTATCAGTTTGCTATTTACGGGTTTGTAATTTCTTTCAAACCAGCGAGTTTATTAAATTTTGAATATTACGAAAAACTATATAGGATTGCACCATGCATGATCTCAAAGTAATTAATATTTAAGATACGTGCTTTAAGCGTAATCATATTTAACTTGTTACTAAGTTTAATGATAAATAATGGGATTTCTTGTGTGTCCATATTTTTATTTTAATATTTTCAGGCTGCAGCTAATGCCATTAAAAGACTTGTTCCCCTCTTTGATAGAGTTCTTATACAGAGAGCGGAGGCTATAACAAAAACAAAAGGTGGCATTGTTCTACCAGAAAAAGCTCAGGCTAAAGTTTTACAAGGAACGGTTGTAGCGATAGGACCAGGACAACGAAATGAGGTATGCAATAAGTACTTAACATCGATAAAAAAGATTAAAAGATTAGTTATAACAGGATAACAGTAATTGGTAATATTTTTTTTCCTCCTTGTTTTTTTTTTTTTTTAGAAGGGAGACCATATTCCTTTAAGTATCAAAGTTGGTGATGTTGTTTTATTGCCAGAGTATGGTGGAACCAAGGTGGAACTAGAAGATAATAAGGAATTTCATTTATTCCGTGAATCAGATATATTGGCAAAATTGGAAGTTTAAATTTATATTAGATTTAAATTTATAATTTTCCAAACTCTACAGACTGTTCTCTAAGAAATCCAGAAATAAATAACAAAACATTAGTTAATCTTACATGTAGTTCAATGTTCAATGTTCAACATTGATTCATAAAATTGTATAATTTCTGTTACAAGTCTGTTGTTTAGTGTAAGTGTTATTTCATATTTACGTATACATGAGCGTAAGAGTAAAACATTCATTATGTTTTTATGATTTCTTAGTATATTTTTTCTTCGTTCGATTCTTTTTCAATCTTAATAATCTGTAAGACAAATAAAACAGAATAAAGTATATTGACATCAACATAATAAGTATAGCACTACTGCATTTGTTATATTTACATTCATGTTTGATAAAAGATACAAGTATTTTAATAAGAAATAAACTATACAATTTTTAATCTAAATTGTGATAATGGTATGGTCCCATTATTTTAATTTTATACTTTTCTTCACGCTTGCTTTAATACCAGATATTTCACCAGCATAGCGAGTAACCTCTTTCCTGACTTCCCTTACCTGTAAAGTACAAAAGTACATTAAAAAATTGTTATTACATGAAACACTTATACAAATTATAAAAATACATACAGCTCCCTTTCTACGGATTTTAGCTTTGCGATATTTGTTTCTATGTTTCACTCTAGGATTACGTTGTTCTTTTTTGCGATGTGGTGTCAAACCTTTATTTTTTGCTATTTCGTATGTAATTGCTCTTTTCCCTTCATTTTCAGTTCCAGAATCTATCGCGTCGACATTTTTTGTTTCCTCTTCTTCCATTACGTATTCATTGGTTTTTACATTCTCTTCGCTTATAAACTCTTGATTTTCTGTTACAAACTCAGCTTCCGATTCGGATTCAAACGATCTAATATTTATAAATTTGTTCGAGGATTTTTTAAGGTTTATCAATTTTTCTTTGAAACAATTACTTATGTTCTGTTCATTAATGTTTATTTTACTACCATTGAATGTGTTATATAGTGGTTTGCCTTGTTTCTGTGCCTTTAATATATCTTGAACTTCATGCATCAAATTTCCTTGCCCAGATTCTAATTGATTTAATAATTGCCGATATTGAGCCAAACGTTTTATAACTGGATGAGAATTTATCGGTGATCTTTTAGCTTTCAGCATTAAATAGAAGGAAATATTGATGCAATAATTTAATAAAAGGTGGTATTTTGTTTTTATGAAAGAGACAGCAGGGCAACTAGGAAGTAAATTACTATTTACTAATCTCAAAAATGGAGCTAGTATATCTTTCGCTTCCCCCATGCGATCTAAATTACATAAATTTTATCAATGTAGTTTACCTAATTACAATTTATAAGCTTTAGAAATTATGTGATTTAGTAAACTAAAACTAATAAAGTTAAGAAAATTATTATGAGTATGTACCTTTAAAGTCATTCACAAGGGCCATAAATTCAGGATTCTCCTTTTGCATTAATGCTTGTTTCTGTCTTTTACTGAGTTTACTAAAATCAGGTTTTATAATCTGTTTAGTCTCCTCATGAATTTCTTCATCATTACTTTTTGTTAATTGCATAAAATCTAAACCAAAATCAACATCATCTAATTGTTCTGCTAGTCTTTGTTGGATGTTCCTAGCTTCCTGTTCTTCTAACTCTGCTACAGCTAAATCCTTCTGAGTAATGCTGGAATAATCAGCATCAACATAATCTGTGGAATAATAAGCTTTCTTCTTTTTACCCCAAGCCTTTTCATTTGGTAAGCCAAAATCTTCTTCTAATCCTTCAATATCAGATTCCATTGAATCTGTTTGCATATCATCTTCAGTATCACTGTGATCCTCTTTGTTATCATCAGTTAACTTATAAACTTCGTAGTCGCTATCATAACTGTCTGAAGAATGTCTAGTTCGCACATTCTGAAGTAATTTACGTTCATTTTCTGAATATTCTGCTTCAGAATCTGTTACCTCATTCATATTCATATCCCCTAAATCTTCTTCTGGTTCCTTGTTCATTCTTGCAGTTTTTGTTCTATTAAAGACATATTACAATCAAAAAACATAATTGTACAATATTTTATAAACCAAAATATACTTCTAAACTAACATATACTTCCATATAACCTATACAATAAGTACTTCTAGCTTCCAAATTTATATTTACATAGTTTGAATACCATTTTCATCAATTCATATCGTGAAAGAAATATTTTACCTTTTTCGATTTCCCATATTTAAGTATTTATTTTGAGTAATATAAAAAGCTGTATGCTTCTTCGCACATCAGTTCACAACGGTGTCTACAGAGTCAATATTTACAGCATTGACTACACATTTAACAAAAATATGCATGCATCCTTCTCGACGGAACAAGAATCTATGGTTCGGGAACGAGCGCCACCTGCTTTATCTTAGTATAAAATTATGAAAACACTTTGCACTGCACCAGTTAAAACTGTTGCGTGTGGGACTTGCGGAAAGAAGTAACTTGGGGAGTTTAGAAGGCGTAGGTAGGTGCCCATGGAGCGCTATGCTCGAGGCGCGATATATAAAACAGTTTAATACTTGTGACTAAGTTCTTCATTTGAGCTTTTCTAAGGCATTTGTAAAAAAACGTGTTACTGAGTCGCTACTCGATATCGATCTGCTTCCGCAAGAGAAGATCTTCGCGCGATTTCGGCTGAACCCCTCTTCGCTGGAATTTGGGTCCTCCCTTTGAATCATCCCGGTCCTCCCCCAGTCCAATGGTGGTGGCGTCCGTCCACGTCCGGTGGTGTCTCCTTCTCCTGGTCCTTGTCCGCCCTCGAGCAGATGGAGGTGGAGGCGTCTGGGCGAAAGTCAGGACGATATCGTGCACGTGTTAGGGGGAAAGCGGGGGACCCAGAGAACTACGAAAATTTTCGGACAACCCGCGTTGACGATGTCGAAAGACCACACTGAGTTTTGATTGTTAATGATTTTTATTTAAAGTTTGTACAGCGATACGTCCCGCACTTGACAAAGTTTGTTCTTAGACTGCTGTCTCCTCGTTTGGAGCCACTATTTAAAGGGCTGAAAAGGACCTGTGGAGGGATTGGTATGTGTATTTTACATTAGGAACGGAAAAGAGGAGAGTTTTCTAAATGGAAGGATCATGTTTTTGTAAAAAGAAAAGATTCTGGACTTTGCTTGCATGGAAAACTAGACACTCTTATTTCTCCTTCAATCTATATTTAGATCCCGAAACCATTGTACCAAGGCACAAAAATTATACACATTTAGTTAGATTAAACAATTTATCGTTTTAGTTTTCCCGCACATCTCAAGCAGAGTCTCAGAGCGTCACGGGCGACAATCGCGTCTCCGAAAGTCCCTAGAAATCGCCACAAATATCTCACAGGCACGCGCAACAGTATACATTATCATACGGAGCTTGCGATGAAAATAACGTTACTGTAGAGAATAATCTATTACATTATAACCTAGTCATTACCGGCAATAACTTCAAACTAATTGTACACTCTTTTTGTACATAAGAATCACAACAATAGAAAAGTAATATTGTGTTTTCACTGCTTAATTGAATTTCAGAAAATGGTATTCCTAGGCTCACAATTACTTGTAAGGTCTCGTGGTCCTGATGAAATTTGGCGGAAACGACAGATATTTAAACTTGCTGCTGTAAGTAAATTGTTTTTTCAGTAATGTATATAAAATTGTATAAATAATTTATTTTTAATAAAATTTAATAAATTTATCTTCAGCATTTTATCGGAAGGAGAAGAAATTGTTATAGCTTAGCTGTCAGAGGGGTACACAGAGCATTATTATTTGCCACAAGAGCGAGGAAACTTAAAAAACAAGATATGAAAGAGGTAATTTGTAATTGGGAGTAACCTTTTTTTAATATTCCATATAATCGTTTGTTTATTACAGCTTTGGGAAACTAGAATACAGGCTGCTTCTCAAGAACATGGCATTACTCTTAGATCGTTATTCGATGGATTAAGTAGATGTAACATTTTACTTAATCGTAAAAGCTTAGCAACTTTGGCTGTTTGGGAGCCAAGAACATTTAAATCTTTATCTGATATTGCTTGTACAAAACTTAAACTAGGACACGTCAGAGATGTTACCAATACTCCTATGCCTAAAACTGTTATAAGTAAAGGATTAATTGATGAATTGGATTAGATATGTTTTAAAATAAATAGTGAAACTTCCTTTTTGTTGTAAAATTTACTACATCGTTAGTAGTTGTATGTTTACAACAAATTTATATTTTAGAGAATAGAATGAATTATGAAGTAATTTTGTAGGTTGATTTTTCATTACAATAACATGATTCAACTTTTTCTCTATGTAAAGAACAAGTACAAGATATTATGTTGTTTCTTCACATTTCAGAATATATATTAATTTAAATAAGTAACAATTTTATCTGATTGTTTGATCTTACTGTTTAGCATTAACAATTTGTACAAAATCAGGTTTCAAAGATGCTCCTCCAACTAAAAATCCATCAATATCTTTTTCTTTCGCTAAATCCTTAGCATTTCCTGCTGTCACTGAACCTCCATAAATAATTCTAACATTTTCTGCAACAGTTGCATTTACATTTTTACAAAACCATTCTCTAAGTTTTTGATGAACTTCTTGAGCTTGTTCGGGCGTAGCTGTTTTGCCTGTTCCAATAGCCCATACTGGTTCGTAAGCAAGAACTACATTATCCCACGATTTAATTTTATCTGCGATAGCTTTCGTCTGTCTGAATACTACTTCTTCTGTTTTGCCACATTCACGTTCTTCTAATTTTTCTCCGATACATGCAATTACCTTCATATTAATAATATTATTATTGATTTATTTAGCACACTTAAAATTTTACGTAAAATTTGATAAGAGTAGAGAAAAAACTTTGAATTTGAATATTTCGATGTTCTACCTAATATACAAAATTCCATTACCTTAAGTCCGCTTTCTAAAGCATGGGCTACTTTTTCTGCAACTAATTCGTCTGTTTCACCGAAAACATTTCTACGTTCAGAGTGTCCAAGGATTACCCATGGAATTCCATTGTCCATAAGCATAGCAGGACTTATTTCTCCAGTAAATGCTCCTTTCGCAACCTTATATGCATTTTGTCCAGCAATATCAACATTATTCGGTAATATGTTTTTGACATATGCCAAATATATAGATGGAACTCCAACAACAATCTCTGATGTAATCAAATTGATATGCATTAGAATTAAAAAATAATAGGTTTATTATAAAGCAAATTGATTGATACAGTAAGAAATATAATTGTATTATAATGTATTTGTAAGAAAACATACCAACATTTGGATCGAGGGGACCTGCTTTCAGAAAAGCAACAATACCATCTACTTCACTTTTGACTCCATTCATTTTCCAATTACCACCAACAAAAAATTTACGACCCATGGTTTTACAGTGACTTGATACACACAAATTAGTAACCGAGATATAATTACAATTTATTTGCAAACCTGAAACAATTTCAAAAAATGCTAAGCCGACCTTCAACAGAGCAGAAGGTGAGTTTGATCACGTCTTTCCCAATGTTATCTCATGAAACCCCCACTATTTTTAGTTACTGTCTCCCCTCTCAATGTCCTGAATATTAGTAAATTTATTTAAACGATTGTATCATGTATGTCATATATATTTTTATTTCTTAGTTTGTCAATATTTAGAATCAATTTATAAATATCTACACATATTTACATGTGCAGTATATGCTATTTCAGTTTAATTTCAAATTTATTACAAATTCAAAAATATCATGATCGTGATATAGTTTTAATGTATTAATTTTGAATGAAACATACAATTAAGATCTTTCTAAATTTTTATATTTGGAAACAAATAATTATTAATATAGTGCATACATTTTTAAAAACGATAAAAATTAATGTCATCGAACATAATGATAGCAAAATAGTATACAAATTGAACTGGTGCTTTATTTTCTGTGCAGGTCAGTACTGATATCATGCATGCAAAAAAAATTATGTATATTGTTTCCTTCTTTTTTTTTATCTTGTATGTTTTTTATATTATGTATATGATGCACTATGTATATAATCACGAAAGCAAAAGTAGGCTTTAGTAATATCATATTGGCGAATAGGAAACCTCTGTGATAATAAGGTTCGCAAATTGTTGTCTAGTCCTGTATTTTCTCGTAGAACGAAGAATACATTGCATATACATAGAAAATTAAATTTTGGAAGAAAAATGAATTGTACATATATACTAGAGGTGGCATGACTGCTACTTTTAAATCACTCGTGATTCGATCACGTTCACTCATATATATGGTGATTTTTCATAGTGATTCGTGATTCTTTATGATCGCTTCTGATTTGTAGAGAGCATTCTTTTCACTTTTCACGAATTATGTTCTTAGACTACAATGTATGTATTATATTATAATACTTCGTAAACCGTCCGAAGTATTATAATATATAATATTTAATTCTTAATATATACATGTCTTTTCATTCTTCTCATTCGTAATATATGCATATGTAAATACGGCCATTCTTAATATATACATGTACATTGTCAATTCCCCGGAAGAATGAAAATATCGGAGAATCCAGTTTCTGTTTGTATGTGCATGCTCGTTTCTCTCAATTTCTATTTTTAGTATATGTTGTGCATCACATTTGATGGTCAAAAGTAAAGGGGTCGTAAACTGTGATTCTTGAGGTATGATAGAAGTTGGTAAGTTTGTTGATCACCATGTACTTGTCTGATAAAGTAGAATAAATGGTGTCAGAACTTCTCAGCCGTAGTTCAACTACGTAAAACGGTGTTATTTCTCGCAGTGAATTGGCAATATATGTATTTACTTGCAATAATATGACAGTAAATACCTAATCTAATAAATTTCCTATAACAATAATGATAATTTGGAAATAAGGATATAATAAAATTTTAATTGAGAGGTTAAAAGTAATTTATTAAAAATCGTACGTGCTTCAAATATTAATATTTTCCACATTTTTTCTGTATATAAATATATATATGTAGATTAACTAAATTAAGTATGTATGTGGCGTACTTACGGCGTTTTAGAAATTCTTTACACAAAATATTTCTATAATAAAACTTAATACAGTTATTATAACAACTGTGAAGAAATAGCATATCAGTGGTACAATATTGAAATATGAGAATGATCTAATATTGTTATAATTAAATTATTGGTAAGTCAATGTATCACACTAATTATATAAATACATGAAGTTTGGTAATAAAACAATCAAATAAGATTATTTGAAAAGCATATTAATTTGTTAATGTTTTCATGACGATTCCTGTTTTATAAGATTCTCCTATATGTATTATTTTCAAGTATTTACCATTATTAATACTTGTTTTTTATGATAAACGTAACATTTTAATACAGTGATATAAATTATGTTTGAAATATCAACATTTAATGTGGACAAATTTATACACACACTTATTCAAAATTTAGGTTTAAAGATAAAATCTCCTATTTATAATAACTTCAAACAAATTGCTTTTGTATCATATATCGATAGAACATGCAAAATCAGACAACAGTTACCTTGTTTGCTGGAAAAGAGTAATAAAATTAATATTCTATCTAATTGGGATTTTACCAACGAGAAAGATATACAATATTTTATAGAAAAGCATACTAGTTTTGTTGATAAACTTATTTTGTTAAGTAATACAGGAATTTTAACATTTCCTTTAAAAAATATCAATACAAAAATTCTGCAGACAGTTAGAAGAAGAAAGAAAGATAATGAAGATACAAAGAAACTCGAAAATAAAATAAAGAAGAAAAGAAGTTTATTATATCTTGTATCAGACAAGGATAAATGTCTCAAATTTTATAAGTATGAAAAGAATAAATTTGGTAAAACTGCAATACATGAAGATTCTAAGATACTTAATCATGACGTACTTACACTTAATAACCACAAAGATGTTAGTACTTTTGAGACAATGAGTGATAATCAACATGATTTTGTAAATCAGAATTTGTCAGACAATATGATAAGTATCGCACAAAAACAACTAAAAATGGTCGAAAAATTCTTATGGTTACATACTAAAAATAAGGATTATATAAAAAGAAATATACAAATTACTCTTTACATCTCTAAGGTTGCATATTATATTTGTTTTTATTTAAATTTTTCAAAATATTCAGTGTGCTTAATTCTATTTATTATCTGATATATAGAACACACTTTGTGATGATATGAAAAATCGGATGAAATATAATAAAATACTTTGTCATCATGCAATCCTATGTCTGATTGAACCTAGTAAAAAAGCAGTAGTTTTGTTCGAAGATGATCTGCCAGTTGTCATTCGAAGATATCTATTGCATGGATATAAGTATAATTTTGAATTTCAAAGGTATTTCATTTAGTAAAAAAAGAAGAAGGAGCATTACCTGTAAATACATGTTAGTGATTTTAGAAGATTAAATGTGTTTTCCAGAGATTCAGACGACTGCTATATTGCGTTGCTTATTTTAAGTCGATGGGCTAAAGTTTTAGTCAATAGTATGAGCATAACTATGATGCAATCAATTTGTGGCATATTAGGATGCGATGTACAAAGGATATTAGTTTTGTATAATCCTGAACTAAAATGAACTCTTATTTGAGTAAAATGCAACATAATTTTACAATAAAAAAATTGTTAGTGCATAAAATAAGCATAAATTTCTATACAATAATGCAATATACGATATCAGCAGATCAAATAATTGATTTGAATAAGTTTAAAAGATTGCAATATTAATTTGACTATCCTGTTTGAATGAAATTTCATATTTTAGGTAAAATAATAAAATGGTCAGCGAAGAAACAGTGGAATTTAGTAAGAAGCCCCAACCAATATTTAAGAATCCAATTTTTCAACAGAAATTTCGGTCTACTAGTACTACCGGTAAAAAACGTACTTGGCGTTCCTTGAAACAAGTTTTGGCCCAAGAACGTACTCTACCATGGTCGGCGGAAATAGTACATTGTACGAATTATTTACTCTTGTATTATTTTAAAGCACTTAATTAGGTTTTAATAGAATTACAATTATTCGAATGAAAATCGATTTATAGAACAACGAATATTAAGAAACAAATTCGTATTAATAAGTAAAGTGTTTTCTAGTGTATTTCTACCGTGATCTTTACATTTATCGATTTTTTTTCATTCTGTCAGACATTAAATTGTTATGAACGTCAATCGTCAAGAATGTCTTATTCACAATTCGATTAATAAAATATGTTAGGTAACAATTAGTTTTTAATTGAAATATTATCTGTGATTTTATAAAATTTTAGATAGTTCTATCAATGCACCGCCAAGCTTCAGACCAGCAAAAAAATATTCTGATATTTCTGGCTTACCCGTAAGTAATAATTTCTTTTACGACTGCACGACCAGTTACATTATTAAAATGTAAGAAATTGTTTAAATTACATTTATTTTACAGGCACGATACACAGATCCACAGACTAAATTATATTATGCAACTGCAGAAGAATTTGCAACAGTTCGAAGTTTGCCAATGGATATAACTGCTGGATATCTAGCATTGCGCGGCGCTTCCAGTATTGTTGGATAAATGATACTATAATTTTCTATTGTTTTCTTATATCTTTACATTTAAATATAGGACAGATACTTTTTTTCTCGTAATACTCGTCTAGTCGCTATTATTATTTTAAGAGAAGGAAATTATATATAATTCGGAAAACCATTCACGATTGTATAGCGACTATAAAGAAAAATTGTACGAAGTATATGGAGTCAAAGTAAAATAATTTGTATTTGTATTATGTATATAAATTGTTTTTATACGTACATTGCTTGTTTTAAATCTTATTCTTTTTTCTTATAATAGGATTTCCTGAAATAAACAATTCCACAAGTAATTTAATTTCATTTTCATTATTATATCTCCTCCGTATTATACACAAGTAATCATTATTAAAAAAAGCTTGTCCATTATAACTTAGTACATGAACTATCGAGTAAAGAAGGATCGGAGAATCTTTAAAAAGTATATTACTGTTTTATCTCATGATCACTGTATTCTTTTATGACGACAGTATCGCGTGCACCTTATTTTCCTGTTTGCTACTGCAATACGGGCCATTAGCAAATTTGCAAAACTTATTTGCAATTCAAAATACAAACAGAATGGCCTATCGAAATATTGCCTGGTGGTGCATTATTCTTAGGTCGCCATTTGTGTTTTACTTTTAACTTTTTAATGAGGATTATTTTAAAGTAGTTTCGAAATTTGCTCATTCAACCAAATCAGGTAAATCATCATCATCACTGTCCATTCCTTCTCCTTCGTCTCCCAAATCATCAAAGTTCGGTTTACTGTCTCCCGAACCTCCTAGACCACCCATCTGTCGCATCATCTGCAATGAATGAATCAAAGCAAAAATATAAATCTCATATATTAATTTAGAAATGGAACTATTTTACACAAGAATCATATTTTCTTACTTCTTCTAGATCGGGGCCACTTCCTTCCATACCAACTTCATCGTCACTATCATCTTCATCTTTCCACTTATTGAAATCGCTTTTTAACCAATGAGCTTTCGTCTTTTCTTTTGTTAACCGTGGCCAATATGGACCTTCGTCCTTTTTAGTAAGAATTAATTCGAAAGTCCTTCCTCTTAGGTTTTGAACTGACCTAGTTGGATTAATTTCTCCATATAGGTTAATCGTAACTTCATGCATTTTTTGTTCTGTTCCGCCTATTCCCTTAAAATATATCATCTGTGGTTCGATGCGAATAACAGGATCTTTACAATCTTCTAGACAGATGGTAACAAATAAGATATCTCTCCTCTGGGCCCACATAACAGGTGGGGGAGGCAACCTAAAATGAAAAATTAATTTCAACTTAAATAAGGTTAGTTTACAACCTCGAAATAAAACGTTAACCTAGCCAAAAATTAATTACTATTTATTAAGTATATCATAGTTCTATTTGTAAATTCAGTAAACGTATTTTTATATGATATATTTATATAGAAAAAGGTGTATACCAATATAACAATATACAGGAGATACACATGTATCAACGAAATATTACGATTTTATTTTACATAAAATCATTTTTCTATTTCAACGAATTTTTTACCCGTACGCAAAATGTAAAAAATAGATATTTTAACTGTTAATGGAATAACGAAATTATAGCAATATTTACATAATTCCAAAACGTAGGTAAAGGTTAGAAATAAAGCTTTATGGTTTCCGACAAAAACCGCTAGTCATTAGTGATAAAATGACACAACGTGATTACAGACGATATAAAAATAACCTAACATTAATAATCATTTTCGAACGAAGCATACAAAATCTTATATTTTTTAAGTCTTAAATATACGGATAACTGGTTGCTCAGAAGTAGGAGTTATTTTAAAAGCTAATACATCCATGCTAAATTATCGGATATTTCGCACAAGGAAATGAAACGAATGAAACTTAATGACGACAACGCAATTATCGGAAAAATATAAATAACGAACAAACAATAACTAGCGCATCATAAATTATAAAAACTCAGGTTCGAAATATAATTTCTCGTGATTCTTTTCCAGAAATTTCGAGAATCAATAAAGCCGTCTTACAACATGGCGGTGTTTCGAAAGCCACGGGGCGGCATTCAAGCTCTTACCACAATAATTTGGTATTTTTCTAATAATATTACTAAAGGGATAAAACCTGGGACTCATGAAACACATTGAAAAAAGATTTTACGTAAATTATTCTGTACTTACTGTCCTTCTTGAGTCATATTTCAAGAGCTTCGTTCTGGGAGAAGCAAACAAACACAGAGGACTTACGTATCGCGCCGTAGACCTCTGATTCGAGAGTGTTTCGAGATTCAACTATCGATCAAACAAGATGGCGATTGGTTGCTTTCGTCGATGTCGAACATGCTGGTTTCCGGTATCGAATTTTAAAAAATTGTACTCGCGCGTTTTTTCAACATAATCACTTCTGATTATAAATAAGTTAACATCTTCTAAAGTAAGAAGTGCCAAATACGCGCCGGTTTTTTTTTGTAAATATGTATGGGTGGAAAGGGAAGTCGAAGGAAATTTTTGGTTATACATATAGTATGATGATTAAAGTACATCTCTATTGGTTTGTCCCATCCCCTTACGTTTTTAAACATTAACCTTTGTAAATATTATCGCAAACATAAAATAAACAGTAAAAGAAATTTACGACACTTACTTTTCCTAAAACCTAAATTGAAATGAAGTGTGGTTATATGCATATTGCACTTTATATGCAAATTTGAAAAGGAAAAAATATTTGTGCGTAATTAAACACGTTGCATAAGCTAAATAATTATAAATATACGTTCGAAGGATTACTTTCGACACATAAGAAAACTTTAAAAATATAAATTTACTTTTAACATTAAATGACATCGTCTTCGTAACGAAAAACTCAACACGATTTTTAAGGTATTTTTGTTAAATAGCGATACATAAGATTGAAACATTGACAAAGAGGGATGGTACTTAGTAACGAGGGACGAGGAGGGGTGGGGTTGTGGAAGGTTGATAGAGGGGATGAGAGAAGGAAAAAGAAAAGAGAACGAAACGAGAGAGCCTTTGCGTTAGATTGTAGGTCAGCATAGTGTAACGGGAGGGGAAGATACTACCTTTCTTGTCGTAACCGTGGCCATAAACTAACAGGACACACATACGGTGTTTCAGTCTTTCTTTCGTAGCTTCGACTCGTCCCGTCTGTCAGTCTGCCACTCGGGTTATTTGCGCGTAAACGTGCCACCAACAGGTGATCGGTACTCGTATCTCGATACACTATCGCAATTTTGACCAGTTTCGACGTTCGACCATTTTTTTCGGCGAATTCTAGTCTTGCTTTTTCAATCGGTAAGATATTGGCGCGCGCGCGCGCGCGCGTGTCCACCAGTGCTCAATGGATAATATTTCGAGAAGTTTTAATCGAGATAACCGAGATCGACGATGAAATCGTGACTCGACGCGGTCTATGCAGCTCGTTGTTTCGCGATCGACATCATGTCGAGCAGTTCAATTTTTTACAAGGATAAATACGCGGTAAGTGTAAGTTTTGCGATTTTCTATATAGTCGAACTTGTTAAAAAGTCAAAGAAGCAATATTCGTTGTGTTCTTTATGTAATTTCGCTGATTTGCTGTTCCACCTTTCTTTCCCCCGTACCCATTTTCTTTCTCTCTCTTTCTCCGTCACAACTTTCCTTCTTTTTTCTTTTCATTGCACGCTGTGAACTTTTAACTATTTCCAAGGTAGCCCGGCTCTGTTTCAAATATCCCGCGAAATTAGCAACTCGACGAACTGTGCAACAGGTTGGTGTATTATATACATAACCTCGTAACGTAGAATTATTCTTGCAATGGGATTTTATATCGAACGCGTTTGACGCAAGGTCATAAATCGATAAGAAACGTTGGATTTTTACATCGATCGCGAGCGTATCATTCGCTTTGTATAAAACCTTTCTGTAAATACGTGGATCTATACAAGTTGCACGCGCTTTCTCGTTCGCTTTTATCGAGTGCACCGTTGACTTTACAACCACGAATTACGGTTTGTAAAATTGAACTCGTCTTCGGTTACACCGAAATCGATATATCAACGATCCAGTTTCGATACCCATAATCGATACAATTTTCTGTGCGCTCTTAATTCTTCTTCGGTCGTATCGTTGCGAATCGAACGCATATTCCAGACATTTGTTTCGCCGAGTTTTCGTTTCGCGGACAGAATTCGAAATCGATTCTTTCTATCTTTTGTCAGAACGAAGAGAGAAAATGAATATTAAAATAAACGGATGATTACGCTCGGATGACGCCTTATTGCTTCACCGCGGTATAATTGATCACGAATGACGCTATAGTTAATGACGAACAATGACTGTGTGCCAACGAATATTAGCAAGGAAGCGGAAATTTTTTTTTCAAAACGTAATCGAATCTCGATTATTTCTGCGTAACAGAAATTTTCTCCCTATCTGTAAAGATAATTATAGACGTCTCTCTAACGGAGACATTGATCGTAGTAAAAGTAACAATTCGTGATGGTGCATATTTTTCTAAAAATATAATTTCTAACGGTCGAGTCGATAAACCAAGTTGAAACGTTTATGCCCGTTTTTTGTACTTTTCAATGGAGATACAACATCGTATAGATAACAGAATGTTGAGATAATGAAGATTCTGCGGCCACGTATGTAAAAGGAAATTCGTTACAAGGTTTCGTTCGTGTCTCGCCTATTCGTTTCTTTCTCTTCGCGATTCTTTTCGAAATTAATCCTCTCACCGTTTGTCCATGAAACGACCGAATCGGTGTTTCGTCGTAATTATTTTGTTTTCTATTTCAAGCTGTCAGAAACATATTACCGATTACATGGCAACGTAGCTTCTTACTTTCTTCGTTCGGTACTTTCACCGAAAACAAGAAATTCGCGTAGAGATTTCAGGATATTCGGCATCGCGTCATATCGAAATCGAAGGAAATTTCAGTTTTTCTTCTCTTTCCCGAAATTTCGTGTATTTACCAAACTTTTTAAAAGAAACGATCAACTAGCCGAACGTGGTCAATTTCATGGGCGAGGAACACGATAAGAAAAAAAGAAAAATAGCGAAACGCAACAAAGAGGTTAGCGCGCGAACGGCATCGAAGTTTATTTATCGGACACGCGTTAAAACGTTTGTTGTTCGATTTCCCTTATCCTCGATTTTGTAAACGTTATCGTGGCTATCGATACGGCGAAGATAAAAAAATCGTTTCCTTTAACAATTTAATCCGTTTAAAAAGCAATCTGCATCGATAAAGTAAATTGGCTATTCGAGCAATTTCCCTGGTTGAACTAGGGTGTGCGACGTATAACCTGGTGAAAAAAAAGAGCACCGCGACGCGAAACGAGGGAAAATAAAGTTTGCGCGGCGAAAGAACTTTAGCCAATTCGAACGATCTTTCGAGACAGAGAAAGCGTAGTTTCGTGATTAGACGCGCGGAAAGTCGAGGAGCGGTTCTCGCGTGGAACGTTACTACACATCGTCGAGAGATCACGGTGTAAACTTTTATATTTCGTTACGTAATTATTGGTCGAGCGTTCGATGGAAGGGTGGGTGGGAAAAAAGAAGGAAAAAGGAAAAGGCATCCGTGCATGCTCGGCGAAAAAGAGAAAAAGAGAGAATGAGGAGAAGAGGGAGAAGTGGACAGGACAAGGGAGAAGAATCGGTACGCTGCGCTGAGCTGCACCGAGCTGCGCCGAGTTGCGCCGACGAGACAGGGAGAAGCTGTAGGTCGCGTTCGAGTCGAGTTTACCGAGTTGTACAAAGGAACGAGCCTCGGGGGTGAAAGTGTTACGTCACGGACACGCATCTTATTATGCCGGACAGCCGGCCGATTCACGCAACGAAACGGGTTTCGGTCCCACGGATACCGTCTGCCTCCTACGATTCTTCCATTTGTCCTTCCTCGATCGCCGTAACTCTCGTACCTTCGCGTCGTTTCTGCTCACGGATCGCGATCCCGATTATCGAACAATTGCTTCAAGAAATCGTAGCAACAATTTCTACGCGTCGGCGATCCTCGAAAATCTAAACTACCGAAGCAACGATCGATATTAAACCCTCGATGATTGATTCGTAATTTGATCGATATCGGTACCGGAACGTCGATTAATCGACGAGCTTCGGATCAGATCGCTCCGGCGAGCGTAAGAAACTGTGTTGCGAGACGTTTCAAGAAATGGCTATTTCGTGTCTGAACTTAAACGCGATCGCGTTAATCCAAGAAAACGTTCATGCCTTTAGATGTAGTACCACCTACCATCGATTTAATCGCACGGTGCACAAAGTTCATTCGCGAGAACTATAAACATTGCACGATAATTGAGTATCATCGATACGATAATTATCGCGTGTTAGCCAACCACTGTTCGTTTCGGTTGCACCGTATTCTACCGAATACATTATCCGAAAATAATAATCGAAAAAGAACAAGAAAGGTTGTTAGGAGACTTAAAATATACATATGTATATATTATTTATCCGGTTCATAGATTATCTTACGAAAGTTCGCGAGTTCCCATCAGGTATCGTATCGTAGCGGTGTCAAGAAGACGATTCGAAGGAAATGGACTCGTTTCAAAAGAGGCACGATCGTAGATCGATCGAAGTCGATCGTCCACTTAACCAACGAAAACGAACGACCAAGAGTCTTCTGGGCTAGGTTCGATCGTAAATGTTCGACGAGCGCAATCAGGAACGGCGTTCGTAATAAGAAATCTGTCGTTCCGTGCGATCGGTCGCATTTCGACCGTTTAATACAGAATAGAGAGAATCGGTTCGGGCTACGTTTCGTTACGGTGCTCGCGGCTCGAGCGGTTCGTGAAAGAAGCCCGTTCCGGTTGACGAACCGTTTCCGGTTGATACTCGTCACCGTGTCGTTACGAGACCGACTCGTATCGATTCCTACACGGAACGCGCGTCGATGCCGATTATATTCCAAACACATAATACACGACTCGCGTTGCGTTTCCGACTTTTCGATCGTACGCGCTACTCCGTTCGTCGTTCCGCGAGCCAAGTTTTTCCAACGATTTTCCGCGTATTCGTAACGATTTCCGATCGAAACGAAATCGACGTTGCGTAATTTTTCTCGCAAGAAAAATTCACGGTTCAAGTTGATCTTTCGAGAAAAGAAAAATTCGCTCGTCGATGGCGTGGTCCGTGCGCGACAAACGCGTTAATAGAGCCAGTTATCGCGTCGTAATTGTTACAAGGTAATGATACATGTATGTGTATGTATGTATCTGTACGTAGGCAACTGGTTCGTTGATCCACGCTTACACCCACGATACTTGGACGAAACGCTGTCGGACACGAGAAATCGTTTTCGCGGCAATTCGAAGTCGCTGGATAGCGACACACCCTAAGCAAAATATTTTCGCGTAGCTCGCAACACGCGCGCGCCTTTTACATACCGCGTATACGCGTTTCAACTCGAAATCCCGAGTCGAGACGTACGCGATCGGTATGGCCGCGCGAGGATACGTTTCGATCGAAAGATCGTTTCGCGTAGCTTTCGAACATCCTATTTACCCAACGACGCGCGTTTACGATTCACGATACATCGATAGTTTCGATAAACTGGAGGAGAAAGCGGGCAAACAACGATGCCGATGAAAATTGCCGCTCTCCGAGCTACGATAGACTCCGAAACGCGTCTCTCTACCGTTAAAAGACTATTTCTTCGGATCGACTTTCTTCCGTAATTATTGGATCTGTTTCGATCGTTGATCGCGTGCCGATATCATCGATCGGTCGTAGATAGACATCGAGGAATTTCGAGGACAGATCGTAGATGATTTTCAATTTCCGAATATGTAATTGTTCCGTGCTGCGAATACGCCGAGGTAGCGAGTACCGTCATAGAGATTACCGGCCGGAAATGACCTGTTAGCTTATCGGCGTACGATGTTTCGGCAAAAGTAATACGCGATCGGTCTCGAACGGGCAACGAATCATCGGATAAGCGAAAACGCGCTTTTACGATGAATGTACGTTTTATTATCGGTAAGATTTCGTTGGTCGATCGATCGCGTTGTCTCATCGTCGCTTATCTTTTGCGCGTACCAGTCGATACGAGTCGTTTCGTCGGCCGTCGATCGGTCGCGTATCGTCTCGAATCGACCGGTTTCGAGTCCAGTCAAGTACGCCAAGAAACGCGAAAAACGCCGCTAACGGCAATGAGATTCTTTCGTCGAACTCGATATACCTATCGAGCCGGGATCTCGAAATAAAAGACGTTACCAGTCCGTCGGACGATGCTGTCCAAGTGTCAATGGTTCGCCGGCTGTATGCATCCGAAGAATCATCGAAATTTCTTCGTAAGTAGTATCGCTCGGTCGTTTACGACATCTACCGCGCGAATTTTCTCGCGATTTTTATTCCGCGCCAGGATGAGATATTCCGTCAAATGCTCGTTGCATATTCGTTCGCGCTCCGAACAATTTCGATTTTACACCGGCGACTATCTCGGCCCGTACCTGGTCTAGATATTCGGACCAGAAGAGAAAGTTGCCGAAAAAGGAGAAAATGCGAGTTTTCTGCCCTGCGTCGACGGACGGACCCTTTTCGATCGATCTCGAAAACTGCGCTTTCTCCGCGATCATCTTCGATCGTACGAGTCGAAACACGAACGACAACGATTTTACGTACGTACATACGTACATACGATATAACGAGCAACGGGTGAATCGAGGTAAAACGCTTGGCGTCGCGTCCGACACCGGATAGTTGTCCGTTTACTTCCGTCATACCGGCTTCCTCTCTTTCTGTCGGTTGCTCCCCCTTTTTTAACCAGTTACTTAAGCCTACCTCGTAAGGTTTCGTGTCTTTGCACTCGGACGTCCTGTTACGCGCGAGAAACAACCGATTCCGACTAACGGCGATCGTGTTTCTCGTCCGCGCCACCGATTTTCTTCCAAATTCTACGCGACGCGTCTTCGTTTAGCGAAATGAAAGTTTCGCGGAAGACAACGAAGCGGAAATATCGAACGATATATGTTCTCGAACGTTCGCGATTCGAAACGCAGGGAGAAAAGGATCGGTTCGCTTTCGCTAATTATTTAATGTACCGGTTTAATTCGGTAAAACGATCAAGGAACGATAACGATCGAGGTTGACCGCGTTCTCGATAATTTCGATCCGAAGCGTAAACAATATTTTTCCGGAGCGGTAACGCGGTCGTTCGCTCCTTCGCAATCGATTATCGTCCGATGGTCGGTCCACGCATCGAGGATACGACAATTTAATCGGCGTATCGATTCTCTTCGTTCTCGTTATTTGATCGCGTTAAAATCGCGACGTGTCTCGACCGTTCGTTTAAACGAGTCCGGTTCTTATCGGATTTTCTTCTCCCGCGGACGGATTTCTCTCGAACGAACGAATTCTCTGCGCTTTTATTGGAATTACCGGTGTTCAATCGGCGGAATTATCGTCGGAATAATTCCGTTCGAACGAACGATTCATGACCGGTGACGCGGACGGTGGTACCCGTCGAGTAGAAACGGCTGGTTTCGTCGGTCGCGCGTCGACCGGCGCGAACGAGGATCGATGACGATCGGTAAGCCGCGAAATCGCGACTGTTTCGCGAAACGACGAAAACGATTGCTCGTTCCGGCGCGGCGGGGCGTCGTTATCGCGAGACGCTCGTATTTCGTAATTCGCTGCCGACAAAACCCAACATTTCGAAATTTACGAGTCCCGCGCGTAAGACGCGCTCCTCCAACCTGTACCTCGGTATTCTTAACCCTTATCGATCGCTAGCTTTTTATACGCGATTCTTACTAGGTTGTAGCCCGTTTCTGTAAACGCGCGACAAATTCACAGTACATGTAATAAGAATAACGCGTTTGTTAGAAATTATGTTTTTTTTTGAAAAAGTATTATAAATAAATCGGTTTCAATTAAATATTTATCATTTTTAATGTATGATATTTTTTAAAGCGATGTACTAAAGAGGTCATCGTCACCGTCATTTTCAATTTCGATCCAATCACGGTACGAGTTATTAATATTTTCTATTTCCAGTCGAAGATCTTTTTTCTCTTTTTAGAATGTAATAAGATTCGATCGCTAGTCTCGTCGCTAGAATCGAAATCATTCGTATCGTGAACAATATTCGCTGCTACTATCGCTATAGAAATTTAGAAAATTTTCTGTATTCGTTTCTTGGGCTCGATATATTAAATGTTGACTATAGAAAGCATCGGTATATCTGTAGAAATCTTAGTTGCTCGGTGCCGATGTTTCATTGACATTAATTTCGACAGGGACCACCTTGTCACCTCCACCGTGACATACGACCGCAGAGCGAAAGTACTGTTGTCGCGCGAGAGGCGACTTACGACCGTTAAAGGTTAAATACGCGTCCATCGGAATGTCTCCGCGTTTTTATGCCGAATCGACCGATTATTCTCGTAAACGGGGAAGACGGACGAAATTTGTCGAAAAGAGTTTCGGGGAAAAGAAAAAGTTGATTTCTCGAAGAAACGGTATTTCCGTCGAGACGCTCGTGCTCCGCGCGAAAGAAAAACAAATACTCGCGATCGAAACGACTCGTAGCCGGTGTACAGGCGTTTTCGTAACGCGTCGAGGCGATCGACCGCGCAAAATAGCGTAATAAGTTCGCGTTCGAAACGGACGAACTCGAACGGTAAATCGATCGATTCGATTCGATCTGGTTTTTGTCGTGATCGCGGTCGCGGTCGCGGTCGCGGTCGCGCAGGCGTTAGGCGAGCGTTACGCGCGTATCTCGCGAGCACGCTACTCGCCGGCACGTGTTTCGGTAACGCGCCTTCGAACCGGGCTAAATATAAGCTCCGAGGAAAAAGATTAGCCTCCCGCCTAGAAACGCGTTACACTCGGCCCAACTATTCGCTGTACGTCGCATTCGTTTCGGAGCATTAGGCCGCGACGCGCGTCGCGTTTCCGTTTCGCGTCACAGCCGCGTTACTCGCATCCTCCGGCGCGTCAGTGACTCTCTTCTCGTCTATTCCGCGCCGACGTTGTTACCCACGAGCCAGCCCCTCCTTTCCACCGATTTTTCCGTCTACGTTCAGTGAAATCGTTCGCGATCAAAATATTTACACCCCGGCGACCTCTCGAACCGTTTTCTCGGTGAATCGTTACGTCGATGCAATCGATCGTTCGCGTCGATCGAACGTTGTCCGTTTTTATTCGCGGCGCGACGCGCCAGGGAGGTTCATATATTTATAGAAATTCGTGGCATCGCGAGTTTATTCGCCGTAGCTACTTTCTCCGGATGGTGTAGCTTTCGCCAAAGAATAGCCCGTACGTTGTACTGATTCGTGGCCAACCATCCCGCATCGAGAAGTTCGACGCGAGGAAAAACTTGCGGCGATTTCGTGTACCGCGATGTTTCGCGGTAATCGGACGATATCGAACTGGTCTCGTTTCGAAATCGGAAGTTCCGATTCGACGAGGACCGTCGCTCGAGCGACCACGCGAGCGCGCGACGTTCGAAAATGAATCGTCGATTTTAAAGGGATCCTCGACGACTCGTACGAAAACGCGCGTTACGCGTACCGTGTACAAACACGATTTCGCGCTAGAGATAACGTAAGCTTCTTTCCTCCGTCACGGAGGACGTTTCGAAGAAACACGGATTCATCGGCGAGCAGGTAAAATAACGACGCTGTTTACGCAACCTACCACGTGACTCAACGCCGAGACGCGTTTCATGAATCACGTCGATCGACGATCGGAAGAGATACGGAGCCATCGATCGCGATTTCGTCGCGTTCTGAATATTTTCGCGATATCGCGGTCGGATGATCGAAGTCGTTTTCGAGACGGTTTCGTTACGTTCGATCGACGATTCGAGATAACTCGCGTACACCTTAAAGGCAAAGATATATACGCAACGAGGTTCGATCGGTATCTTTCGATCGTTAATTCCGCTAGTCCAGCGAATTTTTCTAGATTCGCGGATGCTCGGTCGGGTTTATTGTCGTTCGGTCCGTAATTTAAGCTCTCGGTCGGCCCGATCGCGTCGCTACCGTAATTTTAGCCTCGTCCTTATCGAACCGTGGATTAAACAAAATTTATAGCGCAGATCCCCTCTCCTTTGTCGCGATTCTTTCTCGTCGATCGAGTAGCTCCTTACCGGCGAACGGCGAACGGCGAACGGCGAACGATGAACGAGAAACGCGACGTTCGTACCGAAAGATTTACGACTCGTCGCGAGAACGTTAACGTCATTGTCGGATGAAATTTTCACGCGGAACGGTCTCGTCTCGTTATCGTGGAGGTACGCTACGGTGCACCGTTTGTTCCGTTGTGCAATACGCGTGTACGCAACATAATACGGATATAATTGTTTGACGTTGTTGTATAATACGGGGTATTCAACGTGGATCCAGTCACGAGTGGAACGCCGTCGCGCAAACAGCCTCGAATTGCCGCGCGATCGTTCTTCGCTTCGCCTACGACTCGATCGTTAGTCGTTCGTCGAGTCGCGTCGCGAACCGAAATCCCGACGAATTTCGGTAAAAAGTGCTACCTGTTCCGCTCAAAACGCGAATTCGAATTTTATCGAACGGTTTCGCGAAAAGGAACGTTCGTTGATCGATCGCGAAGCCACGCGCGTGCCGCTTCCACGGTGCTTCCAGCTCACGACGATATCCATCGTCTGCAAACGTTTCGCTACGAAATTTCCGAATTGCCGTTCTTTTTTTCCCTGCCTCGTGCTCGTTCCTCGTTTGGAAATTTTTCCGGATCGCGCGACCGTCTTCGTCCGCGAGCTCGAACGAGCACGCTAAATTATAGAATCGCGCGCGACAGCGAAACAACGTCGCACAAATTTCGACCTTTCCGCTGTTTGTTGAGTTTCTGCTCGCCGCGCGTCGCCGATCGCTCAACCTTGCGTATCGATCGATCGATAATTAGAGAACGTCGTTTCTATATTTAGTCGCGTACCTGTTCCGTGCTCGTTGCGTTCGCGCTGTCAAATTGGAGTCGTTAAACTTTACTTTCATCGCGAAACGCTAGACCGTTTAATCCGCGTCTCTCCCCGAAACGCGAGAGCGTATTTTGATTCGGCGAATAAACTCGCGCAGTTTTTCGCGCGGTGCCGCGGAGCTCGGTCGATGTGCAAAGTGCGCGTCGGAGAGCTCGGAAAAACGGTCATTCGCGAAATTGGAACGTTCAAGTTGAGCGATAATCGGCGCGGCGTGGCGCGGCGCGGCAGCGAACGTTTTACGTAACGCGACATTCGAGCAAGGTGCGACCGAGACTGAGACGTTCCCTCTAGCCGAGTTTCGCGATCGAACGATCTTTCCTCGATAGCTCGGAATTTACGCCGGCTCGTGTCAGGAATCTGTGGATTTGTCGCGAGCGTATCCCGTTCGCTGGCGAAACGCCAGGGAACCTACTCCGCGCTCGAGCAAATAGAAATCGTTTTCGAGAGTCGCTTCGAAAATTCTATCCGTCCGCTTTTAACGAACCCGGTACTCGCGTACACCGAGCTACCGTTCCCGCGTGTGCCTCTAACGGTTTTAACCTTTGCAGCGTTATCGTCGTTCGCGGCAGTGAAATCCGAAAATCGTCGCTCCTCGAGCGGTCGAACGAATCGCGCCTAGTACGATCGCGCGTCCGTTTATAGGCGTTCCGTTTGCTCGAAACGAGACGTCTCGTCGGTGTCGACGATGCGGGAACGTTCGCGTCGTACAGCAGCCTTAGCCGATCTTCGCTCGAACGCGTGACGGAGATCGAGAGCGTAGGTACGGATCGGGCTATTCGGAAAACTCGCAGCGGTATCGAGATAAAAAGTTTATCTCGTTCCCGTGAACGCGAACAGCGTTCGGTTCGGAAACGGCGAAGGAGGACTCGCGTGATTTCGAGCGTAGCTCGAACAGAAGTTCATCGGGAGAAAAATATGGAAACGAGACACGCGTGGGCATCAATGAGGAATATCAGGAAATTATCGGCGTTGAGCAACGGTAACGATGACGGTAACGGCGGTTCTTCGGCGACCTGGTACGACGCGCCGGTCCCGGTGATCGTCCATTGTCGCGAGTTTCTCGACGCGACCGATCGATCGGAGACGCCGAACGATTCCGTGTACGCGGAACGAAAACCGGACGAAGCGGAACGAAAGGAAGAAGCGCGTCGAACGAGGGAACAGGTGGCGAGCGAAGAGATGCAAGGAGGCGAAAAACGACACAGAAACACGATCGAGTTGACCGCCGTGGCGTCGGTGAAAACCGACGAGGACGGCCTGCCCGAGATCAGCTACAGTTTCGTACGCGCGGACGACGATCGATCCTCGTTCGGCGAGAAAACGGCACCGTGCAGGAGCATCGGTAAGGTCACGGGCACGAGCACGGCCGTGGCCGCGACCACGGTCACGGACAATCTCGGCGAACATCGACGCTCGTCCACGCAAAATCGAGCCCGCGACTTTCCTAACGGTTTACGCGCGTCCGACGAAATCGAAACCGAGAAAGTCGTAGAAAGTCGGCGCGCGGCAGATGCGCGAACGGAATCGTCCGATCCGATCGTCGAACGCGACCTGACAACGGTGAAAATCGATTCGCCCCACGGAACGGACAGATACGACCGAGCCAAACGATTGGTCAGGTCATTGAAATACGGACGAAAGCGTTACGGCGAGTCCGAGGGCGACGGTTACCACGCATCGATCTCGGGTTCTTACTCGGATCCCGAATGTTCCAACGACGCTTCCCCGAACGACGATTCACCGAGATGGAAGAACCGACGCTCCAAGGTATCGTTAACTCGTCGACGCTCGCCGAACCGGACCCGATACTCGCTGGATCGGACTCGACGATCTCGACTCTTCCGTTTCGCCGTCGAACCTTTTTCGCTTTTCCTCGATCGAGCCGAAAGACGGTTTCGGACGCGGCTTCCAGGGGAACAGGAAGGAAGGGAGGAAGTCGCGAACACCCGATCGGGAACACCCGATAACGCGCTCCGTCCTTCCCGCGTTTACTCGCGCGCGCGTTCGTGGACCCTTTCTCGTTAACGAGCCGCCGCTCGCTCGATCCACCGATCGATCGCGGTACGCGGCATTTCGCGCGAAGATAAATCGTTCTCGCTTTGCCCGAATTTCGTCGCGATTCGAACTCCGCGAATTCTCACGGAGAAAGTAGCGGAATTTATCGCCGGGTCCGATCCACCGATCGACTATCGTCGCACGGTGTAAACGATCGCGACGATTTCGCGTCCATGAACGTCCTAAAGTTGCAGAAACACCGACTGGGGAAAGCATGGGAGAAAATGAGAAGCTGGCTGCGCGACGAGACGTCCAAGATCAACGAGGTCGTGAACAAACACGCTAGGCTGCAGGCTGTCGGCGCTTTGAACGGAGATGCTCGCGTCCCGGTTATCGCCAAGAGCAACAGCGCGTCCTACGATCTGACCAGAGCCAGCACACAGGAACTCGGTTCGATTACGAGAGTCGAGGAATTCGGTTTGACGTCCGTCGCGGAAGAAAACGCGTATCGTTCGTCCGATAACGAGGATACGCCGTCGGCGAACGCGCCGATGAACGCTTCGGACCGTCTCGGCCGCGTCGTCGGTAGTTCGGACAGCGTTTTCGAGGAGGAGGACGGTAAAGAGAAGATCGTTACGATTTCCTCTTACAGCGTGGACAAATTGTGCTCCGATACGGAACACGAAGAGACGGAGCACGCGATCGTCGGGATCGAGAACGGACGGGATCGTGGTCGGAAAGCCGGCCCGATTAAGAGGAGAATGTTGGGGTCAATCAGAGGGTTAATGGCTTCCACTCATCTGCTGCACGTTCACGAGCTCGAAGAGGTACTCGCGTCGTTCCGTTCCGTTTCGTTCCGTTCCGTTCCGTTCCGTTCGTCCATCGCTTAATCGAAATATTTTTCTTTCTCCAAAGGGGAAAATCGATCGGTTCTTTGGTTCGGTCCGCGTTTAGCGAGTACGCTCTCGTAATTTTCTCTGGTCGACTCGCTCGGAAGGAAATTACGGGTTTCGGCGAATCGGCGAACCGACGCACCGGCCGCGATCGTTCTAGCAAAGTAGACGCGGTCGGCGGACGACCGAAGCGTCGAAAGTGTGGGAAAGTCGAACGGAGAAAACGGTCGAGTTCTCTTTCTCTACGTTCTTTCGTAGAACGACCCGAACAACCATCTACCACGACGCCGTTAATGCCGTACGCCAAAAAGCCACTTTCGGGCCGAAAAATCGATCCGCGTTGCCGGGATCCTCGAACTTTTACCGCCCGAATCGTACCAGCTCGGTCGAGAACTCGTCGAATGGTTGGTCGTTGGTCTACATATAACCGTGATACGCGAATCGATTAATGGGCGTCCGGTTACCATCCGGTCGTTGACGCGTTGCTAGTCGAGAGAGCCGCCGGCGTATCGTCGACACGCCGTCGATCGAGCGACACAAATTTTTCGAACGAAGGAAACAAAATAAAGAGAATCGTGAGCAAAAATTGATCACAAAGGGGCAACCGAGTCCTCGACTTTGGCGTAATTAGCGCGATCGGTGTGCAAGCGATTCGAGGTGCTCGTAGAAATTTTGTAGAAACTCGAAGCGGAGAAGACCCTCTTCCGACTCTCGTAGAAGGGGACGAACGGTTGCGACGCCGCGCGGCGATAGTGTCCGCGACCTCCTCGATTTCACCGTTTCGCTTGAACCCGAACTCTCGAAGGTAAAAGGGAAAGGAATCGTGTACGGCGTACGCGAACGGCTGCATCTACGAGTCTGCTGATGTTCCAAACTGCCCACCCCCTTCTCTCTCTCTCTCTCTCTCTCTCTCTCTCTCTCTCTCTCTCTCTCTCTCGTCGCGAGTAACCTTGAATCTATTACGCGATTACGTTTCGGAAACACGACGCCGAGATTCGAAATGTTTTGTAAATCGAAAGCGAAGCCGTGTCGACGCGATCGTTATTCGCCGTTACGACCAGGCAACGATCGTAGAAGCTTCTCCGCTACCGTAGAAAAGAAAAATTCCCGATATCTGCAGTCGTTTTCCGAAAGTAGAACAAACGTATAGTTTCTGGGGCTCTTCCGTCAGGGAAACGGCTATAAAAGGTGTTCTTACCGCTCGCGATCGATTTTATCTTTGGAAATATAGGAACGTTATAGCGAATCCTCTTAAAGTTCGGCTACTCGTTTCGGACAACGCGAACAACGAGCGAACTAGCCGACAACGAACTTTGCTTCTCGCTTCGGGATATCGCGCGTATTCGCGGTACCGCTACTCGCCGCCGGTAACTCGCTAACGAATTTTGTTTGTTCGTGAAATTGTCGGTCCATTAAGGCAAAGTATGGACGTTTTCGCGAGCTCGCTAATTGACCTATCCTAACCGGAGTATTATTCCAACGTGGTCCGTCGTTGACCAGCGGTGACACGGGTTTCTCGCGACGCTGTCTTTTTTCGACCAGTTCGACGATTCGGATATTCTCTATTATCTCGACGAAACGGTCTCGAAGGAAAGTCGACGAGTTCGAAAGTTTACGAAATCGTAATAAGTACGGGGGGAGTCGACCACCGCGACGCTTCAAGGTCTAGGCTGGATTTCAAAACAGATGTAAGTCGGTAACGAACTTTAACGATCGACCGCGAATAAAATACGACGTTCTCGACGCGAAAGTCGATCGACTGTAAAGTCCGGATGACGTATCGGTGTCGTTACGTATCTTAACGGGATACGAGGTTTGCTACGAAAAACGCATAGACAAAGATGCAAAGTCGAAACGGGTATCGCGTTATCGTTACGAGCGGAACGCGTTCGAGTCCTTCCGCGTGTAACTCTAGGACGGATGGGAAGCTGCGTAGCGCCGCGCTATACCACCTGTTGCATACGATAGTTCGTTTGTTCCGCGACCGTGGTACCGTAGTAACCGAGTCGACGTATCAATTAACCTTTTGCTTCGAAACGTTTCGACATCTACGCAATACACTTTATTCCTACGTGTCCCGGTTTTTTCATCCGGTTCGACCGAGCGTTCTCGCGAACGAGCTCGCGCCTTCGTAACCGTCGAAACAAATTTCTATCCGCCGGTTTCTGCTCTTCGTCCGACTATCCCGTTCGCGGGTCGCGAGACACGAACGGCGAGACAAGTCGATCGACGTTTTTCTCGAGATACGGCACCGCGTCCGACATTTTATACTTTATACCGTAATTGGGTCAACCTCCGAGTTACGTCGTTGCTCAAGGAAATAACGATTTATTCGATCGCGGCGGTTCGGTTTGATCCTAACCCGGTAAAGGTCGCGGCGGAACGAAACGACAAGGTGGAAACGCTCGAAAAAATTGATAGACCGAGCGCGATACTGGATATTCGCGAGGCGAACCGTTGATCGCGAATACGTAACGCGAAAACCGAAACCGGTATGTTCGCCGAAGAAACCGGTCGTATAGGCGAACGCTTTTTCGATTTTATATTTCTCGTCCAGTTTACGCGACACCTGGATTTTCCTGCACGTTGCGTGCCGTATCGTACCCGATATAACTAACGACCGGCTCGAAGAGAAAAGATGTCGGATACGTAATTTGCGAGTATTTTCCAACGGTACGCCCGACTCGATTTTCTAATTACCGTTCGTACGGTGAAATTCTATTCGGACAGAGCCGTTCGCGATACCGCGCCAAATTCTCGATTAATACGCGAAACACCGGACTCGATTTCCTTCCGCGATCTTTCTTTTTGCGCATAAGCCCGCGACACGAAACACCGAACGGGTAACTTGGTGGATACGAATCGAATCCGATTTCATTATTTTTCTCGCTACATAATTCGAAACGCTGCTCGGAACCAGCGAAATCAACGAGAAATCGCTCGGATAGATCGAACGAGCACGGAGTCACGCGGAGAGGGTAATCTTATCGAGGCATCGAAAACGCACGGTTAACTTTCCTTTTACCGAGCGTTCGCGTGGCTTGGTACGATTCAATTTTCCTTCCGTTCGCACGGGCCAACGATGCTATAAATCGATTCGTTGCTCGTAAATCTGTCGCGAGGGTCCCGCGTAGCGAATGGAACGCGATGCAGCATCGATCGTAAATCCCTTTTCTTCTCTTTTCTTTTCTTTCCTTTCCTTTCCTTTCCTTTCCTTTCCTTTCTTTTTCTTTCCATTCCTTTCCGGAAGGCAAAGTCGTGGCGGAAAGAAACGGTCGTAACTCGCTCGCGGGACATCGGAAACGTAGAGTCCCTCGAAGCACGATGCGTGGTTACCGCTACGTTCGGCGTTCCCTTTGAACGCCGTGATTATTCGAGCGTGCGATTCGAAACCGCGGAAGAAAGTGGCTAACGATAGACCCGTTTGATTGCAGGGTGGACAAGGCGGATTCGAAGACGTTCGGCGATACGTGAAACAAGGTGGCGATTTCTGCAAGGAATTGGCCTCGATACTTCACGAGAGGTACGCGTTCGATTCGCGAGAATATCGTCGAAATCGAAACACCGACAAAATTTCCCTGAAACGTTTACTCGCGTTCGATCGCGTTTATTTCCGATTAAACGTTCGTTCGCTTATCGAAATTCGTTCGTACGGATTTAACCGTATTCATCGAGAACTCGTTGTCGTTTCAGGGCGGAATTGGAAGCTACTTATGCCAAAGGGCTCAGCAAATTGAGCATTAAATTGACGAAGGCGTGCGCGAAGGATCAAGGTACGTAAAATTGTCAAAAATAGCCAGAGTCTTTCTTTACGGACAGATTCGATTACGTGTATGCCTCTTCGATGCACGAACTATACATTTCGTAACGCAGGTGGCAACAGCAGCGGAGGCGTGAACGAGGCGTGGAGATGCGTCGGCGAGGAGATGGAAGCTGCCGCGGAAGCCCACAGAGTCTGGGGATTGACGCTCGGCGAACAGCTCGCAAAACCTCTGCGGGTCGGTTATCGAAATTTTCTCTTGGACGCTATACGTTAGTCGTTTAGCGCACCGCGCAGGTGTTTTCACCGAAGCTCCTTCGTTTCCGAGCGACGCGAACGATCGAAAATTAAGCGTCCGATTTCCGGATCAACTCGTTTTGCCGCCTTCTCGAGACTACGAATCTACGGTTCGAGCACGAAACGTCAAAATATCTATCGAGATAAAAATCTCGAAAGATAATCGTTTGTGGTCACGGTTACGCGTATGTCTTTATTCGATCGTTCGACGGCGCGTTGACGGATGTCGAAGAGGCGTTAAACGGGCGTGTGCGTGTTCCGCAGGTAGGCGTAGCAGAGGCTCAAGGACGCTCGAGGAAATCCATCGAGAATTCCGTCGACAAGGCGGGAAAAAGTCTTCACGAATGGCGCAACGTCGCGATGAAAAGTAAGAAACAAAGCTTCGCTTGCGCGAGAGAAAACGAGAGGTTGCAGGACTTGGCGAGGTTACAATCGATCAGCCAGAGCCAACAAAGCAACAACAAATCTTCGAACCATCATATGACGGAGAAGGAGGCGAGTAAGCTCGAGGCAAGGAGGAGAAAGGCCGAGGACTCCTCTCGTAGGGCGGATACGGAGTTTTACACGGTGAGCGTGAGAGCCGAGAGAGCCAGGCTCGAATACGAAAGTACCATGAGGAAGGGGGCTAAACAAATGGAACTTCTCGAGGAAGAACGATTAAGCGCTCTCAAAGATCTAGCGAACGTTTATCTGGCACACCTGCAAGCTCTCGCTCCCCGTCTGCAACAGGTATACTTCCCATTTCTTTTGTCGTCTTCTCGATCGTTCGCGAGTTTATCTTTCCCGATAAACGAATTTCGACCGACTTCGAAAACGAAGTCCGCTTCACCGATTTTTCACCCAATTTTTCGTCCTCTCTTTTCCAGAGCGCCGACCGTTTAGCGGCTCCGGTACGCAACTGCAACGTGTCTCACGACATCGAGATCCTGAAGAATCTTATACGACGAGTAGAGAGTAACGACGGATGCAATTCCGATCAATTGCTGCCTGATTTTTACGCCGAACACGTTACTCTCGCGATGAACAGGGAACGTCGAAAACAAGCGTTGGTGAGAGTTCTTCATCTGATCAGACAAGATCTGGATCGAGAAAGGCGCGGTAGGGAGGGTTTGGAAACTCTCCATAGAGCTTTCGTCGCCACGCCGGCATTCGCGGCGGACGAGAGCACGCAGAACGTCACCGATAAATTGCATCACGTACGAATCATTATCCTTTTGCCTCGTTTTGCCGATCTTTCCTGCGCGAAACACCACGATTCGCCTTCCTCTTTCAGATGAGATCCATGTCGTTGTACCTCGAAGCGGCGAGGTACAAGGTTGGAGGTACCTTGGCGGAAGTGGAAGGCAGTAAACGTGGCAAACATCCGTTAGCCGAGCACATTTTGGTTTCCAGGGATAAACAGGGTTTACAACAGAGCGTCCTTAAGGTACGTACGCGACCGCGACAAAAATAATTACTATACGATGTCGTGCCGTTACAACGATTTACTTTTCTCTAGATTCCTTCTTGGGCGAAAAACGAATCGTTCGAGATTCAAGACGACGAGGATGAGATAGAAGTTCATCTGTCGAAAACGGATCACGACACCGACAGTCGCCACTGGACCGATCGAACAGCCGGGGACGGCAATTCCGAGAATCCACCCGACGAAGACGACTTTAGTGATTTCGACGAATTTAGTAGCCATTCCGAAGATAATAACAATCAGGACGCGGACACGAACGAAACGCCCAACAAATCCGAAGGAACGGAACAGTGCAGAGCGATCTATCAATACTCGGCGAATCTGAATGACGAGCTCAGTTTGAGCCCCGGAGACTTGATAACGGTGCATCAGAAACAACCGGATGGCTGGTGGATAGGCGAGTGTAGAGGAAGAACTGGAATATTTCCAGCAACCTACGTACAAGTTATTCACTGATCCTTTAAAAAGCTTCCTTTTCTTCTCGGATCAGTTGCTTAAGCATCTTGCGAAACACAAAGATGCGTCATAAGCACGCTTCCACCGTAAAACTAATTAAACGGATCAAAAAAGGTACCAAAGCGCACTAATCTCGAGCATGACGTTTTTCGATGTTAACGTCGATCGTTTCGGTCAAAACGTCCGACGTTCGACTCTATTATTCTTCGTAACAACGACCGTCGCCGAATTTCGATTACGATCGGGAATGCTTCTCTCAAGTTTGCCCGCGCGTTTATTATCGTCTTTTAAATACGAATCTTTCCAGTCGATGGATACTTCGTACATCCTGTCTGCGTTAGTGACGCGCCAACGTTACCGTACCTATGCATAGATTCTGCGAATACGTAGAACACGAACTTAACGCCAAATAGTGGCTGTATTTGGCGAATCGTAATCTGAAAAATAAAATATTTATACAACGAAGTATTCCTTGCAACTTTTATAATTTATCTACTGTTATTTCTAATTAATTTATATCGTTGATGTAAAGTGTAAGATTGTTAATGAAATACGATAAAAGTCATTACGATGTAAAATAAGGGCAGACGATAGTTGACGAAAGAAGAAAGCATTTTCTTTTTTTATGTTATCGAATATCATTTATTTACGAAGCTACTAAAAATCCAATTAGTTAGCGGAATATATGTGTACATAAGTCGATCGATTTTCGAAAACTATTTGTAAATAGTACTTAGCTATATTTAATAAATGAAGTGTCGTACATCGTTAAAAATTCGATATTTCTTTATTTATAACACCATTACCGTCTAGTCGTCCAGCTCGTTCGCGTAATCCTTTTCCAATTCGATTATTACCTCGTCGATTATGCGAGTATCGTTACCTGAGCAAATAAAACAATATCGTTTAAACGACATTCTAACGATATTAACGTGTTCTAATACGATATACAAGTTTTCAACATCCTGTAGGTAACGTTCGTTGTCGTGATCGACTACTTTATCGACGTACACAAATTTATTTTAAAATAAATGCCAATACGAAGATTAAATTTTGTCTCGCTCACTGCAAAATGGTACGATGTTCGATGTAGCAACGAAGAATGTTCCACGCTGAGGATAATTTATCGCGTTAATACCCATTTCGCTGCAAACGTTTCTGTTACAAGATTCCGTAACTATCCGTTTTAAGCTTCGATACGATAAATCCCAATGGTGTGCCCAAAATGTACAATTGCGTTTAATGTCGGACATCAAAGACTCCGTTAAGTAGATATATGAACGTCCATGGCTACATATAGATTTGTTAATCGCTGAAATCAAGCTGATACTTCATAAAACCGTAACTACTCGAATAACGCATTGCTATTTACCTTGAAAAGGAATTGGTAAATATTCGAAATACGACGAATTTTCTATTTTGCAACCAGGCTGACTTCTGCCTCCGTTAGGATAGAAATCAACGTGACCTGGTAAACAATTATTTACTATCGTAGCAAAAATAAAATTTGTTAAAAACATTAAAAGTAGTTACTCTGTAATATCGCTAACCTATAGGCTCCGGCACACCTAATCCAATTTCAAAAAGTAATCTACCATTAGTGTGAATAATATCGACGAATGGAGCATCGGATTTGTGAAGCTTTACGTTCGGATCTGTGCTTTTGAAACAAGGTTGCGCTGGGTCCAGTCCCGTTATTCTCTCTACTTTCCAATTACTTTGCCTTTTTTTCAATTCTTTAGCAGCAAATCCACAAATATGTGCACCCAAACTGTGACCGACTAGATATAGGGGTCCCCAACTGCTGTTATCGAAACTATTCAGAGTACTTGTCGCATTTTCAATGTGTTCTAAAAATCTGTACAAAAGAATCTCTATCAGATATACATATAAACAACTTATTATCTACGCTTAATAGAATGCAAAATGAACCTCGCAATTTGATAGCCCACCACTTTTGTATTGACCGCTGCTTTGTAGTAATTCCAGGTATTACCACCTGTACTCCAATCTACAATTACGACATTCGCGTCATCCTGAAAATCGTTAAAGGATGTAATACTACGGTTGAACTGTACATATAAAGAAAAGTTCTTGGTAATAATTGCATATCGTGTATTTAAAATGAAACTTACCCACTGAAGAAACAACTTTTCTATATTTTCGATCCATGATTCTTGACCGTGCGATAAAAATCCATGAACTATTATGATCGTTCTTCGTTCGATTTGGAAATCTGTCCATTCTAAACCAAACTGTTTACCGATGATTACTTGCACACGTTGCGGCTGTTTCCTTGAAGATAACAAAAACTGAACGTTCAAAGCATTTGAACCGTTTGGATTGCTTATAAAAAACCATTCCAGTGTTGCGGCTAACGTTTTCCCTAAACCGAAACAATCTACCTCGTATGATTTAGAACTTAAATGAGAATTTTGGAAACTCGAATTTGATAATGTAAACATAAAATTCGGCAACTTGGAACCACTGTAAATTTCACCGCCATGATTTGAACTTGTGTTTGTGTCTCGTTTCGAAACGTGATTGCACGTGGTGGAAAGCAAAGATAATTTAATCAGTAGTATTAGAAAAAATATCATTTTATTTAATGAATTTCTAGCTACAACAATAAATCAAATGCAAATAACTATACGGCTTATCATTATACGTATACAGACAGAAAAAGAAAACAAGAGTCACGACCTTATGACAACACGGGTTACATCGTTCATTTTCGAAGGGAACGACAGTTTCAAAACACTTGCCTCTTTCCTTATACCACCACTGTACCAACAAACAGGTCGGTTGCTTTTACTCGTTGTACATTAAACAAAAATATAATTTTTTTTTTTTTTTATTAAGTTTGTTCATTTACAATAACTTGTACAGCTCATGAAGAGTTTATAATGAAAATATTATTATTATTATTATTATTATTATATGTAAATATCCGACAAAAATTTTCAATAATCAGCAATTCGTGATGCCAATAACGTAACTAAAATATATCAACGTGTAGAAGAAAGAAAAAAGTTATCAAATATTGATAATCAGCTATCAAAATTATTATTAATCGTATCCAGGTATTAATATTCAACTAATATTTGTTATGCGCTAACTGTATACAGACATATATAATATATATAGTATATAATACAAAAGTATACACTATTTTGTCTAATCAAGCGATTACTTAAAAATCTGTTGTTCATTCTTTTTAGTACCAAACGATAGTGTATTTTTACAATATACAGTATAAAACAGAAAGTTTATTTATGCTTATATGTTCAACTTTTGCTTCTTCTTTTTTCGCCTTTTCTCTTTTTTCTGCTACAAATCAAAAGAATAATTTGATGACTTTCTATCAGAAATCATACAAACGATCAGCAAACATTTTCTTACCATTCTTTGCTCGAAATTTACTTGTTTTCCTTGGCCAGGTATATTTTTACTGCCTCCTTGAAAACTACTAAAGTCCACTGCTTTATAATCGAATTTTTTCGACGGCAACATATTCTGTTTGTTTAAATCGTTAATTACGCGTTTCTTTTCTCCTTTCTTTCGCGACCTAAAAAACAATTTTTATTCAATTTTATAGCGAACTTGTCGTCCATGAGACAAGCGTAGGTTAAAAGAAATGTATCGAAACAAATGAATAACGTTTCTCAGGTTGCAATGTTCCTACCGTATTGAATCAGTAACGTTGTTCTGAATCCTCGCGACACTTTCTTCTATATTTTCTTCTTTATCCAAACGTTCGGTTTCGCACGACTTTTTCTTCGCGTTTTGAACAATTTTAGTTTCTAACGATGGGATCGGAGTTATCAAGTTGTCGGCAGATTTTCCTTCTTCCGTTACTTTTTCATGATTAATGTTTGAACTCCTTTTTCTTTTACATCCCCGCATTTTACTTAAAGGAGTTTTCTTCGTTGACGGCGTAGTCACTGTTTGCTGATTCGGAACTTGAGAGACTTGTTTAAAATGTTCATAAACTCGTTGTTTACTCTCTTTTATCTCTTCGTCAACTTTCTTCAATTTATCTAAACGATCTTCTTCTACTTGTTTTTGTTTTTCTCTTTCTCGCGCTTCTTCTTCCGCTATCATAGGTATCACGCGTTTGTATCGTTCAAAGGGACTGACAAAAATAAACTTTCTTTTTCTATTGCCTTCCCGGTTATTCTTTGACGTGCCCTCATCCTAAAATAATACGCATTCGAATATTAAATTAACAAAGTAACAAAATACATCATTTTTTCTTCGATTGTGTCTTACCTCGGATGGACTATCGAATACAGTTACCGTATGTTTGACCGTAACATTCGAAGGTGCTATTTCCAGAACGTCAACGTTATCCAATAGACACGGTAAATCAGCTCTAGCTTCCATATCGTGCGGAATATCGTGCGGTGAATACATCCAGGCTTCCGAATTTGCAATTTGATTTCTTTGACTCAATCTTTGCCTAAGGTCTTCGAGAACCGGTTTGATAAGCGGTTGTTCTCTAGCTTTCAATATTATTTTGTGCAGTTTTAATAAATTTTGTCTCACCAAAGGTGGAATAGGATTACAACATGCTAAAATGCCTTGCATTTCACGGGGCAACGTTTCAGCTATATTCAATAGCATATGATTCGGTAGAACGTAAGCTGTGCTGTCGTCTTCTTCTCTCGCGGTAACATCTCTCCATTTATGCAGTTCTATCAAAGCATAAAGCTGTTTATTATTAAACATTTTTTGACTCTTTCGGTATATACTCATACAGCTTTCCTCTGTCCATACTGGTTTTACATAAGTCTTTTTACAAATGTCTGTACTCCGATCGTAAACGGATTTCAAAATATTAATTTGTCCGTTAGCTGCGTCTATTAAGGCATTACTTAAAATATCTTTTATATACAATAAATAATGGGTATCTTCCCTAGCATACTTTTGTAGTTCCTCCGGTAATGGCCTTATTCGCCAATCAGCCAACTGAAAGTGTTTGTTGGGATCTATGTTACAGTATTGCTTCAATAAATAGGCTAGACTTAAATACGGCAGATTAAGTTGCTTCGCCGCTTGATGCGTGTCAAACATATTTACTATATAAAGGGACAAATCTCTTTGGAGCCACTGAACGTCTAAATCGGCTCCGTGAAACACTTTTAGAATCGTTGGCTTAGTAAAAATCTCATTTAATTCGTGTAATTCGGATCGCAGCGATAAAGTATCGATTAAATAATCCGTATCCCCGGTTGAAATTTGCATCAAGCAAGTTATTCCTTGAAAGCTTCGGTAAGAATGATGTTCCAAATCTATAGCAATTTCTTTATACCGTTTCAAATCTTCCAACAATAATTTAATATCGACCGAGTTTTCGATTATCACTAAAGGCGTTTCTTCCAAAGACTTATATTTCTTCGGTTGACATTTTTTTAACTGATCCGTGGGTGGCGAAAACATATCCAATTCATATTCGTAAGGATGACTAAACACTTCGCCGTTTTCACCTTCCTCCGTGTAAATAGCTAACGGCTTTAACGAATTTGGTTTGTCCTTGATCTTGGGACTCCATGGGTTCGAACCGTTGTCAATTTTATCTTTAAACATTAACTGAGGTCTTTGAACGTTTCTGCCTGCTAACAAGCGCACAGGCTGAGTATTATCCGTTTGTTGCGGCGGTTGATACACTCGATTATTCCAGCTGCCGTTCACTATCTGCTTGTTCGCACGCGTTACTACCAATTCTACTTCAGAATTTTTCATAATACCGCATTCTTTGTCCATCAATTCGTTCTACGGTAAAGAAGTTTATAATTACTTACGATACAGCTTAGTGTCATAAATACTATACAAAACCGATATGTATTAAAACTTACGGCCCTATCCAAAAAAATATCGTTGGTTTCTAGCAAAAGATCAAATTTTTCGTCGACGCCTCGATTAGCGATGTTGTTTTTAATACCCACTGTGGCCAGAACACGTTGCATAACGTTTAATACCATTTTTATGTTTTTATTTCTCGCATCGTGAAAGGTAGGGAAACAGGAATAATAACGAAAGTCCTGTCCAACCGGTAAACTATTGGATACTTTAATCCCGGCTCTTATCGCGTCAAACGATTCCTGAAACAGCAAGAACCTCGTTGTAAGAGGGATCTCCCAGCGAACGGAAACATTTTTTTGAAGTTTGTCAGTAGAACCATGTAATCTTCACCTGAACATAGTTGTCAAAATTTGGATATCCGGGTACAATTTGTTCAGTTTCTTGCCTCTCGTTAACGTTCGTTTCATTTTGTAGCGGCGCTTGACAATCGCCGCTCCAATCTTCCGTCGGATCCATGCCGTTAATTTTTCGCTTCAAGTTTTGCTCGATGCTGTAACACATAAGCGAAACATTCGAGTATAATGACACGAGGATAACCTCTAACGTCGACGACATCGATTAAACACGAAAGAAATGCACGAAATAATAATTTTAATAACTGCATAGTGGAATTACTAAGCGTCGACGCTGTAATATATTTTTGATAGCATTTGAACAGGAAGAAATGAATGGAAACAGTATAAATAGAAAGTTCAAATACAGCGTACGTACCATATAAATATGCATGTGTACGACAGCAACGTAATTGTTTTACATTTGAACAGGCGAAAACAAAGCACGAATAAATTTCCGAAGAGGATATCTCGAGAGATCGGTTGAACCAAAATTACCGAAACAGTAGGAAATTCGGATCGCTTCAAAATATATACGTACAATCATAATACGGGTACATGTGCATATCGTGGAGAAGGACGTCGAAGATGGCGTTAGCGTCGTTACAATCTATTCGTTCCCCTTTCTCGGCGTTCAAGTCCAAAATTAGTAAATAAAGATGGTGGCAGCGCGTGAGCCGTGTGCGGTATCGTCACGCGAAAAATGTCTGGTAAAATGAAGTGGAAACGGAGAACGTTCGCGATCTCTCAGAAAAAATCAAAAGTTCTAGAGACCTAGTGATCGAGTTGATCGTACAGACAATAATAACAGTGTATATAGTGTATTTTTCTTATATTTTCCCGGGAGCGGATAGCAGCCGAAAAGAGGATAATTTGGCTCCAGAGTTCACTGTAAGGTACAAATTCTCGCTATTTTTAGACTCTACCCGAGTGTCGATTCTCATTCAGAGCATTCGTTCGTTCCATCGAGGAGTACAGGAGTCGCGAACGGACATCTACCCCGAAGAAAAGAACGTTACGAAGCGTCGTCGATTTTCTTTCGTGGGCGTTTTCGATTACTCAATAATGCGTGAACGAGGCTCATCGTTACTCGCAAATCTATAGCAAGACCGTCGAGGAACTCGCCTTCTCTCTGTCCGCGACCTCCGCGATAACGATCGAAACAATTAACGGATGTTCCGAAAGAACTGTTCGAAATATCAGAATGCTATTTTTATAAATAGGAACCTACATACCGTGGTACGCGTTTTAGTTGCATACGTTGCACCGGTACGGGTACGCACACAGTGACACACATTTTATTTAACCCAATTGATAGAACGATTCTCGAGTTGGATCGTTCGACGCGTTTTCCAGCCGTATCGGGAAGAGGATTTATCGGTTTTGTCAAAGATCGTTCTTCGGTTCCTCTTGTTTTACCGTCGACGTTCATACGCCGATTCGAGATACTCGAGTTTTGCGATTGGAATTTCGGCAACGAGAGCCACGCATTGTTTATGCGCATCACTTTGTCTCGTATGTCGCGGACCTTTTTCGCGCTTTCGCGCATCGTCTTTACCCGCCTCGTCCTATCGACGAGGATCGTTCCGCTTCCGTTTCTTCGGCACTTTCCCCGTACTCGGGCGCGCGCATTTCTTTTTTGTTCTTTTTTTCCAACGCGTTCGAACGTAATACCGCGAAACATTCGCGTCGGCCGAAATAGCATAGATCCAGATGGTCGGTCGCGAATGAAATTCACCGAGCGTAGTCTATTAATTCTTCGTGACTCAAACTTTTGTCGCGAGAAATTGCGATCCACGCGTACAATCACCCGCGAGCAACGTAGAGAGAAAGAGCGAGGGAGAGAGAGGTTCATTCATGTATGCAACGCGAGTCGTGCACAGGAATAATAAGGGTTTTAATAATAATACGTGAATCACGAGATACCGTACAAGTTGCCGAATGACGTCACGCACGAACGACATTCGACATTCGACATTCGTCGTCGCTCGCGAATAGAGACGATATCGAAGTTTCTCTTACGGTCGTTCGTTCGAGAGCGATCGAAGGGAGCGAGACGCGATTACCGCGTTCCGATCGAACTCGCGGATTTGGATCTTTCGCGAACGAACCGAGACGCGGATCGCTCCGTTCGACCCGCAAATTGAAATTGATCATAGATTTTGACAAATAATTTAAATCAGATCGTTGCTATAACACAAGTGCCTCGGTCGGTTATTAAGATCGTAATAACGAGATCGAGCGATTTAACAATTCGGATGATGCGAAATATTGCGAGTTCCTCGTGACCGATTAGCGGGGGCAGTAGCGTCGAACGCGATCGGCAACGGGGTTAAACGGAACGAAAAAATAAATAAAATTTGAAAATACGAGGAAACGCTATGGTATCGAGGTTCCACGAATTGGCGCTAAACGACCGAGGCAGCGTTAGTGCGTCAACTAGCAAGACACGCGGTCTTCGTTGATCGTTTCTAGCGCGTATACGTATAATTTATGCAGGCGTAAAAGCGGATCGACGTTGGCAAATTATTGGAACGATCGGTTTGCCAAAGCGGCGCCTTCGCGCGTCGACCCGATACTTTGACCGCGCCTCTCGTTTTTCAACGCGTTCGTCTCGGCGAAATCAACGAAAAACACCGTTGGCGCTCAAAAGTTGTTTTCGCTCTAGCGAGATGGCAACTCGAATCTTTCAAATACTAATTTTAAACGCGATGCTTTACTACGAAACGCGGGTATAGGGCGCGTTCGAAACGTTAACGGGAAATAAATACGTATGTCGAAGAAATTATTATTATCGAGTTTTTGGTCGTCCGTCGAGCCTAAACGTTCAACGTTACTATCGCGATATTTCCGTGCATTATCGAGAAATTCGTAATCGGCTAGGTTGCTCGCTCGGTTTTATCTCGCGTTCTTTTCAGACTTCGCGTTGACAGTAGTATTTTAGAGTCTGTCTATTAATAGCAAGTAAAAATGACCGGGACCCGGCTACTCGGTTTCTAGGAGGCATTGCATTCGATTCGTTTCGCGAGCGACCAGCCGCGTTCCATCGGACGCGGCGACGCTCCTTTCGATCGTTATCGACATCGTTGTCTCCGTTGGTCGCCGCTGTAACGGCCGTTAACGATCTATTAATCGCTTTTCTGGATTGTACTGACCGTACCGGCGAAACGGTCATATAAGCGAATATCCGCCATTCGGTTTTCAATTCCGATCGGAGCGTTATCGATCATACCGGCAAACGCTCGATCGTTAACGTACGTTCCTCGTATCCGTTTCGAGAAGCGAGCAGTCGATCGTTGGAAATACTCGAAGTTTCTCTCGTATTTCGATTCGATCGGCGTACATTAACTTTGTTTCGCTCGACGATGCGACGCGCAACGTCTTACATTCGGTATAACTTTGTTATTACGATGCCGAGCGTGCTGGCAAACGAAACGAGTCTCGGAGCCAATCGACCAAACGTTATAAACATTTTACAAAATATGTATACCCAACGACACGATTTCTTTCGAAAGCGTTCGAGACTCTCGATGAAAATTTAGTATTCGGACACGAGCTTGAAAAAGTAGAATCGGATAGAAATATTCCATCGTTTGTTCCTCTTTCGACAACACCGTCCGTACGTATATCCTAGGATTTCGATTCTTTGTCTCCCCCCTCTCCTCTCGTTCGTTACATCCATCTCGCTTCGACTTCCGCGTGGAATGCTGCAGCTAGCGGTTTCTATCAAATTATTTTCAATCGTTATTTTTATGGAGTTCTATTTTCCGGCAAACGCAAACGGTATACAGCGATTCGGTAGTCGGCGAAACGCGCGACGCGGACGAAATTCGACGCGTTACTCGTACTCGGATTAATTCGAGCGACAAGAACGGTATTAACGCGCTCGATGACCAGGGGCGCGCGTTACGTCGATCGAGAAAAAGGAAACCTTTAAACGAATCGCAAAGAAAGCGTAACGAACACGCGGCGCAGTCGTATATTCGTCGCGGCAGAGAAAGCGCTAATGGATCTTCGTTCGACAATCGATGACCTCCGAGGGTCGGAGCGCGTTCGCGAACTCGATCGAGGGACTTCCGGTTCGCGCAAGGGCGTCACGAACAAAGAGATCGTCGTCGAGATCGCCGAAACGAGAGTTTAGAAAGGAAAGGCGCGAGGAAATGGAAGTCATTGGGACATCAGCCGCGAAGCTGGTCTGCCCACGCGGCGGGTCTACGTGCCCGCTAAAAATACCGACGAAACGCGCCGCGATCGAGTATCGAGACCGAACGAAACAGCGATTTCCTACGCGCGCTCGCGCGTTGCGTTCTACCTTCCGATTTCTGCCGCTTATACGCGTCCTCTCGTGGATCGCCGCCTCTTTCGGACTCTGTTTCAGAACCGGCAGACGAAAAATCGTTTCGTTTTGCTTCCGATCCTCTCTCTCTCTCTCTCTCCTCTCTCTCGTAGTCGTCGGACACGCTCGATAAAATAACGACGCGAAGACGCATCATCGTGGACGCGATTCGGAGACGAAGTTGCACCGACGAAATCGTTTATCGACTTCTTTCGACGCGCGAGAGTTTAAAACGTCGAACTCCTAATTTTAGGCGAAGCACCGTGTCGCGCGGTTTTCGTAGGTCTGGGTCAGGATCGAACGCGGTTCCGACGTTCGGAGGTTAAATCGGTCTTTATCCCTTCGCGAGTTTCCGCGAGTTTCCGCGAGTTTCCGCGAGTTTCCGCGAGTTTTCGCGAATTTTCGCGAGTTTTCGCGAGATTCGGATTCTCGGTGGAAAGATCGTTCGCGAGTTTGGCAGCGACGAGCGAAAGCGGCGAATTCGGGTCGATTCGATCGAGCAGAGCGCGCTCGCGCGATGAAGAGAGAGAGAGCATTTGGTCGGTCGTCGGTCGTCGGTCGTCGGGGAGGCGACCGCGCGGGGACAACGATCGGCGGGAGAGACGCGCACCGACGCGTCTCGCTACCGAAAATAAACTCACCGCATTTCGTCCGTCCGTCCGTCCGTCCGTCCGTTCTTCCTTCTATCTTTCCTCTGTACACTTCGAGCGTAAGCCCGATAACCGAGCGAACGCGTGCCCCCTGTCTCTTCGCCGCCATCGTGAGCCATCGTGAGCCATCGTGATCCCGTATCGCGGGAGTCTCCTCCGGCGGCGAAGGAAAAAGCTCTCGAGCGCTTCCCGGAGGAGAAGCTCCTACCTTTATCCCGTATCTCCTCCTTCGCGATCGCGATCCACGATCGATTACGCCGACACGATTCGCTTTCAGATACGAACGAGGCAAGATGGTGGTCGGTGAGGCGAGCATACACAACATAATGGGAGGGATGGAGAGCACGGGCGGCGTCAGACTTCACAATCACAAACGGAAATTGAAGCAGAGGTAAGGCGAATCGGAAGAGGAGATCGTGAATCTCGATATCGGCACGTTCGTGGCGATACGCGATCGACGCGGGCGTCGTTCGCGAACGGTTCTCGAAATCGCGGCGAACGTCCCTCTCACTCTGTCGCGTTTCTCTCGTCAGATTCGACATCATCAAGAAGCTCGGCCAAGGTACTTATGGCAAAGTCCAGCTAGGAATCAACAAGGAAACCGGCCAGGAGGTAGCGATCAAGACCATAAAGAAATGCAAAATAGAGACGGAGGCGGACCTGATCAGGATACGAAGGGAAATTCAGATAATGTCGAGCGTGCAACATCCGAACATCATCCACATATACGAAGGTAGAACGAGTAGGCGCGAACGATATTAGAGAACGATCGTTCGACACCGATCTCGATCGCGCATTTTCCTTTCAGTGTTCGAAAACAGAGAGAAAATGGTGCTGGTGATGGAGTACGCGGCCGGCGGCGAGCTCTACGATTACCTGAGCGAACGGAAAAAGCTGACGGAGCAAGAGGCTAGGAGGATATTTCGACAGATAGCCACCGCCGTCTTCTACTGCCACAAACACAAGATCTGTCACAGAGACCTGAAGCTCGAGAACATTCTGCTGGACCAAGTCGGGAACGCGAAGATAGCCGATTTCGGGCTGTCGAACGTGTTCGACGAGCAGAGACTGTTGAACACGTTCTGCGGCAGCCCCCTGTACGCCAGCCCCGAGATCGTCAAGGGTACCCCGTACCACGGTCCCGAGGTCGACTGTTGGAGCTTGGGCGTTCTCCTTTACACCCTGGTCTACGGTGCCATGCCGTTCGACGGCTCCAACTTCAAACGACTGGTCAAACAGATCTCGCAGTCCGACTATTACGAACCGAAAAAACCTTCGCGTGAGTCTCCTTTCTCTGTCCGTGGTCTCTCTTCCGCGCGCCCACTCTCGGAGATGTAAATCGAACGTCGTTACCTGTTCGCAGCCGCTTCCCCCCTCATCAAAGATATGCTGACCGTTTGTCCCGGCAGACGAGCCGACATCGAGAGGATCTGCACCCATTGGTGGGTGAACGAAGGCTACGAGCAGAATTGCCTCGACATCGCCGAGGACCTGGCGGCCCAAACTCCCGTACGGTTGGATCTGCTGCTCTCTCTGGTACCTCAATCCGCCAGCGCGGAGAAACTGGTCGTCGGCGATCAGCGGACGGTCGGGGACGTCGCGAACGACGAGTCTTCCGAAACTATGGTCCCGACCAGGTGTCACTCCGTCGGTAGCTTGATGGAACTCGATCAGAACAATTCCGACAGACGAATCCGGGAATTACTGGAGGAGGAGCCGAGGACGGCACCGATCGCCGGCGAGGCCAAACGGAAGCTCGAGACGACGCCCTCGATGGACGAAACCGCCGCCGCCGGTGCCAAGCGGAAAGAACGATCCAGAAAGAAAGAGAGACCGGAAGAGAGAGAGCCGAGAACTTACAAGTCCGCGTCCAGGTAACGTCTTTTCTTTGCTTCCTTGATTTCTAGTCTTTACGATCACCGGTACGATCGATTCGAATCGCCGACGAAATTTCGCGGGTGGTCGCGCGCTCTATCCGTTTCGAGTTCAACGAGCAAATTTTCGTTCCCGTTCTAGGCATCATTCGGCACCGATTCCGAATTCCATCACGGAAGAGGCCATGGAAGTGGATCCCACGGTGATCCTTCCTGTCAGCCCGGGCATCGATTTGAACACGGTGGAATCGACGGCAGCCTGTTTGGAGCTGATACAGGAGTGCGCCGAAAGATCACCGAGCAAGGAACGCAGCAAAACTCCGGTCCCGGTCGTCCAGGAGAAACGAGCGTCCACCGATGCTAGAATCGAGCCCGAGGAACAAGGTTCGCGGGACGAGTGCCCCGGATCGACCCAACGCGCCCCGATGCTCCAAGAAACGACCGCCGAAACGACGAGCGACGCGGCACCGAGCCGACCCGCGCCGGAATCGCTTGCCACCGCCACCGCCACCGCCACCGCCACCGCCACCGCCACCGACGCCGACGCCGTGCCCGATCGAGAGCGTGCGATCGAGAACGAACCATCCGCCAGTCACGACGACATCAATTTGGAGGCGACGCAGAGAGAGTTCAGGAAGCTGAAAGAGAAGGCCCTGTCCCTTGACTCGGAATTGTCCAGCGAAACTCGCGACGTTCCCGCGAAGACGTTCGAGAGGAGGCGTTCCAAGATATTCGAGACCGCCGAGAAGTTCAATCAGATGGCGTCGAACGTCGAAAACGAGAAACCGAAGAAGATCTTTATACCGGGAGTGAACGTGGGTGGCGCGAAACGCGTGTTCGAGAGGAAGGCCAGTCTCTCCTCGATAAACGCGCCTCCGCCCGCGAAACCCGGCGCTTCCAAGGTGATCATCGACGTACCATCGGACGCGAAAAGAAACGAGAAGTCGAAGTCGCAGCCGGAGACGGAGGGACAGCCGGACGAGGATGAGAAGAGGAAGAAGGAAGATGCCAAGAAGCGCGCGGTCGATATAATAAGCGGAGCGATCGGTAAACCGCCTGTACAGAAGAGGGTAAACGGCTCGCCACCGACTTCGCCGCCGAGTCAAGAAACGAAGAAGCTGCCGCTCAAGATACCGGTCGGAGCGAACGACCTGCGTTCGGCCACCGTCTCCGTTTCCACGCCCGTCGACACCAAGTTCTCCTTCGACGATCAACGATCCGACAGGAACAAACGAGCTACGGTAAGTAAGAGACGTCGCGGACGACATCGCGTCCGAGATCGGACCGCGTTTCCGTTCGAGAATCGTATCGTTGCCTTTGCAGGTATCCGCGTCCGCGTCGACGACCGCCAACGACGACGATTCGCAGCCGGACGAGCCGAAGATGTCCAGCAAAATGGAGATCACTCTGAAGAGCGCGACCCTACCTAGGCCACGAAAGACCAGCAAAGCGGAGATCTCGTTGTCGAGCGGCAAGCCGCAACAGGTTCCCGTCGCGTTCAAGTCCGAGGTGGAAGCGAAGATCGACGCGTTCCAACCGCAGAAGCTGCGAACCCAGAGATCGGAGGTCGCGTTTCCGGTCGCCGCCGTGGTGCCGCATGCGAATCGAAGCTCCAGCTTGGAACCGGAGAGCGGATCGAAGCGATCCGTGCCGAAAGAGAGGATAATACCGATTCAGGTTCGTCCGATGCCGTTCCCGAAACGCGTCCGATACTCGGAAACCGAGGAAACTTATGGATACGCTGTTTGTCCGCGATCGCAGGTGGAGGCGGACAACGATCGATCGCGACGCTCGTCGACGCCGCCGGCTTCGAAGCCGCCGTTGGCGCAGAGATCGATTTCTCAACGGTCGGGATCGTTGTCGCGACAGTCGACCGCCGACTCGGACACGGACAGCGCTCTCGGCTCGACCGTCGGCCCGGAACCGATCAGAAAGAGTCCTCGAGAGTACATTATACCCATCGCCGTGGAAGGCGGCGGATACGTTACACCGAGGTCGGGTAGCGTCGAACCCGAGAGCAAAACGGGCACCCCGACCACCGCGAACGCCCCGCGATCGAGGTTCGGCAGACCGCGGCGAATGAGCTCCCTTCTGTCCGACGCCAGCGAGGACGAATCTCCCTTCTCCACGTTGCACAGGTAAAAACCCCGCTCCCTCTTCTCTAGCGTACCGCGAGAAACTTCGCGAAACTTTATTCGTTTCGTCCGTTCAGAGACAGCGAGGACCTGCTACAGCGACATATGCACAGACTGAGAAGCTCGCGGCCGTCGAGGCAGCCACCGGAACACGCGGACAGTCTCTCCTCCGGGGAGGACGACGACGACGACGGATTCGAGTTATTGACCGCCGAGAATCTCTTCTCCACGCTGCTGTCCAGAGTGCGAAGCTTGACGCAGAGGCTAAACGTGGACGATAATCGTGGCAGCGGTTTTCCGAGTTCCCGACTATTCGGAAGACTGGGCTCGAACTCCTCGCAATTCTGGGGTCTCAATAAACCGTTGTCGAGGTAATTTTTTCGAATCGCTCGCGTCTCCATACGATCGATTGCGTCGCGAGGCCGCGAATCTCAAAGATTTCGTGCTTGTTTGCGCAAGCTACCAGACGTATGTCGAAACGAGGACCGTCACTACGTGAGTCCAATTGTTACAACTTTAGAGCAATGTAGTGTATGCCGATTATTTTCGAAGGTAGTGCAAAACATCACGAGTCATTTATTACGAACGTTTCGTTTCGCGACAACGACTTTCCTTCGCTTTCCTTTGTTTTTCGGGTCGGAGAAGCGAGCGAGACGAGCCCGACCCGATGATATCCAACCTAGATCGATCTCGAGATCCCGATCCCGCTCCCGCTTTATCCGGTATCCGGCACGACGCGCCGCTTCGAAACAACGATCGAATTCGTTGTACGAGCGTCTATCGACGAAATCGGCGTTCGTCGATATCCGGTGGAATGACCACGATTTTCTCTGTTACGAACTCAGGCGATTGTCGGAGTCTCAGTTCAGGCATTCCCTGAGTCGCGAAGGAGACTCGTTCTCGAGGAAGGATTCCGTCGACTCGACGAACCCGACCGCTACTCCAAACAGTCCAGGATCGCGCGCCACTCCCTCGAGAGAGGCCGTGTTCGATACCGGAAACGTCGCTTTACCCAGAGGTAAGAACAGAGTGTCGATCGACCGTTCCACGATACTATCGTGAAATCGTGTGAAATCGCGAAACGAATTCGTCGATGTTTTAAAAAGGAAATCGAACCATTCGCGTTCTCCGTTTGTTCGATCGATCGATCGATCGATCGATCGATCGATCGACTGAAAGAACGGGGAGGAATTCGATCCAGTGTCAAAACGTTGTCGTTGTGAGCTACGCGAGAACACGCTGAATGGTATTCAGTATGCATCTTCTAGTACCTTAGCTGTTGTCGAGTCGTTGATAGACAGAGCACATCTTTTTCCGTGTACTTTTTCCGTTTACCGATCTTGCCTCTTTTCTCTCTATATCGATTCTTTCGCTCTCGTATCTTCTCGTTTATTTCTTCCCGTCTCTCGCATTTCCTCCCTTCTTCTCTCTTTTTTCATTTTTCGTTTCTCCGACCTAGCCCTGCCTGCTCCTCTTAACGAAGAAGGCTTCCAAGGCGATACCCTGAATCGTTAACGAGTTCTTGCACGTAGACGCGTCTCGCGTTATTCCAAATCCCCTTGTGCATGGTTTTCGGCGTAGAACGGCCGATGAATCGAAGGACATTTAATGTTACGGTTCCGATGCTCCGAACGGTCGTTTTCCATCGAAAACTTGGCGAAACCGCTCGCTGAACGCGCGTCGCCGACAACCGGCGTCCGATTCGATCGTTTCGCGATAGCTCGAGTCGCATCGGAACTCTAACGATCCGAAACGGAAGCCGCGTACGGATTAAAAAATTCGCGACGACGCGATTCGGCAACGCGCGTACAGAGTAACGCTTCGAGAGCCGTTTTCGACTTCTCGATTATTTTTTCGATTTCATTGCCTGACGATGTTTTTTTGCAACTTTTTGATACTAACCTCGGTTGGGGCAGATAAGACGGTTCATGTTTGGCACAGGCGGGTAAACGTTTCGGTGTCGTTCGTCGATACGAGCTCGTAAATTTCGCGAAACGGATTTTTGCGCCCGCGATCTTTGCAATTTTTTCGTTTTTTTTTTTTTTTTTTTTTTTTCATCGAGGCACGATATCCCCGCGATATCGTTCGCCGATCGAACGGTCGAAATTATTCGCGAAACGCGTAACTCGCACTTTGCCTAACAGAACCTTCTCGTAATACGCAATAGCGGTAGTAGTAGTAGTAGTAGTAGTAGTAGTAGTAGCAGCAGCAAATTGCACTGTTGTTGTTCACTCACGCAAAGTAGTATCCTATTAACAAGCGTGGAGCAGTAATAAACATATTTTTTTTTCTCCTTTAATTCGTCGAGCGCGTACACGAAAGTTCACAGCATGACCGTACACGAATACGCGCAACACACCGGCACGCGTACGCTCGTAAACGCGCAACGAGGAAATTCGGTTCTACGCAACACTCTCCAAGATGCGATCCATTTTTCAATCAGAGTTCATGCATATCTATTTTTTTTTTTTTTCACACGTCTATCGTCGACTCTTCAATCAGCGATCGAAGGAAGGACCTCGTTGTCCGTTCTTTTTCTTTCTTTTTTCTGTTTTTTTTTTTTTCTCTCTCTCTTTTTCCCACCGCTGATCGATGAATACGAGAGATTATATTTTCGGTACACGTGCATCGCTGTTTTACAAATTTTTTAAAGATCGCGTACGAACGCGATCCTCTCTAGACGCGAAAAATGTTTCATCGATAAATTCGAGCGACCGACTACGATCGAGAGATCGTTGCTCGACGCGTTTCGATGGTCTCGATTACGGAAGCAGGCCAGTCGCTTCGTCAAAATTACCTTCGTTATTTTTTCTTCTCGCGAATAAGCTTAATTAGTCGCTTTCGCTTTCTTTGTTTTTTCTTCTCTCGGGATACTCGGTTCATCGTTTCGAAAGGTTTCGCGCACCGTGCGAGATTAGCGATTGGTTGCCGCGCGCGCGTCGACCATCGCGCCGAGAGAACAGCAAAACGAAGCACGTGGCCGGAAGGACGCGGCCGATCGGCGCAAACGTATATCGAAAATATACTCGAAAGAATCGCGGTGGAAGCGCACTTTAATCACACGTGTTATTTACGGTATTTTCTGACGGTTGTTGCAGCGACCGTGCGAGTGACTCTACATAGGTGGCCAGACGGTAATCCCCAGTAGACAAACCAAGTTAGGTACTATGCTATACACTTTTATCCGGCGAATCTCGACTTCTCGTCGCTCTTCTCGCTCGATCCCGTTAACGTTCGTAATCGTCGCGCCCATCGACGTTCGCGACATTCGTGAAATTTCTCCATCAGGAACAACGCACTCGATCACATATTCGACACGACCACCACCACCACCACCACCACCACCACCGCCGCCGCCGCCGCCGCTGCCATCGATGCTACCGTTCTCTCTTCGGCCTGTCTTCCTCGGCGTCTTTTTCTCCGTAACGAGCGTACTGAAACGAAGAAAATTCCACCGTTTTTTTGATCGGACGCACGATTCCTTCGTCCGGAACGTCTAGCTCGCGTATCGCCCGCGAAACAAACTGTCGCGGTCGTACTCGCGTTCGATTACGATCGTTTTTTCATTATTCGTACGGTGCCATAGCGATATCGTTCGTCGTTGCGAACGAGGCGACCGCGACGCTAGTTTCGCGATTTTTCCGTTTCGAGGAATATACGCGGTTGTTCGGCCGTAGAGGAAGAGCGGGGCATCGCTGGTTTTCGTGCTCCTCCGAAACAGAAACACCGTAAAGAGCGACAGAGTATTTGGCCGTACTCGTCCGAGCAAACGAGATATTCGGTCACGTCGTACACCGTGAGACGCGATCGTTCTTCGTACGAATTTCGGTCCGTTGTCTTATCGCGCTACTCGACGAGAACGGAAACATTGAAAAACGTTGACCATTTACCGACGCTAGTACCGCGCAACCCGTCGAATTCGATCGAACGTTCTTCCGTACCGCGAACCGCGCTTTCAGCGAGAATCGCCGGAGAAGAGAGATCCGAAGGAACGCGACGCGACGACGGTCGTCCGCACGAATATTATACTCCACCCGATACACGTCGTCGAGGACGCGAGGCTCGCCGATCCTCTCGTAGGAGCTTTCGCAACAAAGAAAATACGAGAAAAGAAAGACTTGGACCGCGTCGAAAGACGATGTATCTCGAGAAATCGTATACCACGAGGCGAACGAGCTAACCCTTGTTTGAGATGGCTGATACTTGTTGTGTTTTTAAGAGTTTAAAATAACAGCGTTTTATTACTTTTACATTGTCTCGGCATGCTTTGATAATGCTACTATATTTGTATTTAATATTGTACATTGCATTACACTGTCTCGTTTAAGTTTACACATTTGACGCGTTGTGATTTAGACACCTAAGGTGATATATTTCGATGTTATCCAGGCACGATGGTTAATTTTTCGGATCCCGATAGAATCGCGTTTAGATGCGCCACGCAAACGCGTCTCGGTGTAGTCGCATCGGAAATCGGTACGCGATCGTCTCATCGAAGCGAGAGCTCCACAGACGCGGTTTTCGCCGCGAAAACCGGTTTCGAACCGTTTCGAAACCACGAATCGTTACCGTCGCGCGATACCGCAAGGAGCGTAAACGATCGAGTCAGATATATATTCGCGAGAGGGGATCGGGAAAACGAACCATCGTTCCGCTCTCCAATAACGTTTTTATTTGTGAACATTCGTCGGAAACCTGTAACAACGTTTTTCTTAAGCATATTTGCAAGTCTCTTTTATCTGCATGTAATCGTTCAACGAGCACATAAATTTACGCTCGATAGTTTGCAGCACCGATACGCGTCGGAGACGCGCGTACACGAGCGCACGGTAAGCGCGCGTAACGCTCGGAGCGAAGAAAGTTTGAACGCGCGACGAATCGAAACGAGCGAGAAGCGGTGCACGCGCGCGCGTTTCGCCGAAGATCTTCGTTCGGAAAGGCGCGGACGGGATCGCGAGCCGCGATCGTGGATTTATCGACGAGGGGCGACGAAAATCGCGATCGACCCGTTGCGCTTACCCGTTCGACACCTTCGAATCTTTCTATCGGTTCTTTGATCGCGGTGCTATCGGCCGAACGAAACATCGAGCCGACGAATCCACTTCCGCCGTTTATTCGTGATCGCGCTTTTCCTCGAATCGAGCCACGCCGGTTAACGATCTTCTTACCGGACCGACTACCGCGCCTTCGAGAATATCCTCGGCGATACGCCGACAACGCGAACGAACGAACGAACGATGTTCGGTATTCGCTAAGATTCCGGAGCGGACGAACTGGCGCGCATCCGCTAGATTTCCTTTTTTTTCGATCACGCGCGCGAGAGGAAGCAACTGTTCGTTTCCGATGGAAAGACGACGATTTCGAATATTCGTGGCGGCGAGAAAATGCGCGTACAAAGAAGCGGTTAGAGTCCGAGAAAAACGAAGTTTCTTGCTAAACTTGTATCGTACTTCGTAAATGTTAAATATATTTATTGTTATTTTAAAAATAAACCTGTTCGTACGAAAATCCCGATCGTACGTTACACGTTGTTCCTCCGTTCGATATCGGCCGCCGCGATTCGGATAGATAGATAGATGCCTCTCGATAGATCGCCCGTTTCGTCGTCTCGAACGTTTACCGAGAGTTACCGGCCAACGAGCGGATCGGACCTCCTTCGCGAAAACGGAACAAAAGTCGTCCTCGTAGCCTCGAGAACGAGAGACGCTCGATCGCGATAGTTCGTTTCGGAATTTAAAATCGTTTTAGGGGGAAATCGTTGTCGAGGAGGGGGGATGCGAGTAACGATCTTAGAAAAACGAGAGGACGCGAACGGCGAACAACGAAGATAGGACAACGCGTTTATTCGCGCGTCGGGACGCCGCGCGAACGATTCGGACGCGTAGAGACGTGTTACCTCGCATTTTTTTTCAGATAAAGTAGAGTGCCAACGCGTAGAAGCGGAAGCGACGCGAATCAGAAAAGAGACGCGAGAATCCTTGGAGCAAAGCTTCACGCCCAGTTTGGCGAGACGATTGAGCAGAACGTTGATCGAACGGAACCCCGGGTCTCGATCTCCTTCCGTTTCGTACGAGAGTCGGTGCAAATCCCCGAACGGCGAGTCCGAGGCCGCGGATCGATCGACCGTCTCCGCCGTGTCCGATCAGACCGAATACAGGCGAAGAACGGCCGCCGTGAGCCTAGCGAGAGCCAACAGTTTATCGGAACGATCGATCGAGAGAACGTCGGCCGATCACGACGCGTATTCCGTCGTCAACGACGACGACGACGACGACGCCGACGACGCTCGCTCGACGGAGCCGGACAATCGGTACAGAGATGCCACCAGGAGAATCGCGAGCAAACTTCGAAGGGAGAGCTTCCGCTCGTACGGGACGGACAAGATAAAGGAGGAGATCGGAGACGGGGAGAAACGAGAGAGGAGCGAGGACCAGCGCGAGACCGCCTCCGCCGAGACGAATCTCTCGCCGAACCTGTTCGATTACAGATCCTCGGCCGCCTACAAGTCTGCCGAATTGTCGAGAAACTTCGAGAACAGATTACTGGCGGCGGAGAACCTGATCAAAGAGTCGAAACTGAAGAACCTCGGAGCGACCGGTACACCGGGCAAGTTCGATCGAAATTTGAGCTCGAGCTACCGGGATACGGACAAATGCGAGAAGCGATCGTTGATCCCGATGGGGGAACCGATCGATACGACGACCCTCACCAAGCGGCGAAGCTGCATCCCCAGTCTGAGACTGCGTTCCGGCTCGTTGACCAGAGAACCGTTTTCCGTCGGCGATCGTCGAAAATCGTTCGCCGACTCGCTGGACGGTGGACCGGTCGCGCGATCCGTCAGCCCGGAGAAGTCGCTGCTGAGCAAGTTGTTCAAGGCCGGTGGAAGCCGCGACAACGATGCGCGAGACAAGGAGAAAGAGAAAACGGCCAAGTCGAAGCAACGCAGGATATCGCGATTCCTTCGGCCGGACTTTTTCGACACGCCGAGGGAGGAGAGCCGATACGCGAAAGAGAAAGAAGCGCAGAAAGCGGCGGAGAATGAGCGACGCAAGTCTCGGTTCATGAGGCGGAAACTGGAGAACGGTAACGACGTCGACCGCGACGCCGACGCCGTCGCCGCGAGGGAGAACAGCGTCGAACGCGAGAAGCGACGAGAGAAGGAACTAAAGAACGAGATCAACTCGCTGAAAAGAGACTCGCGGCTCTCGCGTGACGTCGACGCATCTCTCGAGGATAAAAGGGACAACGCGGTGGCGGCGGAGTGCCCGAAAAACGGTTTCCTGCACTCGTTGGAGAAGAAACTGGAGAAGCTACGGACGAGCGACGAACGGTCGGAGAACGCGCGCGAGAGCTCCGCGCCGCCCGTCGAATCTTCCTCGAAGGAGTCGAGCTCCGCGAAGAGAGCCGCCAGCGTCGAGGATCTCGCCCGTTCGAGGAAAAAGTCCGGCCAGAACTCGTCGAGGAGCAGAGTCTCGTCCGTTCTTGGTCTGTTCAGGAGCGGAGACGCGAAGCAACCGACGCGATCGCAAAATGTCATTCTCGGCAAGTTGAGGAGGAGCCCGCCCAAAACCGGCAAACCCGACGCCGGTTCGACCGAGGATACCGGCTCGTCCGCGAGCAGTGTCGCCGCCTCCAGCAGAATACCGACTAAGGCGGCCAGAAAGATCGCCGATCCGAAGAGAATCGACCGAGAGACCGAGAGCAACGCGAAGAGATCGCCGACGAAGGAGACGGCCGTCAAGCCGACTAACGCGAGCGAGAAGAAGAGAACGACGGATCGAGAATCGGAAGAGATTACGAGCGAGGAGAAACGATCGGTCGCGAACAAAACGAGCAAGTCGATTCGGGTGTCGACGGAGAACGGTTCGAACGGCGTCGATTCGGACACGAAGAAACCGAAGAGGTCGACGAAAAAATCGGCGGCGGAACGCTCAGAGAGCGGCGATTCCGAAAATACCAAGAAGAAGAAGATCGTGCGAGCGGCGAAGAAAATCGCCAAGAAATCGTCCGACGACGGGGACGATAGAACGACCGGGGAGAGGGAGAAATCCGGGAAGATAGCGGGAAAGAAGAAGCCCGGCGAGTCGAACGGAGACGATGCCGCGATCGGCAACGGAACGGCCAACCGAAACGAGCTGGACGCCGCTGATAGAAACGACCGAAACAAGACTCAGGAATCGCAGCGACCGAACAGAAGCAACCTGAAGCTCGATCTGTCCAAGATACCGCAACACTCGTTCCGAAACACCACGCCGAAGAGAGACTCGCCGAAATCCGAGTCGCCGAAAACGAGCGCGAACGACGACAAATTGATCGAGTGCCTATCGAAGGTGACACACCGCGCGAGCATCGCGGGTAACAAGATCCTCATCGAGAAACCCCTGCGCGCCAAGGACGTCGCCGAACTGAAGCGGGAGGTGACCGAGTGCGCCAAGATGATCGAGAGCCACGCCGAGTCGATCTCGCGGCCTACCGATCGATCCTTCCACCCGGAACGATCGGATCGTACGAACGAATCTACCACGGCGACGACGACGACGACGACGACGACGACGACGACGGAGGATCGCGCGGACAAGATCGACGCCCCGAAACGGTCTCCTGTCTCGCTCGATTACGCGAACGAGCCTTTCTCGCCCGCGGACGAGCCGGAGAGCTTCGACTCGTGGTCGATCAGCTCGACCGAGCTAAATCACGCGAGGCGGGATCCGCGCTCGCCCGGATCCCCGTCCCGATCCTTTTACGCGAAGAGCGACGACTCCGATTCCGTGATCGAACGGATACGCAGGCGAAGCTTCTACTCGCGATTCAACGACAAACGAAGGCCCTCGTTGACGGCGCCGCCCCCGGGACTTAACTTGCCGACGAGCGCCACGTTGCCCCGGAAATTTAGCTTCACCGGACGGGATCGCGGCAACAAGTACGCGACGACGTACGGCCTGTCGCCGAACGCCGGCAGGTACGCCGCGGACCGAAACTACGGCCTTTACGCCGACGAGAGCGTCGCGATGCCGCGCAATCGCTCCCTCGACAGATCCAGATACTCGGACGCCGACTTCGCGTCGCCGGCGCTTTCCTCTTCCTACGACCCGCACAGGAGATACCTCAGGTCGCCCACCTTCGACCTGTCCGCGTCCAGATCGAGGTACCACAGCGCCGAATTCGCCGAACCCGACCTTCTCGCTTACAGGAGTCCGCCCCTCCTCGCCGGTTACGGTCACAACGACGGTCACGCCACTTCCTCCTCGTCTTCCTCTCTGGCCTCTTCCACTTTGCCCAGAAAGTACTCCAGCACCGTCCCCGAACCAAAGACCGTTCGATACTACGAGGAACTGCTGGCCCCCAGCGGCGTCGACTATTTGCCGACTACCAGGAGATCGCCGCTGTCCGCCGACTATCCGAGTCCGAGGTGCGAAAACGGATACCACGACGGAAACCTGGACGCGCGTTCCAACGACGACGCGAAACGAAAACCGACGTCGGAATTTGCCGACCGGCCGACCGACCGGACCAGGTAATATCCTACCTTGGCCTCTGGTTTCTCGCGATCGTTTCGACGCCTCGTTTCCGTTTCAGAATCATCGGCGACAACGAACGTTCGACCTCGACCTCCAAGGACGCCGCCACGCTTCCTACCGACGAACACAGTTAATTCGACGCTCGTCGCCGGACCAGCTAGCCTACTCGCCGCGACCGCCCGAGTTCGGCAAACTGCGATAGCGGAACGGAAACCGGTACCGAACCTCCAACTACCGGCGTCGCCGCGACGCCGCGACGCCACGCGGTTCCTCCGTTCTTCCTCTCGAAACGCTCGAACGCGTATTCGATGGACACCGACGTTCTACCATCCGCCAATCTCGATTCGAATCCGATTCTACTTCGATCGTTCGATCGCGTTCAATTTGTACAGGATGCTTCTCCGAAGGAACGGTTAAACGACGCGCGAACAAACTCGAATTTTCCCTCGGCTCGAAGCGTCGATCGAACTGTCACGGTTTCCGCGATCGACGTATTATTATTATTATTATTATTACTATTATTACTATTATTACTATTATTACTATTATTATTATTATTGTTATTATTATTATTATTATTACCGCTACAGCTACCACTATTACTATTAGTATTATCATTATCGTTATCATCGATCGTCGTCGCCATCGGCATCGTCGTCCTTGCTACCATTATCGCGTTGCATAAGAGTGTGTGTTGCGAATGTAACGACGTGCCATTATACCTTTTTTGCCGAATCACTGTCTTTTCGTCGTTTTCTCCGCGGACGCGAAACGCGCGAACGTCTTTGGAAGAACGTTGGCTGCAGTATTTATAGAAATATAAGTAGAGATATCGGCAGCTTACGGATATTTACGGTAGCGACGATTCAGTACCAAAGAAGTTGAACGCGGCAGCGGCGAAGCGAGGAAATCGATATCCTTAGGGCGATCGCGCGGAAAGCGTAACTCGCCGATTCGGGCGAATTCGCGCGCTCGAGCTCGAACTCGCGTCGTTAAAAGTTTCGAACGATTAGTGACGGTCTTCCGCTTCCGATGTACGCGTTTTCTATTTCTACTTTAAAATAAATATCGCTACTCTCGAACCGTTTCGTTCGCGGATGCCTTCGGTCGTCTCCTTTTCGACGTCTTCGAACCGCGACATCTCGGCGCGTCCGGAAATTTTCTGTAACCGGTGTCGAAACGAACGCGATACGATCGTCGAAACTCCGTCGACATGGATCCCCGAATGTTGCGAGTGTACACCGAAAGATTCGAGAAAGAGAAGAAGTTTATACGATTACAGGAGAAGTTCGTAGCGATCGGACGAAACCAACCTCTGACCGGTAAATTTTATGCGAAGCACGACGCGATCCCGACGTCGTCCGAGGTGCGGCAGGAATACGTCGATTTAATTACCAAACGCCTGATATCGGTACCGATCGACATCTACGAGTTCAGGCCACCGAACGTCAACGCGGAGTACGATATCTCATCTTTCCGTTTTCCTTCTTCTTTCCGTATTCGGCAGCGTTTTCGTCCGCAGATACGGCTGGTTCTCGAAACCTCTGATACCCCCAACGGACGATCCGAGACTACGCTTTCCGAGAACCCGCACCGACTTCATCGTCGACGAAATTCGGATCCGGCATAGTCTTAGAGGGTTACCGATCGAAAAATTCACCGGAATACCGTTCAAGGCATAATTCTTCTCGAAATCGATCGCAGTCACGAAGCTGCTCGAAACTTCCTTATCGAGCGTATCCGCCAACGATATCGCTTATACCGTGGGAGTCCTTGAAACGCGATCAGGAACGCGGGAAATTCGACTCCGGAATTTTATGTTTTCGACCTGCATCCGTTTCTCCCCCGTTTTTCGACGAAAATAACAAACTTTTCTTTTATTTTATTTTCTATATATATATATATATATATACACGTACAAATAACGCGATAAAAAAATCGTTCCTTTCGTTTCTTTCGTAAAAACTATATACGTATGTTGGAAAGTATATTGAATATAAAAAGAAAAGGAAAAAGAAAAAGAAAGTACGTGTTCGTATTTCGCCGCAATAGTCTAGATTCGCGGTATTCGCGTCGTTTTTCGAACTACGATCCCGAACGCGGGGGGGTCTCCGACGATCGAGTAAACGATGTCGAAAACAACGATATCCGTTCCGCGTCGAACGCGAATTGGCGAATCGCGAGTAAATCGCGATAGTTGTAGAAATTTTCGAGCGACTGTCGAAAAAGACTGGCGACTCGCGGCAGGCCGATGCGATCTCGGGGAAAATTCAATATCGATGTTGTGACGGTACCGTCGCCTGGCAACGAACCCGACGCTTCAAGATGGCACGAGTCCGTTGAGCGGGTATATACGCGTCGTTCTCGAGAGCTGAAAAATCGTCGGACCTCGACCGGGCGTTTACGCGCGATCAAATTTCAACGTTTCCGGCAGACGGCGCGTTCGCGAGCCGCCAACAGGATGTCGATGTAAACGCGGACGAGAACGCATCGGCGAAACGGCCAAGTCATGGCAGGGAAAGGTTTCTGCGTGAAGATACGATTAGAGCTGCACGCCGTACGTATCGCGAGCGCGATCGAATCGAGCCGAATTACCAAAGTACCATAGAAAAATTTCACTTTCAGATAACGTGCCCCGGCGTATGGCTGTGTCCTAACGGCAAAGTCGCGCTACGAATAACCAGTCTCGGTTCTACCTTAGAATCTCACAGAGTATCACCGATTTTTCCACTATTATTTCACGACGAGTTTAACTTTAAGAAAACTTTCACACGGCTGGCTACTTTGACAGAGTTGCAACGAAAGTTGGAGCAAGAGATTCTCTACGCGGAATTGATACAGTGGATCGGCCCGTGCAACCACCGGCCCGTTCTCTTGGCTAACTTCGAGACCAACTTGGCGGATCTGTTGTACCCGGTAGCGAATTGCAAGGGCCTGTTGGCCGGAGTCGACGTCGACTTGCTCATGGACCCGAGCAAATATTTTCCCGTTGGTATTTTTATCCGGCCGATACTTTACGTCCTTACCGATTACTCATCGTCGATCGAATCGTTCGTACAGGGTATCATAGCGCCCAAGATCGAAATTTCCACGAGAACGGTGATAGAGGAGGTACTCGGAACTTGCTGCGGCGGCGGCGGCGGCGGCGGCGTCGAACACCACCGAGGGTACGCGCTCACCGCCAAGACCATCGATTCGAAGGTAACGAGTCTCGGCTGGCGATCGCCGCGCGACCGACCTTCTCGGAGGTTACGCGTATCGTCTCCGGATAGAACCGTCGGTCGCTCGTCGATCTCGCTCGCCCGGACACCGCGTAGTTACCATCGCTCTACGAATCTCTTTTTTTTCTCCTCCCCCGCCCTCGATCGGTCTCGTTCGTCGCCAACAGCGTGGATGCGCGCACCGCAAACGACCCGTCAAAGGTATCATCAGGCAGAGAAGAGTCTGTCACGGTCGCGCAAAAACCGGCGCGATACCGATTTGCCGTTCGTGAGTATCGATAGCAAAGTACCTCGAGTGTCGCAAACACGAGATCGAGCGTAAACGTTTTCGCAGTACGAGGCGCGAGTCGCGTAACGTAGAAAACTCGTATCAGGGTGAACGACCGCGCAGCGACGAGCGCCGTCGTCCGTCGCGAGATACGTCGAATCGTCGACGCGAGTTCGCCACCGGGAAAAACGAGAATCGTCTTTCCGCCGTTTGCGACAATCTGCGCATCTTCGACGGCTGCCCCGTTTGTTCCAAGTACAAATGTCGCTTCTCTTCCGAACCCATCGTCGACGAACGCAAACGGAACCGCTCGAAAGACGTCGAGGATCGTTCTCCTTGTACGCCCACCAAGGACGATCGTTTCGTATCGATCTCGGCGTAAGTTTCCCCGTTCGTACGATGCACGATATATTCCCTTTGAACGATTCGGGCATCTTTCTATCGCAGAGCATCCTCGAAAGATCGACAGATTCCGGAGATCGATGGAAAGCCGCGTAGCTTGGTGAGGGATGGCACGGTGAACAGGTACGTTTACTCTTCTTTTTTTTTTTTTTTTTTTTTTTCTTTTTTCTTCTTTTTTTTCTTTTTTTTGTCGTGGGAAATAAAGAACGTGACGTACAACGTTTCTAACAAAAATTGTAGTATTTCAGAATGTTGCGATTGTTGCCCGCACACTCCGGACGATACGAACCATGGTTTTTATACGAATTTGGAGCGCTTTTACAAGCGAATGTACAAACAAGCGATACGTCGAGCGCAAGAAGCCAACGCGTGTTAAGAGTCGCGCGACGCGTAGTCTCGATGTTCGTAGCTTCGAAGGAATCAATAAATCTACCGATACGCGTGAAAATTGCTCGATATCGTCCGTTACGTGGGGGTCCAGGCTTGACGTCCGAGGTAATACAACGGAGTCTTCGGTGCCTTACATCCTCGATAAAGTACGGATCTGCTCAACAATGCCGGACTCCTAAAATGTATGCCGCGGGCCTGAGGCGTCCACCCTCTCAATACGACCCTTTCGTCCGGCCACGGCGTGATCGCGATCCAACCTGAACAAGCACAAACGCGTTTGTACGCGTGAATCGATTTTCGTTCGCGTCCCTCGCGAAACTTACCCGCGTTCGATAACACGATGTCGGCGGCGGATTCCTTCGGGATGCCGGTAACTTCGTACTCTTTCCACTCCAACTTTGGCCAAGCCTTCAATCGTTCCGGATTGTTCGTAGGCACGACGAACGCTTTGGTCTCCAACAGTCGATCGTATAGCTCGTCCGCGACGGCCGTCTTGCATATCGTGATGGGTAATTTCTGGCTCGCGAACAGGGTACACCTACGTCGAAGAAACAAACGATGATTTCCGATACCGATCGGTTCCGCGATCGATGCCGTGTATACATAGACAAAATCGAATACCGAATGCGATCGTTTCCGTCCACGTAGTCCAACCTTCCTAGTCCGGCAACGAATATCGTTTGTTTCGGCCGAAGATCGAACGTTCTCGGTGACACGGTGACTCTCGGTAAAGTTAACATCAGTTCGTCGGTCGTCAGTAGGTCCAGTATTTGATCGGTTTGCACGGTGCCCGGTGTATCGTAACACCATCGACTTTCTTTGTACTCCAGTTCGTCGAACGTGGGTTTTGTGGCCATGAACTTGTGCGATTTCTCCCCGAAAGGATCGGAGAACACGTTATCCGTCGAATTCACGGCGAACGTTCGGCCGACGTGACCTTCGCGTTACGAATATGCAACAAATCGTTTCGATCAGAATTTCCGGCCGGTCGAACGCGATCGGAGAAAGCGCGTTTTGACTTTCGGATACCTTTCAAAGTCGCGTACATGATTTTTCTCGTTCTCTTGAACTCTTCGTTTCTGTGTTTCGACAATTGTTCTTTGAGCGATCGTTCGGTCACGAGTCTCCTTACTCGCGACTCGCGTCGATCGCCGCTCATATTTAACAGCGGAAATTTTAGTAAATTCAACGTTGTACCGGGCCAAGGAGATACGGTCGCGCGCGGTATAAGACCGATCGCTCGTGCCTTGCAGTAATCCGAGTTCAACAAAACGTTGAACAGAGTGGACTTGCCAACGTTCGTACATCCGACCAGATAAACGTCGCCTAAAATTTCACGCAACAAATATACGTACATACATACATAGAAACATTTAGCGATAAACGCGGATCGCTTACCTTTGGTCTTCCATTTGTCCTGTAACTTGTTTATAAGCTGTTCTATACCGAACTTGGTCAAAGCGGATACCAGTTCCACGTGCATTATGTTGTTTCTCGATATTCCGGTTACGTTCGTGACCGTGTCCGCTAATAATCGCTCGATGCGTTCCAAGAACACTGTGTCGGTTCGGTCTTTCGGTAACACGTCCACCTTGTTACCGACTAAAACGATAGGGGTAAAAGGGTGCATGACGCTTTTCAAACCTGGCCAGATACTGCAAGGAAAATCGGTCAGATCTATTACTAAAATGACAGCGCACTTTTTACTTTTAATTACTTTCAACAGCTTCGGATAGTCTTCTATCGACACGTTCACTTTTAAAGCCGCGTTATAAAACTTTAAAAAGTGACATCTCTGACAAGTCATTAACTTCAACTCGGTTTCCGTTTGCGTCGAGAACAATTCCGACGGTAGATAGCCGGGTGTCGATGGATCTTTACAGTGCAATAACGCGCCGCATCCGCCGCAAGGAACGGAACTGACCGGCGAACCGGGATCCGGCGTACCGTAACATTGGTACGACTCCGCGTCGATCGGAGCGTCGTTGTATTGATCGTAATCGAACAACCAAGACCTCGGTACTTTCCACAACTCTCCTTGCGGTAACGCGGCGTATCCATCGTTATCGCGCCGTTCCGTATGTTCCTCGTTTAAACCGCCAACTTTTCCCGCATCGTTCGACCTATCGTCGTCGATAATTTCGTAAGGATCTGTTCTCGCGTACGGCATAATCGGAGACTCGAACGTTTCTTTTTCTTCTTCTACCGTTTGACGCGGCCCTTCGTTGCTTTCTTCGCGCGTTTCGTTATCGAGCATCACGCTAAATACAGGCTCGTACGTCAACCTCTCGTACCGCAATGTCCGTTTCGTTCTCTTCTCCTGTTGTAATATCTTTAAACGCGTTTTAAATCCGAATCGCACTTTATCGAGATCCAAATGATCGCAATATAATATCTTTTCGCGTAGAGCCACCACCTTTGGATCCGCCGTAGACTGAACGCTTCTGTACGAACCCTTTTGCTTGAAACATCGTAACCTCGTGACAGGGTATACATTCGAATTTAATTGGAACAACCAGCTTCTCAATCCGGAGACATACATCGCTGAAACGTAAAAAGTCGTATCGACGATTAACGCGTTTTTTCTTCCTTTCGCTTTACTATTTCGCAAGAATTTTCAATAACTCGTCTAATTGCTTTTACGTCGTTTCAAAATAAACAAAAGTATACCGACGTACGGACGTACAACGATCACGATTTTACCTGATAAAAGTAAATTGTCGAAAAATTGTCGAAAACGTCGGTTCTCTAGGTTATACGTAAACGTACATAACCTGTCCGCGCTGTATTCGCGGCGGTGTATCGAAAATATCGATATACTGTACCATCGATAGTTTCGCCGACAGCGATTCGACGATTTAGTAACATCGACCACCGTTTGCGATATTACTAAATCGATATAAAAAAGAAAGGAAAACGCTACGTATTTATGTAAGTACATATGTACACATGTAAGTACGTACGGAAGTATGTGCATACGTACATACACGTATGTATACACATATCATCGAAATCGATAAAATATCTTGTTTATTTGCAACGAGAGCACGAGAAACGAAAACGATACCGTTGAAAATATAATCGATTAACGGATACCTCCCGGACAAATAGGGGCATACGTTTTACGTGCTTGTGTACTATACATGCGTATTGTATCGTAAACCGATCGGACATAAATAAAGAAATAAATGTCGGTTTATGTGACGTTTCGTTCGTTAATCGCTTTCCGAAAACGAAAGCGGAACAACGAGCAAACGATATTTTTCCGGTATTATAAACGCTTCGAGCGTCGCGAGAAAAGAATGAAATGCGTGGCGAAGGGTTAGGGGGGTAGAGCTCGGTGTACGCCGGTCGAAGACACGAAAGTCGGTCATGGTCGAATACCTGAATCCCGGCACGTACGCCACACTAGGAGCTAGCTTTAACGCTGCTATTTTTAACGGTTTTCTTTCGAATATTCCTCGTAAAATTTAGCTTCTATCGGCCGACCGAACGCGCGTTTCTCGTCGATTCGTCGATACGATCCAGGGATTAAACGAATAGCGGCCGATCGTAGTTTAACGAATAATTTCGTTCGAGCATAAAACGTAACGATACGAACGTTCGTGCATGGGCGATGGAGCATCGCGAAACGCGCGACACGAGCAAAAATCCGATCCAACGGGTATAAATTCGTTGTCGTACGAAATCGGTACAGCGATCGATTCGTGCGACGCGTTCTCGTAAGTTCGTTACGTACTTACGCGTTAGTCCATAGATGGCGGTAAAATTCGTGTTATCGAAACGTTCCCTAAACCCCGGGAGGGGAAAAAAGTGTTTGTACGCTAACTGACATCTTGGGAAACAATTAGACAGGGCGCGTCGTACGCTCCGGACTCGATTAATGCGGTTCCCGGTTGAATATCGCGTAACGCATATTAACCTTTAATTAAGTCGAGTCGTACAGGCGTACGGGATCGATCGAAACTAGAACAACCGCCAACTTTCGTAAACGACGAAGCGAGCACACGACCGAACGTTTCTGAAATATTTCGATCGGCCCACAGCGTAGATAATTATAACGATTATCGATGAAACGCGCGTGTACGTTATAGGCGGCACGCAAATCGTCGGGTCATCGATTGGAACTCGTGTCCGTGGCGCAAAAGTCGTGCACCGCCATACTTTATTTCGTGGCCGTAGACAGATGGAGCATAGAGAGAGAAGAAAAAGTCGCGAAGCCTCTCGTTGTTCCGGTCTCCGTCTCGCCTTGAAAACGTCTACTACGCGGTACACCGTAACTCGTAACGTACGCGCGGGTAGGATTCGGTGTCAACATCGATCGCCCGATAGTTTCCGGAAACGGAAGCGTTTCTATTGGATGCGTAGAGGCATTCGCGATCGATAAAAGTGCAAGGTTTTACGTTCGCGTTTGCGGTTTGTCGTTAACGAGACTGTCGCGATCGGTAGAACGAACAAGTTATGTAAATCGAAGAAAACGAACGCGGTTTCGTAGGCGAGAAAGAGGGCATCTTCGATTTTGATCGATGCACGCGAGTACACGTAGGTAAACGGGCGAACATAAACGAGTAGCGTTCTCTGCGCGCGGTTACTATTCTCAGGAGTGACGATGCATTAAAAGGGGAGAAGAGGAAAGGGTAGAGGAAGGCTAAACTAGAAGACGAATCGCGCGTCAACCGAGAAAATATTGCGGATGGTCACAGAGTATCGTCGTCGTCGAGATTCTCCTGCCAAGTACCGATAAAAACGTTCGCACCAATTAAATACTCGTGCCAATTATTGGACCATGACGGGATCAGAGATTCGATCGACGAAGAAAAATACGGTTTTCGACGAAAACGAAAACGAAAACGAAAACGAAAACGAAAACGAAAACGAAAACGAAAACGAAAACGAAAACGAAAACGAAAACGAAAACGAAAACGAAAACGAAATCCACCGCGAGAACGCGGGCAATTACTGGAACGTTCGACGTTTCTTAAGAACACGGCGGAGACGCGGATAGAGCTTCCAATCGCCGTTTTCCGATCGTTTTCATACGCTAACGAGAATAGTCCCTTTTACGATGCAATTAGGTGCACGTTAGAGCACGAAACGTTTACGTCGCGTAAAAAATTGAAGAGGGAAAAAGGTGGTGGTTCCAGCTGCGAACGTTATTGCCAGCGGGAAGTTTGGTTTACGGGAGGATAACGACCGCGAGCGTCGATTCGATCGAAGCCGCGGACGGGATCGATCGACGAAGACGGTCGGTAGAAACGTTCCGAAAGCGCCAGTTTTCGACAAACTATGTGGAAACTTGTGTTCCGAAACGCTTACCTAATACGAACAGAAGCTACTTTTTTTGTTTTTCGTATTTACAGCCATCGAAAATGCAACACGATACCAATTACGCCGATAAAGAAGGGAAGCGCGAGCAACGCGACACGCGGGATGATAATACACGGAGCACGCGGAAGTGAAAGGAACAGGAGGTGTCGTTCCTTTATCGTCGTTTTACTTCAAATAAAAATATTTAAAACTCGATGGAACGATAAACCGAGTACGATAGCTGATCCAAAGAACGAACGTACGAGAGGACCCGTTACATTTATTCGACAGAAATCGAATCTGTTCTTTCTGCAAAAACGATCGAGTCGTGAGTCTTCCGTATCGTCGAAGGCTCGAGCAAAGAGGATGCCGCCGTGCTCCTCGAGTTATTTATTTCGACGGTATGACCAATAGAGTCCGTACACGCGTCAATAATTTCTCTTCGACGACTTTTCTATTCTAAAGGTCCTTCTCTTTTAGCAACGAACAGGCGCGCTCTTCGGTGTTCCCTAATACGCGTTAACGTTTCCATTTATATCCCTCTATTATTATATTATATCCGTCTACAATTACTTTGTTTGGCCGCCCATTTTCTTTCGAGCCGCTTTGCAGGATACGCGTACGAAAATCGAACGTCGATTCGATTTTGGAGGAACCGCGAGACGAAATCGTCCTAAAGTCACGATAAAATCATGGGGAATTCTCGGACGCGTCGATTACGCGAGTGACCGATAACGGCTAAATGTTGGGCGCGTTCGCGCATTTAGTCGGTACGCGACACCGCTCGTCGACGAAAGCGCCAAATAAAGCTTTGCTCGCGTATACGGTCAGCGAGCGAAAAGTTCGCTCTTTACGTTGAAACGATGTCGCGTTGCTGTCGGGGGTAATCGAACGTTCGAGAAGGAAAACGAAGGAGATGGTCATGGTCGTCTCGTAACGCGTGGCTGTCGGGTCGGTGCGCGCGTAACGGTGACGCGATCGATTCGAGAATCGATTCGCGCGTACGCGTTACGTTTCGCTCGGATCGAAAACGTGCGAATTCGCGCGTACCGGTCGTTCACCGAACGAGCCGCTCGTTCGCGTTTCCCTAATGAACGAATGAACCGCGGAGATACGATAAAGAAACGGTCGCGTGACAGTTGTCGAGTAAAACTACGTAACGTTGCGTCGTTATCGCGAGAATCTTGTTCGATCGGTCGAAAGAAGAAGGGAACCGTTCTAAACGGCAAAGACGATAAACGGTTCGCGGGCAACGCCGGCGAAGGTGGTTCCAAGCCCGGAATCATCTTTCGGGGACACCGTCGCATCCGAGCACCGCAACCGCCTTACTGAAAACGAGCGAACGTACGGTGCATCGTGACGGAGTTACGCCGTACAATTAGCTGATAGAGGTTCGCGTCCGGTTGCGTCGCGGCGCCATACCCACCGTGTTGTCGTCGTTTGCTCGGCGCGAGCGCGAGCAATACTCTCGCGCGATCCATCATCGCCGCTGAGTCAACCGCTTATGAATCATCGTAGGAAAAAAAATGAAATTTTCGTATGACCGTTACGAGACTAATTGAATGTGTAAGTTTACTCGGCGAAAGCGGTTTCGCGTACGATACCAACGAGCAATTAGCGCCAACGAACAATCGCCAAATCGACGCGTCTACGAACCGAACGAGTTGTTTATTTTTTATTTATCTTTAGCTTACGATACGACAAATTCCGAGTAACGATGGATCCGATATCGTTCCGTTTGCCGCGTTTCGATGCGGGCTTCTCGTTAATTCGATCGATCGGTTGGTTGAAACAGGTGACACGCACATTAAGACGGACGATAAAAGAATAATGTGAAACGCGCAATTTCGACTTCTTATCGTTCGTTACGCGTTCGTTACGCGTTCGTTCGCGCAATACCTATTAATACCGGACTTGGAACGATGTAACGGCGAGCCGACGTCGTTCTTTGGTTTCGTACGCGTACCCTTGGATCGTTTAAAATTTGCCGGGATTCGTACGAATGCGAAGTCGAGCGTACGAGGCTTGTGCGAGATATACATATATGTAGGATTGGCCAGAGGGAGGTGTAATGAAAATACACGCACTCGTCGAAAATAATGAAACTTTACTAAAATAAGGGAGATTGTATAATGGATAATTAATAAAAACGTGCTCGCTCGCGTCGCATCATGCATTAGACTGAAATTCGTCCGCTTCATTCTTTTGTTACTTCACGCATTCCCTCTCACTCACACACACGTTCATCTGCAATCGTTCGTACTCTCTCTTACAACGTTCACGCAGTCATCTCACTCGTTCTCACGTATATTCACGCCCTCTCGCATTCCTTCATATATGTGTATATATACATATATATATATATATATAATATATATATATATATATATATTGAGAGAAAGACAGAGAGATTACTATATATATAAACAAGATAATATCGCACCACCGAGAGATGTTTGTATCGTAGAAACGAACAGAGAACGAGCGCAAACAGTAAAATCGTGAAAAATAAAGGTCGTGGTCAGAAAACGGACAATATCGTGGATCATTTCGTTTTTTTTGTTTTCTTTCTTTAAAATATTACAACGATCTCGGAAGCGGGATCGTTAATTCGGAGCCTCGGATATTAGAACACCGGGAGCTTGCAGAATAATTTGCAAATACGGTGATTCGTAAAAAGTCGTGTATGCCGTGGCAAAGGTACCGTCGAGCGCGAAGCGTTGAGCGTTGTGGCGCGGAGTAAACGGGCGACGGACAGCTCTCGCGAATATAATAGTTCGAGGGGTCGCAGAGGCCCGTGTCGCGGTTACTGTCGCGAGCCGGGAAATCGGTCGAAAGAAATTCGGAGCGAGGACGTCGCGAGATAATACGCAATCACGTGGCGAACATGGAGGGTGTCCGAACGAGCGAGAAACCGGAAATACGATCGATCCTTCGTACGGTGACTGGGCCGGATCCAGATATTTCCAAAACGTCGACGGAATATTGCCTGAATTTCATCCAGTTAAGAACGATATCGATATATGTAGATCGTTGGATAAACAAGGTCGAGGAGTACGATGACCCGTACTCGTAGGATGAAGTCGCGATTAAACATTATGGGCTTTCAAAATTAACGGGCGTGGCTAGACTTTGGCGCGAAGAGAGCGAAGCTGAAGGGAATGGACCGACCTCTCGACGGAGAATTTTCCATGTAAGGAAAATGCCATGTGTCTCTCGTTGAGGATGGAGGCGCAGAATTATACGCGGCGTCCCAATCAAGGAATCGTCGAACACCGCTACGAAAAGCTGGCAAGGTGCAGCGGGGCGAATGCGAACGATCGAGAGGCGATCGAGTGGATGATAGTGAACGGACTCGAGAGCAGTAGGTTTCGATATTATTTGGGCTCTTTATCCAGGTATGCCAAACCCAGCGAATTATCACGCGATTTACAAAGCGGAGGAATGCATACTCGAGAATCGATTCGAAACAAAGGAGGTCGCGGACCGTTGGAAACGGGGAGAGATACGGGTACAATAAAGGTTTAACAACGCGTCTTTAACCCGACACGGAAACGTAACGAGCAACGTTCCGAAATCACATTTACTTTTCTGTATGGATAGCGTTACAACGCGTTACTTTCGACTTTGTCAGATACTTCTAAAACCTTTAGCAAGTCGTACCGCTTTTTGTCCTTAGAGACGAATCATCTGGTTATCATCGAGTCCTTTCTGTGCCACACGAAACAGACGACTTTTGAAGTTCAGCACTTTTGTATCACCACCCAGACTCCCCCTAGACAGTTTTCCATACCTAATTTTTCCTCGACTTCTCGCCGTCGCTAAACGGTCAGAACGGAGCGGACGGTGCAATTCGCTCAGGTAGGAAGTTTATCTTTAAGACAGTTATTGCGTCTTAACTGTTCAAGAATCGAACCAGAAGCGAAAAGACTTTTCTAACAATAAGATGCACGGTAAAACAGCAACCCAGCTATCGAAGAAAAATTACGGCCTGGTTCTGCAACGTTTTCGCCCGATTGGACCTTAGGTATACACATGGCCCGAAGCCCATTCACTCCGGTAACAGAGTCAACACTTTCTATTATTGCAGACCCAGTGACTCTCGCCATACAGTTATTTTTGCTAATTATCTGATGATAATTGAACGACGTTGTTTAATTCCGTTACCGACCTACCTAGTACACTCTACCATTCCGTGATCACGCGAATCGTCTATCGGTTGTCTCTCGACATTCCCTCGACGTAAATAGAACTTTTCTAGACGCGTCGCTAGGTCATAAATATCTGTTTCGACGCGTTTCCTTCGTTATCGGAATACGCCTTAGGTAACCCCGTAGGTTATCTGGCCGAGGACACAGGATGCGGTTCCGCGGGATCTACGCGTCGCGTCCTACCCCTTCGTTCGTCGAACGCTCCGGGTCCCTGTTCCTAAACCCTATACGTCTGTAAGTAAGTACGTATGTACGCGTATATCGTACAAGCGAGAAGCAAACTTCTTTCGTGCTTCGATATCGTTTAACGAGAGTTCGATCGATCGGATTCGACCGTAGATAGGAACTCGCTGCATCGATCCGAATCGGTCCAAGCGAAAACGAGATACATAATCTTCGAGTCACGCTGTTCCGTTGGCCTCCTCGTCACGAGGGTTCGCGTTTTCGCGTCTATACGGCAACGTTTTATCGCTCGTAACGCGATGTTTGTTTATCCGCGATAGAGCCAGCAAAACGACGAAACCGCGTCTCGAAATAACCGAGGAAATGCGCTGCACGCCGCATAACGCCTTAACTATAGTACGTATAGGGCGTACGCGTTATATTATCGACAGGGTTGCCTTAACCATTCGTCGTTGTTCGATTTCTCGAAAATATCTTACCCGACGAATTCGAGAATCACGAAGTTCGCGAACAATTTTTCGATCGTTCGTAGGAGTAAATATCGACACGACTGGATGTTGGTAAAAATAGGGAATAACGTTGAGTTGCTTTCGTTCAACTTTGTAACGTGAAACGGTAAATCGTCGCGTGGACGTTCGAAACGGGTCTAAATCGTTTTTACGCGACTGGCACGATTCCCGTGCTTAACGTATCGTTATAAATATCGTCGGAATACACGGAGTACGTGTCGGTGTTGCCGGGACACGCGAGCACCGTTGCGCGTACGTTTAACCCGTCGCGTAACGCTCGCGTATCGATCGATTCAACCGATTCGACGATCGACATCCAAAAATCGGTGGACACGCGCGCGCGTTCAAGGTCGGCGACAAACGCAAAAATGTCAATGATCGAACTACGTTTTAAAGTGCCGTATCCGAACCGCGGACGATGTCGCCGATAATACCCGCTCACGTTTTATTTACAAGTTTCTCGATAACGATAAGGTATCGCGCGAAGTAGTAACGCGATCGTAATCGCACCAACTTGCTACGGTTACGACATCGTTTTCTCTTGGATTTTTGCATAAATCCCGAGTAATATTTTCAAATCATTTTGAATACGTTTCTTCGAAAGTAAAGAAGTACGTTCAACGACGTTCAAGTGTAACTAAGGGCCATAAAAAACGCTCAGCTCGAATCCTGCGCCGAGGTCGTAATTGACCGTTAAGAGAAAGCGCGAGTTTCTCTTCGAGGGGATGTGTGCGTGGTTAAACTTCCCCTTTTTCCCTTAAAAAAAGCCATCTGCACCACGACCCGCGCGCACTTTGTTCGGTAACAGCACTTATTAAGAACAGTCACCCAGTTTGCAGCGCGATCAGGATCGAACGCTCGTACCAATTGTTTCTGTTTTTCACTCTTGTATCGTTATAATAAATATTCGTTCCGCTCTTTATTTATTCCTTTATTCGTTTATTTATTTGAGCGTTTCTCGGCTCTACCGTCGACGGATCGTCCGCGATATCTACGATTTTAACTTCTCGTCCGTCTATTCCACAAAGAGTGTACTACGCTCTACTCCGTTTTTCTTACCTAAACACGTACGATCGCGTTCGCGTAGGAAGCATCGGGTTACCGCTTAACTTTACCGATAAGACGGATTCTCGTACACGTTGTTGCGCTTTCTCTGTCGTACGGTAGCGATGGTCGGAACGATATCGATTTTCACGAATCGATCGCTTTATACGCGACGCTTATCCTTTACGACTTCTAGAATGTAAGAAAATTCCAAATTGACCTGCATTCGAACTCGAAATAGGACGCATACGGTCCCAGCGCGACGACCACCAAGGCGTTGGGACCCGAATATTCTGACGTCAGGGCAGTAAACAACTGAGGCCCTTGAGTTTTGGCGAGGGGCAGGAAAGTCTTCGCAGTCTCGAGGAAGGGCATTCTTTGGGGAATCATTGACAACGCGACATCGCCCACATTTTGTCGTTTAAAGAATATATAGTCATTTAGCGATATTGTACAAGTCGTTATTATACGCGTTTATTTGACCGATTTACGTAGTAATTTTACAAGAAGGATGACATCGAGGAATCGTGATTATTTTCCCGATCGAGCGCGCGCCAATGACCGCTTTGTTCCGAAATCGATCGGTCACGAATTCGTTATTTGCCTACCGAAGAACGTTCTATCCGGCACGACGTCCGGGGATACGCGAGTGTCGTACTCGCCTAGGTACGCATAAATATTCGGGCTGGTGCGTTCCGCGCTGGCTCGGCTATCGTTCGACCGTTCTACGATCGTTCCGTGCAACGATCGAAGGTGTTTAGTTGACCTTGGCGTTGCGGGAGATCGAACCACGCGACGGAAAACCGACTCGTACAGATATCCAGAAATAAGCGCCGTGCCACCGTGGACGAATTCTGAAGAGGTCAGTGTACGTTGGTGAGACCGGGTTCAACGAGTCCACGATCGCGTGCAAATTCGCCCGCTGATCCATCGAGTTTACGCATCCCATGAAACTGGAATAAATAGTCGAGATGATCGTAAACGTTAAAAAACGACGATAACGATATGTCGCGATACGCGTTTCTCGAGCGACCAGATACTACGCTTAGTCGTGGATCCAGTATTCTCGCTCCGTCGCAAAACACCGATTTCTCGCGATAATATCTTCCGATGGAGTACATATCCCGATATTATCCCGATAAACGCGATTACCGATTATGTACATGTTCGCGCTTCCCACTTAATAGTGAAAATAACAATTGCGTACATATCTACGGGAAGTAAACATCACGTGTGCAGCGCGCGCGCGCGCCTCCCCTTTCCTTGCCGCTTCTTCGTCTCGTCACGCTTCGTCGTGCCGCTGCGCGCTGCGCCATGCCACGCCACGCCATGCCACGCCACGCCACGCCACGCAACGCACACCGCGCCTTATCTACCCCGCGTATCTTTTCTTCTTTTCGAAACGCCTCGTACTCACAGTCAACGAACGCGCGACGCGGTCCATGCTCGGCTTTTATCGTAATTTCGGCAACCTTTTTCCTGATTCTCGCGAAACGCGCTACGTCGAAACAACGGGGGACAAAAACAGCGGGAATAGTTTCTTCGAGATTTCACGACGGTATCGGAGCACGAGCTCCAACGAGTTCCGTATGTATTTCTATACACCGAATAGTTATTTTTTTCGCGAAGGGAACAAGAACGGGGCGTCGAAGGTCTTCCCGTTCCACGAAACTCCACAGCGATAAAAGAATCGTCCGACGACGAACGCACGCGGAAGACCTTGAACAAGGAGAAACTTGTGCGCGTCTTATTATTTGACCTTGAATCGCGTGGATCCACGCGCTCGAACGATGCGAATTCGTGCCGGTCGGACCGGCTATCGGATGCCCCTATCTCCGTTCGATTACGGCCGGTCGATACATACTCGGAGAAAAGAAACGTTACTCGCCGAAAATATCACGCTTCGCTTTTCTATATCGAACTCGCGCGTGGTCAGGAGAACCGTGAACAAGGGACAAGGTCGTCAATTTATTACGCGCCCAACGATTTTGCCGAGAGAGGAGAACGACTTTTCTCCACTCCCGCACTAGCAAATTTTGAAATTTCCTACCTTTTCGGGACGACCCACTAAGTACGTACGCGTTTATGAAGTTCCGTGTAAGTACCTGCACGCCGTTGTTCCCTGTATAATCCTATCCTATTATTTTTTCCCTAGATGACGGAGCTCAGGAACAAGCTTCTATCCACATCGACGAACGAACCGCGGAGTCCTTATTTTCGTTGATCCGCGTGGATCGTTGCTTCCCGTTTGCGACTCGACCGTGACCAACCCGCGTATTCGAACTTTCGGAATCTTACAGGCGCGTATTTATAATCAACAGGTAGTACCTAAGGAAAAGAAAATTATACATATCCAGCGGGTACTCTACGGCGGTATAATACGATATAATATGAATTTTGTGTTTCTTATAGTTAGCGGTTTTAATTGCGCGTTCGAGGCCGAAATGGGAGAAAAACTCTGCACGAATTTCGGTTCCGAACGTACGCGATTTGTTCTCGACCACAAATAGCGACCATAAACGGCGGCATATGATAAACTCAACGAATTTGTTAGGGTTTGAACTCGCATCGAAACCGTAGATATATTTTTGTTATCGATCGAATGAACCGGTAGTTGGTAATCCTAGACTAGACCGTTAACGGATGTAAATGTAAATTTACGAGAGTTTTTGGTTTTTTTGGCAAAAATATCACCAAATACTTGGTATGTCCAGTGGCTCGACGATACGTTCGAGCCTATACACGTTTTTCTTATCTCCTTTATCGCGCGCGTGCAAATAAATATTTTGTAACTATGTGGGAAACAAGTTGAAGCACCGTCGTACATGAGCCGTAGTTGCTGTCTATACGAAATATGTACACGTACATACTTACATACGTATATCGTGTTTGTTGCGTTTACGAGAATTATTATAAATTCGGCCCACCTAGGTTGGACGCGGATGTGCTTCCTCGCCAACTTAGGGCATACGCAATAAAGTACCCACCCACTCCCAACTAGCCACCGATTCCAGTAGGGGCAAGGTAGATTAACGGCTGAGAACACATCGGCCCGACTCGGCACTTGTAAGCAATTTTATTCTTGCCTCAATGATCTTTTCGTTAAGTACTGACCCCCCCCCCCCCCCCCCCCCCAGCAAAGTTCTCAGAGTCGTATAGCCATTTGTCTACCGAATGAACGGAGTTTCCAGGTCACACCACGAGAAGGTGGGGTTGGCGCTTGGCATCACCAGGGCGACACCAAACCATGGAGTGCCTTTTTGACCCTCGTTGCGTTTACGAGAAGATGCCTATCCACCGGCAAATTAAGAACCCGCGCGATGGACGCGATGTCGAACCTTTTTCGAGAATTTTCGACGAATAAGTCATGCCGTACACCCTACACGCGCGTGCACCGCGACAAACGGAGGGTCGTTAAAAAAACCGAAAGACGGGACAGAGTCGTTCGCCTACGAGTGCTCTTTGTAGCGACGCTTTACGTAACGCGTGCCGTTGTTGCACACTGATCGGTTTTCTTTCCATTCGTTACGGATACGATCCCGCGCTATTTGCGGGACATCGATGAATCTTCTCGTAACGAACATTTTTTTCGTCGAAATTCGACCATGACCTCCACCGATTACGTACATATTCGTCTCGTTTCACGCGAATATCAGTGTCGAGGTGATTTTTATTTTTCCGTAACGGCACGATTCGTTGCGCGCGTAATTCGGTGTCACGATCGGGATGCACGACCGGAGATAGAGTTACCGACGCTCAATGAACGACGACGGCTAGTTAAAATTAACCGATTCGAGTTTTCTGCCGATCGCTCGAAAGTTATACAGCTGACGCAACTGTCGCGATGAACTTCGTGCGACTCGTCTCCCGACTATTCGTTCTTCTAAAAACGTTAGCCCATCTACGAACGATTCGATAACATTATTGTAAGCGATAACCATTATGCGCGCAACGCAAGAAATTTCGTTTCGGCCACGTTGGTCCAATTGCTTCGAGACTAAGCGGTCGTAACTACTAATTAGGCTCGTATGACGCTAGAAAACCGGACGATGCCCGCGCGTGCCGTCTTTCTCGAGACCCGTTGCGAGACGTACGCAGCGAGCGAATCATACACGATACCGAAATTAACAAAGAGTGCGCTCTTTACGCACAATAATTTGAAACATCGATGTTGGACAAAGTGAACGATATGTTCCGATGTGCGTAATAACGCGTAGAACGTATCGACCGAGCGAAAGATACGCGCTGAAAACGCGAGCGTTTAAAGAGTCGAGCCCTGTACGAGTACAACGGATATAACCGAAGATAACGAACACGCCTGTCTTACGTTACTAGTTCGACGATTCTCGGTTCGTTAGACTATTTCACGTCGCGGCCGCGTTGGTCGCTTCGCAGCCGTTGCCACGTCGTCCTTCGCTCTCCCGAAATTACGCCTTCTTTCTTGGCAGCTGCGTCGTCGGTCTCGCTTTATCCGTTGCCTCGAAGCCGTTTCAAAATTTCTCCCACTTTATCGGTCTTTATCTTCGATCTTTCCATAATGTTTACGCTTCGAATCTAACCCTTCGAGCTACGACTAATCGCGAACAAAACGTGTTTATTTCCATTTTTTGCCTCGTAATCGTTCGTACCCATTCTGTATCTTTACCGTGGCTCCGTTTTCGATTCGATCTCCGTTATCGTCGTTACGTTCGAACCCGAATATCTCGCGACGACGACGAAAAGTATCGTGGCTTTGAAAATACATAGCGTCTCGAAAGTGGAAGGAAGTTACGTCGATCGGCGGTATCGTAGGTGGGTGCTGGCTGACCAGCGGGCACTGCCACGCGCAGAAACCGGTTTGCGCCGTCTATTATTTTGTACGACCGAACGCTTTTAAATTTTCTTTAGTTTGAACGAGAAATCCCCGGCGTTCTCACGGTAAAGATACTCCGATTTCGCTCTATCGATCGATCCAACGTTCGTAGAACGCATATATCGAACGTTTCGATCCGGCGTCGAGTCATTGATCGTTCGTAAATTACTCGAGTCCATGATCGACCGACGCCATTTCGGGACCTAAGCGAAAAAATACGTATTTCACGGGAAAATAATGAAATCGCTCGAGAAAGCCTCGTCGACTTGACAACTTTTTACCCTTCGTCGTTAAGAGTTATCGGATCCACCCGTATCGTGTTCTACGCGGTTGTTCCTTCCAATAATCGAGCGTCGATCTTTCGTTATTTAGCCGATATCTTATTAAAGGGACGCGCGCATCGCGTACGCGTATCCTACATACACGTATAACGGATGATGCAACGACCATCGTAACATCGGAACAGACCGAACGTTTACGAAGATACCGTCGTATCGTTCGAAATTCCGAGTCGCGATAATCATCGGAAAGCCCGAAGTAAAGCTTCGAAGTATCTTAATTTCGAAATGTAGCACGGAAGGGAATTCGTTCCGATTCCTCTTAACTCGAAATTCGACGATGTAAAACGTGACTCGAACGGGCAGGTAAACAATCGAGGTACATATAACCTTACGTAATAATAATACGGCTAATAAACTTACAACGCAATACCGTGCCAATTATACGGACACAAGTTCACGCGGTGTCGAACGATTGAAAACAACTTCGTTGGGTGACGCGAGCCTGCGCGTAAAGCGAGCGTCGCGTATAGTCTCTGCGACGATACAGCGAGGTCGTGAATGAGAGACTCGTCGAGAAGCGGGCACGGGAACCCGAAACCCCCCCCCCCCCGGTATCTCGCGTCTCGTTTCGTTTCTGGTGGTCGTTTTCGTATACGCATCCCTCGACGCGTATCGACGCTCCGCGAAATATTTTCTCGCGCGGTTCTCGTCCAAGAACGTCCTAAACGGTCGTTTTACCGATTTTACGACGTTCGCTCCGACGATACGGAGAACGTACGCGCGAACGCCCGTACGGGTGTACGTGCTCGACGCGATCAGAGAAGCCTAAACGATGTTTCGTCTATCCTCTTTCGTTTCTCCTTTCTCGGGTTCTTTCTTTGTCATCTCGCCTCGTACTCGTCGCCCGATCGTCCCATCGCCCCGTCGTGTCGCCCGTTGGTCGTCTCGTCGCGCTCTTTTCCACGCGAACGCACGCGACTTCGTGCTCCGTCTTTCTCGCGTATCGCGTGATGTCGTACGTGGCCGGTAGCCATTGTGCGCGCGCATCTCTTTCCAAAACAACGCACGGCACGAATGCCGGCGTCACTTCCCGTTGTTTATCTGGCTCTGTTCCTCCGTAACGCGAGTATAAATGATGCTAGATGTAAACATCGCGAGTATTTAATTCGGAGATTCGACCAGTTAACACGGTTTTCTTCGAATTTCCGTAAAATCGGATAACGTCGTTACCGGCAAGGCGGCTGGAAACGCTCGAAACCGATCAGTGATTGTCGCGCGTCGCGATAAACGATGCTATTATAAACGCGGCCAAAGTCAATCTCGTTTCGATGATTTAACGAAATACCGATTGATGGGATAGAGCAGGGAAAGACGACAGAGACTATCGGTGATTCGGCGTTTAACGATCTTTATTCGGGACGCGGAAATTCGGTGCGGCTCGATCGGTCAGCGACGGTGACCCGAGTCGATCGGAAATCTCGTGATCGCAAGTCACCGTAAAACTTGCATCATACGGTTCGATAATAACGCGACGATTCGGCGTGCATCGCCGTTCGCTCGACGCCGCTCGACGCCGCTCGACGCCGCTCGTCGCCGCTCGTCGCCGCTCGCGCCGAGAACCGCCGAGTTCGGAGCTACGTGACGCGACGCGGTTTCAGAGGGCGTCACCGAAGTCGACCGGCGATTTACGTACAGTGGAAGCAGCGGAACGACGGGAGAGTGTCAAGGGGAAGGAGGTTGCACGGAGCGAGGATAGAGTCAGGAGGGGAAGCGTCGATTCGTCGAGAAACGGGCGGCGCAGAGTGCGGTGGGGCTGTTTGTAAGGTTAGTAAGCAGAAGCGGCCATCTTGCGAGGCTCAGTCGGAAACCAACTGCCGAGCAGTGAGGGAAGGTGAACGAGAAGACCCGATGCGTTAGCCGAAGGATTTTTTAATGTGCTTCCGAGCCCGGTTACCGCTACGTGCGAGAGGCTGTGCGACACCGATAACGGAACAGCGACCATCCAGAGATTTTCACGTACAGAAAGATTCTGAGAGCCTCGGTGCGGGAGAGGATTCGAGGAAGTGGAGGTAGACGAAATTTCGTCGATAGAGGAGCAGCGCAGGGATTGAAATTCTCGCGAAAGGTCCGTTCGTTGGTGTAACGTCCGTGGATCGAAAGAACGAACGAATACAGCAGAGAATCGCGATTTTCCGCTAAAATCGTTCCAGTAGACGAGAAACGGAAGGTCGAGCGAAGAAAGGCGAACGGCTGAGTCGAAAAGAAAGGAAGAGAGTGCAGTGTCATAGTCTGTGATAATATTTATTCGAAAAGATCCAAACACCGACGTTGTGCCGCAACGTCGTCCGTCAATTTGGATACATCGCGAGAACTAGAGGAAGAGAGACGAGTAGATAGCCTTTATATATTTATTTATATCTGTGATACCGACACTGATATACGTCGAACTATCCCGGGAGAGTACGTCGGTATAGAGCGAGAGGGAGAGAGAGAGAGAGAGAGAAAGAGAGAGAGTGAAAGAGAAGGAGAGAAAGGCGGAACGATCGTACGAAACCGAAAGAAAAGAACGGGCGAAAATTGTGCATCGAATTGGACAAGGTTGGAAAATCGAGATCGTGGGACAGAAGATTATATCAGTACCTTAGTGGATATAGATGTTTTTGTAAATACATACGACTGACTCTTTTTTACAATTATCGATAACGGAGTACGGGAGCGTTTTGTCGTTGTTCTTTAAACGATTAGAGGAAGACAGAGTAAAAGATAGAAGAACGAGGTTCGTTTCGAAGGGGGAAAAAAAGCTCCGTTTTTTTTGGTACTTCTTCGAACATTGAACGAGCAACGTCGTCGCGCGCGAAAATGGTGGAGAAAATCTTGGAAGAACGAGAGGACGGATGTCAGGAGGTCGGAAGAGGTAAGAGTCATCATTTACCAACTTGGTCTTAGCTTACTCGATTCGCGCGATATTTTCAAAACGGCACGATATCGGAAACCGTTCTTCGCGTATATATTCACCAATTGCTGCGTTGTCGTTGTTCGTTTAATATCGTGCAACGTAGTTATCGTACGTTGAATTCAAATTCTCTTCGTACTTTCTCTCGATCAAATTCTATCCCCGTACAGGAAAACCGTGTCGTCCTGACACCAAGTCCGTTGGTCTTTCGAACAACGAACAACCCCGTCGATCGTACGATTCGATTCGCTCAACGAAACGCGAATTTACGCACAGAACGAGCGTCTCTCGACCGATATGTCGTTGATCGCGACGAAGCGGCAAAGAAGCAGAGAACGCGACGAACGGACTCGGTCGTGACGGAGAACTTTCTAGAAGCCGGTACACGTTGCCAACGTTCTCTGCTCGATGCTTCGAGTTATGCCGACGAACAACGGTTTTCGTTTCGATCCTGTTCGAACGACCGATCGATAAATAAATTGTTGTCGAGGTTTTCGGTGCGACCGAGGACTCGTACTTGTCGCGTTTCTTCCGGTGTAAATACGATCTTGCGTTCGACGGCTCCGATATGCTCGATAAATCGCGACCGTAAGAGCTATATGTACGTGTAACGGCGTCGATATCGGCGAAATTATCGCTGAACGAAGGAAACGCTTTCGTGACACGATCGCTTGGTTCGAGCATGTTTCCGACATTGTCCGAAAGAGTTTCCCGCAAATACCTATCATTTCGTATTTTGACTCGATCCTTTTTTCGTCGCAAAGTTGGCCCGGATAGTCGGATACCTGAAAAACGAAAGACGAAAATGTTTTGGAAGGTTTCGGTGAAAACAGGAACACACGGGAAAAAGGAAGACGAGGGAAAAGAGGAACGCGCAGGATACGTGGCTAACGCGCGCGGTATAACCTAAGCGGTATGTGATGCGAAGAGACGAAGCGGCGGCAACGGCGAGTATACATACGTATACGCGTATACGTGATTTCAGGACGCAGCACGCGTCGTTGAATTATTTTCGAGGGTCGAAGTGGGTTAGTCGGTACGTTCGGACTCGGCGACGCAAATTCAGAAGGGCGACGGTAAGGGCAACCCGACAAAAGATTGGACAGGGAAATGCGTAGAAGGGAGCTAGAAAGGGAAAAAAGGAGGCTCGCGTATGTCGGTTCATTATGGGGTCCCCTTCGCTTTAAAGGGAATGGAACGAAACGGAACGGAACGGAACGGTCGTTGCGAAGGACAAAAGGGGGTTGCGCGTTCGACGCTACAAACTAGAACCACGAATCACGCTCGGTACTCGAAACTCGTAACGGCTCCAAGAGGAAAACGGTGCCGGGTAGTTAACGATCGTGATCGGTTTCGGAGAGAACGCGATAAACGTTCCATAGATACAGAAAAATAAGTCTGACCGAAGCGACGAACGGTAGCGCGAGAACACTCGCGGTTTCTCGCTCGTTGCTGTTCGATGCTGTAATTGGAAACATCGTGGGTGGACGGGTTACGATGTTCCGATACGATCGCGAAGGTAAGATATTACAGGTTGAACCGATGCCGCGTACAATCCTAACTGTATCCGCAACGTACGCGACACTACGCGTATCAAATTAATCGAACGAAACAAATTCGTCGAGCACAGAAAGTTCGATCGGAGAAAAAAAAACCCATTGTCTTTCTCCTACGATGCGAAGGACATTTACGAGCTCGAAGCGCGCGTCGACTCGAAAACAAATATAAACAAATAAATGTTTTGTACCGGTGTTCGAACATCGAATAACGAGTCGAAGAGGAACGAAATTCGTGCGGCGGCGGACCGGCGTTTTCGAGAAAATTTGATCGATCGATCGTTCCACGAAGCGTGTACTCGAAACGCGTTATTCGAACAACGAAGAACGACAACGCGAGAAACGCGAGCCGGTTCGCCTCGGTCTGGCTCGATTTCTTTTTTTTACGACGGCACGTAGATTTCGCGGATGCAGCGAACGTTATCGTGTACGAACATATTTCGCGTAAGATGGCGGCTGTTCCTTTTCCGTGTCAGTCATTGAACTCGGAGCTCTCGGTACTCGAGCGTATTTGTCGCTTCCTTTTACGAGGGCCAACGTTCTCCTCGCGTATCACCGATTCGAGCCGAAGTCGCGTCGTTTTTCTCTTGCCTAGCTCACGCGCGCGCTTTCGTCGAATCGAAAATCAACTTTCGTTTATCTCGCGCGAGAAGAAGCGCGTCGAGACTAACGCCGATATAGTACGGCGTGCGCGAACAAAGCGTTTTCGAGATTTATCGATTCGCTTCTCGACCTAACCGATCGTCGATCGCGCGTTGTTGGAGTTTTCTCTGTAAACTCGTGAACGGTCCTCGCAACCGATCCTACGCGTAACTGTACATATACTATACATTGTATATGTACATACGTATACGCTTATACACTGTCGCGTTAGCGTTCATCTTATTCTCCGAGGACCGACCAACGGAAAACGACTGTTCGTAACCTCCGTCGTTTACGAACACCGAACAACGCGTTTCCCTTCGATAACTTGCACGCGGATAGAATTCCTCGTATCCGAGATAAATAATAGTTATCCGATCGTTGTTCCGTGAAAATCGTTTCGCGTTCGAGAATAGCGCGTTACCTTTTTAGTGGATTACGAAATCGATCAAAGCGGCGATCGCGTAATACGAATCGAATTGAAACTTTGAATCGTTAAAATCGCTGAGGACCGTCCACGTTAACACGGTGTTTTCCTTTGATTTCAGAAGATACAAAGTGCAGGGACACCGTGAGCACGGCAACGGGAGAATCCATGAGCGCGGTGCAAGCTCGGCAAGAAGAAGCTAGGCGCAAGAGACGCAGGAAGAAGCGCTCTGGCTCGTCCTTGATGTCTTCGTGTTTCCAAGGTAAAATTCGATCCGTGGAATCGCGCGACGTCGCGAGAACGAACGAAGCGCGTTCATCGAGCACGATAACGATCGCTTTCTGCTCGATGCAGATCGCGCTCTCTGTCGTTGCGCGAACAATGAAAAAGGAGGTCGACGGATCATTAACGCGCTTTTCGGATCCGATCGTGGATCGTGATTCGCCGTGTCTCGCGATTATAAACTACGATCACGTTCCGGGGTGAAAGACGAGTAAAGAATGGTTTTTTCATCGGGGAACTAGTTCGAGCGCAGCAAGATGGTCGTTTCCGTGAACGAGTTTCGAGTTGGCGAGACGGGTCGCTCGTGCTCCGGTGACTCGCATTTCGCTTTAGGTATTTGACCTTGCACAAGTTCCGAACGTTCGAGAAACACGCGCCTAGACGGTCGCGATATCGATCGCGCGGAACGAAAACGCAACTTCTGTAACCGGTGCAACGACCGATGGCTCGTTAAACAGTTTTTCCCTCGGCCGTACAAACGCGTTTCGCGAGTCATTTTCGATTTACCATCTTTTCGACCGTCTCTTCTTCGCGTTCGACGGACGATAGAAGATTCTCCGTGTATCGTCGAGGATTTGAAACACGCTTTAACACCGGTGCAACGCGCGCGCGCGCGGTTTTATCCCTTTCGGCAGATTTCTGCACGGTGTTGAATCCGGAAGAGACGCAAAGGCGACGATATGACAAGCATCGAGAGAAAGGCGCGTCAAAGCGACGGTAAGCGATCGTCGGTGGTACGTAGTCGGAACGAATCATTGACCGAGTTCACTGGCTCGGTCCGTTACGTCACGACATCATACGATCGATTCGTAAACTCCGAGTTTCGTGTTCGAGAAGCTTCCATTCCGTACTTGGATGTATCCTCCGCTGGTAAACCAGATATACGAGCTAAATTATTGAAACCGGTACACGTTTAAATCTGGGCCACGCGTCCGAGACTCGTCGATGCACGCGCGTCTATCTCTCGCGCTCTCTGACAACTCGGCGACGGAAAATCGGTATATCCGGAAATTACGTTGACTCTCGTTTTCGTTCGAACGACGAAACGAAAAAAAAAAGAAGAATTTTTACGTCTCGTAGTTCCGTAAACGAACGTATGAACGGAAGAACGGACGGGGTAACATCCTTTAATCGATCGGCGCGGCAGACGTTACTCCGAACGGTGGTCAATTCGTTCCGGCCTTCGCGTTCGTAAAAATGATTAATGTCTTTCACGAAGCAACTACCCCGTGAATATTTTACCATTCAACGATAAAAATAGTATTCGATATTCGGTGAAGCGAGAGCGAAAGAAATCGTCGGGAATGGCTGATGTAACTTTGCCGACTATGCCAGATAAATAAACACGAAGATGCCGCGAGCGTTCGAAATTCAGAGCGCGTGTCGCGTCAGAATCGGGATTCTTTGTTTTCGGTGTCAACGATCCACGACCGTTTATCGAAATTGTTTGTTCGCCCAGGGATACGCGAGTGTGCTCGATCAGGAAACAACGAGCGTGACTCATTCTCACGGTTATACACCATATCGCGAAGTGGAACGCGCGATCGTCGTATCGTCATCGGCCTGTTTAATCGTTGGCGATTACGCGTCGATCGGTATCGTACGACGAACGCGCGTAACCCGTGTCGGAGCGCGATTCGTCCATTTAGTAAACCGAACGGAATCGGATTCACGGTTTTCGTCGTAGCGGATAAAAGAGAGAAACATGGAAGTATATTATCGGCTTCTCGTTGCTAGGTATTCGGCGGTGTTGCCAAGCAGAAACGTATCTTTGGCGCGAGGTAAAATGGTAGGGGTTAAAGGGAGAGTAATCGTGAGTCAAGGAGTAAAAGAGGGGAAGATAAAGAGAGAAAGAGAAAGAAACTTACGTCGACGACAGCGCGCGGTAGTTGCAGCGTTCAACGGAAGAACGAAATAACGACGAATCGAGATGGAACGGCGTATCGGTTGGGACGGAACGGAACGGAACGGAACGGAACGGAACGGAACGGAACGGAACGGAACGAAATGAAACGAAATGAAACGAAATGAAACGAAATGAAACGAAATGAAACGAAATGAAACGAAACGAAACGAAACGAAACGAAACGAAACGAAACGGAAATCATCGTATCATTGGGGGGAGCTTGGCTAAGAGAGTGAGCGCCTAGTTTAAAGACCTCGGAATGGAAAGAGAGAGTTGCTAGAAACGATGGAAAATAGGAAGAAAAAGAAGAGGGAAGAGAGAGCAGACGATGTTATGTGCGCAGTAGTTTGACGATCCTTTCGTCCCGCTTCTGGCCTTAACATTGATTGCGTTGCATATCGCGATCGAATTTCGTCGATTGTTAGGTACGGTACCGAAAATTGTAGCGTCGCACGAAAAGGATCGTCGCCACGATGATATCGTTTTAGGTATTAGTTCGATCGTAACTGTTTCGTAGGAAGCGCGTACAAAGACGCCCGATGAAAACGAGTAATGCGCGTCGTATACATAGAACGCGATAATACGTAAAACCGATCGGTACTCGTTTTCGGTGTACGTCGCGAACGAGACACGGTGTACGATCAAAATAAACTTTTCGCGCGTCTAACAAGAGGTGTATCGAAATACGCGACTCGAATCGCGCTGTACACTCGATTTTCACCATGATTATTTTCGGATTAAACGATTCGCTTCTCTCGTTCTGGTCGCTCCCATCGCTCTGGTTGAACGCGTTTTCGGTATCTCGAAAGAGCGAAAGAAAAGAAAAATAATTATTTCGACAGAAAATTTGTTTCTCTCGTTTCAGAACTGTACAAATTGACCGGCGAAGTTCTCGGAGAAGGCGCTTACGCTTCGGTTCAGACTTGTAGGTCGCTCTACACCGACTTGGAATATGCCGTTAAAATTATCGACAAAATTCCCGGACATGCACGAACGCGCGTATTCAAAGAGGTCGAAACGTTCCATCATTGTCAGGGTCATCCGAACATCATTCAATTGATCGAGTTCTTCGAGGACGAAGAGAAATTTTATCTCGTATTCGAGAAGGTGAACGGCGGTCAGTTGTTGAGCCGAATACAAGAGAGGATACATTTCAGCGAACGGGAGGCGAGTCAGATAGTCCGAGAGATCGCTAGCGCGCTGAATTTTCTTCATAAGAAAGGTAATAGCGCGTATCCTTGTCCGTGCGGTGCGGTGCGGTGCGGTGCGGTGCGGTGCGGCGCGGTGCTGTGTGTTGCATTACGCCCGCTAATTTTTAACGCATCCTGCCAACTGATTCATTCTTCGATTCTCCTCAGGAATTGCCCACCGAGATTTAAAGCCCGAGAACATCTTGTGCGTGTATCCGGACAAATTGACTCCTATCAAGGTCTGCGATTTCGATCTTGGTTCCGGCATCAAATTCAACAACTCGCTGTCCAGTCCCGTGGCTACGCCGCAACTCTTGACCCCGGTAGGCAGCGCCGATTTCATGGCGCCGGAAGTTGTCGAAGCGTTCATCGGGGAAGCCAATTATTACGACAAACGTTGCGATCTGTGGAGCCTCGGCGTTATCATGTATATTCTGCTCTGCGGCTACCCGCCTTTCTACGGGAACTGCGGTACCGATTGCGGCTGGGAGAGGGGCGAGAATTGTCAAGCGTGTCAGGAACTACTTTTCACCAGTATTCAAGAGGGCAGGTACGAGTTCCCGGATAACGAGTGGAGATGCATTTCGGAAGACGCGAAGGATCTGATCAGAGGATTGCTGGTCAAAGAGGCCCACCAGAGGTTGAGCGCCGAAAGTATTCTGAAACATCCGTGGATCAATCCTGGCCCGAGCTCGGTCGAAAACACTGAGAAATCTCTAACGACTCCTCATATCATCAGGTTCGTTATCTTTTCGACCAAACCTCTATCGTATTCGACACTAACTTCTCCGATATTCAATTATTTCGATAATCCGATATATCGATACTTACCGATACTACGATGCTCGATAGCCGAGCAAAAAATAAAGACGAGACGATGTCGGGATTATCGGTTATTTATTCGATGCGTTCGTTTTTACTCGTAGGAGGAACAATTCCGCCAGAGAACTATCGGCCTTCGCGGAATCGGCTATGGCTGTGAATCGAGTGGTACTTCAACATTTTTCCGTGAATCTCGAGGATCTATCGGAGAAAAGGGAACCGAGGTTGTCCACGTCGTCCACCGACGACGATAATCATCCTTACGGGCACATATCCGACTCGAGCAGCGAACTGTCCGAGTACAGTAAGCTTTGTCCGACTTATTCCTCGAACGAGTTCGACGCGAACTCGCGTCATCAGCTGTTCGGATTGTCGCCGCCCAGCGAGAGCCGGCTGATGCAACGTCGCTTGACGGCGCGTTCCGATCTGCTCGACCGACAGTCCAATAAAACGGTTATCGCCTCGCCGAGTGGCTGAAACCGTTGTCGACGTCTTCGCCAAACAAAGATCCTCCTTTCTTGGTAGCGTGCGCGCGTAGCCATCACTGTATTTACATTTCGCGTCTGCGATGTGTGCGATTCGAAAGAAGCGCGTGCGGTGTACCGTAACCCGCGTTATCCGTCGTCGATGTTTGCCTACCGCGACTGTGCGATCGATCGCGTATCAGCGAAAACGTTCTTTGCATCGATGCATCCATACAGACGCGATGATTGACGATTCACGAATTCGTATTTGGACACGTTTCTCTTTCTTCATTTTACGGAATCGGGAGAAAAGTTACGAGAGCGTTGGCCCAACGCTTAATATTCTTCTACTGTTTCAAATTCGTTTCGATCGATTCCCTCTCATTTCGTTTCAACGCCACTGTTTTTCTTTCTTGACCACGCGCGTGCCACTCTTTAATTCGTTCGCGAATACGCGCGCTCGTGATTCGATTTCTTTATCGTTCCGTTGCGTCTCGTTGTCGCGTTCGTTAAACGGCATAAACGAATACGCGACACACGTTTATCGGTAGAGCAGCACTATCATAAAACGAGCATTCGTTCACGCGCGTACGGTTCTCTGTTTAAAATTATTTCCTTTCTGTCTGTCGCTGTACGCAAAACTTTGCAAAACATCGCAAGAAACAAATATGGTAGCACGAACGACGAAAAACGAGCGGAACGTTAATCGAAACGAGTTTCTCTTCTTTTCTATTAATTCGTTTTTCGTTCGGAGGAACGGTCGATCGAATCGTTGACTGTTTTTCCGGACAGAAAATATGCGAATAGAACGCTAACGAGAAAATGAGAGGAGAGTAAAGGGCGCACGCGTCTCTCGGTGCATGTTACGAATAGTTTTGCTCAGTAGGTTTTTAAGAATGTAGTAGAATGTAAGTTCGAAAATGTCGCGAATAAAATATCCAAGAAAGGAAACGCGGTTCTTCCGCGAGAGGGAGGGGAGAGGATGAACAGTTACACGACGGCCATTTCTCTTTTTTCTTTTTTTTTTTTTTTTTTTTATAAATGTCTCTTTAACAGTAACTTTGTAGAGAGAGAGAGAGAGAGTTAGTATATAAGGAAAATACGAAAAACAAATTAGTTTAACGAAAACGAAAAACATAAAAGAAAAAAAAATATACAGAAAATATTGTACCTGCGTCGTAAGTGAATAAGAAAAAATCGGAGCGACCGAGTGAAAATGAGCGAAAGAGAAATAGAGAACGCGCGCGCACGCGGGAGAGAGAGAGGGAGAGAGAGAGAGAGAGAGAGAGAGAGAGAGAGAGAGAGAGAGAGAGAGAGAGAGAGAGAATATCGAAAAAACATGGAGCGATCAAGAAGAGCGAGGAACATGCGCGTTAACAGGAATAAAAATTTCTCGGCGAATCTAGATTACATAGAGTCATCCGTTAATTGCTGTTACGTATTTTTCTAGAGTTTTATCGATAAAATGTCATTTTATCGCGTCTGTCCACCTAAACGGTAGTAGCAATCGCTTTCGTTATTCGACTCCGTTCGATTCGCTTCGCTTTATTTTTTCCTTTATCGTTTCCTTGGCCTAATCGCATGGATCTCTGGCTTCGTCCGAGGGTATACTCGATCGATGTATATATACGCTGCTTTTCGGTTACTTTTGTTACGAAATACAAAGCCGTCGAGGTTTCATATTCCGACCACAGTTGGGAAACTGACTTTTCTTTTCTATTTTTTTTTCTTGTTCCTTTTCTTCTCTTCAATTTTTGTTTATACTCTCGATATTAAACAGTTTTGGTACAACGAACCAAAGAACGTAGATGGGCGTGTAATCACGGTTACGCCACTCTTATGTGCTTCTCAAAACGTGTTTTTCGACTTCAATATGTTTGTTCTATATTTATTTCTCTGTGTGCCTACTGTGCGGTGGGACAGGCATCTTACTCAGGGCAGTTTACGATGAGCTGCAAGTTTGTTAACGAATTACATCCTATTTACTGTTCGCGTTCAAAGAGAAATACGAAGAAAAGAGCTTATAAACGTGTCCATGCGCGTACAAAGTCCATTCAGGGTTAAAAATTGATCGTTACATTACGCTTGTTCTTCCTTCTCTTATCGTTTAACCCTGAAAACCAAGCGCCGTGCAACAGCTTTACACGCGACACAATACGACAGGAGGTGTCGCGTACTTGGTACTACGAGCCAAATGTTAACGTTTCGACCTAAGAATAGTCGGAAGTACAAAGTTCCTTTCTTTTACGAGAAAAACTTTACAGAAATTTTCGTTTCTGTTCGACCTTCCATCGGATCCATCGACGATATCAATTTTGTATTTTCGACGCGTTGTTTTTATTTCGAATCTTCGATTTCTAACTTGTAGCATCGATTACGTGACATGCCGCGTACATCGCGTATACGCCCCGGAAAATCGACAGTCAACGCGAAACTCTTCCAAAACGTTTACGTTCAACCTTCCCGAAATTGTTTCACGAACACGCAATTTTGCCGTATACGTATTTATTCTTTCCTACGTCGATCGGCACGTACCTTCGACGTTCGTAACGATACACATAATTGATCGTGGAAAATGAAAAATCTTCGATTATCGCGACAGATTCGTCCAAACGCTGGAGCTTCAAAGAAATTCTCGGAGCTACATCTTGTCTGTCTATCAGGAGGAAAGAAAAATAGATTTTACCGTATCATATTTTCCACGGAAATTTGGAAATTTGCTGCCGCAAGAAAGTCAACCGAAAGAATCGTGAAATGAAATTAAAAAAAAGAAAGAAAAAAGAAAAAAAAAAAAAAATGCGACATAATATACGTGGCTTACGACGTAGAGACGAAAAAAATTGTTACGTTAATTATACACGCATATACGCGTGCACGCGTATACGCGCATTGACGCGCGATCATACGATCGCGATAGAAAGCGTTCAGGGGTTACGAAATACGATAGAATTCTATTTATTCGAATACGAAAAATCGTAACAAGATATTCGATGTAGTAATACAAACTCGTAATACCAATTTCCTCTTGGGTTAATGAATTTCTTTTGTCGTATTATTTGGAAGAACGAATTCGAGCACGAAATTCCATCATGCCCATTCCATCTTGTTCCCAAGAGCGTTCCGACAAGCGAGGCAGCGCCCGATATCAATGGCCACGTTTTATGCTCGTTCGAATAAATAAGAGTTCTATCGTGGCCCACGATTTCTTCTGAGCCCTTTCGTTAGATCAAAAATACGATAACGACGAAGAGCAAAAATGAGCATATTCGTAAAAGAAACGAGCGGAAAGCTTTCCGCGTTATCGTATCTTTTGATTTTGCGTCTATTCGACTTTTGCCACACGTTGCCAACCAAAATGTATCTTTCGTTTCTGACGGGTTCAAATTTTATCGACGCATTTTCTTTTACCGCTCGAAGCTGTTTTCTCTCCTTTTAATTACGCTAGCGTGTGGCGTAACGAATATGTATATCGGTACGTAATAGTTTCATAAACAAATTTTCAATGCATTTTTGATCGGCAACATCCGTCGTAGAAAGTTACAAATGTAAGAGTTAGATCGCGAAATAGAAACAGGGAGAGAGGGAGAAAGAGCGAGAGCGAGAGTGAGTGCGAGTTTTCATTTAACTTCTGCGTTTTTTAAATTACCTACTTATTTGAAAAGTGTCGTCGTTTACGGTAGCCGACCCGTTTAATATGTGCGATGATCGACTACTTGAACATACAGCAGCAGCTCCTCTTTCTCGGTGGAACGTTTTAAACGCGATGAGAGAATTTGTTGAGCAAAAGACTAGCAGCGAGAAATACGCATGATCGTGGGAAACAAGTAAGAACGAAAAGGAAAATCCATGGCCATAAAACATAGGTATATAAACTATAATTTCGCGTGTGTGAAGTTGGGTTGTAAAAAGAAGAAAAATGAAAATTAAGTATGCAAGAGAGAAAGCGCGTGCACGCATATACAGGGTGTTACGCGTCACGTGGGAGAACTCGTCTCGTTGGTGAACGAGAATTTGCTTCCAAGTCTACGGCTATGGTATCTTCGTCTTTCAATGGCGTTTTAACTTCTATTTTTTAAACGGGATTGTACATCTCGCAGGCACATTAAAAACGTACGTTTATCGTTTTTCGATATAAATATTAACGCGTTTACTGATGCAGCGAAAGCTGTCTGGATACGTATCATTTTCAATTTTACCGTTTAATTTCGTGTCTCGCGTTATAGTCGATATAGTATTAACGGGCTCCAAGATAATTCTTTTTACCTTTTGTTCCGTTGGTTCGGCGTATTGAATCGGGTAAAAATCCGCTGTCAGATTCTCCATCGTGGCAATTAACGCGTTTTGAGCTTTCGATGCGCTAGCTATCTTTATAATCGGTAGCCACTGAAATACAAAAGTAGCCATATAACTTGGAAACTATCGCGTGCGTTCTTTTTTCGTTGCTTTACAATCCGAGCAAATAATCGGACTCCACGAGTTACGAAACACCTTGTACAAATACGCGCGCGCGCGCGCGCGCGTGTGCTCGTACGAGACAAAATATTAGCGTTTAAGCAAAAATATAAAAAAACACACACACATCCTTAAAGTCTGTAAGATGACGAAACGAGGTATTGATGCACCCGTGCATCGGCGAGCCTTTGATCGTGCTTCGAGTTCCGCTCGTTTGAAAGAAAGAAGGAAGAAAAGTAAACGAATCGATGAATTTTTCGGTGGGACGATGCAACGTATCGAAGCTTCTCGCTCGTGTACGGCCAAACGATATCGGTCGTAAATCTATTCTGTTTCGGTTAGGAAACGAGAAACGGTGTATCGCGTGCGACGAAAACCGATAGAAACAGCATTTTCGTGTTACGTTTTCCATTTTTCAGCGGAGAAAAACTCTTAAATATAAGTGAGAGAGAAAACACCTCAAAAAAAAAAAAAAAAAAAAAAAAAAAAAAAAAAAATCAACAAAAAAAAAAAAGAAAAAAAAGAAGAAAGAAAAGAAAAAACAAGAATAAACAAACAGCTTAAGTATTGCTTTTGTAATCAAATACAACATGTATGTTTCTTTTCTCCTTTTGCTTTTATCATGTGTACGGTGTCGAAAACCAGCAACCCTATCGTTCGTTTTTATCCTACCCGGTAAACGGCTACCACGAGCCAGTTGTTGTTCTTTCGTTAATTTTTGGTTGATTCTAACAGCTATATCGGAGCATCAAGGATACCTGAAAACCTTGGAGCGAGAACGACGCTCGTCCTTTTTTTTTCTGTGAAAAAAAGACACGAAACGATAAGGTTCTCTTTCATAATCGTAGCGATCGAGGACAAAAAGAGAGAATGAAAGCGTGGAACAAAGTGACGTTTGCGTGCGTGTAAGTATAATGCGTGTGTTTTACGTTACGTAAATAATTTGTACGCGTGAAGTGTTATCGTCGTTACGTTTATACGTATGATTTTTCGATCGTGCGAGAGCAAGAACCTGTAAACAAAACGCGCCTCTTTGCAAGAAACATGCAAGTACATTTGGGGTTGACGATTGAACGTCGAGCAACAAAAAAAAAAAAAAAAAAAGAAAAAGAGGAAAACACTTTGAAACTTGGACTCGTCCGAGTCCACGAACGGCATTGTTTTTTCTCGAGTAAAAGCGAACAAGTCTTACGAGAACTTTGTAAGCTTCCTAATAAAATAGCATTTAAATAGATCAGACACATGCGATAATTGACACCCTAGCAATTTTTTGTTATTACGTCGTTAATACCCGGAGAATTCCACCTACAATTTCACATTCGCTCATTCGTTTTACAAACTTCGTTGTTTCCTCTTTTATTCGGCCGTAATATGGATAAAAGTGGTTTACGGTGGTGAATTTTTGCCGCGCCCAGGTATTGAGCGAAAAAATTATCCTATGCTTTGTTCGAAAAGGTAACGGGGCGATCGAACTATGCCACCTTACAATTTTAGGTCCGTTAATAAGTATCTAGAAATGCTGATCGTCCGGAGTTTTAAAAAATATATTTGTGCAAAGTGCCTATCGTGTAATTTACAAAAATCTACCATTGTTTCCTTCTCTTTTGCATTTATTTCCGGTACGTTATCGGTGTGTATCGATCAAATATGTACCTCCAAGGTGAAGAATGTCGACCGAAGGCTCGTGATTCGCTCTTATTCCAGGGATGAGATTGCACCCGAGTTGAACGTGTCTCATGGATCGAACCAATTTCCTCGATTCGAGCTCATCGATTACCGAAGAAACATCCGAGAAATCGTTGCTCTTCAAGCTCTATTTTTCCAAATACCAGTTACTCGGAAGGTCGAACTTTCGTCCTTTTAAAATCGAAGGTACACGCGAATAATATTCTTCCATTGTTTAGAAAATATTTCTTAAACGATCATGTACGGGGGAATACGTTCAAAGGTTAATGCGTTTCAGAGACGATCTTGTCGCGCCAAAATTCTACTTCACGAAATACGAGAATCTCGAGGTCGAGTATAACCACGAGAACAGGGAGCATAAAGCACGCGAAACGTTTAAACGAGCTGTAGATCAACACGAAAACATTTCCAATAGTGTTAATCGTCAAGCTACATTGACCAGCCATGCGTAATTTCTATGATCATTTCTTTTACATTATTCGTATAAGAAAAGGAACGTTGGAAACAACTTTGTGTCGTTGCCTTTTATTTCCGCCTTTTCAGGTATGGTTGGTGGCACCAGCAAGGAATACAACCGATAGAATGTCGGATCGACTTTCGAAAAAGAACGTCGGATTTGGTAAACTTTCAAATGAAGATATACGCGGAAGATCAAAAGTTAACAAATTTGAAACAGTGACGCGTGAACAATGTCTACGCTCGAAATACGTGTTCGTTGAGCAGAATTGAAATAAATCGATTTATTGGAAATAGAAAAGTACTATTTTTAACGCAAGTAAATAAACGACATTTGTCGTTTTGTTCGGTTGTTGGCGAAATTAGAGAAAAGATAATCGGTAGTAAAATAGGTGATCATGGAAAGCACAGTAGCGCCGATATTTGGGTTAGGTTCGCTACGCGAACGAACGAAATGATTCCTGACTTTCCCGCCACCTCGAAACACTCGAGTCGCCAGCCAATCGGAAACGAGATTTGAAAAGGTTGAGCAATTGGAACTCGTCGCTAGTGATTGTTTTTCCACCGTACGACCATTGGCGATTGAAAAAAGGGTATCACGACGATATTCCGCCAAAAATGAATTCCGGCGTGGCGGAGCACACGAGACTCGGCGACGATTTCCTAGAGAATTCCGAAGAATTTTCCCCACCTCAAAGGTAAGTACGATTTTCTTCAGTTCTCTTCTTCGAAAGATATCTTCAAATTTTTATAATCCCACTGAATATTATTCTTACCTGTTACTCCGGGGTGATGCAGGTGCATATTTTCGCGCGCACAGGTAAGGTTAAGAACCTCGATATACTAGTTTCATCCAAGCGCAACGGTGGTACGTCATTGTTTCTTTCCATTTCGTGTAGTGTTGTTTATCGTTTTCATTTATTAATGAAGTCACTGAAAATTTACCGTGTCGAAGTTATCGTAACGAAACAATTGGTTCTGTGTAACATTCGTCGATTTAATGTTTCTTAACTGGGGGAACAATGATTATTTTCTTCCTTGATAAAACCAGTTAAATTAGTTAGCATTTTTTCTTTCTTTTTCAACTACACACTCGCTGTTTTCACAAATACGAATTATTCTTTCTTTTCCACATTTTTCATATAATGGCTAACGATTTTTTTAAATATTCTACTAACATATTTTTTATTTATTTACTTACTCTTTCCCGTTAGGTACCGTTTGTCATTTTTACATCGTGGATCTGTTATTTTAACTGCATTCGTTTGTATCAACGAAGATATTAATCGTATATACATCATTGTATTGTCCCTTTTGACTTGTTTTTAAATGGCTTAATATCCCTTCATTTTTTTTATACTGTAAATGTACATTTTCGACGAATGTAACGATTCTCTCATCTTTTATGAATGTTAGCGATTTTGCATCCATGGTGATCCCTAATTTATAAATATATAACAGTTACTCTGCCTTTTGAGTTGTCTTTTAAATTTTTCGCGAAGCAAATTTTATTTATTTAAGGACAACCTCTGGAATTACTATGTCCAAAGGATCGCCTCCCTCACCCTGGTGGAGCAGGTTATTTTTTAACATTTATCTATTTATAATAATTAATAAAGTTCTCTGAATATAATAGAAAAATTTACATCTTTATGCCTATGTGTTTTACAGCAAACGTTTACGACTAGACGACACCTGTAATAACAATTTGAATAGTACTTTGAGTAGCGCGTCTAAAAGTAATGCAAATTGGTCTTGTTCCGGTGATGGAAATCTTGTTGAACCAGAAATTTTAGAAGATATGGGCGTTAGCATGTTAGAAGATGAAGGTACTAGTTGTAAAAGAGCAAAAAGTATGCAATCCATAAAATGTACATCGCCTGTGAGTTCGAATAGTAGTAAACAATGTGATAAAACTAATAGTTTTGATGGTCAAGAAAGCATCCTTAGAGGCACCAGCTTTGACGCCGCTATCATGGATAGGTTTGTATATTAAAACAATATGCTTCTGTTAATTTCTGTTACGAGTCTGTACATGTTATTAATATAATATAATTTTTAAACGTTTCGCGTGTCTTCATAGATTGGACCAAGATCCCTACGAATCCGATGAACCAACAACGTTTTCGATCATGAGAAATGAGTCTGGCTATTCTTCTAGGACAGAGATAGATAATTTTATCAATACGAAAGAGACTTTTTGCAAAGATGATCCTAATGTTTCTACCGAGAAAAGCAGTTTCGAGCAGTTTTGCCTTTATAGAAGGAAAAGAAAGTCTTCGGTTGTTGGCGAAGATAAATTTAACAAACTATCCGACGAGATGATTTTAATGATATTAAAGTGGCTCCCCAAGAAATGTCTGGTAAAATTACATACTAAAAACAAGAAATTGTAAAAATGGTATAGAATTAAAAATCAGTACATATTGTTCCGCCACATTGCCGTTGTTATCTTTCAGGTGCGCTCTATGTTGGTTTGCAAACGATGGTGTCAGATAGCGCGAGACGAAGCATTATGGAGTAGGTTGGATTTAGGTGGGAAAGTATTGAACGAAGGAACATTGGGGCATATATTACCACGCGGTGTTCAAATACTTCGACTTGCTCAAGCGGAGATCGCGGATTCGGTGTTTCTTGAAAATAGTCAAGTTCTCACCGACAATTATATTAGCAAATTACAATACTTGGATCTCTCGATGGCAGTGATTTCACCGGATGGATTAGCTATGTTATTGTCCGTTTGTAAATATCTTAAAAAGTTATCCCTAGAAAAATGTATAGTAAACAGATTGTGTTGTAAGGCTATCAGTGAAAATAATGAACTAGAAATATTAAATTTAACAATGTGCGAAGGTATGGATGTCGAGTGTATCAAAGATATAACGAAACTTAAGAAGTAAGAACGGTTACTTGAAATTAATTTGCTACTTATTTTATGATTAGCATATCAATTTTAATAATACCTAATTTACTTGTTAATGTTTTCAGCTTGAATGCTGTTAACGTGGCATGGTGTACTTTAGATGCCAAGGCTATGACTCTACTCTGTAAATCTTTACCCTCGTCCATTACGCGTTTAAACATAGCCGGATGTAGAAAAACAATGACAGACGATAGTAAGCCCAATATTGTTGACGAGAAAGTGATTTAGCTGAATATTATATCCTTTTTCTTTCCATTACAGATGTTAAAGACTTGGTAAAAAGTTGTCCAGATTTGGTGGAATTAGACTTGAGCGATTGTACTATGCTTACAATGAGCACTGTTCGTTGTATATTGGACCTGTCAAAATTAGAACATTTATCGCTGAGTCGCTGTTACGGTATACCTCCGTCTGCATACGTAACATTAGCCTATATGCCATCTTTATTATATTTGGATGTCTTTGGTTTGATACCCGAACCGGTACAGAAAACTTTACAAGTTACCTGTGGTGAAACTCAACTTAACAAGTTCCTATATAGTTCCGTTGCGAGACCAACGGTTGGTGTCCGAAGAACGAGTATCTGGGGACTTCGCGTTAGAGATTAAAATATGCGTTCTATCTCTCTTTCGCGTAAGAACAATGCTAAAGATCAAGTAAAAACCAAAGTAAAACTGAGATGTACGTGTGCCTTTCAGCAAACTGTCTTCTTACCAAGAGACTGATTTTACAATACTATTGAAATAAAATTAAAGCAATACACTACTATTTCTTTCTCCTTTTGTTAGTTTTGTCTTCTTTTTTTTTTTTCTTTTTTTTTTTTGTTTGATGCATCAAAAATTTGTACATATGCGCAAACAATTTTTGCGTAATCAACGATTACACGTATTTATCGACATTATTCTACGGTGCCGTTAGATGTACATCAACGGCGCTAGACTATGTACTTAATTGTGTGTATCATTACTTTAAACGTAAAGACCGCGGTACGCAGATACTATGGTTAAATCGAATCATGATCGCTTAAATACTATAAAAGCAATTTTATTTTTAATGCTTTTTAAGTTAAATACTCGATGAATGTACCGTTTATCTACCTGGTGGGGCTGTGTGAAAATATTTTATCTATATTCTTATTTTCTTTTATGTACATTACTTGAAGCGATATACACTGTATTCTTACTAAATACTGTGTCTTACAATTTGGTCTAATTTATATTCTACAGCAATCATTTTCGCCAAGGAAAGAGCAGAATTGATTCTCGATATTCTGATAGTAAATTTCTGTAAGGAACAGAAGATTTAAATGATTTAAATATGTAAATTGTAATTACAAAATAAAAATATCAATGCTGTTTATTATAAATATTTGCTTATTGTACCTTGCTACGGTGCTGTTGACTAGATAATAAATGACAGTGAAAACAAATATTGCCTGTTTATTAAACGTCACGAAAGAATACACAATGTCTTTTAAATGTTTTTATCGTCAAATAATTTGGACATGTACGCCGTTATGATTAATGGTTACGATAATGGTTAGTGTAATGATTTAAAAATCGGAGGGTAGGGTATGGATTTTTAGATAAAGTTTTCTATTCGTATGATTGAACTGTAACTCAATTTTTTTACACGCAATAATAGATTACTTATCGAGTTAAGTTTTGTTCAATTTGTTTTTGGTTTCGATCATCTAATTGATGTATGTGCGTGTACGTTTGTTTGTTTGTGTGTGTGTGTGGTGTGCGTGTGTGTATATATACACATTTTTTAATTGAATCGAGCTATAGATTTACATTACTAACAAACGTATGATTGCTCTACAATGTTTATACACGCGCGCATTATATAGTAAACGAGTACGATCATGTTAAACTCATTTTCATTTAACATCATTTACACCGTTTTTGTAATTACTTAATACTAGTTTCTTTAGTAAAATATTATTCGCTAATTTTTCTGCAGCGATGCTTACTACTTAAGCTGTCGCTACACTGGAACTTGCTTCTGGCGTGGATTCGATCACAGTTTTCGATTTTATAGGCTGAACGTCCGTTTCCTTTTCAGTTGCATAAATTGATTTTGATTCTTGCTTTTCTTGCTCGCTTTGCCATTGAACCTGCGAAAAAAACAAACGCACCGAATCAATGAAACCATTTTTCAACACTAACTCCCAAACCATTACGGACAAGTAATTATTATTCTACCGACAATAAGAAGTTATCGTTATCAGTTACCTTCTGCCTGTGTTGTTTAATCGCCTCTGTACATTTGTCCAGAATCATCTGCTCCGTTAGTACACCATCTTCGGAAGCATAGGCTGCTGCTTGCCAAGTAACGGCTAATTTCGCCAATTCTCGTCCGGACATTCCCTCGGCTATTGCAGCGATTTTACTGCAAAGCATACCGTAATCGAATTGCGCAACTTTTAATCTTTTATTGCCTTCGATCGCCGGTTGAAGTACAAATTTATCGAAGTAAAGACGAACTAAACGTTCGCGTTCTTCTCGGCCTGGTAGGCGAAACTCCACCATCTCGTCTAATCTGTCATTTACGGCCCAATCAAATTGTTCCGGAGTATTCGAGGCAAGAACCAACATGAACTTGTTACTCTGTTCACCGGTTCTATAGAGAAAAGCGTTCAACATCGCTCTTAAATCTTCGGAAATATGTTCGCTCGACCGTTTCCTTAGAAATGCATCAGCTTCATCGATGAAAAGTAGAAGACCCTTTCTAGACGTTGCTGCCCAATCGAATACCTTGTGAATGGCAGTGACACCGTCTCGACCCAACGGCGCTAAATCACCTCCAGTTACGATAGCATAATCCATACCCGAATGTTCGGCTAATTTCTTTGCAAACATAGTTTTACCAGTTCCAGGAGGACCGTGCATCAATATATTTCTATACATTCCACGATTTTGTTTAGTGTTTTTTGTAGCTATCGCAATATCGCGTAATCTTTCTTCAAGTTTTGGGGCTAGAACAACACCGGATAGGGCATCGGTCTGCTTACTTTTAAGTTTTTTTACTGCTTGAATAGGATGCTGCAACGTATCCAAAACCGTAAATCTAGACGTTTCTCGAACCAAAGATGGTTTTCCTAATCGTGATTCAATATACCGCGCAGCTATTCCCGTTGAACCTTTCGCTGTATATACACCAAAAGCCAACAGAGATAAACCTCCAGTGGCCGCGATGATCTTGTCCCAGTCTTGCAAAAAAGCTGTCATACCAGTGCCTAACACCGAACCAGCGGTTCTGAAACAATATATTCGATAAATATATTACACTGTTTTTAATCTTTTTCCAAGCGGCGATGGTCTTTACTCACTTTATAGATTCCAATACTGTCACTCTCTTTTCAGATGCTTTCACTCTAATTTGCTCTAAATTTAAATCTTGATTCTCTCTATCTATTTTTGCTTTGGCCTTTACCTCTGCTTCTAACTTTTTCATTTCATTTTTGTGCCTCAATTCCATTTCGTGTTCTATCGTTGCTTTTCTCATGGCTTCTTGCTTAGCTACAGACTCCTCTTGCCGTCTTAAATTCTCATCGTTCATTCTTTGCTGCTGTATCAACTGATCGTCGTAGCGTTTCCTCGCGAGCTGATCTTGATACTGAGCTCTCATTTGGTGTTGCTTAGTTTCTTCTTGTAAAGTTTTCCTTCTCTCCTCCCCTTCGATACGTTTTTGTTCCGCTTTCATTTGCTCTATGCTAGCTTCATATTTCTTCATTTCCGCCTGTCTTTCCGCATGCTTAGTAGCTTCTTGTAATTTTGACAGTTCTAACGCATCTTTTGCGTGTGCTGTCAAAATAAAAGGAACATAAGATCGTTCGATTAAGAATTCTTCTCGCAACTTATTTCTACAGACTCTACATTAATTACAATTAATTGTTGTTATCCAATGTGCTATTTCGATGTTAAAGTTTAAGCTTTATACAAAAAATTAAAGTGTGTGGATAAGCAGAAAACGGAGAAAGATTTGGGAAAATTGCGCTACTATTAATAATGTTTATATGAATTTTTCAGTTATTAGCATCGTGACTATTTTCACCGATGATTATCATTTTTCAAAATTCTTTCCTCAGATAATTTATTACATCATCGCGGTATCAGAGTATGGAGTACATGTCATCAAGAACACGAGGCTCTTAACCTCACTAATCGTTTTCTGCTTACGTAACCTCGCGTAACAATTTTATTAAATAGAAAACTGTAATAAAAATAATCCACTGATACCGGATCTTTCAAGTTCCTTTGCAGCCGATGCTGCTCTTTCCAAAGCACTCGAATCAAATCGGTAAGGTTCCATTTGAGACGGCCGAGGTGGTCGATTATGAAAATCATCTCCACCACCAGTCGTATTGGCAGATGCCGGTGGTTGTACAAATTGTGAAAAATCGTTTGGTTGTGCATTACGATATCCAAAAAGCCACGACATGATTTCAAATCTGATTCAAAATGTTATTATAGTCGATCGATTCGATGCGTATCTCTTCCCTCTCTCGTTACTGTTACCACGAGGAATTCCCACGTGCACTGCTAGCATAGAAACTGAAACGAACGAACTTCGGACCGGGATCTCGTATCAGGTCACTAGCCCGAAGAATGGTACGTACACACAATCGTCTTCTATAAATTATAATATAATCGAACGAAATTTCTTTCGATCGTTACCGGTTCGTCCGTGTAAAGTCTATTTCGCATACGTCCAGTCCACAAAGCAAGTAAAAATAAAAGCGAGCTTCGTTCGAATAGCGGACCATCGAAAACATTGTATCGTTATTATTATGAAAGATCATATTAATAACTATTTTTCTGTTTAATGCCAGTAAACCGATTGTTTATAGAAATTTATGTGAAAATCATCACGCATCGAAGAAAAATGATAAGTACTCGTTAAAAGAAACTGAGGCGACGTTCGTCGTTCTGAAAATCTCTGCCGTATAATTGTATGCACAGTACATAAAGAATATTTCTATTAATTAATATCGAACAAAACTTTCGTTATAATAGACGTAATTTAACTGAAGAGAAAAAAAAGGAATAATCACCAAATTCGAACAGCGCAAAAATAATGCGATCAAAGATGGCGCTGTAAGCGTGCGAATTCAAGAAGAAATATTTGACCGCCATATATGTATGCCACACCGTTTAACGATAACGTACAACAGATACTGTTAAAGCTTGTTAAATCTATCGCGAAAATCTATTCGTGAATATTCAATTATCGAAAGAGGGTGAAATTTTCGTTTAAGCGATTCAAGGTAAATTTAAAAAAATGTTTCATGGAAAAAGATAGTATATAGCATCGCGTAGTAATTACTACGTCGATAATGTCGTTACGATACTAGTACAGCAAGGTTCCGGTGATTCGGTGAGTGTGCTCTTTTCAAACATGGAGAGGTTACTTGTTTAAAGTAATATGTGGGATTTAGGAAATCGGAGTGTTGTCGCATTAGTAAGTGTGTTGAGTGGGTGCGTGTTTCTCTACAACGTTTGGGGGCCGATACTTATTCTTACGATTTCTTTATTCCTTACTATTTACGCGTGTTATTCTTTGATCGTTAACGACAGCTTATTGTCGCCGCACGCGTTTCTCTTATTCGATTACTGGAAACGCGTGTCTCTCGAAATTTGTGCGATCGTCAAGAGCACCGTTCATTACGCGTATCAATATATTCGTCGTTACTGGAAGATCGCTAGTCGCCGTTTTCGAGAACGTCACCTAACCCAATTTAGAATGGAAAGACGTCGCGGAGCACGTTACCAGCTTAGCAACGATTCTAATCTCGCTAGAAGGAATTCTTCAGAGTATGGTTCGATTGCGCAGTTCAGTCCAATTTCGAAAGATGTACAGCAAACCGACATTTCGAACAGTATCAGCTCCAAGAACAAACTTTATAATAATTCTGGCTATTCGTCCTATGACCATAGTCCACTCGGTAAACATATATCGACACCGATGTTCCCAAGGAACAAGGAGGAATCGGAGAATGAAACGACGGAGTTATTATATTCGAATCAAGCTCCGTGGAAGAAAACATCTCCCGCTTATAGAAAGAGTCATGCACCGACCCAAGAGGATATCGCGTATTGTGAAAGATCAGGAACGGTATGGAGCACGAACATAAATCCCAAGAAAAACGTGGACACGAACGACCCAAGAGCCACGAGCACGATCGGTGGACCTTTACTATCGTCGTCTCGATACAATATCGATCAAAGGCAAGTATACTTTTTAAGCCTTAACGTATAGGACAAAGAACATTTGCGTAATGAATGTATTTCGAGCTCATTAAATTCTATTGCAGAGTATACAACGACGTAACTTCTCCAGGGCTTACAACCAGGTTAACGAAATACGCGGCAGAAGCTAACAATAAATTGATTCACCAGTCTCGATACAGAGTAGGAGAATTTCCAAAAGTTAATCTTCACGCTAGTCCAGTACCGTTGATAGATGCTAAATCCGTGAGAGCAAAAACTCCGGTAACGGTTAGAGTAGCTCCGCCTCATACTATTCGATACTCTTCTCCCAGCGTGAGCGAAGCTTTAAGAGAGATATCGCTGAAGAGACACGCTTCGAGAGAAGACGTTGCGTCCGATCTAGCAAAGAAACAGCGAACGGAGAGCGTAATTAACAAGGAATTCGATACTCTGGACGAAACGAAACAAAAACGAAGTAGAGAAGAATCTTTGAAATCGGAAGAAGATTCTTCACCGCAAAGTAAAACGGATAGACCCACGAAACGAACAAAAACTCCATCTTGTTACGATATAATAAATTCTCTTAGCTCGAGTAAGCACGTTGCTTCCGGCGTGAAAAGGAAAGCCAGTAAGTATTTAGTTACAGACACGCGACTATTTCATTTCCGTGAGACCGTAGTTATTCTTTATCGTACGATTTATTCGTTTCAGGAGACTTTTCCCGGAGCGGAACGCCAGATTTTGAAAAGCATTTTAAATCTTTAGAGAGTATACAGAGCAACAATTCGCATTCGTTGGCGATAGTCGAAAATGCGAGTCCAAAACATAATGAGGTATCGGAGAAACGAAATTTGGGCAAGACCATCTCGTCGGATAAGATGCAAGGAAATTCTCCGATAAGAGGAATTTTGAAAACGGCTAATAAAAGTTTCGAAATCGATTCGAACAATACGGAGGTTCCCGCGAAACGTTCGAATTCGTACGAGAAGAAAAATCGGTCGGAGGAACTGGCCCCGTCCGTCGACACGGCAAAATTGACCCACAAATTATTTATGAAAGCGGAACCGGAAAGGAACGAAAAACTGAGAATGTTGGTCGAAGAACAGGGTAATATAGCAGCGAAATTTACAACGGACGATGTAGAAGAGATAAAGAAAGAAGATATAGCGGACATGAGGCAAACCAGTATGAAAGCAAGGCTGAAGAGCATGTTCGACGCCATATCCGGAAAAGGTGAGTGCCAATCGAAGGCGAACGACCGCGAAAGTACGGCGAGCGTTTTTCGGATGTCGACAATTGGTTTTGATGTTTCAGCGGCTAGCCAAATCAATCCGGACGTAGTGATACAAGCGGAAGAAGTGAACGCGATTAAATCCGACGAATGTCCCGTAACTTGCGCGACCCTCAACTCGTCGACTACCACGACGAACGTCAATACCACGCCTATCTCAACGTCGGCCGTCGCTCCCAGCCTCGTTGGTACAAATCAATCGAGCGCCAAGCATTCGAAACACGTAGTCTTTAATATACCGAACAAAGAGGGTTCATCGAACGCGACCGCACAGAATAACGACGTGTTCGAGACACAGCCGAAAAGCGTTCCGCCTTCTACGCCGAACCAAACGAGCAGCGCTCCCGAAAGTATGCTCGCGGCTACGTCCGCGATTGTGTCTCGATCTCCAGTCTCGATCGCGAATACGAATAATTCGAATTCGACCTCGGCAAATTTCGATTTTGGTAAATCGTCGCCGAAATCGGTGAGCAACGCTTCGTTCGGAACGTTATTCGCGTCCAATGCCGTTTCTTCGAGCAGCGTGACGCCTTCGATCGCCGCTTCGACCGCGACCAGCCCGTTCGGAGACGTTGCCAGCAGCGCTACAAGATCTTTATCCGTTCCCGCGACTTCTAGTACGATTAACGCGAACATCGAAACACCTCATCGTTTCGCGACGAACGTTTCACAAACGGTCCAGAACTTTACGACCGGTCCCAATTTGCAGCTAGGAAGCGGTAACGCGCTACTTGCATTAACGCGCGCGAACATTACACCGTCGTCGACGACGAGCGTTCCGCAGAGTAAGGAATCCGGTACAGGATCAACATCGATCGCCTCTACAGCGAGCTCGATACCGTTGAGCGCCGTTTCCGCGAGTACCGTCTCAACCGGTCCTCCCACCGTCCAAACGTTCGCTGCTTCGTCCGCTCCTCTGTACCTTTTTGGAAACAAGCAAAGTAGCGCGCCACCTTCCAAGGCCGAAGGATTCTCGTTCAGTTCGACCGGGAATGTTTCGCAAAGTAGCAACGCGTTCGGGTCATTGGGAAACTCTCAACAACTTCAAAGTACGAGCGCGAGCACGAGCACGGTAGCGAGTACGGGTACGTACTCCGGTACGAACACCAACAGTATACCCAGCCAAAGTAGCTCCGTCCCGCATATAGCGATCGGTGGTACCACACTCGAATCGAATATTAAAACTACAGCGGCGGCGGCAGCAGCAGCAGCAGCAGCAGCAGTCACGTTCGGCTCACCCGCGATCTCGACGTTTACTTTTCGCGCAGCTAATTCTACAACGTCCGGATCTACCAACAAACCAGAATTTTCTTTCGGCACCGTATCGAACACGGTAAAAGTATCGAACGCAGAAAGCACAAACGCGAACGCGTTCTCAACCGGAAACAATTCGTTACCCAGCTTTGGAAGTTTGCCGACTAACAACAACGCGTCTCAGTTCGTTTTGAACAGCAACTCCATATTCGGCAACGCATCCGGTTCATCGATTTTTGGAAGCACCACCGCGAATCAACCAATTTTCGGTTCACCTTCGACGGCGAACACCAGCAATACCGCGTTCACAGCTCCAAAGAGTACCGCCACGCCGATGTTCGGTTCCAGCGTCAACGCGACTTCCGTCGGATTTCCGACCATGAGTGCGGCCCCGGTATTCGCGAATACCGCCGGCGGTCCTCCTTCGGCAGCGACATGCGCTCCGGCCGTGCCAGTGTTTGGTTCCACCGTGAATACCTCCGTACCGAGCATAACCGGAACCACCGGCAATTTATTCACCGGCGCCAGTTCCACGGTCTCGGCGGCAACGTTCGGACCGACGAGTAATATTTTCGGTCAAGCGACCGCGTCGAGCGGAAATTTTAAGAACACCGCAGGAATGTTCGGGAGCAACAGCGGTGCACCGAGTTTGTTCGGATCTCAAACGAGCACGGCGTCTACCTTCGGTACCACGAACGCTATCTCGAGCAATAATACCGGTATACCCGTGTTCGGTTCCGCGAGCGTTCCTAGCAACAACGTGGCTGTGCCCGTTTTCGGCACCGGCACCGTCGCTACCACCGGCACCACCGCCACCTCCACCACCGCGGCTACCGCTACCGCCTCCTCTTCTGCCTTTGTTTCGCAAAATGCCACGAGTTCAACGACACCGGCAGCCATCCCGTCGACATTCGGTGGCGGTAGCTCCATATTTGGAACCAACAGCGCTACCAATCCTCCCGTTTTCGGCACTACCGTTAGCAGCCCTTTCGGTTCTTCCGTCGCGAGTACCTTCGGTGGACAAAATGCATCGGGTTCGAGCGCGTTCGGTACCGTTTCTAACGTCAACGCAACCTCTAACACCAACGTTAACACCGATATCAATGCCAGCGCCAACGCTAACAACAACGCGAACGCTAACTCCGTTTCCGCGTGCAGCGACAACAAGGTTTTACCGTTCGGATCTCAGGCTCCGAGTTTCGCATCGTCCAATCTTCCTAATACCGCTTTTGGGACGGTGAACAACTCCAAGCAAACGAACCAGGAAAACAACAATGCCGGCAGTATATTTACTTTTGGGTCAAATCAGAAGCAACAACAACAACAACAACAACAACAACAACAACAACAGCAGCAGCAGCAGCAGCAGCAGCCCCCACAGAACACGACGTTTACCTTTGGCAGTAACAGCAACGCGAGTAACACCGCCACGACATCGACATCCGCACCGTTCCAGTTTGGTGGAACGACATCGACCGGAGGTAACGCTCTTTTTAATTATTAGTTTGGAACGTAAGTTGTTCACGATACAGAAACTCCACTAATATATTTCTCGTACGATAGCAGCGACCGGGTTCAATTTCTCCGCTCCCACGACAACCCCAACCATCAGCTTCGGAACAACAAATGCACCGACGTTCAGCGCGGCCACGCCTGGCATGTTCAGCATCGGAAGCGGCTTTACCGCGCCAAGATACAGAAATGCTCGTAGCAGAAAACCAAGATGATGGAGAACATAAATCCTCGGCCCGGCTACTCGTGGAACGTCGTCGCAATTTGTCGACGAACGTCGTCGTCATCCATAACAGACTAATTTCACCGATTTCGCGTGTTCGAATCGGTACGACTACTCAACCAGTAAATGGTCTCAAATGGTTTTAAGCTATATTTTATGCCGTTATTAAATTGTACTCGCTTTTTGTATATACACGCGCGCGCGCACGCGAAAAAACATTGGAGAAAGAATTTTATCTACCGGTTTTTTTTCAAGCCAGTTCGAGTTATATTATACGCGTATAGGATGGCTCGAAAAGAGCGTGTATCGCGAAACACGTAGATTTTTCATTGCAAAACGGATCGTATTTCGACGTTCGACGATCACGCGGCATTACTCGCGAGACTCGAGCATTTTGAACGGACCGCTTCACTTTGGAACGTGCAAAGTTCAAATGTTTTGCGTCTCGAGATCGAAGCAAGAAAGACGTTTCCGTTCATTTCGATACCGTACGAGTATTACAAATTTTGCGATGTACGCTCTTTTTGGAACAATCTGTACATAAATATTCGATGCGCGGAACGAACAGGACTATGTCACTAACGACAAATTCGGTTTAAGAATCCTGTACATTTAAGTTTTGACATATCCTCGATCGAAGTGCCGAGAATCGAGAGCAAAGTTATTGTTTGTCCGCCGATGAGAGATAAATAGCGATCGATACGTACGTATGTAAATTCGATCGAACGAAAGAATAAACACGAGGAACGTTATTCGAACACTCGGTGGTTCGATTAAGGCTTAGCATCGAAGCAGAAGGCTGACGAAGCCGACTCTATCCATCCGAAAAGCGCGTTCTTTTTTTATTTCGCGAGTAGCGTCGACGAAAAAAATAAACTTTTGCTTTTACTTTCCCGTCTTGCCGCTGTTTCCGAGAAAAGAAAGGAAAAATCAACTTAAGAAATAAAATAAAATGGTTCATCCTAGAAACGTGTGGAGGTACGTGCAAACGGTGATTACTCGACTAGCCCTTTCAACGGACGCGAGCGAATATTTGCATCGTTGACCGGTGTAGAAAACCGTCGTTGAGCGAGGCAATAGCGAACTGTAACGGTTGTCGACGAATCGCGCCGTTAACGTCTTTATCGACGGTTTAGTCGTATCGAAGGAAAATGTAATGTATGTCACGAACCGAACGATCGAGGAGCTCTAAAGTAAATTCGAAAGGAAAATAATGTGATAACCGCAAAACGACGAAGAGACGCGGTTCGCCGTGCTAATATCGTAAGAGACGCGAAATTATTTTTTCGATGTTTCAGGAGAAGCGTATCTCGTTAAAAAGTATTGTAAAGTTTAAAAAAAATGGTACGAACACGAATGTCTGTAACGTTCGAGTTCATTTCCGTATTACTGGTGGTATTTATTTTATTACGTTTCTTTCTTTATTCATTATTTATTTTACAACCCTCGCGTTCGTAATTCGATCGAACGATTTTACCTTGCTTCGACACGCGATATCGATCAATCGACGATCGGTTGGTCCGCGCGCATTTCGAACAATGCATTCCGATTCCGATATATTCGATACGTCGAACTACGGATTTTCAAGCAACCGGAGGAGAAAGAAAAAAAGAACGTAAACACAGGCTGCGTAACTCGCGTTCAACGCTCGCCTCGTCCCGTTTCGTCTCGTCTCGTCTCGTCTCGTCTCGTCTCGTCTCGTTTCGTTTCGTCTTGTCTTGTCTTGTCTTGTCTTGTCTTGTCTTGTCTTGTCTCGTCTCGTCTTGTCTTGTCTTGTCTTGTCTCGTCTCGTCTCGTCTCTTCTCGTCCTGTCTGGTCTTGCCACGCCTAGCTTCGGGTCGCGCTCGGAGCCTTAAATTTTGTTCGTTCGAAATCATGGGCGACGAAAAAAAAAAAAAGAACGATGTTTCGACGCTTACCGAAAACCGTGATAGATACTGCGAAGCTCGGGGTGTTTCGTTTAGAAAGCGGTTTCGATCGCGCGGTAAACCGCGGGAAAGAATACGAGGCGAGACGATGAGCAATCGCGTTATTCGATATTACTCGAATCGAATTGGTTGGCGCGTTACGATAGAACGAGAATGGAAACGGAAACGGAAATGGGAACGGAACATGGGGAGAAATTGAAGACGGTAGAAGAGTAGAAAACGCGGAATCTAGGATTGTTAGAAAGAGCCGGGCGCGCAGGGAAATACGCGCGAACGTGTCGAGGCATAGTACAGTACGGGCGAGCAAACGAACGAACGAACGAACGAACGAACGAGCGAGCGAGCGAGCGAGTAAGAAATCGAGGAAGTAACGCGTGAGTTACGTCACGCGCGTTCCGTGAAACTCGACGCGCGATTGGTCGAACGGGCGAGCTAGTTTATCGGTCGACCAATCGCGGAGCTCGTTAGACGGGAAGAATGTTTGCACGGTCGCCTGGAGGCGCAGCCATGTTGGGAACATTAGAAGGGAACCAACACCACGACCAGAAAGACGGGAACATCTAGGTTCGGCAGCGGCGTGTCTTAACACCTTAACACCACCACCATGGCTGACCCGGAAAAACAGCCCGAACAACCAAAGGCTGTTCAGCAGAAGCTGCTCATCGGTGAGTGAACCGTGCATTTCTCTGGTATATCGTTCGCGCGTGTATCCCGGCGGTAAAAAAATTCGGCGGAAGAGAGAGCGGTTCGTTTCCGCGGAATCGTTCGTACGTAATAATGGCGTCCAGGAGCAGCGAACGTTTAACCATGTGGCTAGGGACTGGCTAGCCGGTCGTTCGATCGTTCTATGTATCTCTCGCGAGTTTTCTTATTTTTACGTAACGGGCAGCGACCCGACCGAGAAGTCGTACCGTTTGCTCTTCGATCGTTCGGAGTGTCGCTCGTGTTCGTTCGTTCGCTAGCACATTGGTGATTTATGGTGTTCCGTTTCGTTGTCCTCCCCTTGACCGTCCACGCGAGAAGACGCTACGAACCTCGGTTTTCGTATTGTCGCACCTCGTTCGTTCGGTCGACCCTTCGATTCGGTGTATCGCGCCAACGCTTTCCTCCTACCATCGAACTCCGATCCTCGAGCAAACGAAATTTTGCGCGTTTTCTCCGCGTATTCGCGACACGTCGTTCTCGAACATTTTTCGCGAGTCGTTTCACAGAAATCGACCACCGTAACGCGATCCAGTTACATAAGTTTCGGGTTCTGTACCAACGTCCAGTTTGATCGCAGCGAACCGAGTTGTTCTCGGTGGTGCGTTAGTCGAAAATCGAGCGCGTTCGTTCGTTCGTTCGTTCGCTCGTTCGCTCGTTCGCTCGTTCGCTCGCTCGGTTTCCGTTCGATTCGTTCGTTCGCTCGGTTTCTGTTCGATTCGTAAAAAGGGTAGTAAATTTGAGGGAACAAAGACAGCGAAACGCGTAGAAAAAGTTGCACGCGGTCGAACGAGAGCGACGAAAGCCGCGAGCAGAGAATATAAGGGGCGGAGAGGAGAAGAAATTTGGAGGTGCGTTCGCGACGATCACCGAGTATCCCTTGTCCGGCGTCGAACACGCGATCGCGGTGCGAACGGTAATACCGCCGTTCGAGGGAAAACAGAAAGCGAACCGTTCGAGGATAATTAGCGCAACGACCATACAGAAACCGTTTAATCAACAAAAGGAACTCCGTTCGTAATTCGGCCGCGTAAACATCGATTCACCGATTCGAACGTAAATACGAGCCGAAGAATCGAACATCGTTCGATCGCGAAATCGAATCGGACGGAGATCGGAACGTTTCGAGATCGTCGACGGAAACCGTAGGTCGAATTTTCAACGGCGAACGAAGCGGCTCGAAATTCTCGAGAAGCTGCACGATCCATAATCGAATTTGACTCGGGCGTTGATCGGATAACGTGGCGAAACGTTACGCGGCTAGATATCTAATTAGAGCGGTTTCGCTTTTGTTGGGTTTCAGCTAAGAAAGTGACCGGGACTGTGAAGTGGTTCAACGTGAAAAGTGGCTACGGATTCATCAACAGGTTAGTAACGATCCGTAATTTTTCGCATTCCTTCTCTTTCCTTCTCCCCTTTTTTTCGTTCTTTCCCACCCTCGTTGTTATCGGCGTCCTTTTCCTTTTTTTTTCCTTTCGCCGTTACGCCTCGAGCTATCTTTTATCCGATCGAGACGTTCGTCGATGTTCCGCGACCTACGTCAACGTTAGATCGCACGACGTCGCTCTTCCGATCGACACGAAGCGATCGTTTTCTTTCTCCGTTCGCGAGTAGCTCGCGCTTATCCCGCGTTCGCTTACCTCCGAACGTTCTCGTTCGATCGGCGAGAGTTACCGAGAAGACCAACGGCACGGATGGGCGCAAAGTTTTTTCTCGACGCTCGGATCCTCTCGCAGCGTCGTTCTCCTCTATCTTTGGCTATTTCTAGTCCCCTATCCCCCACTTTGCGTCGATCTCTTTAATAAGCGGCTTCGATACGTCGGTCTCGCGTACGCGTACGCGCGGTATAAATACACGCAAGTACGGCCGTACGTAGATGGAGACACACGGACGCGATTGGCCGCCGTCCAAAGCGTTTGCTCGTGTTGGCGTATCGCGGCGCGAGCCTGCCGGGAAATTCGAAACAGCAATTTCCGTGGATGGTCGAGCAGCTTTGTCGCGCAACGGATGCCACGAACGAACGACGCGTGAACCGTTCCAGGCGTTTCTGTCGAGATCTTGCCGTTTCGCGCGACGTTCCGGTGCATTTACTTTTCGCTCGTAATTATTGACGGTTATCCGAGTCCGACGGAACGGACCGAATACAATTGGTCGCGCGAGGAAATTGTTTCTTCGAGGTGAATCGGTCGCATAGATTTCCTTGCATAGGTAGTCTCGAAAAATCGCGTTCGTTACTGCTTGTTTGCAGATCGAAGAACGCCGATTCGCGATCGTTAGCGTCGGTAAGCACATTGCTTTCTTGATCTGTGTTCGAACGGGATCTCGTCGACTGATCGGCGAGAGAGAGAAAGAGAGAAAGAGAGAATGATAATGATCCACCGATCATTCGCGCCGTGGTTTATTCGAACTCACGGTCTCTTCCAATGGACACCCATTGAATCGTGTTTCCGAGCATCGGTGTGTTCGCGTACACGGTTCATGTACCGAGACGCACACGATTCTCCGTGGTACTTGGCACATCGTCGGGGCGCTACCGTTAAGGGAAAAGGGAAAGAAGGAAAGAAGGAAAGACGGTCGAGCGGTTCGACGTGCTTCGCGTTCTCGGCGATTTATTTAGCGGCAACGTCGACCGTTACCGATCGCTGTCGCTGATCTACCCTTCGTTACGTTCTGTTTCAGAAACGACACCAAGGAGGACGTGTTCGTGCATCAAGTGAGTAGATTTGGTTGCGTGATTGTTTGGAAAAAAAAAGTTAAGTCTGGTAGATTTGGTTGCTGATCGGTGGTAATTGGTGCACCCACAGTCGGCCATAGTGAAGAATAACCCGAGGAAGGCCGTCCGTAGCGTCGGCGACGGAGAGGTAGTCGAGTTCGACGTGGTAGTAGGGGACAAGGGTCACGAAGCGGCCAACGTAACCGGTCCTTCCGGGGAGCCGGTGAAAGGTTCGCCCTACGCTGCCGATAAACGACGTGGATACCGCGGAGTTCATTGGTTCACCAACCAGAGACGCGGGAACGGTCGACCTCAGCGCAGACCTCGAGAGGGTCAAGAGGGTTACGACGGTGGTAAGCGAGACGAGCGCGTCCGCTCTTTTTCCGCTCGTTTTCCGCTCGTTTTCCGCTCGTTTTCCGCACGGCGGCGCGGCACCATGTGTACGGAGAAGGTGAATGTGTTCTCGTCTCGTATTGCAGGCGAAGGGAAGGCCGGTGACGAATCGAACGCGGGCGACGCCGGCGGTCAACAACGACGTTACAGAGTTCGACGACAGTACGACGGCTATTACCGTGGATTGCGTCGAATCGGGTCGTCGGCGCAGCAGCAGTCCGACAACGGCGAGCAGCCCGAGCAGGTCGGCGAGGGCGGAGGCGAAGGCGGCGTTCCGCGAGGCGGTGGCCGCGGCCGGGGAGGACCTTCCCGTCGTTACTTTCGTCGCAATTTCCGCGGAGGAAGAGGCGGCGGACCTCCGCGTCGTCCTCGCAGCCAGGACGGCCAAGTAAAAGTCCGTAACGCTTCCTCTACCTCCTTATTCGCACACCCCTTTTCTTCTATTTTCCATTACTTATATTATCATCTTCTTCTTTTTTTTTATGTTCTTCTTCTTCTTCTTCTTCTTCTTCTTCTTCTTTTCCTTCTTCTTCTTTTCCTTCTTCTTCTTCTTCTTCTTCTCCTTCTTCTTCTTCTTCTTCTTCTTCTTCTTCTTCTTCTTCTTCTTCTTCTTCTTCTTCTTCTTCTTCTTCTTCTTTTTCTTCTTCTTCTTCTTCTTCTTCTTCTTTTTCGTATTATCATTATTATTATTATTATTATTATTATTATTATTATTCGTAGTACACGCGCGCCAAATTTCGATCTCCGCTTTCTTTCGATCTGTTCCTCGCGTCTGGTACATTACCCTGTCGAGTCGTTCGAGCCACCGTTATTCCGTGAGTCGTCGCTTTTCGTTTGCCGATCGAGTTGATAGCGTGTACCGATATAGTCGCGACGGTTACGACGAGAACGATCGCTCGAACGTAAATCGGCCCGTTTTTTTTACGTACCCGTAGTTCCTCGTTCGACGATACGCTTGTAAATATTCGCGTCCGATCGTTAACGGATCACGCGCACCGCGCGTTTCTTCGTTCGGCCGTTCTTTCTTCCAGTTCGATCGGCGCTCGACACTCGATACGATCGACTCGAAGATTGCGGTGTTCGATCCGTTGACGAATTTTCGTACGGTATAGCTCTTGCACACAGACACGTCACACTCGCGCGCGCGCACACACACTATTGCACGTATCTTTTTGTACTCTTTTCAGTCGGAGCAGAAGTCGGATGCACCTAAAGATAAGGATGCACCTGTCGCTGCCCCTGCTCCACAGGTAACGTGGCTTTAGTTTTCTTTCTCTTCTTTCGTTTCTACCGTATTACTGTATTACCGTATTACCGTATTACCGTATTACAGTATTACAGTATTACAGTATTACAGTTTCCCTTCCTGTATCGACGAAACTTTTCGTCGAATCGTAAGCCAGTTTTTACGAGCGTTTTCGCTATGTGATCGATAATTCGAATTTTCTGGTTGAAATCGGTTGTACGTTTCCGCTCCCTGCTCTCTTTCATCGGGGTTTTTTCTTCTTATGCCAGTTTTCTCGCTTTCTACGCCGCTCCTGTTTTACCCCCTGTATCGTCGGTCGTTTTCTCGCGAACAACGCGTAGGCGATCGAACAAACGGCAGTCCGTTTAACGAGTCGTCCGTTTACCTTTCAGGAAAGTCAGCCGGTCCAAAACACCACCACCGAAAGCACCGCTTAACCGAGAGTAACGGTACCACCGCAACAAAAACAACACTCCTTTTAATATGTAACAGTAACACCCGTTATACACCGAAGCAACAGCAGCAACAGCTACAACAGCAGCAGCAGCAACAACAACAGCAACAACAACAACAACAACAATATAACATAACAATTGAAAAAAAAAATTAAAAAAAAAGAAGAAGCAACAAGAAAGAGAAAGAAACCTAGAAACACCACTCCACACACTCCCTGGAGTCGAGGGGCGCGCGCGAGACGCCGCCCGATACGGTTCGAAGAAAGGGTGTAACGAATGCCGCGAACTCGATCGCGACGAGGGAAGTCAGCGATGGATCGACTGCGAGCGAACAAACTTTTTCAACTTGGACGCATCGTCGATAGTTTTGTAATTCGTAGAACCCGCGGTGTTCGATCACCGTCGCTCGATCGTCATTTTCCTTTTCTTTTACGGCCGTGCCCTATACGGTATCGGCGGAGATAACGATTTCGCAAAGTCGAGAAAATCGCTTTCGGTCGCGTTCGCGTTCGCGATTCGACGACGATCGACGTTCGTCGGAGCATCGTCGGAGCATCGTCGGAGCATCATCGTCGTTCGGCGATGGCGAAAATGAATCGGAAAGGAAAATCGCGGCCGCGACCAATTCGACGAGCGCGCGATAACGGGATAATCTCGATCATGAACGAAATCGACGAACGACACCGTAACGCGAAATGGAATGGAGGCGAGAAGAAAGAATATAGAGGAAAGGACACACGGCGATGGGATACGGTACGAATTCCGATTATCGAAAGTGCTATTTTTGTTCTTGTTTTTGCGTATTCATTGTTTCTCGTACGTTTTAATTTTTCTTCGACGAAACGCGTTCGATCGTTTTAGGAGGATATACGCGCGCGTGTATCTATAGTGTCCTTTGTGTTTAACGCGAGATCCGCGGTGTTTTTCTCTTGTTCCGCGCGTGTGTTCCGGGTGAACGCGCGTTACGCCGATCTCGAACGCCAACAGGCGTTCACCCGCGATATCGCGCGTCGGTGCTTTAATCGTTTCAGTTTTTCTCGAAATTATTCCGGTTTTTTTTTTGCCTTTATCGAAACGCGAAATTCGATTCGTTTCGAGGCGATCGATCGTTCGATGCCGCGCAACGTCTTTTTCTTTTTCTTTTCGTCTCCGTCCACGCGTCGTACGGCGACGGACGGAACGATTCCTCGAAATTCTTGGTTCGATTCGGTTTTACGATCGCAGCGACGAAGAAAAGCGATCGGTGCCCCTGGCGGGTACGAGCAGGTCCGTGCAAGGCGCGCGTTCGCTCGCTCCCGTTTATTATTCGTTGGACGATCATTATCGAGACCGAGCGCGTCGACGCTCGACTCGAACGAGTCGACGCGATCGCGAATCGATTCGTTTTCACCGTGCTGACCGAGTCTCGACGGCGTCGATCGAGCGCGTCGATGCTTGGTCGCGATCACGGCCGTTCGAGCTCCATCGCCGATGGAAGTCCGTGATCCGTCAACGAAGCGAGACGACAAACGACGAGGAGAAAGAACGAATGAGAGGGAGAAATAGGAAACGCGCGCTAGATAGAGCGCGCGTTGCGAATGTTTGCCGCGCGAATCTGCGTCAGCGTGAGCTCGAGAACGTCTGCGTGTACGTCTGCGTGTACGTGTGCGTGTGCGTGTGCGTGTGCGTGTGCGTGTGCCTGGCCGAGAGAGACGGTGAGATAGAAAAAGCTTTATACGATTTTGCATGAGAACGAAAGCACTTTTTTAAATTTTAGTTTGTAGTTCTATCGTCGGTAAATAAAAAGTACAATTTTCTTTCCAAACGCTATTCGAGATCGATTGCGCGCGTTGCGGTTCGTCGCAGTACAGATATTTTTTTTTACCTTCCATTCGAATCACGTCGTATCGCTTCGGTCGTTGGTCTTTGTCGTCGTCATCTTCGTCGTCGTCTTCGTCGTCGTCGTCTTCGTCGTCGTCATCTTCGTCGTCGTCATCTTCGTCGTCTTCGTCTTCGTCGTCGTCGTCTTCGTCTTCGTCGTCGTCGTCGTCGTCATCATCATCATTATCATCATCATCATCATCATCATCATCATCATCATCATGGTCGTTGTCGTGGTCGCAGCCCCTGCGTGACCGGTTACTTATCGAAGTCGCGGCCTCGCTCGCGTACACCCGGTGTTTCCCGCTGGAAAGATGTATCGCGACGGTCTTTCCGCGCGTTCCACGACCGGGGCCAGAAATTTTTTGAAGGATGGCCGAAAGGGAAAGAGCGTCGGAGCGGGTGGGGGAGCGGTATTCGAGAAAGCGAAAGAAAGATAAATAGAGGCGCGGGGGATGAAAAGAGCGACGCCAAGTGGGAGGAAAGCGATCGATCGAGAACCGAAGGAAAATGAACGAATGCGATAGAATGGTAAAAAGAGAGGAACCGTTCGACGAGAATAGCGACGTCGTTCTCGCGAGGCGTCACGGCCGCGGCGTAGGGGAAAAAGAAAATAAGAGAGAGCGTATTAAGAGGAGCATCTCGTCGAGCAGGGAGAACATCGAAAATTGAGAAGCCGCGACTCGCGTCGCGCCAGTATCGGCATCGAAACGAAGCGCGCTAACAAAAAAAAATGAATGCATGTGTTGAAAGTGAATATCGGAATTAAACGAAACGTCGAGGACGCGGAAGAAACTCGCGCGTTTCGGCATTACGCGGAACGCGACGTTTAAGGAACGAACCGGAGACGCGGGCCGTACCGTGTTTCGCGTTGGTCACTCGGCGTCGTATCGGTTTCTTTCCGCGAGAAAAAGAGATCGCGATCGTCCGAAGAGCGTTCGCGAACCGAGAACGGATCGGACAAGAAAGGATAGCGATAAACGCGGAAAAAACGGAGAAAAGGGAGCGAAAAATGTCCGATCCGCGGTACGGACCGTGTCAGGCGACCGTCGAGTCGTCCCGATACGTCGTTCGCCTTCTTTCCGAAAGTTTCCGCGTCTCCTCTGTGCTACCCGTCTGCCACCGTCCCTTCTTCTTCATTCCCTTCCCTCCTACCGCTCGAGCGTCTCTCCTTTCTGCCAAATTATGTCCTCGTCGATTCACTCCCTGTTCTTCGAACCCAGCGAATTTTATACCGAAACGCGAAATTTCGAAAAGCTACTTTCATACACGGAATTTAATTTTTTCACGAAACATGTGCATTATAAAAAATAAATGCCAAAAAAATCGCAAAATGTCACAAACAGAAAGGTCGGATTTGTCGATTTTTGTCGAGTTTCCCCTCGATCTCCAATGATCCCTATTCCTCGCGCGGGATTCTTCGACGATCGAGTTCGTTTCGATCGATCGTCGACGAGAAGGCGGTGTCGTCGCGACGGGGCGGTCGGTTCGGCGGCGACCAAACATTGCCCCGTTCGGCCATGCAAGCGCTCGCCGCGATTTCAGCCAGGTGAGTGTCCCTGTGCGGTGGCACGGCGACTCGGTGAAACTTGTCCGCTCCATCGAGAAAGTCGCGCAACGCCGCCTCGGTTCGTTGTTTGTCCATCGCCGCGAAACCCCGAGCGTAGAGACGCTCGCACTCGGCCACGCTCTCGAGCGAATCTCGCAGGTCGACTTCTCGTCGGCAACGGGAACACCGAACGACAGCCGCGCTCGGATCCCGTGGCCGGCAGTGCAAATTCTCGCAGCCGTCGGTGGGACATCTGCGAAAACGAAGTCGTTCGATTCGAATCGGTTGGTCTTAGTCGGGTGTAACTGCACCGAATCGAGGTTCCACCTAGCCGCTCGATGGCCAACGCGGACAACGTCGACGATCGACGTTCCTTTTCGCGCAACACCCACGAGGTACGAGTCGTCTCGTTCTCGAGCCGAAAGCCATCGAAATCGAAATCGGAATCGGAATCGGAATCGGAATCGGAATCGGAATCGAAATCGAAATCGAAATCGAAATCGAAATCGAAACCGAAATCGAAATCCGAGGTGGAGACGGCTCGGTTCGGTTTCTAACGGACGTAGCCGAATTCGAAAGGAGAAAATCGGTGGATCGAGCACGGTTCTCCCCCTACCTAAGAGGATATGAGGTTAGCCTCGATTCGTAACTCGGCTAGCCGCGTTTCGAACGCTTGGAATACGCGGCATCGACGATACTTGGGTAGGTCGGTAGGTAGGTAGATGGATAGATAGATAGGTTCGGACAGAGGAGGACGTGGGCGGCTCACCTCAATCTAACGAGGTCGTTGGTCAAACCGTCGAAGAGGGGCCAATCTTCCCGACAGGCGGTACACTCGCAGCGAAACCAGTATCTACCGGCCAGAGTATCTCGACGTTGTTTCAAATTCATCTTGGTGAATATCGGGCCGTAGTTCTCCGCGACCACGTCGCCCGGTCGAAGACGACGAATCGCCCGAACGACGATCGTTCGACCGACAAAGTACCTGAGAGAAAGGGGGTTCTCGAGTCTCGCGTTCGAATCCGATCGCGAAAGGGATCGCGATTTACCTGGTTACCGCGGGGTAACAGTCGTGATTGAAACGCGCGACCGTCGGGTAGACGGCCACACCGATATAGACGGGCTTGCTGCCCCGAAACCGATGCTCCGTTCCGTGCCGGGTCTCGAACACCTCGTGGGCGTTGAACTGCAGCAGCTGAAGGTGCCTGGAGAGCAGCGCGGCCACCGCGATTTCCCGTTCGTTCGGAATCTCTGAAGCGGAATAGAGGAGATAATAGGAAACGGTGGTTCGGTCGAGACGCGGATCGAGTTCGATTCCGCCGTACCTCGGTCGTCGGTCGTTAGCTCGAAGAAACCCGCTCTCTGCAAGCATCTGAGAAGAAAGGCGGCCATCAGCGATCTCTCGAGGAAGTCTTTGGCCGTTCTTCGTTTCTCGTGCGTCACCAGATCGTACGCTCTGGTATCGAGGCCGCGTCGCGAATCTCGCCGCTTCTTTCTTCTCGAGCGTCGTTTCGCCGATTTGCTCGGCTCGCGCGTCGCGGACGAGCCGTCCTCTCGCTGGTCGACGTCGCGGCCGGTCAAAGCCCGTCGGATCTCCATACACGCGCTCGGCCCGTTCCGTGTGACCATTCGTAGAGCGAGCATGCTCAGCACGCTCATCCCCGAGCCTGACGAGCGAACGCGTTACGAAGCGCTACTCGATATCTTTAGGTCGATCGACGCTTTAAACCGCGCGTCGCGGTTCGAGAGCCCCGGCTCCGGTCTCGAGCGTCGCGCGAAAGCGACCTATCGCTCTGCTTACCTATCAGCAGCGCGAGAATCTTGCACTCGTATCGGTGGTAGCCGGAGATCGCCTCGTCCCTGCATTCTCTGTCGCAAAACGCGACGCCGCTGCAGTCCGGGCATCCGATCGGGGCGATGAATCTGCAACGGTAGCGACGATCGTGAGGCGGTCGTACTCTGTCGCGGTAACGGGAAACGCTCTCACCTGGAGAAACAGTGGTGACAGTGAGTGCCGAAAAATTCGGGCAAGAGAACGGCGCCGAGCGGCGGCTCGACCACCAACGCGTCACCGGGAGCGATCGAGTCCGCTGCGATCGCTCTCTTGCCGGCCTCGCCGGTTTCCTCGATTTTCAGCAACACCGAGGCACCCGGCAGCTCCGGATTCTCTCCTCCGGTCAATCGCGGCACCGCTGCCAATCAAACACGAACTTTCGATCGTTTCGCTCGTTTCGCTCGTTTCGCTCGTTTCGCCGGTTTTGCACGACGTTCGAGGTAACTCACGTTCGCTATCGTTGCTCGCGCATCCATTCGATCGTAGCTCGAGCTCCTTCGAGGCGATCCGACCTTCGCGCATCGATCTCTCGCGAGTCTCCTTCGTTCGAGCGAGTTCCGACCTGAAAAGAGAAACGTAGGAGATTCGGCGAATCCGTAAACGGCGTTCGCGATAGGAAAATACCGCTAACCGGAACTGGTCCGGAAGACCCAGCTCCTCGGCGTAACGCAGGTCCCGAAGAGCGAGTCGTTGCTCGTTCTCGGCGAGAAGGAACTCGGCTCTGGCGAGCAGCGCGAGCGGCAGAGCGTAACCCCGATCGACCCTCTCGTCTTTGCCTGGAACGATACCGAACGGAGGGTAAGCGGGAACCTCGATCGAATCGATCGGACGACGGAAAGTCGAAACGACGAAACGTCGAGAGGACGAACCCGGAAGCGGGGCGCGCAAAACAGCTTGGCCAAACAGCGACAGAGCCTCGCGTCGTTTAGCGGCGGTCGCGGACACGAAACCTTCCAGCCGGCTGGTCCTCGAGGCGTTCGCGTCCTTGCCCCTGTACAGGAGTTTCGTGCGATTCAGAGTTTCCAACGCGACCTCCGCGATCTTCCTTTCGGCGAAGATCGCTCGGACTCTATCCTCGTCGTTGGTCAGCCGAGCGAACACCTTCGAGATCCATCGGTCGCCGACGTGGTTCGTCACGCGTTCGCTGAACTCGCTGAAAAATCCCTTCGTTCCGGAGCACAGGGTCTCCAGGGAGCACAAGTTCCGGTATCGTTCGTCCGCGCTCTCCATCTCCCGTACCGCGTCTGATCGATCGGTTTCGATAACCCGGGGACACTCGCGAACGGATCACCGTGCACCGACTGTCGACGAGCGCCGTCTTCCCGACCTCTTCGACGACCGTTCGAATAATTTTAGCAGAAGCGAGCTTCGCTATTTCCGTCGCGAATTCTCGCGCGAACGCGCGGCTCTCTGCGGTCGTTTCTCCACCTTCTCCTCCTGCTCCACCTCCTCCTCCTCCTCCTCCTCCTCCTCCTCGTGGTCGCGCAGTCGATAAACGAAACGCGCGAAACGGCTCTCCGCTGGTTCGTCGTCGAACGAAGAGAAGAAACCGCGGTGGACGCACGAACCGTGAACGAAAGTAGAGCGCCGCGCCGCGGTCGAGAAGGAGGATTCGAGCGATATATCGTGGGAAACGACGATAACGATAAAGAAAAAAGGCGAGTTCGTCGAAGAGCGGCTCGATTCGAGCATCTTCGAGCAACGTAAGCCGCGATTCGAGCGGCGTAAGCGTCTCTCTGGTCGACGAGCGAAACGACGCGCGACGTGCGGAACTTGGAGGTTGCCGCGATCGAGCGCAAGGCCTCGCCGATCTCGAGCCGTCGATCGATCTCGCGGCCGACCTCGGCTACGCGGTTCGTGCATCGCCGCTGACGCGTACCCCGTCCAACGATCAATTTAGACACGCGCCGTCAATTTAGAGTTCAGTTAATCCTCGTTAGCCTCGTCGGGTGTTCCCGCGACCGCGTGACCGAAACAAAAAAAAAAAAAAAAGGAAGAAAAGGAACGGAGGAACGGAGGAACGGAGGAACGGAGGCGTTCGGGATCGAGACGCGCCTCTCGACTCGGGCGTTTCGGCGTAGTCTCGCCGCGACACCGGGAAATTCGCGCGATTGGCCGACGATGGAACGATAGAAGGATAGAAGAAAACGAAGCGAGATCGCGCTCGAGAAACGTTGCGCAACGGTCGTGAAACGATCGTGCCGCGATACGACCGAATCGCTGTTTCTTTCGAGCGAGTTGACGTCAAACGAACGCGGTGACGCGGTCGATGAATTCGATTCTCGCTACCGTCGCCGGTGGCGTTCGTCGATCGGTTCGTCGGTCGAACGTCGTATTCGTCGATTCGCGCGATAGTCGGTTCGCGCATCTCGGACTGGCGGTTGCCGGCGACCGCGTCAGTATACCGCTCGCGATCGGACGGCTCGCGAATCGCGCGCCGATTGGCCCGATTTCTTCCTTATCGCGCGGTTTCGCCGTCTTTACGAGGCGTGTCGGTCGTCGCGTCCGCGACGCGAGTCGCGGTACAAACGCCCTCGAAGGGATGCGGCGCGCTCGTTGGCGGATCGCGAGATCGAGAAAACGGCGACGAAACCGGAAAGCTTGGTCGCTGTTTCCCGTCGATCGAATCGTCGTATCTAGTCGCGACGATTCGCGGCGCAACGATCCGCTCGCGCGTTTCAGAACGGTCGACGCCAGGGGAAACACGGTGGCGTCGAACGCGAACGCGACCTCGACCGCGACCGCGACCGCGACCGCCTTCACACCGACAGAACGGGATCGCGACGACGTTATTTTCGATCGTTTCTCCAGAAAACGTTCCTTCCCTTCGGAAGATCTCGTGTCGATCGAGCTGATCGCCGCACCGACGGACACCGACACGGACGCGGCCAATGCGAGGACGCTACCGAGCCACGATGCCGAGGACGAACAGAGGGTGTACACCGACGCGTTCCTCGAGAGTTGCGGTGAACTGGCGAGTCACGACCGCTACGGCGATCGCGCGGTCGAGGAACAACGCGCGACCACATGGTTTTCCCGGCTTCGTCGACGATGCTCGACCGTTCGCGGTAAGTTCACGATCCGGTCTCGTTGTACGCGCGTCTTCCGTTTACCCTTTCCTCATCCGCCCCCACTTTAAACCCTCGACCCCACCACTCTCCCGGCCGTGTTTCCGCTAGTCCGGAAACCGAATAGCGCGATTCCGCGCGAATGCGCTCGAACGGCGCTCGCCGAAGCGGCGATCTCTTCTCGTTTCGGGCCGTTTTTCAAACTGCTCGGTCGACCGCGTAATCGTCGCGGCTAACCCATTCGCTTCCGCGAAATTTCGAAAAGACCAGTTTCTCGTTCCGTTAGCCGCGAAAACAAGATGCGCGGATCTCGTCCTTCATTCGGTCGAAAGGAAGTGGTGGCGCGGCTAAGCGGATTATCGTCGAAGGGACGCGCGACGACCAATAGGGTCGATCGGTTTTTCGGCGACGAGATCGCGCGTGCGCGTTGCTCGAATCGCCGTTCCTCGAGCGACGGGTTAGAAAAACGCGCGCGATATTTGCCAGCGGTTTCGATTTCGCTTCGTCGAGAAGTCCGCGTGTCGGTTCGGCGAGGTCGGTGCTCGTTCGCGATTCTTTTCCCGTCGCTTGTCCCGCTTCGCGGTCCTCGGTTCGTCGCCGCGGCCAATTTCTATCTACCGATTCCCGATTAAACGCGATTCGCGCGCGATCGTTTCGGCGAAAGACTCGGGAACTCGTTCGGTGGCCGAGAAGTTTGCTTCGTTGTCGGTAAGTATTCGTCGGATGCGAAAGCGGCGCGCCACGGAAGAGGAAGACGAGTCGCGAGCGTGTTTCGGGGAACGCGCCGATTCCGGAAAAACTGGGAAACGAACCGCGTCGACGCGAATACGTTCCGCGAAACGTATATCGAGTTGCGTAAGATTCGCTCGACGCGGTTCAAAGTGCGAGGACGAATTCGCTCGGAACGATCGATTTTCATAGCGAACGTTGCCCGTTCGCGCTGAAAATCGGCGAAACGAGAGGCGCGCGTCGACCGCGAACTACCGTCGCGAGAAGGCCAAGGCTGCGGTCGGGGTTGCGTCGCGTCGTTAACTCGCGCGATAGCGAGTCGAATCGATCGCGATTCGGTCCCAGAGGTTGTTCCCCGGTGTAACGCAAAGACGCGTTGCGCGTTTTGTTCGCAGATTGGCTGCCCACGATGTGCTCCTGCTTCGAAGGAAGCACCGGTTTCGCTCGCGTGGGAAATTATCAACGTCTTGGCGTCCTCGAATTCGATCGGCCGATGGACGACGCGAGGGGGAATCGCGTCGGCGACGGCGTCCGTGCCGACGTCGACGACGAAGAGGTACAAGAATCGTTTTTCATCGCGACGCATTCGATCGAAACGCGAACGGTCTTTTCTGCTGTTCGACAGGTGGACGAGTTGCGTTTCTACAACGACGATCACAGCTGGAACGATTTGCTCGTCGAAAGGAATCTTCGAACGATCGACGCGTGCCAGTTGCTGAAGGTGAAGAGGAACGTGTCCGGCATCGATTGGTCGATCGTCGAAACGTGGCCGGAACTCGGAATCGGTGAGCATTATCGGGCGTCGTTCGATATAACCGGTTGTCCGACGCGACGATTCCGAGTCGAGTTCGATATCGAGTAAATTCGGGATCGATTTCGCAGAACGCACGCTGGAGGATCACGAGGACGTATCGGCGGTGTACAGGGACACGAAATCGTTCGCGTCCCGATACCGGAGAAAGTTCGTCTTCCGGTTGGATGTTCTCAAATACGAATTCTTCTTCGAGCCCGAATTGAGTCGGGCAAAGCGGATATCGCTGGCACTGTCGGCCGGTAGCGGCGTATCGCCGGTCGGTAACGATCCTACGTATAACGGTGAACGTTCGTTGCAGCGATTCTCTCCCGACGAGACGATCGAGTTTCCTCACGCGTTCGCGGACGACGAGGGAACGCTCACCGACGCCGAAACCGCCTTGACGGTAACTTTCTCGCGCCTCTCTCCCTCTCTCTCTCTCTCTCTCTCTCTCTCCGATGAAAAATTCCTCGATCGAACATCCTTTCGTTCGTCTTTCAGAATTATCTACAAAGGGACGATGGCGAATGCCCGCAGGTGTTCAGCTTGGCGTGGATCAGGATCGACCGGTTGGACGTCTGGAGGAGAACCCACGTGCTTCTTCGCGATCGGAAGCTCTACCTCGCGAGAAAGGTGAGCGAAAGCGCGATCGCGCTGCCTTTTCCCTCGAATCGGCCCGCGATCCGCCGCGCGTTCTCCGGAACCCTCGAGCCGCCGGTAACGATAATCGAACGACGAAAAGGGATCGCTCGATTTCCGCGAACGACTCGACACCTTGGACATCTCCTCGGAAAAGCGACGACGAGGTACGACCGGTCGCGAGTCGTTCGAGCCGCGGAAATTTCCGCGCGTGGTCGCGACGACAGGCAGCGCGTCGCTCGTCGCGCGTGACACACATTCGCCCTGGCAAAAGAGCTATTCTGCCGGGAACGTCGGTACGGGGGTCATCGACCTTCCTTCCACCGCCGTCTCCGCCTACGCGTTCTCTCTTCTCTTTCCGTTCGATTCGGTCGGTGCCTCGACGGACCGCGCGCTACCACCGGCCGATCGTCGCCGAAACGGCGAGCGAGAGTCGAAATGATCCGCGCGTCGATCGGATTCCGTTAGGCGCGGAAAATAACTCGATCGGCGCGCTGTCGCGAGCGAGCGAGCGAGCGAGCTAGCTAGCTAGCTAGCTAGCTAGCTAGCGTCGTCGGTGCTCGCGAAACGGTCCACGGTTCCGGAACGACGGTCTCGGCGACGACCGGATATTCGGTGTCCGGTCCCGCGCCCCAAACCGACCAGACCGCCAGCAGTTTCTTTCTTTTTTTTTTTTTTTGTTTTTTTTTTCTGTTTTTCGGTCGAAGCGTCGCGCGAGTCACCGTTCTCGTCGTTCCTTCCGGCGCTGATCGTTTCGCGATTCTCGCGACGTTCACCGATCCACTTTCCCTTCGGTCGCGTTCCGCGTTCGCGATCCCGCTTCGTGACCGTTCGCGAATCCTTCTCGAGGCGAATCCTCCTCCTGCTTCGGTGACCCGTTCCGTTCGTTTCCTTCGCGATCGATCACGACGCGAATCCGACGCGTTCCCGATACCGAGTGAACGGTACGTATCTTGTTCTGTTTCAGACGAGCGTGATTTCGCTGAACCGATTACCGGTAAGTAACTAGGAAGATCGAGCGACCTCGGTGGGGGGATATTTCGCGCGACGCTTCCGTTGTTCCGGCGGAGCGTCGCCGAGAAGACGAAAACCGTAGTCGCTATTCGTAGGACGAGTTGAACGGGTTAGGCGAGCCGAAATTCGCCGCTTTCTGGCACGCGGCCGAAACACATGGATTTTCCGGCCGCGTAACCGTCGGTTTTAGCGTCGCCGGTCCCGGTACGAAGACCGTTCCGACTCCCCGGTATCGTACGCGCGATCTCGCGTCGTGTCCGTTCTCCGTCGAGCCGTCGTCTCGCAGAAGGTAGGTGGCCGGCCAGCGGACGAGGCGAGATTAACGACCGCCGACGCGTCGTTGCGTCGTTCGTGTCGATTCCGGTGGAGGTAGAGCGGGGCATATCGATCCATCGGCGGAACGTTAGCGACACCGGTTCGAGGTGGTCGAACGGAAAAAACGAGCGTCGCGTTTCTCTTGCGTTTCCTCGATTCGTAGCCGTGGCCCGGACTCCTCGCGGTACCGGGATCGTGGAAACTCGACCGTTTCGGCGCATCGTCGCGCCGTCGGTCTCGGCGCGCGGATTCGATCGAGTATCGCGACCGATCGAGCCGCGAACGACGGAAGGAAGGTGGAGTGGGCGATCGCGAGGGGCGGCGGTGGCGGCGGTGGCGGCGGTGGCGGCGGCGGCGACAAGAGGGGGCGGTCAAGCAGGGGAGCGGAGGGTCGGCCAGCTGATTCGGGGAGGCCGCGATCGAAACGGTGGCCGGAGCAGCGGCTACGGGGCGGAGGGAGGCGAGACGAGCGCACCGGCGCACGACCGATGCAGTCTGCCGGCACCGCCGTCGAACCACCGGGAAACCAGCTGACTGCTCGGCTCGGCCGTTTTCGCCGCGCGTTCGTTGCCGTTCGGATCTTTGTCCCGCGGCGTGCACGAGGGTACCGGTGCGGCGCTACGAACCGGCGTCGCTCCTCGTCGGTGATCAGTCGTCGTTCCGACAGCGAGGGGAGGTGATGCGTCGGTTCGCGTCCCCTACCCCTTCGCGCACGATCGCGATCCTCGTTTGATTCGCGATCGGTCGTAAACGCGCGCGAACCGCTAGAAAACGACCGTCGCGGAACGCTTCGTCGGCTCTCGACGGAACCGAACGAAACGGCAACGTCATCGTCTCGGTGTCGATTTTGGTCGTCATGCAGTCTACCCGTTGCCGGTAACCGCATTCGTTCTCTGCGCATCCGAACGCGTCTTTCCTACCTGTCGAACCTATTTTCCTCGTTTTTTACGGAGCGCCGGGCGTCTCTCTAGTCGTCGTTTCTGCATCGTCCAAGTCGTTCTCTCGTCGGCGCCACGAAACGACCGCGAGAAAATGCGAAAGAACTCGGGAGGGAAGGAAAGCCGAAGGAGAAAAGATGAAGGAAAGAAGAGGAAACGCGGCCGGTCGATTCGCGACGATCGAACGGACGTTTTGGGGAACGACGCGACGGTAGGTTCGTCGAGCGTCCACGTGCACGTGCGCCTGCACCGGTCCAGGCTCGTCGAGGTCCACCTCGCGACGATCGTTCTCTCGAATCGACCATCCGGATTCGGTTCGTCGAGTCATCGCGCCGCGAGACGTTCGACTCGTCGCGTCGATACCAATTCCACCGATAAGCGTAACCGAATCGAACCGAATCGATTTCTCCCGCTTTCCCGGCACGACTTTTTTTTATCGTTTCGCGTCCGTACAGTTTCCCTTTTTCGCCTTTCCGCCGATCGTTCGACGATCGTCGCTGGTCGAGGCCCGAGTTCGTTTCCGAACGACGCTGCGCGAGGCGAATCGACCGCGCGAAACCGTTTTTCTCCTCTCTCTTTGTCTCTCGACCGGTTAGCCGCTCATGTCGCGCGAACGAGATACTACTCGAGGCTCTCGTCGACGCGCGTTCGTAGGCGATTCGCGCGGCTCGGTTTCGTGAAAAAAAAAAAAAAAAAAAAAAAAAAAAAAAAACCGCAACGACGCGACCATGATTTCAGGACAACGAGCAGCAACTGATCCCGTACGCTCACTTGTCGGATTACTCGATCTACAAGATCGCGAACGCGAAAGACCGATTGAAAGCGCCGTTCGACTGGGGCGTCTGCCTGAGGCCATCCTGCAACGCCGAAGCCGATAGCACCGTGCCCGGAGAATCCGGCCTGAGGATCGTTATTTTTCATAGCGAAAAGTCTCGCGTTTGCTGGCTCACGGCCATGAGACTCGCCAAGGTAACGCAACGAAAAGACCTACGGCTAATTGATCGCCTCTTTCACCGTTCGAGCATCGTTTCTTTCCCGCGGTCGGATCCCCGTTCCGTTTCGCGACGCTACGCGACGCGTCGCTCCGCTCCGCTCCGTTCTCGAACGACCGAGCCGAGTCGCGACTAATCCCGCGATCTCGTTTTTTGCCTGTTTCAGTATGGCAAACAACTGCGAGAAAACTACAGAGCCTTCAAGAACAAACAGTGCGAGCAAGGCGGCGGAGACGGTCGAAAGGAGCGGTACGTCAACTACAGCGCGTCGAACGTGAGTGTCTGTCGTCCGCTAGGAAATTGTTCCGACGATTCGCGTCGCGAGACGCGCGCGCTCCGTAACGACCGGATAACGAGAAAAGAAACGTCGCGATCACGAAACGCTCTCGACGACGGACAACATCGGGGCAAAACGAGACGGAGGAACGGAATGGACGAGACGGTTTCGAAAATCGAGCAGAAACCCCGAGGCGGTCGACTGTTGCTACGCGGTGCAGACTATCGATCATGCGCGCACGATTCTATGTGCGAGAGAGAGAGAGAGAGAGAGAGAGAGAGAAAGAGAGAAATTGCTAGCGGAGAGCGGTCGCGAGAGCTACCGCCGCGCTTTCGGCGTCGAATCGTTTTCCCGAAGCGCGATTCCTTCCGTTTCCCGTTCTCGGATAGGTTCGTGGCGATCATCCCTCTCCGTCTCTCGTCGGATTCCCGGTGGACTCGCACGGAGAGCGTCGGTTGTTCGCGGAGACGGTCCGTGGCGCATCGTCCGCGACGCACGGTCGATTCCGCGTACCTGCGCACTCGCAACCTTGACATTGAACCATCGTGTTCCGATCGAGTCCGTCGTCGGTCCCGGTTCCGAACTCGCCCTCGTCCGTCCGCGCGCGGATCGAGGACGAACATGGAGGAGGTAGGTAGTCGAACGCGGATCGGGATAGGTGGTCGCGCGAGGCGTCCGAGTTTCGCTTCCGTTCCGACGGAGATCGAAACGATCGAATCGGTCGGCCGATAGAGTGGTAAAAGATAACGCGGAGGATAGTAATCGATTTGGCGCGTTCGGCAGGAGTCGACGCGATCCCACGTGGCCATGGATTTCACCGGGAGCGTCGGTAGAATCGTGGAAGACCCGCAGGAGGCGAAGAACATCGCGGAGAACGAGGGCGTGAATTGGCGGCGAACCTGGAGACCGTTCTTGAGGGCGCCACCGGGCTGCGCGGTGGTCAGGCTCCACGGACTGGACGACGGCATCCACGTGTTGCAGCCCTGGTTTCACAGAGATCTCAAAAGGGACGTCGCCGCGGCGATCGTCCGTAACCACGGTTCCGTAGACGGGTAAGTCGATTCTCCGACGCGCGTTGCCCGATCTTCTTCAACGATCGCACCGTTTCAGAGTATTCCTGGTCCGAGAGAGCAAGAGCAACTTGGGCGCGTACGTGTTGACCTACAAATACAGCGACAAGGTGTTTCACGCACAGATTCAACCGGTGAGTAACCGACTCGGATGCTCGATGAACGAGGGAAACGAAACGAAACGAAACGAAACGAAACGAAAGAACGGTCGTTCCGCAGGTGTTCGACGAACGATGCAACTGCTGGCTGTACACCCTGGACAAGGGCATTACCAAGTTTTACGACCTGCTGCAACTGATCGAGTTTTACCAGTTGAATGCGGGCTGCCTACCGACCAGGCTGACACGATACGTGCAGAACGACGTACCGTGCGCCGTACCGAGGCCCGAGGACGGCGGCGCATCGCCCTCCTCGCCCGAACTGGCCCACCGATTATCCGGCGTCGGCAACAACGTAGTCTCGACGGGCGCCGGCCACAGGAGCATCTGAGAATAGGAGATCCGGCGACCCGCGATCGTCGACTGCTCGTTCCGCCGCCGCGTTCCCTCGTTCGACGGTAAAGGGAAGAGAGCCGGAAACGCTCGGTCGACGCGGTCGGGTTGCTGGAGTTTGTGCCTGTGCAGCTACAGCAAGTGGAACTCGTAACGCGATCGACTCGTTCGCTCGACGCGGCTCCTTCCGTTCCGCTCCGCTTCGACGTCGCGCCGCGCTACGAGCTGCGGATCACCGACGATTCGAAAATCGACTTTGACCGCGGTTCATCAATATCGATTTTCCGCGTCGGTGCCGCCGCTCGAGCACCGGCGGAGGCGAACGGACCGGACAGCGAGTCGAGGATCGACGAAACGACGCTGGAATCTCGAACAAAGGAATCTGGACTGTTTGTCCGCGGGAGCGCGCGCGCGCTCATCGTCGCCGCGAATTCGCGATAAAATACGATAAATATTATATTTTGTACGAACGTAGACGGATAAGCCGGCGCGAGATCCGTTCGGGATCCGCGTCGGTCGAGAACAATAATAAACGAAACGCGAACGATCGCGAAACGTTTATCGTCTCTGTTTCTTTATTTCTTCCCCGAAGCGATCGAATTCGAACGAGCCCGCGTTCTCGCGACGCTCGAGAAGCTAGCGAGATCTCGAGGAACGGTAAGGAACCGTGGCGTGCCGGCGACCTCGACGACGCAACAGGTAAGATCGGACAATCGGAGAGGAGGAGCAACGGCGAACGGGCTCGCGAGGAGAGGGGGTTCGATCCCCGCGTACCGGAGAGAGGTGGAATTCAGGTGCGTGCAGCAGGCTAGCGGAAAAGGCGGCGGTACCGAGCGTTACCTTCAGGATCCCGATCCTCAGTTCACCGCGACCGCTCGACGCGTCGGACCGATTCGAGGTGACTTTTCTCTCTTTATTCTTCGTTCCGCTTCTCCCATCTTCGAGGTACGCGCGTACACGCTCGTTTCTTCGGTGTTTGTGCAGCCGCGACATCGTACGGTACGCGTTTTCCTGGGGCCGATCGCGCGATACCCTATCGAAATCGACGCGTTCACGCAAGCGCTAGTCGAGAAACGCCGATGGATCGCGTTCGATTTTCGACGAGTTTCGACGTGTTTCGACGCGTCGCTCGACTCGGAAACCCGTCCGGTCGCATTCCTGTCGATCGCCCACGCGGGCGGCCCCGATCCCTTCGTGGCCTATCGAACCGTTACACGGCTTTCTCCCATTCCGCTTCGATTCCATTCGTTTCTCCGTTTTCCCGCACGAGCCTCGATACCGTTTCGCTCTCGAAATTCTTTCTCTTTTCCTCGGTCTCGGCTTGTCGCGTTCCTCGGACGCGCGTTCGCCCCGGCTGAAATCGATCGGTGACGCGTCGGAATTTCCTCGGTAAACGGATCGAAGAGGCTCGCGACGGAAACGGCGGTAGAGCGCGATCGAAACGCGACGAGGTCGAATCGGTCGGCCGCGCAAACGATCGTCGACGAACGTTCGGACGCGCGATACCTGCGATGAGTCACGTCTCGTTCGCGTTCTCATTCCTTACGAAGCGCGCGTACCGTACTCTACTCGTACCGTCGTCGACTCGTCGCAAACTCTCGTCCGGTGTTTTCAGAATCGCGAGGAGCATGGTCCCTGCGGAAGACGTCTCGTCGGAGCATCGTTGAAACGCGTCGGCGACAACGACGACGACGACGACGACAACAAGAACGACCTTTCGAGATGAGAGCGTCGATCGGATTGTTCGCGCTGGGACTGGTGACGTCGATGGGACCACCCGCGACCGCCGATCTCGCTCCGGAAGGAGTTCAGTGCGGCGATATACGCTGCTCCACCGTCCAGTATTGCAGCCACTACGACAAACACTGCAAGCCGTGTTCCAACATCTGCGACGCGACGGCCCGCAATTATCAGCCTCTCGAGTGCGCGACCGATTGTCAAGGTAGGCGCGATCGATCTGTAAACCCGGTGCTCGCGGTTTCCACGGCCTATCGATCGTCCCGCGATCGATCGAAAACGGGGAAACGCGAGCCAGGTAGTCGACCGAGCGTTTTCCCCGGAACCCGAAAGTCCGATAGAGAGACCTAGCGAGCGAGCGAGCGAGCGAGCGAGCGAGCGATCGAGCGCCTTCGAGTCCGTTGACTTTGCACCTGACCACCGCTTCCCCCACCCGGTTTCGAGCACGCTCGATGACTCATCGCGTCGTTTACCTGCCTCCTTTTCCTTCCACCGGCTTCTTCTCCCTTCGGCCCTTCTTCCTGCCTCCTATTCTCTTCTTCCCTTCTCTTTGGCGACCTACCTGTAACGCGCGCGTCTCGTCGCGTCTCTCTCGACGACGCTTCGTCGTCCCTTTTCCATCGAACGAACATCAATCCGACGGTCGCGTTCGATTTCAGAGTACCTGCACGACCAGCGATACGTTCTTCTCGAGCGGTACGACGATTTGCGAGGTAAGCCGACCGAGACGAGGAAATCCGTTCTCGACGAACGAGACGCTCGATGAACGTTGCCTCGAAAATTTCAGGACAAGTCGGACGATTGTGGATCCTGGTCGGCATATCCACAGGCGCGGCCGTTCTCTCGCTGCTGTCGTCGATGTACCTGCTCGCGAAAATGTTCCCGCGCTGGGGCAAGATGCGAGCCACCGTGACGCGCGCGTTCACCGGCAACTGGATCAAGGTGAGTCGAATCGAGCGAGAACGATTAGTTTACCGATGATCGGTAAAATGCCCCGTCGTTTCGTTTCTAGCAGAGCAACGCGAACGATCGACGCGCTCGCAACGAACCAAAATCGCAGGAGGACGCCGAATTGGGAACGACCAAGCACAACGGACTGAAGCTGACGATGCCGACGATCAGCGCGAGCGTGGCTCCGTGTCGCGATTCGGAACGCGGAAACGGAAACGGAAGCGGGAGCAGCGCGAGCGGAGCGGGTCACGCGACGCCAAACACCACCACCACCTCGTTGTCGGGGAGGCATCCGAGCGAGGACACCACGTTGGACTACGCTTACGACAATCCGGCGATGAGCCCGAGTCCGGAAACCGCTCAGCTCAGAACGAAACGCGAGAGTTCCTTCTGACGTCCCTTCCTTCGTCAGTATTGTACATATACCGAGTAATTTTAAGTACTTAACGATTCGTCCGTTAACGATGGATCGCGCGATCCTTCGTAGATCCTTATCATCATATTCCGTCCACGAAATGCCTTTCGAGCGAAGTCGCGCCACGAGGCAACGGTTCGCATAGGTCGGCGACAGGGAACGCGCGCGATACTACACGCTCAACTCGAATGCTCAATCGTTTAATCGCTTCTCGGCGAAAGAAAAACTCCCGCTTCTTCTCCAGCGTTCGCCGACCTTAGTATAAGTAAATTCGTACGCGTACGTACGGAGGGAGACGAATGAATCGTTCGTAGACCGATCGTTGGTTCACCTCTATAGCAGGTATTTGTTAATTTTAACAGGTTTTTCGTTGTCGTTGCGATCATAGTTTGTACAAATAAACGCTATTACGGAAACGCTTCGATTTAATCGCATCCTCTTCTACCGAATCGTCGGGGTAACAACGAAAATAAGGGATACGGGGCTGTTAGGGTTCGCGAGGAACGAGCGAGGGCGAAGAGGAGGCTGCGTCCGGAGTGAGCGGGCGCAACGGAGCGTTCGGTGGTACCGGGGTCGCGGGAGCGGTCGGGTGGGACGAGCAAGTCGGTCGAGCCATCACCAGTTCCCTCGTGTTCTTCTCCGGTCTGATCAGCACCACGTACACTTTCGGCAGAAACAGACAGAGCAGCTGCACCAGCCCGTTCAGCGACAGCGAGAGCGCCAGTGTGATCACCTTCACCTCGTTGCTGGAGGAGGCCAGGTAGAGAGGCACGAACGCCAACCAGAGAATTATCGTGGCGTAATTGGCGAACGCGATGCGTCGCGTCTCGTTGAATCCCTCGGGACACTTTCTGGTCTTGATCGCGTACACGGTGGACGCGACTGAAAGCGAAAAAGACGTGTTTCGATCGACTCGATCGGCGGGGATCGTCGGGGATCGGCGGCGCCGAGTCGAGAATTCGCTTACCGGTCAGCACGAACGGGTACAATAGACCGATCACGTAGGAACCGTCCTCGGAACCCTTGCAGACTCGGACGTTCGCGTCTCGGCTCGGATACGAGTAAGTTACGGCCGGTGGCTCCTTCAGCAACCAACTGACGTCGAACGCGACCTCGATCGCGCTCAGGATCGCGGCGATCGCCAACTGCGAGCGAGGACTAGTGTACCTGAGAAACATCGCGAGGCTCGTTGTAGGCTCTCGGGGATCGGGCTCGCGGACGACTCACCGTCGCTTTCGCGGACTGCGCGCCGGATCGTTGAATATCCTGTGAATCCTGTTGATCTTGGTGGCGAGGGCGGCGTAGCAGATCGTGTAGCAGAAACCGATCCCGAAGCGGACCACCGCGCAGCTGTGGACGCTCGGTTTCGCGACGATCGCGAACGTCATCGAGAAGCAGCCGAACGTGCCGAGCAGCAACAGAAAAGACAGCTCGCGTCCGGACGCCTTGATCATCGGTGTGTCGCGATACTTCCAGAAGACCGTGCAGACGAACGAGGTGAACGCGATACCTGCGAACCGCGCGCTCGTCTATTAATCCGATCGATCGCGGAAAGAGTACGCGATCGGGGGAATCGAGAGGGGGATTATTACCCGACACGGCCACGGCCGTCGCGACCACGGCCCAAGGATTCGAGTAGTCGACGAACCGCTCGGGAATCGGCTCGCAGCTGCTCCCGTTCTCGCTCGGTCGACTGCCCCACTCGCACTCGTCGCACCTCTGCTCGTCCACCTTGTACCGATAGGGGCCGCAACCCTGACACCTCCAGCAGCACGGATCCTCCTTCACCCTGACCATGATGCGACTCGAGCCGCAAGGCCGAGAACACGTGGAGGCAGGAAACTCGTCGATACGATCGCCCCGGAATCGAAGATTGTCGCGGTCCAGCCGCAGCACGGCCCGTCCTCGATCGTTCTCTGTTTGCACAAACGGAAACAGCGTGCACGCGAATCGCTCGTTCGACGAATACGTATAAATAGTACGGCTCGTACGCAGAATGTCGCTTACGCGTGTAATTGCCGACCACCACCCAACGATAAGAGCCGTTTCCGGTGCGTTGATAGTTCAAGATCGAGTACCTCGGCGGGCCGTCCACTTCGTCCACGAACCCGAATCCGTTTCCCGCCTCGTCTGAAACGACAGAACGCGCGACGTTAATAACCTCGTTCGAGGCGGAGACGCGGTCGGATTACCTTTGAACGACACCCTGGCGAGGTAACGAGAGTAGGCGCGCTCGTTCAACGGCAACATCTCCTCGCAGACGCCGACGTAACCCTCGCCGCACACGTCCCTGTGTAGCTCGTGAAGCGCGTACGCCGCGGCGTACACGGCGTCACGCACAAAGTGCAGAGATCGACGCTGCTTGTAACCGTTGCTTCGCTCGATCTTCAATCGCGGATCGTCGCAACGCGATCTGCCCCTCGGATCTCTACTCGGCCGTTTCCGCGAGGCTCGCGAGTCCTCGCAGTCGTGATATTTTTGCCAAAACTCTCGGAACCAGGGATTCGAACGCTCGTGATCGAGCCTCAAACCGGTAAAGTACCGATCGAATCCCGAGAGCGAAGCGTACAACGGTTGAACGGCGAGCGCGCCCTCCAGCTCGGCGATCTCTCGCGTCTCGGAGCCCGGTCTTACGTCCGGCCAGGAGTCGCTACCCAACCAGACGAATCGCGAGCCGACGCCCACTCGCCTGGCCGCCTCCAGCACCAACAGAGTCGTCGACTTTTCCGCGAACAGCACCACCACTGAAACGACCCGGAGACAGAGAGGGCGAGAGAGTGAGAGAGATGGAGTTCCCGTTGTCGCGGGATCGAATCTACTCACCTCGAACTTCCGTTTTCTCGGCTATCGTTCTGACCACGTTATCGTAATCGTCCGCGGTGAACCGATCCTGTACGAGCCGATGCGGCGCGCTGAAGCAGATCGAGTACTCGTCGGCCAACGAGACCAGCGTCTCGTATCCGTGATCGCCGTACTCGGAGTCCGAGTAAACGACCGACACGTACGACCACTCGAAACGCCTGAACCACCGACGAACGGATCGTCGCGATTATAACGCGCGGAGGTAATTAGCGTCGACGCGGTGTGTACTTACCTCAGAATCTCGAGCATGGCCCGCGCTTGGTTCACGTCGTTCGGAACCGTGCGGAAAAAGTGCGGGAACCTCTCCTTGCTGCTGAGAAACGGCGACGTGGCCATGTAAGAGATCTGCGGCACCGGGAACAGGGCCAGCACCGAAGCGACCTGCGAATTCGCGCCCGATTACTGACCGACGACGCGCTCTCGCTTACCTTGTCCCGAACTCGCGGCAGCGTCCCCCACACCTGAATGGTAACCGAACTCGACTGAGCGCCGAGTATCGCGATCACGCGATCGAATCCACCGTTCAGATACCTCGGCGTGCTGCGATCCTCGCATCGGTAGCCACCTTCCCCCTGTCCGAGTTCCTCGCTGCGCGCCACGAAACCTGCGAAACGTCCGACCGATCGAACCGTGCGCTACGCGATCGGTAACACGCTCGTCTCACCTTTCGCGAAACGGAACGCCGCCTCGAGCGCGTATCCGGGATTGTCGCACGTGTCGAAAGCCAGAACGCCCAATTTCACGCCGGGCAGAATCGTCGGATCGTCGTTGACGCGTCCCACCGTGTACAGCATCGCTTCCAACGGTTGAACGCCGTCCTCGGTCTGGCGACGCGTCAAAAGCCCCCGTTATCCTCTGCTCGTCGCTCGAGCATCGTCGGCTTATGCTCACCTGAATATCGCCGCAGCTACGACCGGCGATACCTCTCCGATGCACGGGAAAGAGTCCACCCAGCAGAAAGTCGCCCGTCACGTTCGCGTACCACGGGCCCCGTTCCTCGCCGACGCTCGGTCGTCTCGCGGACAAACCGAACGCCAACATGCACGCCAGATACGTTCTCAGCATGGTCGCGAGACCGCGAATCGTTCGTCCGGTGGCTCGTTGTCGAACGTCGCCAAGGAGTGGCCGATCCGCGGCATTTCGAGCGCATCGGAAAAGCGGAAATCGATCGCCGCGAGGGACAAGGCGGAGGCGGGCAAGGAAAGACGCGCGAAACAAGGTAAACGAATCGGTATTGTAAACAACGGGGGTAACCGGGCAAAGAGCAATTTCGCTAAATGCGAGCCACCGTCCGTCGCTTCGGTAGCGAGACAAGACGGGAAAACGATCGCGGGGATGCGCGTGTACGCGTGCACGTGTACGAACGACCGGCGACCGGAGATTACCGCGAAGAGGAAACAGAGTGGGAACGATAACGACGGAATCTCCAATTATTCAATCGTCGTACCGAGTCGGTTCGTTTAAACGGCCCGCTCGTATTCGGTTCCGTGCGCTCCTAACACCAAACGTTCGTTACGTTCTCTTCCGATCGGACGTACGGGCCGAACGAGATACCGCGAGATGGACGCTACCGACGGTTCTGCCCGTAAATTCTTCGATTTGATCGACTGTGCCGTGTTCGCGGGGATGCTCGCGATATCGGCGATCGTCGGCGTTTATCAAGCGTACAGAGCGAGGAAAAACACCGACGCGGTTCGAGAGTATCTGGTTGGCGGCCAAAACATGTCCATCTTCCCGATAAGCATGTCTCTGATAGCCAGGTAAGGATACAACGTTCTTCTTCGGTCTCGCGACGTCTAGCGTCTCTCGAAACTTTTCGATTTCCAGTTACATATCGGGTATCGCTATTCTCGGATTACCCGCCGAGATGTACGTTTACGGCACGCAATTATGGAGCGAGGTCATCGCCGATGTGTTCGTCTCCGTGACGATGGCCCTCGTCTATCTACCGGTGTTTTACGGCCTCGGTATCACGTCCTCGTACGAGGTAACGTCTCTCTCTCTCTCTCTCGTCTATATCCACCCGTCTCCCGGTCGTCTCCGGCAACAAACGCAATTTCAATTTGGCGAAACGCCGTTTCAGTATTTGAAGCTAAGATTCAACGGCGCCGTTCGACTGATGGGTTGCGCGATATTTCTCGTGAAAATGGTGAGTCGCGCGTTCGGTTTATCCCGACAAAATCGTCTCATCGCTCCTGTTCGCAGATGCTCTACATACCGCTGGTGATATACGTACCCGCGCTGGCCTTCAATCAAGTCACCGGGCTAAATCTTCACGCGATCGCCCTGTTGGTTTGCGCCGTCTGCATATTCTATACGACACTGGTGAGCAGAATCGCCGTTCGCGTTCGCCGTCGATTATCGCCGCGTTTCAGAAGAACGCGCGTTCGTTTCAGGGCGGATTGAAAGCGGTCGTGTGGACCGACGCCATTCAGACGATCCTGATGTTCGGCGGGGTGATCGTGGTCGCGATTCTCGGCACCGATAGGGCCGGCGGGTTCGACCGAGTCTGGGGAAGAAATCGTGACACCGACCGAATCCACTTCTTCGAGTAAGAGATTTAACGAGACACGGCGTTGCGACGCGTCGCGACGCGACGCGACCGAGTCTCCTCTCCTCTCAAGACTCAATCCTCGCTACGTGTTACCGATCGACAGCATGGACCCGGATCCGACGGTGCGACACACTTTCTGGACCGTTGTCCTCGGCAACTACCTAAACTGGCTGGCCAGCTGTTCGGTGAATCAAGCGATGGTGCAACGATGCCTGGCGATGCCGAACCTGAGGAGCGCGAACGCGTACGCGATCCATATTCGCATCGCGCGTATGCCGCCGAATCGCGACGCTCTATCGAAACGAATAAAACGCTTGTTTCCCTTTGCAGAACTATCGCGATCATGGGGATCGGTATAATAAGTATCGTCTCGCTCAGCTGCTACACCGGACTGGTGATCTTCGCCACGTTCCACGACTGCGATCCCATCACGACCAAGGTAAGACCACAGGACCGATCGGTCGGTGAGACTCCCGTTCGGTGTCGCGAATACGTCCGATTATTCGCGTCCGATTTCAGCGTATAAGAAAGCCGGACCAATTGTTGCCGTACTTTGTGATGGAAATGGCAGATCCGATCCCGGGGCTACCCGGACTGTTCGTTGCCGGAGTGTTTAGCGCCGCGCTCAGGTAAATCCGATAGTCTCGCGATCGCGACAACGAACCGACGTTCGTTCTGTTTCGCAGTACCATGTCCACCGGCCTGAACTCGATGGCCGGCGTCATCTACGAGGACATGATAAAGCCGTGGTTGCGCGTCCCCCTGTCGGAAACGGCTGCCAGCCGAGCCATGAAGGCGACGGTGGTGTTGGCGGGAATCAGCTGCGTCGCTCTCGTCTTCCTCGTGGAGAAACTCGGCGGACTGATTCAGGCAAGTACTTATGTATAAACGATGCGCGACGCAACTCGATCCCGCGTTCTCTATCTCTCTCTCTCCCGTTCGATTTCGCAGGCTGGCAAGAGCTTGTCGAGCATCACGGCGGGACCTCTCCTCGGAATCTTCACGCTCGGCATGTTCTTCCCATTCGCGAATTCCACGGTAAGCGATCGACTCGTTCGTTACATTCCCTCTCTGATCTCGTTGGTTCGTAACAAGGGAGCCATCGTCGGCGGCCTGATCAGCATGAATCTCGTCGCGTGGATCTCGTTCGGTGCGCAGGCGGCCATCGCCAGCGGGAAGATCGTGTTTCCGGTGAAACCGGTCTCGATCGACGGATGTCCGGACTCGCTGAAGGAGTACGCCGTCAACCTGACCGTCGTCGTCGAAACCGCGATCGAGTGAGATTATCCGGCCCGGTCCGCGCGAGTACTCCGACGTTCGAAACGATTCGTCTCTCCGTTTCGCCTTTCAGGGAACAACCGTTCTTCCTCTATCGAATGTCCTACCTTTGGTACACCTGGTTCGGTTTTCTGACCGCGATCGTCGTCGGGTTGGTCGTCTCTTGGATCACCGGAGCGAATCCACGGAAACCGGGCGACGAGAAACTCTACACGCCCGTGGTGCGACGCTTTCTTCGCGACTCGAGCAGTCTCGCTTGCGACGCGAAACCGAACGAGGTACGTACCAACGATTAGTTCCTGGCCGAATCGCGGTCTCGCGTACACAGTTTAGCGATTCGCAGGTGAACCAGCGCCCGGAGGAGAGCACGAGCACCGTTTGATTCAGCTTCGTCGTCGAATAGCCAAGCGGCTCGGCCACGAGGAGATGAGGGGATGGGAGGGGGAGACGCGACAACGCAACGACCAAATACGTGTAACAAAATACTTCAATGTATACGTATAGGTACAGGTGTACACGCGCATATATACAATCATGGATACGTACATACATACATATATATATATATATATATATATATATATATATATATATATATATATATATATATATTTACATAAATATATTTGTATTTTCTCGTCCGCCGATTTGCGACCTTTACGCGTGGAACAATTTACAAAATTACGGGAACGGTATCGACTCGGAGGAGCGCGCGGTCTCGCTCGAACGGTCTCGCGTTTCGCGATTCGACGTTGGTTCGATAGGCGACTCGATGATCGGCTCAGGAGGCGAGCGGCGACATCCCGATGGTTCTCGGATCCTGTTGTCCCGGTTGCGCCGGAGGACCTGGTTGGGGACCGGTTTCCAAATTCTTCAATAACTGATTCAACCAATGCTTGGTGGACGCGTCCTCCTGCAGGCACGTAGCGAACGTGTTGTCTCTCAGCTGATCGGGTAAACATTGCCTGAGAGCCAGCAGCGCTCTGCGAGGGCAAACGTGTTCGCGTTAAAGACGGAGCGCGGAAAGTAAACCGATCGATAGTGACGACGATATCCCGGACTCACCTCGGATTGTCCGACAGTCTCAGGTAACATCTGACCACGTGCTTCAATAGCCTCGCAGAGGGGTCCTTGGCCAGCGACAGCACCATTTTCCCCAAAATCATCGCTACGTGGCTGAATCGGTCGTACGTTTGACATATGTAGGACAAACCGCTGTCGTCCAACAGAATCTTCTGCAAGATGAACGTGGCCACGGTCTTGCTGAGTTCCGAGCCGCTCTCCATGATTCGCAAACAAAGCGGTATGATCTCGGTGGTAAGCAGGAACGTGATCACTTCTTGTTCGTCGGTCTTTACCAACGCGCCGATCACGCCCAAACTGGTCAGCCTGAGATACTCGAACGGCCGCGTTTTGCTGACCGTGTGCAAAAACGGATAGAGGAAGAGCGGTACGTGGGCCTGAAACGAAACGAGCGAATCGGTTATTCGAAAACTTACCCGGTCGGTCTATATATATATATATATATATATATATATATATATATGTATATTGAATCGTGTCGAGAGCATAACCTGTAGGAAGGCCGATCTGGTTTCCGGATGGCTCGCGACGCACTGCAACAGCGCCAACGCGTTGCACACCCGATTACTCTGATAGGCCGTTAAAGTGGCCGGATTGATTGCCGGATAAATGTTTATTATTTCTTGAAGCAACGAAGCGGTCGTACCGAACGAGTGCCACAACATGGGCGCCAAGTCGGGCACCACCTCTCTCTTTTTGCTCAGCTCCAACAAAGCGTTCTCCCTCGTTTCGGGATTCGACAATTCGATTATCCACGAGTAAACCTTCTCGCGATCGACCGTCGACTGCAACGCGGCCGGGCTCTGTTGCGAACTCATCCTTTTCGCGATTATTCTCCGTTCGAACGATCAACCGCCAGCCGACTTTGAGGTTAGTTCGCGCTTCCCCGAGGCAAACGAATATTCGCGTGTCACGGACAAACTCAACTCGCGGATCGCGACATCGCGACGTCGGCCACTATCGTCGATCGAGCACGCGTTTCTCTTCCTCGACGTTCGCTCTTCTCCGCTGGCCTCGTTTCGTCTCGAATCTGAATCGCTCGAAATCGTTCGGTCCGATCCGGTCTAGTAAAGTACCGTAGCGTCCCGTCCCGTGCCGTCCCGTCCCGTCGAACAACGTTCAACGACGTTCTCAATGACGTTCTCGACGCCGTTCGACGACGGATCGCGTGGCGCGATCTATCGGGCGATGCTCGATCCATTTTTCGCGCGCCTCCAAAGAGGTCGCCTCGATCGTTTCCTAACCCGCGCTCGAACAATCTCGATAATCGCTATTATATCGAATCGAATCGAATCGAATTCGAACACTTAAAAATTCGCGAATCATCTCGCCGCGAAAGCGAAGGAAAGCCGCGCGACGCGTCGTTTCGGCAGTACCGCGCGAGGAGGAAAATTTCGATACGCGAGTATCGCGGCGAGGGGGGAAATTTCTTGGGGAACGGAGGCGCGGAGCGTTGACCCAGCGACGCTTCCGCGCGTTTCTTAGGCGCGCGTCCCGTCGTACGAACGTTATCGCAGGAAGGAAGAACGATAAGTTTTCGCAAATAGCTTTCGTACGTAGGTAGACACCGTAGATAGACGATCGATTTATAGGGGTTTTGGAAAGAGGGAACGCTCGGGGGGCGTGTCGTCGGTCGCGACGCAATCGGTCGAAAGAGGATATACGCGGTCTCGTATCTTCCGCGGCGACGGCTGCGACGTCGAAACGCCCGGCCGGCGAGCCGACGGCGGACGAAACGCGGTTGACGTACTACGCAAAACAAGCGGGTGAAAAGGGCATCTGCCAGTCACAACAAACGAAACGATTCCGATAAAATCGAATCGTCGGCGTCCCGCGAGACGCGGGATCGTTAGACACGGAGTCGCGGTCTCTTTTTCGCGCGAAATCGGGGAATTTGCCGGGTCGAGTGACGGGACGGTAAAGCAGAGCGTTATCGAACGTTTAAGACTTTTTTTCCGTCTAGGGGCGATAAGCGCCGGCGGACGTCGCTTCTCCGACACGGTCAACGACGAAGACGCGTCGTTCCCCAGCGGCGAGCGGCGATCGGTTTTCGGCGATCGACGCGCGACGCACCTCGATCGAGCGGCGATCGAGCGGCGATTCGCGGCCGCGAGGCGATCGGACGATTTTCGGCCTCGCGGAGTGGCGGAAAGTCGCGGAAAAATCGCGCCAGACACGATAAGACGGGATGCACGGGTACCGGGGTAGGAACGAAACGGCAAGCGAACGAAGCGTGGAAGGGAGTAAACGAGGGGAGGCGAACGAGGAGTCGTCTCGAAGAAAACGACGCGTTCGAGCCGCGATCGAGCCTGGGTTTCGAGAACGTCCGAAAAGTTGGGTAGCGCGCTGGAGGGTTATCGGTGTCGTCGAGCCGGGGTTATCGTCGCGAATCGGTCGCGGGCGGGGAGATTTTTGGAGGTTGTCGGCGCGCAGCATCGCGTCGTTCGATCAGTTGATCGTCGTATACGGTGCGCGATCGATCGTCGGATCGATCGGGACATGGAGAAGAGCATGACGACGAGGGAAAAATCGCGGGGCAACGCTGGAATTCGGTGCGTGTACGCGTCGATCGCGTCCGTCAGCGTCGCGGCGTTCGTGCTGTTTTGGGGCACGAACGTGTTCCGCGACGCGATACTCTCGAACCTGGAACTGAGAAACGGAACGACGACGTTTCGTTACTGGTTACGGCCGCCCGTCGAAATCACCGTGAACGTGTACGTGTTCAATTACACCAATCTGAAAGAGTTCGAGAGCGGTAACGCGAGCAAGCCGCGCGTGCAAGAGGTCGGCCCGTTCGTCTATCGCGAGAGGCTGCGTCGCGTGAACGTGCAGCTGCACGAGAACGGCACGGTCTCCTACCAGGAGAAGAGAACCTTTCGCTGGGTGTCGGGCATTTCGGAGAAGGAGCGCGTCACGGTGCCGAACGTTCCGCTGCTGGCGGCACTCGCGTACGTTCGCGACGAAAAGTATCTGGTGCAGCTTCTAGCGACGACCGTGCTCTCGGGCGTCGGCGCTAAACCGTTCATCGAGCTGACGGTAGGCGAGTACCTCTGGGGTTACGAGGACCAGCTGCTGCGACTCACCAAACTGTTAGCGCCGCTGAAGCAAACGCTGCCCTACGACAAATTCGGTATCCTCGCGATGGTAGGTGAACGACTCGAGAGAGAGAGAGAGAGAGAGAGAGAGAGAGAACGATCGTCGCTCGGTCCACGCTATATCGTAGCTCGGTTTCAGAAAAACGGCGTCAGCGCCGATCGAATCACGATGCACACGGGCGTCCATGATCTCGAGAGGCTCGGTCTGATCGAACGCGTCAACGGGATGGATAGCCATCGGGTCTGGGGAGACGAACGGTGCGACAGAGTGTACGGCACCGACGGCACCATGTTTCCGCCCCACTGGATCGAACGGCCGAACAGCACGCTCTACGTGTACGCGAACGACGTCTGCAGGCAGCTGCCGCTCGTGTACGAGCGTCGCGGTTTTTCCAACGGTATCCCGACACTCAGGTGAGCGGAAAAGCCTCGTTCCGTCGGCGAAACGTCCCCTCACCGACCACCGTACCTCAATCGTTCGATCGCCGTAGGTACAAATTACCGAGCAACGTTTTCACGTCGGCCAGCAACAAAGACTCGTGTTTTTGCCCGAAGGAATCGCGCGAATCGTCGGCGAGAATCTGCCCACCGGACGGTACGCTGAACGTATCCGCGTGCAAATTCGGCAGCCCGATGATCGTGTCTTTCCCGCACTTTTACGCGGCCGACGAGTCGTTGTTCCGGCGAATCGACGGTCTGACGCCGCGGCGAGAACGTCACGAGAGTTACGTCGAACTGCATCCGGTAAGTGTCCGATTTTCTCCGCTATGTTCTCCGTAATCGATCGCGGGACTGATCGCGACGACGCGCTCCGTTTCAGCGATTGGGCCTCGTGGTCGCCGCAAACATGGGATTTCAGCTGAATCTCGAGGTGAGAAAAGCGGTCGGCGTCCCGTTTTCCGGCAACCTGGAGGACGGCACGATCCTGCCCCTGGTCTGGATACGGTCGAGAATCGAGGACGTGCCGGAGTCGATGCGACAGATACTCTACCGCAGCCATTACCTGGTGAACGCCGTCGAAGCGGGATTTCAATGGTGCAGCCTGGTCGCGGCGGTTCTCTCGTTCGCCGGCCTGTTCGCCGTCATCGGGAGGAATCGAGCGAGCAACGCGAAAGCCGCGACGCAGCTCACCGAGCTCGGCCGACTTCCCGAAACGTGATACCGTCTGTGCGTCGTCCGATTGGACGCACAGATTCGAGAGTTTCGCCTGTCGAAAAAAAATTTCACCAAAGACGATATCGGATGATCGTTTCGACTGAAAAATATTTATTGTTTCTCGGTTTCGATTCTCCCCTACCTAATCTTCCCGAATGCGTTCCTCTCTACCGTTCGTCTCGCGTGATCGCGACGAAACGGTCGCGAAGCGATCTTTGGTTAACCGAATCGGATTCGCGATAACGTTCGCGCGTACTCGCGGCGTCTGAGAGATCGCGACACCCGCACGTGCGCGAAAACGAAAGAAAACGGTCGAGTAAGCGTTCGCGATGCTTTTCCACCGATACCGATAACCTAGGTCGAACGTCTTCGAAGAAACAAGATAAGCGCGCTTCTTTCGCCGCGTCGATCGATCGATTTATCGAGCCGCCTCTTTCGACGCGAACGTTTATCGCAAACCCGTTCGGCAGAGATTCATATCTCTTTCGCGCGCGTTCATTCGTTTCGCTGTCTGTCCGTCGTTACTCGACGAGAGTATCGCATCGTATAAAACTACAATAAATTTGCCTAAGTTTAATATATATATATATATATATATATATCTTTATATATATATGTATAATAATTCGTCGTCTATCCGAAGCGACGCGAACGCTACGAGGTACGCGCAGGTACTCGAGCGCTTCCGGATACGAACGAACGAACTAACGAACGATCGATAACGACGAGAATACGTCGATCGGTGGCTGGCATGCTCGAAACGCGACCACCAGCCGCGATCGATCGAATTCCGTTGGACGGAATCGTTTGTTCGACGACGTCGCGCACGCTCTTTGGTCCGACACCGGTCGACGGAGAACGACCCCTGAAATATTCGTGCCGAGTCTCCGCGAAACGTTTCGTACCTCCGTCGTCGATGTTTGTCTCTCGCATCCACCCTATCCCTCACCCGTTCCTACCCGTCCGGTGATTCCCACCCCCTCTAACCGGACCGCGCTTCCCTCCCAGACCCGGCTCCCGCGACGATCGATCGATCGATCGATCGATCGATCGATCGATGAATACAGGAACGCGAATCTCCCCGCAAAAAAAAAATTGAAAAACGTAAAAGTAAAAAAAAAAAAAAAGAAGAAGAAGAAAAACAAGATGAACAGGTAAGTAAAAGTTCTGGTAATCGGCGTGGTACCGTTACGCGACGAAGCGTAACGGTATGCTGTCCGTCTAGCGGTCAGCGATTCGCGCGGCGTCGATTCTCGTCACCGAGAGCGAGACATCGTTCGAACGGGCGCGCGAGCGCTACTTCGTATCCGAGGAATTCTGGAAAGCCGGGTTCAACTGTCCGGCCGTCTTGCCGGAATTCGCGTTCGCCGGCAACGGATTGCTCAGATGAAGCTTCTCCTGACGTTTCGCGGCGCGAGCCAAACACACCAGTGCTCCTATCAGGACGATCGCACCGATCGCCGCGAGAGCACCGGACACGGCCGCGCGCGCCACCGGCGGAATATCCACCGCCATCTTCATCAGGCTTCGCATCTCGACCGGTAGCTCTTCGATACCCTGTAACCGCGAACGGAACGATCAATCGGCGAATCTTCTAGATAGATCGATCGACGTCGCGCGCCGAGCAAAGACACTCACGTCCTCGAACCACATAATCGGGAAAACGATATCCGGAAACGAGGCGACCTGCTTGATGTCCCGAACCTGGCTAACCGCCAGATTGATCTGCACGCGCGCCTTCGCTCGCAGAGCCGTGCCCATTTTCGGCTGAACGTCGATGAAGAATTGATGCTTGTCCGGGTTCGGCTCCGATATTCCGTTCACCGCTTCTCGTAGCGCGGGATCCGCTGAAAAATCGGCGAACATAACGGTGAGTAGGCGTTCAGCTCGGTCGGGATCTGCGTCGCGTCGCGTCGCGTCGCGTCGCGTCGGCGAGGCGAGACGAATTCCCAGGCTCGATTGTAAACGGTTCGTTCGCGAAAGCGAACGTCTCGGAGCCACGGTTCTCACGCGAGCGACGCGACGAAATTTTCGAGATGGAAGTAGGCCGCGAGCGATCTTACCCAGATAGAAATGCGGAAAACTGATGAGAACCGGCGAGTCGTACTGACAAAGGGAAACGTTGAAGGTACCCTCGGGAGCGCAGGGGGGCCCAGCCGGGCAATAGCATCGCTGCGACTCCAGCCTGCTCGGAGAAGCGAACGCGTCCTTGGCCGGGACGAACCTGTAGCCCGGCACTCCGCCGGCTGTGTTCACCTCCTCCTGCGAACGTACGACGAAACGGATAATGCGTCGCGGTCGAGAAGCGTCCACGATTATCCTACCTTGAACGCGAGCGGCAGGGTGCGACAGAGATCCTTGTCGAACACCTTCAGCACCGTTTGCTTGGTGATGCGCGGCGGAAAGATGCTGCCGTCGCTGCCGGCGATCCCGTCGCACTCGTCCGCGGTCCAGTGACCGAGGCTGCTCTTCCCGTTCCACTTGTCCAGGATCCCGTACTTGCCGATGTCCTGTTGCCCCGTGAAGATGGTGTACCGGTCGGGCATCGTCCCGTTCTTACCGTATAACAGACCGAACTGATCGTACGGCAGCTTCTGCTCCTTCGGCACCACGTCCTTGGCCAGCTTGAGCAACGGGTCCTCGTATCCCCAGAGCAACTGACCGATCGACACCTCGACGAACGGCTTTATCCGGAGGATGTCCATTATCGAGGCCATCGCCAATCGAAGAAAACGCGCCGCGTGCTTCGACTGGCTGGTCGCCGAGAGCATCGGCACGTTCGGCACCACCACCAGATCCTCCTCCGATCCGACCGAAAGTTCCTGCAAATTTCCGTTCGTGTCCCTTAATCTCTCCGCCCGTTCTCTCGAGCGTTCTCGACGGCGACGGCGACGGCGACGGCGACGGCGACGGCGATGATACCAGAAAACCAACCGCGAACTAGCGCGATTCGGGAATCGGTGTCGCCTCGACCGAACGCGCGCCGCTACCGTCTCTCTACCTTTGCTTTTAATTCGCGGAAGCGCTATTACGATCTTGCTCAACTCGCGTATCGTTAGCGAACGACGTTGCGTCACGCCGCGACTCTCCAGCCTCTTACGAGACCAGAAACCGTCGTTCCCGTTTCTCTTTGCCTCCCCCCACCCCGGCCCCCACACCACTCTATCTAGACGTACATCCATTAATTGGTTCGAGCGAAACAGGAAACGGCGAAACGGCTCACCGGTGAAAAGACGAACCTCTTCTTGACCCTGTACGACACGGTGTCGTTGTCGTTGAATTTCACCTCGACCTTTTCCCAATGTTGCGTGTACACGTACGGGCCGAGCTCGTCGAGCGTCGGCTTCTCGCCGTCGTTCAGGAATTCGTCGGCGTTGGTCACGTTGTAGATGTAGACGGTGAGCTGCGGCGACACCGGAGGCTCCCGCCACCAGGCGAACGTGCGGCCGCCATCGCGCAACGCGATCTCCCTGTTTAGCAGAACCTCGACCAGTTTCGGGAAGACCGCCGCCAAGATCGCGGCCACGATGATCGTCAACGCTCCGACGGCAACCGCTGCCCCTGAAATCGAAACGATCCCTCGAATCTGCAATTATAATACCATCGACCGAACCACCGAATCGACGGTCTCGGTTCTTCCTCGCTTTCTAATAAACGGGACGTTCGCCGTGCCCGCGCGCCGGAACGATCCTCGCCAAACTCTCTGTCTCTATCGCTCTTTATCTATCTCTCCCCCGTCGATTCGTAGCGAACCACCCTCGCGAATTCGTCCTTACCGCTCATCGTTCGTCCATACGTTCCTCCCGACGGTTATTCTCGTCGGTCTGAAGCGCGTCGCGATTTCGCGATTTCGCGTATTCGATTTCTCGAAATCGATTCTCGACGGGCGCTGCCCCCATCGTGATCGAGAGACGATCGATCGGTTCGTGCGTCGGTCAGACAGGTAAAGAGTCGCGCGAGCGACCTTCGAAAACCTACCGTCGGCGCTGGCTCGTCGACCGGATCGATCTCGGACCGTACCGATCGGCGTTCGGGAGAATCGAAAGGTCGTGTTCCGTCAGTACGAGGCTCGCCGGAGCGCGGCGACGAGGATCAACGATTCGAGGCACGATTCGCCGAGCCGCGCGCGTCACGCGCTCGACCTTACAAAATCCTTGAGTATCTTTCGCGGCCTCGAAACGTCGCATCGCGCCGCGCCGTGCCGCGCCGCTCCGCTCTGCTTCGCCTTTGTCAAACTTTCCAGCGTACGCGACACGACGCGAGGACGATCCTCATCTTTTCCGTTGGCCAATGCCGACCGCGTAAATCCAGACGTTGCGTCGAGCGTTCGGTCGATGTGGAAACGCGGCGAATATGGGCCGCGAGGTTCCCGCGATTGACCGAAATCGCGCAACGGTGAACGAGAGAGAGGAAAGAAACGAGCGCGGCCCGAGCGGCGTTCATCGCTGGCGTAATCCGTTCGAGAAGCGGACCGGAGACATCGACGCTCGCGCACGAAACGCTCGGCAACGTCCTTGCCGGCAGCGATCGATTCGACGCCCGGATAACTCCTCGAAGCGAAATCGATCGACATTCCCGGTAATTAAGGCGTTCGAATTACTTTCGAAGCGACGGAAAACGAGTCGTCGCTGTCGCGGTATATCGACGGACGATTCGAATTCGTTATAATCGGTCGGCTCGCCGTCGCTGGCACGATCGACGGATCGGAGCGGTTCACCTTCGAGACGGCGATACGTGGCCGTTGTCCTCGAGGACGGGATGGCACGAATTTTCGATCGTAAACGGGCGAACAGCTGGTCGCGCGAAAACGTATCGTGGCCGCGCGACGCGCATTCCTCGCCTCGGTTTGCCACGGCCCCCGTCGGCCCCCGTCGGCCCCCGTCGGCCCCCGTCACCCGCGGCTCCGCTCGTCCAGCCTCGCCTCGCCTCGCCTCTCCGCTCCGCAACTCGACGTGCCACGCAGCTCGAAAGCTCCTCGAAAACCCGTCGGCCGCCATCGGCGACTCGCTCGCTCGCGCGCCGCTGCGCCGTTACCTCGAATGGAATGTATCGTTTGCTCGATTGAGCGTGTCGCGATACGACGCGGCGCGTGCGATTTCGAATCGAAAACTCGACGGCCGTCTCCGTCGCTACCGATTTCGAGCCGGGCCTACGCGGAAGCGCGCATCTTTCCCGTCGGACCGCGAAAGCTTCGAATTACCGGACCAGGATACCCGTACTCGACGCCGGTTACTCGCCGTTACATAAGACCGCCGCTCTTCCTGCTCTTACTCGGAAAGTTTCGCGCGTAACCGACAAGACGACCGGAATCGAAGGCAAATCGGTCGCCGCGAACCTCCGAGGCTCCGACGAAGGTTGCGTAACGCGCCGCTTAAAGAACCCGACAACGATCCCGGAATCGTAACGATCCTTGCCCCACCCGGTGCTCCCCTCCACCCCCCTTAATGGGCATTCCTGTTAATGGTATCAAAGTTCGCTCTCTGACGCGCGAATAATATCCTCGGGCTGTACGATTACGCGCGCGGACGCGCGCGCCTTATGTCTCCCCCGGCGAGAGAACGCCTTCCACCCGAACTCGACAAACCGATCTCACGCTTTTTCGTTCGACTTTGATCGCGCGCGAGCCGCTTCCTTTTCGGAATTTTCCACGATCTCGTACGACTCGTACGATCACCTGGAAACAGAGAAAATCCGCTCTGAGGAGCAAAGCCGAGATTCGCCGAGTGAAAGTATCGAACGCGGTGCTCGCTCGCTCGCTCGCGACCGGATCGGATGCATCGTCGCGAACGAAAACAAACGCGAGTCGACGTATCGAACGCGGTACGACGTATATCTTTGTCCCGCTCGTCGCTTCGAATCGTCTCGCGATGATTCATCGAATTAACGAGCGCGAGAGGAGGCGACGATCGAACGCGATTAACCGAACGGGCGAACGCGGCTACCGATCGCGCGTTCCCGCCAACCTTTCTCGACGACCTCGTTAACGCGCGTTCGCGCGCACCCTCCACAGCCAGCCGCGACCGCGATTTATACTTACACCACCGTCGAAGGAACCCTCCTTGGAGTTTCGCGCAAATCCCGCGATGCACCCTCATCTCGATCGGTCGCGCTCGATTTGCCTCTTCCCTTACCCTCCTGCTTCCGTTCCTTCCGCTTCACGATCTTTTTATTCCTCTTCTCCCTCCTTACTTTTCTCGACACCTCTTTCCCTCTTCCCTTCGAACGATGTCGAGCGTGCGCGCACGCGCACTCTCTCTCTCTCTCTCTCTATCCCTTTCTCTCTGTCGCTCGCTCTTCTCCCTCTCTCTCTCCGACTCTTTCTTTCACCTTCCCTTATCTTCTTATTACCTTTCGCGACCGCTCTTTCCTCCGCTCTTCTTATACTCGCGTTCGCTTTTCTCGTTGTTCGTTCCTCGACCTCGGCGCGCAACGACAACGAGAACAACGGCCGCAGGAAGAAAAGCGACGCGGTCGTTCGCGAGGCACGACCACCGGGAGAAAGTTTAGTCCGCTTTCAAAGCGACAAGTGTGCCACCGGCGCGGCGCGGCGCGGCGCAGCGCGGTGCGTCACGGCGCGACACGGCACGGCACGGCACGGCTCGGCGCGGCGATACGCCGATTCGTCCACGACGAACCAACGACGCGAGAATCAAGCCGATTCCGGCGGCGATCAATTTCGTTCGATCGCGAACACGATCGACCGCTCCTTGTTTCGTCTCTCGGTTAGGCAGGCAACAAGTCGCGCGGCGATTCTTCGAAACTTTTCGACGGATTCGTGAAAAGCGCTTGCGCGCACCCACCCGATCAACGACACCGCGTCGTCGGACCGCGAGATTCTCGAGATTCGCGAGATTCGCGAGAAAAGTCGAACAGACACTCCGTCGAATCGGGTTTCTCGAAGCCGAGATACGTTCCGAAGGAACGGAACGCGTACCCGCCAGACCGAACTGGCTCGAGTCGATTCGCTACGAGATCAAGCGAAACACTGCGCCAACGACCGAACGAACGCGACTCTCTTCCCGTTCAACTGCATCGTGAACGGGCGAGCGCGCGATTCAGGTGAACGATTTATTATTACCCCACTCGTTCTTTTCCACTTCTCCGCTTCTACGCTCCTACGTTCCTTCGTTGCTCGCTTCCACGGCCCGCCGCCGCTACCACCTCCTCCTCCTCCTCCTCTCCACGTTCATTCGATCCATCCTTCCAATTCCGTTCCGTTCAGCGCCGCTCCGCTTGCCCCCTCGCCGCGATCCCCGTACTCCGTCGCTTTCCATTCCTTTCCTTTTCTTTCTTTCCTTTCGATCCCGCGTACCACCTTTTTACCTTACGGTAAATCGATTCTACTTACCCCCACCGATCGACGGAACTTACTTGTCGGTCTCGCTCGTGCCAACGCTCGTACGCCGCTCTCTTCGCCGCCCCGAACGTAATCGAGTTCTCTTCGTCTTGTCTCCTACCACCTACCTGTTGCCCCGATCCATCGAATCCCCGCTTCGGCTTCCGTGCCATCGCTACCGAAAACCTCGATCGGAACCGTCGACACGGCCGACGTTCCTCGATCGCTCGTCTCTGCTTCCTTCCTTCCTTCGTTCGAACGATCGCGTTTACACTCATGTTTTTGCTCCCCCCGACGGCTAGCGACGAATCGCCCGAAAACCTTTCGACGATCACGCTCGCGTTTCGGTATAGGATCTTTCGACGAACTCGCGAACGATCACCCGCTTGTTCGAGATAGCGGCCGTTAAAAAGAAAGACGCTGCACGCGCTGTCGCGAACGATTTCCGTGCGTCGGTGGCGGTGGGTGTTGGTCGGGAGGCAATAGGACGAAGGAAAAAGGAGGAGCGGAACGACTCGTTCGTTGGCGCGAACGAGCGCGTAATTGCCGTCAATTAATCGTACATAACGAATCGCGGTGCCCTTGCTCGTCACGCGGCGCACCGCGGCTATATGCCACGCCAAGATTACGGATTATGAGAACCTTGACCCGCTGATCGGATATTAATTCCTGTAATTTCGTGACGGAAAAAGACGTTTCTCGGACAGCTCGAATCTCGATCACGATCGCGTCCAATTAATTACGGATTCGTGCTCGTTTAAACGTTACGCGACACCGCTCGCTGCGTAGTTTACCGCCACTCTTCCGAAATAGACGAAAACCCGAGGCACTCCCGAGCCTACGCGCGACCCTCTGAAAGTTCGGCGCGATCACCAAAGCGACAAAGGGACGGGTGCAACAACGAGAATACCGTGTTTCGAAAATCGCTTTATTTCATTTTATTTTATTCTATTTCATTTCATTCATTTTATTTTATTTTAACGAGACTAGCCGGATTCGGAGCATCGTGCAGGACGAAATCCGTGAGAAAAACGCTATAACCCGCCGCTATCGACAGACAAACGAGACCGAACGGGAAATATTTATCTATCGATTTCGCCAAATACCACATCCAGAGTGCCGATAATGGCCACTATGTCGGCTAAGAAGCAAGAAGGACCAATGTGACGGATCAAAGACAAATGCGCGAAACCCGGAGCTTTGATCTTGCATCTGTAGGGTTTGCTGGTACCGTCGCTCACGAGATAAACGCCGAATTCGCCCTTGGGCGCCTCGATCGCCGTGTAAGTGGAGCCGGGCGGCACTTGAAAGCCCTGAGTGTACAGCTTGAAATGATGGATCAACGCCTCCATGCTGGTCTTCATCTCTTCTCGCCTGGGCGGCACGATTTTCGCGTCATCGATCCTCACTTCGCCCGTAGGCATTTGGTTCAGACACTGATAGATGATTCTCAAAGACTGACGCATCTCCTCGACGCGGCAAAGGTATCTGAAAGTAACCGAGTTATCGAGGTTAGAGGTATATAGATCGGAAAGACAACAACGACCAATCAACAAGGAACAATGCCTGTCGTATAAGGTGTACTTGCCTGTCGTAGCAGTCCCCGTTCGCACCGATCGGTACGTCGAACTCGACGAGATCGTACGCGTCGTAAGGCGTCGCTTTCCTCAGATCCCATTTGATCCCGGAACCTCGCAGCATCACGCCGCTGCATCCCCATTCCAACGCCTGTTCCGCCGTCACCTTACCGATGTCTTGCGTTCGATTTACCCATACCCTGTTCGACGTAAGCAAATCCTCCACCTCGTCCAATCGTTCGCCGTATTTGGTACACCATTCGTATATGTCGTCCATCAGTCCCAACGGCAGATCCAACGAAACACCCCCGGGTCGTATGTAAGCCGCGTGCATTCGCGCGCCGCTCACACGCTCGTAAAATTCCATCAACTTTTCTCGTTCCTCGAACAGCCAGAAGAACGGTGTAATCGCCCCGATATCCAACGCGTGCGTTCCGACTCCCATTATGTGATTAAGGATCCTCGTTATCTCGGCGAACATCGCTAAAAAATACACGAAGTTACGAACGAACGAACGAACGAACGAACGAACAGACGGACGAGCCATTTCGTCAGTCGTTCGAGGCCCAACCGGCCCGCGATCGCTTACTTCTTATATACTTTGCTCTCAGAGGCACCTCTATGTTGAGCAATTTTTCGATAGCCAAGGAGAAACATTGCTCGTTGCACATCATGGATACGTAGTCCAAACGATCAAAATACGGTAAAGCTTGCAAGTACGTTTTGTACTCGACCAACTTCTCCGTGCCTCGATGCAGCAGACCTATGTGAGGATCGGCGCGTACCACTTTTTCACCTTCCACCTCCAGGATCAGTCGCAATACGCCGTGAGCTGCCGGATGTTGGGGACCAAAATTGAACTCGATGTTTCTCAGTTTTGGTCCTTCCTTGGGCCATAACTCTGGCAGCTTCCACGGCGATTCGCCCGAGAAATACAAGTGTTCGGCGTTCGCGTCCGCTAACGCTTTTTGGTCATATACCCATTGATGACCGTGCCGCCGTTGGCTACAACATCGCTAGCGTTACCCGTCTATCCGGTGCTACTTACTTACTTATCATAGACACACACGCGCGCGCGCCTATATGTATATATGTACATACGTTGTAAACATACATATGACAATATATGTATGTATACAGCGCACAAACGCTCTTACAGGTTAGGACACGATTACATAACCAACAATTACGTCGTGCTATTACTTGCATCGATTTCATCTAAAACTCGTACGTTCGATATCACCTTTCGACGTTCAACGAAGCTCCCGCTCTGCCGGACCCGATGATTCCTCTTTCGGTCCATAATCCCGCGTATCCTTTGGCCGTCCGCGCGACGGGTTTCAATATTCTGACAGCCATCGCCGCGGTCCGTTCGACTGTCTCGATCGCAGCGTCGTCTCACGGACACGATCCACCTTTTACCACCTTTCTTCTAACCTTCTTTCCGGTCGATCGAGTCGTTGGCTCTCGAATCGGAAAATGGTTACCCCGAAATTTGCTTCGACCGTTTTCGACCGTCTCGAATCGTTCCGAATCGATACCTCGATTCGTTCCGGGTTCGTTCGCGCGACGGCGCTACGATCGTACGCGTCGCTCACCGTTGCTGCCGTTCTCCCTTTTTGCGCAGTTATCCGCCTCGGAACAACAAACAACTGCGCGATACGTTCGCGCGTACGCGACCACTAGCACGATATCCTTGGAAAAGGAAAACGCTATCTTCTACGGTCAAGTAAATGTACGTAATTCGAAAACCGAGAAAATTCACGAACGTTCACCAACGAATTTTATCGATAAATTTATCGAACGGTAAAAGTCCGAAAAATCGGCTCGGGTCAAGAATCGATATAAAATAGCGCGGAAATTGGCACGTGCGTAGCCTCGAATTTCGCCCTACGATGTACATACGTACTCGCGAAGTATCTGCAATTTCCACGCTGGCGTAACGCGATTGCCAATGCGGTTTCACGCGAGTCACCGCGTATGCATCTAGGCTGCTATTTCGAGGATAGAACGAGGTACACGGTGAAAACGAGAACGAATCCGCGTACCGTTCTTACCGATCGCCTTCGCCGCTCTCTGTTCTTCTTCTTTTTCTCTTCCTCGCGTATCGAGTCTTTCGATTATCACGTTTCTCTTCTCGAAATTCGTTCGTGGCCGACACTCGGATCGGAGCGTCGCTGGACGAGCGGTTGGCCCCCCAAGGAACAAGGAACTTTTACAATAAATACTCGAAAGAAACGCGATAAATATATAAAATATCGTATATTTTTCAAGGTAAACGAAACGCGCGTTTCTCGAGCGCGTCGCAACCGAAACGAATAAAAGTTTCGTTACAAAGTTACGCGATCCATAAATGCTGTAACGTACTATCAACGATTGGACAAGAAGCGCGTCGATCGATACGAACCCGATCGATCATCGTATTCGTCGCTGGACAAACACCGTGCGAGATCGTCTTTACGAATCTGTTGGTACTAACACGACGATACGTAGAAAAACACGTATCGCGACTATGTAGACGTACACACGATCCTACGTATTTACGTATGTACACGGACGCGCGTTATTCGCTCGTATTTATAAGCGATATACACGTATGTACGTACGTATGTACATGTAGAAATAAAAATTCAGGATGTGTTTGTACGGACGTATATTGTAAACGGAGGTTTACAAGGAGCAAAAGTTGCGGCGCGTAAGTACGGTGATCGATGTACGCGTACACGAGGAAGGAGACGCACGACGAGGTAGCGAGGAGGAAAGGAAAGGAAAGGAAAACAGAGCGCCGCCGAATACGCGGTCCCCTCTCGCCGAATGAAAGAAAGAAAGAAAGAAAGAAAGAATGAAGGAAAGAATGAAGGAAAGAAAGAAGGAAAGAAAGAAGGAAAGAAAGAAGGAAAGAAAGAAAGAAAGAAAGGAAGAAAGAAAGAAAGAAAGAAAGAAAGAAAGAAAGAAAGAAAGAAAGAAAGAAAGAAAGAAAGAAAGAAAGAAAGAAAGGAAGAAAGAAAGAAAGAAAGATCGGATCAATGAAAATCGTAGAGAAGGTAACGATGCAGCGACTGAGGTAGCTGAAGTTTCGAAACGAGTTTAGGCAACTTGGTGCCGCAGATCCTGCGAATGGTCAGTCTGGCTTGATGAGTCAACGGCAGTGGGGTTCTCGCCGCTTCCATCATCAACGCTTTCTGCGCGTCCGTCAAACTACTCGATCTTCGTATCATGCAAGGGTCGAAACTTTCCGCCGCTTCTAGCAACGCTCGCAACAGCCGCGGTTTGTCTGCCGTGTTCTGCAGAGAGTTGAGGATCCCGTGAGGGTCGCGAAACTGCGTCTTGATCACCACTCTCGCGCCGTACTTTAGCAACAGGGCCACCACCTCGACCGAGGGGTTCTCGTTCGAAGCGATGTACTCGGCGAGTACCGGACGCAACGCCGGCCCTTCGTCGCTCCGTATCACCAAGTTCGGGTCCGCGCCTCGTTCCAACAGCATCGACAGTATCTCCAGTCTGTTCGGAATGTTGTCTGCGCAAGCCACGTGAAGCGGCGAGCCGATGATCGGCGAGCTGGCGTTCACGTCGGCACCTGAATACCGAATCGTCCTCGTTTATATGTATATCCTATTCGATTTTGAAGAACAGGTGTCGGGATCGCGAACCGGACAAAAGAAAACAGAGGAGGAAACTCACCCGAGTTCAAGAGCTTCTGCACGATCGAGGGATCTCCCTTCAAAATCGCCAGGTCGAGGGCCGTCGGTTTCTGATATTCCGGTCCGAGATCGAGTCGGGCACCCTGTTTCAGCAGCAGATCGATCACCGTCGGATCCCCGCCGAGGATAGCGTAATGCAGCACCGTTCGGTAGTCGTGTCGCGAGTCCGCCATCGAATTAACGTCCGCGCCGTAGCTGAGCAAAAGCAGCACCGAGGCGATACCCTGACTCACGTTTCCTCGACCGTTAATAATCCGCCACGATTCGCGATACTCGGATTCTCGTCGTAACCGTCATTGTCGGTTCGGAGATCGATTTACCTGCGGCAATCTCGCGGCTTTCATCAACGGCGTCAGCCCCGCGCGGTCCCTCGTGTTCGGTTGTGCTCCGAACGCCAACAACAACTCCATGCATTGCAGATCCAACGGAGAGACCAGATTGATCTCCGAGCCAAAGAAGTACCGCTTGTTCGGATTGGCGCCGGCCTCCAGCAGGATTCGAGCCACCTCGACGTGCCGATTTCTCAGAGCCAGCCGCAGCGGTTCGTCGCAGATCGTCGTCCTGCGCAGATCTTTTTCTCTATCGCTCGATCGTCTATTTTCCCTGTCCACCACCCGCCCCGCTATCCACCCTCTCTCGTTCTCTCTCTATATCTATCTCTCTCCGTCTCTATCCGTCGTTATCGCTCGTTTCGAACGAATAAAAATAAATTTCCTCGAGAAAAAGAGCGATGCGCGCACGTGCGCGGGAAAGCGATTGCGTTCGATGCAGCAATTTATAGCGTGGGGAAATCGTTGGCGCGCGTTCTCAAAGATCGCGACGCGGTAGATCGATCTTGAACGGACGACGAGAGACCAGAGACGAGAGACGAGAGACGAGAGACGAGAGACGAGAGACGAGAGACGAGAGACGAGAGACGAGAGAGGAGAGAGGAGAGAAAAAGAAGGGGAAAGCAGAAGAGAAAGAGAAATGGTCGTACGTACCTTGGAAAAAGTTCGCCGGTATCTTTGCGATGATCGACTTTGGCGCCGTGTTCGAGCAACAGTCTTACCAAATCGAGATAACCGTGCTCGGCGGCGAGATGCAACGCCGAGTATCCGCACTCGTCGGTCGCGTCAATGTCCGCGCCGCGGACCAGCAACAGCCGAGCCGCTTCGGTGTATCGCTGCCAGACCGCGTAATGCAACGGTCTAAGACCCTGCGTCACCGGCTCGTTCGCCTTCGCTCCGCACGCCAGCAGAATTCGAATCTCGTCGAGCGGCTGTAAACGAATTATCGAATCGGCCAGCTCCCGCTGCAATGGATCGTCGATGCATTCGGAAGGCATCTAAACGGTCCAATCGTTTCAACCACTAAATTAGCTCGCTGCTCGTTCCGTAGCGCGCGCTCCATCTTTCCCCGCTGCCTGTTTTCTGCCTTTTCTTTCTGCGTCTTTCATCCTCTATAACGGCCATCTCGAAGGGCCTTCGGTTCGTTCGTTCGTTCGTTCGTTCGCGGTCGAAACTCGCGGGACCTACATACCTCGAGTCGGAAGAGAACGCGGGGATCTCGTCTCGAGCGTGCCGAGAAACGCTGCCAAAGTCGCAACGTACGATTTCGGCGGTGACATCGAGCGCGCGACTGTCGCGAAATCGATCGACGATCGTCCGCGAATCGAGAGCCCTATCTTTATCCGAGCGGCCGCGAGCCTCGATTAACCGAGACGACCTCTTCTTTCTCTGTCGAGAGAGAGAGAGAGAGAGAGAGAGAGAGGGAGAGTGAGATAAAAAAAAAAGAAAAAAAGAAAAAAAAAGAAAAAGAAATGGGTGAAGCGAAAGGCGTCAACCGGCGGCAGAAGCGAAACGACGAAGCGAGCGCGATCCGGTTCTATTCGACGCCGTGCTCGAGACGCGACGCGCGATCCTCCGATTTCTGGTATCTCGCGTTTGCATCGTGTTTACTCACAGCGAATAATCTTCGATGCTCCAGCATGTAGAACCAATGTCGCGAACTGACTTCTTTGTCGTAAAGTCGGTCCTATTTAAAGCTTCGAACAACGATTTCGCCCGAAAATAACACAAAGGGAACGCGCGGGAGCGTGCGCAACGAATCTCGCTCGCGACAACTGCGCAATTGTCGTTTCGAAGAACTCTGATCGAGGCGAGCCGAAACCGAGCCGAACGAACGATCGACTGCTCGTTTTGCCCGAAATTTCCCGATGCACCTTTGTCTAGCGTCCGACGTTCGTCACGAAATTAAACCGCGATCATCGTTTCGCGATCCACGTCTCCGCGGTGGTCTCTCTCTCTCTCTCTCCCTTTCTTGTTGCTCGCGTTCGCGCGTCCACTGAAATCTCCTCGAGAAACGTCTCTTCGGTTCTCTTCGATTCGCCAGGAAACGAGAATGATCGGAAGCAACCTGATTTTTCTTTTTGGAAGTACTTTTTATTAAGAAATACTTTGCACTTATTAAATGCCTTATATATCCTTAGTTCGCTTTAATTATAATAATTATTGTTATAGCATTGTCCTATCTTTCTACTTAGAAGCATGCTTCGCTAACACACGTTACACGACCCTAAAATTATAAGCAATTTTTTCCCTTAACGTACAGCTTATGCGTAAATCAAACAACAATACTTTAATTTCACCAAGCCGACGAGTGCAGAATCTCTTCTGTAATCTTGGAAATCTTCGCAACGACCTACGAACGATTCTGTACAGAAGCGCGTACGCGTTGCGACTCGAACGAACTCGCTTTCGTAACCGTCGTTCGCCTAACGCCGATTCCGGAATAATAGATACTTTGAACAATCGGATCGTTCTGCTCGATCGCAAACACTCCCTCTCGAAATCAAACCGATAAATGCACGAATCGCGCCGTCGCCTTTCCGTACCTCCTCCCTCCGCCTCGGCTCCCGTTTCTTTCACTCGATGCATTCGTGTTCTTCCAGGGCCGCGACAAACGCATTACAAACAAACAAAGAAAAAGAAATACGACTCGATACTTTCTTCTTCTTCTTCTTCTTCTTCTCCTTCTTCCTCCTCCTCCTCCTTCCCATCTCTTCCTCTTCTTCTCCTTTGTCTCGTAATCCTTGTCCCTCTTCCGCTGCTCTTATCGATCACGAAAGACACGCGCGCACACACCACACCACACACACACACACACGCGCGCGCGCGCGCGCGCATGCATACATACATACATACATACACACATAACACACGCTCGCACGCGTACATTTTCGCGATAAAGCGATCGCATCGCGTGTACCTACGTTTTCGCGACTAATTTATCCGTCTGTCGGGAACGCGTACGCGCGTGCCGATCCGTGATCGTGTCGTAGCGAACGACCGGTGATCCTTCGACCGGAAACAACGCGCTTCGGTCCTATTCGTTTCCGGACGAATATCGAGGAACAACCCGTGCTCGCTCGACGCTACGTTACGTTACGTTACAATGTTTACGCGCGTACGCGTTACGCTCTCTTAACGGTCGCGCTAAATTTGTTAGTCTCTTAAGGAACCTACGCTTAGAAAATTGGACTTTTCATAGGCTTGTGTTTTCATTGAAAAATATCTAGAGAGAACTCGGTGATCTTGATTCGAGCCGGAAAGCGATCGGTCGGCCCGTCCGTTCGTTCGTTCGTTCGTTTCCTCTTCCCCATGGAATTACCATGATTTTCCGTGTAATTTCACCGATCGCTCGTCGTCTCGATATCCGCTCGCGATGCTCGCGCGTTCAACGGAACCCACGGAACGACGGAAAAGTCCAACCGATCGCGTCCCGTGCCAATTAACGGGGAATATTGATCTCGGTAACTGTAAAACGAAATCCTTAATACACCGATCGGCTCCGATCATCGTAATAAGTGTAATCGCAAACGTTATCTACAAATAATAATACCGCTACGAGAGTGTAGTCCAAAGCGATAACCTAATTAAATATAACGTAAACTGCCTCCAAGTGGCTACGATCTACGCGTATTTCTAAGAAAACGGCTATAGTAAATAACAGTCGTCGAGTATACCGTCCACTCTTCTTTGATTGTTGTTTAGTTACATACTTTAAGGGCGTTTATAATACACGTGAGTATGACACGGATTTCCACTAAAAATATTTGTTAGATACGCTGCTGAGCATTACTGACTTAAGCACTGTACTAAATTCACGTAAAATGTATCATTATTATTAGAAAACTAATTATTCTTCATTGGTTTGAAATACTGGTTTTTTAATAGATCTGTATAAAACCTTTGTCAACTGGAACTCTGAACGATGATTCGCGCGATACGAACTTTCTTTCTTTCCTCCTCTTTCAACGACGATATATTACGCACGGGGGAAAGCTACCTCGTACGCTTGTTCTCGTTATTTCGCCCATTCGACCAATTACCAAAACCGTCGACCGACCCTGTTTTCTTTATAAACTCTACCTCCTTTCTTTCTCTTCCGTTCTCTCTCTCTCTCTCTCTCTCTCTCTCTCTCTCTCTCTCTCTCTCTCTCTCTCTCTCTCTCTCTCTCTCTCTCTCTCTCTCTCTCTCTCTCTCTCTCTCTGTCTCGTTCTTTCCCTGTGCTCTCCCTCGTTCTTCCGCCGCCTCGTCCTGAACAAAGCGTCGAACGCAAAAGTTAACGGACAGAGAAACAAAGCGAAAGAATGCGCGCGTCGTGCTCCGATCGTTCAATTTCGCGACATGAAAACGGAAGAAGAGGTGAACAAGAAGCTAATGAACGTGGGGGATACAGGGAGAGAGAGAGAGAGAGAGAGAGAGAGAGGGGAGAGAGAGAGAGAGAGAGAGAGAGAGAGAGAGAGAGAGAGGAAGAGAAAATAATTAGAGAGGGAAACCTAGGAGTATCGGAGAAAAAAAATACGAAAGAAGCAAAGAGGAAACGCAAACCGCCATGTATAATTCGTGCTATGGCCATGAAAGAGCCGTAACAACGAATTGTCTCTACCTATTTCGGTTTATAGTGCGCGCGAACGAGGTCGAGTTACGAGATTGATTGCGTACCGCGAGAAACCAAAAGTTCACAAAGTTTCCTAACCTAATGTTTAGTCGCTCTTTTACACGGTATCCCACATATTGTCGAGTATAAATAAAGTCAGGATTTACCATCACGAGGCCAGAATAAAAGGCAGATACGTCCCGAACGATAGGAAATTTTCTGTACAGCGTCTTGTATCGATTGCATCCGTTGTTCCTTTCATCTTCTAGTTCTTTCCTCCGGTTCTTCCATACCTTTCTTCATTTTTTCCGTCCTTCCTTCCTTCCTTCCTTCCTTCCTTCCTTCCTTCTTACATTCTTTCGTTCGTCTATCGTTTCGTTCCTTCTCTTTTCCACTGACCGCATCTTTTCTTTTTTCGTATCTGGCACTCTTCTCTATTTTTAGGCTGTTTCACGTTTACGGTAATTTATTTTGCTGTATTATTGCATTGCATGGAAAAATATGGCTTTATCCGAATGCTATTTAACAAAGGCAATACACTGTACGATTACGTTACGGTTCGCGTATACGTCTATACGTGCGCGCGCGTTGCGTGTATCGCACGCGACCGGTTTGCGTTCGCGGTGCGGACGCGCGAGTACGTCCGCGCAAGCGCGCGCGTAACTACTACGTGTACCTGACGATTTTCAATGTATTATCGTAATTGCGATCTTTCGAAAAGGCAGGCTCAGTGTTCACAAAACGGTCAAAGATTACGGTTGATCGCTTCTATGAAAACTGCTCGATTCCCTCGATCGATTATAATTGTTATTTGTACACTACCATGTAAAAAGCATTACGCCATGTACGCCATGATCGTTTCCGTCTTTTCTTTTTCTTTCGTCGTCGTGTTTCTCGCGAACCAATGATCATAAACTTTTTCAACGAGTACCGGTTCTTCGAGCCTCGAGTATCAAACTATTAATACGTACATGTTCCAGCGCTACGTATGTACATATATGTAAATGTATACGCATCGACAACTTATATACTCGCAACTGTATACTTTATGTGTATTGTATATACGTGTTTTTTACGTGCACGTGCATGTCTATATATGCATATATTTATATATACATACATATACATATATATATACATGTACGCTTGTGAACTTGAATGCGTGTATGTGCCCGTGTCTTCGTGTATGCGCCTGCTGCGCTTACACACACATATATATATATATACATATATATATATATATATATATATATAAACACATGCGCGTACAAAGGCAGAAACAAGACACCTTTCGCGACAAAGTGTCTACAAAAATATTTTGTGTAATATAGATCCAAATTTGCAGTACGATAAGATTCGACGTGGTTGCTGGTCAGCCACGCGTGTTACCAGTCTTTAACGTAGTGACTAATGTTCGTTCGTGAACGAAGCGGACGATCCCGACGTAATTACAATGTATCCTCGTACCGTCGGTCGATCGTCGGCTTCGAATTTTCCGTTACCATCCATTTCCTGCCGATCAGAAGCGAGCGTACTTTCCGCGAATTAGTTGTTACATTCTGCTCGATCGAATAAGAAGAAAAGATCAAAATTCATTTACTTCGGTACCTCGGATTAATTATGATTATCACGTATTCAAAAGGACCAACTTAACAGAATACATACACATGTTTCTTAAAATACACACACGCACGCATACATGTATGTATGTACATACGTGTATATTTACATGGACACGCGTGCGTGAATGTATACGCGTACGTCGCACCTACCCTCTGCCGTTCATGTACGTACCGCCGCATTCTACGTACACGCCTACAAGCATACGTGCGTACATACGCGCACGCGCGCTCACTTGTTTTACATCACTCGCTTTTTTTTGTCCGCTCGTTCGTTCGTTCGTTCGTCGTTCGTTCGTTCATACGTACGTACGTACATACATACGCACACGCATACACGCACACGCATGTATACGTGTGTATGTATATGCATATGCACATGTATACTTATAAACATACATACATACATGCATACATACATACGCATATATATATATATATATATATATATATATATATATATATATATATATATATATATATATATATACACATATGCATATATAAATACGACATAATAAAAAAAGAACCTACCCTACGGATACGTATTATCAAAAGATTTTTCGAGCGATCGTAAAAATATGATTCGCGTGACGCGTTCAATCTTCTCTGTGAACCGTGTTTTGTAAATCTGTTGTAGCAATCTGTGTATAGGACTCAAAAAAATACCTCTTACGCTATCCATGTACGCAAGGTGTATATGTCACTAAGTAGAAGAACGGAACACGGTCCAAACTGAACCGTACACGGGTGACCTTCGAACGCTGCATCGATACGTACATCCATTCGCTATTTCCTTAGTCTACGTGTTATAATAGGCAAAAAAAAGGTAAAAAGGTAAAAAGGTAAAAAAAGAAAAGAGAAGAAAAGACAAGAAAAGAAAAGTACAACGAATCAATCGCGGCTCTCCGATGAAATCGAACGGAACCGGCAAAAATTCGGTAATCTCGACGCCTTCGAAAGAAAATTCGTTGCCTTTTGCGATTCGATCGTTCAATTTTCCCTTCGACACACGATGCTGCGCTCGAAAGCTCGTGTATGGTGCTTATGTACACGGAATCGAGCTGTTCGAGACTAAAATCATACCTATCGTGTACGATACGTACACGTTGTCAATTACTTCCTTACAAATTACTGCCTTCCGTAAATGCAATAAACGTATGTAGAATATAACAGAGCAGGTCGGCGAAAACGCACTCGCAGCGGACATGAGGCGGTGATCGCGAATCGTAAATGATTAAACGAAAAACGGATAACTCAGTGTGAGTCAATTAAGATGCGACGGGTGACAGTCTGGAACAGCTCCGATACAGCAATAAAAAAATTTGTTCGATTCAACTCAAATCTAAAAACTCGCTACTTTTCGTACAGCACTACGGTAGGCTGGAGTTTAGGCTTTCTGGCAAACGATAATTCATCATATGATATGGCGGACTCGCGGGACTTCCCGGTTGACTGTTCATCCCAAGATTGCTTGATCCACGACCGCGTTTTCGCCTTTGTAATATACCTTTTCTAACCATATAGAATCGAATCGTACTTATCGGAATTTTGTATTTTTCCGAAGCGACTTGAAACGTCATACCGCGTGCCACCATATCCGAAGCTTGCTTCAATTCTTCTTCCGAGCGTCTTTGTCGTCTCTGGTAACCTGAAAATTTCATCGGAAATAGTACAACCAGACAAACGCTTTTCGATACGCTCTCTATACTCGATAACAAATATATCGACAAAACGTTTGCGCCTTTAATTCTTTTCTTTCGTACCGTTTTCGTTTTCGTTTTCTTTTTCTTTTTCTTTTTCTTTTTCTTTACCTATCTGTTTATTTTCTCTAGTTTCTTTCTTACCTTCGATTGCAGGAAACGGACTACTAGGGTTACAATTACTGCTTGGTACCATACTAATGGAGTATGGTTTTGTATCTTGCTGCTGAGTAAATTGTTCGTCCGGTTCCATTTTAACCATGCCTTGAGTCTCTGTTAATGTCGCTTCGCAAGCGCTAAGTGCTTTCTCCAAATGTTGCAACGCTTCGCTGTGTTCCATGTTCATGAAATTCGAAGAATTCGGATTTTGCGAGACCGGTGTACTGCTCTGCGACGGAGCGCTCGCCGTGCTGGGTGCGGCGAGCGGTGTGGCTTCCAAGAAATTAGTATTCGAATTTCCATCGTCCGATAGAGAGTCTTCCTTCTTAAAATCGGATTCTTCTTGCTGCGCTGTCGTAGATGGTGCAACGGAAGCATTAGAATCGCACTGTTGCAAACTGCTTAAACAGTTGTCGTTTCCTTGAGTGGACAAACCACGAACCTAGTAACAAGATCGTTTTCGTAATAATTAATAGAAAAATCGGAGGTATTCTACACTTAAAGTATCGATTATCTTTAGCGTGAGTAAAAGTACATCAGTGAATAGAAATCGATCAGCGAATAGATGAGTGAGCTTTTTACCTGTAAAACTTCGGCAGCCTGCATCAATTTAGCAAGTTGCTGCTGCTCCACGTATACTTCCCCACGATACATGAATTCCACCAAAGCTTGAAGTTCCCACATTCTCATATCTCTCAGAAAAATAATTGGATGGGAACATGGTATTTCCAATAACAAACGTTCCAAGTAATCGCTGCAAGCGGATAATACCACTTTGTGACATTTTATTGATCCTCCGTCGCAGGCCAGGGTAACATCCACGAATTGCTCCGAACTCAACAGTTTTGGAAACGCGCTGTGCATATTTGACTGATGAGAATTCCATGATACGCAAAACTGTTGACGATCCCCACCAGGGTAATTACCCGAAGTATGCAAATTACTTCCACTCTCCATTATGGCTGACCTTTGATTAATTCTCCTGTTAATGTTAATACATAGTTCCGTCATATATTCATTTTCAAACTATTCTGTCTTTATCCGTTAAAGCAAAAACCAATGACAAGGTCGCAAAATGTGTATCGCTTTTATAAAACAAACTTTTGTTTGTTGCGTTCGCCGTACACGAAATATAACTACGTTTTGTAAGTGTTACACGTACCAAACAATATTCTAAACTGCAAAATGTATGACGTTAACCTTTCTTGTTCTGCGACTGCACAATACGTGTTTTATTGTCGTATCAAGGCAATATAGCGTTTTCGATACTATTTATTGCATCCACTGATTTAACGCGTTTAATGTCTGCCATTGATTCCAACCACTAGTACATAACTCGTATCCGAGTTTTCTTTATGTTTTAATTTTCTAGCTGATCATTGGTGTTTTCTGTACTTTAATAGAAACAGCTGATAAATATTTATTTCCAACTTGAATGAATCGATAACACCTGATGCTGGCCTTATGCATTCAAAATAAAATGTAAGTATTAACGAAAGTAACAAGTTTACCAAACAATATCAAACTATTACGGATTTTCTTTGCTACTATGAAAGAATTGGTTAAAATAAGTAACATATAAATATTGACATGAAATGTCAATGAAAGTGCCAAAAAAAAATATATATATATACATAAAATGTAAAACTAATAAATAAATAAATACACGTTTGAAATAATGTACAATATGGCTGTATTGTCTAAGAAAATTCAATATCAATGATACATATTCAACTACGCGTGAATATACATACATGTATATATGTATGTATATATAACATGTATATGCATATACATGTATACCTATATGCACATACACACACACTTCAGAATCGAGAGAAATATTAGAAATATACCTTTGACAAAGTATTTACAACGGTAATTTTTTCGTCGTTAAATGCGACTATATCAAATGAAATCAACATCGGAAAAGACTTGAAAGAAAATCCATGGCACTAGTCGAAAGCGAACGTGCAACAAAACAAATCTGTCGTCGGTAGTATATAAACGAATTCTTTCGGATAAAAAAAAGTTCAAATATAAACTCCGGTTACGCGGCGTTTATCGTAATCACGTGTTCAAAGCATACTAGCCGACAGGTTAACCAAAAAATATCGAATGGACGCAGAGAAGCACAAGACCTTTTCATCGATAGAAAAATGGTGAAATCTTTGTGGGAGACGCTGTCGGCGTGAGTGCCATCACCCCCCAGGAACGCCTTGAACACAAGTTTGTTCTTTCTTTTTAGTTTATCACACCAAATTCTACGAACTTCAGGATTCCGAAAAGAAGAAAATAGCATGAATTTCGATATAAATGATTTTACTCACAAACTTTTAGTTTGATCGGCTCTTCTCAGATTTTCGCGTCGCTTTCAGGAAGAATCCCTTAAGAAAACATTCATCCGCCGAGATTTGCACTAGCTAGGGGAGCTCAAACGGAAGGGTGGGGGTAGTAAGGCTGGGGGTAGCTTAGCGGAACACTAGCGCACCTCTTGTCTTTTCTGAAAACTTTTACTAACGTTCCACTTGTCGAAACATATTCGAAATCTTTCTAAGTACTTGTATACTTAATATATATATATATATATATATATATATATATATATATATATTATCAAAATAACCACATACTTATACCACATTTCTCTAAAGTATTCGATTAAACCAAACCCATCGACTTTTATACAGTTATAATTGTGTTGTTAGTTTTTTGCTTACGTGCAATGTTTCGATATCGATGTATTTACCATTTAGTTTCGTGCCGCGTTCTTCATTTCCCCACATATAAAACTTTCTATAAGCCCCGTTCAATATAAGCGTTTAAAGAGCAGACAATTCTACGAAAAATTCATATTGCTGTCTTTCTTACTAATTTTGTTTCTTTACGAGTAAATTCTAAGAAAATGTACTTATTTAAAAACAATTATCGTTACTATATTTCAAGCAAAATTCTCTATATGCGGATTCGCGCCATTTCATGAAAACTCGCCCATGGTTTTATGCTTATTACGATAAGGTTCGATTGATTCCTCGATTGTACGTGTATAAACGTAAATGAAATAATGTGCGTACATTATTTTAAAGTTACGCTGTTATACGCGATTGACGGCTGAAGCTTCCGATGACTTTGAGGATCATGTACGGGAGAACAAAGGACCTTTGGACAAAGAGTTGGCCAGCCTTGTTTCTCCCATATTGCTCTTTATGCGGAGTTACATACAAAAGTACGATTTTATTGTTTAAAGATTTTCGAACAAAAAAGTATTATCATTTCATATGTTTCGTTTTAAAATAAACACGAAATTCGGGCTTGGACCGTCACTCCTCTGCATCTTTATTGGCGGACCACTTTATGAGTTTAAATTATTTTCAATTACTTATATACATACGATGGTGTAGCGTATTTTTATCATTCAAAACAATTCACTTTACAGTTGTAACCGAGAAAAATAAATTATAGTTTTGTCCTTTACTACTTTATTGTCTAGGTATTTCACAATTCATCTTTTTGCCATAATATGATATAATATCTTATCGTTGTTACAATGTAGTGACTAAAACGATTATTAATATGAACAGTTTAATCCATACATAAATGGATTTATATCGTCTATATCTAATGTGTAAAACAATAACACGTAACTATGTTTGTATGCATAACGGAAGTAAGAAATTTACGCAAAACTGCCATTACTCGGTGTATAGCGATCGTTCTATCTTCAATCTATGTAATTGATGCTTGAAAAAATTTATTTTTATTTACATATCCAACATGCGATGAACATAAAATTTAAATCGATTAAATTTCGTTGAATAGGAGTGAAATTAATACGAACAAAACATGTCCAAGATAGCTGGATACGATACACACGATGATGGACCTGGTTTTGTCGGTATTAGATTTTGTCAAGAATGTAATAACATGTTATACCCTAAAGAAGATAAAGAAAATAAAGTGTTAATGTATGCGGTGAGTGTCACATAAGAAACGTAATTGTTAACCATAATGTTGAAATTGATTATTATAAATGTTCTATTTCTAGTGTAGAAACTGTGATTTCAAACAATTAGCCGATAGTAATTGCATTTACGTAAACAAAATTATGCACGAAATTGAGTAAGTAAAACCAGTAATATGTGTCAAATTTTAATTGAAGCTACATAATTTATAAAAGTGCTTTTAGAAATTTCCCAAAAATCGTTTAGTGTGTTACGTTTCACGTTTAATGTTATGATTCCAGCGAATTAACACATATCGTAGCAGATGTCATATCTGATCCTACTTTACCAAGAACCGAGGAACACCCGTGTCCAAAGTGTAATCATAGAGAAGCTGTATTTTTCCAAGCTCAAACCAGAAGAGCAGAAGAAGAAATGAGATTATATTATGTATGTACTAATCAACATTGTTCCCACAGATGGACAGAATAAAGGTTTATTAACAATCCGAATATTCTTAAAAACTTCATTGTACCATGAAACATTTAATTCATGAAATTTGAAAACATTGCATTTCTTTCATTCTATTTGATGTACGACCATTTTCGGTTAGTAATTTGTTCCAAGGATATAATTTATCGTATATTTATTACCATTTTAATTATCAACGTACTGATTTTCGTCGATATTAGATGATTTCCAAAATATATACTAATAACGCTTAATAGATTATTTTGTTGAAGGTTAGTTTCGCATCATTTGGAATTTTCTGAACGCGCAAGCGTACGACTAAATTATTTACCCTCCTAACGAGTTTTTATTCACTGTTGAACAGTGTCGAAACTGTGCCCGATACAAATACTACAATCCGTCTTAACTCTATACAATTCCTTTTCTTTCGAGAATTTACGAAAGCAGGAACATACAGAGATGAAAATCAGGCGTTATAATGCGTTCAAGTAACCAAAGTATTCGTAGAAGAACGTTCTTTTGAAACAGATTCGTTTGATTAATGGGCGCAGCACATACAACAAAAATTACAGAGAAAATGGATAAGTACGAAACGTGTTTTTGTAATTTATAAATTTATTAACAATGGATACGCGAAGGCAATTATAGGTTATCTGTTATTGAACATTATTTCAGCTCTCACCCATCAAATATTCGTGAAAAAACTGAAGGACAACCGCGTGCAAGCAGCAGCACGAGGCCGTTGTCAATCGAAGGACCATCGGCTACGAATAACAGCGAACCGCAAATACTCGAAGTATTACCGAATCAACCTAGACAGCCGTCAAATTTCCAAGGACTACTCAGATATGCTATGGAAGCAACCAATTCTCAAGGTACTTCCAGTGATACACAGTTTCATCCTATGGACATGGAGGTATGTATTATATATGCAACTTGCACGAATGACGAACTGTAATTAGGGTTTGCTTGCAGAGACAAGAATTCCTGAAACAAACACTTTCCTCTTTGTCCTGTAATGTCATCGAAGAGTTGCAAAGAGCGATTAAAGTTTTATCGAACGTAGTCGATCTCAGAACGGATGATGATACTTCGGAAGAAGAAGCTGCCTTGGAAAGGATTGCCGATTTCGTAGATAACATAGATACCGCTAATGACTTTTATAAAATAGGAGGCTTTTCAATATTTGGTCCGTGCTTAAATTCTTCCCACAGTAGCATCAGATGGAGAGCAGCGGATGTAATTGCTGAATTAGCTCAAAATAATCCTTTTTGTCAGGAAAGATGCCTCGAAGCTGGTCTATTTCCTATATTATTGAACATGATAGACACAGATCCAACCGATGCTGTGAGAATTAAAGCTCTGTACGCTGTATCTTGTAAGTAGATATTTTTTATTTGAATAGCAACTATGTTCATCTATATTACATAGAATTTTATATATAATTTTAATACCTATAATTTGTAATATAATTGTAATGTAATTTGTAATAATACATAGGTATAGTTCGTGAACATCCAATATCCTTAAAGTACATGGATATAAACGATGGTTATTCTGTTCTACTGAGAGCTATGCAAAGTTCGGTGAAGAAATTACAAATTAAATCTGCATTTCTTTTATCCTCCCTTTGTAACAAAGAGAATATAAACAGTTTAAAATTAACTTTGGTCAATATGGGTTTAGTGGAACAGGCAGCAGGTCTATTAGCTACCGATGATCTACTTCCAGAGATCAGGTATTTATCTTTATTTTATCATATTTCATTTGATTAAATAACATTTTATGTAATGTTTGACACTTTAGGGATCAGTTAATAAACATTCTTGATGGATTAACCAACAATGATTTCCTTCCTGCTCTGAAAGAATGTCAACGACCAGAACTTTGCTTACGTTCCACTTTGGAAAATTGTATAAAACACTTAAAACAAGAGGAGAATTTAGATCAAGTGGATGTATCTTGTCGATTGTTGAAAAAAGTCTTCTCTGAACAAGATATGAATCAAGAAAGATAATTGTAATTTACAATAATGCTGATAAATCTTTCATTAAGCGTATAAAATTTGTACATCCCCTAATGTCCATTGTTAATAAATAAAACTAAATATATTTTACTTATATCATGTACTATGTATGTATCTTAATTGGTCGGTTAATGACTATTAACAGTCATTTAAAGATTATTAAAGGTTATTAAAAGAAAGAAAGAAAATGTCATAAATGAAACAAAACATGCGAACAAACTATAATTTTACGTTGTCATCGATAGCTTACTGCATCGATGCAGTATGTACAAAATGTGGGAAAGAATATTTATTCACTCTACATAGATGTGTGTGTATGTGTAGTAAATCGATTAGTATCCGTTCGTTTGCACGTAAGCATTTCTCGTGCAGAAATTGATTTTTGTAATATTTTTAACAAAATATGAGTCTCATAAGATGCCTTAACATATTATCGATACACACACTTACACTAGTGACTGCTATATTAAATATGTGTTGTCAATGAAAAAGCAAGATCCTTGATCGATACATATAAATGTTTAATTTACGATAATGTTGAAAGTTAAGGAAAAAGGTGAGAAAAATGAGAGGGGATCAGAATATTAATTTTTATGCCAACGTTTTACACTATTTTAAGGTAAAAAAAATACACATATATATTTATATGCTTGAAAAGGCTGATAAAGGCATAAATAGCATTTTGATGCGCACACATTCCGTGTCGTGATTTAAAAAAATTTGACATTAAAGTTATAGAACAACAGATATGGCCGACAAAAAGCTTATGAAGCAAACAGAAGACGATGAATTAAACGACTTATTAGACAGTAAGTAATTATTCCCTGGCACGATTAATAATTGAATAAACATATTGTTAATATTCTAACCTTAAACTATACAAATGTACAATACTTTTCTTAGTTTCTTTCGATTGATTGGTTTATGAAACAGGTATTTTTTCAACGATTGTGTACAGGCAAATATAGGACGTATTGAAAGAAAAAAAAAAAAGATAAATAAAAATCTAGATAGATATTATATGCACTTTGTTTTTCAGGAACATTAATGGAGTTACATAATCATTCGTTTATATGTATATTATAAAGATTTATACAAACGGTTAAATAAACCGTATCAAATATTTGGAAATAATAATTATGGTGTAATCGTTGTTTCAGATGCTTTAAAAGATTTTAACAAGGAACAAAAACCAGACAACGAAGATCGTGTTAAATCGAATAGTTCAGAATCCACGAAAGACAATAATACAACTGACAGTTTAGAGGATGCTTGGACTACAGATTTCATTAAGCAAGCTGCGGAACAATTTGAAGAAAATCTACAGAATTTCATTCAAAATGGTAACTTTTTATAAGAATTGCAAGAAAGGTATTGCTTAAAAATTTTTCTATTAGGAACGGATAGCGAGTTGGGAGCTTCCTTTCAAAGAATGGCACAAACGGTCGCAAGCGTAATAAAAGATGACGAAGCTCTCGACAAAGACAACACAAGCACAGATTTTCAATCTGCCATCGCTAGTGCATTAAACGACCTGTCTGCAACATCGGAAAGTTTACAAGTGATTTATTAAAACAATTATGCACGCCTCTGACATATTACCCTGTACCCAAAAATGCATTCCTTATTAAAAATATTCTAGAGCGAAGCCGATTTATCCGAAATGTTTGGACAAGCATCTTTAGAAGATGGACCTGGTGCTATTCTACCGATTATGCAAGGAATGCTGCAACACTTGTTATCGAAAGAAATTTTATATCCGTCGTTAAAAGAACTGGCAGATAAATATCCAGAATGGTTAGAAGAAAAGAAAGCAACGATATCGACTAAAGATTTACAAAGGTTTACAAAACAGCACGAATTAATCCAACAGGTTATTATGTAACAAATTACATATAATTACTTTTCAACGAAATTTGATTAGAAAATGGGTACAACGTTGCTTTATTTTCAATATCTCGTTCTTTCTTTCGCGATAGGTGTGCAGTGAACTTGAGAAGGAAACAGATGGAGATTCCGAAGAAGTTAAAAAGAAACGTTTTGAAACTGTAATATCCCTAATGCGAGAAGTTCAAGGCAGTGGTCATTTACCTGAAGAATTTAATTCAATTTAATTTTTTAGTTTATTTTACGGGAACTCAACCTTTTAAAATACGATTAATTAAATAAAGTATAGCAGCACAATTAGCGCGTGAAAAGTCAAACATTTCCCTAGTTAAAATAATATTTTTGCAATAATTATATAATCGTGTTTCTTTTTAAATATCTTGGATTAGATGTTTCAATAGAGAAAAAATACGTTTACAACGTTTCTAAACATAATGCACAATTTGTCAATTTTCTGACCTCAGTGCACTATCATTATTTATTAAATCATTGGTAAATTGTTCAGTTATAAAACACAAACGTTACAAGTTCCGACCAAAACATTGTATTATTACTTTTCACGCAAAGAACGCCGCGCAAACGATAAACCGATCATGTTTAATATCGGTTATCCTTTCAACATAAGTGGAATACACATTTTCTTGTTACTTTTTTTTTTCTTCTATAAATACGAAAAGATTTCACGTAATCACAAGTAATAACGTACGTTGCTTCGAAGGAAGGATATCGTTTTCAAGTGCACATAAATTGCGATAACATTTTCATTAACGACTAAACAAGGAGGTATTTAGTTGATTCGCATCGAATATCGATGATACACTAAGATCTATAAATATAGTAAATAGTACTAGTTGAATCGAAATTTACAAGGAAGAAAGTGCCGCAACGCCCGGTAAAACTTTCCCTTCGAGCAGTTCTAAGCTGGCACCTCCTCCGGTGCTTACGTGACTTACTTTATCTTCCGTTTTCCACTTGGCTGCGCAAGTGGCGGTATCACCACCTCCAATTATAGTAATACTACCTCGTGATGTAGCTTCTACAACATTGTCCATGAGGTTCTTTGTACCTTTACTGAAATTCTCGAATTCGAAAACACCCGCTGGGCCATTCCATACTATCGTTTTGGCTCTCTTAATAGGTTCTATAAATCGTAGATTAACAATGATGTATATATATATATATATATATCCGTCGTTTCATTACGAATATCGTGTATAAAAATATTACGTATAAGTATGCACAATGAGAAAAGGAGGGGGGGGGGGGGGGGGGTCAAAAAACCGAGGAAAGCAATACTTACCGCTAAATAATTCTCTAGATTTTGGACCGACATCGAGTCCCATCCAACCATCGGGTATACCGGTTTCCAAATCCGCTGTCCCTACGGCCGCATTTTCCGCGAATTTATCCGCGGTAACGAAATCGACCGGCAAGTGGATTTGAACTTTATTCTTTTCGGCTTTCAATAATAAATCATTTACGATTTTTGCGCCTTCCGCGTCAAATAACGAATTGCCAATCTAAAATCGAAAAGGTCAGGTTTCAAGTTAATATTTGTTGAAGAAAAGGGCAAGTTGACCAACCGATACTTTACCTTCATATTTTTGGATACTTTCAAAAAGGTATAAGCCATTCCACCGCCTATAATCATTTCGTTAACTTTATCTAGCAAATTATTAATCAGCTGTATCTTATCTGCCACCTTAGCACCTCCCAATATAGCCAGGAAAGGTCTTTCCGGATTGTCCAAAGCTTTAGCAAAGTAGTCCAATTCTTTTTTCAAAAGAAAACCACTGGCTCTGATATCATATCCTTCGCCGAGCATCGAACTATGAGCACGATGAGCCGTACCAAAAGCATCGTTGATATAAACATCACCCAATTTTCTCAGAGACGCTCTGAACTCGGTCACCTTATCTTTATCTGCTTTTACCTGAGAGTAAAGGGCAGTTAGCTACACAAGACCGTATCCGATTATAGAAAAAGAACATAAACGATGAAGCAAAATTTACCTTATTTCCATCAGGGCCCACGCCTTTACCTTCTTCCTCCACGTGGAATCTTAAATTTTCAAGTAAGACTATCGTTCCCGGTGCTGGATCAGCACACGCCGCTTCAATCTCCGGACCGACGCAATCGTTCAAGAACAAAATTTCCTTTCCAAGCAGAGACTTTAATTCATCGGCAACGGGTTTTAGCGAGTACTTCGTGTCCCGTTTTCCATCCGGACGGCCCAAATGCGACATTAACACAACGGACTTTGCCTTTTTTTCAAGCGCATATTTAACAGTGTCCAAAGCAGCGACGATTCTCTGATTGTTCGTGATTTTCCCATCCTTCAACGGCACATTGAAATCCACACTGCAACAACAAGTATAACGTGAACGAGAATTCAGGAGGAAGGCGAAACTCGTACTTTTATAGAATCGAACAACATCGACCGGTCTTTATCGGTTTTCATTGTCCGGTGCATCGTACTTGTTTCGCGTCTCGTAAGGTTTCACGCAAGAAATACAGAGAAACAGACGTGGTACGATGGAAGGTTATACACGCGTCTTTGATTAATCGTTTCTGTGGCGAAATAAATTGGTAGTAAATAAAAAGAAAGAGATGTACCGTACGAGAACTCGTTTATCCGCTAGATCCAGTTTGTCGATGCTAAGTTTATTCAGTGCCATAGTTTTGGAATCGGAATATATCGACCTCGATAGAATCGTCCGTATAACCGATGATGTTGTACCGATATCGTTATCGAACTGGAACGCACTCGGAATAAGGTGGCGCGTATTCGCGAAACTGTCCGTCACCTTGGAGTATCTTTGATCGTTGTCGAGCCTCGACTCGACAAAGTCAAACAAAGGTCGACGAATACAGCGACCTCCCAACAGATTCTGAGCGTCGGTTGCGCGCGTCGAAGCATACGAAATTGTCGCGCGTTTCATTCTCGTAGGGCATAAAAGATAGCGGTTCGCGATTACTCGTACGCGTCGGAAACATTTATACACCGTTTCGCTACGCATGCTGTTTAACCGTTTCGTACAAACTAACGAATACGTATATCTTTGTCCAACATCGAACGTTAGGCGGCGACCTTGGTAATATAGTTGGGTGAACTCGGTAAAAATCGTTTACGAAGCGCATTTGGATTTTACATCGCGCGAAAAAATCGCACGCGATAGAAAAGGCGAACGCGCGTTACGCGTTAAAATCGAAGATGGTCGGTAACGCGATCGCGTCACATAGACGCGTGGCTGTTTTCGGTAGGTTCGAGAAATGCTGGTTAAATACGTTCCTTGGACGAAATCGGGCGGTCAGTCTTGTTCACGAGGACATTTACCGACATAATAGCGTCGAAAGGTAGTTGGAGGACGCTTTCGACGAAAGCGTAAGTTCGATTCGGCAAACTAGTAGCGCGATCTCCGGACTCGTTATTCCGATTAACGCTTTTTAATGACGGAATCGTTAAAGTAAAGGTTCGAGCAAAGCGAAGAAGATATTTCGGTAGCGCGTACGCGATTAACCGGTAGCTGGAAGGTCGCGACGGTGGTCGCGAGCAAGACAGACAGAAGATCGAAATTAGAAAGAGATCGGAAGATTCGTGTTCGGTCGAGCGACGCTGCTCACCACCGATACAAATATGGACTATCCTCAGCAGGTGGTATTCGATCAACGTCTGGTATTCCGGTATTTCGTTTGACCCATGCTATTCTCGAATCTGGCATAGTAGCAGAGTGGCGCGTACATTTATTCGGATAGAAAACAAACGCGGAATAATCGTCGAAAGGAAGAAGAACGGAAAGATCCGACGAACGTGGGGCGAGAACGAAGAATAATAGAAAGCTGGCGACGCGACGTTCTAGGCGTAATCGACGATTCACCGATCTCGATCGGCGACGAACGCGGTCAGAACGAAGATAAATATCGATAACGATACTCCGGTGAGAAACGGAATCGACGAACACCTTTAAGAACGGGATGGTCGGAGAATCAGTCTCGATGATTCGCGAAGATAAGAATCGCGATTCGTCACGAGAATCATCGGAAGAGGTTTCGAGCGATGCCGTACCGAAATAACGCGCGAACGCGGCCTACGCGAAATATAGCAACGCCGCTTATACATCATATATTATCTCGCGAAGAATTTCGAGAGAATCGCGCTTTTAGAAACGGCCAGTTTAACCGTTGTCCGGACAATACGAACTTTTAAAGCCGCGTCGATGAAGCGAGAGGGAAGAGACGCGGTATATCGGCACGGTAGATACTCTCGAGATATCAATAACTTTCGTAGTGCGACGCGGTTTCGTGTAAATGTTCGTCCAGTGCCGGCCAAGTTCGCGATATAGGTACGCGTAACAATCGCGAAACCGTGATACGCGGAGAACACGGATCAAAGTACTTTGCGATAACGTTGCCAGCACGCGACACGCGTGCACTCGTCGATCGTTCGTCGTCGAATAAAATACATATCCGCCGAAACGCAGAGATAGAAAGGGGTAGAAAGAAACGGAGATGGTGGTGTCGGCGCGTAATCGACGATCGGATAAGCGAATAAACGATGCACGATCAAGATAGATAGGAGCGAGGTTCGCGATCGGTTCAGATCGGTTCGGTTGAAAGTGTGCAACGGGTGGAGGGAGCAAAGCAGAGCGGGGCAGAGCGGAGCGAAGAGAAGAGAAGAGAAGAGAAGGGAAGGGAAGAGAAGAGAAGAGAAGAGAAGAGAAGAGAAGAGGAGAGAAGACGATGGAAGAAACGGAACATCGTGTTGGTCGTGTCAGTCGAATGCCAGTGGACTCGTGCTCCGGCCGTGCGGCTGGTCGTCCGTACAGAAAACTCGGAGCACCGTGACCGATTCATAAACGAGGAGTCGCGTAAATCGCGGCGACAGCGCGACAGCGCGACGGCGCGACGACGCGAACCGATTATACGCCAACAAATTTCATTCGTTCGTTGTACGTTAAATCGAAAGAAATCGAATCGATCTCGCGTTAAAGATCTTCCGATTCACCACCGCCTTCACCACCGCCTTCACCACCGCCACAACCACCACCACCACCGCCACCATCACCACCACCACCACCACCACCACCACCACCGCCGCTGCTACCACCGGCGTCACAGACATCATCGCCATTGACCACCGCGATCATTCTGCTCGACACGTAGTCGTCGTCGTCGTCGTCGCCTTCGCAACGTGTAACCACGAATCTACTTGGCACGAACTTTTTTACGCACTGCCCTTAGTTACCGTCCAGTTTCTCTCACGCTCGGAGCCATGAAATGGTATGTGATTATCTCCTTCGAGATACTTGCACTCCATGATTCGTATATCCCTCTGCCGTGGTCTCTTTACAATTTACAGGATTCACTTGATTCTCGGGTATTCACGACGTATCTGCTTTTCTCTCGTTCGTCGGCTCGTTGCCCGAAGCGATCTATCGCGCGCGCGACAACTTGCATGTTTTTTTCATTCTGCGTATCGTCCGCGCGAAATCGAACTATTTAAGACCATTTAAGAAGATAAACGCGACACGGTTCGATGCGGTGCAAAAAGTAATATACAATGATCGTTGTTGCGCGAGCGCGCGTTTACGGGGAGTTCGCGCGCGGCCACGAACGTTCTTCTAGAAGAAAACGGCGGGGAAAACGACATGGGATAAACGCGTGAAACGTCTGTAACGTCAACGAACGCTAAAAATGACGGGCAGCGAATCTACTTAGAAAAGTGGCTTGGCGCGGAGAAAGATGCTACTTCGCGTATCATATACACATAGAGCGGGGTCGCTTAAAAATAGATGTTTAAACTTAAATTATGCCCTCTGGCGAATGGAGTTAGTAATTTAAGCATTTCGAAATTTCATTAGCTGCTTCTGCCGATTTTTCAGCTAACGCGAAAATAGCGAGAAACATTTTGTCGAAAGTGGATGTACGTACATACTATACATATAGCGGCGACGCGTTCGATTTTCGCGTCGTAACGTTGTCCATCGAGATTCGTTCGGCATTCGACACCGATACTAAAAACGCGTTCCGTCCTCTTCGGGTCACGGCCAAAATCGAGCCGAACCGAGGAGCGTTTCTCGACTTTTTCTCGACTCGCCGCGTTTCGAATCGCGACTTTTCCATGATCGGCAAACGCGTCTCCGTATCGAATACAGTATCTCGTACAACGTATTCACTTCGCGAATGCTGTCTTCGTAAATTACGTAATTACGCGAGAGTCGAATCGGCACAAACGACTACCAGCTACGGACATTCGTCCGTAGAACGCGACAGCGCACGATTTTCTACTCAATTTTCTCTATTTTATACGTAAGAATTTTCATTTAAAATTCGATATCCTCGCTCGTTTCGTCCCCTTTATACGCTTATGCGTATAATTTTCCTTCGAATCGAAACAGAGAGAGAGAGAGAGAGAGAGAATTTTCTCTCTCCCTTAACGAGACCGTTTCCGTGAAAACGTTGTTTCGCGGTCGCTAAAAATTTACCGCCCGTTCGAACGTCGAACGATACAGAATCGATGCCAACCCCGATACGTTATCGTTGTTCCGTGTCAACTTCGATCCTCGAATATTTTCCCGGAAAGAAAAACGAAGAAAAATCGTTACGGTCGGACGTTGATCGATCGTCGAAAATGATGGCTATATCGACGATATGTGCGGATACACGCACGGATTGCCACTGAATTTTTTCGCCGTCTATTTTCTTCGACCGTATTCTCGGTTTTGTCTCGCAGGCAAAAACTGAACGAACGTATCGGTCATCGTTAAAAATAATACGAAAGAATTTCGACAATTTTTTAAGCGGCTCGCGGCGGCTATCGAACGTTAGGTTTTCGCGATCGTCGAAAGTGAATTTTTCCGTAACAACGATGTCGTTTGCTTCTTCGATCGGTACTATACGTTGCTCTCCCTTAACGCGAAAAACCATACATCGCATAACGTTCTTTCGGACGCTCGTTCGTATATACGTATCGCATAATTTCTATCGGTGTCTATCGGTTCGATAGAATTAAAATTTCGATGCGACCAACGTTGAATCGATCGCCCGTGTGGTGTTTGTCGAACGAAACGTAAACTTGGCCGTTACGCGTATGTACATACATTTATCGTAACATCGAAGTATAACGGAATTTGAAATCCACAAAAAATACAAAGAAACAAGAACGTAAACGTATCGTGAATCGATGACGTATATCGACGCTCGATCGTTGATCGACAACGCGGATCTTGGATCGAGGGTCGCGAACGGCGAAAAGTTTGAAACGATAGCGTGGAAGGACAGGCGATAGGCGGGCGAGTAGAGGAGACATCGATCGAGCACTCGGGTCGCTATCTCGCGGCATTTATAAGCATTACGAGTGCCGTGGTGCGAAATCGAAAAATGGCCGTTCCATCGGTGTCCGACGGGAACAACTAGTCCAGTTCGAACGAATCGAACCGATATGTCTTATTCGCGGCGAAGAAAGTGATCATGCGGATCGAATGAGCAGTGGAATGGAAACTGGCAGCAAGTAAAATCACGAAGGAGAAAACGTCACCACGAGTGCGGCAAATAACGGAGGACGGTGCGGCGGGACGTGACGTGACGTGACGTGACGGGTCGGGACGTGTTGGGTCGGTCGGGTGGCGGGTGGGCAGGGGCGGGGGCAGGGTGGGGTGGATTACGCCGCGGCGGGGCGGGGTGGGGGTAGTCGAGGTAGGGTGAGAGCAAGGAAGGGTGAACGAAGACGAGAAAAGAAGGGAACATGAAAGGGTGAGGTGAAGATAGAAAGTAGCAGGAAGGGGGAAAGACCAGTGATACAAAGTACCGGAAAAAAAAAGGGGAAAAGGAGAGATGAAAATGGGAAGTGCGCGATCGTGAGCAAACGCACTGCCCAAGAAAAGTTCGCATCGTGAAGGAAACGCCATCAACGACGATTATCAAACGACGTTGTTAGTAAAACAAGAAGAAAAATTAAAAAAAAAATAATAAATATAGAATATTACTTTACATGAAACGGTTGTAACGGTGCGCGGGTGAAGATCTAGGAACGGCCGAGCTACGTAACGAACGGTTTTGCGATAAGAACATCGACGCAACCAAGACAGCTAGGCGACCTAGGCTTTTCTCTTGCCTACCTCTACGGTGCCTACCTCTCTTGGTCGAATCGCTTCGCTCGGCCCTGTTCGGCTCTTCTCGTAACGATTAATCCAAATTAGCGGCTCGGTTAAGCTCTTTTCTTTTTCTCCGCGAGTGTTCGCGGCCGCGAATACCGAGGAGAAACCCACGAGCGAACCTACGGAGAAAGAAGGAACCGAACAACGGGTGATGCTCGGTGACAACGGATAAACCAGTCGAACGCGGCTCGATCATGGATACATCGGAGAATCGCCCCCTTCGCATCCTCTGCACCCCTCGCTCACGAGCAATCATGGCTGCCTAATACACGGCGCTCGGTATCGACCAATTTTCTACCGTAACCGTAATACGCTCTAGGTTAAAAACTTAACCTACTCGAGCCCGGGGCGTGTCGCTTCTTTCGCGTTGACAGCTACAAAGTTCGTCGCGTGGTGCTTGTCCGCGTTCGTGTCTCGTTACGTAGCGTAGTGTAGCGTCGCGTCGGCTCGTGTCCTATTTATTTCGTTAGCACGATTACGCGTTTCTCTCTTCGTTCATGCTCTATCGTGTTTTCCTGTCGTCGTGTTGTCGTGTCTCGTGTCTCGTGTTCTCATGTTCTCATATTCTCGTGTTGTCACGTACCAGGAAAGGGCCAATACGAGCCCGATAAAATCGCGAGCATGCGATCGCCGTTCATCTTTTACGAATCTCGTGCTACGGATTACGCGAATCTTTCAGGAATCCCGACCATTCTACCACTTTGCAGCCAAGGAATGTAGGCGACGAAAGTACGGATCAGAATAACAATATAACTATGACGAGCGAGGATTTATTGCAGCCTGGCCATGTGGTCAAAGAACGCTGGAGAGTCGTAAGTTCGTCGATATTTACTTTTTATCGCCTTTCGTTACTTTCTCCCCTTTCGTCGTTCATATCTTTCGGCCATTAACTAATTCTTCTTTATTCGTCTGGCAGTTTAAAAAAATAGGAGGCGGTGGATTCGGCGAGATCTACGAAGGCCTAGACTTGATAACCAGGGAGCAGATTGCCTTAAAAGTCGAATCCGCTCGTCAGCCCAAGCAAGTTCTGAAGATGGAGGTGGCCGTGTTGAAGAAACTTCAGGGTTTGTAACGTTCTATCGATTAACCGAGACCTACTTTGTCGTATCCGTCTTAATAACCGTACCACCTTATTAACGTAGGTCAAGAACACGTATGCAGATTCATAGGTTGTGGTCGTAACGACAGATTCAATTACGTCGTGATGCAGCTGCAAGGAAAGAATTTGGCAGAATTGCGCCGTGCCCAGCCACGAGGTTCTTTCTCCTTATCTACTACTCTTCGTCTAGGACTTCAAATTCTCAAAGCGATAGAAAGCATACACTCTGTCGGCTTTCTTCACAGAGACATTAAGCCGGTGAGTATATATACCTTTCATAATAATAAGGAGTAAATATAAGAATAAGTATTATATATTATCCATCTATTTTGTTTAATATTTTCTTTTCACCATCGAAAGTCCCGTTTCATCTGTTTCTAATATCGTTTCAGTCAAATTTCTCGATTGGACGACTTCCCCGCGATTCGAGGTTAGTTTACATGTTGGACTTTGGTTTAGCTCGTCAATTTACGACCGGCACCGGCGAAGTTAGGCCACCTCGTAGCGCGGCGGGATTCAGAGGAACCGTCCGGTACGCATCCGTGAATGCGCACAAAAATAAAGAAATGGGCCGACACGATGACTTGTGGTCGTTGTTTTATATGCTGGTGGAGTTTGTCAATGGACAACTTCCATGGAGAAAAATTAAGGATAAAGAACAGGTACGTATTTGTTCGTTGTAACGAGCAAACGTTGCCAATAATTCTCGTCTCGGTTCAACTATATTCAACAGACAGCGTTATTCGATCTAAACGTTAATACGCTGTTCTCTGTCTTTTTCCTTTACTCTCTCTACACCGTATCTAGGTTGGTCTGATGAAAGAAAAGTACGATCATCGATTACTTTTGAGGTATCTTCCACCCGAGATTCGAGTCTTTTTAGAGCATATTCAGGTAAGATAGTTTGCACACGTCCAAGATAAAGCTTTATTCTCGTTTCGTACCATATACGTATACGATAAAACGATTTTTTTTCAACTTTTACGTATTTGCTCGTAATCGCGTAAACCGGACAGTGAGCGAGACGTTCGTTTCAGAGTTTGGAGTACGCGGACAAACCAAATTACGCGATGCTGGCCGGTCTGTTCGAGCGTTGCATGAAACGCAGAGGAATAAAAATGACCGATCCGTACGACTGGGAGAAGCCATCGAGATCAAACGAAAGTTTACCTACTACCAAATCTCTTCCAACCGTTACCGTGCCCCCTGTTTTGACTACCGCGACTACCATTAATCAACCACCGACCACGCCAAACGTCGACACGAACAACCAGGAAAATGTCGAGCCCGACAACAGAAAGGAATTGGATGTAAGACGAAATAACGACGCCGCGATCGCGTTCCTCCCTAACCTACGAGGAACCTCCTTTTGATTTAATGACATTCTTTCGATAGGCACAAATGGATTACGAAAGCATATGCAGAAAAAACAAACAGCGCGGTGTCGAAGGTTCATCCGTACCGTTTACATCGGCTATTAGCAATCATGGTCGTGATAAGAATTGTAACGCTACGATACCCACGATGGACAATAGTCATCAGCAAACCGGACAACAAACGCAAGGTTATTTTTCCTTTATTTCTTTAGTTCGCTATCGTTTTCTTTCTTCTTCTTAGTTGTCAACTAAGAACTAAGGAACGCGATCTTTCGAACGAAATCGCGTTTAGAAACGAGATTCTCGAAAAACGAAAATGTTTACAGATTCGCCGAAAAAGAGGCGCGCAGTTTCGATGGCTGCGGAACCCCAGACTGGCACGGTCACGGTAGAGAAACGGGTGGACAACGAAGGAGACGCGTTAATGGCGTCCGCTCGTTCCGCCTCCGACGTTCCTCGGAACAAAGTTACAGCGAATGCCGCCGCGCCTCTTCGAAAATCTGCCAGCGGCGCAACGTTCGCGCGACTACGCGTTACCCCGGCACCCAGTGAAACGACACCCGGCGAGCCACCCAGTCCTCGAGTGCAAACCGAAGTCGACGCTACTTACTGGTCCTACGATGTTACTAATCCAAAACACGTCGGCAATCAGAGTCCCGTACGTCCACGTATCTACGCGATTCGATTCTATACGATTCTGTACGATCCGAGTCGATTCGATTCGATTCGATTTATTTTTCACGTACGATCGTTTTTAATCGCGTAACAGGTGACCGAACAGAGGGAGCCGCTAAAGAGGGAAACGCGAAGAAGAACGGACGGAAGGCAACAGACCAGAGCCAGTCGCGCCGCGATACGAGACTGTTCCATCACTCAATTCGCGCAAATAGACGACGATAACGTGTCCGCGTTGCAACAAGTAACCAAAGGTGGCGGTGGTCTAACCTTGGCTTCCCAATGGAAATCGCAGTTCGACGATTCCGAAGAGACCGACAACGAATGGAAGGGCGAAAACTTGCAGAGTCCCGAACACAAAGGAACCACTAATATGCCGGTTATAGCTCCTCAGGTATGCGTCTCGTACGTTCTCTGTAACAGATATCGACAAAACATTCATTATTTCTTACCTCTTTAACGCTGAATGCGTTCTTGGAAATTATTAACAAGTAGAAAGCCGTTGGTTGGAAAAACGAATAGTTTTGATCGTTATACGCGTAAAGTTTCTTTCGATTATTTTTGTCGCGCATGCATAATGTGTGGGTGCGGGTGCGGGTGCGGGTGCGGGTGCGGGTGCGGGTGCGGGTGCGGGTGCGGGTGCGGGTGTGGGTGAGCGTGTGTGCGTGCGTGCGTGCGTGCGCGTGCGCGCGATGTGCAATGCTTCAGAAAATTATTGTGAAATACAAACAACTTACCGATATGTTTGATATTTTAGCCACATCTGGCCTGTATCGATGCCCTCGTTTGATGCGCCTGTTACCTGCTACAGAAACGAATCGACCTCTTTCTCTATATCGCCGTTACGAGCTTTACACGTTTTCCTGTATCCGTTTGTCTTTTCGTCGAACTAATTACTTTTTGTGTCGTTGTTTGGTAGAAATTTATTTACGCGAGATACGCGCCACGTTATCGCGAACTTTTGGCGAGGCGCGATCGTTTCTAGTCAACGTGACTTTAATCGCGTTACATCGTGTGTGCGTGTTAGAGAAGCATGTATTAATTTTTCCTAATAATCGTTGCGTGTGCCGCGTTTGATCGTTGGGTTCGTCGTCTCGGGTTTCGCGCGTCGTCGATTACTTTATTCGGACGGCGAATACTCGAACGATGCGCAATTGTATTTTTTTTTTTATAAAATTTCTATATATATATATATATATATATATATAGTCGGCAGTTGTCAGTGATGCTGTGACTACCGCAACTTCAGTGCCTGCGTCTATCGATGCGAAAACGACGGTGGTTCAAACGACTACGCCGATCGCGTCTCATCAGCATTCGATAATACCGACCGCTCTCTCTCGTATAAGCGAAGACTCGCCGAAACCCACGATTCCTCACAGATGTTTAAACATCGCCGGTATCGAAAAATATCCAGATCTTCAAGGAGCGCTTCCGCGCGCTTGGAGCGTTCCAGCTTTAGCGCCACACGTGCGCGCTTATCTCGAAGCCCCGTTGGTACGTAATGAACATTTCGGTCGGAGTACGACCGTTCGAACGACGCGTTTCCCCTCTCATATTGTTCGCGGATGCAGGTTCAGCAAGCGGCGTTCGACGAACTGTTCTACGAAATCGACGTGATGAGAAATATCGCGACCCGCTACGACGAGCCAAGGCAGAGTCCTCCGCCGCGAAGAGCGAGCGTACCAGCGGTCGCGTTCTCTCCGCCTAACACGATACCGAGCACGCCAGCAGCCGAGGAGGAGGAAGAAGCGGTGGCAGGAAGATTGGAGATCAGGGTAGTAGACGCGACCGGTGGCGCGACCGTTGTCCAAACCACCGCGGACAAAGAACCATTGCAAAGTGAGTATCTCTTCCCTAGTATCGCCTGCTCACGATTCGCTGTTTTCTTTTTCATTTGGAATAAAACTGTATCGTTCGTCGAATTGACTCGTTGATTCAACGTAATTTCGCAGGAAAAATGGCAAACGGCACCGCGGATGGTCCAGCTAGCCCTAATCCAGGCTTCGAAGAACCGTCGGTGTACGACGACGCCGTCGAGAATCGGGCGGGAATCGATGGTGCCGCGCATAAGGAGAACAGTACCGTCGCTTTCACGACCGCTTTACCGAACACGGTGCCGCTTCGCGAAAATAAGGACAATAAAGAAAAGGAGGCTCCTTCTAGGACTCATAGTACCGTCAGTAAAATTCCGATTCCGGTTAAGAGTCCCCGATGTTCGTTATCGGAATCGACATTAGAAACGAACACTCAGAATACCAGGAGTGGCGTGGGAACGGAAGTAGAAAAGTCGTCGACACCCGCGGCTATAACCAGGGACAAAGATGCTAGTTAGTAAGATTTTTTTTCTTAGTCTAAATCATAACCGTAGGATGAATCCGTTCGAATATCGTTGCGCACCTTTGCACCTTTCAACGAGTCGCGCGAAATTTTTCTTTCTTTTATCCATACGAAAACGAGACGAAACAAGTATCGATGCAACGTACATGTACAGAACATTTAGAAAGCACACAATTCTCGCTATCGTAACGAGAAACGGTAATGCGCAAAATACAAGTAGTCGCAACGTTCGTTCGAGTCCGATATTCGATGGTAACGCGAACCGTGATCTCGCGGCGAATACGAGTTACGCTGTAAAATTTCCAACTGGGCCGATCACGAGCGCGCCCGCGCGCACTGATTCCTACATTTTTTTCTCTTTTCCTTTCGCACGAACGCTCGAAAACAAAAAAATAATAATAAATACAAGTTACCGTCAACGAACCGTTACGAAGTTGTTCGTTCGGCCGTTGTTCGGTTCCTTTTTCGACGCGAACGCGATCGTTCGTCCTACGATCTGTCGTACGTGGAAGAATGAGAAACCGCTATTTCGATCGTCGATAGAAAAAAAAGAAACGAGTTAAAAATTAAAAAGAGTTTAGACATAGAAATAGATATAGTAGCGGAAATAGAAACAAAAAGGATAGAATAGAAAAAAGAAAGAGACAAAGAAAGAACTAAAGAAAGGAAAGAAGAGGATAGAAAGAGGAAAAAGAAAAAGAGAGAAAGAAAAGTAAAAGGAAAGAGAGAGGGCGAGTGAGAGAGAGCGAGGAGAAGGGAGGGGAAGAAAATGGAAAGGAACACTTTGACACTTCCGTTAATCGTGTTCGTATTTTGGACGTGAATTTGTCGCGATTAATGCCGAGTATAGATTCTTAGCGATACTAACATTGCCAAATTTTAGCTAGCAAAGGCAAACCATTGACAGTGGAGGCGTTGGCGTTACGACGCTGCGTGACATTGCCCGACGCACGACCGACCTTTTCACCGTTAACCTCGGCTAATTCGACCGAAGAGGAAAATTTAACCGGCTGCACCCCAGCGTTGCGTCGACGAAGACAAAGCGAGAAATACGTAACGGACGCTAGCCAGCTGAACCTGCGATTCCAGAGACCGCAACGCAGGGTCAGACCGAATTCCGAGGTGTTGTCCGGGTTTTCACCGAGAGGCGTCCCCTCGCATCTCCTCGGTGAAGTGGCCAAGCGAACCGAGGAAAGTAGCGACAACGATTCGGACAGTAGCGGCCCGACGAACGCCCAACCTCCACCACCTCCTACGTCTCTACCACCTCACGTAGCAGAAAACAATGCCAGGTATCGGTTTTACGATTTTTACCTGTAATCGGATTACGGTTAAATATCGATATCGATATCGTTGATTACAGATGCCGCAGATTTCGACCTATACCGGACGGTACGATAATCAGCAAAGAATCGTGAGGTATACCGTTTACGGCAAGGAAACTAAATCCTCGTTTATACGCGACGATCGACAGAAGCTTGGCGGTCTGCTAGTTCGAATAGCGCGGGAGCTCTCTGTTTCTGCGGGACGAAAGTATCGACTCGATGGCCGTTACGTTCTTCGAGTCTTTGCAACGCTTTCGTCAGGAGGGAAAATAATGAATTACCGTTGCCACGGCAGGAACGATCGTTCCTTTTTGTCTCGACTAAACGATTTCGGTTCGAACGTTCGAACAGTGGTGTTCGAGGGAAACATCGATAGAACACGACTCGGCTTCGACTCGATAACGCGCGACCAATCTCGTAGAATATGTACGACGAACGAACCGAAACACTTGCATGTAACTATCTATGTTACGCGTATTTATTTTTAACGCGATATTCTTTCGTAAAGGACGGTTGTATGAATCGGTGGTGCTTCAAAGATAATATTTCCTAGTCCATAAACGTGTCTGGCGATACGACAAATAGTACTATCGAATGTTCAAGCGTTACGCGTTACCAACTTCTTGCGTGCACGGCTACGGATCGTTACCAGGAAACATGTCGAACGAGTAGTTACGATCTTTCGGCACGTATTCTTTCTCCGCGTAAATTTCTCGTCTCGCTCTGATCGCTTCTTTGCTTTGCAACTTTAAACTTTAAACGTCCCGTCCCCCGTCCTATTCGTCGATATTTCTTTGTTTCTCTCCAAAGTTTTCATTTCCATCTTCGAGTAAACTATTTATTTCTTTACTTGTTAACCATCCAGATCATACTGTCTACTCCAATAACGTTCAGTAAATTCGAACGATTTCGATCGCGGCAGTTATCGCTATCGGATCGGTTAAATTGCATCTTCTTTTGTTGTGGAAAAAAAAAAAAAAAAAAAGAAACGCGTAAAAATGGCCTGTCGACATCGGAAATCTGTAATAGAACGTATTTCGTGTTCGTAGCTTTGAACTTCATCGTATATTTCAGTATCGGGCAAATATTTTTTGAAATCGACATTGCAACGACGTTTTTCTTTTTTGGAAAAATAAAAAAACCACCGTCGCTACATACGATAGAAGAAAATAATCTACGCTTTCGAGAGTAAGAAAATCGGAAAAGAGAAGGAAAGAAGAAAGAAAGAAATTTGTCTCGTCCGAATTATCGTTTCGTGGACGTGTAACGCGTTAGAAAATCACTTGTACTAAGGTTGTCAAGAGGGATAACGAAACCAACTCGGATCTCGAATTACGATTCGTAGACATAAGCGAGCTTCTAACCGAGTTAAAACGATCGCCACCGGCAGAATTTAAGCGACAAAACAATGTAAAAGATGAACAAGTACTCGAAGAAATTGCTATAGCTAGATTACGTATAATTACATGTTTGTCTTGCACTTCCCCGGTAACGCGATTTTTTCAGACAGTTACAAGTCCGCAGTCGAAACAAACCTAGTGATACATAAAACTAGTCAAGTAGAATCCTTTAGTATTCTAACGATGAAACCAAATTCGCGCATAGAATTATACATACAGTACTTGTACAAAGTAGGTAAGGGTTTATTTTGTGCAATGATCGAGTTAACGTTAACGATGCGATGAAATAGTTTTAAATTGACGCCGTGAACATTGTTTCGCGATATAACAGGAATAATAATATTATTATTAATAGTAATAACGATGATGATTATTATGATGATGATGATAATGATAATGATAATGATAATGATAATGATAATGATAATGATAATGATAATAATAATAATAATAATAATAATAATAATAATAATAATAATAATAATAATAATAATAATAACAACAATAAAAAAAGAAAAGGGAACGTGCAGTATGCTGAAAAGCAGAACATACCAAGTAGTCCTAGACGTCTGGAAACAACGGATTGATATATAAGCCTGTACGAATGCTCACGAATCGCGTATACATATAGTTGTATTACCATTGTCCGCGTGCTCGTCTTTCGAACTCGATTAACTGGAAACTCTGCGATATCTTTTTGCGCGAACGTACACAAGTTCAAAAGTTTCGAGAGTGGTCGTCGGGAAAGCACGAGCAAAGAAACTTTTTGTGTACATCGATTATGAACTTGTAATGAAAGATCAAATGTACGTCTGAATGTAAACAAACACGCATAATACAGCTCATTGGACGTATTCTGTAATCTAGGTTTGTAATCGAAAAGCATCGTAGGTTACTTATATCGTTCACTTTGAAAATTCGCACCTTCACAACAATAAAGAGAAAGTGTTTCGTTTTCGAAATTATATAGATAACAATGTTATTATTGATATACCGTTTGTGCGAATTCGGTCGATATTTCAAAGATTATAGCTGTTTTCAAATTACATGGCCGGAAGTTATGCGTGTTCGATTAACGCGCAAATACTTGTCATTCCTGGAATTTATATCGCGAACAATAAAAAAGAACGAAAGAAACATCGATCGCGACGAACGAATGTTACGTTCGTAATACGTCTGATCGTGACCGGTACTGCATCCAGCGAACGAGCACGGCGGAAATTTACGTCGGTACGCGTATTCTTTTTAGTTCGTTTGCACGACATTAATATACGCGTATCTTTTTCTACTCGTTTCACTAAAAGCTCCATGGATAGAGCCGAATCGAATGGAGAGGTAACATATTCGGCTTATTATGCATATTAAGCTCGGTCTTACGACACGCTGTGTCGTCGCGACCACGCACCCTCCCTCCAAGTAAAACAAATAGAAAGGAAAATAGGAAGAAGGATGAATTTCCCGAACGTCGTCCTCTTCCCTCGGACACCTGTTGTCCTCGCTATTTCCTACAGGTATTCGCAGTGTGCGCTACCCCTTGGGATAGACCGCACCGGCTTACGGTCATCGGTTTACGAGGTAGTACAGATAGAGAGTCTAATTGGGACAAGCGTATGATCCTCCGTTAACGTTATCTCGTTTGCGCGAAAGCTTACTGACTACGACGTACGGTGGCGACGGGACCAATTCTCGAGAGATTTCGCTCGTACTCGATCAACAAAGTACCCTTCCCATTTATCAGAAAGAGCCGCATACACTCTCTGACGACTCCGTAAAGATTACGCGTGTATTCGCATTGTCGCTGCGGGGGGCCGTCGTCCACAGGCTCCCAGGTAAAACGAATAGTATTCCGCGCGCCACATTCTGGAGACTATATGTATACTTTCGTCATACAACGAATTTTCCATCGTTCCGCTTATATTCGTTCTAACGATCCTTTTTCCTCTACTACGTGGCGTTAGAAGGACACCGACTATGGCGAACATTAAGCTCGCGCGGTTAAGTATAGGTCCGGTAGATCCGTAACGCATCCGCGCGTTCGTAATACAGTGACATCAAGTGTATATGTATACACAGTATACATGTGCATATATTACATTTTATTTTATATACTTGGTACGTGATCGCATTATTCTCCTAATTCGTACATTTTTGTCGGACGTGTATAGAAATGTCAGGTAGAGAGCGTAGAGAGTGCGTTTTTCTCGTTTACGAATTTCGTAAATGTCGTGTCAGACGGACGTAATGCGCTCGCATTACTTGGACCTTTTTTTCCTCAAAATGCCTAGAATGCTACTGACCGCGAATGGATGTACTGAAATATGAGACTAATTTATGTCCGCGTCACACTTTACTACAAGGTGCAAGTCAGTCGAATACCGATAGGCGAACCTAATGATTCTCGAAAAAGCGATCGGAAGTCGTGTGCGCTTTTTCGATTGGTCGTTGTCGAACCGATCGAAACTGGACAAAGAAAAAAGAGAGTCCTTTTCGGGTCGTGTGACTCTACCTTACCGATAGACGTGTTCCGGGGTTACTTCAAATTGTGCACTGATTTACGCTTTATCGGTTCGTGTAAATTTATTTAATGCAAGTTTAATATTTTGTAACTATTACTATTTCTAATGTACTGCATTAGACTACAGTTATAAACTTTAGATGTTACGCGCGCTCACTAAAATCCCGACAATCTTGTTGTACGTTTCACGAGAGAACGAATATCGTTACGCGCGGCAAAGCGTATTTTCCGGTGGGACCCTTGAACCGGAAATAGCTGTCGCCACAGTTGGCTCGAACCCATACTTTTTGCTCGCAATTTGATTCAAGTTGACTCCATGTCGGCCAATGGCAGGGCGCGTTTCAGTTAGTCCGGAACCGAAGTGGCGGGGAGCCACTTTCGCGCATCTTCGGACCTTTTACTCCTTCAAATTATCGTCGAAACATTGACTAAAGGAGAAATCGTCAACGACAATATATGATAAAGATTTCTACGCTCGTAAATACTATTGAACATCGTTTATTTCGAAGTTGCGATCAAGTCTGAGACGCGCGATATTTCGTAATCTAGTCGTTCGGTTTTATCGTTATCATCGATACACAGGTAATTAATTTGTGCGACATTCAAAGTAAGTATACAGTTAGCTACCGTAAATGAAATATATATACATATATTGGAAATGGATATGAAAATTTCGGTATTATCTGCCAGTTAACGCAGGAATTCGACGTTGATTCCGAACGTTCGTATAATTCGCTGGTTATTCTAACCTATTTGCGTTTCTTAAAACGTTCCGCTTCGCACACGGTCAACCCGTGAATTATATACCAGCGAATGGCATTTGTAAATTAGTAGCGTATCAAATGCGACGAATTCCAGTCACGTTTCAAAGTAGTACTTCACTTGGTATGCATTTTATATCGTTGTGTCTTCGATTCTCCTGATAATTGTACATTTTGTCCATCCAAATATATGTATGACAGCCAAGTAGAATCGCGAACGATCGTGGAACGGTATCAGCGGCGAACGAGTTCCGCCGAGACACGCGAAACAATTCTTTTCGCTCGCGACATACTCATAACGTATACGTATATGAAATTGTACGTGCACACACGTACATAATAAATGAAAGAGAAGAACGAAGCATCTTCATGCCACGTACTTTGATTTCAGATGATGTGGCCAGTGTTGAACAGATTATTAAGTAGATTTGTGGTCTATGCATCTATTCCTCTTGGCTTTCTTGGATATTACGTAGAAGGATTAATATCGAATCGTTACACACCCTCGACTGGATCAATAACGGAGCAACGCGAAGAAAGATTACTGAACGATATAGATTCGGCGACCGACAAGAAACGTCATAATCCTTTAGAATTTAATCTTCCTCCTTCGTTGTCCACATAATTCGATCGATCGAGGCATAATTTAGAACAAAACACGTTAACGAAAGAAATTTATTCGCAGCCGTTAAAATGTTAAACATAAACTGTATTCAAAATATACGTGTTAAGATCGATCTTAAACAAAGTTAGATTCCAATAATTATATCGGTCGACGATATCGACCGATTCAACATTCAATTTCGAAGAAGAGATGCGACCCATTTAAGCGACCACATGAAATTTATAGGTGACCGTATGGCGATAAAGTTGACCAGGTTCGAGTATACTGTTGGGAAAGTTTTCCTGCAAACGTTCATCCATAGATATTTAATCGGATAAGAAATAAATACGCGTAATTTCTCTTACTACGTAAGTAAGAAATAGCTACGCGCGTCTTGCTTACGTGGTTAACAGCATCTGGATAATTTTGAGTTTCCAGGCAAAATGCTCCGTGTTTAAAGTAGGCAGCACCATGTTTTCCTCGAATGCCCGCGTTATCGGGTTCAGGTAGAAAATTAGCCGTGTAAAGTTGTACTCCCGGTTGATTCGAGAATACCTCCAAACATCTTCCAGAAGTCGGATGTAAAACCGTGGCTATCAAATTTTCCTGACCGGTAGTAACGTTGGGCGTTACGCAAAAATTATAATCGTAACCTCTGTCCGGTGTTCGATCGATTACGTCACCGAGCCTCGTCGTATTTCTAAGATCCATTGAGGTTCCGTCAACCGGTCGAATTTCGCCAGTAGGAATGCTCTCGGAGTCCGTAACGGTCCAACGATCGGCGTTCAACCAAAATCGATGCTCGTACAGTTCGGTCGAGTTTGCTTTCTGAAACAACACCCATCGGATCTTACGTCCTTCTACCAATTACGTAGATAGTTGGTAAAGGAAGGAAATCAGCGGAAATGTACGAACGTGGCCAGCCAAATTGAAATAGCTGTGATTAGTCAAATTGACAGGAGTAGCTTTGCTAACGAAAACTTTCATTTCGATGCGCAATCCTCCGTCGGAGGTTAGTCGAAAGGTGACCGAAGCTATCGCGGCTCCTGGATATCCTTCGTCGCCGTCTTCGCTTAGCAACGAGAGCACCAGCCGATCCTCTTCGATCGTGGCGTTCCAGATTTTCGAACTCCAACCTTTGAAACCGCCATGAAGGCTATTCCGTCCCGCGTTCTTACCCAAACGATGTTTTTCTCCGTTCAGAATAAATTCTGCTCCTCCTACGCGATTCGCGACTCTTCCGATGGTCGCACCAAAATACGGATTACTTTTTGATGCGTACCCTAAAAACATAACGTCGATATAAAGTAGATTGCACGTTTCTCCGAATAAATGAATAAAGTAATAAATAAAGAAAGAAAGAAAGAAAGAAAGATGAACAGTAAGCACCGCGAATGCCGCCGAAAGCGACGGCGCAAAGGCCTTCAATTCGGAAAAGGATCAAACGAAGGAAACGCTCGTTACCTTCTACGTTATCGTAGCCCAGAACAACATCCGTGACGTTACCGTGTTTGTCCGGTGTTCTAATGGATGTTATTGTCGCACCGTACGTCACAATATCCACCTCTTGACACAATTTGTTCTTTAACGTGTACTTTTCTATGCTTCGACCATCGATTGATCCCCAGTTCGAGACAGTTATCGACCCCTCGCCATTCGCTTTCATGATGGATCTAAAAAATAGAGAAAATAAAGGAAAGAGCGCTATGTACTTACTGTACGCCGCATCGGTCTAGAGGACCACCTAACCGCATCTATTTGGCATTATCTTCACCGTGCATAACGCTGCACCGACACAACGCTACAAAATTCCTCGTAAAATACGAACGAATTTCGGTACACGCTACCGCGTTAAAAAAAAATGCTCGCTTCTGTACCTACGTGTTCGACAATTGTGTTATTAGAAAAATCGATACGCTCGTAGGAACCGTTTTTTTTCGCCTTCGATGCGATACTGACCATAATGATGTCGCGCACAATCGGTCGCAAAATAACCAAACAACGTTATCGTATCAATTAACAACAAATCTTGGTCAAGATCTTATAAAAAAGGAGACGGAAAGCAGGCGCGCGCGCGCGCGTCATTAAAGTTCCGCGCGAGCAAGATTTACGTATTTTCAAATTCTGTTACGTACCTATTCATGTACTTACGTACTCGAATACGAAACGTAATAGTAGCGTTACCGTCCTGCTCACCCATTTATTTCTATCCCCCCCCCCCCGCCCCTTAACTCCTGCTATCTCTCCAAATATATTACATCGGTCGAAATTTTAAATACATACGTATACGAACTGTCGTCGACTTCTTGGTACACATACTCTGTCGATATTTTATCTCGCTGAGTCGAGTTCGCGTTATGAAATTCTGAATGTTTCCAAGAATCGGGATCTATGTGAAATAAGTATATGTACATACGTATACGACCTTCGAAAATTGAGCACGATTAAACGAACAATTAAACGAGTGGTCTTGTCGATACCGTAATCGCTTTCCGTAAAGTCAAATACCGACTCAACTAATCTTACCCGAGTAAACGAAGAGCAATTATCACGATGCAACTTGTAAGCCGCATGCTGACACGGAAAACAACAACGACGATATACGGTATAGTCTTAAAATGACTTTATGGAAAGCCACTAAAAGTCACGATGCCTCTACTACTTGGCCGATATCCGGCGGTGTGACGCGCGCATTGCTTCTCAACGTTCGTTGATTTTCTTTCCTCTCGCCGATTCGACCAATCGATCGACGTTATAAAACGACCGATCAAATACCAATCGAGGAACGTGGAAACGCGAATCGCGAACCGGTTTTATCTAATACGATCGTGCAATTGCGCATATTATAAAGTAAAAATGCCAACATACCGAAGACGAATCTTATACTTCCTCCAAGCTCATGGAAAAAAATACGTTATTCGAATCGGATATAACTAGGCCTGCAGTTACCCGCGATAGAGAAATTCTTTTATCCGAAACGAGTGCGAAATTAAAATTCCATACGAGCTGCGGTATAATCGTTGGGTGGCAAGGTCGTATTTCGTAACGCGTCGTCGTTGTTTACTTCCTCTAGATAAAAAAAAAGTGAAGAAAATCGGTTCGGAGAGAATTGACACACCAATGAATAAAGAAATGGAATAAAAATCGGTCATCATTTATACCATAGTACGGATAATTAATAACGGCTCGTTATCGCGGATCGTCTTTAAGAGCAGCTTGTCAATTTGCTACTCGAGATAACGAGTGCGCGTCCCTTTTTTCATGGTCATAGTTGAATAGCCTTAAGAGGAGTATCACATATTATATATTGCGATATGCGATTTTGAAAATCACTAATCATCGATAACGGGCCGATTAGCCGATTAGAAATATTCCATGCGTCGTGCGTCGTAACGAGCGTACTGCGCGATGCGGAGTCAACGATGGTTTTATCGTTGTCTGCATTTTCGGGTTCGATGTTCTCAGTAAAACAGTAAACGCTTTAAATTCGTACTTTATTTTTCAGCGGTACATGCAAAGGATATCTCGAATTCATTTACTTTCGGTGAAATCTTACTGTCGTTACCGAATTTCGACTATCGAAAAAGTCTAGCGGAGCAACGATTCAACTCTGAATGCGATTTTAGAGGCCTCGCGCGGCGAAGTCGCAAAACTCTTGTTTCGATCCTTGTCTCTTCCGAATATTGCTCTATACAGGAGGAACAGGAATATATATGTTAGTCCTTTCTTTTCATAATACTATTTGTACAGTTTTACAGGGAATTATCAAGGTTTATTAAAAAAAGTAAACAATCTCAAAAATATAGCATCTTTTATAATTATACAAGGAATATGAAGATAAGGCACGAGTATACGTTGCTTGTTTGCCTGAAATAGTTGGGACAACAAATTGCCGATATCCGTGTCCCTTTTGTAACATTCAGAAGAAACAAGATCACGTTGCGCGATGTCTTCTCTGCTGATCCAAAGTCAACTTCTCGCTCCACTGCGCTCTTCAAGGAAGTCGGGGAATTCGTAAAGCTGATTTTGCTGTTACTGTTTTCGTCAGCAGCGACATTAGTTTGCGCATAAACACACTCAATCTGCGCGTCGCCGCGCAACACATAGATAGAGTATGCATATAGGTATACTTAATATACAGAGAAAGGTGCAACGAGGAGAATGTTAGTTCGCAGCGACAACGCGTAACATAGCGGCGCTGTCGTCGTTGGGAGACGAGAAAAAAGTGGGGTAGGCCCGAGCGGTGATTGGCCCTCGCGAGTAACGCGTAACGCGTCGTGTGGTCTCGGGTAGCGTCAGCTAACTTCTTTCCGACTTTTCGTGAATCGTGTCGCGCAATTGTGCCATTTAGTGCAGGAATATTGGTCGCATTATACGCGCACAGAACTTCGTTTTCATTATTTGATCGCGTTTTAAGGTTTTCTGCTAGAAGAAACGCACAACAACTATCGACAAATCACGTATCTTATCGGTGAATCAGTGGAAAATACTTGGAAAAACTATTTGCACTCGAGGGTGTTCATTAACAGGACCTTTTCTCAATTTGTTCCTTCCATCGTTATTCTATCGCTCGTTTACGGCGCTAATAATAAAAATAACTTATAATAATAATAATAATAATCAAAAGACGAATAATAACAATAAGAAAAGCGAATAAACCGAAGGTAGAAGGTAGAAGTTTCGATACGTAACAGCAAAAGGCGGCGGTGAATCAGCCGTGGAAATCGAATATAGGAAATTACGATCACATCGACGGTGGAGTTTGTACCGAATCGATTATCAACGATTCTAACCTCGAGATTCGCGGTGTGCGTAAGAGGAACGCTCGAAGGAATATCCAGATAGATCGGAATTGGAAGCCTTTAAGAACAGACTGTTGGCAATATCCGTGAACAACAGTCACGTTAGTAGAAATTTTGGTTCGCGCAACATTTATCGACGCCACAGATCGAGCAAATTGCAACCGCCAAGATGGGTTTGGGAAATAAGGTGCGTATAGTATAGAATAGCATTGTTTAGTATAGTATAGTATGGTATGGTATAGTATAGTATAGTATAGGTAGCAAGTAGTAAGCTTTCCGATACTATTCGATATTATTGACGGTGATCGTAAAAATGTTAAACCACGCGATGTTCGGTAGCGGTCCGAATCACGCGTGTACACGAGCAAATGCCTTTTCTCGGTTTTACCAGGTTTAGTTCTTTCGTCAATCTCTCGCGGTCCGTGCACGATAACGAAACTATTCTACGTATTTTGAAAATTTCTACGTCTCCCAAACGAGCTTAAACGCTCCATTTTCGTAATTTGTACGGTTTATACATATAGCGTAAATCGCGTGCAAAACTATTCCGCTTATAAAATATAATACTCCGACATAAATCGCGCGGGCGATACGGGCGTTATCAACGTTCACGCGCAATTTACCGAAGAATCGTTAACAACAGTGGCATTTTAGCGGAACACTTACGAAATAAATATCGGCACCACATGCGAACAACATTGTACCTGATTCGAATTTACGTTAAAATTACAGTGTTCTACGCGTATCGGATATCGATGCGGTTTACGGAAGCGGTTATCGATCGATCTAAGCGGATCGTATCGCGAAAACAAACACATATATTCAATTTAAATGTAAAATTAAAAAGAACCGTTGCAAAAGTTTGATGAAAAAAGTATTCGCTAGCGGAAAACTCAAGATACATCGATTGGTAGAGTTTCGCGTAGTCGTACTTTGATACTGCTCGGATAGCACCGATGCAATCTCTCTCTCTCTCTCTCTCTCTCTCTCTCTCTCTCTCTCTCTCTCTCTCTCGACTGCCCCTCTGTGTGCGCGCGCGGGCGAGTGGGCGGGTATCTCCTGTTTGTTTCTCGCTCACTCATCGCGCCTGGAAGCGCGTGCGCGTGAATGCGGCACGGCAGTGAGAGATGGGGAATCGAATTCGATGAAAAAAATGATTTTCACGACATAGTCGTATCGTACCGTTATCGACAGAAAAGAAGGAAAACGTGCAAATAAACAGGATGTTTTTTTGTTTGGCAAAACTGACAGGATGATGCATTCGTGTCCCATTGAAAAAAAGTTTTGCCGAGCGACAAACAACGAACACTTAAGCGTATACGATGTCGAAAATACGGTGCAAGATGTAGGTAAAGCAAGAAAGCGGAATGAGAGTGTTTCTGTTTCGTATCGATCGGAGCCGGTGAAGTCGCGACGTTGCATCGGAACGCGATTCGACGGCGTTGTTCGTTGCGGCATTTATCTCCGACAGAATTCTATCTTCGATGTCGTCATTGAATAATTTTCCGTTGGTCGAAATGGTCGAATAATATTTATCTATTACTTAACGCGTAATATTTGGAGTCGATCGAAGATTGGCGAATCCGTCGATTTGGCGTCGCGTCAAGCGGTGTCGTTACATTGCCGAAAGATTATCGTTATCGAGGAAAAGAAGACGGTTTTCATACTCGAATACGGCGACGAAGATATCGCGTTGCTTCGTAATCGCGATTCGTCCTTGATTATTGGTCAATGGTGGTCGAGCGTTATTCTTAAAATGACACTGGCGCGATCCGCCGAACGTTTCTCGAACGGAAAGTAGGTTACTGTTCGGAGCGGCATCGAACGCGAGATATTCGTTCGCTGGATTCGCGTCCCGAAAGGAATTCCTTGGTTAGAGGACAATCGGCAAATTAGCGAACGATCCGCTATTATTATGGCCGTAGCGAAACCTCTTTAAACGGTCGATGCGTTTTCTCGGGAATATAACGTCGATGACGTTGGTAAATGATCGCTATGAAACGTTTAGTCGCAACGGAAACGATAAACGGATTAACCGTAAAGGTGGCGATCGTAGCAACGGTCGGGGCGATAAGAAAACGCGTGAAACGGAGATTTTTCTGCCGACGACGGGTTCGCGTGTCTCAAATAGCGTAAGCTACGTACAATCGCGCGCGATTTTATTCCTGAATTCGGTGTAATCGCGCAATCGACATCGTAACGTTAATCGCTGTTATCCCGTCCGCGTCGAGCGTGTTCGTCGATTACGCAATCGAAAACGGGTAATCGCGAGGTTGCAAGAAGCCGCGTTCGCGATTTTCGAAAGTCCAACCGAGACGTTATCGGTAGAAATATAATATAACCATACGTTCGATTCGGGAAAGTCGGATATCGCGGACACGTTACTGGGAGACACGAACCGATCGATTTCCTATTGTATCGCTGGCAACGTTCGATGCTTTTCGCAGCGAGATGTCGAATCGAGATCTCTGGTGAGAAGAGTCGGTGCGCCGATCGAAAATCACCCTCGAAAAATTCGCGAAACGATCGATGCTCGACACTCGGTAGGATACATGCCGCGAAGAATAAAGGATCGCGTTGTACGCAGGACTAAATATCGATCGTTATTTTCGCGCAAGTCTCGTGACGAAGGTAAATCGTTGCGGCCCGGTTAGAACCCGGTTAGTTGTCGACGCGTTCAAACTACGCGAACGAACGAGAGAGCGCTTCTTCTGCCTCCGTTTACGTTTACGTTTACGTATTCGTTCGGGACCGCGATATCGCGTACACGCACCTACCGTATTCCATGCGTTTTATCTAGATTATTCGGGTTATTCGCGTTTAACCGATGGTCGTTGAAGCGGATAAAGTTGTCCGTGTATATCCAGGTTCGTCGTTCAGCGGACGATGCCGGTGGCGCTCGAAACGAGCGTCGTCCCTCGCACGAATCTTCACGATAATTAACGCGACAAAGTTTAATCCGTAGTAGGTAAAAGTGTCTGTCGGAGCAATCGGGTTCGATAGGAGGTACTCTTTAAAGTAAGAAATTATTTGACGCGTTCGAGCGCGTGGACGTTCGATCCGAGGATACGAACCGATCGCTACCGCAAAATTGATAATCGGTCGGAGAAGCGGCGAACGAACGAGAATATACCCGCTAGTCGACTACCGCCAACTAATTTCACCAAAAGTTTCTTCTATCGCGTATTTTGTGCGTTAGATGTCCGAAGAGAATCCAGAGATGCGAGAAATGGCAGCGCGCATATGCCGAGATTACCTTCACGGAGTCTGGAAGCACGTTACCGCGGAGAATATTACGCTGAAACGCATCAGGTGAGTAATCACGGTGGTAAAACGAGGATTTTCGAACGAGAAACGACGATAAATCGATCGATTGCTTTTTCAGCGGCGGTCTCAGCAACTGGTTGTACAACGTTCAGTTACCGGAGGGAACGGTCCCGATTCGGGGCGAGCCGCGTCAGGTTCTGCTGAGGCTGTACGGTCAAGTGCACGGAGAAAGAGCTTTGGAAGGGCTGATCACGGAATCGGTAATCTTCACTTTGTTGTCGGAAAGACGGCTCGGACCAAAGTTGCACGGTATATTTCCCGGCGGTCGAATCGAAGAGTACATACCGGCCAGGCCGTTGCTCACTAAGGAATTGGCCGATCCTACATTGAGTTCGATGATCGCCGAAAAAATGGCTCAGATTCACACGATGCAAGTGCCGATAAGCAAAGAACCGACCTGGCTCTGGGATACTATGGCCAAATGGTTGGACACGGCTACGGATATTCTGGAAAACGTCGAGGACATGGATGCTCGACACTCGAAGAACGTGAACGCGATACGGGCGATCGATTTAGCCAACGAGATCGCTTGGTTCAGGTAAAACTCTCGACTCTGTGTACATTCGGTTCGGCCGTTCTCGCGAACGACATTCCTTCGGTAGTCACGCACAACGTACGACCATTTTCAGATTGTTCGTAAAGCGACACAAGTACCCGGTTGTCTTTTGTCACAACGATATGCAAGAAGGTAATATACTGCTGCGACAAAACACACGGAAACCGGAACTGGTTGTTATCGACTTCGAGTACTGTTCTTATAATTATCGGGGGTTCGACATAGCGAATCATTTCGTCGAGTGGCAATACGATTATACGGCAGCGGAATATCCTTTCTTTCACGAACGCGCGGGATCCGGCCCAACGGAAGAACAAAAGGTAAGTGTCGGAGAACTACGACCCTTAAACTATTCGTAGGAAAAGAGGTAAGAGTAAGATCGTTGCATTTTATTCTCCTTCATTATACGCGATACCTCGTGCAACTTGTCTTGCGCCTTCGTCGAGTTCGATCGAATAGAAAATGGCATCGAAACGAAACGAATCGGATCCGACCCAATCGGACTGTTCACCATCGATACCGGTCGCGTTTATCGCTCGATCGATAATCCTTTATCCGCGAAGTCTGAACGAAACGAACGGGAAACGGGGGCCCGACGGGAATACAGGTGGCCTCGCGTACGCGCTCGGTTTTTTTCTTTTTTTTTTTTTTTTTATTTTTTTCTTTTCTTTCTTTCTTTCAATCTTTCTGTGCTCGCACGCCGGTCCCCGAGCTATGCCAGTTCGCGCCTCGAAACGGTCGCCCGTGCGAACGTATTTTCTGCTCGCGATCGATATCGAATCGATTTCGCTGTTTCTTCGATGCCCGACGTCGTCTCCTGTTCGCTCCTGTTCCTGGATATCTGTCCGTCCGCCCGTACGCATCCCTCGACCCGTCGCGTACCCCCAAAGCGCAAGACCAAGTTCGAGCGTATGCGATGCGCGCAAACACGCATACGTAACTAGGTGTACTCGGTCATGCCGATTCGAGAAATATCGAGAGCAGATCGAGGATTGCTCGGCGTGTGCTGCGTGTGTATATATTAGTTTCACAGGACCACGATTCGGTGAGACTAGGCCGATGCCTGCGATCGGATTGCTAATCGGATTAATGGACGGCATATCTATCTGCCAGTGCGATGGATCCTGTCTCGCACCGTACGTTGTGGAACCAGAATGACACCGGTGCCATCACCCACCTTTGCAACATCAGTCCCGTACCTGCGCATCTACGACTCTAGAGTACCTCTACACGCACTCTCGATAGTCGATCCATTATCTACATTGCTCGATAAATGTACAGTGTCTTATATGGGTGGTAAAATCGCGTTATTTCCAATTAAGACACTTTTCTCCTCGCGTTCGATTATACATACGTACATACATACATACATACATATATACATACATACATACATAGATATATCCGTTTGCTGTATGCTTTCGAGTATCCCGAACGACGCGCGATTTACGATCCGAATTACGATTGCTTCACTCGATTACATTTTTTTCCACCTATCTACCCAACGATTACGATCTATTTGTCACTGTTTGCGCGATTTCCTTTTCTTTGCTTATATTCACGATTTTTATTTTTCGCGAAACGACTTTTTCTCGGTTCGATTTCTGATTATTTATTTTATTCTCTCTCTCTCTCTCTCTCTCTCTCTCTCTCTCTCTCTCTCTCTCTCTCCCTCTCTGTATATATATGAACCGTTAATTTATTTTACTATCTCTTTGCCCATATTCGTTCGTTCGCGTACGATTGCTTCGCGTTTGCGCATAATTGCACACCCGCCATTATCGGTGATGCGTACCGTCACATGTACGCGTCTGTATATAAGTTTTTAATATAATGTAGGTACGTGCATAGAACCACGTATTAATACCACCCTTCTATCTTTTCAAGTTATCTTTCTTTATTTAATTTAGTGCTATTCGATCCAATCTTCGTTCCGAAATGTGCGTTTAACGATTTCATTCTTTCGACAGCTCAACTTTGTAAGAAGTTATTTGAAAACGATCGGCAAAGAAGGACCATCGGAAGAGGATCGAGTCATGATGGAAATCAGGATATTTTCCTTGGCTAGTCATCTATTTTGGGGCCTTTGGAGTATCGTCAATGGCAAATTATCGGAAATTCCATTCGGATATTGGGTAAGAGCGTGTCTCTACGGTTACCGTATCCCGTTTTCGCTTCGTGTCTTCCCACCTGTTATCGTGTCTATTATTTTTACCGTTATCCGTTATTTCTGCCGCAGGATTATGCAGTTTCTCGTTTAAAAAATTACCAATATCTGAAAGAGAAGATCATGGTATCTGGACCACCGACGATAAACAACGAATTTACCGATAAGAAAACGACCGTGGTAGATTGAAGAACGCGAACGCGTTCGATCGTCATGACGTAGAATGCTTTCTATGCGACGGCAAGCGACAGTTTGCTCGTTACATTTGCATACGCTCCTGATGATTATCTTGCCGGAATCAAAGTATCACGATATATCGTTATCTCGTTATCAGAAATCGTGATACGTGTCTTTTATTTTCCTAACGCGTTTGGGGAAAAGAATTGGGAGGAAAATAGAGGAAAAACTGGATAACGAGCACGAACGTAACGTGTACGCGTACGCGTGCTCGCGAAAGTGATCGGTGGACGGTTAGAACTGGATATATACATAAATAAAGAATGAAGGCTGCGATGGCGTGCCAAGCCGGGGAATAGAGAGGCGCCTGCCGAAGGAGGAGGAATGACCGCGGATTCGAGGAGGAACGAGGAAAACGAACGAAAGTGTGGCGAACGGAAGAAAATATAATATAAGGAAGGGAAGATGCCTTATGAATTAACCAATGTGATATAGGATAAGAGCGGTGTCTATCTATCGACGCTGTTAATTTTTCAGGGAAACGATGCTCAATCCCCGAATCAGGTTATGTACGCTTCGACACAGATACTGGAATTTAAAGCGTTATCCGGATATTCCTATCGTTTGTAAATTCTATCATATACGTATATACATACGTATACGTATATTTATGTATATCGGCATACATACATATATACATACATACGTACATTGTATATACATATGTATACGTGCATACATACGCATGTACACGCACCTAGTATACATACATATATTCATATAGTTGAATTGTACATAATTACACTTTTGTTGTACCTGGATCGAACGATTGTTAATTGCAATTGCAATTGGAATGGGACATTTAGTACGTTAATAACGTTAAGCAACAAATCTTCGTATTCCTCGTCGCATCTTGCGTACATACGTACTTAATTACGTCTGCCTGCCTGCGTCGCTCCCTCGAACGAGTGATATACGTTCGCGCGATCGAACGAGAAGATAAAGAGTCGACTACCATTTATGAACCTATCGTACCAACTCCGTGCCGATGTAAACAAGTTATGTTTATAGATATCTTCTTTTGCGATTATTTAATACTACTTGCGTCTTGTTTGTAATTTGTCTACCGTAAACGTGCATTTTTCAAATACGACGCTCGCTTTTAACTTCATCGAACGACTATTTTTATTTTAATAAAGTTCCAACGAATGTTTTATGTTTTTCAATTACATCTTCTTATTTATACTTATCCTTCCCTTCTCTCCCATCCCCTCCCCTTCCCTTTTGAAAGAAAAACTTTCGTTATAAAAGCGAGGAAGGATACGATGTCAAATATAGCTCTCGACGATTCAGAGGAAGAACGCGCATTTGTTCGCTGCGCGAATATCATGCAGAAAGAAATATCGAGACTAGATTCCATCCTGTGTATATACGCGTATGTTCGTATGTATGTACATATACATTGCGTATGTACGTTGTATATGCCATAATGAATTTGTTTTGCGATATCGCCATTTATAGCGTATTGTTCTCGCTCGGACGAGATTAGTTTCTCGACTATCTTTCCCTCTGGCGTCTTAGCTTCCGCCACGAAAGATACATTAAATATTCTACGCAATTTTTTACCTTTACCAAAGACAGCGATACAACATCGTAAATATAAAGACTGCTTTGGCTTTTACCGTTCGAATTTTTGACCCCTCCGCTTTATAAGTCTTATACTTCTCGCTTTATCGGTTTCGTGCTGTCAATCATAGCGGAATTAACGTTCTATCGTCTTATGCGAAAATCAGGATTTGCGTGACTTATTGACCGTTAGGTATGTACATAGATGCTCGGTTGTTGTTATTGAAATTGCAAAAGCGCTTGCGCGATATCCTTAGTTACAGAGCGTGTTCGAACTTCGAACGTTAATGGAAGCTCTCCTGCCGCACGTCGAACGAAGCGAAAATATAATTATACTCTGTACTACAATCAGGAAATTTCTCGTTACGTTACTCCGACAATACCTTTTCCACTTTTTCTAGTTTTATATTTATATCCTATGGCGAATACACGCTCGGTGCGTAAATACCAGAAGCGTATTCGCATCTATACAGAGGGCGCATCGTATCGCTACGAGCGTTGCTGTCGAGCGCCCGACACAGTTCCGATGGGTTCGATGAATGCGCGTGAACGTGCCGAGTGGATGTTGTTCTTGCATGTTGATATTTTGCTTGAACCAAATTGGAAAACGTTTTTCACGCCGACGGCTCCTTTGAGCATCGATAATTTGGACCTTATATTGTTCCGTTCGACTCTTACGGTCGAAAAATGACGGAAATTCAGACAAACCTTGAAACTGCGTCGCACGATCAGCCAAACGATCATCGAACAGAGGCACAAAGTCGATTAATCGAGAAAGAAATATCTCCTCCTAATGACGGTTCTACTTCCCCCGACACGTCGGAACGGAACAGCATCGAATCGACAAATTATTCCATGCAGGATTCGGCCGAGGATCCTGATTCCGTTACCGCTACTACTTTCAAAAAGCCGACCGTATTAACCGGTTCAAAACGCTTTCGGCCAGTAAGTAAAATATCCAAAACATCGCTTTCGATAAATGAATGTTCATCCGAAAACAGCGATCGCACCACCGATCATTTAACGAAACCTGGGCTAGATTCGAAAGATCCACCTTTTCCGTACGTAGAACCGGTTTGGGGAGGAAAATCGGAACAAGATTATAAACTGGAGGTGCTCAAATCTGGAGTCATTGTAGAGACTATTTTGCTTAATGAACAAAGTTTTTATATCATTGGACGTTTACCTTCTTGTCACGTGTCTCTAGCGCATCCGACTATTTCAAGATATCATGCAGTTTTACAATACAGGTCCAAAGAGGACGGAGAGAATGTTAAAGGTTTTTACGTTTACGATCTAGGAAGTACTCATGGAACATTTTGGAACGGGCATCGTATAAAACCCTACGTTTATGTAAGAATACGAGGAGGTCATATGCTCAGATTCGGTTGTAGTCAAAGGAAATATATTGTTCAAGCACCACCGCACGATCAAGAAGAAGAATCTTTACACACTTTGTCGGAATTGAAGGTGCAGCTCGTTTACTTATTACTCATTCTCTATTATTTTCTCTAAAGTAGCTTTGTTCTGTTTATAAACCCATACTATTTAATGCACGCTAAAAGCAACGACGATGCTTTAGGAGATGAGAGCGTCGGAACTGGAGAAACAGCGTACGAGCAAAGAACCGAACGAAAAAGAAGATAACGATGGTATCGACTGGGGCATGGGGGAGGACGCGGACGAGGAAACGGATTTGCAAGAAAATCCTTACGCTTGCATCACCGACGAGGATTTAGTTTTAGACGATCCTAAGAAAACACTTAGGGGATGGTTCGAAAGAGAAGGATACGATCTTCAATATCAAACACAAGAGAAAGGAATCGGACAATTTTTATGCTGGGTGGAGTAAGTGATAATTACACGTAATTATTGTATTTTTAATCGCGTTCAACAATCCCTTGCACGAATTAACATTAATCATAACTTTAGCATACCTATTGAAGATATCGTTGGTCATACCGTCAGAGCAGAAGCTATTGTTAAGGGCAAAAAGAAAGAAGCTGTCGTGCAATGCGCGCTGGAAGCGTGCAAAATTTTGGAAAAATATGGCCTGTTGAGGCAGGCGAATCACGGTAAGACCAAGCTTACGTTATCGAACCGAATTACGAGGTAAATTCGTTGGTTTTACCGTTGTCGTTGATTCCGATTATATGCCACGAATAGAAGCGAGGAAAAGGAAAACAAGGAATTGGGAGGCCGAAGATTATTACGATTCCGACGAAGACAATTTCTTAGATAGAACCGGGTCAGTAGAGAAGAAACGGGAACATAGGATGCGATTAGCTGGTAAATTGGAGGCCAAAGCAGAAACGTACGATTCGTTGGTAAGTTTACGTTGGATAAAGAGACGTTTTGTCAAACTGTTTTTGTTAAACAGGGTCGAATTTAAGACGTTAAATATTTTACGAAGTCCGGAACTATGTCGAACAGAGAGTTACTCGTGCGCGATCGCTTATTATCTTCTGACACGTTCGTCGATATCGACGAAGGTTCACATCATTATAGTGTTTTTCTTTTCAGCTTGAAAAACACAAGCAAGTTACTAAACGCATCGCGCATTTATCGAACTCGATCGAAAATTGGCAAAACGCGAGCAGTACCGAAAAGGAAACAACCGACGAGGACGCGCTAGACGCTTTTATGTCGAGTTTGAATTCTTCCGCTTTAACGAAAAGCGATATCGCTAAGATGAAAGTAGAATTACAGAACCTTCGGAAAGAGGAAGCAAATTTAACGAAATTATTGAACTTGACTCGGCCGGCAAATTTACCCGCACTCGTTTCTTGCACCAGCGCGGAAGAAATCGAGCGAAGCGATAAACCAACCGAAAACGTAACGCAACGAGTATCGACGGAAGCAAACAGAATTCAAGATTCCTTGTTCCGTCGTAGAAAAGTAAGCAAAAGCGTCACTTATTTTCTTGCTATTTAATTATATTCGATTAGTTATTCTCGGTTGTTATCCTTTTTCTTTCTTGTTTTAGGAAAAACAAGCAAATCAACGAACGTGCGCGAAACGAAAATCGTTGGTAACGAGTGCCACCGACGATACCGTAACAGAAGCAGAACCGGAAGAAGAGTCGGATAGCGAGGACGACAACGACGACGCACCGGTTTTAAATTCGTCACGCGATTCAACGACCGAGGAAACTCCTCGTAAATTAGAAAATTTCGCCGTCGATATCAGCAACGACGCGAACGAAAAGCAATCGCAACGTTCGGTCGATGGAACAATAAAACGACGGCAAGAGCGGAAAAAAGTAAACTACGGTCAGGACATTTATACGGCTAATTATTCAACGTGGGTGCCTCCGGAAGATCAAGCGGGAGACGGGAAAACAAGCCTGAACGAAAAGTATGGCTATTGATTAGACGAAATCAAATTCGTTCAATTACAATGCCGTGTAATTACGATTTGATTCAAACGCATTATCCTTTATCGTACGACATTGTAAATATTGTATATAATACGTGTTTGTAGCGAACCACTTTAATTTCGATATACGTTAACGCGCTGTATCGTAAATATAAAATATTGCGATCCACGTTTTATACGTTTTTATCAGAATACTTTGTTCGACGCGTACTCGAACGATACTTTTATCGAGCTCGTTTTATCGAGCGCGTACGTGTTCGGAAATGTACAGTGCATCGTCCATTACCTTCTCGTAACGCGTGGTAAGACCGAATAACACTATTTTTCCCAATTTCTCGTCGAAGCGAGCAGTTGCGAGTTTCGACAATCGATGGCGCGACATGTCAGTTTGCGATAGTTTACGCGGTTCGCGCCGATAAGGGATGTCACCGACAAACAACGTTCTGAGCTTACGGTGCAGCGATTAAAAAAAATAAACAAAATTCCTTCGATCCAAGCTTCCTTGGCATTTATTAAACGCACGTTTCAGTACGTTTACCACGACTTTGTAAAAGCACGTCTTTAAGTAAGAAATATATAAATAAAAGGTCGTTGGACCGCTACCGTATAAACTAGTTTTAGCAATTATCGTATCCCGGTTTCTGCAATTCGAAAGAATTCGATATTCTTTTGACGTACGAAAATTTCGTCCACGGCGAAGGTATGTACGTGAGTACAGTATTTTTAACGGCCGATCGTTCGTTCGGTCTCATTTACGAAACAAAAGAACATATGTAGTAGGGGTATAGGATAAATCTTCGCAATGAGGTTTTATCTAGAAATGTAGTAGAATTCGTGCGCATCAAAAAGACGAAATAGATTCGATTTATTGGCGATTTCCGTAATTACAGGGGTTCGTTGAAACATCGTTTTTATCCGAGCTAGAGTTTCCGTTGATTATTCGCCGAGACGTCGAGACGGTCGGACGGCGTTACACGTTAAAATAATGAACAGAAATCGAATAAGATGGAGGGGAAGCCGCATCTTGAACAGCGTGTACTACCTCGACGCACCGAACGAGAACGCCAAAAGAAAGGTCGACGATTTTTCGCGCTACCGATCTCGTATCGCGCATCGTGTTCGCAACGTTTCCAGAGTGCCGCTATCGAATTCCGAAACCGGTATCCGTCAAAGTTTTCGAGTATACAGTGGACGATTCGCCGAGGCTGTGTCGGAAACACGGTCGTTAATCCAGGTCGAGATAGAAGACACGTTCTTTCGTGCGCGTGTCGAAGACGCGTGCCGTTAGCTTCTGTAACATCGATAAAGGACCGATGAACATCCGAATCGATAAATTCTCTTCGTCGAATCGTTTCGTATCGAATAACAGAGAGAATGTCGATCTGGCACGGTGACTGGGTGACTATTAAAGTATGAATCCTTTGCTAAATAATAGATTTATTTTTTCATCCAATGACGGTACTTTTGTTTACAAAATAAAGGAAAAAGAAGAAGGGTCGTGGGGCGTGATCCAGGGACGGCAGGGAAGCAATTAAACTTACATATCCGATAGAAACGCAGCGCAAACTTAATTAAATATCTAAACGTTGTAAACTAAAGTAACACGTACGTTTCGTCGCTTGAATCTCGCGTACGCGATTCCCATCTTTGGAGATTCGCGTAAGCGAGGAACGAACGGAAATGAAAAAAAAATGGTGATAACCGCGCGAAAGGAAACGCAAAAGTTCGCCACGTTCTCGAGATTGGGCAAAATTCGTTTTTCGTCCCCCTGCGAGATTCGTCGTCGTGATCCACGGCAAATGTACTGTTATTACGTAACGTGTAAATATCTCATGTCACAGAATGCATGCGCTAATACGCAATCGCGAATAGATTCATATATATATGTATATATATATATATATATATATATATATATAAACATATTATAAACATATTATATATATATATATATATATATATATATATATATGGGTGTGTGCTCGTGTTATGCATATACGTGTATATATGTATATATATCTTTATCGATACAATCTCAGCTTTGTCCTTCGACGCGCGTCACGATGTAGGTACGGAAAGAAGCGAGTAACCGAAATCGATGAATTCGTGCGATAGGTGGTACGCGGTACGTGGTACGTGGTGCATGGTGCGTAATGTGCGGACAATGAATTCGTTGCGACGTTCGATGGGTGGCCGTAGATCGTCGTTAAAGAAACGGGTAATTTTAGTTCTCGCTCGGGCAGCAACGTTAATTCGCGAAGATTTGCGCGAGACGCGCGTACGAAAGCGAAACGCGAGCCTATCGACTATTTCGTGTAACGAATCGATGAATCGATGTCCGACGCGTTTTCGTGACCGCGCGGACGCGAGTTTTCGAAAGGATGGAGAAGTAACGCGTCGCGTTTTCGCGGAGGTACAGGCGCGCGGTCGCGCAAACGATCGCGCACGGATTTTGAACACGATATAGCGCGTGTTCGGTGCTCGGTGACGAACGGACGATGAAACAAAGCGGAGCAAAGTTCAGAGAAACGAAACAGTGGCGCCGAGTCAGTTTGAAACGAGCCGCCGAGTCAGGTCGCGTCTCGTCGCATTACTTAGTGAACTTTAACGATGCCTCCGGCCCCGTAAGCTCCCGCGAGCAGAGCCTGCGTACCGTAGAGAGAACCCGGTGCAAGGCCAAGTCCCAAACCAAGGCCTACCAGTCCTGCGTTCCCGGCCACTAGGTTGGACGTCGCGACGGCTGGACCGGTGAGCAACGGTTGTCTCAGGAGCGCCTGTCCGCCGAGTAGCGCAGCCTGTCGAACAAACGTTCTCGTTAGCCGTACATCGACGGTAGGATAAGCAATCGACGACGAGTAACCGAGAAAATCGACGATAACGTACCTGAGGACGGACAGCGACGGCGGCTGCGGCGGGAGCCGCCGCGGCGATCACCGATGCCGGTCGTGCGAGTACCGGGGAGGCGGCGGCGACCACTGGACGCACCGGTGCCGCGGCTACCGCGGTCTTCACCGTGATGCTCGGGTCCTTCTGAACGATGGCGTTGAAACCGTTTATGGGATCGGCCGCGTACGACACCACTCGTCGGGAACCATCGGGCTCGATCAAACTGTAGCTACCCTGAACTACGTCGCCGTTGCGAGTTTCCTCTTGCGCCTTGTTGTCGCCTGTGACACGCGTTACGGCAACACGTTAACCAACATGAATCCTCCGTTCTCGCTCCTTCCCTACCCTTATATCGCATCGGAGTCGATATCGATCGAATCCGACGAAACAACCGGATGAATGGTATACGTACCGGTAAGACCGTCGGCGACGCTGTAACTGAAACTGTATTGAGGATGTGGATCGTAATGTTCCGTTCTGACGACTGCAGCCTGTGGAATAGCCGCTGCTACCGTGGTTGCGGCAGGGGCAATTAGTCCTGCGTTCGATCCGATTATTCCTGCGCGGGCTACGGCTAGGAAAGTGACCAGAACGCCGATAATCTGTAAAAAATTAAACGAGATTAATGAGATAACGTTCGACGTAACGGTGGACGGATCGACCACCTTCCTGACCGCGGTAAATTTTTCTCGCCGATCAACCGAATTCTTTCGTCCTATCGTTCTTTCCCGAATATTTTCGCTCTCTCCGCTTTGTAGCCGGTTAATCTTTCTCGATTACCGCGAGAAAATCGTGCCGGATCGAACAGAGGCATAAACAAATATTTACTTTGCAATCCATCTCGATGAAAAGGCGAATAACGTTTCGATGCTTCTTCTCCAACGACTGCGTGCCGTAGCATTTCGCTAGCGTGGATTTTATACCGATCGGTATCGGTTGACCCCTCCCCCGACTTTTCTTCGGTGACACCTTTACCCCACTGCATCTCGCGTAAACATAACGTTGCAACGCTCTCGTTCTTCGTCTATCTAACCAACTATCTATCTATCCATGTATCTGCCCATGTATCCATGTATCTATGCATCTGCGAAATATGACGATATACGTGTACGGTATACACGTTGTTGATCGGTCGTAAACGAAGAAACATAACGTCCGAACACGACCGCTACCTAATTACAACGGATCGGTTGTTAAATTACGACGAATTAAGACGACCGATTCGTCGAAGAAGAATATATTACTTTTTCGGACGAGCTAAATCGATTTACGATACGGAAATAAATACTTTACCCGCTAAATGATATTTGTAAGCATCTATATGAATAGATTCGTTCGCTCGTTTATTTCGCAAAATATCTTCGATAATTTCAATTTTTCTTCTCGCGCGAACAAAAATTATCCGGCAAGTTGAAAACGCGCTTTCCTGTTCGTTCCTTCGACGTCGTGTATCACATCGTAAGATTCGAACACGGCCAATATCGTTACCTAAGGCCATATTTTGATCGTTCGATGAAATATCGTTAGCGGCGAAGCGTTTAACGCGGTTGAACCGCGATCGTTACGGCATTCGAGATAGCCTACCACGAATGGAATACAAAAAATTGTCCAACTACGCGGGGAACGTGTATACATGTATGTAACATATGTACATACTTGCCGCGTATTCGGATGACCGAAACCGACGGTCATTATTTTCGATCGCTTGTCCAGCGAGTCGATATTCGCGGAAATTATGCATATATGTATTGTATGTATATGTATAATATACGTATAGTTTTAGAGTTTCGTTGCCCGTTCATCGTACGTAAATAATTACGTATGATCCGAGAACGTCGAATCGACGCTGGGAATAAACGCGAAACCGTAACGAGGATGGAGCCGGCTTCCTGCTCCGGATCGGGATACGGAATAGAGAGAAAAAAAAGAACGCAGAAAAGATAGAAATAATCGATTATATTCTGCAACGGTGTAAAATAAAATAATAATAAACGGATAAAATTCTGATATTTTTCGTAGGCGTTGCCGATGAAATTGTCGGCGCGACGCCGAAACTCTTATCGTATAAGAGTTTTTTTTCATAGATGGAGGACGTTCGACGACCAAGGATGAACGATCGAACCTTCGATCGCTAGATATAAAAAAGGTTGCGTGTTCCGTGATAAAATATCGAATTCCGTTGTCCTAATTACGGTAAAATTGCGAAATCGTGTACGGAGAAATATAATACAGGTTGGGACAGTTTGCAGGCGCAAGATCGCGAGTTAACCGATACTAAGGTGAACTAATATATAATTGGTATCATTGCGACATTGAGTAACGAAATCTTAACGTCAATGGAGATATAACTGCGATTCGTCTATATGGGTCACTCTACGGGTAACTCTAGGAGTAGCTCAAGGAATCGCGTGATACCGAGCTGTCCGTTTGCGTAACTTTATTGTATCTACCATGATCTAATCTGGTAGGGTAGCGCGTACGTAGGTACGCGTGTGCAAAATTGTACGATGGCGAATAAAGCGTCCTTTCGATCCCCACAAATCGTGCACCACCATCGAACCACCTACGTACCGTATGTACGTATGTATGTAGGCACATACGAAGTTGTAGCTCGTAGCCGGGGTAGAAGGGGCTCTTTCTCCGCTAGATATAAAAGAGCCGAGCATCGGGGTACTTGGTATCGCGGGTTCTTGGCCACCGGTTGTCGCCGCTCTTTCCTCGTTGTTGTTGTTGCCGCCGCCGCCGCCGCCGCCGCCGCCGCCGCCGCCGCCGTCTCCGACGAGCTAAATTCGCCGTCGTCGATCGGCACAACGACGCGATTATTCCTCGATATCTTTCAGCTGGCAGGATTTTTGTTGGTCGGATCGTCGGTTTTTCGAAGCGTTAACCGTTATTTTGCCACCGATTCGCGTCAATGCGGGCACATATTTATCGTGGGTTAGTCATGCAAGTAGGTAGCGCGCGTCGCTCGATCAAAGTACCGGCAACGATAGGTGTACGCGAGTTACACCGATTTTATTGCGATGAATCTATCGTGCGGCGTTAATCGAGACGAAGGAGAAGGACGAAGCACGGGCAAAACGACAAACAGGAGAGATCTAAGGAGTCGGTGGTGCGGGATCGATTCGGGGCACGCGATTCCGTTTCCAAAACGAACGGATAGAGGCGATCGCGCGGGACGCCGTTCCCGCCGGTAAAATAGCGCATAGCATAAGAATCGGCTGAATCATTCGTAGAAATTTCAATAGCCAGAGATCGGGATAGGCGGCGGCGAGCGCGCTCGTGAACCACGGTGCATCCATCAGAAGATAAAGCTTCACAAAAATGCAATATCGCGTTTTCACCGTATTCAGTTTGAAGTTACCGTTTTCGGTCGCCAGTCTCGTCGACTTTCGTATTATTATCATTTTATAGGAGGTGTAACAGAAAAGAACCGTGTTCGCGATGCACGTTAGAGCGGGAATGGTCATCACGTAAAGGATAACGGCCAAATTCGCACCGTCGTTGAATCGGCTGAAATTGGGCCTGGCCGGAGACGATATCGGTAGCAACGGGGACAATTCCGCGATTCCGGCGATCGCCGTCACCAACAACGAACCGCCCCATGTCCAACCGGCGTACGTTACGAATTTCTCTTTCTCCTCTTGCTGCTGGCTCGTATTGCGCGACGATGTCCAACGAAATCTCGTGATCACCAGCGTCATATCTATGCAAATAACGAACAGCCATGAAGTCGTAGATATCGTGAGAAACATGATCGTTAATCCGAGAATCGCGTAAATGTTCGTACAGATCGACACGTGGCACAAAACGCAACTCCCGATACCGATTATGATTCCGTTCAGAATTATTTGAGTCGCGTTGTAACATACCACGGCTTTGTGATAGGCTCGCGTGCTTCTTACGACGGTCAAGTACACCGTCACCACGACCGTGTACGGAACGATGTAAACGATGTTCGCGAACACTACCATGTTCACGCCCCAAAAATTTAACGATTTAAATACGCTGTCGCAATTGCCAGATTTATTCCAGCTTCGAACGAACGAGTCGTTTGCCTCTTCCACATCCTCCTCCTCCTCCTCCTCCACCTCCTCCTCCTCCTCGTCAACGTCCTCATCACCGTTTTCGTCCTTGTAATCCCCGCGATCCTCGTCGTCCGCGTTGCTGTCGTTCCGGGCACCGTTCTTCTTTCCTTTCTGCCGAATTCGAATAGTTCGACCGTCGGAGATGCATTTTTGGAAGCAGGTACGTCCGGGATTCGCTTTCCCCTCCGAGTTCTCGCGTTGTCGCCTTGTCGTCGTTTCTTTCGGATCGACCGTTAAGTCGAACGTATCTGAAACGTACCGTTTCGCTCGTTTAAATCTCGAAACCCGCCGACGCGCGCGTCTTCTTCCTCTACTATTTTATTTCGATAACGGAGTATTTTCTATGAAAACGTTACCGAGACTTTTTATTACAGTTTGTAAATCTTGGAAAACGTCGAAAGCTTACGGTAAATGCGGCTCGACCTATTTTTCAACGTATACGCGCTAACGTTTCTCGGATCTTCACGAATCTTCGAATCGACGTTTCTCGAATTACGATTCTCGTATTTCGGCTCGCGTCGCTGGATTCGCAATTACTCACTTTCGAAGCAAACCGAGCAGCACAACACGTCGGATGTGTTACCGAAAGAACGGTATAACAGCACGGCCGATGTATGGTTGAACGTCTCGAGGTCGCATCGAGTTTGACGGTCGTCGATGACGTCGAAATCGCGCAAACAACATTTTCGTACAAATTCTTCGCTCGCGTCCGTGTCGTTGCGTGCACAATGCACCCAAGGAGATATCACGTAAAGTAACGATATCAGAATATTCGCCGTAAACATGCGAGTACGATGGAGCTTGAAATACGATTGAATGTACCGATTCGACCGATTCGCCCGAAACTCGAACGTACGATTCTCTCGAAAGTGAAAATTTTCGCATCGATTTATGAATATCGGAACACGTTCCTTTCTCGCGAGCTATCGCTCGTCTTGATCTCGTATCGAAGTTACCGCGGTTAAATGCGCACTAACCACTGTCATGTTCCTCCTTATTTTCCTTCCTTTCAAAGTTTTTTTTTTGCGACGGTATTCTACGTCCTCCTCTGTTGTCTCTACGCAAAATATTCTCTGTCCCGCTCGTCCTCTTCAGACTTACTCGTTTTCCCTTTCTTCTGTCTTTTCTTTTCCCTCGCGTCTCCGCCACATCGCGCACCAGAGAGTTCTCTCGTTGTCTTTATCTTTCTTCCGCCGTTTTTCTTACAATTTGATACGTCGGATCGTCGATCGATACGATCGACCTTTATGCGCTATAAAACGTTACCTCGTTCGCGTGTTCCTAAACTATCGCGATACAATGCGTACGGATCGTTGCCGAGCACGGTGATTAGTCGGAATAACAACTTTCGTCCGTACATATATCGATGCTTTCGTCGTCGCGCCTTTTCGATTATGCGTATACGCGCATTACGATCACGTCGTCTACCTGTAAACGTATTGTATTCCTGTCGCGCCGTGATTTCGCCATCGTCACGTATTTTGTAAAAAAAAAACACTTTAATCGCGTCCCAGAATTACGGGTTAAACGGAGAAGAAGGAGACGATTTGACGGAAATTTATTTAACGGTACCGCGAATATAATGGAATTTCGGTCGTAAAGTTCGATGAAAATACAATCGGAGAGCGTATGCTGTTTTTCGATCGGAAAATCCCGGTTGCGCAATTGCTATTGTCGCTGGAATTTCCCGGTACTACTACCCGGCGCGTCAAGTGGAAAGATCATCTTCCGTAAGAAGGATACGTATTTAATCTGCACTCGCGCGGAAGTATCGCCGGAAAATTTTGTCGAAGGTGCGCGAGTACAATCGAAGCGACGCGACGCGACGCGACGCGACGCGATACCGCCCTGAATTCGATCAATTATGGCTCATCGATAACCCAAATAACGATCATCGGTGTTAGCCATTTCTTCAGAATGATCGATCTTTCATCGTCGCCGCGTCGAATTTTTCTTGCGGCGCTGCGATATCGCGTAAATCCGCGCGGTAGCGTTTTACCCTCGACGTCGAGGGAAATTTTTGAGAAAAATATAAGATCCTAGCGCCGCCGAGGCTCTATTTTTTTTTGCCTATACATACATATGTACGTAAGTAAATATTCTATGGTTTGGCGATTACTTCGCTACGTAGTAGGAAAAAAAACACGTCGCATCGTTTCTCCTGTTGCGACCAGAATTCCAAATATTCGACGACACAAATTTATTCGTAACCTCGAACTCGTAAAGTCTTCGTGTTGCGTTTAATGCGCGCGTGTACGGCAGTTTATACGCATAGAGAAATTCGTTACGAATAGTTACGATCGAGCGACGGATAATTTCGCGATGGATCAATTTCCACGAAACCGTCGACCCTTTCATCCGAAGGATCCGGCTCACGGTACGCTGAACTACGATATCGGAGCTTTCAACGAATACCAGAAGAAAAGTTTAAATTCGAGAAAGGCTGCCGATAGGCGCGAAAATGAAATTTATTTAAAGAGGCATACAGAAATCAAAGGATTACTCTCGATTTTACTTAAGTAATTGATTTTATTCGTGTTGCCAGTCATATATTTGCTTCGTCCATCTTCCTCCTTCTTTTCCTACTTAAAATATGCAGCGCCCTTCGATCTTTCAACTACATCCTCAAAATTAACTTTCAATCGTTTCCTTTTTTCTTCCTGATGTCTCTATTCCTCCGGACATTCTGTCCTTCGGAACGAACGTAACGTAACGCGCTGATCACGGATGCAACGAAAATCGTTTTAAAGCTCCAACCATCGTAATTCGAACATCTGTCGATTAAAATATCCGAATGTAAATTTTTCCAAATACCTATCAAGATATTTCAAATTTGTTTTCTTATTCTCGAAGGTGGTCACGAACTAGAATTAATCTCTCGCGGTTGAACGGAAACGAGGCACATTCAGCTTCTTTGTTCAATTTTAATTTAGCTATTTCTTTGTATCGCTACGACAATATTTTACCGTGTTATTCGACTTGGAACGAAAAATTATCCTTTTTCCTTTGATCATCGATATCTCGTTAATCGATGATTGCGCGATAAGTTGAAGGACAGTTTCGAATATTCCAACGAATTTTCTATAAAAATCTACCGTGGTTTGGTTTTCTTTTAATTCTTTTTTTACCCTCGACGTTAATTCGAAGAAAATAGAAATATAGGAAGGGCAACGTTACCGAATGATCAAAGTTTCGAAAGGACTTGGAGGATGGATCTTGGTTCTTTAATCAACATACTTAAATGTTCCTTCAGACGGGAACAAAATTGTTCCGTCGCTCTTTTAACAATTTTTCATTCGATGCTTGTTATTTTTCCGAGAGAAAAATCAAAATTTGACATCCATCATCTCACCTGCGACTCGACATAGATAACCCGCCTCAATGAGGGCCACTAGTTGAACCGCGTCACCGATCGTTTCATGGAATACGAAGAATTTTTTAAAATTTGTTGCTCCCTTAATTTCTTCGAGTATAGTATATTTCAGCGTTTCTATTGCTTTTTTTATTTTTGCAGACACGTATTACACACTCAGCCTTCTATACGCGTTCAAGAAACGATTGGCGAGTTTTTTAATAGGTCGCGCGATGAAATACTGACGGATCTGTTAGAGCACCGGTTACGTACCGTACAAACGTTCGATATGGAAAAATAGCGGATAAGAAACAGCACAAGAGGAGTAATATCATCGATACCGACCATACCGAAATTTCACGTTGTAACGAACAGTAGAAGCGCTACTATCGTAGAAATTATTGTCAGGTTCGATAAGCGATTAATTCTTTTTTTTAATATCATCGAATCGTTTAGAATTCAATATAAATAAATGCTTGTTCATCCGGAGTCCATTTGGAATCTATTTGGAAAGTGTCTTTTATCATCTTTTAATTGACTTATCGATCGTTGAAATTGAATGACGCCATCTTGGATTTATTTGGTCGAAACAGAGTTAATCGAGCAACGCTAAACTGATCGCGTCGCGAACACCGCCACGGATGCGTGCATAAATGTGCAAGCGTATACGCATATTGGTACTTTTGTTAGATTTCCGGTTATTTACAAAAGGAAGTTTACCACTTCCTCTATCGGCGCCGTATTCGTTCGTAATTGTTCATTCTGGTACAGTCGTCGACGTTCTCTCATTTTATCTTTAGAATTAACCAAATTATTTTGATCCAAATTATATACATACGTAATACTAACCAAGAATACATTCTCGTTGATACTAGTTGTGTTATCGAAAGGTATGACGAGCGAACATTACAAACGTTTGTGATATCGGGAACGATGAAGGTTCTGGTACGTATACGACGATCGTTGCTCATAACTTGACGATTGACGCATAATTTTAGTCTGGGTTTTCGAAACCGCGAAATCCGACAAAAAGCGTACACGTATTAAAATTTATACGTTTTAAACAGAACTGTATCGATGCTTTTTCAAGGATTAAAATTATCATCGCCTGGCGACATTATCGTTATCGATATTTGTTTTCCGCAACGGGATCGTTCAAAGCATATTTCAGCGATATACATATTTAACACGAGCAAATTAAAACACAGTGATTAAACTGTGTTTCCGCAAAATAATTGTTAACATTAATAAACAAGCGCTAGGATAAATTGATCGTAGATCGTAATATGGAATACGATGAGTTGTAACGATCGTTGTAAAAGTAACATTATCAAAAAATAAGAGGAGAAAATGTAAGAATGCATGTAGTATATCGCATAGAATAGAGAATCCTGGAATCCTATACAAACGATATATCCTATCGTCGTGGACGCGACGACTCGCGGGAGTCGCGGGAACGGCATAAAACCAGCACCGAAGCGATTCCGAGATTCACCGAGAGCAGTCGAACACGGCCGAAGAGTCGTGTGGTGCTCGAAAAGAATTTCTGCATCCTCAGTCGTGACTCGATCGTCGCGGTGTACGGATCGTGAGTCGAGCTGCGGCCGTACGCGACCGTTTCATATTCTGTATTGGATCTCGCGCGCGCACACGACGCACACGCGTGCGCGCTCGCGCGCATAATCGTTGTATATCCGAGAATCGACTTAATTCTTAGCGGAAAATGGCGGATACCGTGAAGGGTGGAAATATCGGTCGATCGGAGCACGAAAAATCAACGCGTAGCCCGATAGCCGCTAATCGAAACGAATCGAAACGGTCGATTTTGAAAGGAACGCCATTCTCGGAAAATGCAAATGCGATCGTTTGAATATATGTACGTAGATGACTCCGAGGAGCAGATGAGCAACGGAAGATCTCGCGAATGGATATCTGATACGGAACGCATCGAGTCAGTGATCGTGTGTTTCGTCGCCAGGGAAAGGAAGAGGACCAGAGTCCTGGATCGATGAAAACGTTGGAATAGTTGTTGTTCCATTTGTCGAGGGAAAAGGGAAACGAGACGAACAGAAGAAGAAGAAGAAGAACGGGAGGGCGTCGCGAAGGGAGGCTGAACATACAACAAGAATCGTCGAAACTTTTCCTTTCTTCTACATGATTTACGGTGAAGCGCGTGTGTTCGTTTCTACCCCGTACGGACGTTATATTTTTAATACGTGTATGTGTTCGTGCGTGTGCATGCGCGCGCGCGCGCGTGCGTGAGCGATGTTGGACGATGTCAGAAGTTCGTCGTACGAATGGAAGCGTCAGTTTTATTCGATAAGGATGGGATCGGTAGTGATTGACCGTCGGTCATTGCTTTAACGCTACGTTACTTTATGCGAATGTACTTGGGTGCATACGCAATACGCGACGCGCATACCTATACGTAACCTATGCGTGCACGTATACGTATAAACGTGTATGTATCTGGCGTACGTACACGTAGATGCGTAGGTGTTTAATGCGCGTGGGTTGGTATCGGGTATGACGCGTACGTAGGTGTGGGTGTTTGTTCCCTGTACGTAGGTACTTACGTACGTACGCGCATTTTGTGGTAACGTGTAATGGCATGGAAATGAGACGCGCGCGAGTGTCATCCCGAAGAAAGATACGCCTCTCGCCCGGAAAGCTGTTCCGCGCTCCAAAACCGAAAGGAGATTCTTCTCGCGAGTGGTGCTCGTGCTCGCGCTCCTTCTTACCGATTTAACCTCGTCCACGTCGTGCGAGCGAGTATCTCGCGTATCCCTCGTTTTATTTATCCATATTCGGTCGATCGGTTTTAATTGTTTCGTAATTTCGACGTCACGCTCGAACGCTCCTACGACTTTCTTAAGTGCCGACGATCGAACAGAGGCTTTTCGATGATTCGCGAGTGACATCAGCAAACTCCTAGCATCTTTCGCTATCGGAAAGAAAAATGCGCAACGGGTGGCTAAGGAACTTGTTCGCGACAGCAATTCTCGCTCTCATGGTTCACGGTAAGTCGACCTACTCCGTTTTTCATTATGTACCCGAACTCTTTCGTTTTAACGGGTCCGAGGCTCGTTCGAAGACGCGACGCAGCGTATCGTTGTTTCCGGGATTCTTCGTTTTCCTCGTGTATCGGACGCGAACACGTACTTAAGTACATACGTCGGTTGCCTCCCAACCTCGAACGTCTTTCGCTTCCCTTCATTTTCCGTTTTCAATGATTCGTTTGTACCGCTTTCGTGGCACACGCAGAAAGAAAACGAGCTCGTCACGGAGTACGTTCATCTTGGAACGTTCTTCGCGAACCGATCGATTACCGTATGTACGCGTATCCGATAGACGAATTTGATCGAACGGGTTCTGCTCGATTCGATCGGCGGTACCTAGCAACCGATCAATATATGTGCATACAAGCGCGTTCGAAGTTTACTGAAAACGAGTTCAACCAGATAGATATTCCTCCTTTTTACGACGTCTCGTTAACGGACACAGGCGATAACGAACGGGAGAAGAAACTGACAGAAACGGCAGAGTTTCTTCGAGATAAATGTTTTGTTCGCGAGCTCGTTTCGTTGATATCAGCGCGATATAAAAAAAAAAACAGAATGAAATCGATGGAGAATTCGTACTGCGCGTCGAACGAGTTGCCTACGGAACGACACGCGTCGCGTACGTCCGTCGAAAAACTACTTTCCAACATTATTGATCATTTAAGTTCATCTACAATCAGTATTCGATGTTTGTATCGTTGACGGAGACGACGTCGTTCGTTATTCCTTAATGCTTGGACCTGAATCGCGACCGTACTCATCTGCCGACGAATAGCTAATTGTTTGTTCGACGTTCGCGCGAAAGCGTAACGAGTTATACACGATATCGATAAAGGAAAAACAAATGGGAAGAGATATCGTAAAAATTAGTTTTAAATCGTCCACGCGAGGATAGAAATTAGATAGACACGAATATCGGTACTCCCGTCGTACTTGGTTTTCCGTAGAAGAAAGCAACGCGTATTTCGCGCACGTGGAATCGATTTTGTAGAACGAGACGCGCGAAACGTGTAACGGTAACGGTAACGATCGCGACAAGGAATCGACAATGACACGAACGATTCGCGCGACGACCATGTTTTTCCAAGTTCGATTCGAAACGTTTATTCTTTAATTGGTCGATGGTCGATTTTTGGACAAACAACGGGGACGAAATTACGTACCGTACGGAGATCGATCGATGTCGAGTCGAGCTCGCGATTAAAAGCGAGCGAAAGATTACTTTGGTATTCGCGAACGATCGATCGCCCCCGGATAAATTTCACGTCGATCGTATCCTAGCAAAAAGATACGCTAGAACGATAGATACTGGTTGGTCTATTTTTGTGGATGGAAAGTCTTACGAAGATGGCCGAGTTTAGCCGATGTTAAACGAAACTATTAGGTTATGCGCGATGCCGTGCAACGAGCCAATGCAACGACTCTACCAATGAATCTTCCATACGTATACTTACGCGATACACGATACACGTGTTTCTTATAATTGCTCGTCGATCGAATTATATTCGCTGCGCGTCGCTCGCCACGCGTCCGGCGTATCGGTTCGTTGGCTGGATCGCAGGAAACTTATCGAAACATCAGCCCGGTTAACAAAGAATAAACGCGAGCATCCTACTTGCTCGCTTATTTATTAGATCGCGGTTGTTTCTACACCACGCAGCAACAACGGAACGCTCGATCGTTCGCTCTATGTACACGCTGAACTAACGAAAAAGTAACGAGTAAGCAAATGGCATACTTTTCACGATTCCGTATTCGTGCGCGTTTCAGCTACTCGTAAATGAACTAAACGTTGATCAACAACCGCTCGTAACGTTAAAAAATTTCGATCGCTTCTATATTTTCTATCGAAGAAACAGGTTAACGAGTTTCTGCTGCTCTTGTCCCTATCGGTGACGTATACATATACGTATATACGTAATAAAACGACGTGTACTAGAAACGAACAGTCGGACAAAGCATCAGTAACATGTACATATTTAGAAGAAAGTTGAATGGAATATAAAAACGATCCGTTCGATTATCCCGACGACACTGCGCCGCTTCGCTTTAGTCATTGCACGAAATTACTACGTTTAAAAGTGTCGTCGCGTTGGTAAACGGTGTATCGTATATTTTCGAAAGTTCGACACGTACGCGAGCAAAATTGGTTTTAGCATAGAATCGGTTCGACGATCAATAACCGTGTATTAGTCGCGCGTAAAAATACATAACTCGGATCACAATTTTCGGGCATATCCCGAGATCGTTCGTAAACTCAAACTACGCGACGGCTGCTCATCCCGTCGGGTGCTCACGAAAGAGAAAGGAAAACGAATGTATTATTAATATAAATATTACTTTAACGATAAATCGCACGAAGCATATCAGTTACCGATACGTTACCGAACTTTGCTTCGAATACATAACACAAAAGATGTACTCGAAAGGTGAAAAGAAGTAAAAAGTGGATCGCGAGCGCGTACGTGGGATAAGCGGGGAAAATTTACGTCCGCGTTACGTGCTACATGCAAGTAAATTTGTAAGTAGTTGGTGTTAAATCGGAATATCAAACCGCATCGGTACCAAAAGAAAAGATTCGAACGCGCTTCGATATCCGTTTCGAACGTTCGCGGTATCGATCACGTTTCCCTTTATAGGATTGTTCCTTTTAAAGCGAGGAAAAACAGTAAAACAGCGGTACAGGGTAGGACACGTAATGTACGTCTCAACTTAGGTTTCCGACCCTCCGTCGGATAATACACGCTGCGCGTATACCTTACTCGACGCTCCTTCGGTATGTCGCATTGCACATACATATCGACTCGGTAAACGCAATGGCTTACGTGCTAAGTCTTTATTTGGGCGGTTTACTTGCCCATAGAGTCAATCGGTTTATTATACCAAATAATAATTAGACGTAGTTGAATTCTATTTTCCGCGTTTTCCTTCGGTCGTGCTATTAGATGTTTTCGTCGTTTAATCCCGGATCGTCCAGTTCCAGGATATTATTCTCCGGTATATGCAGCCGACTTGGCGCGCGACACTTTGCCTCATAAACGATTCGACTCGTAAATTCGATCGTTTCGAAAATATACTGGAAGTATATCGAAAAGATGTATGTACGCATGTAGGTACAAACGCGAGAGGACGACGAAAAATCGAGAGCGATAAAATTCAACTTTATCCCGATATTTCTGTGGCGATCGTGGAACGTTTATACGAAATTTGGAACGATTTTTCTCGGACACGTAACGAAGCCGACATAGAATTTTCGTTGTTTCCCGATTCCCGCTTCCCGTTTCACGAGTTCGGACTCGGGACGGATAAACTCCGAAAGGCTCGAAGGGAGCAGGGTGTGTCGGTCGAACCCTCTCTTAGGAGTCTTAGGTTTCCCTCGCGACTCAAGGAATTCAATGGTTATTCCCGTTTCGTCTTCTACCTTCCCCTCTTACAAGAATATCCTTCTCGGGGATCGAAGGTAACGAAACAGTTTTTCTCTTTCTGCCCTTATTCCTTGTCCTCTCCCTGGCTCGCCAGCTTACTTTCTCCCCTATACTTTATGCCTTATACGCCTCTACGCTCTACACTCTAAGCTCGACGAGTTTCGTGTAAGATCGTCTATTACTCTCGATGCAACACGCGATATGTATACGTAACGTTAGGATCGCTCCGAAATATTACGGATAATTCGGGACAACGATCGGCTGTTCGGTATAACGTATCTCGAATACAGCGGATCCTTTTTTTCTTTCTGTCTCTCTCTTTCTCTCGTTGTTCTTTTCCATCGGTGGTTCACCGTTGGATACTCGCCAAACGTAACTTCGTATTTGGTAGATTTTCAACTACCTCATCGATCCTGTTCTCTCTTTTCTCCGTTTCGGTAGTCTTCGATTCCAAAGAGTTTTCTTTCGCGGAAATAAAAGATAATCGTCCGTCGTTCGTTCGTCGGCGTGAACGTTGTCAACGGATAAAAGGATCGACGTAACGGGAAAAATCGACGAACGAAAAAGTAGCGGAGAGAGACGTTTTAAGAGTAGGCGCGCGTAGGAGCAAGAAGCAAGGCGAGACGAGAGGAGACCGGGAAGCGATAAGGGATTTATGGAAGTGTAAGGCGAAAAAGTGGAAAAAAAGGTGGGAAAAACGACAAGATTCGGCCGGTAAGAGCCAACGAAGCCGGCGAAACCGGTAAAACTAACGGAGGCGAAGCAACAGCGGGGCAAATCGATACCCGTGTTGCAGTCGCGAAGTCACCCAGCCAAAACGATAGCCTATCATCGGACCATTTTCTTCTTTCTTTTCCTCTCGTCGGCTCGATCTCGTCGTATTTTCGTACTCGGTTAGACGACGAACTTTGTACGCGCGTCGCGATCCCGTTCACCGCGCATCTTTCGCGTCGTATTGAAATATTCCACGGTGGTATATGTAGCTGTCTTTCGTACGTTGAAAGTGATCCGCGACGATCCTTGAACCGAAGCGGGGTAAGCCCGCGAACAGTTGAGAACGAAATCGAAAGCGACCGAGGAACCGAAAAGTAGAAAAACAGCCGAACAAGATGGAAGAACGGACGAAAAAATGGAAGGAGAAGCGAAGAAACGAGTGGAAGAGCGACGGTCGGTTGGCGAGGCAGGTTGCCGAGATAGCTCGATTCGGAGAAGGTTAGAACCGAAATGAAACGAGACGCCTCGGGCCTACGAACCGCAAGAACCGCAAGTTTGTTCGCGCGTGCTCACGACTCTGTTCAACGGCGAAATATGAAAACTCCGGAGGCGATTTTAATTTAGCCACAATGTCTATTGTTTCCGAGTGCCGAGGCGAGAGGACAAAAGAAAAACGTAGGATCGCGGCCGCGCGCGAGTCTACGTAATACATATACTACTTACGTCTCTATGCGGTATACGTACATGTACGTAAACGTACGTATGTATATATGTACGCGCGTGCGCGTCGAACCAACATACTTATTTAGTAGATGACTATAGAAAATCATCTCGTACGAAACGAACGAAACGCGTGATTTTCTGACGATTCGAAACGACTCTATCGTTACCGCTCTATCGCGAGAGTTATCGATCGTGACGTTCTTTCCTGTCTTCTCTTCTCTTCTCTTCTCTTCTTTTCTTTTCTACGATCCCCCGACACCGTTTATCGCTTATTTTTGTCTTATTGGCTTATGCGGATTACCTCCGAATTTCTCAGGACTTGGAAAGGGTTCCCGTTAAAGCGCCGTGATCGCGATGAAACGTTGAAATTGTTACGCGTTCATGATATTCGTCTATCGGTAACGAACAACGTGTTTCAACGATCAGATAGATACAGATTGGCCTATGGCGAGGAAAGGAAAGAAAGAGAGGGAGAGAGAGGGTGAGACGTTACTCGCATATCTTTGTTAGACTAGGATTCGCGAACTGGCCGAACCGATGCCAGATTACTCGCAGTCTATGCGTCGTGTCTCGGTGCGTTCCAAGAATATTTCGGGATCCATCGAGCGATATCGAAATATCCGTAATTGCTCGGTTGCTGGACGAATTTTGAAAGCGGTAACTGGTAACGCGGAGCGTACCGCGCAATGATACGGTAGTTTCCGAATGTCGAAATGTAAAATGCGTCTCGCCGGATGCGTACATTGAAAGAACGACGAGTCCGATATTCGGAATCTCGTCGAACGTTTCTTCGCTTCTGTACCGTCCATTGTGCGTGAATCATGTTGGATACAAAGGTGTTTGAAACGATTGTTTCAGGGCAGTTGAGACCTCCGCGTATAACGGAACATCCCTCGGACATCATGGTAGCGAAGAACGAACCGGTAACGCTGAATTGCAAGGCGGAGGGTAAGCCTCCGCCGGTGATCGAGTGGTACAAGGACGGTGAGCTGGTTCAAACGTCACCGGGAGACGCGAAATCTCAGCGCGTTCTGCTGCCTACGGGATCACTTTTCTTCTTGAGGGTAATGCACGGGAAAAAGGAGCAAGATGGCGGAGTATACTGGTGCGTGGCAAGAAACGAAGCTGGCTCCGTTACGAGTCGAAACGCTACCCTCACCGTCGCAGGTAACACATTTTCTTATTTTCTACGTTCCCTTCTGTACGGTTTCTCACGCGCGAAGAACGCTATCGGTATCTTTCGCCTATCTGTCTAGCCGCGCGTCAATACACGTATACATTCGCCGAGGAAATTAATCGATCGAACGTCGCGAATCCAGATCCAGATCGCATGGCGAATCCGCCACGCCATTACACTTTTTTTCGATTCATCGTCTGCAACGAGTTTCTATTCGAACGTGTGACGCTACAAGGCGCGATCAGATGCAACAATTCGTTTCACGATCGAAGTGATTTCGATTTGCCCGTAACCACGAAGGAACGCGAGGCAAGCCGGCCGTGTTCGGACAAACGAACAACGGAGCAGAGTTCGTTTAAGGCCGATCGATATTCCAGAAGAAGGGGGAAGGGTAGTTCGTAGACAGACAGAGAGAGAGAGAGAGAGAGAGAGAGAGAGAGAGAGAGAGAGAGAGAAGGAGAGAGAAGACGACAACTCTGTACGTCTCCTTACCGATACGCTCCAATTGCCAAATCGTTCGTTTTCGCGTTCCTTAGAAATCCAATAAATTCCTTCGAAGAATCAGGAACGATTTAATATTACTCGACAAAGTTCGATCGAGGCGAAGTTCGGTAAACGATTCGTCTCGCTTCCGTTCTCGCTTTCTCTCGTTTCTTCTGACTGTTCGTTACGTACACGTTCGCGGAAAAGATCGCGATACGGACGCGTGTATCTTCAGATAAGCGCGTTAGATCGAGGAAACCGACGCGCGTTATTCGTCGCATTTTATCGGCGAGGACAAACGATTTTTCGAAAAGATCAGAATTATATGCGAGCTGCCGATATATCAGAAATTGCCCAGCCCGTTACGGTACTAGCTCGCATCGACGCACGGTGATATAAGCTTTTCGATTCCGCTGCTCGCGTCGATACGATACGCGATAAAATGCTCCGAGAAGGAGCGAGACTACGAAGTATATCGCGACACGGTGCGTCTAACGTACGATCGTAGAAACCATAGGCATTAATTAATAATCGTACTCTCGTCCGGCCGTTCGAGACATCGAAAACTACCGCGTCCACCGTTCATCGATACCATGCGCCATTCTCGCGATACGCTTACGATACGTCGGGAACGACGTACTCGGACGAATGGCATTCTTTTAAAAACGCGTGCACCGAATCGAAGAAAATAGCAATTCGCCTTGAAACGAAGTTGTTGCGGGAAACGTGATATTCGAGTACAATCCGCGAGAAACGTAAGTTCGAGGCGAATTACTCGTAAATCGGGAAAACGGAAAGAAAAGGTTCCTTCTCTCTAACGCGTTATCGTGATCGCGTGTAGGAGCGCGAGGGAGCGCGCGCGAGCATGCTGGCGGGCGGCGGGACAAGCAGCCGAGCTCGAGCCCGGTTAAGCAGAGGCTAGCGAGGGTGAAGGGAAACGAACTACCCCTCGCGCATGTTTCGCGCGTGTGTGCGCGCCGAGAAAGAGCGAGAACGGAAAGCAGAGAAGGGAGGCGAGGGAGAAAAGAGAAGGAGAATAGAAATCGATACGGAGCCGTATCTACGTGGAGCGTATGCTCGACCAACGTGGAGTCGTGCGTTGCACCGTTCGACGTAGCATAGTTTTCCATGAGCGGTAACGCGAATAGTCGCCGTAATGTACAATGTCTGGGACAGTAATACATACGTATAGTAAGAGTTTGCAAATATACCGTAAAAGCCGCGGGATCGGAAATACGCGGTTCTAAAGCGAACCGATCATCGGCCGATCATTCAGTTTGTCTACCTCGACGACTGTCCGGGATAGCGCGCGCTACGACGATGATAGTTTTCGCCGTGCTTCGACCGCTCCTTGCCGTTCGACGCTCGACGCTCGACGCTCGACGCTCGACGCTCGACGCTCGACGCTCGACGCTCGACGCTCGACGCTCGACGCTCGACGCTCGACGCTCGATACTCGAGAAACATCGAAACGATAACGATATCGCGTTTCTCTGGCGAATAGTTACGCTCGACTAAACGAACCTATCGCGGTTACGCGTGTTCACGTAACGTCGCATCTCTTCGATGATTCGCCGACAGTCGAGTACCGGTCGACGTCGTACGATTCGGTAGAGTCCGCTGTTCCCATCGCGATATTCGACGGCAAAGATGGCGATAGCGATGCCGGGTAGACGCAAACGACGGTTATGGCCGACTATGTACTATGAATAAGGCTTTGTGCTACGCGGTAGAGTACGCGGTGTTCGCTCGACTTGCACCGAAATAAACTCGTCGAGAATGAAAAAACGAGAAAGACGAAGAAAAGATCGCGAAGAGAAGAAAGAGGACAAGTAGGAGAAAAGGCGAGGGTTTTCGCACCGTGCGGTTACCACGGTGAACCGTTAGGTTGGAGGCGCGCGGCGAAACACCGTGTTTGCGATTAAAAATAGTAGCAACTAAATCGACCGGTAGACATTTGTACTTGGACAGTAACAAATTCAAGACCGTACGCCGAACATACTCGAAACGATTCGAATATCTCGGCCGCTACCTCCACGAGATACGTGGCCGCGTTTCTGAGTGCGTTCGATCGATCGATTCGCGCGATTTCCAGCTTTTCGAAACGATTCCGGCTGTCGGAATACCGATTTTTCCCCGCTTCCCTTTTCTTCGATTCTCGCCTGTACAAAATAACACCTATCCATCGTTCGCTTTTAACCCTCTTTCCCCATCCGAGGTCCCCGTTCGGGTCCCTCGTTCGCTCCATCCACCGCGTATCGATTAGCCGGACGGCATAGTACCGTTGTGCCGTTGTGACGTGCCAGGGTTACTTGGTTCGTGTGGCTTTTAGGGGAACAGAGAAGAAGAAAACGAGAGCCGGAGGGTTAGGCGAGCAACGGGAGTAAGAGACGCGTAGCATGGGAACGGGAACGGGAACGGGAACGAGAAGGAGAAAGAGGAAGGGAATGAGAAGGGAATTATAGAGGAGGAAGGGTCAGGGGAACTCAAAGAGAGAGAGAGAGAGAGAGAGAGGGGGAGAGAGGGAGTAACGTGCGGGGTTCCGCGAGTCGGGATCGAGAGGAGAAGCTTTTAATCCGAACGGAGGAAGCCGCGCTATGTATATCGACGGATTTGTTGATACCGAGCGCCAACTAAAAAATAGATAAACGTTAGTCCCGGTTAGTCGAACTTTGCGCACTCGTCGAATAAACCAATATTCGTATCCCGATTTTCTCCTCGCGTTCTTGCGCGGTTCCAATAGACGAAAGGGGGACGAACGACGGGCTCGAAATCTCGAGTTTCGACCGAACGTCGAAACTCGTCTCATCGATATAGAATCCGCGTCGTAATCGAATCGGTTTCGTGACCAAACGAATATTTCCCGATAATTAATACCTCTTCTTTTCGACCGATATTTTGTCAAAGTCGCAAACCCGTCTCTTACATATCGCGCATGTCGCGTACGCGTGGTCGCCTAATTACACGGTGTGGCATTACGTTAGATAATTAATGGGAAACGCATCCTCCTTCTTCCTCGTCTGTTTTGTCCTTTTTCCATGTTTTCACCTTTTTTCGGCATGCCCTCTATGTGGTACGACTTCCGTTCCCATTGTACCGCGCGTCCTTCTCCGGATGCGAAGCACGAATCGCGACAGAACTTATTCTAAGGAAAAGACGCTAATGGCGAGAAAGTTCCAGGCATTTACGCGCGACTCTGTACACCGTATACCGTACATGTGTCTAGCTTCCGTGCCGTATGTAACGTTGTTCGAGTACGAATAATCTCTACTCGTACGAGAACGTATAATACCATATTCGTGAAAGACGTATGGGAAACGGGAATACCGACGCGATATATGTACTTAGGAGGATCCATCGTTTCGCGTTCTTCGTTCGATCGAAAGGAATTCTGGAAACGAATCTATCTTATATTTCTGTTTACGTGCTCGTTCGATTCATAAATATAATATATTCGACACGTTAATCGTTCGTTTACCGAGAGTCTTTAGGGCAGATCGGTTACAAGTTCTTTCTCTCGAGTCCTTGCTCCTTCTCGTAGATTCGTTTCGGTTCCATCCGACGAAGAGTAAACGCTATCGAAACAACGACTCCATTCAGTCCTCGATGGTGTAGTAGGTATTTCCGGCGTGGACAGCCAAGTTCGCGAGGCACGGTCCGACGATCGCAGCGCGTACGAACGTTTATCTCGAGATGCGATCAACGAGCTACGATAAACATCGTACAGCAGTTGTACGCGGTCGAGTCGCGCTTGTTTTTTTCAATACTTCGATTTAACGCGAGAACGGACGATTCGTTTTCGTTTTCGTTTTCGTTTTTCGTTTTTCGTTTTCGTTTTCGTTTTCGTTTTCGTTTTCGTTTTCGTTTTCGTTTTCGTTTTCGTTTTCGTTTTCGTTTTCGTTTTCGTTTTCGTTTTCGTTTTCGTTTTCGTTTTCGTTTTCGTTTTCGTTTTCGTTTTCGTTTTCGTTTTCGTTTTCGTTTTCGTTTTCGTTTTCGTTTTCGTTTTCGTTCATGTTCACGTTCACGTTCTCGTTTTCGTTCACCTTCGCGGTTCTGTGTTCGCGAATTTGTGCAATACCGCGATCGATCCGAACGACCGTTTCGTCGCAACTTGCTTCGTGCCACCGTTAATATATCGTAGGAACAGTTACCGTTTCGTTCGTGCGTCCATACGCGAATCCATACGCGAAACCGTACGCGAAACTCGCTGCTTCTGGCCTGTTTGCGATGTTCCACGCGATATATGCGCGCGAGTACGTACAAATGCCACGCCTACCGACGCGCTGCGCTTTAATCAAGTAATCGTCTATCGACGTTGTCCAGTTCGAGACGCGAGTCGAGTTATCGCTTATTTGCCTCGTCGACAATATATACGAGAATTTCGGAAAAAAAGCGTGCGGAAACTTTGTGAAAATTACTGTCTCTTTACGGTAACTGGTACGCGATCGAACAGAAAAAAGTGGCGCAAAAAGAGATACGGTTTGATACGGTATAAAGTAAATATCGAGAGCGAAACGGAACGATGTCTCGCGTGAATTATATCGGTTCGGTCCGGTTTAAGGAAAGCAGGGGCTCGGCGTGACACGAGCCAGACAGAAACAATGCAATTTAAATGTTAAGCGAACGGCTAGGGTACCATCCTGTACGCCAGTTAGGTACCATACGTAACGCATATTTTACCAAGACAGGGTGTGCGTGTTCACGGGATTTCGTGAATTCAAATGCGACAGTTAAATCGAATCCGCGATCGTATAAATGCACCTCTTGCCCTCTGTTTCTATCCTCGACCTCGTCCCCTTGGCCATACATCCTCTGTCCACTGTTTCGCCGTTTCACCGATTTTTTGCTCCGTACCTTCTTCGTTTCTCCGACACGGGCGAGTAAACTCATCGCGGTTATTAAGTGAACGCGCGCAAACGCAAGACGACAAACGTACTTACATATGTACCTTCGACGGTTCCCTATATGCGCGCGGAACATAAAAAGGAGGAGGGGAAGTGGTCGTTTCGAGCTTACGTTTACTCGGCCGTCTTCGTAACGACGCGAAAAGGAATATTGTAATTTTTATTGGTCAGAATATAGGAACGAAGGAAAGCGAGGTACGACAACGGTTCGAGTGTCCTGCAGCGGTAGCGACGATCGGTCGTCTATCGAATAGTAGTCGCGCGAACGAAGAAGGAAGGCACGAACGGTGCACGCTCTCTCGTGTCTATTTATATCGAATCCGTGGGCATACCGGACCAGACTGGCGGCGCGCGGACTTGTACCGTAGCGACGGCTCTGGCTCTGGCTCCGGCTCCGGCTCCGGCTCCGGCTCCGGCTCCGGCTCCGACCCCGACTACGACAACCACCGAATCCTGCCTCGATCTCGAATACGAAATAAACCCTTCTCGATTACGATCGAACTCGACGAACCCATTATCCGGCCTTTCTCATTTCCCTCTTTCCTACCTACAATCAAAAAATATACATACATACGTACATACATACATACATACATACATGCATACATACATACGAGACGTCGCGTCCCGTGAAAACGTTCCACCGACAAAAGGTCGAAGGATGAAAGAATCCGGTAAATTTTGAAGCAAAAGTCGACGGTTCGAAGGAGGTTGCCGCTAGTAAAAACCCTGCTCGTCGAAATCGGAGGAAAAGTACGAACAAAGTAGACGCGCGCCTACTTACGCCTACCTGTGCAAGGATTCGCGATCGCGACTAGCCGTATACGGCTATGCTCCGCGCGTATACGGTATACATACGGTCGCGGTGCTCACCTTTCGAGGTTCGGTTAAAACTCTCGGCAAGGCATCGAGCAACCGAGCGTGCAACGTGGAAGCATGCTAACGTACACCCATACGGAGATAGCCCCGTGGCCATTTGCATTCAATGCGCTTTTACCTACCGAGCCGAGCGAGCGAACGAACGAATATCCCTTCTACGTAGGCAATGCCACCGCTGCTACTGCTGCTACCACTGCCATTGCTTCTCTCGCCCTTTCTAACCGGTCCATGTACCATTGTGTTTATTTATATTCGCTTTAATTATATCGGATATGGTATTGAAGTCTTTGCCCCGAGAACGCGCTCTCGCGCGTTCGACACTATGATATTGCATTATATCCGTACGTTTCTCGATACCGGTTAACGCGAAATCGCTGGAGCTTGATTAGTTTGATCGCCGATTAAATATCGCGAGCGAAATTCGCGAACGTCTGTCCGTCGCGTTTCGCGTACCGCCATTATGCGATACGAACGCTCGACGCTTGCTACTCGACCGCCGTAAAGCACACCGCGAAACAAATGAAACGTCGATTCGAGCGAAAAGTCGTTTTATAGCGCACCGCTTACACCGAAATGTCGGGAAAACAGAGATTTCTGAAGCTCGTGTCGCGCATTGCGCCAATGGTTTACCGATTAAACGCGGCACCGAGGAAATCGGTAGCGGCAAGACGCTAAACGATGCTAAACGGCGCAAAATTACGAGAGAGCCGGCACTCTTTTCCGCCTCATTCGTTTGAAATAAGTGCATCGACGGCTTGTCGCGTGCGTTCCAGTCGTTTTGCCGTGCACGCAATGACTCGTCTCTACCGACCAGTGATTCCGCGTAGCCACATAAGTAAGTAAATACATAGCTCGTTTCGAATGACGGGTCCCGTCCTCTCGCGCAGATGGTGCTACTACTCCCGCGCGATCTAACAGCCATAGCCGTTTGTCTGGTCCGTACGCGCGCACAGTACGAAGGGTAACGCGCCTGCTGCTCTCTCGTTAGTTGGTTCCTGCGGCTCGCGAAAAAGCCCGAGGGGTCGTATGACCGGTAGGGGCGAGAATGGCAAAAAAGACGACAGGGGCGAGACGGGAGATCCAAGAACCCTCCAATTCTTTCGCTCCAGATCTAGCGTCCGTTAATTGGAGGTTGTTCGACTACGCACCAGCTTCACCCTCTGCCCCAATCTACCCCACCCCGCGACTTCCCTCCGTTTTGCTCTACCGTCACCCTACTACTTTTTTCTTCCTTTCCTCGCTCCTTTTCCATTTTTTAGTCGTTCGCTTCCCCTCTCGCCCTTGAGTCCTCTTTCTGTTTGTTCGAGCGAAGATTTTTCGGGACACGCCGATCGTCGTTTCGTGGAAACGAAAAAACCCACGCGCGCGTGTCTGAATCCCGTGTCGAGTTTCACGCCGGGACGAGAATTTATCTCCGAAGAAGAATCCAACGTAGCGCAGGATGATTTCGATGGCGCTAACGATGAGCAAACAGAGCGTAACGACACGGCCGAGATACATCGACCACGTACATACATACTTACTTGCTTACTTACGTGCGTCTCGTACTACGTGACTCATCGTTTCGACGCGACGCGACGCGACCCGACCCGACCCGACCATCTTGTCGAAACGATAATCGTGGAAACGGAAGAACCAGATTCATGATTATGCTCTAGATTCGTTCGCTTATCGATGCGACGATGGTCTTGTTTTCTCGCTTCTTTTCCACGAAATACGGTGTTTGCTCCCTGTACGATTCGCTCCGTTTTACTCCATAAAGGAAATCTATCCTGAATCGGTCGAGTGAAATCGTTTAATCGTTTCTAACCAAGTTTTCTGTCGTTTCAGTGTTGAGAGACGAATTCCGCGCGGAACCGCAAAACACTAGAGTGGCGGCCGGGGAAACCGCTTTACTGGAGTGCGGACCTCCCCGAGGCCATCCAGAACCAACGTTGCGCTGGAAGAAGAACGGTCACGTGATAGACTTGGACGCTACTAAACGGTACGTGAAATCTTTTTCCCCGTTTTCCTACCGTTCCTTTCCTTTTCATTTCTCGTCGTCGATCATCGATCGACCGAGAGACATATCGGGACAAGGAAATTGTTACCGAGACGCACGTTGTATGTAGGATTCACGATCCCCTCGCGAGACCATATTCTCCACGCGATTCATCGAAACTCGTCTTTTTCGTTGCAGCGTCACTCTGGTGGACGGAGGGAACTTGATGATCTCGGACGTGAGGCAAACGGACCAAGGAAAGTATCAATGCGTGGCCGAGAACTTGGTGGGCGTGAAAGAATCGATGGAAGCTACGTTAACGGTTCACGGTAAGAATATTTTCAAGTACGTCGAGATTTCGTCGACGGGATGCATTCCCGGTCGCGCGGTCGACCTAACTCGGCCCCGCGCGTTTCGCTGCTTGAACGGTACGATACATTATATTTATCTTTTCGTTGGCTCTTCTTTCCCTGTTAGTGAAGCCATTCTTCTTGTCTACACCGACGAATCAAACGATCCTGGCGGATCAAACGGCCGAATTCGCGTGCCGAGTAGGCGGACATCCTCCGCCAGAGATCCTCTGGCGTCGAAACGATGGAAAAATGCCGATCGGCCGAGCGCATATTCTCGACGACAAGAGTTTGCGAATCGAGAGGGTAACGTCGCAGGATCAAGGAACGTACATCTGCGACGCCGAAAACGGTGTCGGTGCGATATCGGCCAGCGCGACCCTTACAGTATACTGTGAGTGCCGTGTCATCGTGTACGTCCTATTCCCGATTTCCTTGTATCGTAACGCGCGTAACGTGTCACGTTTTATTCGCAGCGAGACCGGTATTCGCCAGTTTCCCGAAAGACGAAATCGTCGGTGTCGGATCGAACGTTTCGTTCTCGTGCGCGGCACGCGGAGCTCCGGAGCCTTCGATCTTCTGGACTCGCGAAGGTTCTCAGGAACTGATGTTCCCTGGAAACCGGTATCAAGAACGCTACGAAGTCGCGACCGACGGAAGTTTGCGTATCCGTGGAGTCCTCGGAAAGGACGAGGGCCACTACGTTTGCAGCGCGATCAGTCAAGCCGGTGCGAGCACCGCGACGGTTTTTCTTCAGGTAATCGACCGTTCGATCGTAACTCGACTGTACTGTACGTGCGCCGCTATCAAAAATATCATGTACGCGGTAAACGTTGGCCACTTTTTCGCAGGTTACGTCCGTCGAGGAAGCCCCGCCGCCTATAATCGAGATCGGTGCATCGAATCGGACGCTACGGCCGAACGGTGAAATTTCGATGCCGTGCCGCGCATTCGGCAGACCTAATCCACGGATTCGATGGTACAAGGACGGTGAACTCCTCCGAACCGATACGGACGATAGACTAACCTTAGCGAATAACGGAACTCTCACGATCAAGAACCTACGATCCAGCGACACCGGAACGTATAGTTGCGTCGCGTCTTCCGAGTCTGGGAACGCGTCGTGGACAGCCAGTTTAACGGTCAGTTCGGCGGTAAGCGATCAGGAAACTACGGGCGTCAGCGTCGGCGTCGACGCTGTTTTACAGGATCATACCGCGCTTCCCGCTGCTCCGAGCAAGCCAAGAATAGTGAATACCACCAGCAACGCGGTTACGCTTACTTGGAGTCCAGGTCACGATGGATCCGGCAAGATAATAGACTATACCGTCGAATATTTCGCTACCAATCCAAAGACCGGCTGGATCGTGGCCGCAACGGGGATCACCGACGATATCTATACGGTAATATCGCGTAATCGATTATTCAACGATTTCTCTCGATACACGATTCGGAATAGTTGACCGAAGATCGTCCCCGATCTTTTTCCCTTTCTAGGTCATCAATTTGAAGTCCGACACCAGCTACGTGTTCCTCGTTCGCGCTCGAAACGACCAAGGCCTTTCGCTCCCTGGTCCATTGTCGGACGTCGCACGCACCACCAATCTCGATCAACGCGCGATCCCTCAAACCGAACTAATTCGAGCGAGGGATCGTCTGAACAGCGAAATTCTTTACTTGAAAGAGGTCCAACCGTTGAGCAGTACCAGCGTTAAAATCATTTGGGACGTGAGTACGCCTCGTATCTTGTATACGCGATATATACCTCTCCCGCGTCCCTCGCCGAAATAGATATCTTTATACTTTCGTCGACGCGTTGCAGATTCTCGGAGCTGCCGACTTGGTCGAAGGTTTGTACATAAGATACCGTCAGCTTTCCGAAAAGCCAGAATATCGAATGGTCACGGTATTGAATGCCGGCGCAACCAGCTACGTTTTAACTAATCTGAACAAGTACACGCGTTACGAGTTCTTTCTAGTTCCTTTTTATAAGACCATCGAAGGTCGACCGAGTAACGTCAAATTGGCAACCACCTTGGAGGATGTTCCTTCCGGTGCACCCGAAAACGTCCACGTTGGCATGATAAATATCACGTCGGCGTTTGTTCGTTGGTCTCCACCGCCTAAAAATACCCAGAACGGTCAACTGATAGGATACAAGGTAATCATTAACGGTTCTGCGGCTTAACCATCGGCACATTTTTATTTTTATTCGTTCGTATATTCGGAAACTATCAGCGTCTTATTAATTATTCTCTGTTTTAGATTCAGATCAAGAGCAACAGTAGCAACAAAATTCTGGGACAAATGTTTTTGAACGCGTCGACTACTTCGGCGATCATTAACAGCTTGACGACGGGTGGTCTTTATTCGGCTCGCGTTGCCGGCTTAACCCGCGTCGGTCTTGGACCATTTTCCAATCCGATCGTTCTCAATATGGATCCAGGACAATTGACCCAACTGCCACCGCGAACGGATCCGAGTCACAGAACCGCTTCCGTCGTCAACGAAACTTGGTTTTTGATTCTAATGATAACGGTTGTATTGACCGTTATCGCCGCGTTATTGGGGGCTCTGTACGTACGTCGAAGGCAAACGATGAGCAAACAGCTTGGGCATTTGAACGTACCCGTCGGCACAGCCAACGACATTTGTCAATTAAACAAAGATACTCTCTGGCTAGAACGCGGATGGAGACCGAGCAATACACTTCAGCCGCCCTCCACTACCGACAAGGACTGCGAAACGAAACTTCTGAATAATCAGAATCAGATCGGTCTACCGCCCGGAATCGTTGGTATGACCGGTTCAGAATACGCCGAAGTTAACCTGACGACATTTTATAACGCCAGAAAGCAATTGCAGGCTCCGCCGGAACCGTACGCGACGACCACGCTCTGCATGCCAACTCGTAGTCCCGATTCGATAGAAACCACAGGCCGAAAGTCCAATTCGAGCGACTCCTGTCTCAAGCCGGACTACTCCAGCTTAGATTCGAACTTGGATCGAAATAAATCGACCGTGTCGCCGAGTAGCGACAACGCCAGTAGCGTTTATAACGGGGACGATAATACGGAAACGCAGAGGAGAACTCATCACTACAGAATGCCGTTGCCGAACGAAGCTCAACCTCTGAATTGGTGCGACATGCTACCACCTCCTCCGGACCATCCGCCTTCGTTCGAAGGATCTCTCGGTTCTGCCAGGGCTCATTCTCATTCGTTGTCGCTTTCGCAACAGCAACAACAACAACAACAACAACAACAACAACAACAGCAGCAGCAGCAGCAGCAACAGCAGCAGCAACAACCTCAACATCAATATCAATATCATCATCATCATCATCATCAAATGCATCAGATGCCGCAACAATATCAACATCAACATCATTACCAGCACCAACAGCAACAGTCGCAACAACAACCGCATCAGGCCGCGTTTAGTCCACACCTAGGAAAAAGAAGTATCGAAAGGCAGAACGATTTAGACCTGATGTCTGGTTCGGGATTAGCGTTAGGATTAGGTTTAAATTTAAATACGATTTCTGGATCTGGTTCTGGTTCGGGTTCGGGTTCGGGTTCGGGTTCGGGTTCGGGTTCGGGTTCGGGCGCCGGCTCTGCATCGGGTTCAGGTTCCGGTGGTGGCTGTGGATCCGGACCCGCGTCGAGGACGTCTCAAAGTCCACCGAGTCCGCCGATCAGAGTAACTAACGATTTCGAAAATTCCGGCGCGATTTGGAACGGTTCGAGTCAGCAATCGCAATCGTTCGATGGCTCGATTCAACGAAGCAACGTTCACCATCCTCAAGGCAGATACACGAGTTTACCTCCGCAAACGAATACGTCGGCGTTGCCCGTCTTTCCGCAGACTTTCGATCGTTACGAGTACCAGAGCAACAACCCAGAACACGAATACGAGAGCGGCTCTCTGCTGTACGGTCAGCGTAACGGTTCGCCGCTGGACGATTACGATTCGGCGTATAGTCGAGTGAATCGGACCGATTCCCGCTCGGAACAGTCGATCACCAACGAGGAAATCTACCGACGGAACGAACAAGGTCCTTATAATACGGACAACCTTTATCAGCCGGAAAACGACGAATGGGATCGAAAATCTTGCGACTCTAACGCTCACTCGGACGTCTGTTGCTCCTGTTCCGAATCTAGTTGCCTTTACGGTAACGCTCTCGAATACGACGATCAATTCGTTTCGTCGTCGACGAATTGTCTCCATGGTAAAACCGTTTCACGGAGTAGGAGCGGAAGGAGTCCACGAAGAAGAAACGCGAGAACGTGTTCGCCGTCCTACAGCAGCGGTGACAGTAACTACTCGTGTATCCCATCGAGGCAATCCGGAAGCGTTAGCTCGCAAGAAAGATCGAGGCATAATCGCGCGAAAGGTAAATCACGTTTTAATCTTTTCCTTTCCTTCGTTCGTTCTTTGAACGTCTCCCGATCTAGCGACGACATACAAACCTCTCGTGATTCCGCAATTTCGCGAAACACGCAACGAAGATGGCGCTATCGATGTTCCCCGTTGTTCGGACAGTACATACTCGGTTCTCCCGCGTTACGCGAATAACTAACGATGCCATGTTTCGTACGGTACCAAATATTCGAGTCACTATTACAACATCAATTGTTCTTGAACTACCCTTTAAATCTGTTATTGACGTCGTTTCTCGCTCGTTTCCTTTCTTTCTTTTTTCAATCGCTATTTAACGTATACACGTATTTTCTTATTCTTTTCGTTGTTTTCTCATTTAGATAAAGTGCCTAACTTCTCGAGAATCGCCAGCCACCCTCAGCACAGTTCCTCGACTTCGAACACAGTCGGCAGTTCTGGAAGTCAAAGATACAACAAGCTGAACAACATTTTCGTAAGCGGCAGTAACACCGGCAGCAATTCGAATGCTCCTCCAGAGTGTAATCGATCGGTCGATCTTCGCGATGGCTAATGTTTTCATTCGCGAAAGCGAAATATCGTTGATGAACAACTGGTGAACTCGAAAAATATTTTCTACTTCGATCGCAACGAACCCATCACCGTCTGTCGCAGAAATGTATTCATCATAGGTGCGAACTAACGGTACTATCGGTATCCGTAATCGATGCTCTCGCTTATCCTCCGGTAAACTTTACCATTCTTTTCACCTGCTTGCCGACTTTTCTTTCTTCCACTTATCTTTAACCGATATAGTTTCATTGGAAATTAATACAGATTCAATATGTCGCGATATCGTCTAACGCGCCAACAGCCTTTCGATACTCGCGATAATCGGTTAAGAAGCTCCGTCAGCGCGATTCTTCTCGATAAACGGCGTTTCGTTGTTCGCTCGATACTTGGACCGTTTCGAACGACGGCGCGAAACGACAGATCAAACGAAAGCGCGTAGCGCAAAATATATCTGGATTTTCACGAGCTCGTTAGCCAGCGTCCGTGTACGCCAATGATCGCTCGTTATTTTTATGTCATCGACGCGTCGCGGGCTTCGACACGTACTCGATGTAGCATTTATTTTCGCTGCCAAAACCTGGCGGTATCCAGGATACGCGATCGTCGGGCGATTAGTTTTTAACGATTCACAAGCGACCGAAAAGCGACAAGTATCATCATATCGAACAATTTTGTACGAGTAGTCGTAGCCGACCTTCGATCGATCGATATAAACGATTTGTCGCGAAATTAACGAATCGACTGTACGGTGTCACCGGTTCGTTGATTTGCTCTCACGGAATTGCAACGATCGAAAGAAAAATGTTGGAATCGTTTCGGACGGTCGTAACGACCGTTTGCCGACGGTACATTTTTTCGATAGCGGGAAAAAATCTGCCGAACTACGATACAGAGATATCGATGGACCGTCGTCAATGATCGACCGATCGTAACGCGCGACGCTGTATCATAATCGCTCAACAGTCTTGTAATTAATTTAACTATTAAGAGTAAGGGACGGTAAAAAGTAAGAAATATCTGACGCGGTATATCGTTGAAATCGAAAACTCGCGCGCGATAACTGCTTCGGTGACGAGATTACCGCGATCGAGGAGAAAATGAAACCTTGTAAACACTGCCTCGGATTCTATCGATTCTGTAATATTACTCTGCGTAGGAGGATGTGTATAGGTACGGAGCAATTTGTAATGTAAATTGACTGCGCGAGTTCAAGTTTTCGAGCGAGATCGATAAATCCGTATACATACTATGTATAGATATACGAGCATAATCCATCCAGAACATCGAGTAACGAACACGTATAATTGACTAACGAAAGAAGCAAGAGTTCGTATCCGTAGACCGTCTTAGATCGAAACTCGAATCGGGATGCATAGCCGCCACGTAGAACTCTGCATACGTACATACATATACATATATATATATATGTATATATATTTTAAATATTCGCGCCGTAACGCGATACGATATCCCCGAATTATTCTCGCGTAGGTCCATGTTAAGCCGTACGCCGAATCCGCCAAACTTGGTTAACGCGTTACTTGCATAATGCGAAAACGATGTCGTTACTGCCACGTATACGTTGTTCTTCGGTAGAACGGACAACCCCCTAAATTTGTACATACGTGAAATTAATACCCGAGATTACTATCCTACGCGACACGAACGAACGATCGATGGTAGTTACTTATACTTACACGCATACGTAGGTACCTATTGAAAAATAGTTGATTCGAGATCGTATTCTCGCGATCAGTTTGGCTATCTTCGCTCGAAGGAGTCGCGAGAAAACGGTCTTTCACTAGTACGTTGAACCATCCTATCAATTTGCAAGAAAAAGAAAAAGTAATATTATTTTTATAGTTTCTCAAATTTGCACGATTGTTACGATGGTTCGTACTGTTTGTATCATATGACGCGTAAAACCTGGTCGATTTGAACGAACATAAAATACCGCGTACGCGTCGATTTATCTAGCTTGTACGATTTCTTTCCCGTATTCATTACATACTCATTTTCACTTCGGCTCTCTTCTTTTCCCTCTTTTCTCGCATCCTTCAGCTCGGGTAGAGAATCTAGAGCTCAATCTAATCCGTTACCACCGCCGACCGTCGCCCATTGCCCATCGCCGTAGCTATCGCCATCACAACCGCGATCGCTATCGCCATCAACATTATCATTACCATTATCATTAGCATTCCTTCTCTCTTACCCCCCGTCAATGTCGTCCGTAATTTCAATTTGTTGCTGCCTAAATTGCTCCTACGTTCATCCGCTTGTTCTTGCTTTCGCGTACGTACGTCTGTTCGACCACCTGCCGAGAATTGAAACGGAGCACGGGAATCGACCAACGAGAAACATCGTTGTATTCTTCCGTTCGCGAAACAACCAAATTAAACGTGATTCAGACTGATTTGTGTTCGTAGAAATAAATTCTTCGATGAACTTGCTTCCGAACAAGGAACAACGGGTTCAATGAAGCTTTCCTAAGCGATTTCGTGATCGCTGCCAATTGCTCTATCGTAGCCTCGTCGTACCGAGAGATGTTCGAACGTCTTACCAATCGGTAGAGGAAAGTTTCGATTATCCGTATCGTAGGATATTTTTTAGTCGCGCGATCGTGCGTTGACGTGGCTGTCATATCATTTATTTTCAGATCGGAAAAAGATCTTCGCTAATTGAACGTTCCAAACCGCGATAACTTTCGATCGCAATCGCATCTATTTTAGCTTTTTAAGTCTAAATCGAAATGCTAAGGCTGACAAAGTGATTTAACTTAAATCTTCTTTACATTTTGTAAATAAAACGCATTTAAAATGACGCGAATCGCTCGTCCGTAATCGTTTTCGTAGGCAATAACTTATTTATTACGAGACAAGCACAAATGGTTGTCGTATTATCGAAAACGGACGAACCGACTAAAAATTGGTTGACGCATATTAATAACAGACTTATACAGGCGAAGATGCGCGCACAATTGTAGATAAATGAAGAGTAACGATGAATATTGTCAAGTAATACTGTTCAGCAATGCGAGAAAGCCTGTTCTTCTAGCTATAAGATTAAATAGATTAAACCGATAATCCCGGTAACGGTAATTCGCAACCGTCAACTGTTTTTCTCCCTTTCCGCGCCGTTCTAAGATTTCTTCATATCTTAAAGCTGCAAGACACCTGTTCACATATGCCACATGAACCGTCTCTATTTTTACTTCTATCCCATTATCCCGATAGGTACCAGGCTTAGACAAGGGTGATCACAGGGACCTCAATGGGGACAGGTCGTGGACGGAGGCTTCGGTCGACGACAAGGGAAGCGAAATGGACCTGGCAAGAGCGGTTACGTCCGGGGACGGAGCTCGAATCGCGGATGGTCTCGACGGGTGCAACGGCTGCTCCTTCACTTTAGAAAGGCGTAGCATCTCTAGAGCTTTCACGCTTTCGTTAATAGCGTGTGACGCCTCGGTGACTTGGAACGCGAATTGTATCGTCTGGTCCTGCCGAACCGCCTTCTCATCGCACATGGTTCAATAATAGACTCCCATTGCGTATGCCGGTGCGCTAATAGAATCGATCATCTTGTCGATATATACGCCCTTCCTGTAGGACATTTCCATTTTCAATCCCGTCAGAAACCATGACGCCATGGCATATGAGATTCCCGTAGGAGGAGAGTTAAGGCAGAGAGGGCCGGATGATCCCGGCGAGTACATAAATCTAGAATAAGAATTTGATGAGCTTCCCACAACCTAACGACTTCTTGTGATCGAGTGTTTTTCCACAAGGAAAGTTGCCGAGTTGCGTCATGCGGAGGCATGTGCAGGTATTCTTCGCTGTGCAGAAACTTGGTGTAGTCGACCCGTTGATCCTGAAAGTCGGTCAAGTGTTTCTAGACTAGTGTCTATACGGGTGACTGAGCAGGTGCTCAAGGAGCTTTGTGTTGGGGGTATACTGTCGGAGGGGCCGCATGGGCTGCAGGGGGACAAGTTTTCAGATCTTAAAGTAAATTTGACAGTTGACGGTTACGAATTACCGTTAACGGGATTATGGGTTTAATCGATTTCATCTCATAGCTAGAAGAACGGACTTTCTCGCCTTAGTGAACAAATGCGTATACCATATAAAGCGATATACGAAAACGTTATGTAATATGCGAGTAACGATTATTAATAAAAGAAATAAAAGAAAACGACGTTAAAGTCTCGAGCATGTCGTGCCAACTTTGCGGTCCAAAATAAATTCTTTCACCGATCCATCGATAAATATAACGAACTATTCTGTCCCAATCTGATCATTCCTTTATCCGTTTCCGTGATTAAACACTTTAGAAAAGAACATCGAAATTTTCCTGTCGACGTCGAGTAAATTGAAACGATCTGTCCGATGTATGTGTGTGTGTAATCATGATATTTTATTACAATGTTAAGTAACGATTTGACAATAGTTTACAATTTGCCTCGTACGAGAACAATCTTTTGAAATATTATTATGTTGCCGATAAAGATCGCATAAACCCGGAAAAAAATATGGGATCAACAGGAAAGCTGGCTTACATCTATAGTATCGTTACGATTATCCGCAACCACCTTTGCCGCAACGGCTGCGTTTCGGGGGTCGGTATCCCCTAGAGTTGTCACCCATTAACGGATTATAATCTGGAAAATGTACAAACGACAATCTAACAATCGATTTCCGACAATTACAAGTTCTACGTTTCACAATTCTCTGTCGCATTACCTCCTCTCAATGAATTTGATTTCTTCTGTGTATATGTAGGTTCGTCGCGAGAACTATTTCCTAACCTATGACCATCCAACGTGTAGTCTACCAATTTCGCAGCTTGCTTCTTTATTTCCTTCTGTCGAACAAATTATTACATTACTAAGATTCCCTGCTGGATCATCGTACAAACGTTTCATCATACTTTGTTATCAAACGTATCAGGGCTTACCTCTTTCTCCTCTTGTTGTACTAGCATGCACTTTTCGTAATACTTTTCTTGCATTACTTGCCGGGATGCCTCTAAAGCGGACAATCTTTCTTGCAAAAGATCAGGGTCTACAAATACGAAAATAAGCATATATGTCTGGTTGTTGAACGATCAATACAATACCATCGCACGCATACTTACTTTTATGATATTTTGCAGCATACTCCCGTTCGTCTATTTTCAACTTCCATCTTCTATACTTTTCTTGAATATATGGAGATGCGTACCAGCAACAAATTAAGATCGCGACCATATACCATCCAAGCGACGCGATACCAGCCCACACTGTCAATTTTCACAATGCAATTAAATTATATTTCAATTACATTACATTTATTGTATTGTAATTAAATTAAAATTCGAAATACCACATTCTTGAATTTCATTCCTTTTTTTCAACGAATTTCAAATATCGTCGAATAACATTGGCTGAATATACTTAGGTTAAAGACATGAAACGATGTTGATATAATAACGCGACAGTTTTAATAAAGCTCGAATACGCGAATAAATACAAATTGTTATTTACGTACAAATCCGAAATAGTTGACGCACAGATATAAGGAAAGTAGTAACGTCACCATTCTTCACTACCTTAACGGTATCTTATTAATTAGCATTTGCTTTCCTAATTCGTTATACGTGTAATAAAATTTGATATACGTACCAGCTTTCAAATAGGAAACACCGAGAGGTCTATCGTCAGAATAATCCATTGTCGGCTTTTCGAGAAATATTTGAAATATAAAACGGCGATGATTGTTCAAATATCCGCGAATATCTTGTGTCCGGAACGATGATCATAGGTGACACCAACCTTATACCAATGCTGCGATACCACGCGAAGTTAACTATTGAACAACGACCGATTGAAGTTAGCCCCGGTATCATCATTACGAATGTAATGCTATCGCTTGAAGTTACATTAAAGTAATAGGAATATAAAACCGCGTGAATATTGTTACGTAGTGATTGACCGGTGTTATTTATTTCCGTCAACGCGGGTTGTCCTAAACTTTTCGTAGTTGTCTGGGTCCCCCGCTATGCCCCTAACACGAGCATGATATCGTCATGACTCTCGTCGAGGCGCCGCCACCGCCAGCCGCTCGAGGGCGGACGAGGACCAGGGGAAGGAGACACCGCCGAACGAGGACGGACGCCACTACCAAAGGACTAGGGGAGGACCGGGATGATCCAGAGGGAGCACCCACAATTCCAGCGAAGAGGGGATCAGCTCGAAATCGCACGAAGATCTCTCTTGCAGAATCAGACCGATATCGAGTACCGATTTAGTAACACGTTTTCTTGCAAACGCTTTAGAAAAGTTCAAATAAAGCACTTAGTTAAAAGTATTAAACTGTCTTCATATATAGCGCCTCAAGCAGAGTGCTTTAGCGCTCCATGGGCACCTACCTAGGCCTTCTAAATTACCCAAAATTACCCCATTACGTATGTACTTACAGATAATGTCATTCCTGCGCACTCGAGCGCATATATGTATAGATGTATTTCGGAAAGCGAAGGCAAAATACTTCAGTAACAGCTAACCAATTATCCGGTATCACGTTTAAGCCTCGTATTTTGTGCTTAAAGAAAGCACAATTTCAAACTTGATATACATCTCTCACTTCACGCTCAGTAACAACCTTGCAAAATGAATGGACGTTTTAAACACAATCTTCCGAGTACAAAGTGTCGTCGAGGTACCCAAAGGATCCATGAGTTTTACAGTTGCATCAAGTTTATTGTTAATCTTTCTTTTACAAAACTTGTACAATGTTCCCGGATATAGGTTGGACGTCGTCGGAGGTTAAAAATTAAAAATATTCTGTGTCTTAGCTGTCCCCGTTCCATTTTTATATTGGAACTTTGTAGGAAAAACTAAGGGTAGGAGTTTCTAGAATTTGGGTGTAGTAGTTCAGCCATGAGAAGAGTAAATAGAATCTGGGTCTCGTCAGCGAGGGTCTGAGTCAGGAAACAGATAAGGAATAAAGGAGTCCGTCTAGGGAAGATAGTTTATGCAAGTGGGACAAAAAAAATAGAAAAAGGATCCAGATCTATAAATAAGGAAAAGGAAAATTAAAGTGTTAGACGGTCTGGATTGATTGGGGTCGCAGTGTCGATAATGCTTGGTCGACAAAAGAGTATAATAGATAAATAAATAAATAAAAGAACGGTCCGAAAGAACGATATATAAATAACTAAATAAATAACAACGTCGCCGAAAAGTTAGCATTCCGTCGGTCATCTCCTACTCGTTTAACGTTTGAGAAACGAAATTTCGTAACGAAAAGAAACGAAAAGAATCGTAGCGGATAAATACAAAAAAAAAATATGAGGAATAATTACTTGTTACAAAATGTACGGTACGAAATTTATAACTTCCATTTATATTAAAATTTATATTCTCGATCGCGCTTTCGCAAAATCATACCTCTAGCACCACCTAGCGGTGAAACACAGAATCGAGGAAGACAAAAGTCCCATCTTTTCATGAAATAGGCATACGTACGTCCTTGCGACGATGGCAAATTATTCCGCGTGGACGATAAAAGTGGAAACTGGGATCACAGCGAATTTGGGGCGTCATATTCGCTAAAAAACAGCATTTCATGGACATACAACAGCCTATCCATCTAGCGGTAGTCAGTGGGAACTAACGGAACTAGTGTTGGATTACGATTATTGATGATCCTGATAATTAAAGAGTTCAAACAGGTTACAGAGTAAAGAAGGGGTCCTTTAAATCCGAAAAATCAATATGCAATAAATTTGTCCAAAAAAGGTTACGCGTGACACGGTTAAAGGGTCGTGATGATGTACAGTCAACCAAAAAATCTAAACGCATGGATATGAATTGGCCCTTCCGCGATTGCATACCGGCCATAACAAGTCGAAAAAATCATGATAAAGCGAATAGATAGATAAAGGTAAAATGGGCATCCATCTATCGGTCGAGCTGCAGAACTGTTGTGCAGGGTAACCAACATGAAGCACGAATGCACCGATGTGAGTGAATGCAGAGGTGGCAACATAAGATGGGAAAGCACGGACACGAATTGGCCTTTGCACGTTGTGCACTGGGCTTCACTTGCGTGCGTTAGTGCGCATAGCTGCCAACCTAAAATTGAAACGCATGGATTTGAATGGGCCTTTGCGCGTTGCAAACAGAGTTTTAGTTAGGACGCTCGAGAAAACAAAAAACTCGCGCGAACGGCCGCGTGCGTGGGTTTCCTTTTTGGCCGAAAAATCGCGAAAAAAGCGGAATGTTGCCGAAAAATCGTGCGATTCAGTGCGGTTTGACGATTGGTTCCGACTGCGGAGGTCCTCGTGCTCGAAAATCGCGGAATTCGCACGCTGTTTTCATGTGCCGCCGCGACGCGTGCGGGAAAATTCCGGTGTCGTGGAAAATGTCGTAAAAATATCGTGAGAGTCGTGGAATACCGGGTCGGGAGTGGTTGCAGAGGAAGAAAATTGTGTAATTGTCGGAAGGATTCATTTTCCATTGACCACGTGCGTCTGTTACGTCGCCAAGCATCCGGCGGACGGATCGCGTGCGTGGGTTTCCTTTTTGGCCGAAAAATCGCGAAAAAACGGGAATGTTGCCGAAAAATCGAGTGATTGAGTGCGGTTTGACGATTGGTTCCGACTGCGGAGGTCGTCGTGCTCGAAAATCGCGGAAATTCGCATGCTGTGACTATGTGCACTGCCGCCGCGACGCGTGCGGGAAAATTCCGGTAGTCGTGAAAAATCGTGGAATACCGGGTCGGGAGTGGTTGCAGAGGAAGAAAATTGTGTGAGGAATGCAGAAAATTGTGGAATTGTCGGAAGGATTCATTTTGCGTTGTCCCCGGGCGTCTGTAACGTCGCCTAGCATCCAGCGGATGGATCGTGTCGGCGGTTTCCTTTTTGCTCGAGAAATCGCGAAAAAAGCGGAATTTTACGGAAAAATCGTGGGATTCAGTGTGCTTTGACGATTCGTTGCGACTGCGGAGATCGTCGTGCTCGAAAATCTCGGAATTTCGCACGCTGTGACCACGTGAACTGCCGCCGCGACGCGTGCGGGAAAATTCCGGTGTCGTGGAAAATGTCGTAAAAATATCGTGAGAGTCGTGGAATACCGGGTCGGGAGTGGTTGCAGAGGAAGAAAATTGTGTAATTGTCGGAAGGATTCATTTTCCGTTGACCACGTGCGTCTGTTACGTCGCCAAGCATCCGGCGGACGGATCGCGTGCGTGGGTTTCCTTTTTGGGCGAAAAATCGCGAAAAAAGCGGAATGTTAGCGAAAAATCGTGTGATTCAGTGCGGTTTGCCGATTCGTTCCGACTGCGGAGGTCCTCGTGCTCGAAAATCGGGGAATTTCGCACGCCGTGACCATGTGCACCGCTGACGCGACGCGTGCGGGAAAATTCCGGTGTCGTGGAAAATATCGTAAAAATATCGTGAACATCGTGGAATACCGGGTCGGGAGTGGCTAGACAGGAAGAAAATTGTGTGAGCAATGTAGAAAATTGTGGAATTATCGGAAGCAGGAATTTTGCGTTGACCACGTGCGTCTGTTCCGTCGCCTAGCATCCAGCGGAAAATCGGAAAAAAATCGGGAAACAACCGGAATTTGCGGAAAAATCGTGTGGTTTGACGATTCGTTGCGTGTGTGGCGTGGCAGAAAATATGTAAAATGCAGTCGTTGCATTCGTGACGCGTGGTGGTGCCGGAAAATTTCAGGAGAATCGCACGGAATGTCGCAAAATCCGCGGAAAATTGGTGGAAATTGGTGTCGGGAGTGAGTGGAAATATAAAAAAAAAGCGTGAAAAGTGTAAAAATTGTGGAAAAGTGCGAAAAATATGGATTACTCAAGAGTCATCGGAAAAGCAGCGGAAAAGCGGCCTTTCCAGAAGGGCGTCAAGACTTCGAAAGGTAAGTGCGATTGAAATTTTGCTTAAAAGTATTATTAGGTTGTAACGTATGAAATGTGTGATTTGGAAAATGAACTTTAACCCTTTGCGGTCGCGAGTATTTTTAGCAGAAGGAAATTGTAAAAGTCAGTAGTGAAAAGTTTTGATAATTTTTTTCGTGAATAATCCTTTTTTGATTATTAATTGGCAATATTGTGTTTCGCTGGAAAGTTCGCGCGTATAATACCAGAAATGTAGTTGCAAATTATTTGTTAAAAATTGCTGATAAATATTTTGAATCGAATATTTTCCATTGATATTTAATATAATTTTCCTTTGTAAAATATAGAAATGTAATCATAATTAATTTTCTGAAATATTATATAATAATTTTCTTGTAAAAGTGAAATGAAATTTGCATGTGGAAAAAGGGTCGCAGGTAGATGTAAAATATTTGAAAAAATTGTTTTTTTTTTGTCGTAACATGGTTTAAAACAGTGATAAATGAAAACGGGCCATTTCATGCGTTACAACATGTCGTATAACAGCGTACAGAAGCATCCGTCGGCGGCCCGCAATGGACCCGCAATGGGCCCATTATCCGCGCCCGGTCCGCGGCCCGCTCGTCGTCCGCAACTCGCCCGTCGTCGCGATCCGCTCGTCGTCCGCGACCCGCTCGTCGTCCGCGTACGCCCGCACGCTGGCCCGCACGCTGGCCCGCCCGCACGCTCGCCCGCACGCACGCTCGCCCGCACGCACACACGCTCGCTCGCTCGCCCGCCCCCGCGCACGCCCGCCCGCACGCACGCCCGCCCGCCCGCACGCACGCCCGCCCCCGGGAACCGCCCCCATGAGAACCGGCAACAATAGCACCGCCCCCAGGAACCGCCCCACCGCAGGAATAGCCGCCCCCAGGATCCGCCCCCCGCCATAGGCATAGCCGCCCCCGGGGAATCGCAGGAACCGCCCCCGCAGCAGGAACCGCCCCCGCAGCAGGAACCGCCCCCAGGAACCGCGGCCCCCACAGCAGGAACCGCCCCCAGGAACCGCGGCCCCCAGGAACCGCGGCCCCCAGGAATCCCCGCCCCCACCGCAGGAACCGCCTCCAGGAATCGCAGGAACCGCCGCCCCCCCAGCAGGAATCGCCCCCAGGAACCGCGGCCCCCAGGAATCCCCGCCGCCAGCAACCCCCAGCGCAGCAGGAACCGGGGGCCAGCAGCAGGAACCGGGGGACCCAGCAGCAGTAGCATCCGGAAAGGGGGGGCGGCAGGAACCGGCAGCAGCAGCAGGAACCGGCAGCGGGGGGCGGCAGCAGCAGGAACCGGGACAGCACCAGGAAGCGGCGGGGGCGGCAGGAACCGGCAGCAGCAGCGGGGGGCAGCAGCAGGAACCGGGGGCAGCAGCAGGAAGCGGGGGGCGGTGGGGGCGGCAGCAGGGAACCCAGCAACAGCAGCGGCAGGAACCGGCAGCAGCAGCAGGAAGCGGGGGGGGGGCGGCAGAAACCGGGGGCAGCAGCAGGAAGCGGCGGGGGCGGCAGGAACCGGCAACGGGGGCGGTGGGGGCGGCAGCAGCGCACCAGGGGGGCAGTAGCAGCAGTAGCAGCAGCAGGAAGCGGGGGGCGGCAGCAGGAACCGGGGGCAGCAGCAGGAAGCGCCGGGGGCGGCAGGAACCGGTAGCAGCAGCGGGGGGCAGCAGCAGCAGCAGGAACCGGGGGCAGCAGCAGGAAGCGGGGGGCGGTGGGGGCGGCAGCAGGGAACCCAGCAACAGCAGCAGCAGGAAGCGGGGGGCGGCAGGAACCGGCAGCAGCAGCAGGAAGCGGGGGGCGGCAGGAACCGGTAGCAGCAGTGGGGGACCCAGCAGCAGCAGCAGCAGGGAGCGGGGGCAGCAGCGGGGAACCCAGCAGCAGCAGCAGCAGCAGGGAGCGGGGAGCGAGGGGCGGCACCGTGGGGCAGTAGCAGCAGCAGCAGGAAGCGGGGGGCGGCACCGTGGGAGCAGTAGCAGCAGCAGCAGCAGCACGAAGCGGGGGGCGGCAGCAGCGGGGGACCCAGCAGCAGCAGCAGCAGCATGGGGCGGGGGGCAGCAGCAGCAGGAACCGGGGGCAGCATCGGGGGACCCAGCAGCAGCAGCAGCAGCAGCAACCGGGGGGCGGCAGCAGGAACCGGGGGCAGCACCAGGAAGCGGTGGGGGCGGCAGGAACCGGCAGCAGGGGGGGGCGGCACCGTGGGGCAGCAGCAGCAGCAGGGCGCCGCAGCACCCCGCCCCACCCCGCCTCCCCCTTCGCGCGTGAATAAACCCTCGCGCGCGCACGCGCGCTGCCCACCCCGAATCGGGGTGCGTGGGGGGGGGCTATGGGGGGGGGTGTAGGTGTAGGGGGGGTGGTGTAGGGTGGGTGGTTATAAAAAAAAAATTAACCTTAGGTGTAGGGGTGGGTGGGAGTGGGGGTGGGTGGTTATAAAAAAAAAATTAACCTTAGGTGTAGGGGTGTAGGTGTAGGGGTGGGTGGTTATAAAAAAAAAATAACCTTAGGAATTGCGCTATAGGCATTGGGGCGGGTGGTTATAAAAAAAAAAATTAACCTTAGGAATTGCGCTATAGGTGTAGGAACGCGCTGTAAAAAAAAAAATTAACCTTAGGAATCGCGCTATAGGCATTGGGGCGGGTGGTTATAAAAAAAAATTAACCTTAGGTGTAGGGGTGGGTGGGAGTGGGGGCATAGGCATTGGGGTGCGTGGTTATAAAAAAAAAATTAACCTTAGGAATTGCGGTATAGGAATTGGGGTGCGCTGTAAAAAAAAAAAATTAACCTTAGGAATCGCGCTATAGGCATTGGGGCGGGTGGTTATAAAAAAAAATTAACCTTAGGTGTAGGGGTGGGTGGGAGTGGGGGCATAGGCATTGGGGTGCGTGGTTATAAAAAAAAAATTAACCTTAGGAATTGCGGTATAGGAATTGGGGTGCGCTGTAAAAAAAAAAAATTAAACTTAGGAATTGCGCTATAGGAACTCGCAATAATGTATAAAAAAAAAAAATTAACCTTAGGAATTGCGTCTATAGGAATCGCAAAATATTGTAAAAAAAAAAAATTAACCTTAGGAATTCGTCTATAAAAACTCGCAATATTGTAAAAAAAAATCAGGCGCACCTTTAATTGTAATGTCAAAAATCGCATAAAAAAAAAATCAAAGACCTAACCCTAAGTCAGACCTAACCCTCAGTCAGATCTAACCTTAAGCTAGATCTAACCTCAACCCAGATCTAACCCCCACCCACATCCAACCCACTCGCACCAGCCCCACCCTCCCCGCCCGCACGCGAACACACCACCATCCACCACCCCCACCGGCCCCGCCATTCTTACTCCGGGGCACTAGTGCACATCCACCGCTCGTATCCCGAAGTACGAAAGTCGGTGCCGCCACACTGCTTCCCCCCCCCACCAGCGGCCCCGGGTGTCTCCCTCCCGGGTACTAGTGTGCGGTATCGACTAGTACCCCCGGGGGAGACGCCCGGTGCCGCCTACTGCCACCACCAGGCCCCCCGGTGTCAAGGCATGCACTTACTAGCGCGCCATTACACCCGCTAGTACCTGTATGCCTGGGATACCAGGGGGACGCACCCACTCCCCCGCGCCCCCGGTGCAGTCACTGGCTCTTACTAGCGCGCAATAACACCGCTAGTACCTGCCAGTGGCAGCCACCGGGGGCGCACACGACGGGGGTACACCACCGGGGATACTACAGGAGCACAGTGTAAGTAGTGCGCGATGTAGTATAAGTAGTGCGCGAATAGTATAAGTAGTGCGCGAATAGTATAAGTAGTGCGCGCTATAGTATAAGTACCGCGCGATGTAGTATAAGTACATGTAATAGCAATAAGAAGCCACTGTACAATAAGGAGCCACTGTATAATAAGAACCCATTGTACAATAAGAAGCAACGCAACGAGACCTAACCCTCTACTACACCTAACCCAGCAGCGCACCCGACCCTATAGCAGCACGCACCCCAGTAACCCAGGCCTAACCCAGCAGGGGCACCTAACCCGGGTAGTAGACCTAACCCTCTAACCGGGCCTAACCTCGCCTATAGACCTAACCCAAATCCTATAGACCTAACCCTATAACCTGGTCTAACCTTGCCAATAGACCTAACCCTACAGCCTACTGACCTAACCTAGCAAACCCTAGACCTAACCCTAGCAAACCCTAGACCTAACCCTATAACCAGGTCTAACCTAACCCTAGACCTAACCCCGCCAATCTATAGACCTAACCTAGCAAACCCTGGACCTAACCCTATAGCCTACAGACCTAACCTAGCAAACCCTGGACCTAACCCTAGCAACCTACGGACCTAACCCTAGCAAAACCTAGACCTAACCCTACAAAACCTAGACCTAACCCTAGCAAACCCTAGACCTAACCTAGCAAACCCTAGACCTAACCCTATAGCCTACCGACCTAACCCTCCACCTAACCTAGACCTAACCCTACAAAACCTAGACCTAACCCTACCAGCCTATAGACCTAACCCTACCAGCCTATAGACCTAACCCTATAACCGGATCTAACCTAATCCTAGACCTAACCTTACCAACCTATAGACCTAACCCTATAAACCTAGATCTAACCCTACCTAACCCTATAGACCTAACCCACCTAACCCAGACCTAACCCACCCGCCAGACCTAACCCTGGTCATTCCAGTTTAACCTAACCCATTGAGGCTAGGCCAATTTAGCCTAACCTCACCGAGGCTAGGTCAATTTAGGCCTTTCTCACTGGGGCTAGGTCGAATTAGGCCGCCGGGTGGGTTAGGTTAGGTTAGGTTAGGTTAGGTTAGGTTAGGTTAGGTTAGGTTAGGTTAGGTTAGGTTAGGTTAGGTTAGGTTAGGTTAGGTTAGGTTAGGTTAGGTTAGGTTAGGTTTTACCGGAGGGCGTGTCGTCTACCTGTTTCGCGGACGACACGCACATCATAGCGATAGGGGATGACTTGGAGAGCGCCAGCCGTCTGGTCGAGGTAGGTGTTGCGGCTGTCGTTTCCAAGATCCGGGAGCTAGGGCTCGAGGTGGCTCCCCACAAAACCGAGGCAATGGCCTTCTGCCGGCGCGGTGGGGAGTTGCCTCCGCCCGATGCCCTGGTGCGGGTGGACGGAGTCGGTGTCCAAATCCGGACCGAGATGCGGTACCTCGGTCTTAGGCTGGACGCCCACTGGAGTTTCGAGGGCCACTTTGCCGCGATGGCCCCCAGGCTAACGCGTAAGTCGGACGCGCTCGCGCGTCTGCTGCCAAACCTGCGGGGTCCTAACGAGAAGGTGCGTCGCCTCTACATGGGGGTGGTGCGGAGCATGGCGCTTTACGGGGCCCCAGTTTGGGCTTCCGACCTGGCTGCCAGTCGTCGCGCGCAGGGGGTGCTGCGCAGTGTCGAGCGTCGACTGTCGGCTAGGGTGGTCATGGCCTACCGCACTGTCTCCTGGGAGACGGCAATGGTTTTGGCGGGAGTAATACCCTGGAAATACCAGGCGGGGGTGGAGGCCGAGGTGTACCGTCACCGAAGCTCCCTCCGCCAGTGTGCCGCGCTAGGGTTAGATTTCAATCTGGTAGAGGAAGAGGGGGTTCCGCCAATCCCCAGCGTCGAAGAGGCCCGGACTCAGGCCCGCGGCGCCGCTTTATCCCGCTGGAAGGCGGAGTTGTACGCCAGCGGGGCCGCGAGTAAGCGAGCCGTCGGGGCGATCCTCCCTGTCATCGAACAGTGGATGGGTCGCGGGTACGGTCGGCTCACGTTCCGCACCACCCAGGTGCTCACCGGGCACGGATGCTTCGGTGAGTACTTGTGCCGGATCGGACGGGAGCGGTCGCCGCATTGTCATCATTGCGGCGACGAGTACGACACCGCTCAGCACACGCTGAGCGAGTGTCCGGTGTGGGCTATGCCGAGACATCGTCTCCAGACCGAACTGGAGACGGTGGACTTGGATCTTGGGAGGGTCGTTCCGGCTATTTTAAGCGGGAGGGAAAAGTGGAACGCCTTCGTCGCCTTCTGCGAGGAGGTGATTTCCATTAAGGAGATCGCGGAACGCGCGCGCGAAAGGAGCGGTGTGCGATTGGGAGCGCCCAATCAGCGACACCGCGGTCGGAGAACAGGGAGGAGGTCGGGGCGTGCCACCGCGGGCACGTCCTGACAGCGGTAGGGCGGTGGGGCTTCACCTCACCGCCCGTGGACTCCCACTTGGGGGGTCCACACACGCGATCCGTGGGGCGAAGCGTAGGCGCTGCACCTGCCTCCCGGGTGTTTCAGTAGCCGACGCTCTAGTGGGGACGAGGCGACCCTAGTCCGTGGTATTGCAGACCACGTAAGACGAAGGGGCCGTCAGCCACATGGCTTCTGGACGGGGGTCCGGATTGCTCTGCACGTGGCACGGGGGTGAGGCGATGGTGACCGTGGAGGCATCATCGTCTCCGAAGGGGATGGTTTTGGGGATAGCGGGGTAATCATACCCCGGTAGACACATAGCGTAGTGTTCATTCGCTACAGTGGGTGATGGGCTTCCCCCATCACCAAGAGTAGGGCGCAGCATGGCGCGTAGCGAGGGAGAGATGCGGCGCAATACATAGTGGTCCCGGGTCTCTCCCATATTGCTTAGGCGGACTCCACAGTCAGGTTTTAGCCGGTAGGAATCCGGCATACCTCCTGACCCCTCCCCCGAGGGGAAGGGAGAACCTATGAAGGTTTCCTGACTTAAAAAAAAAAAAAAAAAAAAAAAAGGTTAGGTTAGGTTAGGTTAGGTTAGGTTAGGTTAGGTTAGGTTAGGTTAGGTTAGGTTAGGTTAGGTTAGGTTAGGTTAGGTTAGGTTAGGTTAGGTTAGGTTAGGTTAGGTTAGGTTAGGTTAGGTTAGGTTAGGTTAGGTTAGGTTAGGTTAGGTTAGGTTAGGTTAGGTTAGGTTAGGTTAGGTTAGGTTAGGTTAGGTTAGGTTAGGTTAGGTTAGGTTAGGTTAGGTTAGGTTAGGTTAGGTTAGGTTAGGTTAGGTTAGGTTAGGTTAGGTTAGGTTAGGTTAGGTTAGGTTAGGTTAGGTTAGGTTAGGTTAGGTTAGGTTAGGTTAGGTTAGGTTAGGTTAGGTTAGGTTAGGTTAGGTTAGGTTAGGTTAGGTTAGGTTAGGTTAGGTTAGGTTAGGTTAGGTTAGGTTAGGTTAGGTTAGGTTAGGTTAGGTTAGGTTAGGTTAGGTTAGGTTAGGTTAGGTTAGGTTAGGTTAGGTTAGGTTAGGTTAGGTTAGGTTAGGTTAGGTTAGGTTAGGTTAGGTTAGGTTAGGTTAGGTTAGGTTAGGTTAGGTTAGGTTAGGTTAGGTTAGGTTAGGTTAGGTTAGGTTAGGTTAGGTTAGGTTAGGTTAGGTTAGGTTAGGTTAGGTTAGGTTAGGTTAGGTTAGGTTAGGTTAGGTTAGGTTAGGTTAGGTTAGGTTAGGTTAGGTTAGGTTAGGTTAGGTTAGGTTAGGTTAGGTTAGGTTAGGTTAGGTTAGGTTAGGTTAGGTTAGGTTAGGTTAGGTTAGGTTAGGTTAGGTTAGGTTAGGTTAGGTTAGGTTAGGTTAGGTTAGGTTAGGTTAGGTTAGGTTAGGTTAGGTTAGGTTAGGTTAGGTTAGGTTAGGTTAGGTTAGGTTAGGTTAGGTTAGGTTAGGTTAGGTTAGGTTAGGTTAGGTTAGGTTAGGTTAGGTTAGGTTAGGTTAGGTTAGGTTAGGTTAGGTTAGGTTAGGTTAGGTTAGGTTAGGTTAGGTTAGGTTAGGTTAGGTTAGGTTAGGTTAGGTTAGGTTAGGTTAGGTTAGGTTAGGTTAGGTTAGGTTAGGTTAGGTTAGGTTAGGTTAGGTTAGGTTAGGTTAGGTTAGGTTAGGTTAGGTTAGGTTAGGTTAGGTTAGGTTAGGTTAGGTTAGGTTAGGTTAGGTTAGGTTAGGTTAGGTTAGGTTAGGTTAGGTTAGGTTAGGTTAGGTTAGGTTAGGTTAGGTTAGGTTAGGTTAGGTTAGGTTAGGTTAGGTTAGGTTAGGTTAGGTTAGGTTAGGTTAGGTTAGGTTAGGTTAGGTTAGGTTAGGTTAGGTTAGGTTAGGTTAGGTTAGGTTAGGTTAGGTTAGGTTAGGTTAGGTTAGGTTAGGTTAGGTTAGGTTAGGTTAGGTTAGGTTAGGTTAGGTTAGGTTAGGTTAGGTTAGGTTAGGTTAGGTTAGGTTAGGTTAGGTTAGGTTAGGTTAGGTTAGGTTAGGTTAGGTTAGGTTAGGTTAGGTTAGGTTAGGTTAGGTTAGGTTAGGTTAGGTTAGGTTAGGTTAGGTTAGGTTAGGTTAGGTTAGGTTAGGTTAGGTTAGGTTAGGTTAGGTTAGGTTAGGTTAGGTTAGGTTAGGTTAGGTTAGGTTAGGTTAGGTTAGGTTAGGTTAGGTTAGGTTAGGTTAGGTTAGGTTAGGTTAGGTTAGGTTAGGTTAGGTTAGGTTAGGTTAGGTTAGGTTAGGTTAGGTTAGGTTAGGTTAGGTTAGGTTAGGTTAGGTTAGGTTAGGTTAGGTTAGGTTAGGTTAGGTTAGGTTAGGTTAGGTTAGGTTAGGTTAGGTTAGGTTAGGTTAGGTTAGGTTAGGTTAGGTTAGGTTAGGTTAGGTTAGGTTAGGTTAGGTTAGGTTAGGTTAGGTTAGGTTAGGTTAGGTTAGGTTAGGTTAGGTTAGGTTAGGTTAGGTTAGGTTAGGTTAGGTTAGGTTAGGTTAGGTTAGGTTAGGTTAGGTTAGGTTAGGTTAGGTTAGGTTAGGTTAGGTTAGGTTAGGTTAGGTTAGGTTAGGTTAGGTTAGGTTAGGTTAGGTTAGGTTAGGTTAGGTTAGGTTAGGTTAGGTTAGGTTAGGTTAGGTTAGGTTAGGTTAGGTTAGGTTAGGTTAGGTTAGGTTAGGTTAGGTTAGGTTAGGTTAGGTTAGGTTAGGTTAGGTTAGGTTAGGTTAGGTTAGGTTAGGTTAGGTTAGGTTAGGTTAGGTTAGGTTAGGTTAGGTTAGGTTAGGTTAGGTTAGGTTAGGTTAGGTTAGGTTAGGTTAGGTTAGGTTAGGTTAGGTTAGGTTAGGTTAGGTTAGGTTAGGTTAGGTTAGGTTAGGTTAGGTTAGGTTAGGTTAGGTTAGGTTAGGTTAGGTTAGGTTAGGTTAGGTTAGGTTAGGTTAGGTTAGGTTAGGTTAGGTTAGGTTAGGTTAGGTTAGGTTAGGTTAGGTTAGGTTAGGTTAGGTTAGGTTAGGTTAGGTTAGGTTAGGTTAGGTTAGGTTAGGTTAGGTTAGGTTAGGTTAGGTTAGGTTAGGTTAGGTTAGGTTAGGTTAGGTTAGGTTAGGTTAGGTTAGGTTAGGTTAGGTTAGGTTAGGTTAGGTTAGGTTAGGTTAGGTTAGGTTAGGTTAGGTTAGGTTAGGTTAGGTTAGGTTAGGTTAGGTTAGGTTAGGTTAGGTTAGGTTAGGTTAGGTTAGGTTAGGTTAGGTTAGGTTAGGTTAGGTTAGGTTAGGTTAGGTTAGGTTAGGTTAGGTTAGGTTAGGTTAGGTTAGGTTAGGTTAGGTTAGGTTAGGTTAGGTTAGGTTAGGTTAGGTTAGGTTAGGTTAGGTTAGGTTAGGTTAGGTTAGGTTAGGTTAGGTTAGGTTAGGTTAGGTTAGGTTAGGTTAGGTTAGGTTAGGTTAGGTTAGGTTAGGTTAGGTTAGGTTAGGTTAGGTTAGGTTAGGTTAGGTTAGGTTAGGTTAGGTTAGGTTAGGTTAGGTTAGGTTAGGTTAGGTTAGGTTAGGTTAGGTTAGGTTAGGTTAGGTTAGGTTAGGTTAGGTTAGGTTAGGTTAGGTTAGGTTAGGTTAGGTTAGGTTAGGTTAGGTTAGGTTAGGTTAGGTTAGGTTAGGTTAGGTTAGGTTAGGTTAGGTTAGGTTAGGTTAGGTTAGGTTAGGTTAGGTTAGGTTAGGTTAGGTTAGGTTAGGTTAGGTTAGGTTAGGTTAGGTTAGGTTAGGTTAGGTTAGGTTAGGTTAGGTTAGGTTAGGTTAGGTTAGGTTAGGTTAGGTTAGGTTAGGTTAGGTTAGGTTAGGTTAGGTTAGGTTAGGTTAGGTTAGGTTAGGTTAGGTTAGGTTAGGTTAGGTTAGGTTAGGTTAGGTTAGGTTAGGTTAGGTTAGGTTAGGTTAGGTTAGGTTAGGTTAGGTTAGGTTAGGTTAGGTTAGGTTAGGTTAGGTTAGGTTAGGTTAGGTTAGGTTAGGTTAGGTTAGGTTAGGTTAGGTTAGGTTAGGTTAGGTTAGGTTAGGTTAGGTTAGGTTAGGTTAGGTTAGGTTAGGTTAGGTTAGGTTAGGTTAGGTTAGGTTAGGTTAGGTTAGGTTAGGTTAGGTTAGGTTAGGTTAGGTTAGGTTAGGTTAGGTTAGGTTAGGTTAGGTTAGGTTAGGTTAGGTTAGGTTAGGTTAGGTTAGGTTAGGTTAGGTTAGGTTAGGTTAGGTTAGGTTAGGTTAGGTTAGGTTAGGTTAGGTTAGGTTAGGTTAGGTTAGGTTAGGTTAGGTTAGGTTAGGTTAGGTTAGGTTAGGTTAGGTTAGGTTAGGTTAGGTTAGGTTAGGTTAGGTTAGGTTAGGTTAGGTTAGGTTAGGTTAGGTTAGGTTAGGTTAGGTTAGGTTAGGTTAGGTTAGGTTAGGTTAGGTTAGGTTAGGTTAGGTTAGGTTAGGTTAGGTTAGGTTAGGTTAGGTTAGGTTAGGTTAGGTTAGGTTAGGTTAGGTTAGGTTAGGTTAGGTTAGGTTAGGTTAGGTTAGGTTAGGTTAGGTTAGGTTAGGTTAGGTTAGGTTAGGTTAGGTTAGGTTAGGTTAGGTTAGGTTAGGTTAGGTTAGGTTAGGTTAGGTTAGGTTAGGTTAGGTTAGGTTAGGTTAGGTTAGGTTAGGTTAGGTTAGGTTAGGTTAGGTTAGGTTAGGTTAGGTTAGGTTAGGTTAGGTTAGGTTAGGTTAGGTTAGGTTAGGTTAGGTTAGGTTAGGTTAGGTTAGGTTAGGTTAGGTTAGGTTAGGTTAGGTTAGGTTAGGTTAGGTTAGGTTAGGTTAGGTTAGGTTAGGTTAGGTTAGGTTAGGTTAGGTTAGGTTAGGTTAGGTTAGGTTAGGTTAGGTTAGGTTAGGTTAGGTTAGGTTAGGTTAGGTTAGGTTAGGTTAGGTTAGGTTAGGTTAGGTTAGGTTAGGTTAGGTTAGGTTAGGTTAGGTTAGGTTAGGTTAGGTTAGGTTAGGTTAGGTTAGGTTAGGTTAGGTTAGGTTAGGTTAGGTTAGGTTAGGTTAGGTTAGGTTAGGTTAGGTTAGGTTAGGTTAGGTTAGGTTAGGTTAGGTTAGGTTAGGTTAGGTTAGGTTAGGTTAGGTTAGGTTAGGTTAGGTTAGGTTAGGTTAGGTTAGGTTAGGTTAGGTTAGGTTAGGTTAGGTTAGGTTAGGTTAGGTTAGGTTAGGTTAGGTTAGGTTAGGTTAGGTTAGGTTAGGTTAGGTTAGGTTAGGTTAGGTTAGGTTAGGTTAGGTTAGGTTAGGTTAGGTTAGGTTAGGTTAGGTTAGGTTAGGTTAGGTTAGGTTAGGTTAGGTTAGGTTAGGTTAGGTTAGGTTAGGTTAGGTTAGGTTAGGTTAGGTTAGGTTAGGTTAGGTTAGGTTAGGTTAGGTTAGGTTAGGTTAGGTTAGGTTAGGTTAGGTTAGGTTAGGTTAGGTTAGGTTAGGTTAGGTTAGGTTAGGTTAGGTTAGGTTAGGTTAGGTTAGGTTAGGTTAGGTTAGGTTAGGTTAGGTTAGGTTAGGTTAGGTTAGGTTAGGTTAGGTTAGGTTAGGTTAGGTTAGGTTAGGTTAGGTTAGGTTAGGTTAGGTTAGGTTAGGTTAGGTTAGGTTAGGTTAGGTTAGGTTAGGTTAGGTTAGGTTAGGTTAGGTTAGGTTAGGTTAGGTTAGGTTAGGTTAGGTTAGGTTAGGTTAGGTTAGGTTAGGTTAGGTTAGGTTAGGTTAGGTTAGGTTAGGTTAGGTTAGGTTAGGTTAGGTTAGGTTAGGTTAGGTTAGGTTAGGTTAGGTTAGGTTAGGTTAGGTTAGGTTAGGTTAGGTTAGGTTAGGTTAGGTTAGGTTAGGTTAGGTTAGGTTAGGTTAGGTTAGGTTAGGTTAGGTTAGGTTAGGTTAGGTTAGGTTAGGTTAGGTTAGGTTAGGTTAGGTTAGGTTAGGTTAGGTTAGGTTAGGTTAGGTTAGGTTAGGTTAGGTTAGGTTAGGTTAGGTTAGGTTAGGTTAGGTTAGGTTAGGTTAGGTTAGGTTAGGTTAGGTTAGGTTAGGTTAGGTTAGGTTAGGTTAGGTTAGGTTAGGTTAGGTTAGGTTAGGTTAGGTTAGGTTAGGTTAGGTTAGGTTAGGTTAGGTTAGGTTAGGTTAGGTTAGGTTAGGTTAGGTTAGGTTAGGTTAGGTTAGGTTAGGTTAGGTTAGGTTAGGTTAGGTTAGGTTAGGTTAGGTTAGGTTAGGTTAGGTTAGGTTAGGTTAGGTTAGGTTAGGTTAGGTTAGGTTAGGTTAGGTTAGGTTAGGTTAGGTTAGGTTAGGTTAGGTTAGGTTAGGTTAGGTTAGGTTAGGTTAGGTTAGGTTAGGTTAGGTTAGGTTAGGTTAGGTTAGGTTAGGTTAGGTTAGGTTAGGTTAGGTTAGGTTAGGTTAGGTTAGGTTAGGTTAGGTTAGGTTAGGTTAGGTTAGGTTAGGTTAGGTTAGGTTAGGTTAGGTTAGGTTAGGTTAGGTTAGGTTAGGTTAGGTTAGGTTAGGTTAGGTTAGGTTAGGTTAGGTTAGGTTAGGTTAGGTTAGGTTAGGTTAGGTTAGGTTAGGTTAGGTTAGGTTAGGTTAGGTTAGGTTAGGTTAGGTTAGGTTAGGTTAGGTTAGGTTAGGTTAGGTTAGGTTAGGTTAGGTTAGGTTAGGTTAGGTTAGGTTAGGTTAGGTTAGGTTAGGTTAGGTTAGGTTAGGTTAGGTTAGGTTAGGTTAGGTTAGGTTAGGTTAGGTTAGGTTAGGTTAGGTTAGGTTAGGTTAGGTTAGGTTAGGTTAGGTTAGGTTAGGTTAGGTTAGGTTAGGTTAGGTTAGGTTAGGTTAGGTTAGGTTAGGTTAGGTTAGGTTAGGTTAGGTTAGGTTAGGTTAGGTTAGGTTAGGTTAGGTTAGGTTAGGTTAGGTTAGGTTAGGTTAGGTTAGGTTAGGTTAGGTTAGGTTAGGTTAGGTTAGGTTAGGTTAGGTTAGGTTAGGTTAGGTTAGGTTAGGTTAGGTTAGGTTAGGTTAGGTTAGGTTAGGTTAGGTTAGGTTAGGTTAGGTTAGGTTAGGTTAGGTTAGGTTAGGTTAGGTTAGGTTAGGTTAGGTTAGGTTAGGTTAGGTTAGGTTAGGTTAGGTTAGGTTAGGTTAGGTTAGGTTAGGTTAGGTTAGGTTAGGTTAGGTTAGGTTAGGTTAGGTTAGGTTAGGTTAGGTTAGGTTAGGTTAGGTTAGGTTAGGTTAGGTTAGGTTAGGTTAGGTTAGGTTAGGTTAGGTTAGGTTAGGTTAGGTTAGGTTAGGTTAGGTTAGGTTAGGTTAGGTTAGGTTAGGTTAGGTTAGGTTAGGTTAGGTTAGGTTAGGTTAGGTTAGGTTAGGTTAGGTTAGGTTAGGTTAGGTTAGGTTAGGTTAGGTTAGGTTAGGTTAGGTTAGGTTAGGTTAGGTTAGGTTAGGTTAGGTTAGGTTAGGTTAGGTTAGGTTAGGTTAGGTTAGGTTAGGTTAGGTTAGGTTAGGTTAGGTTAGGTTAGGTTAGGTTAGGTTAGGTTAGGTTAGGTTAGGTTAGGTTAGGTTAGGTTAGGTTAGGTTAGGTTAGGTTAGGTTAGGTTAGGTTAGGTTAGGTTAGGTTAGGTTAGGTTAGGTTAGGTTAGGTTAGGTTAGGTTAGGTTAGGTTAGGTTAGGTTAGGTTAGGTTAGGTTAGGTTAGGTTAGGTTAGGTTAGGTTAGGTTAGGTTAGGTTAGGTTAGGTTAGGTTAGGTTAGGTTAGGTTAGGTTAGGTTAGGTTAGGTTAGGTTAGGTTAGGTTAGGTTAGGTTAGGTTAGGTTAGGTTAGGTTAGGTTAGGTTAGGTTAGGTTAGGTTAGGTTAGGTTAGGTTAGGTTAGGTTAGGTTAGGTTAGGTTAGGTTAGGTTAGGTTAGGTTAGGTTAGGTTAGGTTAGGTTAGGTTAGGTTAGGTTAGGTTAGGTTAGGTTAGGTTAGGTTAGGTTAGGTTAGGTTAGGTTAGGTTAGGTTAGGTTAGGTTAGGTTAGGTTAGGTTAGGTTAGGTTAGGTTAGGTTAGGTTAGGTTAGGTTAGGTTAGGTTAGGTTAGGTTAGGTTAGGTTAGGTTAGGTTAGGTTAGGTTAGGTTAGGTTAGGTTAGGTTAGGTTAGGTTAGGTTAGGTTAGGTTAGGTTAGGTGTTAGGTTAGGTTAGGTTAGGTTAGGTTAGGTTAGGTTAGGTTAGGTTAGGTTAGGTTAGGTTAGGTTAGGTTAGGTTAGGTTAGGTTAGGTTAGGTTAGGTTAGGTTAGGTTAGGTTAGGTTAGGTTAGGTTAGGTTAGGTTAGG